>CM063294.1:412012-1612012 GCA_032173965.1 Sitta carolinensis
AAAAAGGGGGGGTTGGGGGGAACACGGACCCCAAAGGGTGCTTTTGGTGGGAAGGAGACCCCCAACCCGGGGGTTTGGGGGGGGAACAGGGAAGCCCCCCAACGGCTTAGGGGGGGAAAGGAGGACCCCCAAGGGGCCCTTTTTGGGGGGGGAACAGAAAGACCCAACCGGGTGCTTTTTGGGGGGGAACGGCAAACCCCCAACCGGGGGGCAAAAAGGGGGGGCAGGGGCCCCCCGAATCGGGTGCTTAAGGGTGGGGAACAGGCAAGACCCCGAACCGGGGTGCATTAAGGGTGGGAACAGCAGAGACCCCGAACGGGTGCTTAGGGTGGGAACAGCAGAGACCCCGAACGGGTGCTTAAGGGTGGGAACAGCAGAGACCCCCGAATCGGGGTGCTTTAAGAGTGGGGAACAGCA
Source organism: Sitta carolinensis (assembly GCA_032173965.1). Taxonomy (NCBI): domain Eukaryota; kingdom Metazoa; phylum Chordata; class Aves; order Passeriformes; family Sittidae; genus Sitta; species Sitta carolinensis. Next base: position 412,430 of record CM063294.1, read on the forward strand.
GAGACCCCGAACCGGGGTGCATTAAGGGTGGGGAACAGGCAGAGAACCCGAACGGGTGCTTAAGGGTGGGGAACAGGCAGAGACCCCCGAACCGGGGTGCATTAAGGTGGGGAACAGCAGAGACCCCCGAACGGGTGCTTTAAGGGTGGGAACAGGCAGAGCCCGAACCGGGGTGCTTAAGGGGGGAACAGGCAGAGACCCCCGAACGGGTGCTTAAGGGGGAACAGCAGAGACCCCCGAACCGGGTGCATTAAGGTGGGGAACAGGCAGAGACCCCGAACGGGGTGCATTAAGGGGGAACAGGCAGAGACCCCGAACCTGGTGCTTAAGGTGGGAACAGCAGAGACCCCCGAACCGGGGTGCATTAAGGGTGGGGAACAGGCAGAGACCCCCGAACCGGGTGCATTAAGGGCGGGGAACGGCAGAAGAGACCCCCGAATCGGGTGCATTAAGGGTGGGGAACAGGCAGAGACCCCCGAACCGGGGTGCTTAAGGGGGGGAACAGGCAGAACCCCGAACCGGGTGCTTTAAGGGTGGGGAACAGGCAGAGACCCCCGAACCGGGTGCTTTAAGGTGGGAACAGGCAGAGACCCCCGAACCGGGTGCATTAAGGGGGGAACAGGCAGAGACCCCAACCGGGTGCTTAATGGTGGGAACAGCAGAGACCCAATCGGAGCATTGAGTGGCTGGCAGGCAGAGCCCCGAAACCGGGGTGCATTAAGGGTGGGAACAGGCAGAGACCCCGAACCGGGGTGCTTAAGGTGGGGAACAGGCAGAGACCCCGAACCGGGGTGCTTAAGGGTGGGGAACAGGCAGAGCCCCAGAACCGGGGTGCATTAAGGGTGGGGAACAGGCAGAGCCCCCGAACCGGGGTGCATTAAGGTGGGGAAAGCAGGAAGACCCCGAATCGGGGTGCTTTAAGGGTGGGGAACAGGCAGAGACCCCGAACGGGTGCATTAAGGGTGGGAACTTCGACAGAGACCCCGAACCGGGGTGCATTAAGGGTGGGGAACAGGCAGAGACCCCGAACCGGGGTGCATTAAGGGGGGGAACGGCAGAGTCCCCGAACGTGGGTGCATTAAGGGTGGGGAACAGGCAGAGAACACCGACCGGGGTCATTAAGGGTGGGGAACAGGCAGAGACCCCAGAAACGGGGGCATTAAGGGTGGGGAACAGGCAGAGACCCCCGAACCGGGGGCATTAAGGGTGGGGAATCGGGCAGAGACCCCCGAAACGGGGTGCATATGGTTGGGTGAACAGGCAGAGACCCCAGAATCGGGGTGCTTTAAGGGGGGGAACGGCAGAGACCCCCGAACGGGGTGCATTAAGGGTGGGAACAGGCAGAGACCCCGAACCGGGGTGCATTAGGGTGGGGAAGTCAGAGACCCCCCGAATCGGGGTGCATCTAAGGGTGGGAACAGGCAGAGACCCCCGAACGGGGTGCTTTAAGGGTGGGGAACGGCAGAGACCCCGAATCGGGGTGCATTAAGGGTGGGGAACAGGCAGAGACACCTGAACCGGGGTGCATTAAGTGGTGGGGAACAGGCAGAGACCCCGAACCGGGGTGCTTTAAGGGTGGGGAACAGGCAGAGACCCCCGAAACGGGGTCTTAAGGGTGGGGAACAGGCAGAGACCCCCGAACCGGGGTGCATTAAGGGGGGGAACAGGCAAAGCACCCCCGATGGGTGCTTTAAGGGTGGGGAACAGGCAGAGACCCCGAATCGGGGTGCATTAAGGGTGGGGAACAGGCAGAGAACCCAGAAACGGGGGCTTTAAGGGTGTGGAACAGGCAGATAACCCCGATTCAGGGTGCATTAAGGGTGGGGAACAGGCAGAGCCCCCCGAACCGGGTTTGTGAAGGGTGGAGAACGGCAGAGCACCGAACTCGGGTTGCTTAAGGTGGGGAACAGGCAGAGACCCCGAATCGGGGTGCATTAAGGGTGGGATAAGGCTGAGACCCCCGAACCGGGGTGCTTCTAGGGTGGGAACAGGCAGGACCCCGAACCGGCTGCATTGAGGGTGGGGAACAGGTCAGAGACCCCGAACCGGGTGCATTAAGGGTGGGGAACAGGCAGAGCCCGGACCGCGGTGCATTAAGGGTGGGGAACAGGCAGAGACCCCCGAACGGGGTGCATTAAGGGGGGGAACGGCAGGGACCCCGGAAACGGGGTGCTTAAGGGTGGGGAACAGGCAGGAGCACCCAGAAACGGGGGCTTTAAGGGTGTGGAAAGGCAGAAACCCCGATCAGGGTGCACTTAAAGGTGGGGAACAGGCAGAGACCCCCGAACAGGGTTTGTGCATAAGGGTGGGGAACAGGCAGAGACCTGAACCGGGTTGCATTAAGGGTGGGGAACAGGCAGAGACCCTCGAACGGGGTGCATTAAGGGTGGGAAATGCAGAGACCCCCGAATCGGGTGCATCAAGGTTGGGGAACAGGCAGAGATCCCCGAATCGGGGTGCTTTAAGGTGGGGAACGGCAGAGAACCCCGAATCGGGTCATTAAGGGTGGGACAGGCAGGTAGGACCCAGAAACGGGGGCTTTAAGGGTGGGGAACAGGCAGAGACCCCCGAACCGGGGTGCATTAGGTGTCGGGGAAATGCAGGAGACCCCGAATTCGGGGTGCTTAAGGTGGGGAACAGGCAGAGACCCCGAATCGGGTGCATTAAGGGTGGGGAACAGGCAGAGACCCCGAACCGGGGTGCATTAGGGTGGGAACAGGCAGAGACCCCGAATCCGGGGTCATTAAGGTGGGGAACAGCAGAGAACCCGAATACGGGGGGCTTCAAGGGTGGGGAACAGGCAGAGATCCCGAACTGGTTGCATTAAGGTGGGGAACAGGCAGAGACCCCGAACCGGGGTGCATTAAGGGTGGGGAACAGGCAGAGACCCCCGAACCGGGGTACATTAAGGGTGGGGAACAGGCAGAGACCCCCAAACCGGGGTGCATTAATGGTGGGGAACAGGCAGAGACCCCAGAATCGGAAGGCAATGAGTGGCTGGCAGGCAGAGCCCCGAACCGGTGGTGCATTAAGGGTGGAGGAACAGGCAGAGGACCCCGAACGGGGTGCATTAAGGGTGGGGAACAGGCAGAGACCCCGAACCGGGGTGCTTTAAGGGTGGGGAACAGGCAGAAGCCCCGAACGGGGTGCTTTAAGGGTGGGAACAGCAGAGCCCCCCGAACCGGGGTCGTTAAGGTGGGGAACAGGCAGAGAACCCTGAAACGGGGTGCTTTAAGTGTGGGGAACAGGCAGAGACCCCGAACGGGGTTGCATTAAGGGTGGGAATCAGCGAGACCCCGAACGGGGTGCTTAAGGGTGGGGAACAGGCAGAGACCCCCGAACCGGGTGCATTAAGGGTGGGGAACAGGCAGAGACCCCCGAACGGGGTGCATTAAGGGTGGGGAACAGGCAAAGAACCCGACCGGGTGCATTAAGGGTGGGGAACAGGCAGAGAACCCAAAACGGGTGCTTTAAGGGTGGGGAACAGCAGGAGACCCCGAACGGGGTGCATTAAGGGTGGGGAACAGGCAGAGACCCGAATCGGGGTGCATTAAGGGGTGAGATCAGGCAGAACCCCGAATCGGGGTGCTTTAAGGGTGGGAACAGGCAGAGACCCCCGAACCGGGGTGCATTAAGGGTGGGGAACAGGCAGAGACCCGAACCGGGGTGCATTAAGGGGGGGAACAGGCAGAGACCCCGAATCGGGGTGCATTAAGGGTGGGGAACAGGCAGAGACCCCGAATCGGGGATGCTTAAGGGTGGGGAACAGGCAGAGACCCCGAATCGGGTGCATTAAGGGGGGGAATCGGCAGAGACCCCGAATCGAGGTTTAGGGTGGGGAACAGGCAGAGACCCCCGAACCGGGGTGCTTTAAGGGTGGGTACAGGCAGAGCCCCCAGAACCGGGGTGCATTAAGGGTGGGGAACAGGCAGAGACACCCGAAACGGGGGTACTTAAGGGTGGGGAACAGGCAGAGACCCCGAACCGGGTGCTTTAAGGGTGGGGAACAGGCAGAGACCCCGAACCGGGGTGCTTTACGGGTGGGGAACAGGCAGAGACCCCGAACCGGGGTACCTTAAAGGCGGGGAACAGGCAGAGACCCCCGAACCGGGGTGCATTAAGGGTGGGGAACAGGCAAAGCACCCCGGCCGCGGTGCTTTAAGGGTGGGTAACAGGCAGAGAACCCCGAACCGGGGTGCATTAAGGGCGGCGAATCGTCCGAGACCCCCGAATCGGGGTGCATTAAGGGTGGGGAACAGGTAGAGACCCCCGAATCGGGGTGCTTTAAGGGTGGGTGTCAAAAGTTTGACGTTGGCACAAGGCCAGTGCCCCTATAACGATATATTGTCTCTGGTAGCTGTTGTGAGATGTGACTAAAAACAGAGCAAAATAGTTTCTAATTTAGAAAGCAAAAGAAAAAAACTTTATTACTTATAATATGGAAAGAAGACACATACAGAAGAACATGGAAACTTTAAAATAAACCACTCTTCCTCCCCCCCCCACTAGTTCTCAACCTAAGAAAACAAACTGAAAATTCCCCATCACGTTACCACCTTTTAGATAATTAATCTTTTGTCTATTACTACCCTTCCGATAATCAGTACTCAGCTCGTTGAGGAGAGATAGGAGTCCTTCTTGCACCACATCGTGGCCTCTTCCTCCATGTCCAGTGCTCTCACCACTGTGCATGGACCAGAGCTGTTTCTAGGGTTCTTCTTTTTAAAGATGTTTTGGTTAGTTCCAAGAAACGACAGCTTCTCAAATTTTGGGACACCAGTCCCCCCCAATATTACCCCTGGGGCCGAGGGGCCTTGAGAACAGAGCTCTTCCTCTCATCTCTGTTCACACTACTGTCCACTCTTGGCTCCAAGCCAATGCCTCTCCCCAGATACAGTTTCTATGTTACAGGAAAAAAAATGAGTCCGTCTATGGTTATACAAAAGAGTCCAGCCAAAGCCACTCCATCATCTCCTCCCACCTAGGATTCTTTTCAGCGTTCTCTGACAATCTTCTACTTGCACAAACTTTCATCATCTTTGCTTAATTCTCTCTATCTTTCTTCTTCAAATTCAGGAGGATTAGCATTTATAAAGTTTCCATCATTTACGAAAAGGGTTAAAATCTTGGGCTTTGTTTCCCCAGAACTCTCACAGTATCTTTGCTGCTGGGCACTCTTCTCGCGCCACCCCCCCATACTCCTTCGGCCGTGCTGTCTAGTTGTTGATATCAAATTTCAAGGTGACGGAGATCACAGACACGGTTTCTCAGTTTCTCTCTCCGGGGAAAAGGGGGGGGGGGGGGGGGGGGGAAGGGAAAAGAAGGCTGTCTGATGCCTCTCAAGGTTCTTGTACTCTCTCCACCCTTCCATGCTGCAGGATTTTTCCTCTCCCCCTCTCTGCCCAAGGTTCTAGGCCTACCTCGCCTAGGCCGCATGGCTTCCCCTCCCCCGCCCAGCCAGCCGCTGGGCAGGGGAGATCCCTCCGTCCCCAGGGACCGGAACCAAGAGAGAGCTTTCCGGGGAGCCCTCTGCTTTTAACCCCTTGTGTTCTCAAAGGCGGATCCTTGTCCTCAGTGGCCACACCAGGTGCCAGTCTTTAAACCTGAGCACTCATTGGTTTGACCACTGAAGTTCAGAAAAACTCATTTTTTCCAAACTACGACAGTGGGGAACAGGCAGAGACCCCCGAACCGGGGTGCATTAAGGGTGCAGAACAGGCAGAGACCTGTTGCCTCCTGTCCGGGTAGACCTGTTGCCTCCTGTCAGCGTAGACTGGTTGCAATCCGCCGGGGTAGACTTGCTGCGGTCCCCGGCCTTCGGGGTGGAATGGCGCCGCCGGGGTAGACATGTTGCCTCCTGTCACGGTAGTCCAGATGCTGTCCACAGGGGTAGACCTGCTGCAGTTTGCCGGCCTTCGAGGTGGAACGGCGCGGCTGGGGTAGACCTGTTGCTTCCTGTCGGGGTAGACCTGCTGCCATCAGCCGGCCTTAGGGGTGGGATGGCATGGCCGGGGTAGACCTGTTGCCTACTGTCGGGGTAGACCGGTTGCCGTAAATCGGGGTAGACCTGCTGACATCCGCCAGCCTTCGGGGTGGAACGGCATAGCCGGGGTAGACCCATTCCCTCCTGTCAGGTAGACCTGCTGCCATCCACCGGTCTTAAAGGTGGGACGGCACGGCCGGGGTATATCTGCTGCCTCCTGTTGGTGTAGACCTGTAGCCGTCCTCCGGTGTAGACCTGTTGCCTCCTGTCGGGGTAGACCTGTTGCCTCCTGTCAGGGTAGACCTGCTGACGTCCACCGGCCTTCGGGGTCAGACGGCGCAGCTGGGGTAGACTGGTTGCCACCCTCCGGGTAAGACCTCTTGCCTCCTTTCGGGGTAGACCGGTTGCCGTCCGCCGGGGTAGACCTGCTGAAGTCCGCCGGCCTTCGGAGTAGAACTGTGCGTCCGGGGTAGACCTGTTGCCTCCTGTCGGGGTAGACCTGCTGCCGTCCACCGGTATTAGGGGTGGGACGGCACTGCCAGGGTAGACCGTTTGCCTCCTGCCAGGGTAGACCAGTTGCCGTCCGCCAGGGTAAACCTGTTGCCTCCTGTCGGGGTAGAGCGGTTGCTGTCCCCTTGGGTAGACCTGTTGCCACCTGTCTGGGTAGACCTGTTGCCTTCTGTCGGGGTAGACCTGCTGTCATCCGCCGTCCTTAGGGGTGGGACAGTGCGGCCGGGGTAGACGTGTTGCCTCCTGTCAGGGAAGACCGGTTGCCCTCTGCCGGGGTAGACCTGATGCCTCCTGTCGGGGTAGACCGGTTGCCATCCGCCGGAGTAGACCTGCTGCCGTCCGCCGGCCTTAGGCGTGGGACGGCGCGGCCGGGGTAGACCTGTTGCCTCCTGTCGGGGTAGAGTGGTTCCCGTTCGCCGGGGTGGACCTGTTGCCTCCTTTCGGGGTAGACCTGTTGCCGTCCGACGGCATTAGGGGTGAAATGGCGCCGCCGGGGTAGACCTGTTGCCTCCTGTCGGGATAGACTGGTTGCCACCCTCCGGGATAGACCTGCTGCCGTCCACCGGCCTTAGGCATGGGATGGTTCCACCGTGGTAACCTGTTGCCTCCTGTCGGGGTAGACCGGTTGCTGTCCGCCGGGTAGATCTGCTGCTGTCCACCGGGCTTCGGGGTGGAACGGCGCGGCTGGGGTAGACCTGTTACCTCCTGTCGGGGGAGACCTGTTGCCTCCTGTCGGAGTAGACCTGCTGCCATCTGCCGGTTTTTGGGGTGGGACAGCGCTGCCAGGGTAGACCTGTTGCCTCCTGTCGGGGTAGACCGGTTGCCATCTGCAGAGGTAGACTTGTGGCAACCTGGCAGCCCCCAAAAGTGCCCTGTGGGATCTGCGGCACACACAGCAATGGGGTGGAATTCCAGCTTCCAGGAAGGAAAAGATGTTCCTGCCCTTTGAGGCAAACCTCTGAAGGGGCAGAGACCGAAGGGGAGCAAGATCTGACTGTGACATTTCACTGTCAGCCTCCATCACTTCATCCAGAGCTGTATTAGCTCCTGGATTGGGAAAAAATCAGGGGAGGCGCTTTGGCTGGGAGCTGCCACAGGTAAAAAGAGATGAGGGAGGGAAAAAGAGCAGACCAAGGAAAGCAGGAGATAAAGCAGGACACAAATGGCAACCAGCTGAGAAGGTGGCCCTCTAAAACCAAACGAGAATTTATGGGAAAGGAATGGGACCGGAATGAAGAATTCTGAAACTTTATTTACTATGCTTCTCTTCACCTCTCGGCACCTGTGCAAGGTTCAAACCTGATGCCTCAGCTTCTGGCACCTCTCCTGGCCATCATGCTGACATGGATGCAGGACTGCTACCAGCCACTGCTGGCACCCAGCGGGACAGGACCGTCTGTCTGCCTCGTGCACACGTAGCACCCCTTCACACAGCCAGGCTCATCCCCAAACCAGAGAAGTGTTCACACATCAGCAGAGAGGAGCAAGGAGCACTAGGCTCCTCTCAGGGCATCTCAGCTGGCCTCACTCCACAACATGTCCCCATTTGAAGGCCTGCTAATGCCCAGCTGCCACAAATGCCTACCTTGTTCTCTCCAGATGCACAGGAAGAGACAATGAGTGGGATGCCTCGGGAGGCGAACCTTGCAAGCCTTTTCTGAGGCCGGGGACACACCAAGGTCAGCCATGGCTCTCCGCACTGCCTGTCCCACACAGCCCAGCTCTGGGCTGGCCCTCTGGGCCACAGCAGCTTCCCCAAGCAAGAGGCAAGTGCACATTGCCAAGAGTTGAAACACAGCAGGCAGGTAAGATGTGAAAAATGTATGTGTAAAGGCCTTTGAGATCACAGCTCTCAAAGAAAGCTTTGGGGCTCTGGGCTGGACACAGATGCTCCTGCTCACACCTCTGTCCAAAGCAGGGGAACAGACCCTGCTGTAGCTGATTGTGTTGGCGTCCGCAGGTCCAGGCGGATGCCAAACCTGCTCTCCACAGGCTCCTCCCTTGCCCTGCCCCTCTGCCAAGTGCCTGAATGAGCCTCAAGCACTGTGTGTCACCTCACAGGAAGAGAGGCTGTGATGTGTTCTGCTGCCTGTGACATCACACTGAGCAGGACTGTGATTCTTTCTGATGATTATGACATCACACAGAGCAGGACTGTGATGTGCTCTGGTGCCTGTGACATCAGAAGAAGAGGGGCTATGCTGTGTTCTGCTGCCTGTGTGTCCTGGTTTAGGGCAAATTTGGCAGAAAACCTCCAAAAGGGGACCCCTCCAGAGAGTAAACCTACACGGCCCCTCCCCCAAACCGGTTTGGGAATGATTCCTCAGAGAAAAGTGGAAAGAACCTGTTCATTTAACAGGCACAGCGAAGCACTGCCGGCTTCAGTGAACCTTGCAAGCACCCCGCAGGTGCAGAATCTGAAAGACGCTTGCTGTGGGAGCAGTTATGTGCCAGAACAGTCAGGACAGTACTCAGGAGAGATCTCTGAGGTTAAGTTTTGAAGTTTATTACATAGGGTGTGGGTGAAAGAGCCCAGCTCAGAGTTAGCTCAGAGCAGGCTAGAGAACAAAGACAGCAAGAGAGAGAGAAGGGACAAGAGAAGTAAGAGAGCAGAGAGCAAGAGCAAGAGCAAGAAAGCAAAAGAAGCAAGAGAGAGAGCTCTCCTTTTACAATGACTTATATCTCTTTCTATGTTGAATATTCTACTTTCTCATTAACCAATCTAGTATCAAACACAAATTTTCTACATTTACATACATCCTATAGGAATTGCTACATTACCATGCTTTACTATGTTCTTATCTCCAAATCTCATCGGGGGGCATTTCCTGCCAGGCCAGGGAAGAAGGGTCTGTTCTGGCTTTGGTATGTCTGCTTGTAAATTCCATTCCTAACAAAGAGAGAAAGACCCTTGGTCAGTCAAAGCTGTTCTATAAACATTCAAACAAACACTGCTTTCATTTCAATGTCTCTTCTAGTTTCTGCATTCTTAGCATCTTTGGCTAAATAGTTATGTTTATAGGACTTTCTTGTTTCTTCCTTCCAAAGCCTCAGTCCTTCCTGTCATTGTCCTTTTATCGTCAGAGGTTTGCCTTCTTCTTTGTGCCTTTTGTATTATAACAGATGTCTCTGAAGTAAGGGTTAAAGTTCATCACACAATTCTATAGATTAAAATTCTAAAGGCTAATTCATATTGCTAATTTAAGTGTTTGTATTAGTTGAACCCAAAGTCTCCATTTCAGGAGGACCCAAGCATTCCTACCTGGATAAAAATCTGAGATTTGGAACACCAAAACAGCCTTTTCTCTGCTGGATTCCCAGAGGAAGACCAGGCTCATCTACACCACACTGGACCTTCAGAGGAAATCTACACCTTTCTACAGGATCATTACTTCAATAGAACCACATCTGTCACTCCAAGAGGGCTGCATCCAGAATTCAAACAGACTGCTACCAAAACTCTGGCCAACAAGGACGTCAGGTTGTATTCTGACTCTGACAGTCTTTTGGGGTTTGTTTGTATTACTGCATTTTAATTTTAATTTTCCTAATAAAGAATTGTTATTCCTGTTCCTATATCTTTGCCCAAGAGTCCCTTAATTATAATAATTTGGACAGAGGGGTTTTACATTTTCCATTTCAAGTGAGGCTCCTGCCTTCCATAGTAGACACCTGTCTTTTCAAACCAAGACAGCCAAGTAGTATCTCTGTCCTCAGCTATGGTTAGGCAAACTGTGATTGACAGAAAAAAGGAAGAATATGTCTAATATGTCGTTCGCTGAAGAATAACTATCCTGCTAATACAGAACTAAGATGTAGTTAAGCATGGCCTCATTAAAATGTTGACATCACCTCACTGCTGGCAACACAGCAGCAAGCATGCATTTCATATGTGAAACAACCTAGTTTCCATCTATGAGCAGAATTTACTTCTCTGTGAAATATTTCTGTAGAGCCTGTGTGTCTGCTTGTTCTGCTGCTTTTAATTTCACTGACACATGTGTGATCAGAACAGATATAATGAAAATTATGACATGTCACTAGAGTGATTCCTGGACTCATAGCCAAGAAACTGTCAAACAGTGAGCAGTGGCTAGATTTATTGTGGTTTGGTTCTTTTACATAAGATCCACATAATTTTCAGGAATGTGTTATAGCAGCCTTTAGTTGTAGACATTGCATATATTCAAATCTATTCAAGAATTGGGAAAATATTCAGCCTCATTCCAGTCTTAATTATGACATTACCAGTATATTTTAGCAAGAATGACAAACTACCTCAAGGGAAGTCCATGGCTGGAATATCACGAGTGCTGGAATTTCAGCTACTCTGCGGGAAGCTTATAAGGCAAGTACCATGCCTGGTGTGATAAGAAGGATCTAGGCACTGGCTTCAGCCTCCTGTGCTGGGAGAAGCTGTCTGCACAAACTCCAGGGAAGACAATATAGTTTGCCACAAGCAGAGACAAGCCACGTACTTGGAATGACCTTCAAGGTATCAGGCTGTTCCTGGAAAAAAGGCAAAAAGGCAGAATTGTAACTCAGTTTATGGATGCCTGTACTTCATATAAAAGGTTTTGTAACTGTCATGGTTTAACCCCAGACAACAGTCAAGCTCACTCCCCCACAAGCAAGATCAGGGAGAGAATAAAATAGGAAAGGTAAAAATCAGAAAACTCATGGGTTGAGAAAAAGACAATTAACAGAGAAAGCAAAAACAAAGCAAAACAAGGAATTAATTGTGGGAATTATTAAAAATAAAGGGTCTTAGGAAGGCTGTGGAGGCAGGTTTCAGACACAGAAGAAAACAGAAAAATGTAGAACTGTGTGTTGTTGGAATCATTAAAAGTAAAGGGTCATGGGAAAGTTGTAAAAGCAGGTCTCAGAGACAGAAGAAAACAGAAAACCTTGGAGCTATGCTGTAGATGCTGATTCTGAAAGTAAAAGTTACATTAGATAATGTAGAGGAAAGACATTAGACAATAAGCAGTATCTTCAATCTGGGTCAAGAAAACTTTAGTGTGGGGGCACTTTACATGCCAGAACAGTCAGGACAGTACTCAGGTGAGATCTCTGAGGTTAAGTTTTGAAGTTTATTACATAGAGTGTGGGTGAAAGAGCCCAGCTCAGAGTTAGCTCAGAGCAGGCTAGAGAACAAAGACAGCAAGAGAGAGAGAAGGGACAAGAGAAGTAAGAGAGCAGAGAGCAAGAGCAAGAGCAAGAAAGCAAAAGAAGCAAGAGAGAGAGCTCTCCTTTTACAATGACTTATATCTCTTTCTATGTTGAATATTCTACTTTCTCATTAACCAATCTAGTATCAAACACAAATTTTCTACATTTACATACATCCTATAGGAATTGCTACATTACCATGCTTTACTATGTTCTTATCTCCAAATCTCATCGGGGGGCATTTCCTGCCAGGCCAGGGAAGAAGGGTCTGTTCTGGCTTTGGTATGTCTGCTTGTAAATTCCATTCCTAACAAAGAGAGAAAGACCCTTGGTCAGTCAAAGCTGTTCTATAAACATTCAAACAAACACTGCTTTCATTTCAATGTCTCTTCTAGTTTCTGCATTCTTAGCATCTTTGGCTAAATAGTTATGTTTATAGGACTTGCTTGTTTCTTCCTCTCCAACACTTTAGGAGAGCAGAAAAATAAATCTGTCAAGATATAGAAAGTTTTAGGCTTAATAATGAAGTACTGTGCATTGTATTTTAAGACTAACAAGCAAGCATTGTTTTAAGCAAGTGTACGTGTATTAGCATTGGTTGGCTAAAGCTCATGTCAAATAAGCTTTTGCTCTCTGCTATTGGCTGAAAGACTTTTAAAGTATATTGTAACAGAGAACTCAGAGGCTGTGGTTTGGGGTGCGAGCTACTGTCTTGTGTAAAGAGCCTCTTGAAGAAAAAATAAAAACCAGCTCAAGACACATCCCTCGGCAGTCCAGTCCTATTCTCCGGTTTGTACAAATTTTTGTGTATGTTTGGCCAGCGCATAATTAATTCCGTTTCCCATGGGCAGGCAGGTGTTCAGCCATATCCAGGAGAGCAAACACCATCACTCCAAATGTCTGCCTGGTTTCTTCCTTTTTCCCCACTTTACATACTAAGTATAATGACATATGGCCTAGAATATCCCATTGGTCAGTTAAAGTCACTTGTCCTGGCTATGTCTCCTCCCAGCTTCCAATGCACCCCCAGCTTCCTTACCAGTGTGGAAGTATGAAAACAAGAAAAGGCCTTGTTTGGGTCTGTGTAAATCCTGCTCAGCAATAAAAAAACCATCTTTATTACCATTGCTGTTTTCATCAAAATCCAAAACACAGCCCCATACCAGCCACTATGAAGAAAACTTTCTTCCAATCAAACCCAGCACATAACCCAAACCTTGATTCTCTTAAGTTTCTCACTGCACTTTTTAAACTCTGCATGCTTTTTCAATGTACTATTACTTTCCCTAGATTTCTGTGTAAGTAATTAGTCATGCTCAACAGATGAGATATTAAATAAAGAGATGAGCAAATTCACATGGAGAGTTTGGAAAATACTGATCCGTCACTATCTATATACATTCCTCTCCAGTGAGGAATGCTGCTTGAATCAAGATAACTACTGCACCATAAAAATCCAAGTAATGTAGTGATGAGGAAATCTTCAAACAATGTTCCTGAGATTCTGTTTGATAATACTACCTGGAACTACAGAATGAATGACAATGTGGTCATTATCTGCCTGGCAGAAATGGTAAAAAGCAGTGGAGAAGATAGCACAGGTTGCTGCTGTTGCTGAAGTGCTACACTGGTACAAAAGAAAATTGCTTATGCTGTGTTCTTGGTAATTACAGGCAAGTGAGTTTATCTGGTTGTATGTCCATTTGCCATATTTGAAAAACAGGTATTAGAACAAACTTCCTTGGGACTCCAATGCAGTTGGATTTCTATACATGGATAATGCTCAATATTAATAGCGCTGACTTTGCAAATAATAATGGCATGGGATACGGTGTCCTGAGACAGACTACCTGCATACAAGTAAAGTGCTAGCTTTTCATTTTATGTAGATCAATTTTTAAAAACTATTCCTTAAAGGTACTCTTCCTAGGGATCAGTTAAACTATGATTCTTGATGTGTTAGGTCATCTAAGATGTGATTAGGACACAGCTAGCAGGAACAATTTCCCGTACTTTCTATATTTGATTCTAAATAGATGAAATTTCATTTATGTTCTATTCTAAGACAGTTGTGCTAACTGGGAGTGCACTGAAGGTGATATGAGTATGCCTGGGACAACACTTCATGAACTAAGAGAAGACCTGGTACCTCTAAAGTTCCATGTGTGGGTGAGACAGTGCATATCATCTGGGAAGAGCTGGGTACACAGGCTGAGCATGTATCTCTGGCATGCCCCAGTTATGTGTCTAACTTTGACCCCAGGCTCAGGATGAATATGTGAAGACTGAAAACAATTCCCAGTGCAGGAGGGAAGATTCTACTCTTTCTTACTGGTTTAATTTAATAATGCATCATACCAACATGGAAAAACTTTTTCTTAAAAAAGTTTATGAGAAGGAGTTTGAGAGGAGTTTCTGCAATGACGCACTTCCCCAAATCAGAGGGAAGAGTGACTTGGGTTATCCTAATTAGGCCAAGATTATTTTTGTTTCTCTGAGAAGTCTGTTTTTCAGTCAGACATGAGAATGGACAAGACTGACTACCCCACTAGTGGACAACTGCCTCCCATGAGACCAAGTAGCTGAAACTTATATTATAAAAATTATAAATATTAGACTGTGTCCTCTGACAGTCCCCAGGATCTATGATGGATTCTGGCCATCATCTCCTTTGCCTTTTTGGCTTCCACAGCATGATGACAATATCAGTGGGGAGAACTGGGTAATGTGAATTCTATACCCTCACCTCCATGGCAGCAGTTAGCTCTGGAATCACTCTTCCATGCTTCCACTCTTCCCACTCTACCCACAGAAAAATAGGGATTTTATGCTGGAGAGAGCTGTAGGAAAGAAGGGCATTCCAGCTCACAGCCTGATTGTTCATACTTATTCCAGAGATTACTCTTAAGCGTTTGGTGTGTAGTTTCAAGTTACCAGATGAAATTTTTTCCTGAAAGCAAATAGGTTTAGCTGTCTTTGATGTCAGTAGAGGCTGAACTCCCTGATTGAACTTGGCTCATATGAATATATACTCAGAGAATATTTTTACCTCTCATCCACCCACACTGTGATCCTGAATGGTAAATTAGGAAAGAATAATTTCCTATAATACAATTTTATATCTTTTTGGAATGATGGTTAACTTGTATATAGTGTACTCAGATTTTACATACAGAAAATTAAACTAAGCATGGGTGTGAATGAACCTATTACATTTCTAAATTTTATAACTACACTAGCCCCTTATTAAGCATGCTGAAAACCCATGTAAAAATTAGAGAGCATATTCTATACTCTTTTGGAGTTTATTACAGTAAAGTTTTCAAAGAACAACATTATCCCCTACATCACAACCTTCCCTTAGTTTTACAGGTTTTTGTGCTTCTGACTGACCTTCTTAGACTTCCAGTAACATACAGAAATTTAATATATAGAAATGCAGTCTGTCTGTACTCACCTTACTGTCTCAGTCCATTATAAAAAAAAGCTCAGATGGGGGATATACACCTTTGTTTCTAACACCTTTGTTTCTAAAAGACTTCCTCTGTCATGTGCTGAAGTCATTTGACTATAGAGTAAGCTGACTGTACTTTTCCACAGATAGTAAGCAATTAGAAACTCTTCAGGATCAGTATCTTTATGCCCAAGTATTCTGTTTGGAATGTCAGTGTTTAGAAAGCCTTTGGCTGCTGAAACTTCTGCTGAAAGCCTGGTTAACTCCAGCCTTCAACGAGTTACAGGACAGACATCTCCAACACTCCACTGAACCTGCTGCAACTTTTATGCAACCTCGTGGTTATGATGATACCCTCTGACTGATGTACATTCTGTGTTCCTTTTGATTAATTTTCACCTGTTATAGGTCTGCTGGGATTGGCTCGGATAGAGTTAAGTTTCTTCACAGTATGGGTATGGGCTGTTTTGGATTTATGCTGGAAGCCATGTTTACAAAGCAGGGAATTTTCTCCTTATTGCTGCTCAGTGTTTACTCAGTGTCAAGGTGTTTTCTGTTCTTCACCCCACCAGTGAGCAGGCTGAGGGGATACAGGGAGTTGGGAGGGGACACAGCCAGAACAGCTGATGCAAACTGACTCCAGGGATATTCCATAACATATGGCATACCATATATAATATCATATCATATCATACCATATCATACCACATCATATCATATCTTATCATATCATATCATATCATATCATATCATATCATATCATATCATATCATATCATATCATATCATATCATATCATGCTTAGCCTATAAAGTTGGGTGAAGAAGAAGGAAGGGGAAAACATTTGGAATGATGGCATTTTTTTCTCCAAATCACTGTTACATGTCATGGAGCCCTGCTGTCTTGGGGATGGGTGAACCTGCCTGCCCATAGGAAGCAGCAAATTATTCCTTGTTTTGTTCTCAAGTGTGCCTGGCTTTTGCTTTCTCTGTTAAACTGTCTTTATGTCGGCCCATGAGTTTTCTCACTTTACCCTTTAATTCTCTCTCCTGTCCTGCTGGGGAGGTGCAAGGAGCTGTGTGGGGCTGAGCTGCTGGCTGGGGTTAAACTATGACATATGGGCCAAAAGAAGCAAATGGATGTCTGAAAAGAAATCTCTGTAGAGCACCAGCATACGGAACAGCCACACAATGAAAAGCTAGTGTTCACAAAGGAGACAGAAGAGTCCTGCAACATTATTCAAAGAAAAGGAGAGAGTCTGCTGGGGCATATCCCCCTGGGGTCTCTCTTGAGGTTTTGGGGGGGGCAGCCTCCTTTTATCCTAAACTCCCGGATGCATGTTGCCCTCTTTCTTTCCCCATTGGCAGAGGCACTAGGAAGGTACAGCTTTTTCCAAACCGCCCATCAGATATTCCCCCTGGAACATGTATCATCAATTTCCCCAAAAAATCAGAAGTTCAGGCTGTCTGGATTCTGCAATAGACTTGTATGGACCCACTTATATGGACCCCTTGTATGTGCCCACTGTCTTGGTTCTGTAACAAGCTTGCAAGGCTTCAGGTTCATAGAGACATTAAGACCCAGTTTGAAGATATTGACACCCATTTCTCCTAAGGACCCCCACCTGTAGAGGCGTTTGTGAAGACATTAGTGTCCATTTTTCCTGTCACCAGGGAGGCTTAAAGTACTGTCTGAATATTACACAGCAGTTTTCTTTTTTCCTGCTGTGTAAGACCCCTCAGTTTCCATAGCTTTCTTTACTAATGCTCCTAGCACTCATTCTATTGTACTATGTTCCTTGATACTATGTTCATGTATATATACAGATGCAGTTAACATGCTGCAAACTTTTGATAAGCTAATTATCTGCTGACTCCTTGATTTCCCTATTGACATTTTGCTGTCTTATTATAGCCTTTTTTTTAAAATTTATTTATTTTGAAGAATAACTTTTTCAACTTTGAATTGGATATCTATGAATAAAAAGAATAGCCTTGGAGATTACTTCATTAAGGACTTATTTGGTACTGTGCTTTCCACAAATCATCTACATTCCCTTTCCCTCCCTGCATCCTCACATCACTTTGTACTCTTTATCTGAAGCTCGTGAAGCTTGTGCACCACTTTTTGTTTAGCCATATGTTTCTAACAATGTTCAGTAATATATTTAGTCTGCCTCAGTTTCCCATTAACCTCATTGGTCTGAGGATCCCCACAAATGTAATAATCTGTGAAATGGTGAAGTAATATATAATCAAGGCTCTGGGCTATGTAGAGGCGATGGTAGCAGGAAGCCTAAGGCATTTGGGTATTTAAAATTCAGCTGGGGAGGATGTGGAAGAAATAGGGCCTTTGCTCTTCTGCCTGCCCTCAGTGTCCTGATCAGGAATGGCCTCATGGCTCACCCACTGGCGTCTCAAAGCCAATATCTAAATAATTGGGTAGCTCCCTTTTGTCCTGACAGTAAATAAAAGTCAGACTTTTCAGAAACTTACAGAAAAATGGTAAGTGTTGTGGAAAGTGGTTGTGTGGAAGCACAGCTTCAAGACGGAGGCTTTAGCCACAGGAGGGTGTTCGTATGAGGCTGGCGGCAGCCCCCACATCTGCCAGCCGGGGCCAAACGCCTTCATGAGCTCACACCTGCTTTCCCATGACGTTTTGTGGAAGTTGTCCAAAGCTGCAGAAAACTGTGTTACATCTGAAAAGACATGAAATTGAGTGAGGCAACTGGGTGGAAGTGAGAGGACACTTAATGTTGTCCTTAAGTCTCTTTTTCTATGCCAGAGAACACTTTTTTTTTTTTTTTTTTTTTTTTTTTTTTTTTTTTTTTTTTTTTTTGAGCTGAAATGATGGGCCGGAAGGTCTGCCTGGGCAGTGCTCCGCGGCTCTCTGCCTGCGAAGGAGGAGGTGGTGAGCGGCAGCGTGGGAAGGGGAGGGCGGGAGGCAGTGCGGGGGAGCACGCGTGAGGCGGGGATGAGGAGCAGGAGGGCGCTTCCAGTTGGGAGGGACAGATAGCCGTGAGTCTCACAGCAAGGTGAGCTATTTGGCAAAGCCTTGAGTTTTGTTTCAGGAATGTAAAGCGGTTTACTGATCCCTGAGTGAAAGGGATCGCCATTCCCAGAAGTGCAAAGCTGTTTGCTGCGCCTGTCTCTCGGTAAAGGCGGTACTCGGTTGTTGCCGCTCTGAGGTGATGGCTGGCTCCGGGTCGCTTTGCCAGAGACAAGGCTAATCAAGTAGTTTAACGGGCAGCAGCTGGGGTGTGAGCAGAAACCTGAGGTAAGCCTAATGGCCGGGGCAAGCAAATAGTGCATTTTATGGGTTGCTAAAAAGCATCTGAGACCAGGCCAGCATGAATTAAACCTAAAGATGCTCGACTCTGCCCGGTACTCAGATGGGGTTTGAGATGCCTCCGCTTTGCTGCTGCACGCATCGAGTCTTTTTATTCAGAGTATTCCAGACACGGAGCAGTAACTGAACTGGAGAAGCCAGAGCTGTGGCTGTTGCTAGGGGATGACTCCCAGTACCGTACGGGGAGTGAGCACCGCACCGCCACGACGTGAGGCAGTGGGTGGAAAGTTAAATGTGGGGTTGCACAGAGGGCTGAACCCGAGCCCCGCCGACTCCAGAAGGCCGGCTGGCACATCCCTCTCTGCTGGGCAAATCACTATCGGAGAAGCATCTAAGATGGTAGAATTAAAAGAAAGATTTTTTTTTTCCTGAGTGCAGCTTTGTTTTCCTACTTCTATCAGGTTTTGCGAAGGGATACTATGCAGCCTTCTACATGTGTCACTATGGCAACGGTAAAATAAAATAAAATAAAAGTGTTATTTTCTGGTTTTCTTGGCCTGACGAAAGCAAAATTGACAATTATATTGAAATCTGCTGGGAAAGGGCACCAAGAAAAGTCTTTAATCAGCAGCTTCTTTTATTTGAAGCAGCCAGTGACTCCAGCCGTCTCTTGCTGCATTCCCTGTGCCCAGCGTGGCAGCCTGCAGAGGCAAACCCTCCCTCCTCACATGTCTGGCTGAGGTCTTGCTGTTCTTAGCACCTTCTATCAGGGCATTGTGGCAGGTGTGTGGAGTCCTGGCCGAGAGGATGACAGGGAGAGGTGTACCTTTAACTAAAACGAGATGTGCATTGCTCCACTGCAGTCCTTCCTCCCTGGTAGCTTCAGAGTAGCAAACCTCAGTCTGGGGCTCGGTGCAGAAGAGCAGAATTCTGTGCAGTGCACAACCAATCGTATCAACTTTGTAAAGGACTCACTTTTTAATTTTATTGTTATTCCTGAACTTTGTAAGAGAGAAGAGTCTTTCTATCCATCTCAACCATGAATGGCTGTTCAAAGAGATGCAAGCATGGGATCATCAAATTTGCCCAGTCTATTTTTAAACTCATCACGGGCACTCTCACCAAAGGTAAGGGAAACATTTTAGTTCATACTGTTCCTCTGTTCTGTTATGTTTGTGGGGTGAGTTATGTATCCTTGAGGGAGGTTTCTGATAGGGTTTATTATTTGTCTCTTCTGTGGTGTTCTGGTTTAATTCTGGGAATTGGCTGCTCTGAAAGAAGTTGCTGTGTGCAGTGGAGATTGAAGTTGTGCTGGAAAGCTTTATGTAATTGTTTCTACCTTGTATAGTTTGTAACCTGTGTTTATCAATCTGCCCTGGCTGGCAACTGTAGTGAGTTATTTCAATGTGTTCAGAGACGTGTTTGTGAAAACAATTGATGTGCAGCCTAAAAAATTTTAAGACTTCCTAACTGTCAGTAACGGGTATTTCTCTGTGTCATTTTATGCTTTACAGTCTCTACTAATTTGAAGCTTGCTTCAAAACCTAGGTCATTGCATACTGCATGCATTTGAAATACCTTTTGCTTATCTAAGTTTTGGTTGTCACTTATACCCTTTGTGCTTTCCTATGTGAAAGTGAAAGAGTACCAAACTTATTTATGCTGTCCTCTTTACTAAAATCAAACAAGAAACAAAATAAACTCTCTCTTCTTTGTAATCTAGTAGTTCCTCTGTTGGTACCCTCAGGTAAGTTATGTTATTTTTGTTGGCCATTCCTCTCATTACACTTCTCAGCACACCTCCGGCAGCTAATTATGTGAGTGTCAGTGATCTCTGTGGAAACTCCTGACAACTGTAAATAATATTATACCTGAATGCTCCTTGCCTGCTGAAATGTGGTCAGTTCTTAGATGAAGGTCAGAATTCTCCAAGTTTTGTGTGTTTGGTTGGAGGCAGGGGTGGTCTTAGGAATTAAGAATAGGGTTTGAACTAAATTATTAGCAGAGGCTGAAGAGTCTGTTATGATGCAGTTTTTTAAAATACAAAGTCAAGCTGTTTTTAATGTAGTCATAGTCAAAGAGCAAAAGAAGAAACACTTATTTTTCATGTAAGTTTAGAATTCTTGGAAATACTTGGCTGTGTTGGCTGTCTGGAGTGCATGCATATGCTCCAGTATGAATTTTAATTTAATGTTTAAGTGGTTTCTTAGAATAAACTAAAGCAGGTAACTTTTAAAAATGCAAAAGTAAAAGTGCCAAGAACTGTTAAGAGCAGAAACTGGAAAATTTATTCAATCAGTCTCTGCAGTAAAAAAATACATTTCTTAGACAGCTTTCTCATATTAACATTACTGGCTCACAAAAGAAAACTGCACCAGAAAAATGTCTGTTTCACATTAAGAATACTGGACAGGTTGGTTGCTTTTAAAATTACGTTTGGTTTAAAATTACACCTGTGTGTATATAATTCTTCTTCTTCCACTTTTTTCTGTATCATCCATATCCTGCCAAACACCAGCAGAGGAAAGAAGAAGGAATTGTAAAAGTCTGTCATACAAAAGAGCTGACAGATTTTGGTTATAATTCATGATTAATGCCAAGATGCCTCTCTTACTATTAAAAACAAGTGAGAAAAACTAATTACTTGTCATGTTCAGAAGAAAAGGTAGTGGTGATATCAGCAAGATTTTGTCTTCTACAGCATGTCAGTAGGGAGAATTTGGTTTATTTTGCTTTTTTTCATGAGATAATGCCATACAGGGTATATGCTATTATACCACAAGTGATTGATGCTAAGTTTTCTGCCATTTGTTTGAGCTCTGCTGAAGGCAAGAGGAAACTTGTGTTCTGGTCACATTTCCCCACATGTACATGTAGAGCAGCTCATCTAATGTGGTGCTTTCAAGCAGTCCTTGTGTTTCTTGACATAATAAATACAATAATAAAATGAGACTGCCACAGTTGCCTTTGCTTTGGCAACAGGATAGATGAGAATTTGAGTCTGACACCAGAATAACACTGTATGAAGAACTAGAAATTAAAGTATAAAATGTCCAAGACCTGTTTCCCCTGATGCCTTCTGAAATGTGCCAGCATTGCACTATTGTAGTCACTGCAGCTAATGCAATGGTGTTGTACACTTTTACCCATCTCTTTCCTATGCCAGTGTCTCACTTCAAGCTGTTTGTATGAGATAAGAGTGTCTTCCTAGGTTTCAAAGAATTTAAAACTCTGATAAACTTCCTTTTTTTCCCATTCAGCTTGTGTTTTGAACTGAGAGAACCTGATTTGGGAAGGAATAAGCCACATGAATTAGTTTGTTGCACAGACATCAAGGACCTGCTATAATTAGAATAAATGTTTCCATATTGTTACCTATGAAAATCATAATTAGAAAGAAAGTGATAAGAAAAAATATTGCTCAGGATTGTTGAATTTAAAAAAAAAAAAAAGTGTCACTCTTCCGGAGGCCTTGTAACAACCTCCATTCCCAGACATTTTCTTGATGCAGAAAACAGGAGTGATCCAGGGACTGGTAAAAGGCTCCAGATAACCCTGGTCCAATTAAAATCCATCCCAATGTGCACCCCCCTTGCAGCCAGAACACTCTTCCCCAGAGAGTTCTATTAGTATCAGTTGAAAGATGAGGCCAAATCCTGGCCATCTGGGCTCAGGACCATCATGGGTCTCTGGCTCAGGCAGCACTACACCGTCCTTGCTACCCCTAGGAGAGAGTCTGCGCCGGTGTCAAGGAACCTATGAAGGTGGATCTCTGATGGTGTCGCACCAGGAATGGACAGGGTACACACCCTCTCAGGACAGCCTGTGGTGTTAAGGACATTGATCCAGTGAATCTGAGGCAGCCCAGAGGTCCTGAAGCTGCCGTCTTCCCGCAAGCGGTTCTCAGGTCTGTGGACACAAGACTCAAAAGGCACAAATTGAGCAAGCCTGGTCCCTGCAGCACCAGCAAGGCTAGAAAATCCATCTCCGCCCTCCAGGGGGCGATGTGCCGAAGCACTATCGGCCATCTCTTCGACTCTAGCTTTCACACCCCCCCACCCCCACCCCCCAACAGAAACCAGCTGAAGAAGATCCACCCGCGCTGGACCCTCTGTCCCGGGGGGCACCAGCCTCCTGACAGCCGCGTCCCCACCTGCGTCAAAAGGAAACAGCGCAAGACCTGCGGTCGCCGCAGCCCCGACAGTCGTGGGAAGCGATAGCAGTGGAGCCGAACCAGCCACAGGTCCCGGTAAGGCATATGAATCCAAAGCGGGACGGAACGAGGCCAGCCCACCGCTCCCCTCCCCCTGCGCGGGGAGGGAATGGGACGCGGGGACGGAATGGGACGCAGGGAGGGGCGCGGCCTGCGAAGCTGCGGCACCGCCCCGCACCGCCCCCAAGGGCTCGGCCGGCAACGAAGGGGCCGGCGTGGCCGACGCGGGCGGGGCAGGAGGACATGCGGAGCTGATGAGATCCGGCCCAGCCCCCGCGCCACGATTGGTGCCCTCCCCCATGCCCGGCAGGGCCGGCGCGGGGAGGGCAGCTACCGGCGCCGACCCCAGCGGAGCCGCGCCGGCGACATGGAAACCCCCGTCCCCCAGGGCTGCCGCCGCCTGCGCAAGTGCAGCAGCTGGCAGGGGGACAGCCTCCGCTATCTCGGGCGGGGGCCCCGCTGCCGCTCCACCGCCGCGCGGCCCGAGCTCCGCCGCCCCTAGCGGGTACTCCGTGGCAATGCCGCAATGAGGGCAATGGGTCGTCACTGAGTCCAGCTCCAACAAAGGCGCGGGCCGAATCTTCCGGGGACTCCTTCCCCCTCCCCCCAGCACCTGGAAGGCGGAGAGGGAGGGCGACTCCCCCTCGCTCCTCCGCCCCCGGGACGCAGGGCGGGCCAGAGCAGTCTTGCCGGCTCCACGGGACCCCCAGAAACCTGCAGGGCCCCGCCCCAACCCCCGGTCGTCCAGGACCAACTGGCTGGGGGCTAAAGCCACCCCCGGCGAACCAAACTCGTGACCAGGGAGGGAACTGTTCCCCAGCGCTGCAGCCTGGGAGGGACGGGAAGGCTTCGCCTCCTTCTCGAAACCGGAATTCACCTCGGTTCCCCTGTTCGGCCCAGAGGAGTCCCCCGCCGAACCCTCGAGAAGATCCACGGCTTGTTAGCACCATATCACACCTCTTCCAAAATACCAGCAATTTAACCACCTCTGCGTTGGGACCTACAGATAAAGGCTGAAGCAAAAATTCACCAAAGAGATTCCAACTTTGCTTTGAACAAGCCTTCTCAGCACTAGGAAAGATACTTTGTTCTTTCCCATAATAATATAAACGCCGAAAATCGGCCTCAGAAAGAGAGACCTGCTTTCTCTCCAGCAGGTTCAGCCAAAGGTCCAGGACCAGCATATCATCTTCGGAGGATGTAGGAAGGATCATTGTCACAAAAGGCACCTTACCTCAGTGACTTACCAACAAACTGCGATTCACTCAGTGTCTCAGCAAATAATATAAAACCCCGAAATAAGTATGTGCAGTACACGTTTGGGATCACCAGATGTCGCTATAGAACACGAAAAGACACGCTCACACACACACTCACGTGTCAGGACACAGAAGAAGGGCACTTTATTATTTGACCTCGCTTTTTATAGATCCAGGACAATGACCAGGGATTAACGATGAGGTTACCACCTTTCCAATCCCGCTGGTCAAACTAGAAAGTCCATCCAATGACATCCTTCACTGAAGAATGTAAACAACAGTCCTAACTCATGGGAAAGCACATTACAAATATGAAAACAATTCAGAAGGCTGAATTTCAGGGCTACAACCAAAAGCTTTGCAAAATGAGATGTATACATTGAAGGAAGCATGCACCGTTAGAGCTGGCATAAGTAGGATAATTC
The DNA here is from genome assembly GCA_032173965.1 of Sitta carolinensis. NCBI lineage: Eukaryota > Metazoa > Chordata > Aves > Passeriformes > Sittidae > Sitta > Sitta carolinensis. The sequence continues at coordinate 436,733 of CM063294.1, forward strand.
CCTTATTCTCCTTGGCTGGGATGGGTGTTCAGTAACTCCAGAGAATATCATAGAAGAGGCTTCTGGAAATGTTATCACACATGATGGATAGTGGGTGAGCAGAGCATCTTTTCTGAAGTTGCCTGTGTGAAGATTTTGTGGGAAGTTAAGGTGTTCTTTCACTTTACTCTGGTGTGTGAAATGGTGTACATTCTCCACGGCCTGGAACCAAGTAGGGATGGCAAAAAAGAGTTTGTATAGGGTTTCCTATTGAGCAGAATGATTAAACAAGAAACCTGCATGTGTGAATGATATTGCTAATACCATTAAAAACCTAGGAGGGAAGGGCCTTTCTGGGTTACCAAAAATGAAGCTGGAATGAAACCTCTTGGATTTCTATTAATGTATTCTAATTATTAACACAAGAGAAGCAAGATTATTTTAGGAATCAACTCCTTCAAAATATTCCTTTGCAAAACCAGATTAACTTTCTGTAAATTAACTACCCTTTCACCTTTGTTCCAGAGCTTCCACTCTTTTAGTTGTGCTCTAAAGGTGCTTGCCAAAGGCAATAATTTCTGATTTTTTGCTTCTCCCCAATTTTGTTTCACAGTGCAATTCATCTGGAACTAGTAATTTGTCTACTTTTCATAGTTTTAATTGCCTAATTATCTGTTCCACTGCAGTGATAAACTCTTCAAACATCTTGCTCTTGGGGGGAGAGAGCCTCTCCCAATATGAAAGAAAATATTCTGAGTGTTTTACAGCTGTGTGGTCTGTTTTGATGCTTTGTGAATTTAAATCACAGCTAGTCTTCTAAGATGTTACGTGAGATGGTAAGGAAAGAACATGGTTCCCCTTAATCATACTCAGGCTCTGTCATCTTTTAGGGGGAAGTTGATCTGGTGCCTTTGGAGCATACTAGCACTGCATTCGTGACTGGCCTCTGAATATACAAGGGTAGGGTAAATGTTGCTAGATACCCTAAAGACTCAGTAAGGTTCATGACAATTGTTCAAGTCATGCCAGAGTTCCTTCACCTGTGTGACATATGAAAAGATATTCTAATCCTCCTGTGGCAACATAGCCCCTCTTCACTCCTTGAATTAGGGCTACTACCATAAAGTTGAGGGAAGCTCTAATTCAGAAGGAACTGATGCATGAGTTCTCTCTTTGTTACACTTTTCTGAGTGTTTTAAATGTTCTTTAATAAAGAAAGTGGTTACAGAACTCATAATGTGCTTTTATAGAGTGGAGTTAGAGCTTGTCAGTGTTTACCAAATGGCCCTGAAAGGTGAGAGTTTCTGTGCGTACAAAGTATTTAGAGGGGAGCTGTTGCTCTGAGGGGCAGAATAACTGTTCGCTTAGAGAAGAGTCTGGAACTACTGAAGCTTCCCCATTCAGTACTTGTTCCTAACTTTACACTGTGAAACTCTTCAGTTTCATTGCATGATGGGGACTTTAGTGTGATGTGACTGTAATTTTTGTTTTGCTCTTTAAAAATGCCAGCTTATCTAGTTACATTTTCTCCATAATGATCAGTCATTGAGCCACTAAGGAAAGTACACCTCTGTTTGTCATGTTACATGTATGCATGCCTATGAAAAATGAACTGCAAATAAAACTGTTTATTCTGCAAAGTCTGTGCTACTTAAGGGATCTGAACATATGTACATGCATTGCACTTTGTCATCAAGAGCAACATGAATTTTAAGAACTGAGAGTGAGAGGAAATGATAATTCTCTAGTCTCCCTTTTAAAACTCTCTGCAAACATCTGCCTCTAAACTAACGTCTGTGCAAGCATACAGCTGCATGTGGCTGCTAGAAATTTATTAGAAATTTAATTATTTGCAACGGTGTAGCCCTGAAAGATAAGTATATAATGTTACTCAGAAAACAATGGAGCTGTTTCCAAACTGGGAACTGATTCAGGTGGGTGTGATAATTCATGCCCTTACTGACTGCTCTCTCGGGATGTGGTAGTTGCTTCTGAGGCCAGGATCTCTTAATTCTCAAGAGGATGGAGCAATAGCTGTCTGACAGTGTTTAAGAAATACAAGTTACAGAATGTTAAAGCAGTAGCTTGTTCAGAGTAGCTCTGATTTCTTGAGCAGAAGACCAGTGGGATGCAGTATATCTGAGAGTTTTATGGCATGTAAAAATAGAAAATTGTGGCTTGTATTTTGAGTGATGAGGTTTATTGTAACTTTTCTTCACAGACATAATTCATATCAAGTGTTTTCTTAGAAAAGTAAAGTGGAACTGTAGGGTTTTTATGTTGCATATTGCCTCTTTGCCAATACTTTATGGTATTGCATCGTATTTTCTTTGTTTCAATAATTTTTTTTCTATAAATACCTATCAGAGGATGTATTACACTAAAATTACAGAAATATCTTGTTACAAGTGGAACTGCAGTAATGCAAAAAAAGATTAGAAATGGAAGTAGAATATAATAATATAATGTGGAAATAGAAATGATGATTAATGACAGGCATTAAGGTTTGCTTCCATGAAAAGTGCATTTTTATTGGTTGATTAGCCTCATTATACATGGAACAGGTACCATGGTTGCTCGTTTTCTCTTTTGAAGGAGAGCAAGGGAAGTGATGCAAGTTACAAGGTGTAATAATGCTAGTCACACGGCAGGAGGCAGCAGGCTGTGCGGCATGTTTCTGATGTATATGATTGACTCCTCTTCCTAAAAGTAAGTTTTTAGTGGAGGCTTTCACTGGCGACTCACTAGTGCTATATCCAAAAGTGAATTGAAGTGAGGTAGGTCTTGTTAAAGTACTAAGATGTGGTTAAAAGCTATAAAAATATAAGCTAGTCTTTCTTCCATTAATTCAATGCAACAGAGATTTTCTAAGTTCAATTTGAACTGGCTAATATTTTTTTTCCAGTCAGACTTGTTGACTGTTATTTCCTTAAGTCTTTTCTTAATGAAGAATAAAAGATCAGAGAGGCAAAACTGGAGTAGATTTGGTATAATATATAACTCTTAAACTGTAAATTTCTGCTAGTTACCCAAAGAGTAGTCATATGAAATGCAAACCTCTGTCATTGTAGCTTTCTTTTGCATATACCTTTAGTTCACCTGTTCTTTTTGCATGCAGTTGAATGTCATTGTAGATATTTTCCCTTGCAACTTACAGCCTGAATGCCTTTCTGAAATGAATTGAGAAAAACAGAGAACAAGAAATTAGTGCAAAATCGAATTATGCAGAAGAGATGAACTGGAGCAGAAAGAAGAAAAGATAGCTCTCGTCCCACCTGTCTAGGGAAGGTGAGATTCCTGTTTGTTTCTGCCAAAGCTGCATACAAACAGAAAAAAAAAAAAAAAACCACTGTTTTCATGATTAATAAGAAGCATACAAACAGAAAAGAAAAAACCCCACTATTTTCATGATAATTAAGAAGTACTGAAATAGGGTCTATGCTCTTTAATCTCCGATGAAAACTCAACATTAGTTCTGCTTGTATCTTTAACCACATCCATTGTTCTAATGGAACTGGAGAGCAAATTAATATTACTTAAACAAAATGTGTCATACAGCCCACTTGTAACTTCTGACAAAGATGATCTGTCTTCATGTTATTTGCAGTTGCATAATGAGACATGCAGGGAGGCTGAGGGGGTAGATGTGTGGGGATTGTAATCTGTGTAAATATCTTATTACAGTGAAGGATTGCTACTGACAGTCATCAAACATGAAATACTCCATTTAGTACTATAGATACAAATAAGGGGATCAGAAGTTTCAGTCTTAGTTGCATATTTGCTGGATCTTGAGAATCTTAGACCAGTCAGCAAAGTAGTCCTGCACCATCAGTTCAAGAGGCTGTTATTAATTTTATTTTACATAATGAGACAAAAAAGATTGCTAAATATCAAGTTTTGTTGTTTAGCCTTTAAATTTTATTTTGCCAGAGTGCAGTATATACAATTCCCTTTAATCACTTTGAAATATGTGCTTTATTTTGATACTTTTTCAAATTCTTCTTGGTAGTCTTCCTCAAATGTCCATATTTTACTGATCATAAACATATCAAGGGTAATAAATTACTCTTCATTATTCTATCAGTCAGGCAGTGAACTTGATATTACTGTACAAGAGATAATACTAAATGCAGGTAAAGTTAAAGAATTTACCACTAAACTAAATTTTATCTTTTTCTGCAACTGCATGATTTTAGGAGGGACTGGGAGAGGTTGGCTGTTAGGTGAAGGTATTCGTAAATAACAAGGCTCACTGTCTTATGAGAAAGAAAGGAGAGCAGTAACAGGATGAGAATAATGGCCTTTGCAAAAGAGACAGGCAGGATTAAGAAGCTGATACATAATTTTCTGTGAAGATGATATTTAGAAAGCTGACTGCTGTTTGTGGAAATAATCCTCCTTTTATGGTAAGGTAAGCATTCAATGAGACTGATACAGATGAAATCATGGAAACATGTTAGGGTAAGAGCAGAAAGGACCAGGTGCAACATAAACTGTTTCAATTGGCAAGGATTTAAGAGATTACAATAAAAGATAATGAAAATACACAGAAAATAAAGACAACGGCTGAGGCCCATGAGTTCTGAGTGGCTCAAGGCTATCTTCCTTTAGTCTTCAAAAAGTTTACGTGACCTGTTGCTTCACAGAGTTGCCATAGGGAAAAGAGCAGCAAAGCATCTGTAACATGGTGCGGGGAAAAATCAAATTTCTAGGCCAACTAACCTAACTTCCCTGAACAGATAGTTAATAGAATAAATTAGGGGGAAACACCCAAATATTAGAGAGATGAGTCAACTTTGAAATTACTTCCTTTACACCATTCCCTGCCTACCTAAAGAACGTTATACCCCTCCCCAGTGAGTCACCTTCGTTTTGTCAATAATCAGATGTGAAAAAAACCACAACAAGCCAAACAAAAGAACCCCACTTAATGCTTTCATTAGCAGAATTTTCAGAGTAGGAATATTGAAAACAGATGTAGCACTGCTTTATTAGGTTTGTTTTGAAATCAAGGTATCTGACATTTTGTAATCAAACTAAGGAAGTAATTAAAATAATGTAATTGAAATAGCTGTTAAAAGTCCATTAAAAATGTATTTCTTTATGCTACCTAGATCTACTACCAGCTTATTCTGATGTTGTATTGCTCTGGTAGGTGTTTGTAACTGGGAAACTCTTGTTTTTTACAGCTGCTGAGGTAAATTGACTGAAACTGGGATTAAGATCATGACAGCTCTGTACAACTTTACAGAATAAATGTTAATCTTCCCTATCATACAAAAATTTGTACTGTTCAATTAGAAAGGTTAGAGGTTGCTTTTCCTTCTCTTGGTGATATCTGAGTTCTTTTAAACTATTAAAAGTGCTTTTATCTGATTAGTTTACTAGTGATAATTTTACTCTGATAATTTTCTATCCTTTTCCTAACTTTTGCTTGTCCCCATCTTGTCAGGGGTTGTGTGGAATACCTGGTGAGGTGTCTTGTGGTTTTATGGTTTTGATTTCTGGTGGTTTTGGTTTTCTGGGGGTTTCTTGTGTTTGCTTGGGTTGGTGGGAGTGTTTTGTGTCTTGTCTTTTTCCATATTGTTGGTTTTGGGGTTTTTTCCCCCCTAAACTGTGTTGCTTCCATCAAAATAAATCTATTGCTTTTGTTTCAAGCTGTTACTCTGTGGCAAATTTGCCTCTTGAAAGTCTATTATATGCCTCCCCTGGGTAGAACTTGGAAAGCACCCTTGTGCTGTCATAACTGCTAGATGGGCACCAGTCTGGTTTGTGTCTCCAGCTACTAAAAACCACAAAACAGACACAGACTGATACATGCTAATGGTCTTCTGTACAGAATTGTTTCTCTCAGCTGTGGTGAGACACATGGTAATCATCTCATGAAATTAATTTTGTGTATTTTAGTCACTGTGCTCTTGAATGCTGAAAAAAGCCTATGTTTGTGGGAATTATTAAAAATAAAGGGTCTTAGGAACGCTGTGGAAGCAGGTTCCAGTGACAGAAAAAAACAGAAAAATGTGGAACTATGTATTGTGGGAATCATTAAAAATAAAAAGGGCTTGGGAAAGTTGTAAAAGCAGGCCTTAGAGCTATGCTGCAGATGCTGATTCTGAAAGTAAAAGAGTTACATTAGATAATGTAGAGGAAGGACATTAGACAATACGCAGTGTCTTCAATCTAGGTCAAGAAAACTTTAGGATAGCAGAAAAATAAATCTGTCAAGATATAGAAAGTTTTAGGCTTAATAATGAAGTACTGTGCATTGTATTTTAAGACTAACAAGCAAGCATTGTTTTAAGCAAGTGTACGTGTATTAGCTTTGGTTGGCTAAAGCTCATGTCAAGTAAGCTTTTGCTTTCTGCTATTGGCTGAAAGACTTTTAAAGTATATTGTAACAGAGAACTCAGAGGCTGTTGTTTGGGGTACGAGCTGCTGTCTCGTGTAAAGAGACTCTTGAAGAAAAAAAAAAAAGTCTCGAGACACATCCCTCGGCAGTCCCATCCTATTCTCTGGTTTGTACATATTTTTATGTACATTTAGCCAGAGCAGAATGTTAATTCTTAGAATTTGTATCTTCATTTTTCACAGTCAAGTAAATTCTGAATTTCTGATCTTGTATCTCTGACTACTGCAATCAGATGTCAGTGTCTGGTTTTGACGTGGAACTGGGATGAGTTGAAAAGATAGTGAAAAAGAATTACATGTCAGTAGTTGATTCTTCTTTTTAATTAACTTCTATAATTGGAATTTTTTTTCTAATCCTAATAGGCTTAAGTTTATTGCTGTACAGTGCTATGATTCAAGGTCATGAAATATTTTCACTGTCTTTAAATTTCATTCTTTTTTTTTTATACTGCCTTCCTGCAAAGTCTTGATATTTTAGAGCTGCATAAATTACTTCCTCTCAACACCATCTGAGAGATTTTTAATGTCATTGAATGGGTGATTTGCAGCACTTCCATGTAGATAAATTCTGTGCAACCATGGACATAAAGAGTGTTAACTTTGAGAATATAAAGTGATGGATCATGCATGTTGCTAATCTTGTTCCAAAAGGGCTACTTCAGGTTTTTTCATAACTGTTAAAAAAATCCTGCTTTCCAGTGAAGAACCATCTGGTCATCCGACTTCTTGTAATGTTCCATTCATTGAACTTTTTGAAGAAGATGCGAGAATATAGGAGCTCCTCATTTATTCATTGGTTTCTTTCCTTCTAGGTGGCTGGGGACATGAGAGCTTCATTAATTAGGTGTCCCATGCTGACAAACACGTTTTCATAGCGCAAACTGGATCTGGAGTTGTCTTCTGTGTAGCATACCCAGCCTGTAGCCTGCCACCAGCTGTCGCTTGCTCAAGGGGCAGGCTGTGGCTGTGCCAGCCATCCCGCTGGCCTGCTGAACTATTTCACAGACTGTGACTGGAAATAGAATCATAGGATGTTTCTATGGCCTATTCAGAGATCTGTTATGTGACAAAAGATACATATTTCATGACTGATCTTGCCTGAGAGATTCCCTTTTTCTTTTCCTTGAAAAAGCAACAAAATAACCACCACCTTAAAAACACAACTTACTTTAAACTCATCTAAACTGTCCATTCTCAAGCTGCTTACCTACAAATACCAAGAGTAGGACTTTGGGTTTATTTTTTGTTTAGTCTGTGGGTTTTGTTGTCTTTTTAAAGGTTGTTTTAGCTCTTATTTGCATTTCAGACTCCTTCTTTTTGACAGATTTATGCAATACTTTTTTTATTCATAAAAAAGCACATTTATGAGATTGGAGTACATAGGTGAGGTTGGTACATGACCTTTATGGTAAAGGCTATGGTTCTTGTATTTCTCTTGAAGATTTACAGGACCTCTGTAGTGTTCAATTGCTTTTTAGTGCAGGCAAAATACCTTGATGCTTTGGAAAGCAGCTCTTGGTCACAGTGTTGTAAGAGAATATTTTGGGGAAAAAGTCCACCATTAAAACAGTTTTTTCATGCAGATAATGGATGTTTTCTGACATAAAATGCATTTTAGCTATTCTTCGCTACTCTCTGAAGTACATAGGATTTTCTAATATCTTTAAGCAAACTTGATAATCATAATTCTGGAGCATAATGGTTTAATTAATTATTTTAAGCATAATGGTTTGGCTTTTTCAACAGTCTGTAATTCATGTTGCTAGCACTCTTTGCGTTTGTTCGCATTAATATCTACTGGTGAAGCATCTGGTTTTTTATCCTCTTATATTAAGCCTCTCTTTTGAGACTAATAGTGTGATACTATCCCTGCAGTTTATGGATTCCATTGCCTTAAATCCTATCCTCAACTTTGCCTCATCATTTCAGTGTACTCTTCCTTCTATTTGCAATTTCCCCCTAGTTTTAGTTATATGTGTTATATATTTAAATATACTAGTATATATTTAAATGGTCTGGAAAAGCAGCTGATGCTTTATCTATAAAAAAGACCAAACAGACTTGTGCTTTTCTGAAACCAGTTTATCATGTGACTTCTCGGGGGTAGATGCGCCAAAGACTGGTATTTGATCACCTGCTTTCAATGCCTCCTTGACTTATGTTCAAAAGGAGATGTCACTCAGCAGCCCTGGCCTAAAGCTGCAACAGAGTTAGGAAATCAGCTGTGAGTCAGTTAAATACTTGAGGCTTCTGCTGAAGTCAGCAGTAACAGCACAGTTAACACCATTATTTCTCCTCACTGTGTTGTAAAGCGAATGACTTTTCCTAAGTTGGTGCTTGGAAAGCTGCAGGCTGAGCCACAGCACTGAGCAACTTACACAAGGAGCTCACATCTGAGCCAAAATTTCACTTCACCTTTTTCATCTCCTCCAGTGAGTGACAGGCCCAATCTTCTAATACACTCTGCTACACTAAGACCAAAGCATAGAAGTCTTGTGCATAAAGCACAGTCAGTAGGGCATTCTTGAAAGAGCTGTATTCAGAAAATGCAGTGGTGACCCAGAGGTGGCCATTTTAGGAGGAACAAAGCTACCTTACCTGATAAATCAGTTTCTAAACTTGTACTGAGCATTTACTTGATGGATACTGGCAATGTATTCTGCTCTGAGAAAAGGCTCCTGAGTGTGGCATGTTAAAACATCACAGAGTAGAAAGTGCCAGGAACATTACAGTTACTTGGGCAATGTTGTCTTGTTCTCAAGCCAGCTAATCGGCCCTGAAGTATACTGCAAGAATCCTTACTTGCAGATTTAACTACCATGCTGAGACTTTCCGAAAATCTGCCTAGAATTAGAAGACGTAAGAAGTAGAATTGCAGAGTAGTTTGGGTTAGAAGCACCTTCAAGATCATCTTATTTCAACCCCTCTGCCTTGGACTGGGACACCTTCCACCAGACCAAGTTGCTCCAAGCCCTGTCCAACCTAGCCATGGACACTTCCAGGCATGGGGCAGCCACAGCTGCTCTGAGCAACCTGTGCCAGGGCTTCTCAACCCTCACAGGGAGAAATTTCTTCCCAATATCCTATCTAACTGTGCCCTCTGACAGTGGGAAGCCATTCCCCCTTGTCCTGTCATTTCAGGCACTTTTCAAACCTGCCCTGTCCAGCTCTCTGGGAGCCCCTTTAGGTGCTGAAAGGGGCTCTAAGTTCTCCCCTCTAAGGCTTCCTCTTCTCATGGCTGAACAACCCTTACTGTCCCACAAAGGGTAACTGCCTCCAATCAATCCTTAGAATTATTATTCCTGTATTAGTGTATTTTTGTAACTTCAACCCAGCTTTTAAATTTGAAGTTAGCAAGTTAACCCTAAATGCTATTTTCTTTCTATTATTGAAACTGCCAAAAGTAATATATCTGAATTATTTTGTGTGGCTTTTGAATAGTGAATAGTTTAGAGATCCTAAATTGTTGAAGTTTTTCCTCATTTCCTTATTAAAAAAGCCTAAACAAAAAACTTCAAAGAAACAAAACAAAACAAAAACAAACAAACAAAAAAAAATCAAAACCAATAAACTAACCAAATCCTACCCTTGCTCCCTTCAAATCCCCTAAGCAAAAAAATAAGCATAAAGTCACAGTTACTCAGTTGTGAGGCATTTTGTTGTCATATGCCATGGGTTTATACAATGAGTGAGGAATCTCTGAGGATCGGCGTCTTCTTGATGATATCTGCCCTGTTGCTGCTTTGAGGACCAGGTAATAAAATAGCACAAGTTAGGATACTGAACTCAAAATTGCCAGAGGTAGTCAGAAGGTACCTGCTATTGTTTAGGTGCAGCAAGGACATGCTGGTGACTCACAGATAGCTTCTCAGCAAGTCAGTGTAGATTCATCTTCAATTCCTGTTGTTGCTGCTTCATCAAAGTTGGAGAAACATTATCTTATTGCAAGCTGAGGAAGTCTGAACCTTGCTAACCCAGAAAAACATCTTCCCTTTACAAACTTTTGCAATCATTTTCTTGGTGGTGCAGTTTGTTTTTTTTTTTTTTTTTTTGGCCTAGGAGGAAAGGAGGAATGCTAGTTCCCTCAATAATAGTGCTGTAACTTTTGTTCTTTTTCATCTTCCAACACAATCACCATGACCAAGTCTTATTTGGCATCAAGAGGAAAAACTACCTGTGAGAGTGCACAGCACTTGAATAATGGGACTTTTAATAGTTCCAGGAAAACACTATTATTCATATAGATATATAAAGGGCCTATACAACTCAAGTATTCATCAGGGTATAAAAATCTACCCACATTCTTCCTGTGTTCTTACAACTTCCATTTAGCTCGAGCACTATTCCTGTGGTCTCAGCATCAATGCTGGTGAAAATTATGTATAGTCAAACAGATTTCAAGGATGAATTTAATCTCCAGCTGCTTGTGCTGGTGCTTCCTTTCTACTGGCAGGAGTTTGAATGCTTAATATATACCTCGATCATCTACTCTGCCTTGAGAAAGTGAGCTATGTAACTGCAATGGTCACTGCTTTTATGGAAGCAGTCCTCCTAGGAAATGTTTTGCTGGATCTCAGAAAAACAGCATTTTTAATCAGTATTATTGTAGACTTTATGGTATAAACCAGTAATATTAAAAAAACGCCAACCAAACAGAAGCCTCCAAATGCTATATTGCTTCTTATGTCCTAATGTAAGAAGCATAGAGTGTGTTATTAATACTTCAGTCCAATGAATTATAACTTTTGTAGATGAAAAAAGAATAGAAAAATAGAGATGCTCAAAAGAGTAATTCATCAACCTCGTGCACTGGAAAAACACTTAGTTTGAAGTATGAAGGAAAAAGAATATCTGTCTTTAAGATCTCAAAGATGTAGAAAATAACCAGCACTGTACAAATGAGCAAAGTATTATTTAAAAACAAGAACAGTCTTCTGTGGCGTCTATATATTTTGTTTTCTACAATAGAATATTTGGCTTATCACATTAACATCCCATTTCTTTTGGGCAAAAGAGGAAGCGGTGTTTGGCAAGAATTTAGAAAAATGGAGTTTCCTTATTTATGTGATTTTCCCTCTATATTGCTGTTTTTACTTGGAATATTTCTTGTCCAAATAGGAAATGTTACTTTGCTAGAGGAAAGAATTTGTGTAAGGTTTTTTTTTCAGGTACTTGCAATGGACGTGAATTGGAGGGAAATAACCATAGCAATTGACTCGCTTGATTTTTGGAGGAGTTAAGTCTGGAGACACAGCTTGCACTCTGAATAAATTTTAATCTGCTACAAAGAGGGACAACAGTGATTAGGGAGGAGAGGAGGATGTGGCTTTAGGGGGTAGTCTTGGGAAGCCAAGGGCAGATTTGAGAGCAGTTACTCCCGGTCTTCATGTTTTATGCTGAGTTCTGAGCTCAGCAAGAGCACGAATTTCTGCTCTTCAAACCCAAGTCACTGACACCTGAGTGAGTGAAGCCACAAGTTCTGCCAGCAACATCAGCCTTTACTGATCTCTGCTGAGCTGGGAGGGAAGCAAAGTAATGCTATCAATTTGCTGGACTGAGTGTAAAGTAGTCATAAGCAAGTTCTACTTTGCAATCTGGATATTCTTTTAAAAACTGCTTAGAAATGAAATTTGGAGTAAAATTTTCAAAGGGCCTATTCACAGCTAGCTTGTTCACTTCCTTTGTTACCAGTATAGTGCATTAACTTCAACAACTATCCTACCTGTTAGCTTACTTTTTCCTCTGTTGCCATACTTCTGCCTCAGCTTTTTATGAACTAACAAAACAGGATCTCTTCTCCTTCCCATCCCATTTGCTCACCCAAACCATCTGTACCTGTGCCAGCTGAACTTTCACTTTCTTGGAATGAGAGAGGTTTGAGTTGCATAAACACACAAATTCTGAAGTATTTCACAAAAGTATTGTGCAAGGATGTACTTTCCTCCTTGTGGACATAGTTCTCCTATATTAATTTTTGGGGGTTAGCTTTTTATAAATAATTTTAGCAGTCACTTCCTTTTATTTGCTGATTGTAGTGAAAAGCAAACTCCTGACATTGTTTTGTTAGTAATGTTGGAGAATTCATGTACTGGGTTAATATTTCAGCCTTTCTTACAATAAACAATATGAATTGTACCACATTAATGAGAATAATTAAACTGTAATGTAATTCATTTAAATTTGTACCTAAGCCCTGAAACTTCCCTGTGAATGATAGCTCCTATCATAGTTGATGATAGTTCATCAACTGTGTGGTGAAAAGGCTTGTACCAGTTTTGTCCCAGATGACAGTCAAATACAGTACGCAGGAAGTATCTCGTGTTCCACCTGTGTCCAATGGCAATTTGAAATTTGGCTGAGAGAAACAGTTATTTTCAGAGAACATAGGAAGTCTTTCTACATGCATCAGAGCATTCCTAGAAGTCTTAGCTCTGGAAACAAGCAAGTCTCTTCTGTGAAATATCTTGGTGCTAGACATGTAAACTTCTGTGGTTACTTTGGCTTGCTATTTATTTGTATTTATTAAGACATCATAGATGTATTTTATTTGTTGTGACTTAAGAATGGTATTCCTCAATTTAGTGCTCCTACTACTTTTAGAATCTAGTGTTAGAAGCACTCCAAACCACAAGTTGCTTCCTCTCTCCCCTCTCCTCTTCCCCACTGTGATGATCCGAAGAGAACTGGAGGCACAAAAGGCAAAGATCGGGTTGAGATAAGGGAAATTTACTGGAAACAGCAATGAAAAGACAATGAACAGTAACAGCACCAATACTAATATAAGAGTGTGCAAGAAACTATTTGCCACCTGAGTTCTCATCCTGGACAATACCTGACCATTCCCTCTACAGTGCTGCCTGAGCTGGCAGGCAGCCCTTTCCCAGAAAATGAGGTGAGGTGCTACAGGATAACCTCTGGGTCTGGCCATACCGTCCTAGCTACTACAGAAATTAACCCTGTCTTGGGTAGAACCAGGACATTATATTCTTTATATCATAACTTCCTTTTTGTATCAGTTTTATAATCTATGCAAATAGCAGCCAGGTAGCCTTCCTTGAGTGGGATGCCTGTCTCAAATAAGGCAAGGCCTTGAGTTAAATAGAAAGACATATGTTTAGTATAGCCTTCTTTACCATACCCTGTACTTTATGCATATATCTCTTTATATACAATTGGTGTCAGATGATTAGAGTGCAAATTTTGTAAAGCCTATGTAAGTGTATTTTTGTTTTGAGTGGCCCTTCTTCCTTCCCTTCCCTTCCCTTCCCTTCCCTTCCCTTCCCTTCCCTTCCCTTCCCTTCCCTTCCCTTCCCTTCCTCCCTTCCCTTCCCTTCCCTTCCCTTCCCTTCCCTTCCCTTCCCTTCCCTTCCCTTCCCTTCCTTCCAAACCAATTCCCAAACCTTCCCAAACCTTCCCAAACCTTCCCAAACCTTCCCTTCCCTTCCCAAACCTTCCCTTCCCCTTCCCTTCCACCTTCCCTTCCCTTCCCAACCTTCCCAACCTTCCCTTCCCTTCCCTTCCCTTCCCTTCCAACCTTCCAACCTTCCCAACCTTCCCTTCCCTTCCCTCCTTCCCTTCCCTTCCCTTCCCTTCCCTTCCCTTCCCTTCCCTTCCCTTCCCTTCCTTCCCTTCCTTCCCTTCCCTTCCCTTCCCTTCCCTTCCCTTCCCTTCCCTTCCCTTCCCAAACCTTCCCTTCCCAAACCTTCCCTTCCCAAACCTTCCCTTCCCAAACTTCCCTTCCCTTCCCAAACCTTCCCTTCCCAAACCTTCCCTCTCCCAAACCTTCCCTTCCCAAACCTTCCCTTCCCAAACCTTCCCTTCCCAAACCTTCCACCTTCCCTTCCCAAACCTTCCCTTCCCAAACCTTCCAAACCTTCCCAAACCTTCCCCAAACCTTCAAACCTTCCCAAACCTTCCAACCTTCCCAAACCTTCCTTCCCAACCTTCCCAAACCTTCCCAAACCTTCCCAAACCTTCCCACCTTCCCAAACCTTCCCAAACCTTCCCAAACCTTCCCAAACCTTCCCAAACCTTCCCAAACCTTCCCTTCCCAAACCTTCCCTTCCCAAACCTTCCTTCCCAAACCTTCCAAACCTTCCCAAACCTTCCCAAACCTTCCCAAACCTTCCCAAACCTTCCCAAACCTTCCCTTCCACCAAACCTTCCCCTTCCCAAACCTTCCCTTCTTCCCAAAAGCAGAGAAACCCATGATAAAAAATATACCTTTTTGCACCATAACAAAGCTGCTTTTCTCAACAGACGAGTATGTCATGAATACATACTGTATTGGTGTATAAGGGTATAGAGGGTGTGTGTCTGCAAGTGATGATGTATTTGGATCTGGCAACAACTTATCTCAACCACACAGAAAATTAGCCCCCCATCTAAAACGTGAAAGAAGAGTTTAGTAGTAAATGTGAATTGTAGCTTTGTAAAGCAGCTGTACCTCTTAAAGCCCAAAGAAACAATAGTGAGTAATTAAGTCTGTGTGTTTATGAGGTATTTTCAGGCATTCCTGGGAATCAGTTTTATATTTTGTCCTTGTGTAATGGATCACCATCTGTAGTGGTTGCTATTCAGTTTTTTTTTTAATTCCTACCCTTGAATTGACACCTGGTATATTAAGAGTCACAAAATGCCAATGACAGGCAGAACAAATGCATCTTAATATCTTCCAACAATCGCAGTAATCTATGCTAGATATGTATATTTTACTGCCAAGCAGAAAGAAGAGAAACATACTGACTAATTTTCACCAGAACAACAATCAGACATCCACCAGTAAACATGAGTGTAGGCCAGAGGAAAGCAAAGAGGAGGCCTTTTGAGGGATAAAGTCTGCTTAAAATGACGTTGGTCTGTGATCCTCCTGGGTCATAGTAACACAGGAAAGTCTGGTATTTTTTGAAATTGCTTGCAATTGTTTCTATTCGTGCTTTAACTTCTTTAGAGTTCTCCAACTTGTCTGGGACGTATGAGCACTGAAATAAGAAATCAAGGTGATTGATTATAACAAATACTCCAATAAAAATTTTTAGTTAAGTCATATTGAGTGAAAAAATCATGCTAGTACTGACAAAATCTTCTGTGGTTTGGGATCCCTGGAGATTGTCTTGGTTTCATTATGTCCATTTGCCATGCCTTGCTTCCCTGTTTCCATCAGTATGTCTATGCCCCCAGTCTGCAGATTTACAGACTGGAGTTACGTTGTTGGAAACCAATAACATACATGCTCGAAAAACACCCTGCAGTCTTTGACACTATTACTTCATTATTACTGTGCCCAGCTGTTTCTAACAGAGCTTCTAGGCACTGCCACAGCAGGAAAATATTTGTTGTGCAGAAATTCACACTGGCTTGTCAGTGTGCACGAGAAGGAAGTTGTTTCATTGCTCGCCTCTGGTTGTAAAGAGTAGTAAAATACAACAAGCATGGCTGTTGGAGGCTTCCTACTTGTCCTTGTAAAACAGAATTACTTTGATCTGTAGTAATAATACAGAGTTTTTCAGTTTTCAGTGGAAATAGACTTTGAAGCAGTAATTTTTCGTTGTTGTTGTTCATAAACTTTTTTTCTGCAGTATTATTTTGTGTATATAATAATGCTTAAATGTACTAAACTAGAATCTGGCCAAGGCAAAAACAGGGATGGTTCCTGACCTGAAAATTTAACTTGCATTAATGTAAGTATGTAGGACATCAAGAAGTTGCCCCCCCTTGCAGTGAAGAAGACTCTTGTTTCCTTCTATGTTTGGTAATTTCTGTTTCCTCCTTCACTACATGTAGCTTTCCCTGAGACAGTCATTATAAAGATAGGCATTAGCTAGAAAAATTCTCTTCAGCCGAAGTGTCCTATGCTATTAGGCTTGCACTGTGGGAAGTGCTAACCTGTGTAAATGCTTTGCACTTGTAATCTCAGCGTGATTGTTCTGGATTTTTAAAGTACTTCAGTCTTGGGCATCCAAGATCTGAATTTTCACTGATTTGTTTCTTCTTTCTGTCTAAAAATGTGCATCATGTTGCCATTCTCTCCTTCTTTATTCTCTGCTTCATAATATACACCTAAAAACAAGTCAAATTTGGATTTGTGCTCTTATTTTGGATGGTTTTAAACTTGATGTCTCTCTTGCTAATTCAACAAGGAACTGATCAAACCACAGTTTATAAACCATTTGTTACAATGGGTCTTCAATTTGGAGACTTACATATTTTAAAATGTTCATAAGTGTTGTATATTCATGTTGGTGTAATTCTTTAAAAAGTATTAACTTAATATTTAATGTAATGTTTAAAATAAAATCCAAAACTGTGTAATTTCTGGAATGTTTTAAAATTGCCTTAATTGTCTAAGCCCAGACTTTAACATGTAAAAGATTAGTAACTCCTGCTGTTACTTTGCTGCTTGATTTAATAACCATTAGCCCTGTCCTCAAAAGTGTTAGATAGTAGCAGAGAATGAATATGCAATCTGTGTTGCAAGTACCTTAGGATTTTTTTCCAGTGTATCTTCAGTCTGGTAGAGCATAACCTCCTGTCCTGAGGCTGTCAGATTAACCCACACCTGTAGACAGGGATAAGGAAAGATTTCCTCATCCTCTGAGCCTTCACTGTTTGGGCAGGAAGCTTTGTCCTTGATGTTGGCTTTGAGTACCTTGCACACAGTTTCTGTTGTCCAAACGCTACAAAAACAAAGGTATTCCTTTAAAGCTCATCAGAAGCATCTGTTGCGAGTTCCATGTGAAAATACATCTGTGTGTGGTGGCTTGGGTGGAGTTCATAGCTGCTCCACCCTTCTCTAATGGAGCGTGCCCACCCTAAATATGTGTATGCACCTGGAAAAGAGCTGCTGTAGCAAGTAAATTTGGGAAAGCATTTTTGTTGGTTTTGCTGTTGGTTTTTATACATTCTGTGGTTTTCAGTTAGATTCTGACCTCCAAAAATCTGTAACCAGCTTTATGTTATTCAAGAAAAAAAAGCTGCATTAGATTTTAAAGTTTGGTAGTAAATACCTGGAATGCAGTACACATCATGTCTCAGAAATATTTTGACTTATTTCATTCAATAAAATTCAGAACTCAGATCACTATACATATTTTTTCCCACTTCTCTTTTTCTTTATAGTATGGGCCTCTTGCATAAATAAGTAGCAGGATTTTGCTGGAAAAAGTTAATTTTTGCTGTTGCTTATCTGTTTTCTTAAGAGTTATATTTCTGTTATTGATAACATATTAAATTTTGCTCACAGTAGTACACTTTGGTGGCAAAGAAAGTCAAGAAACCATCTCACTCCAGTTCTTATGAAACTGCTCTTGATACATGTATCTGTCTTTTGTAATGTAATCTGAAGGCAGGAAAATAAATACGTGAATTACTCTGTTTTAAAGAGAATATATTTCAAATAATTTTGATATTAAAGGTCTAGCAGGAAGAATGAGGTGGATGTCCTTGCTTTCTCTGTCAAAATCCTGAAATATGAACAAGTGAGCTGCACTCTTTGTCTTGTTAATTTGATATTTTGCAAATTGATTTTGTGTGTGTAGGCAGAACTTGCAAAATTAAATAAAAGGGTGGGAATAACTCCTTCAGCATTCATTATGTTCTGTAATATTTGGTGTGGCACACTGGGTTGTTGAAGGTGCTAGTTTCTTATGATAGTTAATTTGGAAGTAAGATACAGATTCTTGAGTGAACAATTTTACCATGACTTCTGTTGCTCAAGTTTTATTAAACACAACACTCTCCTGCCCATGAAAGAGCTTTTATGAACTGTTTTTATTTATGCAAGACTTGGCTTTTCATTGTTAAACTTTGATCAGCATGGTTGGCTTTTTGATTCTACAGTAAATATTTCAATTTAGTCTGTTTTGTGTAGCTCTGAGAATAATTTCCTCTTTTTTGTGCTCACTTGTGCCTGAAGAAGTCTTGGCACACTTTTTTTTTTCTTCTATCTTAAGTCCTTATGAGCTCTTTGAGAGCACTTTGTTTCTTGTACAATGCACTTATATATATTTCATCACTGTTTTAATTATTGTATATGATGCTAATAGGAAAAAGAATAGCTTTGTTTCATAAACAAATGGCTCTTATTACCTCTTAGTGTAAAATGGCACAATGGTGATCCCAATAAAAAAGTACATCATCATGGAGCATGCAACCATTCCCAGTCCCAGGCAGAGGGCTCTCGTCTCCCCTCGCTTTTGTGCAGTCACCAGCTTCTTTCCCAGCATGATTCAGAGTTGTGAAACTTGAACAACCTCTTTTTGGTGTAAAATAAAATACAGAAAAGAAAGGGAAAGCATTACAGTTATTGTAGTTATGTAACAATATAATAGAATCGATGAAGGAACAGCACAATTTTTGCAAAAACTAGAACTAAAATAACCCAATCAAAGTTGCTGTGTTTTCTGTAATCGTTAGACTCCTCTTTTCTTTTTTGATTTATCCGTAGTACCTTAAGAAGTGTGTGCACGTGTGTGAGCCAGGAGGTTAGATAGGAAAACCTGATAACTTCTGAAGAGAATTCTGTTAACAGTCCAATTGTTCTCAGCCTTAATGCAGCCTGTTTTGTATTACTGCTTCTCTGAAGTTAGAGTTGTTTTGCTGTGTATTGGTAAGGCTGTGTGAAGGGGAAACCTTCACAGACTAGAAATATTTTTTACATTATGCCTTTTCTTCTTGAGTAGTTTGATATGGAGTTCTCTTATATCAGAAGAACTGAAATAATTAAAAATTTAGCGTTTGAGATTTCTGATCTCTGCATGTTTGCTTGGCTTCGTCCGTTCAGAGGTGCTCCAAACCCGCTGTCCGAGGAGTGTTGGAGTAGCTCTGGGGAACTCTTGGGCAGAGCTGTCTGAACCTGAGCTCAGAACTGACTAGCGTTAGCCCCTCCACTCCCTTGACAAAGAATATTTTTCTCATGCTTTGGCCCTGAGTGGCCAATTTGTGGGATTGACACGGGATTAAACCGATGAAAAGGGTGGGTACGCCTTTCCGAGTACGCATTTGAGGACAGGGAAAGCTGGGAGTGGCTCTCTTGATTTCCGACTTTCAAAGAGGGGCAGGCTGGGGACGGCCTGGTCCCGCTCGGCCCTCGTGGCTGGGCCTGGACTCTCCCCCATGGCCTGGCCGGGATTCCCTGTCCCCGGAGGGCGGTGAGCGGCTGCCGAGCCCTCACCGGGGAGCCTGCAGGGCCCCGTCCCGGCGGGGCCGGGCCCCTTCCCGGTGGAGACGGCCGGTCTTTTGTTCTAACAGAGCTACCAAGCCACACCAGCCAGAGGCCGTATCAGCACCAAGAGCAGCTGTGTGGCGAGAATCAACACCCGGTGACCCCCATGGTCAGTGCTAAGGGCAGCTTAAACGGAAATAACCAGCACAGCTCGCACGGTGCCGGCAGAGAGCACGTGGCCAGCAGAGAGAAGCAGAGCGAGCCATGTTCCTGACGCAAAGCTTGGACTGAATTAACGATTCAGCAGTGCAGGACTCTGTACGCAGTGAACACCAACTCTCTTCTGAAGCAAAACGAAAGAAAAGGTAAAGTTATATAGAGACAACAGCATAAGATTTTTGAAGTCAGTAAAGAAGTAGTCAGATTCTAGATAGAAGGGATTGAAAAGTTGCCTTAATGCTTGAACTAAAATTTGTTTGTGAGGCTATGGTAAAGATATGCTTGATATATCAAACTTTAGTTTTTCCCTAGTAAATTTATAAAATGCTTTGGGGGGGTATGTAGCGTTCTATCTACAATCATGAGCAGAGGCACCAGTGTTACAGCAAACAGAGGCTAAAGTAGCTGTATGCTAATGAAAAGCTTGAGGAATTAAAGAAAAAGATGAGAAACCTTGCCCCAGGGATAAAAGGAGAAAACCTCTGTTCTCAGAAATGGATGAAAGTAAATTTGTTTTAAGCTATAAGGGCTCATCCTTAAAATAGTACCCCAATGAGTTGACATAGACGAAAAACACAGTTGTGAGAATTGCGAAAGATGGGAAGAACTTCACAAATACAGATCTCAGGCGGCTGTTGTTTGTGAAAATTGAAGTCACAAGAACTTCTTCCCTTGTGAAGAGTTCTCCATAGCATTAGCAAAGAATACTTTTCTCTCTAAATGAACTGAAGAAAGAGTATTTTAAAAGTAGAAAACCGACTGAGATTTCTGGGTGTTGGTTTTTTTTCTGTGCATTGTTGGTTAGAAAGAAAGTGGGTAGGGAAGAAAAAGTTGTTCTGAAAGTTTTATTTATTTTTTTTGTTTTGTTTTGTTAATAAAATTTTTCTTTGTATAATTTAAAGTTTAGGTCTGCTTTATTATTTTCTCCTAATCCTATCTCACAACAGAAAACAGATCCACCACATTCTCTAGTGCGTTAGCCGGAAAAGGTCTAAAATTGGCAAACCTAGATCACTATACATAATTGGTATTTCTGCCTAGTTTCAAACTGAAACGATGACAATTTTAAATGATGATCCATAATGTTTTGTTGAAGAGAATCTGAAAAAAAATTGCCATGAGTCCATATGCCATTAAATCATTATGAGTGACATATAGGTTTCTATAGAAATAGTCCAGAACTTTCACTGCAAGTTCAACCCATCACCAGTATCTGATGCACTGACAGCTGTGATTGCAGGTTTGTGGGGTTTTGTTTTTTCATTAAAACATGGCAAAAGCTGTTTTTATGGAAGTGACAAGACTGGCAAGATTTGTGTGGGCTTTTTGGAGATAAGAGAGGAACACTGATCAGAAGGAGAAAAAGGAAATGTTACATTCATGCCAAAACAGTTTTCCTTTCTGTTCTGCAGAAGGCAGTGGTGCACAGCTTTAGGCAGTGCATTTTCACAATTTTAGTGTGTGCAGCTTTTTAGTGTTTATCCTTACTGGCTGGCCTTCAGGATGGCATAATTCCTGCCTAAATCTGCTTGTGTTCGGACTTAAATTTATATACAGTGTAAGACAAGCACAAACCAAAGCTGGCAAATAGGCTCTTCAGGTTATCTGTGAGCAGATGGTCTCCAGCTGCTACAGACTGGCATAGCTGTGACTGAAGATAGGAGACCATGCTGAATTTGGTGAAAGATGAGATAGCCCTCAAAGCTGTGAGCATCAGCTCTTACAGAAACGAATGGAAATATATTCTGACTGTTCTTTCGTTTCCTGCTACTTCTGTTTTTCACTGGTAAAAGTGCCTCACTTTGACTGTTTAGTGATCAAAGGAAAGATGTATTTGAAAATAAACGTCCTGCTGTTTTTAGACTGCTATAACACCTGAATGTTAGTTCTGTTAGTAATAAAAATATAGATGTCTGGACAGTAAAACAGCTTTGGTAATTTAGCAGAAGTTGTGGTTAGTTGCAGATTTGAACATTTTGAAGTTGTTAATATGTGATATCATCAAAGTGGAAGGCTCTTCTTAGGTGTCCCTAGAAAATAAACGAGTTATTTTAGATTACTGAATTTTGTCCACTTTCATATTTGAGTCCACTTTAAATAAAACATCCGTATCCACTGTGAATTTTGCATAGAGTATTGTGACAGGAATTGTTTTTCTGATGATCACATATAATTCACTGGCATTGTAAGAAGCATCTCAATTTGAAAATTGCCATAGATTAACTTTCCCTGTTTACTGACATTTGAGTTTAATACAGAATGTGAGCTCTTAATTATGCCCTTAATGCCCTTAAGTGAGGCTGTACTGGGTTTTGCTTGGTCAGTGGGTCTATAGGTAGAACATGTAGTATCAAATGCTCCCAGCACACTCGTGCTGCACCTGTAACTACATGAAGAGGCGCATGCAGCAAGGAAACTTGCACAGTAAGTGTCAGTAACTTTTCCTTGGAACCTTCTGTCATTTCTTTTAGTTTGGAAAATAACACTTAAAAAACCCTAAGGAATTCCAAAATACTTAAAAATTGGAACATTGTGCAACAAGTACCTTAATATCAATTGTTATTAAGCTGGTTCTCCTTTACCTATTGTGCAGCTTGGTCAGAGGGGAAAGTGGAATAAGGGAACACTATCAGCCCTGGAGCACAGGCCCTGAGACCAGATGGTACTGGAGTAGCAGGTTCTTATAGCACAGTGAGGAGATATAGATGAATGAAAACCTGTGTTATTAAGCAAGAAATTCTTACATACAATAACAATGATTAATCTTTAATTTTCTGTGAGAAACTGAAAAAGTGGAAGACTGGTACTGCCACTGTGACTTGTGGAAAAATTTCTAGTGTCCTAAAGCTGTTAACATATTGAATTTCAATGAACCATAATATTTATGGAGCTGTCCCATTTACACTGAGAAAATGAGAAAATTTACACTGAGAAAATTAATTGATCCCCTTGTTACATGGAAAACAAGAACTGTGGGACTATTAACCAAAGAATGAATAAGAAATCTAATTGCCCCAAAAGTTTTGAATGCCAGACACACATGCAGCGGATGTACCACTAAACTTGTCCTACTAATAATCTAAAACTAGCAGACCATGTCTTTAAGACATTAAAGGAACTTGTATGTGTAAATTGGAAATTTTTCTCTACTGTCCCAGAAGTTAAATGCAGTTGTTCCCCATCCTGACTCCAGACAGACTTCTTGATCCTGGCTTTCTGCAAGGGCTGCTAAGTGATGTTGTTTGCCTTTGCTCCTCCAGTTCAGATAACTACTTCACCCCATAGGGAATTAAGGGCATGTAAATTATGCAGAGAATATTAACAAGAAGGGTTCATCTAAAAATATCACCCAAGTGCTTCTGTAGACATAAAAAAACAGCTAGGTCTTCAGGCAGTGTAAAACAGTGGTGCTTAGATCACTGTTGAGTTGCTCTATTAGCAACACATTAGCTGTAAATGTGGTCCCTAAAACTGAAATACACATTTTCTGGTGCATTTTTTTCTGCTTTCAAATGTACAAGACCAGAAAAATCTGTAACACTATTACATATGTGTGCAGAAGAATTTAAGAGGAAACACAGGACTGCAAAGGAAACCCGTGCATGGACTTTCTTTTTCTTTCTTACATAAACATTTCTATGTACTACTGCTGAAAATCCTTAATTTTCTGGCTCTCTAGACAAAGCAAATTTGCATACATATAGAAAAACATATTTACTTGGAATTTCTTCATTGTTTTAAAGGTTAATTTTTTTGAGATTAAAAGCTTCTTCTGTCTCTTTGCTCTGTCAATATATATCAGAAGGAGTGTTGAAATAGCTGATTTAGTGTTTCCTCTGACAAAACCATTAAATGTTTTAAAATTTAGCACTGCAGAAGACTTGATTGGTCCAGGAAGTCTGAACAAAATAGAACTGGAAAATGTCGAAGTGTACAAAGCAAGGCTTAGTCCAGCCTTCAGGAGAAAGTATAATGCATTCTTGTACTGCAGATTTTATGCGGTGGTTCTATATTTATTAGGAATGTATAAACTGCAAATGTTTTGATAATGCTCCCTCTGCCTAATTTTCTTCAATCCAGTTAAATTATACAGTACATTAGCTGTGCAATTTTGATGTATAATAATTGCATTCATAGCTGGTAGCAATAATCTTAGGGATGCCATCCACTCAGGTTTCAAATAGTCCCCTGTTTTAATTAGAAAGACATTTGATACTTGGTGGGAAGTCTCTGCCTTCTCCTACTCTTCCATCTTTTGAGGAGTTTTCAGTGGTGTGACCTCTCTGAGTTCAGGTTGGACCTCTCTCTCAAGTTATTCCAGACTGCTCTTAATTTGGGTAAGGTATGAGTAGCACTGATGAATTTATCTCGCTTGCAGAAGAAAGGCTGCTAAATCCCTCTCTTGAATTAAGTTTGGAATAAATATTAACAGTGAGGTATTGATTTTGAGCTGATTTATCTCACACTATACGGTGAATCTCCAGCAAACACTTTTGTATTGCTTTCAGATGAATATTGTGTTCTAAATACAGCATCATACCAAGAAGAGTGATGCAAGTCATCCACATCTCTAAAGTGATGAGGACTTTTTAAACAAGCATGTAACCTTTGGCCTCTAATGCTTCTACATGCAAAACAGCCATTTGTTTTCTCCTGTCAAATGCCTATTGAAGCCACCTTGTTTTAGTCTCAAAACACCTTGTACAGACAGAATAAAAATTGCCAGCTTTGCTGGATTTGTAAGAGGAGCACAGTACTTGGTGAGTTTATTGGCCAAATGCTTTCTGTGAGAACCAGTAGACAAAAGGTTTAGATTTATAAATATGAGCTCTGTACTGGTTATATTACTGGAACAGAACTCATATTTACATACTTAAGACTGTCTCTAGGTAGAGCTGGATCATTCGCACTTGCTTATCTGTGTTTCCATGGGTATTTCATCACTGCTTAGATTCTTTCTTTCTGTTTCAATCTTATGCTCATCATTTTCTCATCTGCCGCCCCATCACTTACAACACACTGTAATAAAACTGCATTTCTATTAGCACTTTTTTTCCCTTTCTCCACTGCTTCATCCTCTAACAGTTACAGGAATTTATTGCTGGTACTGGGGGAGTGCTGTGGCCAGGGAACACCAGTATTTTTCATCACTTAATAAGCTTTCTGTGAGTCTGGGACTACAAATACTGTATGTTACAGAATGAGGTGATGCTGAGCTTCCATGGAAAAATGCACAGAAACGTTTATCATGTAGTTGTCTTGGAAACCTGAAAGAACAATATTTTGAATGTGGAACATGATGCAACTGCTTATTTTATGAAAAAGGCTGTATCATTTTGCTTTATTACTGAACCGTTTACTGGATATGCCACTAGAGTGAATTAAAGAAGTTAGCTTTTTTAATTGTCTAAAAACATTGTCTTAAACAGTTGTTTAAGACTAATTCTATTAGTTTTTAAACATGGTGATTCTTAAAAAAAGAAAAAAATGGGGGACAAAAGACAG
The DNA here is from genome assembly GCA_032173965.1 of Sitta carolinensis. Taxonomy (NCBI): domain Eukaryota; kingdom Metazoa; phylum Chordata; class Aves; order Passeriformes; family Sittidae; genus Sitta; species Sitta carolinensis. The sequence goes on from CM063294.1 coordinate 462,009, forward strand.
ATGTTACTTGCTCAGTTCAGATATTCTGAAATCTTTCTGGAGTACTTTATCCTTTGATTCTGTGCTGCAGAGGGCTGCACAGAAGGAATCAGTTTAAGAGCAGATTTTTTTGGGAAGCCTTCAAGAGTTTATGTGCTTGGTTCCTCTCTAACTAAGGGATATGTAAGCACAACCAGTGTAATGCTGAACACCCAAAGCCTTGAAATTCTAAGAGCAAAGGTGCTTTTACCATTAAAATTAATAAGAGCTATGGTCTTATATGAGATATAGGCTCTTAATTTGTGAAAATCACTATTGTTACCTTTGCTAACAGTTGCGAAGAATGATCAGATTGCATCCAGTTACAAAAGAGAGAACTTGGTCTAAATGCTACAGATTATGTGTGCTGTCCTCCATCGTGCTGCAGATACAGAAAAGCCTTTTGCTTCCCAAAACCACAAAGCTATCACATGCTCCCGAGAAAAAAGTTGTTTAGAAATATACTCACAGTTTTTGATGAAATGCTGCTTTCTCTGAAGAAAAAATTCTGTTACATGACAGACTTGGGATAGTAGTGGAGCTCAGAGCTGAAAGGGATTTTTATTATTTTTTTTTTCCTTTCCTGTACTTCTCTGGGTTTGCTTTGCTGTGGCTGAATTCCTAACTTAGTTCCCCTATTACAAAGCCTTTTGTAACCATAAATGGTAAGGTATGAAAGAGCACTGTCCTTTTGGAAATTAATTGCTGGAAACCAGGAAGACAATACTACGACTGAGCTTTCTCATACACTAGAGCCCCTTTGCAACACATTCAGGTGGATGAGTGTTAAACTATGGACCTAATCTGTTTGCTCAGCTCTTTTAGTTTAGAATTCTAATGTTTTGGGTGAGATTTAAGGAATTGAACTGTACTGATCACCAGTGGTATTGATCCTTAATAACCTGAGTCATTACCAGCTGTGTGGGCATGCTTTTACTGCCACTATTTTCAGTGAGTTTGGATGCAACAGGTGCTGAAATTCTGACTGTACATCAGAGCCTTATAGATAAGAATATCCATCATGCCGTAGGTGCATTAGTGTCTACCATGGTCCTCTAGACAAAAAGCCAAGCCTATTTCTGGGACATATAAACAGATAACTCCTAGCACAGCGCTTCAGAAAAGAGCTAATTGTTTTTTTAAATTTTTTTTAAGGAAAACTCTATTATTAGGAGTCTAAAGGAATTTAAACGAGTTAATCCAGTAGAATCATTAGGAGAGAATTGTAAACAAGGGTAGGATATTTGCATTTGCCTTCCCTCCCTGCTTTAGGTATCTCATAATTAGCTGTTTCAGTTTAAGTTATTCTTCTAAACTTGCTTTTGGTAAAAGATTTGATGTTGACAAGCTCAGAATATTCATACTGTCTGAATATAACTGATGAATCTCCTTCAGTAGGACCCTTTTGTATTATTACAGTTGGAGATGAGAGCACAAAAGGCTAACCTGGATTTAAATAACTCTCTGGTAGACATTTACAGCTAAGTAAGAGGAAGTCTGCTACTGTCATCTAGATTAGAAGGATTTATGTTCATAGTAATTTTATGTGAAAAATGAGGTTCACTCTCCTGGTAAAATTTTAAACAGTTTAATAGAGACAATAAGAGACATAGAAAATAAAGCAAAGGTTAAACAGTGGGTGCCTTGGTGTGTTGCCAAGAGCATGCCTGGTGTCTTGAAACTATCCTTTTTATATTGTTCTTCATTCATGGACCTTATGCATCTTCAAACTTTTCCAGGAACTGTTTTGCATGGCCACTCCTTGTGAGAATTTTAGAGCACACATTCTTCAGTTTGAATTCCTTTCTTATTATCTTTTGATTTGGGCTTTGGTCTCTTTTTCACAGACAGAGAATGCCGATAGTAGCTTGGGCCTCTTGGAAGTTATCTTATCTAATCAAGCGCTTAAAACACACTAAACCTAAATTCTAAATCTACAGCAAAAACTATTATACATATAACATTCATTTTAATACTTGCGAAAAGCCAACATTACAATATGCATTTATAATACTTGAGAAGTGGTGTAGAGAAATTTTAAAATTTACATTTGAAGTTTGGAAAAAAAGCTTTATGAACAAAAGTTATTTCCAGATAAAACAGGATCTGGTTGAGTGGAGGTTTTATAATTTTTGATTATTAGTAATCAAGACTGGATAGTTCAAAGAGGCAGTCTCTGCTGACTCAAGGAATAGTCAGGCTTTTAATGAGGAATTCATTGTAAGTGATTTTTAGGTTCTGAGATTCAGGATTCAAAGTAGAATACAAGTTAAGCTGTTCCGAATTAAATTAATGAATCTTCAAATTGAAGCTATGTCTTCTGTCTCCTCTCCCTGTACGCCTCAACCCCAATGGCCAAAACAGATTTCACTTGAGTGATAATTTTCTGTAATTCTTATAAAAAGGAGCAATGCTTCAACTTGGAAAACCTTGCCATATCTTTAAATTAGTGAAGTAGCTGCCCTTAAAATTATCAGCCTCCAGAACTGCAAGTAGCTATCTGACAAATTAAAGGGAATGAAGATATATTTCTGCGGATTTATTTTCCCTGTAGAGTGATAATGGAAGAAAAATCACGTGAGAGAAGCTATGTGGTTCTGAAAGAGACATTGTGTAAACATAAGCATACAAGGATTATAGGTTTTGCTTTGTAAATAAAAGTATGAAGAGACTGTAAACATTTCAGCAATGGCAGGCAACAAGAGTTTTTGGTGTTTACTTGCTGAACTGCTCTGCAGTGAGTACTCAGTATTGTCCTTTGAGCACCATATGTATTGCAGAGTGTTTTGTTTCAGCCCCTTCTGCTCCTCATGGCCAGCTGTCATGGTTTCAATTTGAAACTGGGAGGAAACACTAATTTCTGTTTTGGTTCGATTTTGCCAATTTTAAAGTTTCTAATCAAAAGCAAAGCAGGCTTAAACTTAAAAGTAATAAGACTTTATTAAGTAACACTAAAAGAAAGAAAAACAACAAGAATGGGGATGGAACTTTCAAAACACTCTTCCTCTCCACAACCCTCTTTTTTTTCTTAACTAACAATGTAAAGACAACAACACTCAGAAATCTCAGTTAGTTTTTCATTTCTACGAATAGTCCTTTTTTAGTTCATTTAGAGAGAAAAGTATTTTTTGTTAATGCTATGGAAAGCTCCCCACAAGAAAAGAACTCTTGTGGCTTTATTTTTTCACAAAGCGCAGGTGCCTGAGATTTGCTTTTGTGAAGTCTTTCCCATCTTTTAGTTTTTCCTCACAACTGTGCTTTCGGTCCATATCAGCTTATTGGGGTGCATTTTGTAAGGATGAGCCGTTCTAGCACCCTTTCACTCATATCTGGGAACAGAGGTCTTCCCCTTTTATCTCTGAGGCTGAGGTTTCTCATCAAACTGCTAACACTGGTGCCTCTGCTCATGCTTGGGGCTAGAACACTACCACCCTCCAGAGCATTCTATGAACTTACTGGGGAGAACCCGAAGTCTGATATATCAAGTATATCTTTACTATAGCTTCACAAAAGAATTTTACAGCCTACTTAAGACAAACTTTTCAAAATCCCTTCAATCTAAAATCCAACTCTTTTCTTACCGACTTCAATTTCATGTGGTTTGTTCTTAAAAAGTTTCACCTCTTTTTTTTTCCTACTTACCCTAAGAGAGAGTTAGTGTTTTTTGAGTACAAAGTCTTGTAACATTGAAAAAAAAGTCAATTTAGTATATGTTTTGTATTAGAAACAAGCTCTCTCTGCTTCTTTCTGCTGGCCATGTGCTCTTTTCCCGACTCTATGTGAGCTGTGCCAGCTGCTCTCAGTCTGGAACGGGTCAGGGCTGCTCGTGGCTTCAAGGCCGCCTTTAGCACAAACTACGGCGCCCATACAGGTGCTGGTGCCCATGCACAGCTCCTTTGGCGCCCATACAGGTGCTGGTGCCCATGCACGGCTCCTTTGGTGCCCATACAGGTGCTGGTGCCCATGCACGGCTCCTTTGGTGCCCATACAGGTGCTGGTGCCCATGCACGGCTCCTTTGGTGCCCATACAGGTGCTGGTGCCCATGCACAGCTCCTTTGGTGCCATACAGGGCTGGTGCCCATGCACAGCTCCTTTGGTGCCCAGACAGGGCTGGTGCCCATGCACGGCTCCTTTGGTGCCCATACAGGTGCTGGTGCCCATGCACGGCTCCTTTGGTGCCAACAGGTGCTGGTGCCCATGCACGGCTCCTTTGGTGCCAGACAGGTGCTGGTGCCCATGCACGGCTCCTTTGGTGCCAGACAGGTGCTGGTGCCCATGCACGGCTCCTTTGGTGCCCAGACAGGTGCTGGTGCCCATGCACGGCTCCTTTGGTGCCCAGACAGGTGCTGGTGCCCATGCACGGCTCCTTTGGTGCCCAGACAGGTGCTGGTGCCCATGCACAGCTCCTTTGGTGCCCAGACAGGTGCTGGTGCCCATGCACAGGCTCCTTTGCGCCCAGACAGGTGCTGGTGCCCATGCACGGCTCGTCTTTGGCTGCCGGGACAGGTGCTGGTGGTCCTCGGTGAGGGCTGGCAGCCGCTCCTTTGGTGCCAGACAGGTGCTGGTGCCATGCACGGCTCCTTTGGTGCCCAGACAGGTGCTGGTGCCCATGCACGGCTCCTTTGGTGCCAGACAGGTGCTGGTGCCCATGCTCAGCTCCTTTGGCGCCCATACAGGTGCTGGTGCCCATGCACAGCTGCTCCCGATGCCGACACAGCCTCAGGCTAGCGTAGTTTGGTGGTTCGACTAGAACAAAAGCTCTGCAGGCTCTGCCGGCTCCTTTGCCCCTACCGGGACGGGGCCCGGTGGGTTCCTCGGTGAGGGCTCGGCAGCCGCTCCCATCCCTCCAGGAGCGGAGAATCCCGGCCGGGCCGAGCGGGCCCGGCCGCACCCGGCCCGCCGCCGCCTCCCCCGACTGGGCCCGGATCGAGAGAGGGGAGAGGTGTGCGCCTTCCCACGGCCGGAATGAAAGAGACCTTCCCGGGTTTCTTTCAAAGGTAATAAGAACTAGAAAATGCTTTCCCACTGGTCCAATAAAATGCCAATCTCAAACCCAGCCAGCTCACTTCCCTAGGCTAGTCAAACTAGGACACCTGCTGTTGCAGGGACCTGTTCGTTCAGAGTACTTAACCTTCCCAAGGAATCCATTTGACTTTGCTGGGATGCTGAAACTTCAAGGGAGTCTGGTTTGACCCCACATGCTACTGAACAGTTTGTTCTTATGATGTTGCATGGATTATTCAGTGTTTGCAGGTGACCTGTTCCACATTAGGCTGCCCTGTGTAATGGGGAGTTTCGCTGGAAATCTGAGTCAGATTATACAAATAATGTCTGTAGTCAAACAGAAGTTATTTGAATTTGCAAGCTTTGAATTCCTTGTTGACTATAATGTAAAGAGCAGTTCAGGTGTTAGAAGGGGAAAGGGGAAAAAAATAAGCTGTATCTTTCAGGTGCTCAGAACTCCTTATTTAGTTCTTTTAAGCTGATAATCCATAAGGGTTGTTTTTACATTAGGGCATAAGAAAAACTCACTAGATATGAGATAAAGCAAATTTAATAAGTATTGTCATTTTATTTCCAGGACTCTCTAATGCTTCTAAAGAATTACTGAACTGTGAAATGAGCACAGTTATTTGGATCTTCAGACAGCCCTGCAAAGTTACTAGCTCCCCCTTCCTAATTGAAACATATTCATAGTGTGGTACATTGTCATATTTAATGGCCTTCCAAAAAAAAAGCTGTGGCTCTTGAACAAGAAACAGCCACATATTGAAGTTTATATGAGTCAGGAGCACAATGTTGCTAAATGTCGGCATGTCTACATCAAGTGCAGGCAAACTTTAGGACTGGCTGCTTCCTTTAAAGTAGCTATATTAACAAACTGCTGGGTTTGCTGTTAACTCACCAATTTCCTGAGGGTTGAGAGTATCCTCAGAATGTTTTTACACAGGTAGTTTACCATGAATTTTGAATGTTTTGTTTAGCTTCCAACATCACAGCGTGGTGGCTGTGAAGTTCTGATGACTGAATGGAAGGTAGCTGTTCTGTGATGAACTTCCCCATATCATACCTGCAGTAAAGCATAATTGCTGTTATTCCTCTTCGAAGTTACTGAGAACTCTCTAACTACTGTCTTGAAACTGAAGTTAGAGAGGATACTTAATTGTTTGCTGCATCAACCTTCTGTGAGTACACACTGCTTTCAGAGAAAAGGGGCATTGTTTTCAGTCAGAGAGTAAGTGCATATGTGCTTCCTCAGTCTGGATCTTGCATGTAAGTTCTTAATAATGTTATTCCAGGTAGAGAGCCCTCAATGATTAAAAAAATAATAAATCTAACCACGACCGCAAAAAAACTCAACCCACAAAACTCATAAAACCAAACAAACTCACAACACAAAGTGAACTTAGAACCATAGATGTAGAAGTATTACACAATATTACTGGTTTTCCTTGCTTTATTAGATGGGCACAAGACAATAACTGCCTCTGCCTAACAAGGGAGAGGTAATCAGGCAGCTGGCTTCGGAGAGTTTCTGCCCTGTGTTCTGCCCAGTTTGTAGTCAGAAGTTCAAGGGAGGCCTGGGGGTTGCTCCAAGACAATGTCTTCTTCCACCTTACTTTTATCTGCCACTGTGACTTGTGTTATCTCACTGTTACATGCTGAGCTGTATCGACAGTAGCAGGCAAACCTGAATAACAGATTTTCAGCAGAGTCAGAAATTGGGGCTGTCTGTCTGATGCGTGGAATAAAGACTCCACAACTCATTAAAGTTATGAAGTATGTATTGAGCGTGCAACACAAGCGAACTAATTCTTAAAGTCTTGTGTAATTAGCCCCGATTTGAGTTTTACATTTATTTAAAATGCAAAGTTATTGCATATGCACAACTTTTCATGACTATTCATCCCCTGGTCCTGCCTGCCCTTGCTTCTTATGGTAATTAAATCCATGCCCTTCTGAACATGCATTATTCACTGTGGTGGTCACATGGGGGTCTCTCGGGGTCCCTCTAGGCCGAAGGCTGTATGTCTACCTCACATTGAACTCATGAACTTTCTGTTTTGAGCATGTGTTTTGGTCCCTTGGTGTTTATTTAAGTAGATCCACCGGTTGTGGCCAGTTTTGGGGCCTGAAGGATCTCTTATCTAGGTTTCATGTTTTCCTCAGTCCTTCCTGTCATTGTCCTTTTATTGTCAGAGGTTTGCCTTCTTCCTTGTGCCTTTTGTATTATAACAGATGTCTCTCGAGTAAGGGTTAAAGTTCATCACACAATTCTATAGGTTAAAATTCTAAAGGCTAATTCATATTGCTGATGTAAGTGTTTGTATTAGTTGGATGCAAAGTCTCCATTCCATGACTTTGTCTGAGGGTATATCTCAGTCGTGTAATATCTATTGTTTGAAACAATATATCTTTTAAATTTTTATTTTGTCTCTCTAGTTAGGCTTGACTTGACTTTGCCTTTGGTAAAGGAATTTTCTTTAGTTTTTTTTAAGAGATGTAGAATCACTTAAGAAGATGGGCTTAACATACCAACAGACTGAGAGTAGCCCAAAGACACCCAGAAAGATAAAAGGCCATCAGCGGAACATCAGTGGCTATCTACGAACATCTATCCTCAGATGCAGTCTCTAGAAGAGTTGGAGGCATCTGGTCTGGAAAAGACTGATAAAATCGAAGAATTAAGATCTAATTAACATCGAAAGGCAAGCAGATTTGGATCCAATGGGAAACTAAATACTGGGGGTTGCTCAACTCTGGACCAACGAACTTTGAAACACTGCATCTCTATGTGTTTTGACAGTATAAAGTTTGGGGGGGAAATCCTGCAAAAACATGTGCCATTTTCCTTGGCACATCCTGGCCAGAAAATAAAGTAACACCTGATTCTCTATAATTTCAAATATAGGGCTAGAGGGTTTTATTTTCTTCCCGATTTTCGGCAACAGTAGTGTTCACCAGTTCAGGAATTAGCATTTGTGTCTATAGCAGTGGTCCATTGATCCAAATCCTCTCAACATGGAGCAATGAGTTCACCCTTTCAATGCTTTTGACTTCTCAGGTTGTCAGAGAGGCAAGAGTCTTGTGATTCCCTCCCAAATCTGCTGCTGCTGCTACAGTTCCTAGATGTGTTTTGGTTCTTAATAAAGAATTGTCAAGGAATAAAAGCTCTGAGCATTTTTTCCCTATAATTTTTTCAGTTGAGAACTTAAAGTCTCATAGAATACATACCATCCCTTCCATACTTACATTATGATCAAAATTTAATATGGGAAATGTAGATTAATTTGTTATTGGCTGTCAGCTACATATGTTGCTCTAGGGCCAGTGGACATTCAGCTTCTAATTGCAGCTTCTTTTGTTGTTCAGCTCAGTTCCTTCTGCTGTTTTCATTAAAACAAATCTGCTGAAAGCAAATTGTATCTTCATTAGGACTAATTAATAGCTGCCTTCTTTTAAAATACCTTCATGTGAGGCTTTGCATAGAGTAATGAACTGAAACTTAATTCAGCTGCAGACTTCATGTCAAACAGTTTGCAAAGAGAGGCTGATGTCATATAGAAATAGTTTTGCAAACCCTAGCACTTTCTTTTTGTTTTATGCTTTTCCAAATGTTACATTTGTTCTTTCTTTAGACTCACAAAACTTGTGAAGTCTGGCAGGTTGGATCCTGCTGCTCTGGAAACCAGGGGAAGTAGGAGCTGAAATCATGTCTTAATACTGATTCATATAACCTGTTTCCTGAGGAAATTCTGTTCCAGGGTTCCTTTGGTGATAAGACTTTAGTTAATTGAGAGCAGAGACAGTGAGAGATCAGTTAGCTTTGCACTGTCCTTTCAGGTCACACAAGACTTTTGGCTTTTCATCACTATTGCTTTCTTTAAAGTTTAGTTAAAGCCTGTAAAAAAAGATATTGTGATCCAAATATGGTGCTGGCAGTTCCCATCTTCTAACAGTCAAGTCACAGGCCTGTGAGTGAGACTGGAAGGGACACAGCTATGAAGTGATGCTGTGTGTCTGCGGTTCAGGCAATTTTGCATTGGCAAATTTTCCTGAGGAACGCTGTAGCTCCCACAGCTTTCCCAGCTGCAGGTCATTTGTTGTGCTTTGTCTCATCTCCTCATCATTCCTTGGGGCAGCAGCAAGGATGCAGATGCCTCAGTCAATTCTGTTGGCTGCTGTTTTGAGAGCAGTGGCAGATGCTACCCCGTCCACAAAGGAGTTCTCTCCTGTTTGTAAAACAAAATACTGGTTTGCATTCACTCAAAACTTTTTCTCTTGATCCAAAGTTTTATCTAATTTGAGATCAAATTAGGTCTACCCACTCTATCAGAAATTGTATTCATCGCATAGGACTAAGAGAGCTTTGTTTGTTTGCATCTAGAGTAATGTATCTGTTTATCCATTCTTGTTAAGTATCAGCTGTGGACCCAGCACTCAAAGTCACAGGGCAGGATGTAGAACTTCTAGGGGAATTTGAACTTGTCCTAGTGGTTGTTTTTGATCTGATCTTCACAATTAGATCATATATCTAAAAACCCCAGAAATAACAGCAGTGAGAAATTTTATTTGCTGTGTCCTTTTTCTTGTCACCAAGTAACATATTCATCTGCATACAGGTCCTTGGAAAGTGCAGGAGTAAGATACCACCAGCTGCTTTGTTCTTCCCAGTGTTTCTTGCGGTGGCTGGTGCAAAAGGACTCTTTCTGAGCATGAAGACAGCTTGGCAATGGGGGCAGAAGAAATGCCCAGATGAGCAGTCCTGCCCTTTGAAAACTGGAAAGAAGCTGTGTTTAGTTTTCTCTTTGTGCTTCTCAGGGACTAAGCAAATTGGGATTAAGTGTGGATTTCAGAGTGCTGCGGTGTCCATGTTTCATCTGCGTCTAGCAAGGACTGCCTGCCTAGGAAAAGTTAAACGAGTCAGGCATGGTTTACTTGCAGTGCTGATATAATCTGTACATAGATCAGTCAAAGTATCATTCATGTCTTAAAAATGTGTGCGGAATTTTGCGTGCCCTTGGAAAGAGGGGGAAATTGTGAAGACACTTCTGCATGGAATCTCTGCCACAGACATGTTCTGTGGTTTTGTTCTTGTGGGCAGCCATGCAGTCATCACTTAGAATCTGCACCTTTACAGAGAGCAAAACAATAACAGATTTTTGGCTTGTGGCTTCTCCTTTTAATTCCTGAATCAAGTGAGTACTCAGTCTTGAAGTTGATAGTTTGCAGCTCAAGAGAAAGTGTGGTTTGTAAATCTAATGACTTAACAAAATAGTACAAGGAAAGTGTTAGTTTAAGGAGTGGGTGGAATGAAGAAAAAAGGCAAAGGCAAAATTTTCCTTCTTATTCTGTGTGAAAAATGAGGTTCACGCTCCTGTTAAAATTTAAAAATGTAAAAAATGACAATAAGAGACAAAGACAATAAAGCAAAGCTTTTATGGCCAGGTGCTTGACATTCAGCCAAGAGCCCACCTACTGTACTTGGAGATACTCTTTAAATACCTTTTCTGTTACATCAACCTATTGCATATTCATAAACCATTGTGCATATTCATTTTCCCACAAAACTATTTTGCCTTTTCCAGGAACTGTTTAGAATGGCTCCTCCTTGGGTCTGCCTTTTTAAGGCATGTGCATTTCTTGGTTGTGGTTTTCTTAACACTTCCAGCTTGGGCTTTGGTCCACACCTTTTTCCAACAGCAGGTGCTAACAGTTGGCATATCAGTAGCCTTGTCTTATGTTCAGTGGATGTTATCTCGACCAAGTAGACAGTTTCATAACTATATCAACTATTCCACTATTATGTCTAAGTTCAGTTAACAGAAAAAAACCCCAAAAACCAAACTATATAGCAAAATTATTTTAACCTTATACATATAGCACTTATCTTACTATTTATGAAAAGCCAATACTATAATATGTATTTATAACATTCTGGTATCTTTTCTAACTGAAGTGTCTGTTCCAATCATTGCTGAGGGGTGCTTAAGCCCAATTTCCAACCTCCCTGTGTCTTATTTACTGTTTCTCAGAAACACTTGAATCACCCTGAATGTGAGAAAAAGAGATTGCCTCAAGCTTGTGGGTTATCAAAATTACTGAGCTCATAAAGAGAAACAGGATTTAGGCAAAAAAAATTATTTATGTGATTGTTCCTCATTGTGAAAATTCCAGGATGTGCTTCTGGTTTTGGTCCCAACTCCACAATGATTTTGGAGTTGCCATGATTAGGGCTATGAAAAGGCTTTTTCAGTTTCACAGCTGTACCTAGGGTTGTCAAATGGGGAATAATTTTTTGACTGGAGTAAACATGTAATTTTTGTATTTTATCTGTGAAACATATTGCTGGACAGAAATTTCTTCCTTTAAAAGGAAATCTGCCTTTGTTTCAGCATAGAGGTTTTTACTGTGGACTTGTAAATAACAAATTATAGCAATAAAGTGAATCATTTGGAAAGGGAGATTGCCAAATATTTCAGGGATTTGACGGCATACATTTTAGGGGGTGGAAGGATCCAAGTGCCATGAGAGATACTTCTGAGTGCCCAAACCCTCCTCTCATACCTATTAAAAAAGCCAAGAGGCAAAATTTGTTAAACAGGGAGGCTCTGTTCTCTGTATGTCCTTAGTTACTGAAGGTACTTTTCTATGAAGAAGTCAGTCTTTGTCAGAACAGGGACTGGGACTCAAGAATTTCTCTTCCCAGGCTGGTGCTGTGAATGCAAGTATTGGTGCAAAACAGAGCTGAGTCAGGGTGAGGTACCTGTAACTTCTTGACATGTCTCTTGCTCCTAATGTTTAATGGGGTGTTTCAGATAGAATTTTGTACTGAATTTGACTTAAATGTGATTTTAGAAAACAAGTTATATTTTGTGGAGAAGGAGGTAGTTTGAGAAAAAGAATTTCTTGGGTGTGACATAGTCAAATGTGGGAAAAGAATGGGGACCCTGTGGGCATGTAACTGGGAATACAAGTAAAGAAAACTGAAGAGTTATATTAGCATTTTAACAGGAGTTAGTACAGAAATTATAGGGTAAATCACATTTGCTGCTCCCTGGATGGAATACAGTTGGCATGACTTGAAACCTATTCCAGGATGATTCCACGTCCACACACACCTCCTGAGGGGGATGGAACGTACGGTGGGGAGGAGCAGAGACAGCCTGGTCGGGCTCTGTGGGAATCTTTGCAGGGAAGGGAACTCAATAGTAACTTTGCAGCTGATAAACCTAATACAAGGGAAGATATTCTACTACTGAGACAGCAGCTGTGTTGAAATCCCTCTCCTTAGATGAACTTGATTCATTAAAGCCTAATAATAATAATATTAATGCATCCCTCCATCCCAAAGTTCCCTGTCTCCAAGGTATAACCACCCTCACTGAGCATGTGCTCTGTGTTCTTTTTGACTGTATCTGTAAAAGCAAGAGAATTTTACATCCATCAGTAACAAAGGTGTGTGTCTGTCTGACTTGAGTCACTGAAGCTTCACCTAAATACAAAGAAATAATATAAAAATCAGACAAGAATGGTGGAATAGTTAAGGAAGACTCCATCATAACTGCTGGGATCAGCTGAGGGGCTGTCTAGATGATCTAGAGATGCCTGTTGGGTAAGAATCACACTTTATGCTTGCTGAACATTTTATTTAGAATTAGAACTTGTCTGTATATTCATACCTTCAAGCATAGTTTTGCAGTCAGACACTATCACTGACGATCTTCAAACTTTAACCTGTCACAGTTTTGTATTAATGAGTGTTATTCTGTAAACTGTCAGTGTGAATCCTTCCCAGGCGCTGGCAGTCACTGGCAGCGGGGAACATACTCCAATAAAGGGGAGACTCTGGCTGTGCTTTTGGAACTAAGAATGGCTTTATTTTATCAGGTGCCATTATTTTTATTTACTTATTTCAACTAATCTGCAGGGTAATTAATCTATGGAGAGGACTAGAACTAGTAAATACATTTTTTTTTTTAAATCACTCTTTCTACATTCTCTGGCTTAACTGCTGTTACTTGCATTTGTTGTCCATATATCTGCTCTGGGCTTGGAGAAAATCACAACTGCAGTGAGTCAAGATTAGAGTTGAGATGGCATTTCCCATATCCCAGCTTCTCACTCTTTGATATGTACACAGCTAAAACAACTTTCCAAAAGGTTATTTTATCAACAGCTGGCTTTACAAGAAGCTGTACTTTCTCCTTGGACTAAGACTGGATAGGAAAAAATATATATTTTCAGAGGCTGAAAGACTTTATGCTTCATGCTTAGAGAGTCAGTGAAGCTTCTGGGAGACTTACTCAGAGAGTTCCTTGGGAAGCAGCCCTTAAAAACAAAGGAGTTCAGGAAAGGGAGTGCTTCAGAACAGAGATCTTGTGGGCACAGGCACAGACTGTCTCTATGTGCTGAAAGATGAGTCGACAAGGCAAATGTGCTGCCTGGATGGGCAACAAGGTTTTGAAGGAACTTATGAATAAAAAAAGGAAGTATCACCTTTGGATGAAGGGTCAGGTGTCTCAGGAAATATTTGAGGAGGCTACTACGGCATGTAGGAAAAAAAAATCAGGAGGCCAAAGCTCAGCTTGAAGGTAGATGAACAACTTTTGTAAAGGAAAATAAAAAATGTTTCCACAAATATATTAATGGTAAAAGGAAGGGTGAGACCAAGCTTTGTTCCTTATTGGAAGATGGGAACTTACTAACTGCAGATGAGAAGAAGGTGGAAGTGCTTAACACCTTCTTTGCCTCAGTCTTTAGTGGGAAGATGGTTTGTCCCCAGGACAACAGTCCTCCTGGGTTGGTAGTTAGTGTCAGGGAGCAGAATGGTCCCCCTGTTATCCAGGAGGAGAACTTCTGAGCCTCTTGGATGTTCACAAATGGCACCAGATGGCATCCATCCCAGGATGATAAGGGAGCTGGCAGATGAACTTGAAAAGATGCTTTCTATCATTTACCAACAGTCCTGGCTCATTCGTGAGGTTCTAGATGGCTGGAAGCTGGCCAATGTGATGCTCCTTCACTGGAAGGGTAGGAAGGAGGATCCTGGTAATTATAGGCCTGACCTCAGTACCCAGTAAGGTTATGGAACAGTTTATACTGAGTGTCATCATGCAGCACTTACAGGAGGGCAGGGGATCAGACCCAGCCACCATGGGTTTAGGAGGGGTAGGTCATGCTTGACCAACCTGGTCTTTTATGATCAAGTAACCCACCAGGTGGATGCTGGAAAGGCTGTGGATGTTGTATACCTGGACTTCATCAAGGTCTTTGACACTGTCTCCCCCAGCATTCCCCAGAAAAGCTGCAGCCCTTGGCCCGGACAGGAGCACTCTTTGCTGGGTTAAGAACTGGCTGGATGGCTGGTCACAGAGAGTGGTGGTGAGCAGTGTTGCATCCAACTGGGGACAGGCACCAGTGGTGTCACTCAGGGGCCTGTGCTGGGGCCAGTTCTGTTCAATATTTTTATTGACAACATGGATGAGGGTATTGAGTTGTTAATTAGTAAATTTGCAGATGAGACTAAGCTGGGGGTGTGTGTTGATCTGTTGGAAGGTAGGAGGGTTCTACAGAGACTTGGAATGGTTGGATGAATGGGCAGAATCCAATAGGATGAAGTTTATAAGTCCAAGTGCCGAGTCCTGCATTTTGGCCATAACAACCCCCTGCATCTTTATAGGCTGGGGACGTTGTGGCTGGACAGTGCCCAGGGGCAAAGGGACCTGGGGATGTTGGTCGACAGCCAGCTGAACATGAGCCAGTAGTGTGCCCTGGTGGCCAAGAAGGCCAAGGGCTCCTGGCCTGGATCAGAAACAGTGTGGCCAGCAGGAGCAAGGAGGTCACTCTGCCCCTCTACTCAGCACTTGCGAGGTCACACCTCGAGTGCTGTGTCCAGTTCTGACCCCTCAGCTCAGGAAGGATGTGGAGACGCTTGAGCACATCCAGAGGAGGCACCGAGGCTGCTGAGGGGTTGGGAACACACACCCTGTGAGGAATGGCGGAGGGAGCTGGGGGTGTTTAGCCTGGAGAAAAGGAGACTCAGGGGTGACCTTATCACTCTCTACAACTCCCTGAAAGGTGGCTGTAGTGAGGTGAGGTTGGTCTCTTTCACCAGGCAGCACTGACAGAACGAGAGGACACATTCTCAAGCTGCGACAAGGGAGATACAGGTTGGAGGATATCAGGAAAAAGCTTTTAATGGAAAGAATAATTAAGTACTAGAATTGTCTGCCTGAAGAGGTGGTGGAGTCACCATCCCTGGATGTGTTTATAAAAAGCCTGGATGTGGTACTAGATGCCATAGTCTAGTTGAGGTGTTGGGCATGGGTTGGACTCAATGATCTGTCGCTGTGGGTGATGAACAACAACACGAGACCTCGTTTATAAAAACTTCATCTGACTCCAAATTTATTCAAAGACTGACCCCCTTTATATAGCTTCTCAAGCAGGCCATCTCATTGGTCAGAAGAGTGCCAGAACTCTTCATCCCGTTGGCCCAAAACTGAAAGACAGAGAGAAGTCCATCCCACAGAGAGGAATTCAAAACATCACTCTTGTTACAGTAACACTTGCAATGTTTATGCCAAGCCTGTGCGTACAAGGTCTTCCTGAACCAAAACATCATGTAGAAACTGAGTCTAGAAACTCAGAAACTTCAGGCCCAGGAGCCTCAGACTACAATGATCTTGGAGGCCTCTTCCAACCTAGTGATTCTATGGTTCCTGGCCAGTAAACCCTGGGTTATTATCAGTACACTGTGACCTCTTTGTGTACTAAACGTGTACTTTTCGCATACCTTAGGAAAGCCTTGGTGGGTGAGTGCAACACTGTGCTCTTTTAGGAGGATGCTAGACTGTCAGTCTAAGACCAGGCAGGTTTTGCTGGCCTTGGCCATTGGACAGGAATTATCCAGCCCAGTCATGCAATTATTTGTGTGAAACAGTGATGGCACAGGCTTGTCTTTCATGTTTCAGAGTGGTGTGGGACTTTGAGAATTGTAGGTGAGCTATTCCTAATTCTTAGGTTGGTCTGGCTGAGTCAGGGAAGGTTCACCCTGAGGATGAATAAATCACTGAATGCTGGATAATCTCCTGTGTGGGTGAGCCTGACTCCTTACTGGGGGCTGTCATAGGGATGTCAGGGGCAGGTTGAGTAGTGCCATCTCTTTTTTTAACACTCATCAGTGTTAAACAATGTTTTAACATCAGTGGTCTCTTGGGGTATATGTAAGTTCTCAAAAGCTTTAACATCCCAAGAAATGCAAAAACTCATTCTTCAGTGACTTACATCGACATGGGATTGTGGAAAGGATGCATATCAGTAGAAATGTTCATCTACTCTGGCCTAATAATAGAGCAGCTAATTGCTCTGGTTTGGCTACACAGTGATTGACCTGGACTACACTTTCTCAGAGGACAGGCAGTGCAAAGTGAGCTCTGCATGTGGCTTAACTGATACATCCACTTTTTTGTAAAGTAACATCTCCTTTGTCAATGTTCACAGCATAGAAAGTGATCTTCTATCCTAGAGGATTACAGAGTTACCCCCATATCTCTGCATATGTCTGCTCTTTCAGTTGTATGTAGATCAGAGCGCACAGACCCAAATGATAGTTTGCAGCAGCAGTATGGAAGAGCTGCTACTTCATCTGCTCTGGGAGAAGAGCACAGCAGTAGAAAGGCTTGTACCTTTCTGTTGCATGTAAGCGTCCTGGAAGGTATGCGTGACCCATAGCAGCACTTGGGCCTTGCCATTTGTCCTGGCATGAAAATTCAAATTTTGTGTGTGTCCCTACATATTGGGGACCTTCTCCTGACCTCATCACCCCAAGTGTTCAGTGAGGAATATAAGGTGATGTAAACAAGAAACACATTTTCCTTACTATGATCCAGGGTCTTAACAGGTCATTTAGACACTTTGGCTTGTAATTGCAGTAGCTTTTGGCATGGAGCTGTATTTAATGCCTTTTTTATGTTTTATTAGAAGGCAGTATTAGTGCACAGCAAGAGATCTAGATTGTTGCAGGGAATAGAGGCATAAAAATAAGAAAGTGCTGTCATAATGTCAGCAGAAGCAGCAGTTGCTGCCAGCCACTATTAGCTAGCAAACTTAATTTTGGAAACAAATTGTCCCCTACTTGGGCTAGGACAGGAGGTTGTGTTTCATTATGTATTCACTATATACAGTTTAGTAAAACTTGATGGTAGACAATTTGTTTTGTGGCCACATGGCATGTTACTGCATTATTTTAAGGAAAAAGCTCAAGTCTTGTCAGCTTTATTTGAACTTGTTCAATTAAGACTGAATATGTCTTCCCTTATACATAGGCTGTGATCTTCATTATTGCCTACAGAGGAGAGGGGATGTGTTTGTCCTCTCCTGGGAGGACTGGAGCTCCTTTTTTGTCCTGTCCTCCTGTGAACCAGAAGTGCCTTAGATCGGTCATGTCAGCAAGGAAGCTCCCTTGCTGCCTGACGGTGGTGGTGGCAGGATGCTGTTGGTTTCTGGGTGCCAGCATGCATTGCCAACTCATGTCCAGCTTGTCATTCACTGGCCCTCTCAAATCCTCCTCATCAGGGCTGCTGCCTGTCTGTTCATGCCCCAGCATGGATTGATGCCAGTGTGAGAAATGATGCTCACTTTTAAAATTTCAAAGGTTTATCAAATCTTAACGAAATGCAGCAAAAGACTGAGTAAGGGGAAAGAGCAGCACCAGGAGCAAAGGACTCACTACCTTGTGCTCGTCCACAAAATGGATACTCTGTTTTTATACCCCTAGCGCCTCCCAAAGTCTTGTTAGTCAACTCCTTCTTCACCATCTATTGGTGGAAATCATCTTCTTACATCTTTATTGGAGGTCAGGTGTTGCCATAGTAACAATTCCCCCCAAATGTCCCAACTACCAAGGCCGTCCCTGTGACAACAATTCAAGGGGGATGGGAAAAAGGACTATGGGAGAACATATTATAGTAACATAATTATATATCTACAAAGCCTCTCTTCACATACACATAATATTTACCCCTTAATTGTTAGAGCAAATCATTGCATTACTCATCTATAACACCAGGGATTGTCCTGAACAAGTGAAAATAAATGAAGAGGAAATCTAGTTAAAAAAACCAGTAAATCTTTCTACCCTACTCTGAGAGGTCTTTTTGATTCTCTTTTTATATAATAATTTGCTGGTGGAAATCTGAGCCTTCACTAGCTCTGTTCTGACTTTAGTGTCCTTACTCTGGAAGCATTTGTTGATGTTTAACCTAAATGTCCTTTTATTTGAAAAATTATTAAGAAGATGCTCTCAATCACAGATAGTTTGCCAGTTAATCACTGTAGCCCCTTTTCATCCTGTTGCCTGCCAGGAATGTTACAAGTTCATTCCATGAGTAGGTGAAAGAACAAGGAGTGTTGGTGATAGGATTTCTTTGTAGCTAAAAGGTGCTTCCTTGAGTTCCCTGCTGCAATGCAGAGCTGCGAGTTGACACAGACCAGCCACAGGAGAACCACAGACTTGGAGCTAGGAAGCAAAGACTAAATTTATTTCCATTACCTCTGAGTATCCTAGTTGAGGTATCCCTGAAGCAACCCCTGAGCAGAGGCACACAAGTGCAGGCACATACACTGTTAAACACAAAGCCTGTAGTGGTATAAACCAGGGGTGACTTCATTGAATCAAGACCACTGATCTTATTGGAGGCTTGGAAGGCAGACTTATTAAAACACTGAATGTTTGCAACAGCATTAATTTTTTTTTTCCCCTCTCTGAAAGGATGCAAACTGAAGACCTTTCACAGTCCTCAATCAAATTATCGATTTTTGTTGCTAGTTTTCCCTGCTATTTTAATTAACCTGCCCCCCTCAAAGAGCTGATAGATGTCATTGAAAAACGTCTCTTAAAGATTTTTCATCAGTCTTGGAACCTGGAGAGATTCCAGATGTCTGGAAGCTGGTGAACATTGTCTCAGTTTTTAAGAGGGGCGAGAAGAAGGACCCTGGAAATGACAGGCCTGTCAGTCTCACTTCAGTGCTGGGTAAAGTTACAGAGAAGGTTATTCTGGGAGGTGTTGAAAAACACCTGAAAGACATTGGACACAGCCAGCACAGATTCTTGAGAGGAAAGTCCTGCTTGTCAAACCTGATTTCCTTTTATGACAAGGTAGCTCACCTGCTTGATCAAGGGAAGCCAGCTGATGTAATCTTAATAGATTTCAGTGAAGCTTTCAATACTGTCTCTCACAGTTTCCTTCTGGACAAAATGTCTAGCACTTAGCTGGATAAACACATCATAGGATGGATGAGCAGTTAGATCACAGGTTGGGTGCAAAGGGTGACAGTGACTGGGGTGACATAAGACCTGTCACTAATGGTTCTCTGCAGGGCTCCATCCTCAGCCCTGTGCTCTTCAGCGTCTCCATAAACAGCTTGGATGCAGGACTGGAAGGGATAGTGAGAAAGTCCACAGATAATACAAAACTGGGAGGAGCTGTTGAATCCCTCAAAGCCAGGGAGGCCCTGCAGAGATACCTTGACAAATCAGCGGGCTGGGCCATCACCAACTGTATAAAGTTCAACAAGGGCAAGTGCTGGATTCTGCATCTGGGATGGGGTAACCCTGGATCTATAGACTGGGGAATGATATGCTGGAAAGCAGTGCTGTGGAAAGGGTCCTGGGGGCTCTGGTCAATGGGAAGTTGAATGTGAGTCAGCAGTGCCCTGGGAGCCAGGAGGGACAGCTTTGTCTGGGGGGGCATCAGGCCCAGCATCGCTGGCCGGGCCAGGGAGGGGATTGTCCCACTCTTCTCTGCACTGGGTGAGCCTCACCTCAAGTATTGTGTGCAGGTTTGGTAACCACAATATAAAAAAACCCCATTTAGTTATTAAAGAGTGTCCAAAGGAGGGCAACAAGGATAGGGAAGGGCCTTGAGGGGAAGCCCTATGAGGAGCAGCTGAGGGCACTTGGTCTGTTCATCTGGAGTAGAGGAGACAGAGGGGAGACTCATCACAGTTACAACTTCCTTGTGAGGTGGAGGGGCAGGCACAGATCCTCTGTGGTGACCAGTGACAAGACCTGGGAGAACAGCCTAAATTTGTGTCAGGGGAGGTTTAGGTTGGGTATAGGAAAGGGTTTTTCACTCATTAGATGGTTGGGTACTGGAACCGGCTCTCCAGGGCAGTGGTCACAGCACCAGACCTGACAGAATTCAAGAAGCGTTTGGACAATACTCTCAGACGTAGGATCTGACTCTTGGGGGATGGTTCTGTGCAGGGCCAGGAGCTGAAGTCAGTGATCTTTGTAGATGTTTTTCAACGCAGCATATTCTGTATTTCTGTATGTGGAACTATTGAATACGCAAGCAAAAGGCAAGGTCTGCACCAGTGGCAATGTTCCAGCATTTACCAACTCAGTTAGCCTCATGACAGTGGAGTCCAGAGCAAGGGAATCTGTCTGGGACGAAGCCATGGGGAAGTTTGTTTTGAGTTGAGCAGCACAGGCAGCATTATTGTTGTTTTACAGGCCTTCTAAACAGAGACACAAGGCCTAGTTCAGAAAGGAGATGTTTATTATGTGCAGAGCGTGCAAGGTAAAAGCTTTCCAAAAATCAAGCACACCAGTTCTGAAAACTTTACACTACATATAGATTTTAGCAAACAAATCACAGTTCATTGGCCACACATTACCTAATTCTCTTATTAATTAGTTCCCTACTTCTTCTGGTTAATGATTTTTTTGCTTCTTATCTAATTAGTCCACAAGTGGACTCAGATCTTCCACTACAGGACTCAAGAGGCCATGAACTGGTACCAATTTCTTGCATTACAAAGGGCACAGAAACACCTGTGGCGAGAGACAGCCAGGTGACAAGAGACACAGTAGAAGATGTTGTCACAACAGGAAGACCCCAGACTATGCAATAAAAGTTCAGGTGATCCTTTGTTCAGGGACAAGCTATGAGGTTTGTTTCTCTGATAAGGTAAGACCCTATTTCACAGCCCCATTCTCATTCTCTGTAACTCTCTGTGTGAATTGTTAACTATTTCTTACTCTTGAGATGTCAGCATCAGCATAGCTGCCTTTTTGTTGCTGATAGCAGTCCCTGCCCATAGCTGATTGAATCCTGCCAGCTCGTGTCATGCAGAATCCCATTAGAGCAGAGGCTGCTATGGCTCCACACTCCTGCAGCCAAGTGCTGATGTTCCTATTGCAAACCAAGAGCACACTCCAGTGGAGCTGGGCTATACTGTCCAGGCTGTGGCTGCCCCAGTACACTGGCACCTGCCAAAAGTCCGGGTTGTTTTTTTTAGTGCCTTTTTGTGTGTTTTTCATTATGTCTCTCAACCAGTACATAACTCTTAAAAAAATTTTTTAGTTCTTTCTGTTCATTGCCCCTTTTTTTGGTCTAAATTGGTAGAGTTGCACATATTCTTGTTCCTGTTGTTTTTTGCTCTGTAAGTAGACAGTAAGAGACAGGGCCATGAGGGAGGATATTTCCTCCAAATTGAGGCCATTACTTTTTTTTTTTTTTTTTTCTGTGAAGCACAGTCAGCGTTTCTGTATTTCCATTTGGTCTTGCACATGTAGGTTTTTATGTTTGATTTTGTATACTGATAAAATAACAGGCAGAGAGTGCTATACCCAACCTCAACCTAATTTGGGCCTCTTAATCCCTTCCAGATGAAAAGTACTAGAAAAGGGTTACAGGCCTTTGTACAAACACCAGGTCTCCTGTGTGATACTGCTGTACTGAACACACAGAATAATAAAATGCAAGTAGAAAAGAAAAAAAACCGATACTCTTCTAGTTTAGGTGAAATCTGGATGCATTAAGAATTTGTCTGTGAGATGGTAATTTTTTCTTGTCTTCTCTCTGCATCTGTAGTTTGGCTTTTGGAAGTTTTTTGTTATCTCTGGGCACAGTTATATTCTTATTCATACATGATCTTTTTCCCCAGTGTGAATACAGTTGCTCATGTCATGCTGTGACAAGATATATACTTGTTATATTGCTGGACTAAAACTGTTGTGTTCAGTGGCTCTGAATGAGGTTAAGCTTCCATGAAAGGTGCTGACTGTCAAACTGCCAGTTTTGTTTCTGTGAGAAGCCCAATAAGGACTGTTTAAATCAAGCTCTCTGCAGTATACAGCCAATTATATAAACGTTTCATGCTCTCTGTGTGATGTTTTTAAAATATAACAGATGACTTTGTAACCACTGGACAGATAATAAGTAATTGATGCCATTTATGGTAATCAAAGTGTAAATTCTGCTTGCATTTTCATGATGGAATATTTCATAAAAATAATTTATTTCCCATATTTGTGCATAGAAAAAAAATTTCTGTAGCACTGTGGAGTGAGAAATTCTAGTGTTAAGAATTCGTGTGAACTTCATTCCCAGAAATGGATTCTTGTGAATACTTAATGAATCATTGTGAATGATTATGGAGGCTCTGTCTGGATGTTGAGTGTTATTTTTGTCCAGGCATTCTTTGCTTCTGTTCTGTATTTGTTGTTTAGTAGTAGCATGCCTGAATAAAGCAAATTTACTTATAGTAGTCAAGCATTTAAAAAATATTTTTATGTTCAGACCATTTGGCCATGCTGCAGCACCTGTGTTAGTGTTATCTTAGTGAACTAGCAAACTGCCGTCATAGGAAAGGAATGATCAGACATGAATGAAAATATGTTTCACCATACCTGATGATAAGGGTTAAGATACTGCACAGGTCCTACTTGTATGTGATCAAAATTTAATTTAACCAGGAAGCAGCCTAACAACTCTACCAGGCAGTCTATCAGTAGCTACTGATGCCATAACACTTGTGCCACATAAAAGTAGTACAGCTGTGTGGGATCAACCTTAATAGATGTCTTCTTGCTGGCAAAGGCATGCTGCTGACTCCAGGATACTTTTGGTTCCTTATGTATTTTGGCTTTCGCACTGTCAATGGATGATGGTGCTTCAAAGTGTATGAACACAAAGTAATGTGCAGATTAGTAGATTTTCCAATGTGCTAGTGTTCTTGCTCTAATTTCCTCTAAAAAGACGTAAAGAGAATGCCTTTTTGATTATTGATAAAGCCATTGAAATAATTCCTTCTTCATCTGAAGTCCACAGTGTTGAAGTTTGCATAGTAATTTTTTTGTTTGAAGAACCTCATTCAAAAGCTTGCAGTCCTTAACCATGTATATTTGCAGATCAATGGACTGCAGAGAACTGTGAAGCTATATCTATGCTTTCATGACAAAATCCAGAAGGATTTCTTGCCTTTTGACATTATTATTCCTGGGAAACTCTGTACCAAACTCACTGTTCCTGTGCAGAATAAAGAGAGTGATAGATTGGCATTTAGGTTCCAGCTTGTGTCCAGTAAGCAAGCAATTCTGTGCCTTAAAATGAGAAGGTACCAAGGAAGTGATGGAAAAGAGACGTTGTGTGGGGTGACAGGTAAACCTTTTGCAGAGAACAGTGCCTGGTGAGTTACATGAGCAACAGCTTCTCTCTTTTCACTGCCCTCATTCTGTGAGCCCTGAGCTACATGCAAGGGAGAGATGTCACACTAAGCCTCTTTCTGTAATGAAACAGCAGAACATAACAGCTCTACCTCAATTGGGTATGAACTACGAAGTTGCAGGGAGCTTTGGGAGAAAATATGTTTATCCGAAACTTTTGGAACTCTAATCCCACAGTAACTGCTCTTCCATGTCCTGTTGAGGGACAGAGGGAGCTCAGCCAACAGGAAGCATTTCCAAAAATCCCATTTGTGCACATCTCCCACTCCTGTGGGAAATTCAACTTCAGCAATGTTATCAAGGGTATTTAATATTGCTTCACTCATTCACACTGCAGGTGTGTCCATCCTCAGCCCTTATTCCCCAACCCTTTAGAAGATGTACTTTCAAGTATGCACAGTGCTGGTATCACCTGAGAGAAACAAATGTTGGGGATTGAATTCAGAAAGAAATTTTAAAGCTGTGCAAGCTGGCAGGGTCTGTCTGTCTCAAGAACCTTCCTCTCTTGTTGCAATGCTGCTAAAGTGGAGATTGTGACAAATGCTGTGAAAACCCTTTGAAACATTGTCTACCAAAGCCATTACCCTAAACAGGCTGTCCTAATAGTGCTGTGCTTTCACCCACCAGTTTAAATAATCAGTAGCTCCTGTAAATTTTTGTGAATATTTATGGAAAATTGCTGATACAAGATAACAGGGTGAGAGGGGGTGATGGTGGAGATAACTGCTTGTGATTCTGCAGGAATATCTTTTCCACAATGTCAGCCAGCAAGCAGTATTTCAACCCTCACTCTACCCTGCCCTAGGTAAATAGTTTGACTGTAATTTTTTTTTTGTTATGGCAGCATTTGCAAAATTTCCTACAAATAACAAGAATTTCGGTAAATAACAAGGTCATACCAAGCTTTCTTATTCGAAAAGAGCTCTGCAAGAGCAAGCCTAGTAGAGTTTTGGAGAGAGGTGTTGTCTTGAAGACAGGGGGGTCTTCCAGGTCTTAATTCTGTTTGTGTTCAGAACTAGGTAGGGTAACAGCATGACAGAATTGGAGCCAAGGCACAGCTGAAATAGTTAATGGTCTCTCAACTCTGTGATGCTCGAGGTGTTACTTCAGAAAAGCCCATCCTCAGGTCTGTACCATTTATACAGCAGGCTTATTTCTGAAGGGGGCTCTGGCTTGTACTCTTATTTCATAGATGTAGAAGCTGAGGTACAAAGCAAAGAAAATGAGCCTTTGGCCAGAAAGTATATCTTCAGCAAAGTTGGGTGTAAACCTTTAATGAAAAGTCCCAGACCTTGCAGCCAGACTTAAGAGTATTTGTTACCTTTGTCTGGCTTTTGCTGGGTTTGGGTGGACAAGAGAACAGCATGCTGCACCTTGGTGTATTTGTTATAATGAATATTATGTGTTATAGTAATTGTTTCATTACATTCAAGGACTGACTTTTAAGATATTGAGCTTTCAACAGAACATATAACTCTGAAAACTCTGACTGCCTTTACTCTTATCTAATTTGCCTGCAGCAATAGATCAAGTGAGCACGGGTGAGTATTTATATACACAGGTTTTGTTTATTATATTTTCCCATTAATTGCTTTTCTTTCTCTTCTGTCTTCAATAATGAAATTTGAATGAAAAATAATAGAACTATAAAGCACTCCCACAGTCAAATACAGCAATCATTTGAAGGTGTTATAAGTTTCTGCCTCACACAAACAAAAGAGCTGTATCAGTGCCTGTGGCATGCTATGTCTTTGAAAGCATTTTTAGGCTTGGCAGCATGGAAGTCAGATTTTATCCATCTTGGAGCAGAGCTGGAAAAACCTCATTCTATAAACCTTTACAGGCAATGAATGGAATGCTGGATATATGGATGTTTATCATTTACTCAGTGTGTTGTCTTAAGGGTCTTTAGAAACAATTGAGCCATATTCAGTTTGGGCTGGGTGTTTTGGGAGGTTAGTTTCCTGCTAAAAGACTAGACCAGCCTAGGAAGTGGGAGTTGCTGTAAGAGGCATGCTTCTGTATCAGTTATTATGAGCAGAATTGCTCATTCCTTCCTGATGCTAGAACTGCCTGTCTGAAGAGCTCTTGTTTGAGTCTAAATGATATCCTTCAGAGTCGTTCGGATAGGCTATAATTCATCTGGTTGCTAAAAAAAAATGTTGCAGAAATTCCCTGCTGAAATTCAGTAGAACTCCCTCACCTGTTTTTGATATTTGTAGCTATAGTTTTTGAGTCTCTCAGTCTTTGGCAAGCTCATCTGCATGTGCGTGTTGTGACAAAAAGAAATGCTGCTATTTCTGCATTACAGGTGAAAAACCAAAATCATCACACAGGGTTTGTATTCCTGAGAAGGGCAGCTTTGGTCTCCCAAGCTGTCAGGCCTTTGCTCTGTCCCCTGGGAAATTCTCTGTTCCTGTGACCATTATTCTGCTGTCCAGGCTCTGACATAGCTGTTTTCTGTCTTAGGTTAACTCTGTTTCTGGTACACTGACCTACTGTGTGAAGTCAGCTGTATTTTTTACAGGGCCTTAAATCCAAGAGCTTTTGATACTCTTTCTCAGGATTAAAATACCCATAATTCTCCTTCTTTTACTTCCATTTCTAAATAAAATAAACTTAATTCAACAAAGTTGAACTCAACAAACTACAGCAATTCAAATGTCATTCACTAACTGTTATAGATAAACTTGAGGCTGGGACTTAGAGAAACCCTTGCCTATTTTAGCAGAAGCTTTGCAGCTGTGTAATTTTCTTCAGTTCTTTTAAACTGTGCAATCCATAAAATGTTGTCTCTTGGCCACAAGTGCTGCCCTACTGGGTTAGCTCAGATGCTCATTAGACTCAGTTGCCTGTTTTAGGTGATGTGGATAAAAGGTGCCATAGAAAGGCTGTTAGAGCATGGCAATCATATCCAGGTACTTCTTTCAATAAACTCCCAATCTCTAGAGATCAGTAATCTAGAAATTTATTGAATTCTAGAAGGAAGAATTTAGTTGGACCTCATCTACTGCTTTTTTTTCTAAGAGGATTTTTTGGTCACTTTTGACCCAGTGTGTATTTATTATCTGCAACAGCTGTGGGGAGGATTTTCCCATTTTAACTATGTATTACCCAGTGAAATACCTTCCCTGTGCTCAATCTCATGTCTCAATAGGTTTCTTTGCTGGCTTATTCCAGATTTGACTATTTGGGTAACTTGGGAAAGTCTAAGGCTTTCTTGTCTGCACTGAACATGAGACTCAACACTGTGGCCTGAGATTGTGACAAAAAGGGACATACAGAAAGGAACAAGCCACTCTTGGATGGCAGTTGGATTGAGCTCTATGTAAACCAGTCGTTGTAGCCTTTTGTAGCAGTTTGAAAGCAGACAAGTGATGGATACTTCTGTATGGAGAGGGTTTCGCAAGATCAGTAGATCAGCAAATGTGATTTTTATTAAAAGATTGCTAGGATGAATGTGTTTTCTCCATCTCCTTCACACTCAGAAAGATTTGGTGCCATCTCCTTTTGCCCTGACACATGCGTGTGGTTTTACATGCCTTCAAGTGCAAGAGCTGCCAGATAAACAGATTGTTAGATAATGTGATGCTTCCTAGCAGAGAAGCTCCAGGTACTGAGAGTATGACTGCCCTTTTCATTTGAACTTCTCCTTGCTTACCCCATGAGCACATACATACACTGCTGCATCTAGTCCTTCTTGCATGTTGTCAGTCTGGGAGTTGGGAATTCCTAGACGTTCAGAAGGCAGAAGGCTGTGCTCTCTGCTGTCTGCATGCTGTAAGCCATCCTGGTGGAAAGAAGAGGCTGCCTGAGGGGTTAGGACAGACCCTTTAGCACAAGCTGAGGTACTTTGGAAGAGTCTGTGCTTCAGCAGCCCTAGCCTGTGCTCTATAGGGCACAGGCTGAGTTTAGACTTGGATTTTAGGCTGTTGATTGCAAAAGAGCAACTATATTTCTTATTCAGCCTTCTAGGGAGTAAATATTTGGTTCAGACCACTTTGCACAGGGAACAGAATGAGGCATGAAGGAAAGGATAATAGAAGACTGAATCTTGTTTTGAAATCATTTGTATGTAGCATAAATTATAAGTTAATAGAAACAAGAGCGAAGGCCTGAATGTAATTCAGTACATACACACTTTAAGCTATGCAAGTCAATGCGCTTTGCATTGAGGTGCCAGAAACATGGGGACTCTGGAACAATTTCTTGCCCTCGCACCCTGCACAGCACCTTCAGGGCAGCAGCTGGGATGGGCCAAGGGTGGCTCACCAGGTAAAGCAGTGATTTCTCACTGGGGGTGAGAAGGACACAGTGTCCAGAGTCTTCCCTGGGGGCTGGTGGCTGCAGTGCCAGCCAGACAGGCACTTTGTGGTTCCTTACAGCAAAGGGTAGTGTTACCTGTGTCTGGAAACAAAGACTGCTTCAAAATGCTGGCTGTATTCAGCCTGCTTATTTCAAGCTGATGTGGAGTTGTTAACATTTATGGCAGATGTACATCTTTACTGCTTTACTGAAAATATTTTTTCTGTGGAGGAGATACACACCCATTAGTTCTTTATACTACAGTGCTGATATTTAGTTTGTAAAGCTTCCCAGGCTGCTATTTTCTAAGAGCATTCCTGTTTAGTAGCTTCCTCTGGTAGAATTTTGTCTTACTGCTTTATTTTGGGTAGAATTTAATTTTTTCAAATTTCATATCTTTTACAGAAATACATTTCCTCTGCCTCCAACATGCATGTGAAGAAATTTGCAGTATAGCCTAATTAAAGACAACTGTGTAATTACTGTTCCCAGCTGCTCAGCACCCCTGGTAGGTGATTCTGGGATCTCCATCCTGGCAGGGAGCTATGGGCAGAAGCCTCCTCACCTCACATGTGCATCTGGTCTTGCAGCCTGTGGTCAGTGCTGCACACACAGAGGCCAGCTCATGCTGTGGTGTCCCAGACGATGTGTTGTTTGACTTGGCAGAGGAGTCTGTGCTGGCAGTTGTTTTTTGAGGAAACAGTGATGGCTCTCGGCCACCTAAAAGCTGAAGTCCTTGAGCAAAGTTGTGTGCCATGTCTCTTGGGCTTCCTGTATGCCTCTAGAATCAACCATGTCCTCATTGGAGTAACAGGGTGTTGTGGTTTAACCCTGGCTAGATGTTAGGCACCTAAAAAGGCCACTCACTCAGCCCCCTCTGCCGCTTAACGGAAGGGAGAAAATATAATTAAGGGTTCAATAGTTAAGAACTGGGAGAGATTGCTCGCTAAATACCATCAAGGGCAAAACAGTTTCAATTTAGAGATACAAAGTAAATTGATTTCTAACAAAATCAGAGCAGGATAATAAAAAGCAAAACAAGCCCCTAAAAACACATTCCTCCCATTCCTCTCTCCTTCCCAATTGTACCTTCTACCCCAGCGGTAGAAGGAGGCAGGGAATGGGGGTTATGGTCCATCCATCATCCATAGCTTCTCCCACGGCTCAGGGGTGGGAGTCATTCCCCTGCCACACTGTGGAGTTCCTCCCATAGGAGACAGTTCTCTCTGAACTTCTCTGATGTGGCCCCATCTCATGAGCAACAGGTCCCTGCAACTTGCTGCAACTTGAGTCCCTCCCATGGGTAACAGTCCTCTCAAAACTGCTGTGGTGTGGGTCACTCCCTCACAGGATGCAGTCCTCCAAGGACAGGCTCCTCCAGCCTGGGAGCAGGGTCCCTCTCTACATAGGGTCTTCCACTGGGTCACAGCCCCGACTCAGGCATCCACCTGCTCCAGCATGGGCAGCTTCTCCCAGGCTGTGGGTGGATCTCTGCATCCCCCATGGATCCCTGCAGGCTGTGGGTGGATGTCTGCAGGGGCACAGCTGCTTCACCATGGTCTTCACCACAGCCTGCAGAGAAATCTTGGTGCCTGGAGCACCTCCTCCCCCTCCTTCTCCACTGACCTTGGTTGTCTCCATGTTGTTCTACTCTCATATATTCTCACTGCACTCTTCTCTGTCTGGAAAATTGTAACTGCCCCACAAGCCTGATTT
The DNA here is from genome assembly GCA_032173965.1 of Sitta carolinensis. Lineage (NCBI taxonomy): Eukaryota > Metazoa > Chordata > Aves > Passeriformes > Sittidae > Sitta > Sitta carolinensis. Next base: position 491,567 of record CM063294.1, read on the forward strand.
TTCTTTCTTTTTAAATCTGTAATCCCAGAGCCGTTACCACCATTTCTAATTGGCCCAGCCTTGGCCAGCAGCATGTCCATCTTTGGAGCTGCCAGAGATTTGCTCTGCTAGACATGGTGGAAGCTTCTAGTAACTTCTCACAGAAGCCACCTCTGTGGGCCCCCATGACCAAAAATATAAAGCCATGGAAAACCAATACACTGGGAAACATGGCATTGTCAAGGCAGGAAGAAATAGTAAAACTGAATGGCAGCTGTTTTAAAGTAATGTAAAAGAAAAGTAAAACCAACTTCATAGGTAGCTTTTAGATACGTAGTTCTGCATGTTGAAATTCCCTAGATTTCAAAGGGTCTATTTATATTTGAAAGCTGGATCTGTTGTGTCCTGTTCTGTGTTTTTGAGTAGATGTTGTGACTTGGCCTGTGCTGAAGGACATGCAGACATGGGGCATGACTAGACTTTTTTTCCTGTTTTTGGTGTCTGAATATCACATAGTGATACCTTGAGAACAGCTGGACTCAAAGATCTTGAAGTATTTTCCATCTGAAACTATTCTATGATGTTGTGAAAGATGAGAGATGGAGTTCTTGATCTGAGTGTGGCAAACCATTGTTTGGCAATTATTTGCCTTGATTTGTAATTTAAGTCATCCCTAGATGTGATTTTTCTGTATCTGACAGTGTGCTTGGAAACAATATTGTGCGAGGGCTAAAGAAAGAAAAGAGTTTGTACAAACCCACTAATGATTTCCATGGGATGTTTTAATGCCACAATGCAGTCATCAGATCGGAAAGGGTGGAATATAAACTGAGTGTCCCCCACTCTCATCTACAGGTTGCTTCAAAGTTGTGTGAGCGCCTCTTTATACACATTTACATTGCCCAGTTTAGAGATGGCACTGATTTTTGTATTCAGAAATCAAGTACCTAATAAGAAGTTTCAGGTTGAAAAAAAAAATCTGTTGGCAACTTCATGCTTCTTCACCAAGGTTTTGCTCAACAAACCCTTGTAGCACAGAAGATTCTGTAGCCATTTGGGGTTTTTCCTCTTCATACAAGTTGCAAGAGTGAGATTTTCAAATTGTACGTCAAAGGGCTCGACTGAGATAATACTGACATATGGTTTCATTTGTTTGCACCATTCTCTTATCATTTAAGATTTAAAAGATATTTTAACTCTTTTTTTCCTTCTCATGTTGTTAGTTTTGAAATTGCGACACCATTTTTAAAACAAGTCTTTTGCACACAGTCTTACATATTTTCTTCATATACATTTTTATCTTGATTATGCCTCTCTTTTGCTCCATGTCTTATTTTAGATTCTGATTTTTTTTTTATTTAAAAATCAACTACTTGCTGAAACTAGCTTGATGCCAACTTTAGTGAGAATCACGTTCTGAACAACTTTAAAAATATTGTCTACCAGCTTTAATTACACAATCTTTTTCTCTACGATGATGTGATTATTTTATTTAAAAAGCTGAATTTAAACATTTAAACACTGCTGCTCAAAGAGGAAGAGAAATTAAAATGAGTAAAATCAAAACCAAAATGCAGATGAACTTGTAAACCTTGTTTAAGTAATTTCTGCTTTGCTAGAGACAGGTTTGGACTCTACATACATGGCATCAGTAAGCCCATGTGACACTGTGACACTGAGTAGCTGTGCAGATGGGTTTATGTGACATTGCTGTCATGTGGTTGTAAGCTCCTAGGGCTGCAAGCAGTATATCCCAGTGAGCTGCTGTACAGCTCTGCTCTGTTGTCTTTCCCATTCTACCTCAATATAATGATACCTTTATGCTAAAATACAGTTTCTGGTTCTGTGGTCAATTCTGCGGAGTTTGTTTTTGTTTTCTGAAGAGTACTTGGATATACTCATGACCACGCAAATAATACCTGTCTGTACCTATCATGCAATCTTTCAAAGCTAAATGTTTATTTTCCTAAAACAAATACTACAGACAGCCCTGTAGTATTGAAATCTTACCATGGGGAGCAGCTGAGCCTGCTCTGCATAAACCTCGGCTCCTCGGGCAATGAGCTGCTCTGTTACAGCTGGAGACAGTGGTAGCTCTGGGCCTCTCAGTAAGCGTAGGTGTCCGGGGGAGTGTTGCAACCACAATCTCTCAGTGTGTTTCTAGACCATAAAATATTGTCTGAACAACAAAGTCTGTATAAGATTGCTGGTGGATAATCTTCAAGGTTCCCTTCTGCCAGAGCAGCAGGGAGAAGATTGTCCTACTTGTGAAAGAAAGCAGCAACATGCCTAACTGGATTCAGATTTTTGTTGATTTGTGCCTGTGCTTTGCTCCTTGTATTATTTGCTTATCACTTTCTGCATTTGTTTTATTTTTCTCTCACTTCTGAACAGTTTAGACATGGTGCAAAAGAGGAATCTGTCAACTGAAAAGTGAGAAACCAGAATTCTCGTCTGCAAAGTTTTGAGCAAAGTTGGTAATTAATGCCAGGAGAGGTCAAAAAGTTCCTCTGGGAGGCTAAACAGCCCAGCTGCCCAGAGGAGGTCCTAGAAAAACATGCTTCTTCCCCACGATGTCCCTGCCTGCTGTCCTAGATGACTTTTATCTCTTTGTAATTGTACGTGTCTGTTTTGGCATGTGGCTGCCAAGGAGAATATTTTTTTCTAATTAATTTCTCACTTTGCACTTCATGAATATATAATTTCTTCCATTTGGCTCCAGCAGTTATTCTCTATGGTTCTGTTAACCATAGTTGTTCTCCTTTCATCATGAAAGGATAAACAAATCAACTGAAGGAGGGGAGGAGGAGACATGCATTACACAGTGAGAAGGCAGAGTTGTGCCATCATCTGTACATCATTTCCACAGCTTTCTCATTCCTGCATTCCTTGAAATTCAGGTTCCCTCCTTCTTTGTATGAGGTTCTGTTTGTGGTTCTGTTTGGCCAGGATATTGATGAAACTCAGAATCTGTGTTAACAATTGGGTTCATTGAAATTCATTAACTTTTCAACTGAACTTCACAGTAATTTCCACCAATTTTTGCTGACTTTTATGTTGGGTCAGCAAGTTCTTTTCTGTCATGCAGAACCCATTAATTTCAGTGAAATTTTGTCTTGAAGTTTTGCTTTCATTCACACCCATAATAGGAAGCAGAAAGTACAAAGTTGATTCCAATTAAAACCACTAAAAGTTTCTTTCTGCATAAGTGTGTGTGGTGATGACCTTTAGCAGGCTGTGTCCTGGCAGCAAGGAGAAATGTCCGCTCTTGCTGCAGTAACACAGCTGTTTTTGAAAGGGTCACATTAATGTCCTCTTTGTGTAAATTTGATTATTCATATCCAAGTTTTTGGTTTATGTTCTTTTGAACCTAAATATATGACCTGAGTTTTCCAAAATTCGTGTGTACAAGTGTAATCTTCAAATTACAAACAAGACAGTGAAGTGACATACTGTTCCCATGAGCCTGGGAGAGCTGGATGGAGTATGAGCTGTGGTGTCTGCTTGCCAAATTTGAAATATGCTGAGGAAATTATGACCTGAGATGTTTAGAACTGCTTGAAGGGTTTTGAAGCCACATTCCTTTTAAAATAAATAGTATAAACTCTCTTAAGATTAAGAAACTCTATAGCCCATAAGCAGTAGTGACACCAGCAGCACTGCCCTGTGTTCATGTGTGTAGCTCCCCCTGCAGTAAATGTGGGCTGGCCTTGTCCTGCTGTTGGAATCCTACTGACATTGAGTCAGTGGGCCTTCTCTGGGGTTTTGTGTTTTCTTGGGACTTTTGTAATTGTGTCCCACATTGGTTCGGGGACTGAGTAATTGTTTTTTCTCTTAGTATCTCTTCACTGAACCAAGCCAAAAGTTACACATGCTTTTAGTCTTAATATTCTCACTCTTTCTAACAAGCCTAGCTTTACTTTCCCACTTATTGGGAAATTTATGTGTATAATCAATTAGAGATGGGACCTTCTGATTGCTTTAAATGGTGTAGTTTATTATCGTCTTACCTTCTACACAGACAGAGAGGGTGAGTTCGGCTCACAACTCTACCTCGTGATAAAGAAGGTCCCAAGTTCTCTAGTTACGATACCTTTAAGGATTTATAAACCAATAAAATACCGCCACCAAGAATATTTATTTTTTTAACCTAATAATCAGTTATTATGTTTTATATGTTTTGCAGCAGTGCAGAATTTTTTAACCTATCATCTAATGATACACAAACCTAAAATACTGCATTTTAAAAATTCTTATTATCTTTATAACTACTACTACTATACCTTAAATTCTAAACTAAACTTTTTTTCTACCTAGCTTAACATGTCTCTATTTAAACTACAAATCTACATTTTTGCTTCTAATATCTACATTTGGAAGCTTTTTCTAAGGTCTCAAATTAAACCCTTTATTTAATTTTATGCTTTGGCTTGCAGGCCCAGTATTCTAAGAGCTGTGTATTTTTAGATTCCAACATCACTGTAGCTTGTATTTGACTCAGTCTTTCAGTAGGAACTGTCCTTATATTTTATTTTTGATTTCACCTGTTTATCATTTTTTTTAATTCAGATGTCAACAAGATTTTCAAGCTGAGCTTTAAGCACTGATATTTAATTTATAGAGTTCTGTCAAATAATGTTGTATTTTGTCTGCTGACAGTACCAAGGCATCATCTCAGCTCTTGCTTTCTCAGACTGTTGACGGCTAAACCTCCTGGCTGTCCCTGTGCACCTGTGTGCTGGTCTCCTCTGCATCTGCTACTGGTGGACTCAGTTCTTTTCAATGGTTATTTCTGTAGCTTTGGTACAGTTTTTTAAATGCTGGAAATCATTTGGGGCTTCACTTTTGCTATGTCTTTTGCAATATTTCCTTTTGCATTTGTCTTGCATTTTGAGTTGTGAAATCCCTTCTGAATTCTTGCAGTTATGATCTTCTAGTTTTCAATTTTCTCTTAAAATGGTGAAACTAACCTAGTTTCACCTTACTTTCACTATAGCATTTCATTCAACACAATGATTTTTCTGGAAGCAAAACCAGCCTTGGCCGTAGATCTGTATTTGACAGTATCTCTTCTCTAAGCACAGTCACTGTCTTATAAGAAAAGCTGCCAAAGTATGATGGTTCTCCTTTATCTTGTTAATTTAAGAGCAGCCAAAAATACTTCAGCAGGCTCTCCTTCCTCCTGCAGGAATCTTTAATATTCCAATCTCCCAACAAGGATATTCTGTATTGCAAGATTCTTAAGACTTGCAAACCTGAGGCTAATAGCTTGCCCTCTCATCCTGGTTTACTTGAATGATATTTAGGAGATTATTTTAGGAATTATCTTCAGGGCTCCAGGGCAACATTTAAGAAATATCACTGTTTTTCCATTGTGCTTGAGTCCATCTGCTTTCTCGTCGAGAACAGGGTTCTATTTAAATGTTCCAGGACTTTTCCAGGAAATTTCACTGGTGATTTTTACTTCTTTAGGAGCTTTAATTGCTCTACTTGTTGTTTATTTTTATTCAGAGTTAATTGTTATGGTTTTTTTTTACCTTCCCTCTGATCTTCAGTTTTCAAAGTTTTGTTGTGAGGTCCTATCTTTTCTTAAAGCAGAGTCTGTTCCAATTTCAGACAGTAACAGAGGTGGGAGGTGATGCCTCAGTGTGTGGAGGTGTTTGTGTTCCTGGGGTCTCATATCCTTTTAACTAGATCTATTAATTGTAAGTATCTCAGTCTTGCATAGTTAAGTTGTCATATGTCAAGACAGATGTGTATGAAGGGAATGTTGCAAAAAGAAGTGAACTTATCAGTGCTTCTTCCTTAGCAGAAGGATGCAACTCCTTTTAAAAGAAGGGAGTTTTTATCTTCCACAAAGCTCAAGTTATTTTTGAGGTGAAGCTGGAAGTCTGGAGACTAAAAGTTGTTATGCAGGCCTATAGTTTTCCAAAATTTAGTCAGTGTCAAAGGTTTGACATTGGCACAAGGCCAGTGCCCCCATGAAGATATATTGTCCCTGGTGTTTGCTGTGAGATGTGACCAAAAACAGAGCAAAACAGTTTCTAATTTAGAAAGCAAAATAAAGGAACTTTATTACTTATAATATGTAAAGAAGACACATACAGAAGAAAATGAAAACTTTAAAAAACACTCTTCCTCCCCCCCCCCTCAAGTTCTCAACACAGTGAAACAAACTAAAAATTCTCAGTCAAGTTACCACTTTTTAGATAATTAATCTTCAGTCTATTACTACCTTTCTAATAATCAGTACTCAGTTCATCAAGGAGAGATAGGAGTCTTTCTTGCACCATTTCGTGACTTCTTCTTCTATGTGCAGTGCTCTCACCACTGTGCATGGACCAGAACTGCTTCTAGGGTTTCTCTTTTTTAAAGATGCTTTGATTAGTTCCAAAAAACGACAGCCTCTCAAATTTTGGGACACCAGTCTCCCCAGTTTCACCCCCTGGGGCCGAGGGGCCTTTCTACTGTCCACTCTTGGCTCCAAGCCAATGCCTCTCTCTAGATGCAGTCTCTGCGTCACAGAAGAGAAATGAGTCTGTCCATGGCTATACAAGAACAGTCCAGCCAAAGGCCATTCTATCATTTTCTCCCACCTAGGATTTTTTTCAGCATTCTCTGACAATTTTCTATTTGCATGAACTTTCATTACTTTTGCTCAGTTCTCTATCTTTCTTCTTCAAATTCCGGAGGATTAGCATTTATAAAGTTTTCATCATCTACGAAAAGGGTTAAAACCTTGGGCTTTGCTTGCCCAGAACTCCCACGGTATCTTTGCTGCTGGGCACTTTTCATGCGCCACTCCCCCCATACTCTTTCGCCGTGCTGCCCGGCTGCCGATATCAAATTTCAAGGTGGCACAGACACAGTCTCTCTCTCTCTCTCTCCGGGGGGAGGAAGAAGGCTGTCTGATGCCTCTCAAGGTTCTTGTACTCTCTCCACCCTTCTATCCTGTAGGATTTTCCTCTCCCCCTCTCTGCCCTAGGTTCCAGGCCTACCTCGCCCAGGCCGCATGGCTTCCCCTCCCCGCCCAGCCAGCCGCTGGCCAGGGGAGATCCCTCCGTCCCCAGGGACCGGAACCAAGAGAGAGCTTTCCGGGGAGCCCTCTGCTTTGAACCCCTTGTGTTCTCAGAGGCGGATCCTTGTCCTCAGTGGCCACACCAGGTGCCAGTCTTTAAACCTGAGCACTCATTGGTTTGACTACTGAATTTCAAAAAACTCATTTTTTTCAAACTGCCACAGTCAGGTTCATTGAGACAGCAAAGGCTGACACTGTTCACCAGGGAAATGCTATTCGCTTCAGAATTCAGCTTAGAACAGAATTCAGCTGTTCTCTGCAAAGGTTAAATACTTTTCTGGCTCAGTGTGTGTGTTTGTGCCTTATTAGGAAGCTGCCTTCTCCTAGAGCAGAACTGCCTTTCTCAGCCCTGGCAAACCAGTTACTTCTGTCCTGCTTGTCCAAGCCCTCTGTAGATGCCAGCCATTCCCTGCTCTCCCCTTCATGAGCACTGCTGGTCTGAGACATCCTTGTTCACACACCAGGCAGTGCTGAAGGCCTCACTGCCACTTGCACAGCCTAAAGAAAGTTTGAGCCTCCACCTTTCCTACAGGGAAGAGCACAGTCCAAGTAATCCTTATAGAATAACTGCATACTTAACAGTCCCGCAGGGTTTCAACAGCACAACAGGAGCTGTCTTCTCTACTTTGAATATTACAGCGAGAGCTGAAGTCTCATTGATCTTAGCTGACGGCTAGCTGGGAGCGAGTGTCCTCCTGATTGTTGTCTTTCTAGTTTGGAGATTATAGCCATATCCTGAAAACAGTTAAATACCAGTAAAAGTTAGGGTTTATATGTTCTATCATTTGATGTTCCTGCTTTATTTTCTGCTGTTTTTTGAATATGTTGTGCTATATTCCAAAAATTGGTTATGAAAAAGCAATTTGTTTACCATTAAGAGAAGTGGAGGATACAGCAATAGGGTAGTGACTGAGGTTGACCCTGCAGCAGCAGTCATACATTTCCCATATGGGATGATTTGGGAACTATCCCAAGTCTATCTCCTACTCAATGATGAGTCTTGGCAGTCATTATGTATAACAAGTATTAAACTAGTCTAAATAGTAACAATAAGTATGGATGGATGTGAGATTTTTCAGTTTGTGGAAACCTCAAATACTACAAATGAGCTATAAAAATATTCATTATAATTATGATCTCTTAGTGGATAAGAGATCCATTTGCATATAAGTAAGTGAAAAAAATTGACAAGCAATAAATATTTAATCAATTCTGGCTCTAACAATGCTGAGTTTTTATTGCTCTATGAGTCATGACTTCTCTTCAACAAGTTCAGCCTAATTTTGTTTGCTGCAGGGGGCTGTTTTTGGAAGTGCTGTTATTAAAGGAATAGGTTTCAGCATGGAAGCCCCTTTCACAGATGTTTAGAAATCAGCTGGGATAGACTTCTGCTTGTTTCAATGAAGGACAGATCAATTTGAGTTACATTTATTGGAGAGGTCAGTCTAACTTTTAACTCTTCCTACTCCTGATGTACAAAGAAACTGTTAAGATCATTTACCAGCTTCCTTGTGGCCTCTGATGAATATAAAGCAGTGTATAGGACTGTGGCAGAGGACTGGAAATAAGTAGGCATTCTGAATTTAAAGATGAAAAGAAAAACATTTGAGAGGAGACTGCCAGTAGAGGCACACGAGGAAGCTGCAGATCGAATGGATTTGTTGAACCTAATTCCTCTCTCTTTAATAATTCCTGACTATTCTCAGCATCTATTTGCATAAATAGTGCTTTTTTCCCCAACATAGATTTGACTTTTCTGCAGGAAATTATAGAACACTGACTTTTTGACAATGCAGTCTTCAGCCCTGATTTACCTTTATGTGCTCTCCAAGTTTAGCTGTTAGTCACCTTTCCCAAGAATGTTTTAAATATAAATCTTGGTATGGGCCATTTAATCTGTGAAATGTATGCTTCTTTTTTTCTGTGGAACATACAGGAGGCACAGGTGCCAAAGTGATTCCTCACTTTGAGTTGTAGTTGGATCTAAAGTCAGATTCTTCATTTGTAATGTAGTCTTGCTGGAATTTCCATGGAAATTACTTCTTTGGGGTTAAGTTCCATGGAGGTTCTGAAGTTATGGATAAACATTGGGTCCAAGCCAACTTGGATCTGCATTTTTATTATGCTCACTGAGTTGGTTTACCAAGGTAGAAGCATGTTTCCTGGGACAGAGAAACTTCCCAGCCTGTCAGTGGTATTTGTTCATAGTGAAGCTGCTGCCAAACTGCCAGTGGTATCCAGACTCTGTAAGAAACTTGCCAAAAAATGTCCTGTTGAGGACTGCTTGAATAGCTCACCAAGCCATCTGGTGTGTAAGAACACATAAACACAGGAATTAATTAATCGTAACTAGTCTCTACTGAGTGTGTACAAGATAAGATTTTTTCTTGAATGTTTATAACTTGAATGAAACCTGCCTGGTTGCAAATTTATAATTCCCTTTAACAGAGCACAGAGTTGCAAGGAAGCCTTACCTGAGTAGAGGTATAGAATTCATAATGCCGTTGATGTTGCAGTGTGCCCTGCCCCAGGCTGAAGTGCAGCCTGAGTGTTTTTCTTAGTGATTGCTGAAAAAATCATCTGCATGAGGACAGGTGTCTTGTAGCCTGGTCATTTACACCTCAAATTTCTTTCTTTTTTTTTTTTTTTTTTTCAATTTTTAAAGGGAGTGTTAAGAATTCTCTTTACCTCCACATTGTTAATACATATCAGTAATGTGAGCAGCAGTAAAAGCCTTCAGTATTGAAATCTGTCCTATGCCTAATGTTCTGATCATATTTGACACAGAGACACTGGCTGACTTAGTAAGTGAATGTTTCAAAGCATAGTGATGTTCGCATGTCTCTTTCCAAGACTTTAGGTTTCATTTCCTTTTCCATCTTACAGGATTTCAATGGCACAGCCCCTATCTACAGAAACACTACAGCATGTAGTGCAATGCCTCAGGTGTAGCCACGTGTTCTGTGGTAAAATCAGGAAAGACTTCGAATATCAGAGACACAAAGAGGCACTAGGGCATGACAGCACTAAGATAAAAACATTGTAAATTGCTGCCTCCTTGTGAACTATGTCTTTCCTTTTAGAGGTGTGCCAAGAAAGAGACTAGGTGTTGTAAGTCTCAGCAAAGTGCTGAACAAAATGTGAAGGCAAAATTCCCCTTGTCTCTGAAATCTTCAGTAAGTAAGAGAAAAAGGATTTTAACAATTTTTTTTTTTTTTTTTAAACTCTTGCCTTTGATTAGAGAACAAATGTGGTGTTGCAAACTGGACTTTGTCACTGACAGGAAAATATTTGTGGAAGATGCTTTCTTACTGCAATTCACACAAAGCTGTCATCAAAGCAATAGCTTGGGTTTTCAAGACTCTTGTTGCTAATGACAACCTAAGATTTGTTTTTCTTCCCTAAAGTAATGTTAGGGTTTTCATTAGTATCCGTGTAGCTATTGGGTGGCTCTTCCACCCTGGGCTTGGGCTGTTATGTGTACTGCTATTACTGCCTACTTTTAGGTGCTAGGCTCTCTGGATCTGGAGTATAAGGAGTTTCATTATTCATTGTAGAAATGAAGTGAAAAAGGCTGTCAAGCTCAACCCTGAACAGGTGAGAGCTGGTTTCTGCCCTCTGTTACATCAGATCCTGACTTCAGTTATTGATCAGTTTGTGTCTACTAGGTCTATTTGCTTCACCATTTCTAAAAGGTAACAAACTGATTAATCTGAATTTAGGAGTGGGACAGTTTAGGAAAGGCAATATCCTGCTGGATTATTTTGAGTGTTTTCACCCCAAACTGGGAGACTTTTAAGGGATTTAACATTTGAAGAGGATGTCTAGATACATGACAGTTCAGCCTGCTTGAACATGTGCCTTGTTGCAGTCTAACTCATCCAAGATGAAAGCATTGATGAACCAGAAGATTAAATTATTAGTGGTACATTTTTATTGTCTTGAAAAGGTCTGTTGGTGACTAATGGCAGATCTTTGCTTTTATTTTGTCCTCCTGACAGAAATGGGAAATCTTTGTCTTTGGAATAGTCTCTGGAATGATCACTGGGGTATTTCTGTAGTTTGTAGTGATCTTCTGTCTTCCATGAAATGCAGCATAAAACTTCCATTGTGGCAAGAGCTAGGTCTATATCTGAGAAATAAGACAATACAGAGCAAACCATTTTTGGCATGTGGTAAATGAGGAGCCTGAGAATGAGCTTTTGTCTGTGTTGTGTAGCATATTTTGCTGGGAGTTCTCTGCAGCTTTTATCCGCCTTGAGGTCATAACATCTCTTCTTGAATGCAGCTAATTAAAAGTCTTCAGTTTCCTCTCACTAACAGAGATGTAAAGAAAGGAGACGGCTAAAAGGCTCTGGTGAACAGTGAAGACAATTATGGAGAAACTTCTGTATTGTATCTAGATTGTATCTTTTCTCCTTTTGTAGTCCAGGGGCTTTTGATAGCCCCAACGCTATTTGTATGCCCAAGTATTCATTATACTGGGCATGTTTAGCAAACTCAAATTCAAAATCTTCCAAAATTCTTGGTTTGAAATGAATAGTTTGAGTCCTCTGAACACTCATCAAAGGAAGATAATTGCTGAAAAATGTTATATTTATTGCTGAGGGCTCTGCTTGCAACCTGAAATGGAGTTTAAGAATTGGACAATTTTACTGCAGCAGTTTGCAGTGGGCATTTGTATGGCACAATTTAAGGCAGATGCCCACAGAGTGAGTGCAGTTTCACTAGCAGAACTATATGCTCTGCAATCATTTTTTTTTGCCTCACCAGTGGAACACACCAAAACTGGGACATGTTGGGATTTTTCAAAGACTAGAGCATGTTGTTAAGGGAAGCAGCTTATGCAAACCAGGGGCATAAGTCTTCTCAGAGCTTTTGAACTAAATCAAATAATATATTATAATGAATTACCAGTAGAAAGTACTCTGGGAACAGTCCAGTGAAGAGGCTGGGGAGGCATGGTAACATATGCTCCTTATACTTCTGCAAATGTTTTTAACACAAAATTTTTCATCCTCTCTTTCATATGGGGAAAGCAGATATGCCCAAAATCTTATTTCAAACATTCTCTTGCCTAATTTGTATTTTCTAGGTACTTTAATATAACCTTGTGTCGCTGTTTCTGGTAATACATGACACGGACTCCAAATCATCAAGAAGGCTAATATGGCTTTTATTAGGGATTGTTCTCCCTTATATACAATTTCCACAGACCAATGTGATTGGTGAGAGAAATACAAACATCTTCACCCACATTGGTCAAACCAGAGTGGCATCAAGAGAGATCCCTCCTCCCAGAAGAATTCATAACATAGAAACTGTTACAAAAACAATCATGGTGTTTATGTTCTTTCCCTGGGAAAAAAAATCAGAAAACAAAACCATCAAAAAAACAGAACTTTAGAAAACCAGAACTTCAGGCCTGAAACCAGACTACAACCTTGAGCTATGGCAATTGCGGTGCATGGAGGGAAAGGCTGTAGTGACTCAGGTGCTTTGATAAATAAATAACTGTAGGTTTCTAGTGCAGATAATCCTTTTTCCATATTGTATAGTATGTAATAACTATGAATAGTTTTGCAGTTATTCTTGCAGTATTTTTAGAAATTACATTTTTCTAGGGTGGAAAAAAAAGATTGATAGACATAATTCTTAAGGGAATGGTTTTGCACAGAGGAAAACAGTCTCACTAGAATTGTCCAGGGTGGCTTTTTACAACCAGGTTTTTATGCCAAGATTTTCTGAGCAGTATAATTCAACTGTATAATTCTTTTTAAAAAGTGTATTGTGTTACAGGAGTGATAGAGGACAGGGAATTAGAAGGCAGTAAGAAACAGATTTGGAAGATACAAAGGCATGTGCTTATTATAAGGCATAGTAGCAAAACCATGAATGTAAATAGCTTTAACTGCATGCTGTAAAAGCAAGGTTGAAGATTAAAACAATTGTGAATTATTCAGAATCAGCACAGTAGCAAATCCCCAGGACAATTTGAGTCCTTTTTAGTTCTGTTTATTGGTGCCCTGAATTTCCACACCAACAGTGAGCTAAGGAAAAAAGAGCCATGCCAAAGTAGGAATTGAGGGGATATAGGTTAATCCCCTACCTCATTCCAATAGGCTGCTCTCTAAGTAGACTTCTGTTGGGAGAAAATATTATTCCATGTTCAAATGATTGGTTCTCTTTCTTTGTGCAGCTTCACAGTCTAAACTTTCTTACTTTGGAATCAAATTTCCCCAGGATTCCCATTCTGTGTTGCAGTGTTCACTGTGTGGGAGTTAGACCTGTTAGAGCAATTTAATGTATAATCTGCTGTTAGGAGTATTTGGGGCTTAAATGACAAATAGGTAATTTTAAATAAAAACTTTGAAATCTGTGTGGAACTACAGAAATCACAGTGAAAAGGCTTGACTCTGCTCTTATATTCTTTGTATTTAGGCCCCTAAAGCAGATGTACTGGACCAGGGAACTCAAGAGGGTTTTAAACACATTCAGCAGTTTACAGGCTTTCTGCATGTCTGTACATGTCTGTACAAAGTCTTGCACGTGAGATGCCACTGCTGCAAAAATTCACACCAATTCAGCCTGTTATGGCGAGTGTGCAGTCTTCCAGTGAAACTTTCTTAATTTACAGTTGGGAAAAAAAAGGCATTTTTCACAAAAGTCATCCTACACGTAAGAGAACAACTCCTCTTTTTGCATGTTCTCTTATGATCAATTCAATTTTGAAAACTATCTTCTGTATTAGATATTATCACTGATGTTTCAGACCAAGAAGTCAATGAGTTATGTTTTTGTACTTGCTATCAGATATGGATTATCTACCTTTTTTTTATATAAGAACTCTTTAGTATAATACCTGACTCGATACTCATGCATGTGAAAAGAGCAACTGTTGTGTTTGAATCCTCAATTCAGTACCTTAATATCAGATTTTGTATTGCATTTGAAAACAGATTTATGTGATTATACTCTCAAAACGCATCTTTGCATATCTGGAAGTCTGCTGGTGAGATATCTCACTGAGCAGGTAATTAAATTGTTGCTGATATCTGACCTCTTCTGATTGCTTATTCCCTGTGAAAGAAAGATAGGCAGTACTGTCTGATTTCATGAGAAAATTTCCGATCAGGTCAGTTTCAGCACTAACTTGGAGTCAGGATCTGGTGCAGCATTGCCACAGGAGAAAGGAATGGGGAGGGGTGATGACAAATCTAATTTTAATTATGCAAGTTAATCTTGGACAAAATACCATTTTGTAACCCCCATATGCATAAGCAGACGTCAGGGTTTTTTTCTCTGACTTGTGCACATTTATTCCCTTCTGTTTTTTTGGTGCCCTTCCCTGTCTCCAGCTAATTATCATGTCAGTATGCTTTGGATTAGAGTAATTGTTCCTTATTTCTTGTCCTTCCCTGTGAACTTGTTCTCAGTGGGTGCTGGTGGTCTTCAGTAGTGACTGGAAACAGAGGTCTGAGCTGCTGCCACTGGTATTAAGGACCATGGGGATCCAGCCCTTTCAGAAGCAGCTGCATTTATAGAAAGCTGAAAATAACCCCAAAGTTACTGAGATGTATTTGAATGGAACAGTGATGTTTTCCTCAAAGATGCAATGGCAAGTAATTTAACTTTGACCAGGTGTTAGGCTACTTGGCTGGCAGTCCCCATGCAAATTTTGAAGGGGAGTGATAGCATCAAACCTGAAACTACTGCTTTCATGCAGCTCCTACTGTACTTCAGTAAAGTTTAAGCTTCTTTTGTATGTGTGAAGGCTTAGGCAGTGAGTCTGGCTCTCTCAGATCTTTCCTGCTCCTCTTTAAATTTTGCCAGCTTGACTTTTGCTTGGAAGTTTGTGTATCATCATCCATTTTCTTGGCAGGAACTGGAATGTTAAAAAGGCTTCCTTATAAATTCAAGAATTTTGTGCAAAAGTCTCCCAAGATTTGTTTTATAGCTTTGAATGTTTGTTCTGTTTAAAGCTGCACAAACTGAGGGTTTAGATGAGTTTGTAGGATGAGAAACTGGACAACATTCATAGATTCAGCATGAAGCAGTATCTAATGCTTTCCCATGGCATTAGTGGCGCAATCAGACCCTAGAGGGCTGGATATCTAAGCCACAAGAAAAATGAAAGCAATCTGCAAATTAGTATTCATTAATGACTGTTATTCTAGTGTGCATATAATATCCAAATTCTTGTGCATATATTTAAAAGAGTGTCACTGTCTTTTAGCAGAAGAACTAAATTCACTTGTTCTTGGCTTTAATTGCTTCTGCAAAATTAAATTTGAGGTGGTGGCTTTGCAAGAGGAACATTACTTCACCTTTCATAAATGAAATCCTTGTATTTATATAGAACTTTTGGGAAATAATTATATTGACGTGTGTAAGGTCTTTTCTCTTAACAGAAGGAGAATTCTCTGAAATTTAAACTGGTGGGATTTTACACTGTTTCCCTAAAAAAGAAATAGTTAATTAAGTGAGAGAGAGAGAGAGAGAGAGAGAGAGAGAGAGAGAGAGAGAGAGATGACATCTACAAGGCATGTCTTCCAACAAAACTGATTTAAGTATGGGTCAAAATTACTATTCCTTGGGTGAAAATCCAGGCTAACTCCTTTGGTGTCAGTGGATTTAGTAGAGCAGTGGTAAGATCAAGACAGCCAAATTTTCAAGTAGTGCCAATGTAGGAATTGAGTATTAGCATTCAATTTAATACAGTGGTCTTTTATTCACATAGGTATTCTTTTTAATGTAATATTCTTTGTAAGATCCCCTCGTTTGTAAAGCTAGTTGCATTATAAAATATTTATTCCTGATGACTCTTTATTTGCTTAGAGATATATAATTTTCCCTTCAGTGTGTCAATTTTCTGAACCTAGAAAATTGTAATTAATATGCACAAACTGCATTTGTGTGCCCTTGTTGTATGGAATGACATACGTTTGCCCAGTTTTTATATTCAAGTTACTTTTGGAGATGTAGACTGGACACCCAAATTATAAATATGGATTGATTGAAACTGAAAATGATCTCAAAGGAAGAACAGGTACATACCAGTTTGTCTCATTTAATCTTTTGAGACAACTGAGGGAGTTTGCTATATGGCATTTGCTTGTGCTCTAGAACCAGGCTCTTGCTCCTCAAACCTTCGACAGGCTTTACAGGTTGCGCTGAGTCTGCTCATCCCCTCTTTTTAGAGATTTGTTTTAGGATGGGCCAGGGGGTTGGATCACTCTCACTCCTGAAAGTCCCTGTGATACTAGAAATGCTTAAAAACTGAGGCTTGCAGAGAGTCTTTTGAAGTGTGTGGTAGAAGGTAGATTTTATCTTGGGATACAAGTTGTGGGACATGGTTTGAACCACAAAGGTTCATAAGGAGGATCAAAGGTATCAAGCAGGAATGTGTCCTTCAAGACAAAGGGCAGTTTCTGAGGTGCAGTACAGGGATTCTCATCATAGGAAGAAAAAAAGCCTATACAATTGTTTCCTTTGGTACAGATACTAAGAAATTTACTTTCAAGCTGATTCTTCAGCCAATACCAAGGCCCTGCAGCCACATGTGTCTGGCTGATGTATCTGCTGGTTCGTGCAGCAGGCCTGTGTCCAGGGACTGGATTCCTCTCACCATGGACTATATTGTTAGCCGTGATCAAGGCGTAAATGGGAGTAACAACACCCTGCTGTAATTTCAATCTCATCCAATCTTGTATTGAGTCATAATGAATCCTTCGGTCTTACTCCAGTTGGGAAGGTTGCCTTCGTGCACAGTGAAGCATCATATGGCAGAAAAAGCCATGTAGTTCTTCAGTGCTGTTTCTTCTTTTCTCTGAGGACACAGAGAGCTTTGTCTGCAAACATCCTCTTTTTATATGGTAACTCATAATAATTTATTATTTTTGTTTTCTTTTTCAGAAAGCACAGGGACTACGATGCTTTCAATTATTTATGTAATTTTTGTGAAGAAATTGTAAATATTATTTAAATTTTTGGGAATTCATGTATTCACATGAGGCACCAATAAGGTAACAGGGTAGTTAAGGAAATGAGACTCATTTGTTGTACATCATTACAGAAAAAGCTTTGTTGTTGTTCCTTGCAGATGAAATCACTAAAATATGGTTATATTGCAGAAAATAAAATGAGACAAAAATAAAAAGGCAACGAAACAAATTTTTAGATGTCTTGAGGGACACAATTATTATTAGCTATGTTTTATATCATAAATGTTACAGAAGTCTGACACTTTATACATCCATGAAGACAAAACTCTTACTGGTATCAAAATCTTTATTTCACTGCTGTTGTTATATTCTTTTAGAACTTCCAAATTAACAAGAAAAAACCCAAAATTGTCTTTTAATGATATTTTGTAAAAATAGAGTAAAACTGTTTAAATACCAGCTCTGAAAAAACAAAAGTCATCTGGCCATTTAATTTTTTTTACTGTAACATTGCTGGTATTTAATACAAAACCCGACATATTCTATGCCCATGGAAATAGTGAGGGATGCAGTCCTGGATTGGTTCTGTTTTCTTTGAAGTTCTAGTGTTCTAAATATTTCTTTTTCCTATCAAAAATTAAAATATAAGGGAATATGGAAACAGTAGTTGTAGGGAGAAAAGTGTGACTATTTAACTAGAATACATAGAAGCAATCTTTACGTCCTGTTTTTCATTCAGAATATCTCAGCAACCTATGAGGTCTTAGTTGTCTTATTTTTTCTGCATTTTCATTTTTGTCCTCAAATGTTCTTTCTGGCTGTGGCATTTGTCACAGCTCTTTCAGACTTGGAAGATTGATCTCTCTCCGTGGACATGTAAGCAGTGGCATTCGTAAGCAGTAATGTTCCCTCTTCTCTCTGCTTGTTGAGGCATGTATTTTAAGGGATTGTGTGCTGTTCTCTTCTGTGGCTGTGGTGAGTAATTTCTGAAGCTTTGACTCAAACACATGGACCTCACAAAACGGAAGTTTTACTATTTCACATCAGTGACATTGCTGGTTTAAGCTTTTCTGACTGTCAGAGAAAAATAAAAGGGGCAAATAGCAGAGAGCACCAGGCTTGCCTGGTTAGGACTGGATGAATAGTGAAGCCTAGCCCCTGGCTGGTGTACGAGGCAGCCCACAGTGCGGACCAGGGGGCTATTGGACCGGGCAGGGCTGGCACCGTTGTCCACGGTGTCCCCTGAGCACATGGAAGCTGCCAGCAATCTCTCTGCAGGTTTACTCAGCGTGGCATTAAGGAAAGGCTGCAACAGCCACCATGTGTTTCTTCACTGTTCTTCATTGCTCTTCACACCAGCAAGTAAGTGGGGATGTGGAAAGGCTGGTGCGAGAGATGTGGCAGTATTAACATGCTGCAAGAAAGCAAGGGGAAATGAAGCCTGAGGGTGTTATAGATGGGTAATGAGATGGTTGGCTCTCGCAATTAAGGGATGAATATTATGTGCATGTTAAGAGAAGTTTTATTGATGTATAGTTATGTTACTGTGATTTGTTGTCCCCATAGTCCTCTTTCCTCCCCCTTGTATTGTTGCCACTGGACAGCCTTGGTAGTCGGGGCATTTGGGAGGAGGGCAGGCTTGTTACCAGGAGGCACGCCATGGCAACACCTGACCTCCAAGCAAGGTGCAGGAAATGAGTCTCCAGCAAAGGACGGCGGAGAAGAGTTGACTGACAGACTGCGGGAGGGGCCAGGGCTACTGAGGCAACTCCAGGGCTAAAAAAAGTGGAGCAGCCATGTTGTGGGTGAGCACCCCGGTGCCGTTTTCTCTTTCCTTGTTCAGTCCTTCGTTGTATTTTGTTAAGTGTGAAAAACGAGGTTCACTTTCCTGGTAAAATTTAAAAATGTTTAATAGAGACAGTAAGAGACATAAAAATAAAGCAAAGGTTAAATACAGACGTATGTCTTCACATGCTGCCAAGAGCATGTTCCAAGTGTCTTGGAACCACCCCTTTTTTATACTGTTCTTCACGCATGGACTTATGCATATTCAAACTTTTCCAGGAACTGTTCTGCACGGCCACTCCTTGGGTCCATCAAGTGCAGTTCCTCTTTTATTCAGTTCTTATCATCTTTTGATTTCGGCTTTGGTCTCTTTTTCACAGGTGGTGAATGCTGAGAGTCACTTGGGCCTCTTCTGGAAGTTACCTATTCAGGCCACTGAGACACACTACACCTAAATTCCAAACTACAGCAAAGAAAACCCATTATACATCTATTTGGGCAGTTAAAACACACTAAGAACTACAGAAAAAACCCGTCATACTTATAGTATTCATTCCAACACTTGCGAAAAGGCAACACTAAAATATGTATTTATAACATTAAGGTTTAATAAATCTTTGAAATTTTAAAAGCAAGCATCGTGTTTCACAAGGGCAAGGTGTAGGGAGTTAAAAGCAGGTTTTGTCCCCAGCGGCCAAAAAGTTTCAAGCACTTTGTGCACTGAATGTCAACACCTCTATGCAAAAGTGCCAGAGGGTCAGAAATACTGTTAAATGAACGTGCCTAAATACGTGAGTGCATAAACAACGGCAGGACAAGGGAACGGAACCCCAGCTGTAGGGCGTGGTAGTTGAGTCAGTTTCATATGCCAGAAATATAAACAGCAGGGATTAATAAAAAAAGGTACACTTTCTAGTTTGCCTTAAAGGTGTTGGTTGGATCCTGCTTGTCTTGCTGCAGTGTGCTGGGGACTGCCCTGGTCAGTAAGTGCAGGGAGGAGACTCAGGAAAACGAAATAGAATAGCAGGTATGGCAGTGTTACTGGTATTATATCATGTGGCCAAACTGTTTTTCGGTTTATTTGGGCAACTTATGTAAAGTTTAGTAAAACTGTTACTGTTGTGTGAGCATTCCAAGTGAATAAAAAATGTTTTTTTAAGAGATGGCTATGTATCAGTACCACATTAGCTATTTATGTATTTTAGTATTAATTTATTTAAAAGCTCATACTCCACACAAAAGATTAGGGCATAGTGGATCAGATTTTTCTGAAGAAAAATTCTAATAAATTTACTTGTATCACAAAGCATATCAAGTATTTTTGTCTAGTTATTTTACATTTTATTGCCTGAAACAAATAGCAGAACTGCTTATATTAATGCAGGAGTTGCAGAGATGCTCAAAACTTTGCATGAACTTTTTGGTATCTTCTGAAATTATTTTCCTGACTTTGTAAGGTCACTTTGGCTATTCAAAGGATTATATAAATCTGAATTTCCATTATTCCAACCCTTTGTTCAGAGCTCCACCAGAACTTTGGAATAGTTTCTCAGAAGTAAATTATATGAGAGCCATAGTAATTGAGGTCAGAGAAGCCTTATGTTTGATGAACAGCATGCTAAGGACTGTGCTAACTGGTCAGCCATCCATCTGGAGATGAAGTTTTATCAATGAATAATTAACTGTGCACTTGCCTCTGATGGTCACTGTCTTGGAGAGGAGGCTTCTGTCTTCTGACTGGATTTCAGTTGTTTTTCTTTCTCAAAAAGGTTTTGAAGAGCTCCTTTTATGTTTCATGAAGCTTTTTTCCATAATCTTTGGCAGCTAGCTAGTTTGGGGGCAGGGAGAGGTTTCGATTAAAAACTCAGTGAATGCACATTGGAGAAGGAGTTCTGGATTTCTGCAAGCCGATGCAGCTGAGAGAGGATAAACTACCATATTCTTTATCATCATATTGGTCTTCTCTAAGGGAAACAGCTTAATGGTTTGTAGGTAAGGCAAGATTCATGCATTCTTTTGCATGCAGCCAGGCCAGTGGGGACATGAGAAGGCACATGCCTGCCTTTTTGGTAGAGTAATCTACATGTGTGTTCTCAATGCAGCCCATTTGAAGCCCTCCTGTAACTAAAGCTGATTTTTTTTCCTTTTAGCTTGTCTGTCTCGTGTCAAGCATCAGACTTAAATTTATCTAGCTTATCATTTTTCATGTAATGTGACTTGGTCTCTAAAACAAAATATATTGATCATCTGTCCTTGTTGAGGTGGAGGTGTGGGCATATGTGTGTGCATGTGAAGTCAGACAGAATTTATAATTTTTTTCTGCTTCAATGTTGCTGTGGGAATTGCAAGGGGAGAAACAAGAGAAAATATGTTGCACTGCTGTAAATGTACACTTGTACTGCAATACTGAAAAATTTTCATTTGGCCGTAATCACCGATTTAACTAGTCTTGATGCCAAAAGATTTTTGCTTTTTAAGTACTTCCCATATATCCATAGCTCTGTAGACTATTACTGTATAATTTCTTAGATAACTCCAGTACTTCTTCTATCCTGTTAGACAAACATATTACTGTAATCCTGTTCTAATCTTGATTCTTCAGTGAACTAAGGCCATTTCAGTTTCCCATGTATTTAGACATAAACAATGTGGGGTAATAAGCAAGGGGCAGACTTCAGTAGGAGGCTGAACCAAGAAGGGGAATTACTTTATTAGCTTTACTTTTAATTGGGGATTCTTGTCAATTATGCTAATTTGATAAACTATAAAAGTGTCGAAGCCTTGTATTGTGTGCATTCTGCCATAAATGTACCTGGAGGACCTTCAATAAGTGGTAATTGCTTTTTATCATTTTATGATTTTATTATTTTTTATAATTTTATCATCTTGCTGGGCTTGTCATTTTAGGTCTGATAAGGCATCAGTCTGATAAAAAGGTATAGTTGTGCATTGTACAGCTTTGTGTTCAAGCATACTTTGTATCCTGTTAGCCTGCTGTTCACTGCCTGTTTTTCTCTTAGTCTTCTTTCTAGATTTTCTGAAGTTTTCTCAGTAATAGGATGCCAAACTTTCAGCTTACGTAATGTTCTTCATGTTCCAACTTTAATTCCTGCTAACTTGTTTTATACTTGGTAAACACATAATGTGCCTGTTTTGCCTGTGAGGAAATCTCAATCTCAGAAAATTCTGATCCTGAAAATTACCTTCTGAATGAAGGAGCTGGGCAGCCATTGAGGTGAGTGAGATGATATGCCATCAAACAGTTGATTCTTATAACACTCATAGAGTGAGTAAATAATGTGAGCTTCAGGACAGATACATCTTTCTTAAAATGACAGAAAAAATTGTGCCACACATTTCCAAAAAGTATTTTTATGTTTACAGTTATTTATTCCCATAGTAACAGTGACAGGTGCAAAGCAAAAGCAAATAGCTTTTTTCTTTCCCAATCCAGTCTACCTTCTTTTACAAGCAATTGTTCATTAAGTTCTAGGAACTAAGGGTCTTTGAGGGGCTATTAATAATCATATTAATATCTGGTATCTTATGGTAGTGAAATGTGAACCTTCCCAATAGGCACTGCTTTTAGCTGTCTCTATGCAATTACTGCCCTTCAAAGAGAAGTATTCTTATATCCAGTCATTTTCCATAAACTTTTCAGAGCTGTAAGGCAATAGACTGTATTAATCCAAATAGAATTCTTAAATAAGACAACATAATCAAGTATATAAATGTAATGGCTTCTGTTTAATACTCTTGTTAAAGTTCTTACAAATCA
The DNA here is from genome assembly GCA_032173965.1 of Sitta carolinensis. Taxonomy (NCBI): domain Eukaryota; kingdom Metazoa; phylum Chordata; class Aves; order Passeriformes; family Sittidae; genus Sitta; species Sitta carolinensis. The sequence continues at coordinate 514,131 of CM063294.1, forward strand.
GGCAGAAATGCTGGGAAAAATTGATTAAGCATACGTCAGTAGTAAATAATAGAGGCCTGGATTACATCAAAGTCAGGTCATAACTGATTAATATGAGCAGCTGGCTATATGTCTTCCCTGAATTCTGATGGTTTTAAGACTTTGCTTATACCAGTGTAGGATGCATACTGATGTATTTCAAAACCTAAGTCAAGCTTCTGTGGAAATCGCTGCAAAAGTGTTTGTTAGCATATTTTAACAGCCTGGATACTACTTATCTTTAGATATTGTTCGATGTTTGCTATTCAGGATTTCTAGCACTTCACTAAAGTGCTAGCTCTAAGTAAAAACAGAACATATTAGAGCAAGACGTGCTTTTTTAAGTGCTTAAAATAAGCAGGGAATTGTAAAATAGCATGTATTAAATGCTTGTTGCACAATAGGGCAATGCAGAACTTGAAGAAGTTCAGAGTAGTAAGGGTTTCTGTATAGGGCAAAAATAAAATTCCCTTTGCAGAGTCTTTGAGCTTGGAGCCTCACACTACTGCTGCTTTGGTGATTTGAGATCATAATACGGGAATTGCCATGTTTTGGAAATTTTCTGTTTGTGAAATGTGGTTAATCATAAGTAGCTGCTATAAATCTCTTAACACTTGTGGTCATGGTGCATTTGTTGGAAATCAAGTGCAGCATGATGAGAATAGGTGAAGCCCACTCTTAAAGAAGAGCCTGGGAGCTGGCAGGCTCCCTAGGGCCACACTGCTGCTGGCCATCACCTCTGGGCTGTGCTCTGCCATCAGTGCAGCTCAGGTAAGAGATCTGTGGCTGCATGTTTCGTGTTTCTAGCAGAAGTGGTGCTTGATGCACAGTGTGCAAACACAGCTAAATTGTCAGACCTCAGTTTGTTGCGTTTGTGCTGGGTCAGGCCTGAGCTGGCTTTCTTCATTGTGTGTATCCCTCATTTACCTGGGATACTCAGAGCCTGTGTGTCATATGCAACGAGGATCAGCTCCATCATTAAGCATCAAAACCAGTGACATGCAAAACAGCTGGCATGCAAATAAGCCCTGAAGAAATTAAATGGGGTGCTCAGGGTCAAACAGTGATTTTTCTACACTATGACAAAAGGCTCCAGATACTGGGTTTATGTACAAGTAATGAATTGGGAGGTTACTTGGTCTGGACTTTCCATCATCAAAGCCTGTTCAGTAGCCTCTGCACTGGCTGCCATGCCCACTGCTTGAACCAGAGGAACAGTTTCCCCAGAGCCACCCTGGTTCTCCACATAGCAGTGTCACAACTTCGGTTGCCATGATCTGAGCCAGCTGAAGTTTGTGTAGCAAAAGAAAGGACGGGTCAATTGGATTGCCTGAAAACAAAAGAACTTTAATGGCAAAATAACAAACACCATAAGACAAACATACAGTCTACGGTCAATTCCAAAGGACCCTGAATGGGTAGGTACAGCAATATATATGAGGTAGATTTGGGGCTTGGACTAAGGGCAGGCATCCAATCACAGACTGGGATTAGGACTATTTAAATTACTGCACCAAATGTCAACCAATCAGAGGAGAGAACTGAGAACATTCTAGAAACATAACCTTATATGGGCAAACCTATTATCATAGCCAGCTCCTATGAAACCTTGCTCTTCTAACTTTGCTCACCCTAATTTATAGGGATGCTTCTCCTAGCATGTGGATTCCCAGGTACAGCAATTGATGCTTTCTTTGTGTGCAGGTGGAGCCAGTCTGCTGTCCAACCCAACCTGACCCATTCTAACATAGTGGTCTGACTAACAACATTTGTCTTCCTCTTAATTTTAAATGATAATTACTCTATCATAGCTGATTATGAGATTGCTGTTGAAGTAGTTTAGCTGGATTGCACTGCATTTTAAAAAATATTATCTGTCTTTAGACACCTCTTTAACATTCTCTCCTGTGCTCTGTCTCAAAGTTTTATCTATAAACGATCTTGACCAATTTACTTTTACTCAATTATTATTGTAAATGCTTCTGTGGATTAAGAGAATATATCTAATAGAAAGTCATAGATTTGGATTCAGCTGATATTTCCTCATTAAGATTTCCATTAAAAGTCACAGTTGGCCTAATGTAGGACCATGGCGGTGTGGCTGGCTGGCTGAAAGATGTGACACAAAAGGATCCCAGTGACATGGGAAGATGAGTGGGCATGGTAGAGAGCTGCCAGAATCAATTGCAGGGGTTAATTCAAGTTTGTTGCTGATTGGGAAGATGTGTTATACAGGACACTAATGAAATTTGCAGGTGGTATTAAATTGGAAGGCATTGAAACCCCACTGGAGAGAGAGAAATTTATCAGTGACCGTGAGAAAAACAAGAGAAGTATCTACTAAGAACTGTTTCATTCTAGGAAAAAAGAAAGTATTTCTGAAGGAAGGTTATCACATGTAACACTGAAGAGAGAGAAGACGTAGAGATAGAAATGCTGACACTGGGTGTCTCACTGCAGTTTAAGTTCTCTATTTCTGTGTGTTAAAACCCTGATAATGGCATGGTAATTCTGGGAGCTGTTCCTGAAAATACCCTTTTCTGAACATTAACTGGTCATTAACTGATACTGCAAGGCAGTGCTTATGCTCTGCAAGCTTACATAAAAATCGAGGGTGGAGGGGAAGTGAAACCTGTCTTTTATAATGGTGTGTAATAAAGTTCAACATGTTTCATTCATGTACTGCACATGGAGCTTGTTTTTTGTCTACTGAAGCTTACATGGTGCCATGACTGGTTGTGTTTCCTTTCTTTTTACAAAAGGAAAAAGCATAACAAATGTTTTATTTCTGTCTTTACTGAGCTACTACTTTACTATAAATGTTTCTACATAACTTGAAAATAATAATGAGGCCCATGCAGTCACCTTTTCAATCTTTTTTATGAAAGAGGAACTAGAGAGATACGTCATGCCTATGTAAGTGTTGCTGGCTGGTTGTAAACCCATGTCTGGAGTAGCATCAGTTATGGTAATTTCTATGCAAGTTGAAAACTTTGTTTTGAGCACAAACACCTGATGAGGAATTCTCTGGAAATACATAAATAAATGTTAGAAGTTAGACATAGTTTGTTTCTTGTGCTTTATAGTGTACTTCTGGGCAGCTGATATCTCCATGCGCTTATAGCCATAATAAATAACTTGTACAAGTACAGACATTAAACCTGGGGCCAGCTCTATGTGCCAGGAACAGCTGAGCTGTTTTTCTGATGGCAGTGAAGGTGTTATTTGCAGCTTCCTTCACTGTCTGCTAGTGATTAAACTTCTAATAACCACAAGATTTTAATTACATTTGATCTTTCTAGGCTGTTTTGATATCAAGTGAACTTTTAAAAATCCACAAACATCTTCCACAGAACTAAAAATTAATTGAAATTCTGCAATAGAATTTTGAGCTGACATTTTGGTAATTACAGAGAAGAAGGTACATAAAAATAATATTCCAGCTGTACTGGTCCCAAGGCCATCCTTGTGCATTGCAATCATGTTAGACCACTGCAACTGGGCAGTTGCCTTGCAAAGTCTTGCTGCAGAAGTACCTGTGGCCAGAAAGGAGAGGGGAATTCGGGGTGAAGGGATGAAGGACAGAAATGTCTTTAGCAGAGCTGTGGCTACAGTTTACAGCTAGGCTGTGGGATAAGTAGTGTGAGTTCTCCTGAATTTTATGCTGAGTTACCATATCAAATACAAATGCTGTAGCTTTTGTCATTCTTGTTCTAAAGTGTTTTGATTTCTATCGTGAATTATTCTGAGATAAATGTTTCGGACTTGTCAGTAGATGTTCTACTGTTTCTGTATGTGCACAGCACTTCCCTTGTACCAGCATGGACTAAATTTGAGAAATAAAAGAAAGTAACCATGTCAGGATATTTATTAATAGGACATTAGTGACATATTGCAGTATCTTTGGTGAAATTTTTGTGATGCTAGCTAAATTCACAAACTGTTTGCAAATATGACTGACTTTGAGAAATGTCTCAGCATTAGCTAAGACAAAGTGATGTTTTACTGATGAGTTCTGCTCTCCTGAGAAGAAGGAGGTGCAGTAATTTCAGCAAGGAAGAACACAACACATTTCAGAGTCCTCGTCTAAGACTGCGAGGTGGTTTCTGTTGATATCTCACCCACAAAAGCATGCCCTACACTCAAGCTAATTGTACTGTCCAAAGTCCCTAATGTGAATACAGGAAAAAATTTGCATTGCCTACTTTTTTTTTTGCTACCAGCATTCTCAGAACTGTTGAATTTCCAGATTTCTTTGCTTAGGCTTTGCTCTGAGATGTGATTAGTTAGTTGTTAGTCATACTCTGTTGGCTTTGCAGTTTGCTTCTACCTTGTTTTGCAAGCCCTGAAAATAATCTGTTAGCAGTTACTCAGGGAGACAAAATTTTCTGTCGGTCTGATGTTTTGGGGCTTTTTTTTAAGGAATAACTGTTTGCTTCTGATGGTGGCTGCTCCAAGCCCCCCACCTGAATTTCTGGTACAGCTGGGTCCCCAAGAAGCTGAACTATTTTTTTTACATCTGTTAATATTTAATAAGCTAAAGGGATTGTTACCGGGCTGAAAGCTGATGCCATAAAGACAAAAGCATAGAAGAGACAACCTGTCTAGTCTAGCAGAAAAGTACTGTGATGCTAGATGAAGTGTTTCTTATTTAATGACAGATTATCACAGAGATAAATGCGAGCTTGGTCTTTGTAAAAATGGCAGACTTTGTTTTTGTCATTTTGCAGTGAAGAAAGCAAGGTCATGTCTCTGATTTGCTTGTTTAGGCTTTCAGCTTGGGTTGGATAAGTCATATGAGTAGTAACCCAAGAGAGGGCTGCTTTACTGAAAAGCAAGTTGGAGAGAAAGCAAGTAACAACTTTAAAAGAATGTGAGCAAAGTTAACAGACCTTGTGCAATGTTGCTCAATTGGATATGTTAATCCCAGCATTCCTGGACCTAGAAAGGCATTTAACTCATAATACACAAACACAGATAATTTGGAATTCAGCAGTAAGTTCTAATGCTATAGAAAAGACAAGTTATGTTGGTCTGCTGTAGTGATTTTTTCAATAACTCAATTGTCGCTGTGGGCGATGAACAGATGACATGAGACCTCGTTATAAAAACTGCATCTGACTCCCCTTTATTCAAAGACTGACCCCCTTTATATAGCTTCTCAAGCAGGCCATGTCAATGGCCAGAAGAGTGCCAGAACTCTTCATCCCATTGGCCCAAAACTGAAAGACAGAAGTCCATCCCACAGAGAGGAATCCAAAACATCACTCTTGTTACAATAACACTTGTGATGTTTATGCCAAGCCTGTGAGAACACAAGGTCTTCCTGAACCAAAACACCACGAAGAAACTGAGTTCAGAAACTCAGAAACTTCAGGCCCAGGAGCCTCAGACTACACTCAGTATTTCAATAGAATAAATACAGGCTACAGCACTTAACTAGGCTGTGGGAAAATTATATTAATGGCATAAAAAATGAAAAGGAAGTATTAATTATAGTGAACTGTTCTGAAGTTTCATATTATCTACCTCAAAATAGCGATGAAGCCGTGTTAGAACATCTCGTTCAAGTCTTTCCACCTCCCAAGGGAATCAATTAGAAAATATTAGAATCAAAATAACTCTTCGAATTCTTTGGAATCACTATCGTTAAACAGAAAGTGAGAGTGAATATTTAATTACATATGCAGTCGGGCTGGAAAATATGGGCTGTTACAGCTTTACTGTTGGTCAAAACTATTCACTGGAAAGTGATGTGTTTCTGCCTGGCAATCCTTCAAATTCAGCCTCCCAAAAGACCTTTGGGAAGGTTTGGGTGAGTGAAGGCATATCAGATGCAATTACAAAATGAATCAGAAGATCAAAAAGCAAGACTGAGTGCAGTGTAAGAGAAAGCTGCAAAGCAAAGCTGCAGAGAGAAAATACTGAAGAAAAAGTTAAAGCTCAAAATTTTTTCAGGCACCAAAAGAACAAGAGGTCACTGAAAAGCTCAGCAGGACTTCAAGAATCAATTTATAAACAAAAGCAGTAGACATTTGTCAGATTTTATGAGTTCTCAGCCTCAGTGCTCACACTCACCTAGCAAGGTGGAGGTCAGACACCACCTTGATAGAAACGCTGGATGAAATTTTGCTCGCTCAAGATCAGCCAAAATGTAATCAGCCTGTGATGCCTCCCAGTGTTCCAGGAAGACAACTGTGAAGTGATGGTTTATTAGTTTTAAGTGGGCCAAGGATCAAATAATTTAGGAAAAGAGTAAGATTTTTTTCTTTGAATATGTGTGTGCTTGCCCTCTGCACCCTAATTCAGTATTTCACATGTTTTCACATTTGTTGGCAAAGCTGATTGTGAGACTAAAGGCAAAGCCTGGCTGTAACAAACTTCTCAGTTATTTTATTTACCTTGCTCATCCTCCCGAGCTCAGCTCAGTGTTCCTTCCTTCAGCTGCTTTGGAACCTGTTGTATTCCAGTTTAATTGCTGTCTGAACTTGGTCCCAGAGTGCAGCTGAGTCTCAGTGACCACTGGACTTTCAGACTTGAGGCAACATTAGACCTTGTCCTCTAGATTAAGCCCAAGATAAAGCTAGTGTCAGGTATTTGGACGCTGATTAATTGAAGGAGGAAAGATTTGGTATTGGTGCATGTGAGAGTATTTATCCACAAGTAGAATTTATCTAAAATTTTTTCAAGTTTGCTGCTTGTAATGGTTTGCTTGCTTATGGAGTTTGTTTTCTAGATCTGTAGCCTTCCATTCCCAGCTTCTGAGCTGTGTTGAGCATCTTGCAGAATCAGGGCATATAAGCTCTTTGTGGAAAACAGCTTTTCTCAGCAGTAGTTAGTCCTCTGTTCTTGTAGGCCATGAATCTCTGTAACTTCATTTAATCATCCAGTGGAGAGATTTGTTGCTTGTCTCCAGAGCAGCGAGTGCCTTCTCAGGTTTATCTGTGACATGGCCCAGTATATTTTATATATGATATTCCTTTAAAAATGTTACTAATGTTCGACTGGGTGTATAGGTTGAACAATTTCAAATATTTATGCTGCCACTGATCTTCTTTGCTGCTCTCTGGACCAGTCGTTTTCATATGTGAATACTTATGCTAATCCATGTCTTGTTAATATATTAAATATCAATTTGCATAAACAAGGTTATTGAATGCTGTAATTTAAATGCTAGGCACAGCTTTTTTGCCTGTAACAGGAAGGTAGAAAAATAATTGTAATAAATATTTGTAATAAAGAAACAACAGAGAAATTGCTTTTGAATGGCTTTATAACAACCAGAACCCAAGTCCTAGCATTGTAGATTTAAAGTACATCAGTTCTCTAAGAAGCATGGATTTACTGGCAGAAAGGTTATGTATTTGCCAAGGTAAAAAAAAATTAAAGTATCAGGAATACTTTTTTTTCCCCTGCTTTTAAAAAATGAATCAAGTTGTAGCTTTATAACATGTGTCCCATGAAGCTGACTTGTCAATAAGAGATGAGTGACAAAGCCCCTTTTGGCTTGGCTCTTATTTCAAATGGAGAAGTCCAGCATAGGTCAAGCTTACCCCTGGCACATGCCCTTCTTTGGTACCAGCTCAGTCCCAGAAGAAGTGCCTCTGGGATCTGTTCATTGTTCAGACCCCCTGCTAGCCAGGTTAAGCTTCTACTTCAACTTGAAGACAGCTCCTTCTGGCCTTTTGGGCTGGGAGCCGACTTCCTGCATGGATGTTGGGCAGCACTGGAAACACGCAGCCATGTGAACTGACCTGTGTTCCCTGTCTGGAACTGTAAGCAATTGTGCCAGAGCTCTGCTGACCAGAGTCAGCCTACAGCTGGATGTATACATGTGTTTCTCTATATCCAGTTTCCAGAACAATGGCTATACACATATATAAATGTATTTAGGTACATCTTAAGTACATAACAAAGCATAATCTAAATTTCAGTTTGGAATCTGAGTCTTCAAGTAAAGATTTATGCCCAAAAAATAGAGAATATGCTCAGTTTTTGTGTAACACCTTCTCAAATTTCAGTAATTTATGAAATTGTCATTGTGACTTTTCTCAGAATTTAGCCCGGAAGAGTAGTTCTGAGCCTGGTGCAACAGGGATTTCTTTTCTTTTTACTCCTATTTTTTCCATCTCTTGCCAAGTCATTGGCAACAATTCCTAGTTACTGCAAGACACCGTTTTATTTAGATTGCCAAGCCCATATTAGAAGGCTGGAAAACGTCAGTGCACCCCAGTAGATGATTTATTGTAAAAGGTCAGGTGAGTCTTACGTTTAAATACCCACAGTAGTGACAAATAACTTTATTTGTATGTTTTTACTTCTGTATCTTGCAGAAGTTTAATCCAATGACTCCACAAAGATCAGAAACAGTGAACCTTCACTCCCGTTTTTTCTCTCTGGTGTTGTTCAGTGCATTTGGAGGGTTTTTTATCTTTACATGTGAAAGGTCAGGGCAATATTAGTCTTTCTCATTTAGACTCATTAAAGAAAAAATAGTATGTATTTTAGGTTTTGAAATGTTACCATAGTCTGAATGTTGTAGGGGAAAATGGCATCACAGTTAATGCTGTTCTGTGTTTGTCAAGTTAGGGTTTTCAGCTTTAGCTTAAACATGACATCTGCCTGTCTCTCTATGCCCCTGTTCATACACAGTTGCAATTTGTAGCTGTGCTGGGGGGTGGGTTGCGGGCTCCAAAGGCTTCTGTAAATTGGGGAGGGTAAAGGTACAGGCAGAGCAGCACTGGTAGGTGCCTCTCTGCCCTGGAGCCCTGCAGAGCCCTCTGCCCACCTCTGAGCCAACCTGAATCCTCTAAGTTCCTCAGGGCTGCTTTATTCCAGGGCTTTTTTTACTGGATTAATGAAATCTTGCTGACAATCTTCATGAGAGAGGATTGCAGAAGATTTGTTTCATGTAAATTGGCTATTAATTTTTTTTGCTGCTGTTGCTTTGGCAAAAATGAAATCTAAACGAAGGAATAAGTCTGCTGTGGAAACCAACTGGAGGAAATCTGAAAAAAAACCCAAGAGCTGATGGAATTTACTGATCTGCATGACATTTCTCAGAAGTTATTCATTAGCTTCTTGCAAAAACTGCCAATCTGTAGTTGTCTAGGTAGTTAATGTCGACTCCATGGTATGGCGTTGGTTTGTGCAGCTTTTCTTTCACTGAGAGGCACCCTGGTGACACTCTGCTTCTCTGCAAAGATGAAAAAATTCTCACTGTGGAGGTTAGCAGCAAGGTTTTACTGAGAAGGCATCTATGAAATGTTCATCAATCACCCGTTTTCCAGTGTATGAGTAAAAAACTGACTCCCCTGCAAGAAATCCAAACAGGTCAGACAGCAGCTGGGAACCCTGTGATTGTTGTGGTAGATACCTGGTTTGCCCAAAGAAGATAAATGCCCTGTCTTGGTGTCCATGTGGTCTGTGGGTCAAAATGACTCTCCTGTAACAAGTAACAGAATTTGTATACTACTTGCACTAATCTAAGTATGGCTCAACTTCTTAAGACTCCTGGAAATACATTCTAGGTGCCAATAGAGGAGGGGGAAACAGTAAAAACAATATATTTTCTGTATGAAAAATTTTCATTTAATTTTCGTGTGCAAAGCATTTGATAGGCAAGAGATTAATTTTGTTCCTTTTGTCCATTTATATTTGTTTGGAGATTGAGCACACGATGTGGGAACATTTGACAGACCTCTGTGTGTATGTGAAATTGGCACAGCTCCCTGAAGCGTGTGGTGAGCTGCTCCTGCCTGCAGCTGAGGGTTTGGCCCTAGTAGCGCAGCAGAGAGGCTGCTTCCCTGTCAGCATTTCTGTGCCTGAGAGATAAGCATGGCTGTTCAACTCACAGGATCATATGCTATAGATGGTTTGGATTGGAAGGGACCTTAGAAACTATCTTGTTCCTACCCCCTGTCATGGGCTGGGATATCTTTCACTAGACAGGTTGCTCCAAGACCTGTCCAACCTAGTCTGGAACTTGCACTTTAAAGGTGATGTATTACAAAAAGTTGATGTTCAGTCTCAAAGATACCCTCAAATGAGTAAATTAAAAGTAGTGCAGATGTTCTGACCTGAATATATGCAGTTGAGTTTGCTTTAGTTGGGGTTATTTCACACATTAGTGCATTGCTGGCAGTAGAAGTAGTGCCACAATGTGTGTCAGAGCTGTCTCCTCACTTCCACTGGTACATTTTGAAATGGAGTTTGTTTAATTAGTTATTAACTCCAGAGGATTGGTGTATTGAACAGAATTTGAAAATATCTGCCACCAATAATGTGATTTGGGGAGCACTTCAGCAGCAAGATAAAAGTTGTTCTATAATTGTAACAGTAGTAATTCAGTCCACCAGCTAGCACAAGAAGAATAGCATATATCCCTTTTATTGGAAGCATTCATCTGCTGTGACCTTAATGTGAGTTCTCTCACAAAAATGAAGCTAGAGATGGAGTTACAGATGGAAATACTCACTGTTACTGCTGAGAGACTTATATTTCAGAGACGCTGCTGCAGTTACTCCTCAGAAAAGGTGATTCTATGCAAAATGTGGAAATCTCTAGATTTGTCAAGATTTTTGAGTCTTAACAGTGCATTTTTCACATCATATCTTTGTAGCTCTACATAGTTCTGCCATGTAGGAATGCAGCTGAATCTGCACTAAAACTGGCTTAAGAAACAGATTATTTTTCCCAAATATTTTTTCCCCAAAAGAATGCTGTTTTCCTTTAGTCAGAGGAAGGTTGGATTTGGCTCCTATTAAGATTTGAGGATTTCATAAGTGCTGGAAACATTTATTGGAAATGTCAGTGATTTTAACAGCTTGGGAGCTACCTAAAATTATTTCTTTTTGTGAAACCCCATGTAGAACAAACCTTATTTTGTCCCATGGGTCTCATGGGAAGGAGGTTTCAGTTTGTAGATCACACTATTATGCTACTTTCTCAGTCGTCCCCAGTCTCACTTAATTTACATTATTCGTATATGTATGCTGTAGTGGTGAGCTTTATGCTACAATTTAGTCATAGGGATGATGGAATTTCCCATGATTGTTTGCATAGATACTGATAAACAATTGCCCTTTCTAAGCTTGCTTTTGTGTAGGATTGCTGTAGCTATACCGAAGTATCAGGTACAATCTGGTTTTGGTTGGATATTCAGGGCAGGTGCTGCATCTGAACTTCAAAGCCTGTTTCTCAGTTTCTCTGACTGAGAAACTGCTGTTTCTCTGCAGCAAAGTCTGCTCCGTCCCGCACAGATGTACTGTAGTTCAATTCACAATAATGACAAAGAAAAGCACTCCCAGGCAATCTGCTAGACTGATGCTACTGTACTGAGGTGTACTTTTGTGTCAGAACGAAGCTCTGAATGTCTGTCTGGTCCTCTTTTAGCATCTCTTACCCAGGATGCTGACTTAGGTACCCACATCTCAGGTTTCTGTTGTTGTGATGACCCCGAGGTATTAAAATGTCTCTTGTCTCCCAGCCCTGTGTCAGAAGAAGAAATTGAGATTTGTATGTTCTGCTTTTCAAGGTTGTTTATTTTTTATTATCTCTTACATGCTTTCTCTGATCTGCTGAGATCTTTCTTGCAGGTCAGGTTGTGGCCAGACTGCCTGCCCTTGGGCAGGTATTATCTTTTTATACTAAAAAATATGTGTACTTTATTGTAAATAATTTTCCAGTACCTATCAGCTATGTTAGACAGTGTGTCTCTACTCTAAACCAATCAAAAAGTGCCACCATCACTGCAGAAGATGGAGGGCAAGAAGATGAAGAAGGACACGCCCAAATTCCTCCATCTTTGCCTCTTGAACCCCCATTCTAAAACCCCAAAATTCAACTTTTTCACCCCATGACAAGTTAACTATCATTCTACTTAAACTCTTGTGACTTGTAAATTTTCCAGGGCAGTCAGAGGTATGTCCTGGGTCCTGACACCCATACAGCTACAACTGTGCATTTCACCACTACAGTCAGAGTGCAGGCAGCTTCTTATCTCTAAAGGAAGCAGTCTGAAAAATATTCACCTCCTCAGATAAAGGATGTCCACCAACACTTGTTACTTCTCAAAGTGTTTTCTCCTAGGTTGATACATTTGAATGATCATCTTTTGAGGAAAAATAATTCCTGCCTCCTGTGGCAAATACTCTAGTTTTTTAGTCTTTGCAAGCCTCTGTTCCTCTGAGGTCTCAGATTTCAGCTGTGAAAGAAAATGTCTGCTTTTTGAACTGAGGATTTGCAATTCTGTGTTCATCTGCCTAGGCACAGACATGGTCCCTCCTCTCATCCCCATTCTTGTATATTTGAGTCATACAAATAAAAATGTGTGTAACCATTTATCCCCATGATTTCTTAGAGACCTATAAATACTGATTTTCAGCCAAGACAGATCTTTTATTTCTTTCACTTTTCAGTGAAAACTGAATATTTACATTGGACCTTTGCTTTTATATGCCATACTGTTTCAAGTAAACAACAGTGCAGCATCAGGGGTGCAATTTTGTCTTCACAAATTAGTTCCTTCTTGGCTATCTCACCATATGGACAGCCTGATCCGTTACTCCCAAGACCAAGCTCTTTCTGCATGGCTAAGATCCAATTGTTGTCAAAAGGAATTCTGAAACCAGCTACTTCCAAGGTACTTTCTGATGTAAGGAGTTTGTAGGCAGGTGGGGTCTGTCTCTTCTTCCAAGTAACAAGAGATAGAACAAGAGGAATCGGCTTCAAGGGGAGGTGTAAGTTGGGTATTAAGAAAAATTCCTTCACCAAAGGGATGGTCAAGCACTGGCACAGGCTACCCAGAGTAGAGGGAGAGTCACCATTCTTGGAGATATTTAAAGATGTGTAGTTGGGGCACTTGAGGAAATGTGTGACTGGTAGCCTTGTGTGAGAAACTGGAAAGAGTGATGTCTCAAGACATTTTGGGATGCATGTGTGCAGGGGCAGGGGCAGATCAGGCCTTGCCCTGATGAGGCAGTGCCCTACCCTGTACACCCCACCCTGGCAGTGACTGCCAGTCCATGGCACACTGAGTGCAATGCCCCACACCCAACCCCTGGAGCCCCGAACACAGATCCTGAGGGGCCAAATGACCAGAAGCCCCACGTGGGGGGAGGGCCAAGGGGTATTTTAAGGCCACAGGGCATGAGGCACTCATACGTTCTTGACCCTGCCTCCTCTTGGAACTTCTATCAGAACACCCCAGTGTCTTTTTCTATAAAATACGCCTAGCTGTCTTTTCCTATAAAATACATCTTTTTCTATACCTCTTCTGTTTTTCTCTCTTTCTCCTAATTCCCTCTTCTTGGAATTTTTGAGTAATACAGAAGTGAACGGGCTTAAAATTTGCTAAGTTGAATGGAACCAGTTAATTCTTTAAGAAGTGTTTTGTATTGATTGAATGTTGCAGTAAACCTTTTGCCAAAGTTACTTAATTTTCTGAAGTTGCCAGTAAAGTTCTTTTTGTTGTTTTGATCTGTTGAGAATACCTTGTCAGCACTTCCCCTGCATCTAACTCAGTGTATACGAACAACCGTAAACCCTTTTATAAAAACCTCATCAACTGAGTTGTTTTGGGTCCTTACAGGTAACACTTGACTTCTGCTAGTGACAGTTTGCCTAGATTGAAGATTCCGGTTTTGACATCTTGGAGACATTGGCTGTAGCCTCTGGTCACCCTCCAGCCTTTGTTGAATGCACAAGTCCCAAGAACAATGGTTTTCCATGTGTGCAATGTAGCCTATGTAATGTTTTGTTCTGTAAATGAAAATAATATATTAATACAATAAATATAAACATTTGAATTTTAAATAAGCTTAAGAATCTCACACAGCTGTTCAGTGCCTGGTGCTGATCAATGTAGTCTGAGGGACCTCCATCTGGAACTGGGTGGCTGGAGAAGCAGGGGCAGTGGGACCCTAGCTGTGGCCAGCTTGGGGGAAGTAGTGGGGGCTGGATGGAAGGCAGGGGATGTTGCACTAGCCAGAACAGGCTCCTCCCACGATGACAAAGGCCCCTGTGTGCCCCCAGTCTTGGGCAATTCCCTGCAATCTGATGTGTTTCATTTCAGGACTTGGGTATTTAAACAGTACCTTCCCCAAGGCATTTCTCACAAAAAGTTCAGTTGATGTGTCTTGAATTATAAAACAAGAAAAAAAAATTATTTTGTGCAATGCCTTCTGCAACTAGAAACTAAGGGAAAGCTCTTTGCTGGTGTACACTCAGGATGCAAATATACCTGTGCAAAGACAGATGCTGGCAGTGGGTGAGCAGCTGGTGAGGCAGGGTTGTACTTCCAGAGACAGCAACATCTGGGGAGCTGGGATCTGCATTTGAGGGAATCTAGTGCAAAGTTAGAGGAAAGCTGAGGAAACTTGTTGAGACAAAGTGGTTTGCTCTATGGTGAATTTCTTCTGGAAAATACAGTATTTGCACAGATGCTGCCTTAATCTCAGTCATCCTGTGCAAGTAGTGAATTAATTTGGGTCCTGAGACTTACCTCAGTGTATTTAACTCCTTCTGTACCTGAGCACTTGCTATTTTTCATTTTCTGAGGAAACATAACCAGATGTTTAGCTGATTTTTTGAAATACAACAGAACTGAAAAAAATGCTGGGAATTGCTCTAACTCCTCCTAGTCACTCAATGTTATTTGAGTTTTGTTTCAATGTTTTTTTGTTTTAATATCCTTGAAAATCATGTGCATGTACATACTTGGCAGAAAAATAAGTTGTCTTGCATGTCTTTCTGGTGTGTAAGAAAAGATATGCTGAAAAAGGGTTGTAGTGAAATTTTCTGTTTCTCACGTTTGCGCTTAGTAATTTTCCTCTGACTTTTCTGCTCGAGAAGACTTTCAGCAGCTCAAGAAGCTGCTTTCTACCTTTCTGTCAGACTCTTAATTAGCAGTAGCACACAGCCCGCGCAGCTGGGGCTTTGATGCTTTGCTCACTATTGCTTCCCACTCAGAAGATTTCCATTCATTTGAGTTGGTATCCAGCCCAAAGCCCTGGCTTCCCCCTGAGACCCTCAGCATGTCTACAGGACTCCAGTTTAGTATTCACTGGAAGAGCTGCGCTGATACTTCCTCGCTAGACCTACAGGCTGCTGGTTGGAGCCATAAGGGAACGGGAGGAAGAATTAGCCTGTGTGTTTATGTGGCTGTGCTCCAGTAAATATTTTGATGCATCTGCTGCCAGCTCTGGTCTGAGGGAATCTACCTAGCATTTAAATTTTGATGGGGAGCTGTTTTGAATAATAACAGTGCAGCCGGCTGTGAGTCAGTGCATGTGTGTTGACTTAAAAAAAACCCTCAAAGCTTAACGCTTGCTGAATGCCGAGCTGCAGTGCTTTGCTTTTTCCCTCCTCCTTCCTTCTTTTCTTTCTTGTCTGGACTTCCTCTGTTTTGTTTTGTTCTTGGGGGCATTTCACATAGATTTTGTTCACTGTCGGAGGGGTGGGATAAGAAGAATAAAAAAAAAATCCCAGCCAAAATAAATCCTCCCCAAAAACTCACGAGTAGCTTTTGCAATGGGTGCTGTCATGGGTACATTCTCTTCTCTACAAACGAAACAAAGAAGACCCTCAAAAGGTAAGACCTCCTGTTATGATTTTCCTATCCCTTTGGTTTATTTGCCGTGGGAGACATTTGCATGGGGAAGGGAGGAGAAAATGAACCGTGCCACTTGCAAGTGACCTGGCAATGGTTTTGTGAGGGTAATTTGCAGAGGAGAGTGGGATGCTAGGTGGTGGAGAAAACGTGGACATGAGGAAATTGCTGTGGAGGGGTTTGGGGGTTGAAAAGAATCTGGAATACTGTAATCCTTCATGCAGGCATGTATTAGGAGGAGAAACTCAGTGGTTTCATATGCAGAGCGCTTGCAGAAGAGACCTGTTTATTTCTAAATCCCATTCTGTATAAACCCTTTGAAGAGGGAATAAAATGCAGATATACAGCAAATTCTTCCTAACACCTCTGCATTTCTGTCTCAGGAAGTACTGTCAGAGTCAATGTTGCATGGTCAGTAATCCAACACCGAGCATGCAGTACTAATGATGTATGTTTTATAAAGATTAGCAAGATGGGAAAAAATTAGGATGTTTTTGTAAAGAAGGAGAGAGGCAGAAGCTCATTAAAAATGACAAAGTAAGCAGCAATTCCGGGGATTTTAATCCTTAAAACCATAAATATTGCCTATAAATGCTGATTTTTTAGGAGGTCTGGTTTGTGTAGTATTTCCTTGAGCTTTGCCCAATTTTCTTCAGGGCTACTTTGAAAATTCCAGGGTGTTGCTGAGCAGAAAGTGGAAAGCACTGTCGGGGCACATCCATACCTTACAGAATGAGTATTGTTTAAAAAACAAAAGGAAATACTCTCTAACTTCAGCAATATTTGTGCTATTTAGAAATACTGCCTGCCTGAACCTCTGCATTTTACAGTCTCTTGGTATTTCTAGGGAGGTGTCTATTTCCAATGGATCTGTTGCTCAGTTCATATATATGCTTTTGAACTGCAACTTGGTATGGATTTTCTTGCAATTTAAGTTGAAAATTGTCTTAGGAAATATCAAACACCAATTAATCATGCAAATGAGAAGTGGGCAAGGGCTCTGAGGAGATTTGTTTGTGGCAAATTCATTAGCAAAAGTCTGTGCTCCTGATACCTGTAGGGTAACATTTTACATTACAGTGTATGTACATGTTTTACAGGTCACCTTTCTGAGTTATTGTAATGCCCCCATGATTGTGCGGTTGTTTGGGACATGTATGATATTACTTAAAATGTAAGAATAGCTGTGTAACTGTCTAAGCACTGAGTGACACCTGAAGCTGGGAGACTTGTGTTTAGGCACTGCAGTACACAAGAACTGAACAGGATATGCTGGGTATGATGGCTGCTGTGACACCAAGGGGTGTCTTGTCCACCTGCCAGGAACCTGGGAGCTGATGTCCACTAAATGTAGATAATTTGTGGCTGAACATACCCATTCTCTGTGACTTTGTTGACTTGTGATTGGATCCACACTCTAGTGGATGCAAGCTATTGCTTTTTGGTGGTGGTCACCTGCAGTAAAAATCCAGGATGTGATCACACATTTTAACTTCTGCAATGGAATTCAATCTTGCTGATGCCTGCTGGCAGTGGTTGTTCAGCTGTATTTATCAAAACCTGTGTTCACAGAATTATGCCTTCTTGGCTCTGATGTGTTATACGTGTGGTTTGCTGGTGTGTTTTACACTGACTGTTAACACTTCTCCTTGTGAGCAGTGAAACACTAATGTGTGCTGGGCTTGACTGTAATCCAAAATCGATCTTTGTCTGTGAGTTAAATAGTCAATCACCAGTACATGATGACTGACTCCTTGGTGCTGCCCACATGTTCCCTCGTTATCTCCTCCAGCCCTCAACCATCCTAGAGGCCTCTACCAGACCATGCTCTAGCATATTCAAATCTGTCTTGGTCTGGGGAGTCCAAAATTGGCCCCAGCACTCTGGCTGTGCTTGCACAAGTGTTGAACAGAGAGAAAGGATCATTCGCCCCAGTGTTTGCTGCGTGGTTGTTGGTGCAGCTTGATGTGGGGATTTCTCTGCCAGAGAGCAGCTGGCTAGTGGTACCTGGGTGCCACTGCTCCATTGGCTATTGCTATGTTTATCTTTGATGGAGTAAAGTGTTTATTTTATTATAATATATCACATTATTATTTATTATATTTATGTGTTTATTTGAATATTTTAGGACTTTATGTAGTTAAGTACTGCTGGTAAAACAAGGGCCTGGAGAAATAGTTGTAACATGGCTAGATTCAAACCTCTACAAATGCTCTCTCATGCTGGTAAAGTATGTGCTCCTCCAAGTAGAGCAGCTCACACCAGTGTCTGAACCTCTGATTCTCTTGTGTAATAAAGTAAAAGCAAAAAACAGGATTTGTTTCAAGAATATGTAAAGTCATGTCTAAAGTGAGGAGATTCCAGAGATCAGACCAAGAAGCCCGTGGTGGGTCAGGGCAGTGTGGGTGCAAGGGGCCCAGGCTGAACCCTTCCAGCTTCAGCACAGGACACAGCTCTGCCTGTGCTGCTTGCCCCTCGTGTCCTGCTTGTGGCTGGGTCTGAGGTGTTGGCAGTGGGACTGGGGGCTGGTTTGCTTATTCCAGCTATGAGCAGCAAGGAGAGGACATATTAGCACTGTTCAAGAATACAAGATTAAATTGCTTGTTCTAATGAAGATGGGGAGCCTGAATCAATAAAGGCAGGAGAAGACAGAAGAAAATATAAAGGCAGGACACAGAAATTGTCAAGTAGAGTGCAGTGGTCCATCAAGCATGAGCCTTTGTCTGTGGGAGAGGACAGCATTGTGTGTTTGTACAGGAGGACATAATTCATTTGCCTCAAACATGAAAACTTAATCTAATAATTGGGCATTTTGTATTAGTAGGTTGGGACATGCCCTGTCCTGCAGGATAAAGATTTTTGCTTCTTAGACTTGCAATCCTGTCAGTAAAGTTGCAGAAGCTTTCACTGAAGTGTCCCCAGACAGTCTGTGAGATTTGTGCTGTTTGCTTTGGGAGTGGCTCAGGGCAGTTCCACCGATTATTTGTACATTTCATTAGGACTTGTTTCCTGTTGGAATTCTTGTCTGCCTTTTCCAGCATTCTGAGTTGACCTCCTAAAAGATAATACCTCTTTCCACCATGTTCACTTTGCCTGTATGTTGGACCAGCATTCCTGGGTTGTTGGTGGAGACTGGCCGGAGGTCCTGGGGACAAACTGATAGTGAGCCAGCAGCAGAGCTTCTCCAGCAGACTGAGGGAGGTGATGCTCCTCCTCTGTGCAGCACTGGTGAGACATCTACAGTGCTGTGTCTGGTGCTGGACTCCCCAGGACAGAAGAGATGAGGACCTACTAAACTGAATTTACTGAGGGACCATGACAAATATGAAGCAACTGAAGCATCTGACATACAGGGGAAGTTGAGAGAGCTGGGATTGTCTAGCCTGCAGCAGAGGTGCCTCAGAGAAATCTTAATCAGGTTGTATGAATACCTGAGGTAGGGGGGAGTAGAGCTGATGGAGACAAGCTCTTCTCCCTGGTGCCCAGGGGCTGGCCAAGGGGCAATGGGCACAAACTGAAATAAAATAAATTCCACTGGAGCATAAGGAAAAGAAAATACTGTGAGAGTGACTGAATAAGAGACCCCACAGAGGGACTGTGGAGTCTCCAAGCTTGGAGTTACTCAGACCCCAAGTTTTGAGTCCCAAGTTTTGAGTCCCAGGCCATAGTTAACCCTGCCTTGAAGAGGGACTTGGAGGTCCCATCCAACCTTATCTATCCTCTAGTTGTGGGATTACTGTCACTTTATAATTCCTAAAGATACAAGCACTTGAAGTATTGGGATCAGGAAGTAACATTCAAAGTTCATTATGAACCAAATGCAAACAAAGCTGACTGTTTGGTCCTCTCTTTAGTACATTAGTAGTTAGTGCTTAGACAGATTGAGATGGACTTGAGACTATCAAGCTACTTGTATATTCTCCTGCAAACATAAGCAATAAATCAATAAACGAGGGCAGAAAACCCCATCAAAACCACAGCACTAAAAAGCAGATGGCCAGCACAGCAGATAATGCACACACAAATGCCTCTGATTTCAACTAGATGCAGAAAGAAAGATTTTTTATTTTTACAGCCTGCATCCAATCATGATCAAATTTGTGGCTAGAATCAGCCATTTCCGTATTTGCCATGGAAACATTTGGATTAGCAAATTGCTAACACAGGGGGAAAATTCTAGTTTTGACTGCTTTCTGTACCCCTGAGTTCTTTTGTTTGTTCTCTAAATATGCACTCACCCCTACCTCCCCCAGTAGGAGGAAAATGAAATATAACTTGAATATTTCTCAATGCCTGCATCTTGTTTGGATTAGAGCTACAGGCTCTGACTCAGGCAGCAAGCAGCACCATTTTCAGTTGGTAATCTGACTCTCTTAAATGTGAGTAACCATGTTTTGATCAAAGGCCACCCAAACCTAAACTAGCAAGAGGAGTCTGCCACAATTGTTTAATTTTGCTAGGGCTAACATCAGAAATTCACTTTGCTTAAAATGTCAGTTGTGTGATTTTCATAGTGAGTAATTTCTAGGCTTTCTTTTGAAATGGCTTATTGTCCAAAATTATCAGATTTTGTGCCTGGTCAGCTGTATTTTCAAGTAGTTTATTTACCTTACAACCAATTCTGCTTGACTGCGAAGTCTTCATAAGAATGTCAGATGGCCCTGAGCTCCTAAGGTTGCTGGGTCATGACTGTGCCCTTTCAGATCCCTGTGCTAGAACAACCTGCTCAAAAGGGGAAAAAGTGATTCAGTAGTGTTTCAAGGAATTAACCCTTTTCAGCCTTAGTACAGCCATGCAACGGAGATGATAGATTTGAGCAGGGAAGCTGCCTCATTTTTTACTTTTCCCAGTACATACTGTTGGAAAAAAAAAAAAAAAAAAAAAAAGCTTTGAAAGCTCTCCTTCTCTTGTTTCTTTTTGCTCCTCAAAGAAACTTTACAGCTTGCCACTATTGTGAATGAATGCATGTGTTCTAAAGACTCAGACTGTGGTCTGGGTATTTTCTGAATACCCAGAGAGAAGATTAGTGCTTACCCATTTTCCTTCTAGAACAAGGACAGTATTGTCCCCCCTGGCTGGAGACCTGAGCAGATGCTTGAGAGAATGGAAGAAATAGCTGACTTGGTTTCTCCTGGCTGTGCCCAAGAGCCAATATTTGGCACTGACACTTCACTTTCTCTCCCTAGTCGTCTGATTGTCATCTGATACAGCTTGGCAGTCCCTGGTCATCTGCCTGCACTGAAAACTGAGGATTTGACAGGCAGGTTTTTCAAGGGAATTACCTTTGTAGAAAGTGTAGAGAACAGCACTTGGCAACAAAACTGTTTGATGTAAGCACTCAAATCAGAAACAATTTGGAAAAATTGTGGCAACCAATAAGTGCTTGTCAGAACATGCCTCTTTGCATGAAGCATTTTCGTTTCTCTCAAGTGCAGAGAGCTGTGTGGGAGGGTGCTTGGTGTCACAGCAGCCAAACATCCTGCCCATGTGGCTGATGCACCTGTCATGGTTGGCTCAGAGGTGAGAGGGCTGTTTGCTCCCGGCTTCCCTTTGTCTTACCAACCAGAGTTCACCTAAGTGTGGATTTAGAGGTGACTAGGTCTTAGAGACTCGTGATTGCTTCCGTTCCCCGCTTCTCCATCTTTCAGCCAAAATTTCTTTAGCTCCCATGCAGTTGCTAGCTCAAAATTTCTTCTTTTGCCTTGAAGTGACTCCTGGCAGTGAGGCACAGTGATCTCAAATAGCTGGTCTTAAGAGCAGATAGCAATGATAAAATTAAAATAAGCTATGTGTGTCCCTGATTGTTTTCCATAGGCATACAGCTCCTGCCTGAAATGCTGCAGCCTGACACAGCTTGGAGGTTTGGAATAAAATAAAATGGATGGGGGAAAGTACACTACAGAGTGTTGTATGTTGCATTAGAATACATGTGTGCTGATTTCCTGCCCATGGGTACTGTGTGCCTCTGTGCATGCAGCATGTCCATGCAGAGCCATGAAATCCCACCACAAAGTAAAGAGGGGATTGGAAACTTCAGCTCTGCAGGCCAGTGCTTTGAAGTTTCATTTTTTCCCACAATAATTCAAAAGAGTAAATCAGAAAATACTTTCTAACTTCTAACTTTCAGCCTTGGTAATATGCCAGCCTTTGTCATCACTACCTCTTCCAGTGTGCATTACTGGATATTTGATGTTTGGAATGGGCACTAGGAAGCAGTTGGATTTTTTGCTACTGAAAGTATTTAACACTGTAGATGTGAAAAGCTTAGAACTTAATACACTGCAGAAGTTTTGAGCAAGTCCTAGCTTTACAGCTGTTAATGTCACCAAATATATAAAGTCAGTAAGAGTTATACAAATTTTTTGAAGAAACAATTGAAGTAAAAAAGCAGGGTAAGGTAAACCTAGGCAAGTTATGAAGTCATTCTGATTTTAATCAAATGTGAGAGGAAAATAAAAATCTTTTATTTCTCCACTTACAAACCCCTGGTCAAATAGTTTATTTTCATATTTATTTAAGCTTTGTTAAAAAGACTGAAGATTTACACATTTTTCAAACATGGATTTTTTTATTAGCTGAAATGAAACATTTCATTATTCATATTTGTTATTAATTATAATTATTCCCTGAAGCTTTCCAAACTTAATGAATTGATGTGTGATTTGTGGTAGTCATAGATGTGAATGTGTGAGTGTGACTGTGACTTCCTTGCAATGGGCGACAGACCTGGGTGATTATGTTATGTTGTGTTTCTCATTCAAAGCATTACCCAGAGAATGTCATAGCACAGAGATGCAGAAAGTTTGAGTATCTGCTCAGGGTCTCTGTGTCCTGTCACTGCTCACACCATGGCTATTTATAAGGTAAGAACCTTCTGCATATCTCTGAGAGGCACTTTCCAGCAGGTGCAGAGTGCTCTAGGGGCCTCATACCATCCCTTAAGGAAGGGGCCCAGTGGCCTTGGGTACCAACTAGGAAATGCAGGTAACAACTGTATGGTAGCACAGCAGCATTTTTATATCCAAAATATATTTAGGATTCCAAGAAAGGTATTTAATTTTTCTCCTTTTATTTGTTTGACATGCCAGAAGGAACTGTTATTATAAAATGGATGATACTTAACAAATAAAAAAGTATTAAAAGTGTAAACTGCATCCATGTTTTCAAAATAAGCAAGTCAAAACTGAAGGCAGCTGTGTCCAGATGTCTCCAGTCTTGTTTGTGACTGTCACTGTCAAGTGATGTCTGTCCAGACTGAAGAGGATACAGATAGAGGTCAGTTCATCTCTACCTTCTGCCAGCACTGCTCTGTGCAGAAAGGCTCTGAAGAGTTTGAACAAAGCATAGTACGATTGATTAGAAGTTCATGGGCAGGATGTGAGTCTGGAGGAAGCAAGTGTGGAGGACTATGCGCTAGCAGGCAGGCGTGGGGCAGCAGAGTTGCCCAGGGGGGTTGAGCTGGTACTTGCAGGCAGGCTGAGGGTGAGCAGGCTGGAGGGGAGCTGGCCTGGCTCTGGTACCAGGATGTTTTAAGGAAGACATGAAAAGGGTAACAGAGCCATCCTTTCCTGGCACAGCTCTGCTACATCAGTTTGGCTTTCCTCTATCCAAACATTACTTTCTTGACATATTTAACAACCACAGCTCTTCATACACACCACTGTTTGCTTTCCTCTTACTCCACAAAAATCCTTCTCTCCCAGACTTGTTCTGTGGGTGGCTGGTTGGGAAGTGCCCAGTATTTCTGTAGATGGCCACAGCTACAGTCTGTAAAAGCAAGTAGGCACAGGACATTTTATATTGAGCCTGAGAACAGCTAATGGAGAACAAGGTTGTGAGGATACCTGTGCTGCTGGAGGCAGGTTTCTAGGAAACCCATGAGACCATGGCATTGTTTTACTGAGGGCTCCTTAGTGGAACAGGGGAATGTCACTGGGAGGGGGGAGCCAAATTTCAGCTTCCCAGGGATCAGTGTTGAACATCAGGGGCTTTTAGTGCTTTGACAAAATAAATGCTTCTGCCTGTCAAATTTATATACAGTAAAAATATGGATGAAACAAGCAAAGTTCACAAGATTTACCTAGTTAGAGCATGGTTTCAGAAGCACAACTCAAATGTTTGACAACTGTTCTAACTTTGCTGCCTGCAGCTCCAGGCCAAGTTCCCAGGTATGTTTTCCCAGGCTGCTGTTGTTCTATTCTAGTGAGTGATCCTGCACATCAGCCCCATAGATTTTTTTTTATAATCAGCTGAAACCTTAGGGAAGGCCCTGATTTAGAACATCAAACTGCATGAGCTGAGGGTTGCTCCCTGTGGAGTACACACAGCCTTGTAAAGGATGAGGTTGTTATCTCTCCAGCTGCAAAATGTTGGGATCCAGCAAACATCGTGTGGGAAAGGACAGTTTCCCTTAGGGAAACTGTTTCACCCCATGCAGGACAGCCTTGTGGTGCAGTGGGGAGCATCAACACACCTTTGCATTCCTAATCCACACAGTTCAAAGGACTTGTTGACCATGTTGACTATGTTGGCATTTGAACAGGGAGCAGTGCATGAAAATTAAAACTGTGAAGGAGGAAACATTGCAGAGAGGATTGTTGCCTACTAATCCTAATAAGCCAGTGTAATTGAATTGGCACACTGGTTTACGTGCTTCGCTGGGAGTGTCAAACATGACCCTGAATTGTGATACTGGAACTCCAGGAACTGAAGGCATGTCCTTGTGTGGATCTGAATCCTTGTAACATGGCATTTGTTTTAACCGATATTTTAACATGGGAGCTGACAGAAGGTCTCATTTGCAATCTTGTGCATACAGAATTAGCCAGGCTGCAGACAACTGGAGAGAGAGCTACATTAGGGCATGAAGAAAATTCTGCCTGGGTGGCCATTTGTATGTACTTAACAATGGGTGAAGGTAAGCATGTGCAATTCTGCAAAGGAAATCTGATCCTACAAGGTCCTGTACTATTCGGGTAGGCAGCAGCTGGACCCGCATGTGGAGCAAGTTTGGTACTGGGACAGAAAGTTAACCAGAGACTGATCTTTCAGGAAAATGCCTTTCATTTACAGAGCTTTAAGGCATTAAAAGGGGCTATTTACATTAGCAGTCTGGTATCCTCTGCTTGGCAGGAGTTAAGGACATTACAGCTGAGCCGCATAATTTCTAATCACCTCTTCTACTGAGCATTGGGCTGCCCTTGCTCACTGCAGCCCTCCAGGAAAATATGAAGTAAAGAGAAGGGAATTTTCTAATAAGACATCTTCTGGGCAATACCATTAGCTGTAGCTATATTACCTGACTACATTTGCATTTCTTGTTGATGATGCTGTCTTTTCTCTTTTCTCTGTCATTATTGACGGAGGTGAAGTACTTGCAGTTAAAATGTTCATGTGGCGCAGGAAAGGAGCATGCTGTGTGCACTTTCCTCAAGTGCTGGTTGCTGTAGCTGCTCAGCAATGCAAGGAGAGACCACTGTGTCATTTGGCTCACAGCCAAATCATGTCCAGGTGGATGCCGTGCAGGGTAAACGTGAGACTGTATCTGTTTGAGCAAATGCATTCTCACATCGAGTGTATTACTGGTTTGTAAAACCTACAAAGCCCAGTTAGTTAATTAGTTGTTAAACTAAAAGGTTTCAGGTTCAAACTGAAGCTTTTCTTTACTCTGTGGAATTTGTGAGATGTTTTGGAAACTGTGGAAATGCTTAGAGTTGGAATGAATTTCGTTATGGCTCTTTCCATTGTTTGTACTTAGCAAAACTGTTCCTTTATGAGTTGTTGCCTGGAAATAATCGATGGGGAGAATGACCTGGTAAAAGTTCTTAACCTCCGTCTGCATCAAAACCAGGCTGAGAGTTCTTGGAAGCTGCTGGGGCATGCCAGAGTCGAGGCCAAGCTCTTGGGCTGCAGGGCCGAGAAGCGCAGGCACAGCTTTGTGCTCCCTTTTGTAGGCCTTTTGGAGGGACATGCTCCGGTTTGGAGACCAGTGCCCTAAAATGTCGGTATAGTTTAGGATCAGACCCTGTATTTTCAGTTAATATGCCTGAATTCTTTGTGGAAACAATAGTTTAAAATAGTTAAACAAATATAAATAAATGCAAGGGACACCTGTGTCTGGTAGTGTTTTCCACTGCAAGAAAGTTTCAAACCCTACTGAATTCCTGAATAAAAAGAAGCAATTGAGTGCACCTTTGATCCTCTCCCTGTTTCCGGGAAGAGAGGCTTCCTTGCAGATGCCCACACAAATCACACATTTACTTAATGTTTCTGTCCTGTTAGCCATGAATATAGAGCAATCTGTTTAAAGAGCTTCATTTCCTTGTAAATTAAACAGTTGAGGCAGAATGAGGTGGGAACGATGCTACAGGAGATCTGATTTCGTCTGTGCTTTGCCTGTGACCTGGTGCAAGTGCCAGGTCTGCATCTTCACAGCGCCTGCTGCTCTGTATTCGCCAGTCTGCAGGTTGCAGACATGATGCTGCATTGGTGCCCTTGGGCATCCTCATCAGCTTGCTGTCCTTTTTTGTGTGATAGCTGTTAGAGATGTAGAGTTTTGCCTAAGTTAATTGCTTGTTACTGGCCTGCTTGTTGTCATTCAGTTTTGTTGTATTTTGTAAGCATTATGAGTTAGCTTCTAATCATGTAAGATTTAGGAGAGTGGGGGGGCATAGCTAAGGCATCGTTATTCATGTTGTGCTTTGCAGTGCCAGACAGCACAGAGACCACGAGGTAGGGGTGGTCTGAGATCAGTAATGCTTATGGACAGTGGTCATAAGGCTCCAATGAGAACATTTGTGATCATCCACAAATGAGACTGTTTGAGACTGTCCTTTGCTTGGTGCCAGAGTGGGCAGAGAAAGGTGAAACCCTGCAGAGCTAGGCTGGGATGTGTGTGCATGGAAATGAGCATCACCTTCCTGAGGAGTCTGTGCGGTATTTACCATAAGATCTTGTACCAAGTGAACAGATGTCAGCAGTAACTGCTCAAATCTTTGTGTTTTAAATCCTGTGTGCACTTTGAAATGTGTCCTTTATTCTGATTCAGAGCAAGGTGCCCTTCCTTTATCAGTTTGAAGTTACATTAAACAAAGTGGCATTTGTTGAGGGAAAAGTAATGTAAATTTTCTATTTTGCTCCTGTTTCCCTGATTTTGAGTCTGATCTTTCAGTAAATAACATTTAGTATTTTAATCCATTCTCTGCTGTGAAGGGTGGTGTGAAGGTACCTGCAGTGGGGAGAGAGCAACTCAGAGAGGTGGAGGTGTTACTTTCTATGCTGGAAAAGATAGAATACAACTTAAATTCTAACAAGGATAATATTAGGGTGCTTTCTAAGCCTGGTTCCCAGAGAACAACACATTTGTTAACTGCATGTTTCTTGTACTAGTAAGAGAGCCTTGAACAGATTTACATTTCATGGTCCACATAAATGTGTAGACACTGCCAAAATGATCTCTCTCCTACTTCTATTTTCATTGTAGACATCTCAGAAAATGGATCAAGATGTTTTTCCTACTACTTGATTCTTTGGTTCCTGCATATGCATTTCTGGGACACACAGTTCTGGAACATGCAGCTGAGTGCACATGCCTGGAGTCTCTGCAGACTTGTGTAGCTTTGAAGCAGAGAATATAAAGCATAAGTAAGATATTTGCAGAATTAAACAGAATTTAGAGGAACAGGAGTAGAGACTTAAAATTCCTGTAAATAAATCCAGTCTCAAAACCAGAAATAAGTTTTCACCTGCCATCTGCTTCTGTCCTAGAGATGTTTATTGGACTGTGAAAGGAAAGGAGATATTTACAGAATGAAACTGCTCACAAATATGAGGAAGATCATTTGTGTTACTGGCTTCTGTTGATGTTCACTGTAATGATCACATTATAAAAGGGATTTACCAGTTAACAGACTTGAGTGCTAAACCTGCTGACACATGGCAATGCAAGGAAACACTGTACATAAGTTGGATTGCTTTTTTTTTTTTTTTTTTTTTTTTTTTTCAGCACTCTAATTAGGCACCCTCATAAAGTAGATGTGGACTTTTAAATCCAGCTCCCCAAATCTCCTTGCTCTCCACTCCAGCTGGAACATATCTATAATTCTCAATTCAGACATCTCAATCTGCCCTGTCTTATTTTCCCTGAGCCTCAGTTTTTAAACTTCAGCAGCTATTAGAAAAAAACTGCATCCTAAAGCATCCTCTGAGTCCAGGAGGAAAGTTTGAAGCCATGAACTAATTGCCCAGGAATTTAACAAATGTTGTCGAACTTAATTCAGCCTGGAAAGTTTGGGGCTGGCCTTGCTGCCAACGCTGCTCTCTCCAGGGAGTCCCTTCCCATTTATTCTGGAGTTGCACGCGTGGGTAACGCAGGAGGACAGAGAGCAGGTTAACACGTAGGTTAATTCCCAGGCTCTCGCTCCTCCTGGTGCCAGTGACCTACTTAGAGGAGTGGCAGCGCGGGCTCGTGTGCGCTGGGGAGGATTGTCCGCCAGTGCGGGTGTCACTGCGCCGCTGCCGGCGCCTCTTCAGCAGCAAGCATGGCTTAGAGATTGACGTTTCGAACAGTGGAAAATATCTTGTGCCACCGAGGGTGAGGGGCCACACACACCTGATTTTTCCGAGTTGTTGAAAAAACAGGCTTTGGAAGCAAGGGAGAGGCTTGTATAACAACGGATAGAATGTGCCTTGGGCTCTCACTAGAAATGTACTTTGCTTAAGAGCTTCCTCTCGAGCAGCCTCCACAGTCCACAGGTTCCTTTAAAGCCAAATAGGACATACCATTCTTTGCAATGGTAGCAGGCAGAAGTAGGACAGGGTTTTGTCCTTTTGAAGTATTAATACAGATAAAAAAAAAAAAAAAAAAAAAAAAAAGTGCCAGAAGATACAAAAACTTTTAAAAATATGATGAAATTTGGATATAATTTCATTTTTATTACAGCTAATATTGTATTTGGTATAAAACACAAAATATGTTTTGATAGATCCTTTCTCTGGCAGAAAAAGAACAAAAAGGAGAATCCAAGTTTACTCTTGATTGAAAGTTTTTCAACCCTAAATGTCTTTTTTCCATGAAAGGTAGTGTTCAGACTCATTTCATTTCTGAAGCCCAAAGAAAAAATAAGGTGTGGCCAGCACAAACTGGTACTGTCTTCTGAAAGAGTTTTAGCAAGTGTGTGGGATAATAAATCATGTAACATCAGCCTTGACACCTGTGCAGGGCTGTAGAGGAAAACAGCAACAATCTGGTGTATTAATTTTCTCCCGCAGGAAATAAAAATCATCACACTAGCTATGTTAAAAGAGCTTCTGCATGTACAGTGTCTATATGATTTACACCGTGATTTAAATATCTGTAGATATCAGCTCTCCGAGGAATTTTGTCTGTTGTGACTCACATGTTACATTGTAAATTTCTCTGTAAATGTCATCTTTTATTGAGGTATTTACAAAATTTAAAGTAGTTTTGGTAATTATTTGTAAATATTAGCTTTGTTGTAAGCAGCAACAATTTGGATTGTTTTGTCATAGAAAAGTGGGAGGGAACCACTATTTTGGCAACTGAGAAGCAAATAATTCAAGTGTTGGATTGGAGTAATTAAATCCAACAGCAGTAGATATTCAGAGTGAAGTTCAGCAGTGAGATTGTGGCTGCTAAAGGCAGCTGTGCTGCATGCATGTGTGAAGTGCAGGTTGGTGTTCCTTGGAGAAACCTTCCAACTGCACTTCTTGCATTCACCAGGTCCTGTTGAAGCCGGAGGAGTTTGGTGCTGCTGCTTTTCCAAAGTGTCTGGCAAGTGCTTCCAGAGGGTGAGTGTTTAGTAGATTCCCTGTCTGAGCCTGTAGAAGTTTAGCCATTGACTGGCAAATTGCGTTAAAAGGAAGCCATTAAATCACTAAACAAAATCTCTTTTGAATTTGCCCAGTATCTAACCATCTTCTACAAGAAGATACTGACAGGGCTCCTGCCCTGCCTCTTTGAACTCATGCAAATCTTGCGCAGCTCTTAGTCCTCCTCTGTTCTCCACATGGTCTGTGCTCCTGTGTTGCCAGATGTGCTCTTCGTCACATTGTTGCAGGCTTGGGCACAGCTGGGCTGCAGTTTGCTCTATGGGCAAACACGTTGAAAACCATTAGGTTTTCCCATTGCTTTTGGGCCTGTGTGGAGGTATTGTACCTACAGCTGTTCTGTTGTGCTCATGTGTGGTTTGTGCCAAATCATCATTGTCAATGATTAACTAATAGTTTTGGTATGCACTGTAGACTGTGTTCTAGATTAACTCGGTATATACAGACTTATATACAAGTCCATAGCAGCACTGTGAGCAGTGTGCTGTAGAAGGTGTCCCAAAGGACAGATGTACGGGTACACATCCTCTCTTGGTCCTTACCAAACTACCAATGCATACATAGTTTCATCTTAAGCAAAGCAACAGCATTGCCTAAGGCTCTAACTACCATCCGTGCTCATAATGGCCTTGGATTCGTGGGGTGAGCTGAGTGCCCTGGTACCACTGTGAATTTGGTGAAATCATTGCACATACAGTTCAGAAAACCATTCATGTGCTGTTTACAAACAGCACCACTTACTTTATAGAGAAGGATTATTGAATTAAGGTCATAGATTTATGAAGTGAACAGCAAGTTTTTTGTTTCAAAAACCTTTATTGCCTTCATCCAAGAATGTTGTCTACCTGTAATATAGCCTTTGTGGTGACAAATGGTTTTAATATTTGTCCCAGTTTTGTGTTGGAGAGGAAGAAACAAGAAAGTCCTATAAATATGACTATTTAGCCAAAGATGCTAAGAATGAAGAAACTAGAAGAGACATTGAAATGAAAGCAGTGTTTGTTTGACTGTTTATAGAACAGCTTTGACTGACCAAGGGTCTTTCTCTCTTTGTTAGGAATGGAATTTACAAGCAGACATACCAAAGCCAGAACAGACCCTTCTTCCCTGGCCTGGCAGGAAATGCCCCCCGATGAGATTTAGCAATTAGAACGTAGTAAAACATGGTAATGTAGCAATTCCTATAGGATGTATGTAAATGTAGAAAATTTGTATTTGTTACTAGATTGGTTACTGTGAAAGTAGAATATTCAACATAGAAAGAGATATAAGTCATTGTAAAAGGAGAGCTCGCTCTCTTACTCTTACTCTTGCTCTCACTACTCTTACTCTCTTACACTGCTCTTCTCTGCTTGCTCTCCTCTTTTTACTCTCTTCATTCTTTTGTCTATCTCTTGCTTCATTCTCCTCTCTTATGCTCTTATGCTCATATGCCCTTATGCTCTTCACTCTCTTGCTCTCTTTTTCTCTAGCCTGCTCTGAGCTAACTCTGAGCTGGGATCTTTCACCCACACCCTAGATAATAAACTTCAAAACTTAACCTCAGAGATCTCGCTTGAGTACTGTCTCAACTGTTCTGGCACATAAAGTGTTCTCACAGGTTTGTAGCTTTTTTTTTTTCCTTTAGTCAAGCATGGCAGAAATAGGAAGTGACTAATACTGAGAAAAGTTTGTTCACAAGTACTCATCCTGTCTTGGAGTATTCCACTTTCTCTTTTCATCTTTTCAAATAAGCAGATTAGATTTTGCCTGAACTCAAGACATTAAGCCTTCAAAAGATGAAGGTTTACTTTTTTAAGCTCTCTCAAGATGAAGCCCAGGGTCTAGTCCCAGTCTTAATTCATATTATGGTCTGTCCCCACTGTTTCACCACTTCCTAAAGTTCAGGGACAAGCTAAAAAAAGAAGACAAAGCGAATGAGGGTTTGGCCCTTGACAAAAAGCTTTTTTTCACTCCCTCACTGTCATGCCTGGCACAAACCTGCCAGGAAGGCTTCTTCGGAAGCCACTGGTGAGGACTGGGACTGAGATGACTGAAAAGATGGTCAGGAAGTCCCAGCCTAAATTACAGCCCTGTGTGTCCTCAGAGTGAACTGGTATAATCTTAAGGAACACAGTAAGAGGTTAGGACAGAATGAGGAAGGAGTCATGAACATTTATTACAAGGGAACGGCTTCTCTGTGAATATGAGTATAGAAGCTAGCTAGTATCAGTGTGGCAGGTCTGTTTTCTGCTGTGAGATAGGATTAGGAGAAAAGCAAAGCAGTCCCAAACTTGAAAGGGTATAAAGAAAACTTTATGAACAGAAATAAATGAAGAATAACAAAAATCAGAATAAAACCTTCAGAATACCTCTCATCTTCTCCTCAACCTTCCCCTCTCTTTCAATGACAATGCACAAAAACAATACCCAGAATTCTCAGTCAGTTTTCTACCTCTAGAATAGTCTTTCTTCACTTCACTTTGGGAGAGAAGTATCTCTTGACATGCTATGGAGAACTTGGAGAACTTCCCCAAGAAAAAACCAGTTCTCATGACTTTAATTTCTATGAACAGCAGCCGCCCAGGGAATCTTCATCATGAAGTTCTTCCCATCTTTCACAGCTTTTCTCACAGCTGTGCTTCTGGGCTATGTCACCTTATTGGGGTGCTATTTTAAGAATGAGCCGTTCTAGCATAAAAGAAAAGTTGTCTTCATCCGTCCCTAGGAAACAGAGATTTTTTTTCCTTTATTCCTGGGACAAATTTTCTCTCTCTATTCAAGATTCTCATTGGATCACAGCTGCTGCAACATCTGCTTACTTTGACACTGGTGCCTCGGCTCACAGCTGTGCTAGAACGCTATATCCCCCAATACATTTCATGAAAAAAAAAACCAAGTCTGATATATCAAATATATCTTCACTATAGCCTTATGTTATAGATAACAAAACTATAAAGCTGAAATTAATAAAAATGAAAATGGGTTTTTTATTTTGAAAACAAAATTCGGTCGCTGATAGCCACAATCAGAGATACAGCCTCGAGCCCAGGGTCGATGCTGTGTGAACCAAGATTCGAGTCGCATTGAATCTCCTCCGTTCACAAAAGTCGTCTCTGCTTCGGTGGTTTTTATACAGCTTTTCTTGCTCGGGGCGGGTGTTCCTTATCTCTTTTTCCTTCTTCCAAATATTCATGTAGTCCAAGGTTGGAGAATATTATCTCAACATGTCCGGGATAGCTTTGAATATTCATCTAGTCTAATGTTAGCTGTCTGGAGTTGGAGGAATCCTGTCTCCAATTCGGCTTGAGACAAACAATACCTTACCCAGGAGCTAATACATTGGAAAAACACATTATGGGAATAAGAGATATGCAGAATGGTTTACCGGAGTTGAGTTACTCTAGCTATCAGTGGCCATTATTGGCCAGTGATGGCTTGAGAAATTTCAGGGAGACGCCCTCTTGAGATGTTAATTTAGAACGGATTCTTGTGTAAACTGCAAGTAAGTGAATTAACCAATTTCTTAATCCCTGCGCAAGGCTTAC
Organism: Sitta carolinensis; assembly: GCA_032173965.1. Classification (NCBI taxonomy): domain Eukaryota; kingdom Metazoa; phylum Chordata; class Aves; order Passeriformes; family Sittidae; genus Sitta; species Sitta carolinensis. Next base: position 547,134 of record CM063294.1, read on the forward strand.
ACTAGCCTAGGTGGATTTTTGTTATATATCCTACCACTGTGCTTTTATCATCTTTATAAAAACACGAATTTTGAAACATTTATTACACTTATGAAAGAATTTTCAGGCCAGGCTCAAGGCATCTCAATTCCTCCAATCTTGAATTTTAACTCCTTCTGCACTGACCTCAGAGTCCAATGTTATTTTCCCTACATGTCTTCACCTTCTCCTTTTTCTGATTCAAGAGAGAATTGGTGTTTGTAGGGTCGTTTGTTATCAAGCTTTATCAACTGAAACAGTTTTTATAGAGTCCTGTCACGCTGAAAGGTTAATCTGGTCCAAGCTCTGCATCGGGGAGGACATGGCTCCCCTTGCTTCACTGTTGGCCACGTGGTCTCCACCAGCACCATGGGAGCCGTGCCTGGCCCGACTCTGCCGAGGAGCCGAGAACAGGAAAAGGTGCTGCCGACGCTTTTGTCTTTCTGTCTGCAGCAAAGCTGACTCAAAGCAGCTGAGCAAATAAAGTATGTTATGAGCCATGCCGAGGTGGCCGTGGCTGCAAGGCGCCACCCCAGCTCCTCCAGTCACGGCTGCACGGCTGCTCCTGGCCTTGGGGCCGCCTGCAGCCGCGACCACGGGGCCACTCTCGGTGCTGGTCCCCACCGCACAGCTCCTCCCGGTGCCGATACAGCCTCCGGCCGGAATGGCCCTGCGGGCTCCCCGGTGAGTGCTCGGCAGTCGCTCACCACCCCTCTGAGGACAGAAAATCTCGGCCAGGCCGAGCGGGGCTGGCCCAGACCCAGCCGACCACCTCCTTGCAGGCCAGAAGCCAAGAGAGTATTCCCAGGATTGTTCTTTTGTCTTAAAATGTGTGTTTGCAAAGGTGTATCCACTCTTTTTATTGGTTCAATCATGCGTCAATATCTAAAATTGACTACTGATTGGTTCTCTGTTATGTCCACAGGAAGCTAACAAGGCCCCAAACAGAGAACTATTCCATACCAAAAAATGAATCAATGCTAAACCAGGACATTCAGGAGCCCACATGTTATTTTTTTAGGTATGATATTAATCTCTTTCTAGGACACTCAAGATTACCTCACCAGGGTTTATACACAGTATAAAAAGCCAGCTTAGTAGTTTTCTGTGGAAAAATGCAAAATTACTCCATGGAAGAAGCAAAACTTTTTTCAATTAAAAATAGCATGAATTTCTAGTATCAACATGTTTTTGCTTGTTTCTGCATATTCCCTAATCGTAGTCAAGGGAAGAGTTATTTGGCATCAATATGTAAAAAGAAAATGCAGAAAGAAAATAGAAGAAAGCAGATAATGTTATCAAGACAACAAAGGAAATCCAAAGGTCTGTCAGCTTGGTCAAGATAAGGTGGGGGAACAGGTGCTAGAGCAGTCAGTGTGAGCTTTTGGATCAGCCTGAATAAACTAAGTATTGTACAGCTGCTCTGAAATTTTGATTTCACTTGGAGGACAAAGTAACCCATTTGGTAAGTCTTTTGCTTTTCTTATTATTCAAGCTGCCTTATTCTTAGTGCTTTGTCTGATGAACCAGAGGTGAGGAACTCTCTGGGGCGGCACTGCCTGATGAAGCCTAGGCTATTGTATTGACCCTATATAAAGAGAGAGTTTGGGTCTTGGAGCCTTGAGCTCTATTATTGTCACAAGCTGTGTGAGATGGGACAGGTGGGGGCAGTGACTGGTCACAGCAGGAGCTCCGTACCATCAGCTGTCTAGACACAAAAATGATCTGTGCTCCTCCTCCCAGATAATCTGTTTTCCATGGCTTGATAGTTAAGTGTGGCTATAATACATAGGGAAAAAAACCCTTATGCTATACAGCCCATTGTTAGGCTACTAAAAATATTTACTGTCATCCAACTCCTTCAGCTTTGGACCATTAGTAGACTGTGGAGTATGGCTCCTATATGTTATTTTCAGTAGTTAAACTGCATCAACAAACTGCTGAATCTTATATATTACTCTCATTAGTACCAGAGGATGGCAGGAGATGGTCTCTGAAAGCAGGAAGAGGATAAGGGGGATAGGCTTTGCACTCAGACTGTTAGTGAAGGCTTTGTGCAGGTTGGCTGAAACAGCTCAAGAAGCAGCAGGCATCAGTTTCCCTTGTAGCCAGGTTGAAATGGGTTAGGTGGGAGCTTTAGAGTCTGATGCTTGCCATCTCATCCGTGTGCAAGCATATGCAGGAGAGCAGTTCTTAGATGCTGTGTTACTGGCAACACTAAAGTGTGAACACTAGCTATTCCTCCTCAGTTCAACTACCTCCATGTGTCCTCCAGATAGATCTCTTTTAATCTCATTTTCTTCTTGTCCAAAGTCTCAAAGGTGACTTGAATCTGTGAGGAGTTGTTGGAGTAGCAGGGCAGAGCTCCTTCCTCTCCTGTGCTGCTAGTTTATTCTCTTTCTGTGCACCATGCTCAGGCTGAGTACACTTGTTTGTCAACAATGAAGCTTCAAAGATGCATACCTAAAAGTTGTGCCTTGCTTAGCTTGATGTGCAGTGTATGCAGCAACATCCCCTTGCTCAGCTGGAAAAGTAGCAAAGTACAGGGAACTGAAGAAACCTCAGTGATGGCTCAAACAGTCACATACTTCACCTGTCAAAGCTCACACATCTTCTCACAAAGCAATGAATAATCAAAGTAAATGTCTCTGGATGTTGTGGAGGATGACAATGTTAGGCCACTGTCCATGTAGACATGGGCTGTGAGCTGCTAAAACAGCATTTTGAGTCGTAGGATGTTTTTCTTGGTGTAGCAAATGCTCTATGTCACCCTTCACGTGAGGCTTTGAAGTTTTCCTGTAGCATTAGTAGGCTTTGAAATTTTTGCTTAGGATTAGTGAGCTTGTATCCTCATAGGACATCTCTGGAGGCCTTTAATAAAGCTCTCAAAAGCGTTCTACTCATCCAGCTTTAAAACTGCTGTATTTTGAGTAATAGAAGGGCCCTGGTAAAGAAGTTACTCCTGATGCAGATTCTGATGGGGTGCTGTCCTGCTGCCAAAACGTCTCGGCTGGTCTCCAGGTGTTTTAGCACTGTTATAATTGCTTCTTGATTTCAACATCCTGCTGTATTCTAAACATTTTTTTTTTTCAAATATCTGCTTTTCCTGCTATGTGATTCGTCTTTTCTTCCCTTTTGTATTCCTGATCCTCTCTTCTTTCTCTGAGTGTTTTGGTCTTTCTTTTTTACCTCTTTCCACCTCTCTGTTCCTCCTGTGGTGTGGCTACTGGCCTGGGGGGCCTGGCTGGCCTTGTCCTCCAGTTGCATAGCCAGGTGCAGTTGTTCTCAGGCTGCAATCAGCCCTTGAACGGTAGAAAGTAGAGAGGCTTACTGCTCTCCGGGCTCCTGACCTCCCAGAGTCGAGGTTTGAAGTAAAGGTCCGAAAACGGACATTTGCAGAGATGTTTATCCTTCTTAAGGGAGTGCAAAAGAGGAAGCAGGACCCCAAAGCCCAAGGCTCTATCCTCGGTCCTGCTGGGGCTGTTCCCATCTGAAGGGGGGATAGATACAGTGGGACAGGGAGTGGCTCGCCAGGGACTGACCAAACCCATTTCGGGGTGTAACAGGAATAGACCACTTGGGAAAAAACCAAATTTAACTCCACCACCACACTGTGGGGAGGTAACTTGTGACTCCTTCCCTCTGCAGCTGCTCAAGAGAGCAGGGATTTCTTTCACAGGTGGGTGGTTTGAAGGGAAACTGGTGGATTACACCTGAGAGAGAGTGAGCCCTAGGCTCCCACTCCTCAGCTACCACTTCCCTCCTGGCTTTGGCATTTCAGCTTTCCTCAAAGCCTAGCAGTCAGCAAAAATGATGCAAAGTCCTTCTGACCCTGGTTAGGGTAACCCTCTGAGGTTACCTCCGTGCACCAGTATTGAGACTTATTCCTTCTGTAAGCCCCCACTTTGATGACCTCCTGAAAAGCATTTTCTGCACTGCTTAAGTTTTAAGCACTGGAACATTCAGAAGGGAGAGAGCTGGGTGCCAGTGCAAAGCCTTTGAAGCACATAAACCTCGCAAAGGGGCTGTGTGTTTTGTGTTTGCCGCAGGAGTTTTGTACTCAGTCTTTTTTGGGGCTGGATTTTCTCCTTAATGATTTTCCCACCCCACTAAGTTTTTATTAATTGTTTTGTTGTCTTGCAGGAGCCAAAATTATGGCCTTTGCTTTTGATTAAGAATCACACTTTCCCAGTTATTCCATACACTTCTTCTAAAATTATAAAGAGATTTTGCAGCAGCCATTAATTCTTTTTAGACCATCCTCCATGTTTTGCAGTGTGATTTCTGGAGATGAATGTGCTTCAGTTAGTGTTGATGCACCCTTTTACTGATTTCTGTGCTGAAATATAGACTAATGTAAAAGATAATGGTAGCAGTTCCAGCAGTGTTACTTCTGACTAGTCAGGGCCTTGTTCTACAGGTGCTGATTGCCTTCTCTGTTTTAAGACTAGAAAATAAGTTAAATTAGTCACTAAAAATTGATTTCAAATAGTTTCAAAATTATAACCCATTGATCAATAAAGGTGAGATAAAATGCCATCGCCTTTGGGGATTTAGCATTACATTCATCACTGTGAACAAATTCAATAAAAGGAATGAATCAATGTCTTAACTTGCCAGGAATGTAATGTAATATTCAATAAAATATTGTCCCATGTAATCTAGTGCAGGCCAGACAGGTATTTCTTTCATGTGGTATCTGAGAAATGACTGTCCTTCCCCAGTGAACTGCTTCTGTTTTCTGCAGAAGAGAATATGAAATAATAATGAGACGGTCAAACACTACCCTCCCCTGGCATGTGTCCAGCTTGCTTTGGTCTGCAGCCTACCTGCCAGCACCTCTCCAAATGACTAAACCCTGGACTAATGAGAGAGAGCCCTACAGAATGTAATACAGAAAGGCAGCCCTGGGCCACCAAGACCAACAGCAAGACAAGTGCACTGTATATCACAGAAGGGATTGGATAAAATAGTTAAAAAGTTAAAATATATGGCAATAATTCAGAAAGGAAAAAGACTCTAGTGGGGGATACCTACTAAATGCATATAAACCTCTTAGTGTGCAGTATCAGTCTCTCAAATTCTTCAGAATAAAGATCTCAGTTAATCTCAGATATCTTTACCCAGACTGCTTTTTCCTTGCCCATTTTCTCTGGTAGCACCCACACTGCTTACATGGAGAGCCAAGCCACCCTCACAGGCCACAGGTGGGAGCCTCTCTGGTCTGGCCTGTCTGTGAGTTTTCTTGCTGTTTTCTTTCTGTGATAAAGATAGGTTAGTGTACAGTGGTGTGGTTTCACCATGAGAGAAGCAATGGCTTATATCGCTTTGATTTTATTCAAAAGCACTGAATAATGTCTGAAGTAGATTTCCTATCCGTTGCTGAAACCCTGTGCCAACTATGTTAGTATTGACAAGCATCACATTCCATCCGTCAGCACTGTTGCCCAAGTTGGCAGGAGATGCTTCTGATTACAACTGGTCCAGGAGAATGTCCTCCTCTGCCCACCAGCACAGGGCATGGTGTCCAGGTTGTTTGACATATAATATTCTACTCTGTAAAGATAGCTTTAGACAGATTCTCTTCACTGTCTTTAAGTTCTTCATGTTTGTTCTCCTTGAAAGAACAGCAAAATTATTTAGCTGCTGTTCTCTGTTTATAAGGTACTGCTGTGTTATTAGGTCAGGGAATTCAATAAGGAATAGAAAAAATTAAATTAGAACAAATGAAAAATGTACTTTGGAGGAAGGAAGTTCTAACTTTGAGGAGATGTCAGAACACATAGAACAGCTGAACACTTAGGTGTGAGATAAGGCCTACGTGTCAGATTAGACACTAAGACTGCTAAGAACAGCACACAGAGGTTATTGCGGTGGGTGCAGGCACAGTCTCGTTAACATGACTCCTGCAAGAGCAGCAGAAGGGGAGGGGGGGGAGGCCCTGGAGAGTTTTGCAACAAGTTTTGCAGTCCTGACACTATTGCTATTACCCTCCCCTGTGCTGCCGGACAAAAGCCAGGGCAGGAGTGGCTCCTCTGACAGTGAACACTTTTGCCTGCTATGATGTCATCCCTGTGGTGCCCTCCATCCACCTCTGCTCTTCTGAACCAGCAAGTTTAATTCCCTTCAAGACTCTGCCAGCCAAGCTGGTGTGAGGCCTGGATTTGGTCTCATGAGGTTGTGGCCAGTGAGAGCTCTTCTAAACCAGCACTTTGTGTGCCATTGTGTCATCTCTGACCTGGCTGAGCCTTCTCAGTTCTTTGTTGTTCCCCAGTCATGTGACCTTTGTGACACCAAGTGACTCCAGTAGAGAATGTGTCCTTAGGGAAGCAGCAATTCCTACATTGTGTGAGTTTAACAACCCTCTGCATGCGTTCTCTTCTAATTGTTCCTGTTATTACAAACCAAAAATGGAAATTTATACATCAGGCGAAGAGCATTGGCTGGTCTGTCTCTGTATTTTGGGTCTGTACCTGTTGAACCACAGATGGTCCATATCCCTCATTTAATAATGGGCAGCTGTTCCAGGAAGGAACCTCTGTGTACATGTTTGAGCTCTGTTGAATATTTATCTCTAACCTCTAATGGTCATATACCTGGCACAACCACTTGGATGTTATTTTTATGTTGGTTGCTGCACTGCAGTTGGGCTTTCAGTATTAAGACCAGAGGCTGAGGAGGAAAGAGCAATCACTCCTGCTGGCACACGTTCCCTGAATGACATGATGAAGTGATGAATTTAATCTTGTGACATATTCTTCACAGTAATATTAGTAGCAGTGATTACTGCAGTTGACAGCAAATTAGATAGGACAGGGTCTCCCAATGCTTACTGCCTGCCACTGAATTAGTTTTAGCATTAATATTTCGCTTGATTAAAGAGTAGTACTTAAAACCTGTGCAGTGTCCCGTATTTTCAACCCCTTCCAAGAAATAGAAAATCAGACTTGGACTGAAAGTGGGACATTTGCATTCAGGTCTGTGTGATGATCACCCTGAGAAGAACTGATGAAGTTGCACTGGTTAGGAGTTGCAACCTCAGCTAATTGTTTGGAAATCAGAGGCAGGGAGAAATTGCAGTTTTTCTTTCAACTTAGAGACCAAAGCCTTATTTGTAAATGTGTATTCCAACAGTGCTCAACTACAGGAGGTCAGCAAAAAGGTGATTCCATAAAATTTCTTTTTATAAAATTTCATATATGGTACTTGATAGTGGTAGAGCTTGAGGTTTTCTTGAGTTTGTTTTTTCTTGCTTGGTTTGGCAGGAAGAAGCAAGGGACAGCTTTTTCTTTGCTGAAGTTGATTCAGTGCAAACTTTTGTTGATCAAAAGCCCAAGTCTCATCCTGAAAAGCTGTGTTGATGAAAGGCGTATAATGAGAACTTTAAAGTGCTTAATAAGAAGCCACAGGCAAAGTAAAAAGTTAAAGAATGCTCTTCTGTAATGAGTTAGCTGTCATGTGATATTTGTGCCGTGCCATGATGCAATGCCAGGACTGGGCTGATTGCAATTCCTTGGGCCTTGGTGTTTGGAGGAACTGCTCTGTATGGGTGGGAAGATGTCCCCCTGCAGTCATTGTCTTGAGTTAAACTGTCTCTCCTAAATATATTGGGACCTAGATTGTTTCATGGAACTGGTGTGAGGGTGTCCAAAGTGGTTTTAAGAAGGCAGGGATAGCAGGAGACCGTTCTTGAGCAAGGGAACAATAACTTTCTCCATGATTAACAGATGTGGCAGCGGTTTCCATGTTTGTGTGACTATTTGTCTTCAGAATTCAGAGCTGGTTTTGTTATGTTTGCTTTTGTCACATGGTCTATGTGTTGTTGATATAGGATTTCCCTGCGATCGCCACGTGTTAAGATGGGCTGAGTTGGGTCATCAGTTATGGGACTCAAGAGTGAGATGAGTGCTGCTTCCCGAGAAAGTTTCAGCTGTTTTTTCTTGCTGCTGATGGGATTCAAGCTGGTAAAACCCTTCATCCCAGTTGTAGAGTACCCATTAATTTGATGAAAATTTGATTTCAAGACTTGTTCTCACAACATGACCAGGGAGGATTAACTGGTGTTGGCACAGCTCTTGCACCACTTATTTGACTCTCATGAGTCCTTGCAGCAGGAAGAGATGAGCCACAGTCCTTTGGGGCATCTTTAGATTTTTTTTGAGATGTTGACCTAAGTGAAAAATCTTGCACTATTTTTTGCCTCTTTTTTTTTTTTTTTTTTTTTTTTAATTAATTAATTAATTAATTAAATTTTATTTTTTGTTTGTTTGTTTTGCTGATGCTTTCTTTTGACAAAGTATTAAATACTTGATTATTGTATGAATGTGGAGAAGTTAGCATTGTTTTACCCAGGAATGGCACCACATGCTCTTGGAACAAAACTGAGGCTGCCAATTTGTACATAATTTATACATTATTTTTGTGGGCCTGATCCCCACACATGCACTGGCCATTCTCCTTACATGAGACTAAATTGCAGAGAGGGACCCAGGTGATACCATGTATTAGCTTTCCTTGTGTTTTCTGCCCCAAAATCTGCTTCTGTTACAGCTTTGCCAAAGCACTGAAAGTACAGATATTAGTAAGAAACCTACCTTTGAATTATGATTGGGTTTTGGAGGGATTTTATCACTGCCCTCAGTTAACGCATGATTATTACAAATTGCTGTGGTTCAGCACACACTCCTGCAGTGTCAGAGCAGCAATCATCAGAAGTCACTCTGGTACCCGTGGCTTGCCATGGAACTGGAGCCACTGCTGTCATGGCTAATGCAGAAACAGGATTCTGAAAGTTTTGTATACTTCTTATGTGACTGATAATATAGGCAAGAGATGGGGATGCTGTAGAGCCAGAGCTTTGTGAATGTTTATTTTCTTTACATGAGGTAGTCACAGACTTTGTCATGTTGTGTGGGGGGTGGAAAAAACATTTATAGATTAGGAGAACGTTACTACCTAAAACTGCCAATGCAGACCATGAGGGAAAAGAAGAATTCCAGAACTGAGGACACCAAATTTGTGTGCTTGGTCAGTGCCAGCAGCTGAGAAGGCAAACCCAAGGTTGGAGTTAAATATCAAGGTGTATTAGGATTTTGTGTTGTATTTGCACTCATTTGTTCCTTCTTTTAATATAATCTCTAAAACAACATTTACCTGAAATATTGAGCCCTAAATATTTCCTGCCTCTGTAAATTGGCTGCCTCCTTTGAATTGATTAGGCACACTTTGGAAATCAAGCCACATTCTTCATAGGGGAGAGGTGCGTATTTCCAATTTGTATCATACTGTCTTAGGTGTTTAATTAAAAAGAGGTTCCAGAGGATTAGCCAGCTTCATGTGTGGTGGCAAAAGAATATCCATTAGCAATTTTTGGCGGATAATCTTAATATGGAACTGGATGGCTTGAGGTTAATATTTTATAATAGCTCTAGTGGGAATGGAGAGAAATATAATCACTTTTTTTGCCAAGAGGAAAAGACGAATTCAGCAAGTACATATACCTTTTTGTTTCTGCAGGTTTGCTAGCTTGGTAAATTAGGGCAGAATTAGTGTGGATGTGACACAGATTATTGGGCTGAGCTCCGTGTCAGGGACTGCAGAGTCAGCTGGCAGCTCTCACTGCTTGCACTCCTACAGGCGCCTGCTCTCCTGTGCTCCTCAGGGAGCCAGGGGGCTTGAATTCCATTGTCTGTTCTTCTGTTAGATTAAGCCAAACCAGCAGGATGAGATGCATATGAGAGAGAGCATGTTTGGAAAAGCAAAGTGTCTTCCTCTCCTTAGGTAACGTGCTGCCATCCAGGTGTGATTTTCAAGAAAATATTTTTCCCAGTGTAGCCACTATCCACTGATTGATTTGATATCCCTGTATCTAAGCAACCTTGCCGATGTTTGTTGGTCTTAATACCAGTCGTGGCAGCTGGTGTGAGAGGAGAGACAACAATTTAAGAGAGGGGTGGGCATGGAGTAGGCTTGTTTCAGACAGCCCCAGCTCAGACGTGTCACCACCAAGCTGCTCTTGTATGAGATCTGCTTCCATGGCTGATATTTTGGACAGGTTGTCACACAGCACATGCCACATCTATTTGCTGCTACTCATGTTGCTGCAAAAGCTGCAGATGACTAGGTCTTACTGGATTGATCATCAATCCTCAAGTCCAGCAGCAATCCTTTGCTGTGGTTAATGCCTGAAGTGTCACATGAGAGCAGGTCCTGCTCTAGCTGGAAATCTTCTGTATGTTATCTGTCTGCAAAACCAAGAACTGAGTCGGATGACACTCTGTGAGACTTGTGAGAGATATTCATGAATGTGGTTCTATCTAATCACTCAGTAACTTCATGGAAATGAGATATCTTAAGGTGGGAGAACTTGACCCTGTACTGACAGGTATTTTATTATTAGGGGCTGAATTAACAATATATATGTCACAGCACAGCTGGTCTGTAGCTGGACAGATAAATCTGACCATAACTTAAATCCAATACGGCTAGCCTGGTTCATTCTAGAAAAGAACTAAGTCCCTGGGTGAGCAATGATAGGATGGATTTGAACTCAAACAGGAAACCTCAGCCAATCCTGTTCAGTCCTGAATGCAGACATACCACTGGCCAGGGAGCTGGGAGGTGCTGAGACCCTGACCTGGGCATGGGAATTTTGAACCCCCTATAAAAGAGGGTTCAGAACAATAAACCATTGTTTATCCCATGATCTTGGTGCCTTGAGTCATATGTCTGTCTCCAACCTACGACCGATAACATTATATCTATCTATCTATCTATCTATCTATATCTATCTATCTATCTATCTATCTATCTATCTATCTATCTATCTATCTGTCTGTCTGTCTGTCTATCTATCTGTCTATCTGTCTGTCTGTCTGTCTGTCTGTCTGTCTCTCTCTCTCTCTCTCTCTCTCTCTCTCTCTCTCTCTCTCTCTCTTTTTAAATTATTAATATTTGGTACTGACTGCAGCATTAGCTGTCCCTGCTCTTATCAGGTCCTGTGTAGTGGAATATATTTACACAGGAGCATGTCTTTCCTGGCCATGCAGCCAAATCCAGAGCAAGGTAGCTGAAGTCACTCATGACCACTGGCTGGGGAGTTTAGAGATTCCCAGAAACATTTGGCTCAGCATTTTATAGGCATTAGGCTGAATGAGCTGATATAAGGAGAAGGAGAAAACAGATGGGAGAAAGCATTTATGAAGCAGCTGCCCGTTTACCAGTAATTTAGTACATTTCCTTCAGTTCTTTTCATTAAGCCACAATATGTGGTTGTCTCATTTTCTGTGAGATGCATTGAATGTTCAAAAGACTCAGCTATAATTACACAAATGCTGAAAGAGCAGAGGCATGCACTGTGTCAGGAATAGTTTTCTCTCTTTGTGTTGTGGAGTACAACAGCCTGATGCTGCATCCTTCTTCTACAGTCGTCTCTTTTCTCTGTATTCTCTGCAGTTAGCGGGGAAATGTGAGGAGTGGATGATTTACAATGAGAGTTGTTTAAATCTGAGGACCGTATATGGAGTGTTTGATTCCAGGTTTGGACTCATTGGTAGCAGCTTAATATGGTTAACTCAGAATTTTTCAGTAGAACTTGCTTGATTGTCTGTAATCTCTATTCCAGGAGAAAATTTCATCTTTCATTCTGACAATAGCCAGATATATCACATCTTCCTTGCACTAATCTGAGACCCTTTACACCTGCATTTAGAAAATAGGGCTGAATTTTTCTAAAAATTAAGAATAACACTTATTTTCCTGACAGTGTTGCACAGTTTGTTAATGATGATGGATGTTTGTGATATTATGCTAATGGTTTAAACCTACCATCTTACCTGCCCACCTCAAGTTCCTCACCAAAATGTAAGCTGGCTTTGCCAGGAATCTGCCGTGAGATTAGTAGGGAGAGGCCATGTCATGTGAAGCATGTGTGTCCTGGAGCAGGAAGGTGAGCACAGTTTGGCTATGCTTGCCTGGCCCAGGAGCAGGGTGGGAGATGCTGTGAAGCTCTGCTTCTCATTCTTGGTGCTCTAAATCCATCTGTAGAGAATTTGACTTACACCAATCTCAGGAAGTAGATGTGAACACCATTCCCAGTGTTTGTGGCTACTATAAGCAGTTTCCTTAGTGACTGTACACAGAGAGATAAAGTGCTGGATGTGGACCAGTACTTTGAGTACACTGTTACATGGGCTAGGAATTCTAGTGGATTTCAGATGGAAAGGACTTTTGCATGACAAGACATAATACACCGTCTTCTCTATGCTGCCGTGGTGAGCAAGCCTTTGTTAAGTCTGCAGTTCCCATAAGGTGCATTAAGGCCTCAATTACTAGGTCCGCCTGCAGTAACCTTGCATCATTTTCAACCTCAGGTGAAAAGTAACCCAAATCATTACAGGCAGAACCAGTGCTGCCTGACACAGTGGCTTTCCAGGCACCCTGAGAGTGACTGGAAAGGAAACCTGGAATTTGTGTAACCTGTGCCCATGTGTTCTTTGGGCAGAATTTCCAGAGTGTTTCATTCCTTCTATGATTTTGGATTTTGGAGTCAAGGGCAGAAATACTGAACTGCTGGCAATTGTTAGAACTTCATTAGGAAGACCACAGTCCCATGGAATTGGGACAGTTTCCACCATTTAAGCGGTACACAAAGAAACTCCTTAAGCCACTAGCACAGTGAACTCAACACAGATTTCAATTTTATTTCTGAAAGCTTTAAAAAGCTTTGTTAGAAAATAGTAACTTTGTAGTGAACTTCAAATGGGGTAATGGTATCAGTTTACCAGTGTCCACTTCATGAAGTAGTCTGAGACTTTGGGGATGTGACAGCCAAGTCACATCTTTGTGTTGCACCCAGAAAAATGAGGATGTCCCCAGCCCCTGAGAGAACTCTGCTCTCCAGTGAGCAACACAGTGGCTCTTACCACTTGTCATCTTTGGTCCTCAAACACTCAGTGTTTCAGCTCTTCTGTCTGTGCCAGCAGCCCAGCCAGCCCTGCTGGCTTGCTGTGCCTTCCCCTCCTGAGCTGGAGGCTGGGCCTGCAGTGTTCTGGTGCTGGGCGCAGTGGGAGGTGTGTGCGTGCAAAGCTGCTGGCTCTTGTGGAACACAATTACCATTGATCAGGAAGAAGCAGAGCTGTGTGCTTTGAGTTTAGTTTTTCATGCCAGTATTGTTATCTGCCAAATCCATTAACTCTGCGGTGCAGCTCAGGGTACTTTAAAGATTTAAATGGAATTGACTGAAACCCAAAACTTAAGTACAGATGAGTGTTATTTACCCCCAGTTCTCCCTATAATTCTTTTTCTGGGGCTAAAGCAGCAGCAGTAATTTTCTCCACCTCCTCTGGGTACTAGTCTTCTGTGTTAAAATTTAGCTTGGTTGTATGTCTGCATTGCCTTGAAGAAAGGCAAGATCCACCTGGACACAGGTGAGGCCAGCATCAAGGAGGAGCTGATGGCGGCAGGAGCTGGCACTGGGGAGGGGTGGGATTGCAGTTTGTGTGTGATGGCCACACCAGCCTGTGGCAAAAAGCTGCTTGGGCTGTCCCTGCAGGGGCTGGTGTGAACAGAGCTTGATTTCAGCCATGATGCTGTACTATGTGTTACTCCTGCAGAATCTCTAATAGTTTCTGAGAATGGAGCTCTTCCTTCCATGGAGGTACTTAAAGCAAAGTTCCTCCTCTGGCTGCTACCATATAGTACCTATTTTTATGGCACCTCTATGAGTTTTTACTTTTCTAAAGGAGTGCTCTTTTGTTTTCCTCACCAGAAGATTAAATTGGTTGGACCGAGCCTGGAACACGCAGAAGTTCTTATGATGCAGGAGTGATGGGGAGGTATGTAGAGAGGGGTATCTCCTGGCAGGCTTGTTTCCTGAGGAAACCGGGCCCATTTCCCTTTTTTTCCCTCATCCTTCGCAATATCCAAAAAATGAAAAGGTGGCTTTTTCCAAGGGGGACATGCAGCAAAAGAACAGGCTAAGTAAGCCTCAGTAGACTAATGTTGCCCTTATCCCACTTGTTATGCTGCAGGAACATCGTAGCTGAACAGCACCACATGGGCACAGGTGGCACTGGTGATGGAATGTAAAAATGAGTTCTTCCCCTTTTCCAGTAGTGTCATACATACATCTGATGGACCTCAGGCAGAATGCAGTCATGTCTACCACTGGTAGCCTGATGTTTCCCAGAGAATTTAAAGATGTCTGAGCCAGTGATGTGGTGCCCACATAGAGAGTATTTCTGTCCTCTTCTGCCTACTCTGCTTTAGGATCATGTTGCTAGAAAATTACTGATTGTGCAGAATATGGAGCAATGGATGCATAACTAGATTAATGGTGACAGCACATTGTGCAAGCAAATACTTTTTCTTCCCATCTCTAGAGACAGAAATAAGCAAAAAATAACAAGCAACAAGATACTGCAGCTACAAAACTGGTGCTGGACTTACCAAAGCACCTTATATGTTTTCTGTTCTGATTACAAGTGCAATATGATTACTTCTCAATGCTTGCATTGATTACTTTAACTGAATGCATTAGACAGAATATTTACGATTTGTTCCAATCACCATATTTTGTAAGGTTAGAAGGCAAAAGTTCAGAAATTATATTTGAGGAGACTATAAAATTTAAGCTACTTAGGGATGAATTTTAATGGCTCTAATTTCTGATGACAGTCCTCAGGCATTGTTGGGTCCCTGCATTGAAGTTTTAGGGCCTAAAGTGCTAGAGTTGCACTTTAACCATTAATTAAAGTGTTCTGTTAAGTTGCTGAAATCATAATAGATATTCCGCAGTTGGTATAATTAATTATCAGATTTATCTATGTGAAATTGTGGCTTTATGAGAGTAAAACAAATTATTACTAGCTTATGTTTCTACATCACAGCCTTATTACTTGGATACAGAAGGTTATTATGAAATCCATTTATCTGCAACCTGGTTACATGCCTGAAATATTAGTCCCAGCCACTGCATTTCAATAATCAAAGGTAAATTGTTTTTAAAAACTAAGGACATACGCAGTCAATACTGACCTTGGTTTGTATCTTTATTTTTTTAAACATATAAGCTAAAGTTAAGCAAACTAATTTTCTTTTAATTTTGTAATTTTTTTTACTCTATCAAGTTATGCTAGTCCTATGTTAATTAGTCCTGATGTGTGCCTGAGTGGATAGAGAGAGGAAGAATATTAGTTCTTTCTTGAAAGGGCTGGGCTTCTTTTTTGTTTTTTGAACAGTACTTATTGATGCCATTCAAAGGCATTCCATTCTAAAGGATGATAAGTTTCCAGTAGTCAGCAATGGTTCAGCACCACAGTTGTGTATAACAAGAGAATCATCATAAATACAGTAGACAACAGCGAAGTATGTCTGTAGTGTAATTTTTTTGTGGAATAAGGAATGGTGGTCCATGTATGAGAAATCAGCATTGCCATGCTAAAGGCATTTTGGGGAAACCGCAGTCCCAAACTTCCATTTAAGAACAAAGCTGTTCCTGTGAAGAGAAGCAAGAGTGTTATAAGCATTAAGAAAATTAGTGTGTTGACAATTAGACTGTTTAAAGGAAAAAGAAACTATTAACAGGAGTATCTGAGTTTTACTGAATTTATTTATCCATTCTGTTTTGTCTGGCCAGGAAGGTGCTTGGAGAAGGAATGCAGTACATTCCTACCCCAAACAGCTCCACACTCTGTTCAGAGGGCCCATGTCCAGATCAGAACTAAAAGTCTGTATAGCCTCCTTTTAAATACTTTCCTCGCTGAGATTTCAGAGGAAGGAGCATGAATTAGAACACAAACCATAGAAAGGCATCCTGCAGGCAGTGAATTCTTTACTCCCACTGTGTTAGCTATTTCTGTGCTACATTGAGCAGAGATTTGAAATGTAATGTTGGCCTTTTAATAGAAAGCAAATTACGAGCAAGAAAGTAGCAGTCACAGTATCAAGGGCTTACATGCCACATTGGCCCTAATCTGTAAAAAAACGAATCCCCAGTAGCTTGGTGGACACAAAGATCCTTCTCCTCTTACTTCAGCTATGGTAGTTCTTAGGGCTGAGTGTAGTATCGTCCTGCACAGACTATTTTTCCTGTAAAACTTGAATACAGAAAGCAGCAAATGCACCTCCAGGATGATATTCTGTGGTTCATGCAGAATGCACCTGCACATCCTCCTCTTGTCCTTCCTGTTTCTGCCTGGGGGAATGTTTGTCCTCTGCCAGGTTCTTGTGGGAGTGACACTGGTTCAGAGCTGCCTAAGGGCGTGAAGGCTTAGTACATCTTCCTGTCTATTCATGTTTTATGGATGGAGGAGGGACCATGAGCGTCCTGGGGTATAACAACCATGACTGGAAGAGGAAGCAGGACCAATTTATTCTACTGCCCAGGTTAAAACAAGCCAGGATGCCAGCCAAATCTTAAGGCAAGAATGCAAGAGTGTAATATGGGGACTTCATAGGGTAAGTTCATAGCAGGGATTCAAATGACCACATATAGCTTTCCACATAGGGTATTTTCGTAAGAAAGCCAGAACATAGAAAACTAGTGATGTGTATGCATAGATTACATAAATCTTCTGGGCACTTCTACTCCATAATATCAGCTGTAATTATTAAAATTATAGCTTAATTATCTGCTTTGGCACAGGTACAAAATAATAATCTTGTCTTGCTTGTCTAAACTGAGATGATGGCTGATGGCAGCTGTGATTGTCTCTGCCCTAGCCACGAATTTCATTAACTCCATCAATGTGACAACTCTAGAGTCCCGCTATTGACAGGAACTCCATGGTAAATTTGCTAAATTCTTTGGCTTGTGCTGCCCCTCAGCTGTGTTATAATACAAAGATAGTTTAGTGAATCCTAGGAGCCAAATGGTGTCTACCATAAAGACTGCTCCACAGTTTTTCAGCCTTATACAATCCATAGAAATTAGTCATTTAGTTCTACCCTTAGAAAGGGTAGAAAATGTGTAGAGTTCATATCCCCAGTGAAGCATGGTTCAGTGCTCATCATGATACAGTTATTTATCAGTGACAATACCGGAAGCAGTGTTTAAATTCAGCACCTCTGCCATTTCTGAGAAGAGCATTGCTGGGAGAACTGTCAGCTGCTTGATACCAAGTAATTTGTTACATCTTCTTACAGTTCATAACATCAGTTCAACCTTTTTTCAAACAAGTCTGACTTGCTTCTTTAATCACTTTATAATCTTCACAGCGATCCTCACCCATTATATGCCTATTTGAGTTATGTTAACATAGCAGTGAAGATTAGGATGTTTTAATGTCTTAATTATAGTCTATACATTTTTAAAGACTGCAAGCATCAGAGTTGGGGAAGCAGCAAAGGTGTTTGGCCTTACAGTCACTGCCCTCCAGGAATGGGGTGCTTGCTCTCTTTCTGTATCATCAGTCACTCCATCTGTCAGGACAAAGGGGCCTGGGTGAAGTAGCAGGATTGTTTCTTGAATGCTAACGCCCTCCACAGATGGTGTCAGAAGGTAATAAGAGGAATGCATTCTTGCTGTTGGTTGTCCCTCTCTGACTGCCCCTCTCCAAAGGGGAAAACTGCAGAGGTCAAGGCTGCACATTATCAGTCCTGTCCGGAGCTGATTCCCCATCCCCACAGCAGTGACAGTATGGTGAAAGCCTGCTGTAGCCAGCATAGGGAGTTGGAGTTCTAGGTGAGCTCAAGAAATCTGGGGGTTTGGTCAATAGTTACAGTAACGCAAATCTGACTAATGAAAATTACAGTTTGACACACTACATGTGCTGCCAGAAATGACTGTGCAATATTAATAAATGCTAACAAATATTATCAAATACTATGGCTCTGACTTTTACTGTGATACATTTTCTAACAGTCAAGGCAGGCTCTCTGGAGATGGGCTTAGGAACATCAAATATTGATCTGAGTCTTGCATTACTCCTTAGGTGGCTTTGGTACTTTACGTCTATTATCTACTCTTAACTTTATTTAGACTATTTTTGCAGCTTTGAAAGATGTGTTCTTGGTTTCGCCCAGCATGACCAATTAATTTTAAAGTATTTTAAAATAATTTATTGGAATGCAGTATATTGCTTTAATTCAGAGAGATTAATGCTTGGTCCCCTTTCTGAATTACGTGTACATGTCTAAGGGATCTTTTCAAATAAATGTAGAGTGTAAATAGGGTAGCACTGCTGACAGTCTTCTGGGCAAACCCACAGCTGTGGACAATGATTTACTACTCTCTTTTAAGATGAACAGAGCAAGTTTTCCTTTGGTAGGGTAGGATACCAGTAGGATAAATACATAGATAGGATGTGAGAGGATAGGATGTGAGAGGATGTGACATGGCAGGACAGAACAGGACAGCACAGGACAGGACAGGGTAGGAAACCAGTAGAATAAAGGAAGGTTTACAGTAAGTAAAGCAAAAAGAATCAGTACAACTCTGGGAACAGGACTTTTTCAGAAAGAATGAAGGTACTATCCTTGAAGTAATTATCTTGATAGACTCCCAGTGGCCCACTGAAGATGTATTTGAGTTTGCATTCATGCAACAGAATCAGGTAGATCAGCCCAGTTAAACATGTCTTCTGCATTTGTCTTTCCAGGTACCAAAGACCATCAACTTTTAATATGGTTGATTGTTAAGGAGCATTTTATGTGTTCATACTTCGACTGGCCTGAGCAATGGAATGCCCATAACATTTAACACAATAACTTGACATTTAAATGTCAGTTAAAAGTCTTTTCTTGAGCTGGTAAAATTTCCAGAGGGATGTGTGTTTCATTATTGGAATGGCCTCACAAATAGCTAGATAATGTGACTATGATTCCAGGTCCTTGCCAGAGTTTTGTTCTACAAAGAGAGAATTTAAAATTAATTATTCCCAGGACCTGCATAATTTACAGAGTTGGTAATGACTGGTGTAGTAGCCACTGTGTGCAAGCAGGCATGAGGAAGATTTTACTGACTCTGCTGGGAAACCACAATGCTCTTATGAAATACCTCCAGGAATAATTATGAAAATGACACATTTTCCAAACATTTTCATTGCTTCTGAGCAAAAATCTGCTTGGAAATAATAAAGGACCACAGCAGTTTATGCTGTGATTTTAGGATGAAGCTCCTTAGTAAATGTCTTATATGTTGGTGGGCATAAAAGGTTTTTTCTGAGGCAAACACACTGCAATGTGAAAATGGTAGAGAGTAGTAACAGCAGCTTGGAGAGCTGTTCTAGGCCCTAGAGCTCGAGCACAGGAAGCTGCACTGCAATGGGCACAGCCTTTACCCCTGTGGCTTCTCTTGGAGCAGTACCTAATCCACAGGGGCTCTGGGCAGTCGTCTGCTGCACAGAGAGGCGGTGCTCCTTATTTTGCTCTCTCTTTTGTAATAAAAAAGTCTCAGCTGTGCTGCAGGGGAATGGCAGTAGGATCAAGATCAAAATTTGCCATTCTTCTTTGCCAGCCAGCAGCATTCTCTTTAATTTTTAGTGATTGCAAACTACCCTATTCATGAGGCTTTGGAAAAATCAATAATATATGCACATTTGGTGGGGAGTAAGTGATGTCATCTCTGTTCAAATGTGCGATTATGATGTGAGATGAGGTACTGACAGTTTGAAATCCTTTATAAATTAATTAAATTGCTTCATCTAAAAAGAATAGGATGACTTTTATCAAAACTGTTCTTTTCTGAGATAATGAATAAAGTAATAATGTAATTGTTAATTTCACTGATTGAGGTTTGGAATCAGATTTAGAAAGGAAAAACTGAACACAGATGTGAACTCCTGTTTCTAACAATTGTTTCATCTTAAGGGGATCTTGGGTTCCTTTTCCATAGGAGAGCGCTTGGGTTGTGTTCAGAAGAAGCCTGATATTAAATGCAAACTAAAGCAGGCAGACCCAGGAAATTACACAGGACTTCCCAAACCTACTTACACTGAGTGAACTACTTTAATAATGTCAGCTGTTCCAGCTGTACCCTTAAGGAGAAGCTACACCCCTGTTAGTGTGCTGGGAAAATGGTGCTGCTTGGCCGTTATTGTTGTCCATTGAGATTTACAGACAGTTGGGTGGTGCGACGGTGAGGGAAGACAAGCTGACAGTCAATGTGATTGATAAAGCAAGCTTCAGTTTATTTGGAAAGCTCAGTTTCTTTTATACACTGTTCAGCAAGCATGCTTACCTGTCACAAAGTGATTGGCTAAAAGCAAAAGTTAAACATACTTCTGTGCTGTTTTGAGAACCAGGGTTCCTCCTCGTTCTCACAGCTGTAGCTTCTTATTAATTAAAACTATCAAGATTATAGTTTATGCCTTCTTGCCAAGAGTATAGCGTTCTTACTCTATTATCAGCATAGCTTTGCAGTTTGCTTTTTCTAAATTTTCTAACAATGAGATTGCTTGTACAATTCTTCTAATGATCCATGGCCTTGTTCTAGCAGCCATTCTTCAACAGTTGGGCAGGCACCACTTTTTGCTGGAGCACTGTGGTAAACTGAGTTGTCTTGGTTTGAAAGGACAGGTGTCTGCTAAGGAAGGCAGGAGCCTCCCTTGAAATGGAAGCCCCTTTCCTCTGAATTATTATAAATTTGAAATAAAGGGGGTCTCAGGCAAAGATATGGGAATAAGAATGACAGTTCTTTATTATGAAAATTAAGATAAAAATGCAGCATTACAAAAAAAAAAAAAAAAAACCAAACAAAAAACCACTGACAGAGTCAGAATCCAACCTGACACCCTGTGGGTCAGGCTGTTGGTAGCGGTCCAATTAAATGGTGGCTGCAGCCCTCCTGGAGTGGCAGATGTGGTTCTATTGAAAGGATGATCTTGTAGAAGGGCATAGTTTTCCTCTGAAGGTCCAGTGGTGGTATAGATGGACCTGGTCATCCTCTGATAATCCAGAGGGAAAAGCTGACTGCAGTGTTCCAAATCTCAGATTATATCCAGGTAGGAATGATTGGCTCCTTCCCCTGGGTAGAGCATCTTACAATGGAATGATGTAATTTTATCAGTCATGCAGTGAGACTCAATGACCCGTTAACAAAAGATATATCTCTGGATGGAGGATGGGTCCTGGAAGAGATAAAGAAAACTGCTCCACCTAGTTTTTAACAGCTGGCCTGTTAACAGAGGATAACCCCCTCCCCCCAGAATTATGAGGGATGGGTCATGGAGGAGATAAAGAATACTTCTCCACCTGGTTTCAACAGATGGTGATAGAACACATACTTCTGGATACATCTTGCACTGCAACCTAAGACATTAGTTCACTGAGTTATTTAATGTTATGTGTACATTTCTAATGGGTGAGTCTTTCTGCTTGCTTAAATAATTTTCCTCAAAAACTATAGAAGGCAATTCCTTACAGTTTCAGTCTATTCAGCCCTAAATGCCTGCTAGCACATAACCAAAAATCCTCTTCTACCTGATTCTAAAACACCTATAAAAAACACCCAAATTTATTTGTGCCCTCCAAAGGCAGATATCTGTTCTTGTTTAAAAACTTCTGTAAGGAAATCTGTGCCACATTATTGGCACATGCTGTCAAATTAGAGGTGTTGGTCTGAGGAGATGTCCGTCATCTTTACAGCACAGCAACAAACACACTACACTACAGTCCCTGCTTACAGATAGGTACCAAACAAATCAAAGTAAATAGGAATTAAGAACTATCTGTTTGAGACCACAACCATTTGAGATTTCAACGTACATACCTTGCCTTGCTACTACTGCTATTCTGGCTTGTTTTTACTTCTTCAACTGAGTTAGCATGACAAGGATGTGATAGCAGAGGATGAAACAGCTGGGTCTTTTTCAAGCTATGTCAATGATTAACTTTCCTCTGTTTATTGAGAAAGGAATCCACAATGGTTTATTGTTTGGGGTTTTGGAGGAGTTGCTTTTTCAGTGTCATGTCCAAATAGAATTTGCTGCTTTGTACTGGATCCTAAGACATGGTTGGGTTCTAAGAAGGTGAAGGGGATCTCTCCTTCCATTTGCAAATCCTTCTTTGTGTAAGACAGTACTTAATGTTAAACCAATGTCTAGTGAACAAAATTACCTAGAGAGTTACATTATCTGTTGGCAGGGGAAAGGAAAGGACAGTGGAGAGACATCTGGATGAGCTTAAATCTGGAAAGTAAGAGCTTGAATTTTTCTTTGTGGTTTTTTTTATTTGTTATTTACACATGCAGTTAGTTTTAACAATTGCCACAGTTGTTGAAGCACGTTCTCACTGACAGTGTGATTAAGTCCTATGCACCTTTCTTTTCCCATATTTTGCATAAACACTATTAAAATACAGCTCTTCACTATGGTGCCAGGTATGCTAAGCAGATATGTAAATCAGTCTCATGCAATTCAAAGGAATGCTGAGTATTGCATACTTTATAATCATATTCTTGTTAGAACTAGCAACAATAATTAGTACTATTATCAACAACTGTGTATCATTTTAATTTGATAATATCTCCTGTTGTGAGGGAAAGGGTCAGGGTGCAGTATTCAGAAAAACAGGAATGACTATGAAAAGAGAGAAAAGTGGTTTTAACACTCTGATTTGGAGTTGGGATGAAATCAAGAAATTCTGTGCAGAGGTTGGATTTATGCGTTTAATGCAGAGCAGGCTTGTGAACAGGGCCAGCAGCTGCACCAAGGAAAATGGGTATGAATCTGGCTCTGCACCACACCCTAGGATTTTTGCCCTGTTGTCACCTAGACCCTGGCTTAGGGCCTAGGGCAGCCATCAAGCTGGCAAGGAATATTTTAAAGGTGCAATTCGGGAGGAGGTATAGTAATCTGGGAGTTAATCCAGCTGTATTCCAATTCATGGAAGTAAAGCAAGGAGCAAGAAAGCTTTTTAACTGCAAACACGCTGCAGTATTAGTGAACGTCAGAATGATGCACCAAATTTGCACTTCTGGACCATGACTGAATTAACCTTGGTTCTGACCCCATTACTCCTCCTCAGATAGTTTCATTTTCATGTGTCTCTACTGAAGCTTGAGGTAGGATCTCTTCCACCAAATTTAGTTCAAAAATACCAGGTGCTTTCAAAGTAGATGCTGTCAAAACCAAGACTTCGGCCTCTCTGCCTTCAGGCTCTACCCATCCTTGCAGGTGCAGAGGGTGTCTGCTAAACTTTTTACAGTTCCATTCTGGAACACAGGCGGATTTTTAGTTGCCATGTTCTTTGTTAGTTTATTTTATTCCTGGTTTCCCATGCTCTTCAATAATAATTTGCAAAGTCTAGGATTAACTGTATTAATTCTGCATAAATAGTCTTAGATAAATTAGAAATGTAGAAGTTCTGAGCTGTGCCTGGGCTAGAGAGGCAAGAGCTCTTGGAGCTCCCTGGAAGACAAGCAGCTTCACACAAGTTTCCATCCCACCTCCCTTGAGCACCTATTTTGGTAGGAGATGAATCACTGCTTTTCCACTTCTTTGAGAAGAAAGAAGCTGGATGACTCACATACACTAGCAAAATGCCTAAATGTTAGATATCTTGGCTAAGCTCATCCCTAAGAACTCCTTCAGAAACTGGTATTTTTAGAGACTGGCTCAATTGCCTTGTTTTGGAAGAGAACCGAGGTGGGAAAGAGGGTGATTTCTGGCTGCAGTGTCAGGGCATCACTGGTCTGGCCCTCAGCTGTGGCAACATTATGGTTGTGCACCACAGCACAAGCTGTAAGTCCTGGGTTACAGCAGCTTCATGCCTGAATCTGGAACTGTTCCAGTCAAGCACAATCTGAGCAGCTGAAAAAAAACCCCTCTCTAGTCCTAAGGAAGGCTTACACATGCCTCTGGGATGGCACAATCTGCAAGCTGCAAAAGGAGGACGGCTCCAATCCCAAGTTATGTTTTCATCATTGTGTTTTCATCCTGGGCATCTTAAACTTGCTGAATTTCCCCAAATCTCCCAGACGCAGCTGTTGTTATTGCTTATGTCCTTTTAGGTGTGGGTATATTTTGCTAAAACTGCCTGTTCTTCATATGATTTCTACAGCAGTTCTTCTCATAACAATAAATTCCTTTCTCTTACAAATACAGTTAAGATAATTGCTCCATTTACAATCCATGCTAACCTAAAAAAATTTAGTTTAGAGCTCTGAACAAGCATTTCCACATCCAAAGCAACAGAACTATTCAAGAGTGCTGCTGCCAAGCAATGCCTAAGCTGTCCTGGGGCAGAACCTGTACAGGCTCTGCTCACTGAGAAGGTCTTGGAGCCAAGCTCCTCAGCTTCTTCTTGGGCCTGAATTTCATCACAGATGAACTGCTGTATTTCCAAACAGCTGTGCAGATTGAAAAGCAAATCAGTATTTGGCATGGAAGGTTGCACAGTCTGTGCTTGCCTACATCACACTTATCATTACTTTTCCTCCATTTGGCATTGGAATAGCTGTCATTCTGCTTGATTAGCTCCCAGATGATGGAAAAGTTGGCAAACTGTTTCTAATGGAAACACAGCAGCCTGTTTCTAGAAGGGGGTTGTTATAAGTGAATTTAAAATATAATGGATACATTTAGGAAATTATTTACATTTTACTGTGTGATGGTCCCTTGGCAACTGATCACAGAGTCTCACTGAAGTGTTACAAGTATCAACCCTTTGGGAGAGAGAGCTGGCTTAGAATTTCCCATCCAAGCAATTTTCTGAAGTGAAGACATAGTTCCCAGAAAATAAAATAATTTTCCAGAAGTTCATTTTTATTATGAACAATAAAAAATTGCATGTTTATGGTCATTTTGATTTGTATATTAACACTTTTGTCAAAATGGCATGAGACATTTAATAACTGTGTTGGTATTAGCTGGAATTCCCTTATTGGTGTGCATCAGTCCATAGAACCACAGCTCAGGACTCTCTGTGTTTACCTGCTTGAGGGCTGATCTATATCCCTCAGCTCTATGTTGGTTTCTGGCCACCATCTATCACTTGTTCTAGAGAGGGACCCATAGCAGGTTTGGTATCCAGAGGCGGGTAGGAATGTAAGGGCCCTGGAGGTTTCCACACTGTCTCAAACTACACTACTGTGTGTTGAAAAGGAGTGGCTAAGAGCTTGCCCTCTCGGGTGGGTGGGAAATCAACAGAATCAGACTCAAAGGTAGTCTAGTCAGTTATTTAAACTTTTCCAGTGAGTCAGATTATTAATACTTTCTTTTGCTTGGAATAATACCTTTGGAGGATTCACTGCAGCACAAAATTTGTTGCACCAAATTAGAGGCATCATTTTAACAGAGAGAGCAGGCTTGAGAAAGGAGGCCTTTTCTGGAGGGGGGAACAAAAGATGCGTGACAGCAAATTCCCTTAGGAAGATAAAGTAAATTCATTTCAGCTTGTAAAAAAATAAAATACTGTATTCCCAAGCTGTTTTGGTTGTTTTATCCTGATCACTGCACTCTGTGTGCCTCTGCATTGCAAATTAGCATTTGCTGTCTGTAATCTCTGTGTCAAACCAATTGCAGTGATTTATACCTCTGCTCTTGTCCAGCTTATCTCCTGTGTGGCCAAGGAGGCATTTCTCTTCTGCTGTTGTGACTTTTTCATTATTGGAATTTATCTCGGGGCTGTGACTGTTGTGCAGAGTGTGCTCACTGTCTTTCTGAATGAAGAGCACGATGCATTTTGACAGAGCTCTGGGAGGAACAGTTCTTCCCTCTCCCTCCCCTGGGAGCCTGATACCATGCAAAGTATGAGGAGTGACTTCAGAACTCCCTGGGAAACTCTGTTTCCACTGAATCAGAGTTTAAGAAGGCAAACATGAAGAAGAAAGCATTTTTCTTATCATGGCAGGTCAATTCAATTTGTACCCAACAGCGTAATGCTTTAGATGCTATTTTTAACAAAAAGATTTTAATCACTGTGGCAGGCTAAATGTTCCTGATAGACTGTATATGCTGTCTCTGACTTCTGTGGATAAAATAATTTTACTGTTACCATCAATAATTCTCTCTGTTTCGACTAAAAGTGCTTCAGTATTTTTCCTGGTAATTGAAACACAGACCCAGACATGGCATGCATTACTGTGAATGGGAGCAGAAGTAGCACATGAGAGCTGAGCTCCTGCTCAGTCTTCATTGGGACAGTTTTTGGGGTCCAAGGGGAGTGAGAGTCACCTTCAAGAGATGCTGTCTTGGAGGAGCTGCATCCCATGTGCAAGGAGTTGTAAAGTTGAGGATTATCCCTGCTCTACAGGACTCAGTCTTTTGTGGAGTCAGCTCAGCTGGTAGTGGAGATGGAGAAGGCATACTTCAGGGAAAAGATACCCTGAATTCCTTGAAAAAGGTCTTGACATTTCAAAATGCTTCAACCTGTGACCCAGGTGTTACTATTATTTTAGTCACTTTCCCATCTGTATAGCAGAGAACAATTGGTGAGGTTTCTGAGTTAAAAGGATCCTAATTCTTGTGTTTCACTATGAAAATGGGGAGAGTCAAGCCTGAAAATAAAATGATACCTGGGAGAGGAAAGCCTTGCTTTAAGGCCTGGATACAAACCCGTGGTACGGGTATGGGGTCACCTGACGGTGGCTTTAAGAAGTTAAATCCCTTCACAAACCTGCATAGGTCCCTCATCTATTTATTACAACACTGAAACTGAAGTTCAGGAGCTGCTTCCAGGTGGCACTGGCACTGCATGGACATAGAGTGGCAAAATTCAGCCCTGTGCAGTGAACCACCCAGTGCTGGTTGGCTGCAGGTGTATGGTTGGGAGCCACTGGCAGGCACCTGAATTCCTGCTCCTGGTTCCTGACCCTGCACCGTAGGTCTGTCTGTAACAGAAGGCAAATGTGCAGTTTGGACACCGAAAAACACATCTGAGAAGCTCTTTGTTAATGGTTATCACTATATTTCTTCTCCCCATCCGAAATCACATCACATGAGAACATTAGAGATAATGAATTGAACAATCTTTTTTTTCCGTTAACACATATTTACTTAGCATTTGGGTTTATTACAGGTTTTGTTTCTTTCTTTTGTCACAAGCTATTGATTTGACCAACTCTTTTGGTAAGCAGCAAAATGTAAATTTTGTAGCAGTTTTGTTACCCTGAATAAAAAAAACAAACAAACAAACAACCAAAGGCATGGAGCCAAGGATTTGTTGTGTTCATCTCTATTTGCAGGGGAGTGAGTTGGAATTTCACATGGTGTGTTCAGCAGCAGCTACTCAGCATCACCTGGGAGCTTGTAATTAAGGCCATTCCTCCTGCAGGATGTACAGCCTGCTCTCACTGCAGATTCTCTTTCAAAATCTTCACATCTGTCTATAGGTGTAAGACTTTGTGTTCTTAATTCCTGTATGGCTGTTTTGGAACAGGGTTATTTTTGGGGGTGTCCCCAAGAGCAGTGAGAAGACAAGTGTCTCCAGAGGAAGTGGCAGTCCAGTGTGGCCTTGGGGCCGTGGGGCAGATTCACTGCAAGGCAGTGAGGAGGTTGATCTGGACTCCAGCATCTCCAAGCCTGCTGCTTGCAAAGTAACGTGTGGGTACTGTCCCCTCTCACCCAGCCTTTGGCAGCCGTGGGCTTGCAGAGCGCCTGAGGGTATCGGGGCACTGAGTGTCCCCTGCTGCTGGAGCAGGCACTGGGGGCGGTAGCAGCTCAGGGTGCCTTCCTCCAGGGCCTTGGACATGTCTGTGCAAGAATGCCTGGCTGCAGCTGACATCCTTCTCCCCACAGTGCCTGAGCCTTCAACAGAGCCACAGAGGAGGGGAAGTGGTCTGGGGGCTGTGCAGAGGTCAGGGATGGAACAGGGTTGGGAGGGGGCTGGCACAGACTTCAGGGCAGGGGTGAAGGACAGAGCAGGCTGAAGTCTGACTCAGAAAAAAAATCCATGATGTCTATCACTGATGCCTTATGTTTATTGATGAGAGAGAGACAGAGGTGGTCTCTCTGAGCTTGGTGAACAGTTCTGTAATTGACCAGTGCCCGGGCTGGTTGAGCTATTCCTTGCTATGGGTTTTTCTCATGAGTAATAACCCACCAAGGAAAAATCCTTGAGTGCTGCCCAGATGAGGTGACTGGGGTGTTACTAACATTCAGCAATGCTCTGCTTTCTGTTACAGTCCCCTGCTCTCACAGAGGATCCATGGCCTGACCTCTGCTGCTTACAGGTTAATCCTCCAGCCTTGCAAACTTGGCTTTGCCACTTCTCCCATGATCAGGGTCTCTGACAAAAACAATGCAGATTGCATATAAATTGCAATAATTGCAGATAAATCCTGATAAATTATAGCTCCTCAAGTCTAGAGTACAGTGAAATGTTATACAAGGAAAAAGAGTGAGACCCTTCAAGAGCCTTTTATGGTGATTCATCTGGGAAATTATCTGGGAGCAGATAATTTAATACTAATGGCTTTTTTTTTCCCCAGTGTCATTGTCAGATGATATTCCAGCATCCTCTCTCCATGCAAAATGGGCTGGGATATGCTTTGAAATTCATAGCTACACAGCCAGTGAGATGAGTAACGAGCAACAAAGATCAGGAAATATTTTGAGGAGGATTCTGTGGCCTCCCAGAAATTGAATTTTTTCCTGTCTGGCTGTTATAGGGCAAAATCATAGCCTAGGGACTAAATACTTGGTTGGTGTTAGGTGTTCTAACTACAGTGAGCTTAAGGAATTGTACCTTATGAGAGCTCTAGATGCAGCAAAGACCATGTGTGCAGAGAAAAATCGGGAAAAGTACTTGAAAGATGGGAGACAGAGGATGGGCAGAGGAAGGGGAATGGTTTATGTCAATTAGTTTACTGGAAATGCTGAAATTGTTATTTTTCCATGGAAACATTGTTTAATTTTCAAACCCTTATAAGTGTGGTGTAGTAAAGAGGCAGGTGCTTTATTAGCATGTGGTGGCAGAAGGCCATCAGGCAAGTGATTAGAACACTTGGCAGGGTGGGGGAGCCTGGTTCCACCTCATCTCTGCAACACCAGCATGCCCTCACTGCTGCCTCTTGAATTTTTTCCCTCCTCTTGACATATCCAGCTTACATGACCAGACATCCAAGTGGCCCAAACTCCTCTTGAAAATATGGGAGAGCTTCATCCGATTCCTCTCCTCAATCCAAACTGGGCTGGCAATGAACAATTTTTCATCCAGGTGCAGAATTTTTCTCCTCAAAGTTTCTAAAATGTTTCTAGACCATGTACCACAACCTGAGACTGCTCTTCATGTTACCGTTTCCTGCCACTGCTGAAGAGCCCACAATTTCTGACATTCATACTTGAGAAAAAATGGAAAACAAAAAACAAAAAATCCTTTTTAGAGATCAAATGAAGCATTGCCATGTATTGGAATGACCAATACTGCTGTCGGGATGTTCCCCGGCTTGTCTGGGCCCTGCTGCTGAACCAATTAGCAGCAGCTGTGCTGTTTCAGCCCAGGGTCACCTTTGGCTAGCTGGTGATACAGCTGGGACCGCGGAGACAAGTCCGGGCAAGCCGGGGTTCCGGGAGCGGCGGGATGGAGCTTTCTCCGTGGAGGCTCGCTCCAGGTTTTCCTCTTTGGAGAAGCTTTTAAGGCGATGGTGAAGGAAAGGAGTCGGTTCTGATGGAGGGTTTAATCCAGAGTTTTTATTCTGGTCCGCAGGCCTCTGAATCTCATAACAGCTCCAGCAGAACTCTTGAACCGCGTGGTTGCTCGCCCTTTCACCCCGGGGAGAGGGCGAGGGGAGGGGTCAGGAAGCCACCAACCCGATACAGGAGAGGAGGTCTTAGGGGACAAAGGACACCTGGATGGCCCAATGCCCTCCCCAGGGGTAGAGAGCATCCTTTGAATCTGCCAATCACTCGACACTCTTCTGGAATTCCAGGAGTGACAGACAGTGCTCGGCAGGGATGGGGAAAGGAGGGATGATTGACGCACCTGGGAAGGAATCTTCGGGGGAGGAACCTGGGGTAAATCATGATATCATGCTGCAACACCATGTTATTGCACAGTCTCCTACACATGCTTCTGCCACCTCGAGCTCCAGTTCTTTTTTGGGCAGTAATTGAAACCAATTGTATTCCAAGACTCGGCATATAATAGAAAATAGCCTGAAACAAAGCGAAGGAAAATGCATTTGAGATCAAAATGACTCCAAGGTGAAACATGTGCTTGTTGTTGCCATATCTTACAACGAGTGGCCATACAGGCACAAAGCTGAGATGCTGAGGCACCCTGGCACAAAAAGTGATGTTAAATAACAGCTGTTATTTTCATGCCAGACGGACCAAAAAGCCCCAAGTGCAAAACCTCTATCTGCAGACTAGAGGAATCATTACATCCCACTAAACAGATTTTGCAAGGTCATGTCTTCTTTCTGCACTTTTCACTAATTTATTTCAATTTTTTCATACCTCTTAGAGAACTTTGCCTCATAATCTTTTTTAGGTGTGCAAACCTTCGGATGGAGAGCATTGTAATTTTGTATCTCTACACAATTTTGTTGCATTATTTTGTGTTCTTACATTTTTGAAACATTTTTCCCATTTTCTTATTCCCTTGTGCTACAAAGAAAAAGTCAACATTATAATTCAATTGCAAAAATGTAAATTCATAAATTCTTTGATAATGAAATTCAGGGAAATACCTTTTCCTCCCCTTTGTTTTTAAAAAATGTTTAAAAGTGTTTACAGGGCAATGAGAG
Organism: Sitta carolinensis; assembly: GCA_032173965.1. Taxonomy (NCBI): domain Eukaryota; kingdom Metazoa; phylum Chordata; class Aves; order Passeriformes; family Sittidae; genus Sitta; species Sitta carolinensis. The sequence continues at coordinate 577,780 of CM063294.1, forward strand.
GGAAATGGGAAAATGTATAAGAGCTGTTTTTTAATCAACTCTCTGATCCCTGACCTGTCTTCAAAACAGTAATCAGTTTCATGTTAAAGCCTTCCTGTTTCTTTTATGGCTCTGGAAATCTTAACTGTAAATAAAATTTAAAATGGCAGATTTGAAATTCTACAGAATAATTGCTGTGAGGGTAAAAAGCTGGTAATGGATTTGATTCTGATCCTGTGATTTTTCTGGGGACAGTATTGCAAGCCTGACTGATATCCTATGTCTATGTTTTCTGCTATTTTAGATGTACTCATAGACATTGAAACATGCTTTGAAAAGACTAGTATCCTGTGAATGTTTAACAAGAAAGTAGAATGTCACTGCTGCTCAGGGACCACCTTCAGCCTTGTGCAGAGCAGTGGTGCAGCAGTGGGTTCAGGTCATGGCTCCTCTCACTGGGGATGTTGTGGGCTCACGGGAGGGCCATAAGCCACGAGGAATGGATGTGGCGGAGCTTCAGACTTTCTGTCCTCAGTTTTTCTGCAGTGCAGAAAAAAAAAGCCCTCAGTGCGGCAGCTGGTGGTCTTTTTGTTGATTTCATGCTCCAGGGGCAGATTTCCATCTTTCCCCCAGAGTGAATCCCATGGAAAGGGCTGGCACCATCTGTCCCATTCCTGGGCAGATTTTCTGCCAGGGTTCTTGTCCATTCTCTCAAATCTTTAAAACCTCAGCATCGAAAGACATAATGTATAAGAATAATACAGCACAAATATTAGCGATACGAGCATTAAGCAGTGTGGTACTTTAATAGGTAACATACAGCAGCTGGACAGTCCTAAGCAAATAGAAAAAGATGGGCCCCGAGGCTGAGACAGGTTGCTGTCAGGTATTCCCCCATGCAGTTGCTGTGTTCCTCATCTTGGTGTGACGTGCCTGGGGATGGTTGTTCAGGTCCTGATGCTGAGTGACTTGCAACACTCAAAGGTTGTCTAAAGCACTGGGTGTGACCAACATTTCTGCTCTGGTTATTTCCTCAGAGTATGAACCAGAGAAACACTTGCTGCTTACGTGAACCTGTTGGTCCTTTGAGGCCTATCCAACTTGTGTTGCACACAAGTTACACATGTGTGTTATCAAATTTGATGAAATCGAGAAGTTTGGCATTATGTTCTGGCATGGTTTATGCAAAATTCCATGATAGTTCTCCTTTGGGGTTTTTTTGCTTTCATCTTACACTATTCTTTATTACAGTCATTTGGTGGAAGGCCACAGTGAGCAATAAGAATTAGCTGTGGTTTACATTAGCATCTGTAACAAGATTGGAGATGACTAAAGCAATTGTCAGTGAGTCACTGGCATACCAGTGCTGTGGTGCATGTGGGTGAGGGCTTGTCTGGGGCTGCACTGGTACTGAAGTTCTCTGGAGACAGCTGCTGTCCACCACGTGCTGTGCTTCCCAGCCCAGCAAACTGATGTTTGACTCTAACACACTGAAAAAGACTCAGGCAGTTCTTCTGCAAAGCCAGATCCTACAGACCTAGTCAATCAGTGTTTAAGATACCCCATTGCTTCTGCAAAGTCAGGGACTGTGGACAGGTCAAGCAGAGCCCTGGTTTCAGCACAGGTTCAGACATGCCTTGTGGGAGGGCATCGGGGATGCTGGAGAGCCTTTGTTGCTCAAGGTGGCATGGGATGGGATGGGATGGGATGGGATGGGATGGGATGGGATGGGATGGGATGGGATGGGATGGGATGGGATGGGATGGGATGGGATGGGATGGGATGGGACAGAACAGGAGAAGTTGGGACTACTGCAATGTGCAGGCTTATGCCTTCTCTGAGAAAAAAATAGCACCTGTGAGTTAAAATTCAAAGGCAGCTCCTTTGGCCAGTTTTTTTGAAAGGAGATCAAGCTGTAGATGGTACACCTTGCACCTTCTAAACAGCATTTCATTACATGAGACTCTGTTAAGTTTTAAAATCTGTTTTGACAACGAGTTTATTTAGTTGCTTCAAAGAATAAATAATTCATCATTCCCCCCAAATGTTTTTTACAATGAATAAAATTCTGTTTATGACACTGAAATAAAATATTGAAGACAGAGTAAGATGACTGTGAGTAACACAGCCATGAATCTAATTCACAGCTCTGCAATCTGCAGTTCAGCAATGCTTCTTTTACTGCCTCTTGTTAGTTGTGTTTGCAAACTGAGTTGACAATATTGGGGAAGCACAGAGCCTTTCTCTGGGCCTGGACAGAGTGAGGGCCTTGGTGCAGCCCTTGACCAGTGCCAAGCTGTTATTTAGCAGGGCTAAGGGCAAACTAGGACAAACTTTGGCTCCTGGGTGTGAAGTGCTACTTCACTGCACTATGTCCTGGGCTGAAGGAGATATTCACCCCCAGCAACCCTTTTCTCCCTCAGGCATGACTTCTGCTTGCCAGGAACTTGTGTGCTGCTGGATGGGTCACATTTAGGTGGTATTGTAGAGAACAACAATATTTTGAAAATGTTCTGAAATTATTTTTAACCGTGATTTGTTTTTCCAAATATAAGGAGAAACTAGGTTGTGGTTGTTGGTGAATACAGACCTTTAGAAAGGTTATCTATGTCACTCCCCTTGTAACTTGGTTTATGTCCACTTTGCTTTACCCTGGTTTCCAGTGTGATGTTCAGCTGGTTCCTCCTCCTTGCACCAGGCAGCACAAGGGAAGGTGCCATGTTCTATGGCTGTATGCATACAGGTTCAGAAGAGCATTTTCCAGTGTTCAAAATTGAGTGCCTTTTTTAGGGGGGGCTTTGCAGAGGTGGATTTTGATTCTAGCCACTTCTCCAAGGCTGTCCTCACTATGCATCTCACAAATCACTCCTTGGGCTTGAGCTCATGGAAACTGCTTCAAGAAAATCCCATGTCATCTGTCATAAAAAGGCAATGGGAACAAGGGAGATGAAATTTCTACCTTTTCTCTGGCACCATAGAGCTGTTGGTTTTGCTTCTTAGGGATGAAGCGATGTGTATTTATATGTTCCCCATGCTATGATGGTTCCTTCTGTCAATGACAGGGTCCAGCAGACAGGAGAAGCAGAGCTGGGCTTACAAATGTAAAAGCCTGAATGCTGCAGGGAAGCATTCACAGCAGTTTTTCTGAGCAGTCCTTTAGGGCTAACAGTATCTATAAATTTCCACTATGCTTGTCTGCAGCATGTGATGCTTGGTCTTCACAGTCTGGATGCAGTAATCTGAAGTAAGGATCAGTTTGTGTTTGTGCTCTAAAGGCCTGACTCAGCAATCTTTCAGCCTTCCATTATCCTTGGTTTTATTGGGAAAGTGCACTTCCTATATCATTGTGAGCTGCACTCCAGCTGTATTACCTAAATAAGGAGTGTGGTTTTACACTTCCTCTTACCTGTCAGTGGTTCTAGCAGAGGCAGTGGCTTTCTTGATCTTCCATCCTATGAAGGCAGGTCCTTCCAATCAATAGAGTACAAATATGGTTTAAGTTAAGCACTCGAAACACAGTGATGCTAGGGTGGAAGTTGTCTGTACAAAATGAACCTGCATCCTGGCTGTAAATCCTGAGAATGGAGGTCCAATGGGGAGAAATACATCAGTAGCCAAGGGAAAGGAAAGCCCGGGTTCAGCAACCAAAGAGATTGTCTAGTTATTGTAACAAAACAAAAACCCAGGTGATTTCCTGTAGTTTCACCTACTAAACCAATTGAGTTGCTATGGCCAAATTTCCAAAAATAATTTATAAAAAATTCATTAGGCTGAAAAAATTTCCCATTCTGTAAAGTTTTAGCTTAGAATAGTGAGGAGAGGATGTCACACCCAGCAGTGTCAGCCAGCAGTGCTAACAGACTGCTCCTGCCCCCACATATGCTTCCTAAATAAGTTCATTTCAAAGATTTAATCCATGATGTAGGAAAGCATCTATGTGATTTAAATTTTCATGACATATGTAATCTCGTGTCTTCTGGGTTTGTCCGTAGTGCTCCATTCTTAATTCTCTGAGCGTGTCTGAAGTTACCTTGGCACAGGGATGAGCTGTCACAAGCACTCTGCTCCACAGCAGTAAAACATCCCAGAATGAAGTGGCAATGCACAACCTGCTTCAAGAAAGGCCTCCCTTGTTTTCTCTGCTACAGTAGCTTCCATTGATTGATTTCATAAAGTTGATAATTGTAGAGGACCAGAAGGAACAGGTGGTTCAGCCCTGGAAGAGACAATTCAGTCCTGGAGGAATACCCCTCTGAGACCTAGGGGGAAAGGGCCATCTGCCCTAAAGTCTCTGTAAGCACAAGTTCATTTGCTGAACTTTATTGGTTGTTGTAGTTGGTGCCACTCAAAGTGGCTTGGTTCATCCTTGTTCACCTTAGTTCAACCCCCTGTTGCCTTATATGAACCTCCCCTAGAATGCTCTCCCCTTCCCTGAACCCTGTTGGTCCCAATTTGCTGCAGTATCCCACCCCCTGTCCTTCCCCTGCTAACCCTTTGGTCAGCCAGCTAACTGCCCCTCCTCTGTGTCAGTTTTATCTGCCCTCATTGGCCCTTGACCCTCAGGTACACCCTTGCATTCCCATATAAAATACCATGTTTTTCCCCTTCTCTTTGTCTTTTTCCCTGGATTTCCATGTGGCCAATAAAGTGCTCTTGGATTTCTACATTGAGACCCGTCCTTTTTGCCTTTATCGTCGGCTGCCTTAAAAAGCGTCTGTCTAATTCAGTACCTGCGGGTCGCTCGCAAGGTTCATTGAAGCAGACAGCACTTCAGATTATGTTTTAAAGAACAGGGCCATCAGTCATGTACTTCAGGCTGTCCCAGGCACAGGGTGTATTTTTGACAATCTGAACACAAATGCGTTGCCAAAACATTCATCCGCACACACATGTGGTATAGCAAGATAAGAGATGAGGAATATTGTATGTTCTAACTGGGAGGGGTTTCAAATCTCTGGAGACATGTTGTCTGGAAGAAAACAGAGAAATTACAGCATTATCAGTTAAATCTAAGTTCAAAGTGTTAATTGAGAATTGCTAGACATTAGATAAATCTGATAACTTATCAGTCAACCATAAAAGCACAGAGGTGCCAGATGTCCATTGTAGTTTACTGGGGCGTTAAACATGAAAGGAATGCAAGTACAGTGGGTTCTCTCTCCTTATTTTCTTTCTTTCTCTTTGCTTATGCTCTGTGTTTATTTGCCTGCACAGAATAAATGGCTGTTAACTGCTTTCTCTGCAGCACTTTAATTTGTTACTTTCCATTCAAAAATATTCCCAACAAAAGGGAAAGCAAAAGTATCAACAGGGAAAATCTGCAGAAAGCCTTGTTCTTGTTTCACAGACAAGTCATGTAGATAACTCAGTGTCCTGGGTTAGGGCAAATTTGGGAGAAAACCTCCAAAAGGGGACCCCTCCAGAAAGCAAACCCACATGGCCCCTCCCCCCAACCGGTTTGGGAATGATTCCTGGAGAGAAGTGGAAAGAACCTGTTTATTTAACAGACACAGCACCCCCAGCACACAAAATGAACAATACCGGATGACAACACTCTTTCACCACTCTGAAAAAGATGAAAAATTCAGCAAGTCTCTCCTGGGGGTGGTCGCTCTGTTGTCAGTCCCTCCAGTGCTGGGGATGGCTGCTGTAGGACACAAGGTGCAAACTCTTGGTGTTTCCCAGGTCCCAGTCCGGAGCAGGTTCGAGTAGTTCCAAAAAAGGGAAAGGAAAAACAGTCCAGGGAAAAATTCAGACTGCTTAATTAAACTAATTAATGAGCAGAAGTGAAAAAAAAGCCAGAGCAAAGCAGAAGCAAGTGCAAGAGCAAAGCAAAAAAGACAAGTAAAAAACAAAAGCTGCACTGTGTACTGCCCTGTCCCTGTGTCCTGCGAGCTGGGGGGGAGCAGGGTGGTAACAGAACCAAAACAAAGCATTCACCCTTCAGAGCCAGTCTCGAAGTCACAAAACATAATATCCAGCATAACAGAACACACGAATGGGGATACAAGCATCATAATGTCACCCCAGGACACTCAGGTATTTGCATTTAGAATAATATGAAAGAAAACTCAGAGATGAACAAATCTGATTTCTGCATGATGTCGCTGTTTTCTGTACAACTGTTCAACAAGAGAAATAGTGAAATAATAAAAGATTACCCTCCAGTCTTTAAGCATGCCCAACACATTCTGCTCAATCCACCTAACACTGTCTTTTGGCAGAGTGATTGTAGTTTATTGCCTTGATTTCATTTTAGCTGCTGTTTGAGCTTAAAGTATCACTAATGCAAAAACACCTCTGGAAATCAACCATGTGCCTGGGTGCTTGCTCCATTTCTGCAGTGGTTGGGGCAGCATGTACTCCTGAACCTTTGCCAGCCACAGGGCCAACATGAGGAAAAAGAAAGAAACAGATTGTTTTGTTCTGTGTTATTTTTATTTCCCAGTCTTAAGGATGAACAGATATTTTGTCCTGCTGTCCATCTCTCCTATAAATCTTCCAGGTATTTTGAATACATTAAATATGCCCTAATTAAAATAGAAGAGAAGGAAAAAAGGGAGGGGGAAAAAAAACCACTGCTGATTGTGGGTGAGGGTAGCCAAATTCCATCCCCACAGTACTAAAAAATCCTCCACATTGTCTTCCCTGTGCTTTGCTCCCTGAGAAGCTGTAGTGCTGATACTGATACGGTGCAAGCCCTGGCGTTCCAGGTACTACACTGTTTGCCTAACTGGGGCTGTCAGGAGTTCCACAGTGTTAGGGCAGAAGCTGGACTCACTGTCTTGTTCTGTGCTGAGCTTACTGGTTAGAGGTGCTGAGCCCTCCAAATCAGCTTCTCTGATGGAAGTCTCAGTGCTTTCTATTGCCCTGTGTTACACAGGATGAGTTGAGCTCTTAGCTGGCCTGTTATGTATTAATAGACTGCCCTTGAGGGACTTGTTGGTAAATAAATTGCCAACAATTACAGCAATTGGACTGCCTTCCTGTGCCCCAGAGCACAGCTTTCTGCTTTAACAAGTTGAAGCTTCTAAGGGACATGTGCCCAAGCCTCACCACGGAGCCATTGTATGAGCATTGTAAAAGTCCCTGAGCAGCACCCAAATACGAGAGGAGCTCAGGTGCTGGCTGCAATCTGCTGCCTCCTTACCACTGGCTGCCCCAGGGTCTCAGACACGCTCAGGTACAGGTATGACAAATCAGAAAACACTTCTCAGGAGGGGATCTGCAGTAGGGCAGGTTCTTCACCATCTATTTCTCTGGATTTACTCAGTTGTTCAGAAACTAATGCAATTGTGAAGTCTCTTGAGTTCAGGATTACACTTGCCAGTAGAAGGGAGGGACAGTATTGGGCAACACAGGATTATGGTACAGTGTTATGGCTGTGTTTTTCTTGGGTAGAGAGTAAATATTAATGCTGTCCAATTTCTTTGAGAAAGGCAGGTGGCAGATATTGTATCAGACGTTTCCCTAATCTGTTGTGTGTCAGGAGCCACTGCCGCAGTGAACTCATGCTGAGGAATGGGGTGATGAGCAGAGCAGCTCTGGCAGCACTGGCCCATGCACAGGCATGACACTGCTGCACAGGACATTATCTGTCTCCCTGTTGGCACAGAGGTTGTCTGTTTTTTCCAGTGGCTACCACAATTAATACCATATGTGCAATATAATATATTGCTGGCCAGGTAGGATGTTCTGGCACACTGCTGGCACGCTGTGATTCAGAGCATCACAGATACTTTGAATTCAGTACCCAGAGATAATAAAACTGGGCTACTCCTGATCCACTGGCACAGCCAGGACCTTCCCATATCTGTGGTGTTCTGTAGGTTCTCTTTCAGTTGTTCACTTGCACTGTATTTGTTAATATGTTTTGGTAGAGATAGTTCCCATCTCCTTCATCATGGGTTGTATGAGTAGGTGGGCACCAGGAGCAGTGTACACCTTCCATCATGGCAGGATATATTCCTGCAAACAGAGTTTTATGGGGAATTCAAATACAAGCATTTACATACAAATTTGACTGACTCTTCAAAGAATTGTCCTATTTAACTGTCTTGGTTTGAAACACAGGTGTCTGCTAAGGAAGGCAGGAGCCTCCCTTAGAATGGAGAATGTAAACCACCTCCCTCTGAATTATAATTTTGAATTTAAGGGGCTCTCAGGCAAAGATATGGGAATAGGAATAACAGTTCTTTATTAAGAGAATTAAAATAAAAATGCAGCAATACAAAAACCAAACTCCACTGACAGAGTCAGAATCCAACCTGACACCCTGTGGGTCAGGCTGTTGGTAGCAGTCAGATCAAACAGTGGCTGCAGCCCTCCTGGAGTGGCAGATGTCGTTCTGTTGGAGCAGTGATCCTGTAGAAAGGTGTAGATTTCCTATGAAGGTCCAGTGGTGGTGTAGATGGGCCTGGTCTTCCTCTGGGGAATCCAGTGGAAAAGGCTGCTTTTCAGTTCCAAAAGTCCAAAAGGTTTTTTTCCAGGTAGGAATGCTTGGCTTCTCCCCCTGGATGGAGCATCTCCTCAATGGGATGATGTGAGTTTATCAGTCATGAAATGAGGCTTAATGGCCCATTAGCAGAAGATACCTCCCTCGAGAGAGGATGGGTCAAGGAAGAGATAAAGAAAACTGCCCTAGCTGGTTTTTCAACAGCTGCCACATTAACAGAGGACCACCCCCCCACCCTGCCCCAGTTTCAACAGATGGTTGATAGAATACATGCTTTTGGTCACATCTTGCACTGCAACCCAAGACATTGATATGCAAAGTTTTTATCTAAATATGACTTTTCCATGTGTAAAGGAAATCAGGGCAAATATCTGGCACTACATAAATTAGATGCACAATGAACTGTTTGGTCTGCCAGAATTACTCATCACCAATATTTCATTAACATTAAATGCTCATCAATAGGTTTACAAATTCAAACGGTCTAACAGCTTTCCAGTAATTCCAGGCAAGGCCCAAAGGCATGGAGAGCAGCTAGACAGCCACTGCTGGGTGTCAGAATGGAAAACAGCAGTGACTGCCATGCCAGTCTTGCTGCTGACTCAGTGGGCTTGTTCAGCAACTACTCCGAGGGATGCTGGAGTTGTTTCTCCTATGAAGTGAATACATTCATGCAGGTTTATTACTGGCTGTTTTTAAGGAAAACCCCAAATGAAGCTGTAAACCATATTTAACTGACATAATGCTTTTCCTTACTCCTGCCTGTACTGGGTTTGCATGGCCGAGCTTTGGCAGCAAGGGGGTTACAGGGGTAACCCTTCTGTGAGTAGCTGCTGGAAGCTATCTCCAGTCTGGCAGAGCCAATCTCTGGCAGCTCCAAAGATGGACATGCTGCTGGCAAAGGCTGGCCCAATTAGAAATGGTGGTAACGCCTCTGGGATAACAGATTTAAGATATTTTAAACAAAACTTTTCCTTTTCAAAGACGTGCCTGGAAAACATCTAGGCAGTAATTTTTTGCAGTTTAATGCTATTTGGAGATGAATGAGCCCTAGCCTTAATATAATAGGTGGGAGCTGGGGACTTCAGGACACATGAAGAAGAATGTGGCTTCACAAAAACATTAGGATCTAATTGCAAGACCAGTGGGTTATAACAACACTAAGCTGCCAAAAATCCCTGGACAGTTATTTATTCATGGTGAAATGAAATCTAGCAATTGAGTGGGGAAATGTGACTGTAATAAAAGTCATGCCTGGAATATTTATAGAGAAGTTTATCAAACAGAGTTCAATGAAAAATACACTATTTACATTTATAGGCCTTTAAGACAACCTTCTAAATTCACTTTGAGCTACATCATTTTATGCAGTACCAAGTTCATTTCAGCACACCATGTTCATTAAAGAAAAAAAAGACCGCTTAAATAGAAACATATTTAATTGAATCCCAGATGGGGCAGGACAAATACTTGCAAGAGTACTTATGTTGTGTTTTGTCTTCTTTGGCTCATATGCTTTTGATGGTAGGCAGGGCTGTTTAGAAGGTTTCATCTCTGATGTTTGCAACGAAGTATTGGAAATCCTTGACTCTCTTCCTAGACAAGATTTAAACAAGAAATATTTGGGAAATGTTTCTGAATATATTTTTTTCTTCCAAGAACATGTCTGTCTTGTACAAAATACAAAGAAAAGCAAAGAGGAATCCCCATCTTCTGAAAACTGGTAATCTTGTGTTTAGCCTGTAGCTATGAAGAGTTATAGAAGATGGAATATTCCACAAAGTTCTTATTTTATTCACAAAAGCATGTATTCCTGACAAAAGACACTTTCACTACCTATTCTTGCTTTGTGCATGTAGGTGGTTCAGCTCCCAAACATCTCTGTGCTGCATCTGGAAAAGGTTTCAAATGTAAATATTTATCATCACCCATGGAACTTTGGTCCTCATTCCCTACCCCAGCATCACTGAGCCTTTGACTCATAGTTATTGGAACATAGAGTGTTGTGTACTTGGAAGTCTGTGTGGCCCCCTAGATCCTGGGATCAGGTCTTCCAGATGCTTCTCATTGATGTGAATCTGTTGGGAAGACCCACTGTGAAAGGCTGCCTATCAGCCAGTCTGCCTGAAACTTCTCCTTTGTGACAAGTACCATTCAGTTTTGTCCTGTTTAATGTCTGCGTTGGAGCAGAGGCTTTCTTTGCTTTTTGAGGTTTAATGAATGATTCAGGGCAGCGTGGTTCTTTTGCCATGAAGGGAAAGCCACCATAGGTGACAGACAGTGTCAAATGCTCCTTTGATGCCAGTTTGCAGGCAGAATCACCTTTCTTTGCTTTCCTCTATTCCTTTGCTCCTTTTCTTCATCCCCGTCAGTCTCCTAACATCAGTGTCACAAGTAGTTCGGCCATAGTGTTTTTACAGTCAGGTTCTTGTGGCTTTAAAGAATGTATGAAACAGGACTGTGTCACACACAGGCTCACCTACCACACCATCGGCTAAACAGCAAATTCAATTAATGAGCAGTAAAGATTGAGGGTGGCTCAAGAGGATTATTAAAGGCTGTGACTGAAGTCTGTTTTCTTCAGGTGATACTTAATCTATTAATGATAATCCAAAAGGATCCATCCATTTTCTGTGTTCTGTGAGAAGGCTAATGCCGAGCTCAGCACTGCCTAATGTGCTGTCACTGACCTTTCTTCATGTATCAGTGCATTCCATGAGAATGCAGGCTTTATCAATACTTAAGGTGCTTTGCATATGGCTTCAGGAGATTTTCTTCTTCCTGCCCTGAGTGAACTCAATTGCTGTCCTTCTGGCTCAGTTAGCGTTGCCCACCACTGTTAGCAACCTGGTACATGTGGAAGGGGAGGGAAAGAAAATCCAGCCAGTAAAACCCTGCCTTTTGCTGTATGAATACTGTGGCAACTGAAATCTAATGAAAGATTGGATTTCTGTTCAGGACAGCAGTCTATAGACTAAATAACCCCCTGTTATTACTCACTTTAAAGCTAGAGAACATCCTGGACAATCAGAACACAAATAGTAGTAAAGCAGTTTCTAGTGCCATTACCTAAGATGATCCAAGTGGACAAGGTTTGACCGGAGGAGTCTCATGTTTTATTGGGCCAACCAATGAAACCAGCAAACAAGTCAGAGCCCAGAGGCTCCAGCACTGGAATCCCTGTGGGCTGCAGCAGGTGTGCTCAGCTCCCAGGCTCATCCATTCAGTCACTGCAGGCTGTGTTTTCCAGGGAGCTTCTCACCATTTGTTTGGATGCACAAACATCACTATCACGTTTTTTGAAGTGAAAAAACAGCACTTTCATTTTGTGGAAACAAAATTCCTTCAAAATCTAAAATATCTCATAGCATTTAGTTGTTGCTGTTTCTTGTGCTTCTTTGTATATTTTCCATTATAGTTGCTGTTTCCTTAAATATTCCCTGCCAAATGGTTGTGAAAGGGAGCTGTTGCAATTATTGGTTTCAGATTTAGGCCCCCTTTATTTTTGTTTTCATGTTATTTTGTGAATCAGTTCTGATTTCAATGAAATCAGTTGTTTATCCCTAAGCATTCACAGCAGAGATTTTTAGACCATAAATGTTTGCTTTAGAGTGTTTGCTGCAATTATGGGTCATTTAATTACCTGGAAATGTCTGTTCTGGTTGCATGGGGCTTTTAGAATCTTAGGCTGCATCACTGGAGAGGTAACAGTAAAGCCGTTTTCAGTGTGAAATTGGAGGGGAGGGGGCACCTATTCATGCAAGACTGAAATTAGTGAGCATTCCTCAAAATACTCAACAGTGACTGATGCTCCAGTGAGTAAGAACACTCCTGTAGTGTTTTAGCAAGCCATGATTGTTTTATTCAATCAGTGTCACAGTGATTACAAAGGACTTTGCAAAATCTGAAATCTTTAACTTCTACCTTGAAAACCTGATCATCACCAGTTTGGCCTCTTGTTTTTCATCACAAAACTCTCCTGTGTATTTCTCCCCTTCCAAACCCCATCAAGCAGTGGGATATCTCCAGCTCCCTCTTCTGTGTCCCTTGTAACTGTCAACTTTCAGGTATTTGTATGGCTGTAGTCTCTTACTTAAAACCTCAGCATTTCTCACTCCTTGGTGTTCAATCAGTTTTGTATTTCTTAGCAGCTGGATTTTCTGTATGCACCAAAATGAAGGGAAAATTTTTTCAAAGAGAATTTTGTGCTTATGGAGCCTTAATGCTAGGGAGCTGGGCACCGAATTCCTGGAAGCAAGAGGCACCAAAAATTCAAATCTTCGTATGCTGAGCTTCTGATGATAACCTGTCTGCTGCTTTGAGGGAGGAATGTAACCTTATATCTGAAGGCAGGTCTGTGCCTGATACCAGTTTTCTTACGAATTTTGCTGGGGATACAGAGAATATTAATATCCATCCTAAACTTAAGATCTTAATGAGACTGTCTTATACAATAAGTTTAATTAGACTGGAAGAGACCAAATTAACATAGATAAGAATTTGCCTGGGTAAGCCATGGAGCAAAGTTCTATTTAAAAATGCATGAAAGACTTCTTGTCCTCCCATGTCTTAGCAGGAGCTGCAACAGCTCTGTAGTGGTGCTTGCTGTGGATGAGGCATTGCTGTGATGGGAACCAAAAGCCAGCCTGGGGCTGGAATTCACTGGAACCCCAAATACTTATCAGGAGAGGAGCCTCTTGCTGGGGAGGGCTTAGTGCTAAAGGGGAGTGCAGATGTCTTAGACTCAAGGGGAGAACAGGTTCTGCAGAACCTCTTTCAGCAACCTGTTGGTGTATGCAGGGCAGACAGGTTGAGCTGAACTTTCAGTAGCACTGGAGTGTCACCAATGGCTGTGCTGCAACCTCTGCGTTTCAGTGAGGTAGCAAGGTAGGACAGTGAATATTCAGTATAAAACTATCTCAAAATTAGACAGTAGTCATGATGTTTGCAAAGCTGGAGCAGACTATAAGCACTTTTGCTTTCTGTTGCTCTCACTGTACAATTTGAAGCCTAAGTGATTTGACACAGCCCACCGGAGCCCGGGCTTGCCAAAGGACACCGGTGCTGCACCAGGTGTGGGAAACAGCTGCAGTGTAGGGTTTCTGCCAACAGCTGAACCTTTAGAGTGGCTTACTCTATAGTGCAGAATCTTCCAGCCACGTCAGGGCTAAAGGAGAAAGAGGAGGCTCTCTGTATGAGGTTCCAGCAGGAGAGGATTTTTTGGAGCTGAAGGGGTCACAACAGGAGAACCCCGAGCACTGGTGGACAGAGGTTTGAAAACTGTGGCAATTCGGGGGTGGGTACAAATCATAAACCAATGGGGAAGCATCAGGGGAGGGGTGAGGAGGGTCACAGCACAGCCTGCGGCAAATTTCAGAAGGGGAAGGGGCAGAACAGGGCACATGTCCCAATGGGGTGTCGAAGATAGGGAGACCCCAGGAACACCGAGGGGGGAATACCTGAAGGATTGGCTCAAGGCAGGAGCAACATGGAAGGAGCCAGATCAAGGGGCAGGGTAACAATGATTGATAGGAAGGGACGAGAATAAAGGGAGGGGATTGTCATAAAGGGTAGCTTAGGGGAGTCTACAGCTTTCAGGGATAAACCAGTTTGGAGCTACACATGGTGTAACACCAGAACAAAACATCAATATTAAAACCATTAATAATAAACCAATAGAATGAAAAAATACAAGCCGTAACAATGATTTTAAAAAGCCTTTATGTTTTTGCGGCTGGGATGAAATACTGTTGTGTTGGGCCATTCATCAACAATCAAGCAAATTCAGAATTACTGTTTGCTTGTACAGAATTTGTCAGCAGAATTGGAATAAATAATTTTTGGTATGTGTAAAAGCCCTAGTACTATTATAGTAAGTTCTTCATGTGCATTGGAATGGACTCCTGCTCTGGCCTGGCTGTGATTCCTTGCCCAGATGATGCAGGAGATACAGGAGTAAGGAGCTAGTGTCTAGCACTGGGATCTGCAGAGATTCTGGTGTTTCCTGGTACTATCGTCATTCTGAGTCCTGGAGAGCCTACAGGTGCTGTACTCCTTGCAAGCCTGGAGAAGGTGGCTGGCAGCTGGTCCCCATGGTCTGTCCTGAGGGCAGGCATGGCTGCTGTGGCTTTGGAGAGCACAGACAGCCCAGGGGATCGTGTGCTGTTTTGAATTCTGTTTCAAAACTTGGCGAAGTATTTCAGTCCTAGCACTGTGTGACAGCACAGGCAGCTGGTCCCCACTCCAACATTACCAGCACAAGGAACATCTCCAACAAAGCAGAGGAGAACAAAAATGTCCTGAGCCACACTGAGAGAAAGTGTGCGCACCAGCTGTGGGAGGGCTAAATTCAAAAGCCCTGAGATTGGGAAGCCCAAACAGAAAGTCAGAAACCCAAGGAAATCCTCCATGCCAGATATTTACCCACAGCATCACAGGCAGCAGGGAGGCTTTAGGTTGCTGTTTGCAAATTCTTTAGTGCATCCCTTCTGCAGAGACATTTTAAAAAAGAAAACTGATGTGAAGTGACAGCAGGAGAGAATTTTTAGCTCAGATGTAGCTTCTGGTAACAGAATATACAGTATAAAGCTGTGAGTCTTACTATACCTGAGACCACACAGTTCTAGGTGTTGTATTCAGCTCTTGGTTTTTAAAGTGTAGGCTTAACCAAACAGTTCTACCCACAACAAAACAGCATGATAGTAATCTAAAATTACTAATTTTGGGGTTTTCTGCCTTTTATTGCCATTATTGCAAATTTAAATCAAGATTATTTCCCATCAGTGAAGTTCCCTTAAGTTGTGTTATCTGTATATCTTATGGAAATTGTGGAGCTTGAGCATATTTTACACCATTGTGTAAAAATAGAATATGTTCTTTTCTTTCCACTCCTAAAATATCAAACTGGATCTTTTTTTCTAGAATGCTGATATTCTTTACCAAATCTCTACTCCCTTTTCTCACTCCCTTTTTTGTGTTTGTTCTGTAAAGGTGTCATGCAACCAAGTTTGCAGTGGTAGCTGCTGGAATCAGACTCTCTCTTCAGGGAAGCCCAGCTAAAGCATGGGCTAATTCATACCTTATCACCAAATCTTTCAATTATACTATTTCTTCAGATTTCTGTGAGTTTTCCATGGAAGCTCTCCACAAGCTGTGGTTCTTCAGACTAGCCAGGCATTTGTCCTCCAGTAATGCTGATTGTGTTGAGATAAGCCTGACATTCAGGGTTGATGTTGAGCCTATGAGTCATCGAGCCTAAGTCACACAAGCCGATTGCCCCTTTTATA
Organism: Sitta carolinensis; assembly: GCA_032173965.1. NCBI lineage: Eukaryota > Metazoa > Chordata > Aves > Passeriformes > Sittidae > Sitta > Sitta carolinensis. The sequence continues at coordinate 593,500 of CM063294.1, forward strand.
TCCTGCAGGATGCACATCTTTTATAAAGTTGTTCTGTCTTTAAGGAAAACTGATCAAGGAAATAGCACTTCTGATAGTATTGCTGGCAGCATGGCACCAGCTGCAGGAACAAGAGACCTGAGCTACTGCTCCTGCTGTGGACCAAGATTTAAGTCCTTCCTGGAAAAGGTGAAAAAGCTCATGTAAAATAAAAAATAATAGGGAGTATATACACAGGGAATATAGTCCTGGCGAGGCACAGCTGGACACAGCTGAAATGCCATCTTTCTCATTCTCCAGTTACCAATACTCTAATCGGTCAAATTGTTCAGAAAAATGTGTCCTCTCTCATTCAGGTTTGTGTGTAACAAACAGGGCTGTAGTTTTGCTTGCTTGTTTTTCTGTGTTCTCACTTGTTCTGTACTTCCATGGCTTTTCCATTTTCGTACAATACTTTATATTTCATGCAGACTGCTTTTTCTTCTTCATGCTTGTAACAGATCTTAGACATCTTACTGTTAAGAACAGTTTTCTTAATCCTTTTTTAGTTTTCCCTTTGGTAAGTAAACCAGTCTTGTACAGCAATTCAGGAGGGTCTTTGCTCCATTTCATATTAAATTCTAATGGAACTGCAATACTGTAAAAGAAAAACCTGGCGACCATCTTTCAGATTACCTCAGTGTTTTAATCTAGCAGCGCTTGATGGTAGGGTGATTGCAGAAGGGCTGCAGTGAGAGGTGCTTGTTTTTCTCTCTCTTGTCACACATGCCATCAGCTGCCATCCTGCTGCTCCCGGGTGCAGGCTCTTCCTGGTCATTTCGGCAGAGCTTGCATTTGTCTTCTGCCTCAGGTGTTTCTGCAGATTGAACTCTGTTATAAATTTCAGCCAATCCAAATTTCATGCATTAAGATTTTATTTAAAAGCGATAAGCAAGCAGTCCTGGGTGCGCCGGGGAGTCACCACCACTGATGCACGCCGGTCCCAGTACAATCCGTGGCTTACATATGTTTTCAAGTTTCGGTTTCCTGTTAATCTTCACTTTCTTCCTATTCTTGCTGACGTTTATTTAGCCTTTGGCTATTGTGCATGAGCATTTAAGCTTCTCCTTACAAAATAAAAGTGTTTGACTGCAAACCACATCCTAATCGTTCTTGTCACATGCCTTATTGGGACATAGTCATATATTGCTTAATCATCAGGTTCTGTAATACAGTCCTTTGTCCCTACGGTCCCTAATGCCAATTTGCAATTTATACATTCGTGACAATGTGCCCTTTGACACGAATCACACCTATATTCCTTACAACTCCATTATCAGAACTGCTCAAAAAACTCATTTTTCTCCATGAGTTCCAGCACTGGGTGCTGCTGAGGATGCCAGGCTGGTGAGGGGGCTCCCAGATGCCCTCTCCATCCCGCTCCTGAGGCCCTGTCCTGCTCCTGGCCCACTGCAAACCTGGGGCATTTCTCCTTCTTGCTCTTGTTTTTGGGGTGTGTAACTTCCCAGGCACTGCTGTGGGCTCACATAAAGAGTATAAAAACTCCAGGGCATTAGGAATATACTTTCTTTACTATGAATTCCTATGGGAAGCAAGAGCAGATATTTAAATTCTGGCAGTGGCTGCTGGTAGATGTTTCAGCTCACAGCCACATTAACTGTCCCCATATTAGAATAAATCTCTTGAATGAGCGATCTGAGATTGGTATTAAACCTTGGTCTGAGCAGTGATAAGGCTAGAAGAGTTGCCTCATCCAGTCAGACCACTTACTAATTTTAGTCTTGAGCTGAATTCTCTGAACTGGGTGAAGTCTAAATAATGGAGCTCTGCGTGGAGCTGCACCAGGCTGGCTGGGGCCTTGGACACCTCCCTGCAGGCTCCAGGCCAGCCGTCATTGCTTAGGGTAAATGGGTTGCCTGGCTGGTTGTGTGCTCTAGGCAGCCTCTTCCTAGAGAAAACCCACCCCATTTTAGCACTACACTCACAAAATTACCTCCCTTAGTGCATGATGCAATTATCTCTATCTTTTAATTTTATTTTTCTGACTTCAGCAGATATGAACAATCCTGTTTAAACCTGCATTAGCTCTGTATCCTTCTGGATTTTCTCCCACAAGTGACAGATCATCGTTTCACAGAGATGATCATTACATAGGGTACTGGTACACAGGTACCTGAGATGAGAATATTTTAATATGTTTTTAAATTTTTCTTGCAAATGGATCTACATATCAATTGTTTAACTCATCACATCTTAAAAGTATACTCTGTGGAATGTAAAGGGAAACCTGGTTTAGCCTGAAGGATGGTAGAGGTGTGTGACTCATCCCTCAGGGATAAATTTTTTCTTTTCAGTCATGAATGGATGCACTGTAGGCCAGACAGGAAGGTGAGTCAGAGCAGTACATGGCAAAAAGATTTAGTTCAGAAGAATGTTCTTGTATTGATAGCACAAATTATATAAGCAATTTGTCTTAAGTTTTAGTACTTTCTTTAAAAGAATTAATGGTTCAGGAAATCTCTTTGGTTAGTTTTCCTATTTTATGAACAGATCTGCTTCTCTTTGCCAGTGTGTCACGCCACTCCTTCCAGCTAACACAGAAAGATGCTTGCAATTACAGGAGCTATCAGCTCCTTAATGAAAAGGGTTTTAATTTGCCTGTTTCTAAGATATGCCATGAATAAAAATCACAAGGTCCTCAACCCCTTCTGCACAAATTGTAATTTCAAGTGAAACTTCAGCAGCTAGTTCACAAGCTAGGTCTTCTTTAAGGTCCTGATGTGTTCACTGGTGAGGCCTTGGGAAAATCTGCAAGGAGCTCTCTGGCAGGCTGAGGTTTCTGCTGGCGGAAAAGTCGTGGAAGTGGAACCCTCTGTGCCATGTCAGGGTTCAGTTCTGGAGCAGCTGCCCTGTCAGAGCCTGAGGGGACGCAGTGCTGTGCCCGGGCTCTGCCGTGCAGCGGCAGGGAGGGCCCGGCTCTGCGTTTCGGAGAGTGCCATGCGTACTGCCCGGAGTGCTGCCTCGCTGGCACTGCTGCTGCCAGCCTCCTGCCTGCAGGGAATCGTGGCGCGGTAATCTGGCTGCAGGACTTCTGTTGCTGGATTTTAGTCAGTTAAGACAAAAAGACACAAAATATGAAATATGATCATCAAGCAAAAAACATATTAGTCTGTGTGAAAAACGAGGTTCACTTTCCTGTTAAAGTTTAAAAATGTTTAATAAAGACAATAGGAGAAACAATAAAGCAAAGAAATACAGTCGTGACCGGGTGTCTTGGCACGCTGCCAAAAGCACACCGGTGTCTTAGACCCCCCCCCATTTATCCTGTTCTTCATGCATGGATTTACGCACATTCACTTTTCCAGGAACTGTATAGTTACTCCTTGAGTCTGGTCTTCATGCATGGACTTATGCATATTCATTTTTCTAGGAACTGTTCTGCATGGCCACTCCTTGGGTCTGTCAAGTGTAATCCCACTTTTATTTGGTTATCATCTTTTTGATTTGGGCTTTGGTCCTTTCTTTCACAAGCGGTGAATGTTGATAGTCACTTGGGTCTCTTCTGGAAGTTATCTATTCAGGCAGCTGAAACACACTACACCTAAATTCTAACCACAGTAAAGAAAAACCTCATATATCTATTCAGACAGTAAAATTCTACTAGAGAGAGAGAAAGAAGGAAAAAAAAAAAAACCCCATCATGCTTATAACATTAATTCCAACATTTGCGAAAAGCCAATACTAAAATATGCATTTATAACAATCCCCCCTCCTATATTTTTATAAACTATTTGGCTTGAGCAATAATTTTTTTCTCTTGGCTTCTAATATTTGCTCATTTTTTTTTTTTCATAGATCATTTTGGCTTCTTCGAAAGGGTCTTTCATATTATTTTGTTTCTTTAATACTATGATTTTTTGTGCCGTTCCAGATGTAGCCAATTTGGTTCTATAGGCATTGTTACTACTTGCATGCCTTGGACTACACTGGTGATTAGCCGAGTAAAACAGGGGATTATGCAAGGGAGAAATATTAAACTAGCTGTGACACATAAGAGGAAGAAACTTAGCCTCTTCCACCACTCTATCCCCAATACATTATCCCACCAACTAGTGGTTATCAATGATTCCCATTTTTGAACCGGTACAGGGGCTATTTTTCTGATATTATTGGCTATTTCTAGAACGGCATCCCTATTGTCATCGATTTTTAAACAACAATCTGAAGTATTGAATTTTCTACAAACACCCCCCTCTTCAGCCAGTAAATAGTCTAAAGCCAGTCTATTCTGATATATTGCAGCTCTAGCTTGGCGTTGCTGACTGACTATTAATTCCATAGCCCCGGCTGTTTCATTGGTTATGACTTCTACCACAGCTTGAAGTCTTATGATGCAATTTAGCATGTAAATTGGGTTTGAAATCTCCAACTTCCATCTTGTGCCTAGGTAGCTGGCCTGTATGTTTTTATGTATGTAGATACCTAATTTGGATGGGTTATAAGAGTGACTGTTGACAAGGAAGGAACTTTAGTGTTTTTTTATGTAAAGCTTTTGATAGCATTTTTAACATGGCCTTGTTGGTGTCTCAAAAGGGAAAAGGATAAGTGACAGAAGAAGGAACAATAGAGGTCCGGCATGGCTTAGACCCCCCACCTCCCTTGCCTATGGGGTTTGCTGCCCAGAGCAGGTGTATAGAATCTTCTTGGTGGTGGGTACAGTGGCCAACCCGGTCTTGCCCTCTATTTCCTTGTCACTTCCTTTTATTCCAGCTAAACCTTTTTTGACACTTTTTAACTGTAGTCTCCCACTGTTCCTCAGGTATTTCCCATTCAACAGGCACTAGTAATTCCCATCCACAAAGCAAGGTTATTATTTCAGTTGTTTGGATAGAGGATCGAGTTTGTACTCGACACTCCTTACAGTGAGACAGTGTATTGTGTGAACTACAATACTAATTTTTCCCACAATTTAAACACATTTAACCTAGTTTTCATATCCCGTATTAGGATGACTTAAACAGGGTATATGATATGGCACTGATGGAAGTTGTGATTCTCCCCCTTCTTTATACAAGTTACAGGCTAAAGCCAAAACACGAAAATTTCCTGCCCAATACAGTCCTGATCCTCCTGTTTGAAGTGGAAGTATTCCTTCCCAAGGTGGGTATCGGAGATGTTTCAGGACTTGTCCAGGTGGCACATGAAGCCACTGATATAGACTTGACTTTATCTCTCAGTTAGGTGTGATTCTTTGTACATCCCTTGGATTATTTGGATTGTCTCAGTTTATGACCACTTGGTTCCTGTTTAAGAGTCAACTTGATATCACCCGGTTTAGATGTCACAGTCCATTCTTCAGGTTCTTCCATGGGTCCTTTGATTCTGCTGACATGGATCCAGCCTCATTCCCTGGTTCGGATTGCAGCCTTGGTTGTCAGTAGTACCTGAAAAGGACCTTCCCATTGCGGAGTTAAAGATTGTTCTTTCCATGTTTTTATTAATACTCATTCTTCTGGATGAATTTTGACTGTAGTGTTTTAAACTGCATTCTAAAGATAAGTTAACCTTGGTAAGGAGTCCTAAGCTCAAGCATCTTGGAGGACTTTCTGAGAAGAGGGGTAGGATGAGAAATGCTCCCCTGACTCAGCCCTCCTCAGCCTTTCCAGAAGCAGCTGGGGCTCCCCCCAGGCTCTGCCGGGGCTTGGACACCAGCACCGTGCAGCCCTCGCAGGCTGTGGGGAAATCAGCACCCACAGGAGCAGGTGTGCAACCACTCAGTCCTCTGAAATTTAAAAGAAATGCACAACAGATAGTGGAGGTGAAGCATCCAAGCAAGGCTTAACTCTGTAGAAGGGCAGGAGCTTCCTCGAATGCAAACCCCCTCTACATATTTAAATTTTTACACATATCCAGAAACTAGAGTTGACCAAGTAAACCCCCACTAGCATGAAACAGGTGACCTAGAGCAGTGCAGTTTTGTTCTCTGACTGATAATTACAGGGGTTCATGCAGACTTTGTAGAGACAGGCACGTTGTTCCCGAAGTACATTAACTTTCTTTTGGGAATCCAATGTCTCACCACATGTGTAAGGGCAGAAACTCTCCCTTTTATTAACCATGTAAGAGTGAATATGCTAAATGCTGGGGCAGCAAGGAGGGGACAGGAAAATCTCTGGCCTTGCAGAATTCTCAGGGCTTTGCTCAGCTGCCCTGGGATCTCCTCCTATCCTAGTACGGCACAGACTGCCCTGGAGCACAGTTTGATCACACAGTACTGGGGATGATGCAAATGTGAAAACACATCAGACACATGCAGCACAAACACTCTGGAAAGCACATGAACGATAAACAAAAGCACACAGCTGTAAAAGGCAGTGGATGCACAGCCTGTGTGCTCACAGAATCACATGCTCTTGCCTCAGAGCTTGTACTCCGAGTACAAGTTCCACCTGAATTGCAGCCTGCCTGACATACGTCGAAGAGGACAATGGCAAACCCAATGTACCAAAGAATCAGTAGGACATAGTGCTTTTTCCTGGAACATAACAAAACCAAAAAAACAAACCCAGTAGCTGTGAAGAGAAACAGTAGAGACTGACCCTGGGCACTGCTGCCCATCACTGCAGCTCCACATTGAGCTTCCCAGCTCAGAGACTTTGATAGTTTCTTCTACTTGTTTTAGTCACAAAAGAGTTTCTGAAGATGTTCTCTGATCCAACCAGAAGCATGTTTTAGGTTGACTAAGTCATAAGTAGTAAAAGTTAAAAAACCAAAACAAAACAAAACAAAAACAACCAAAAAAACCCCAAACCAAACCAAACCAAACCCACAAAGAAAACCCCCCCCACACAAAAAAACCCGACAAACTTTCTTGAAGGCTGTGAAGGCTCAGAAGTGGCAGCTAAACTGCCCAGCTGTCACAGTGCAAGCCACATCTGGGACCCTTGTCCTCCTTCAGAGGTAGGCCCCACAACTCCTGGGGAATCTTCACACTCCTGTAGCAGCAGTCTCCCACAGGCACACATCCACAAACCTGGAGGGCACGGGGACCCCCGAGATTGCTCTTCCCACCCACCTTCCCCTGGGTGCACCTGCTAATGTGACAAACCACTGATTGGGCAGAGGGGGAAGGGAAAACACTTCCATGCCAAGACTAGAGCCTTAGGATCAGAAAATTATTTAAAATCATTATTTTGGGAAATCTCTGGGAAATGTCTTTACCTCTTTTACAACTCAAACAATTCCACAGTCTGTTCTACAAGTAACAGCTCTATAGCAGGAGCTCGTCTATTTCCATTTCAGAGGAATTTGTTGCTGAAACACAATTGGTTTCAAGAGAGAACACATGGCAATGAAAGGAGCACAGACACAGTAGCCAGGATCACCTGTGTCACATACAGATCTGCTTCCACTTGCAAACAACTAGCAACACATCTACAATATCCTTGATCGACCTCCAGCCTCCTTCTTCTCAAATCAGAGACAAACTCACTTATATACACAACCTCAGAGACCTGACTCCAGCTCACAGGAGGGAAATTTAGAGATAACAGTCACAGCTGTAGCAATTACAAGTGTTACTTCTGACCATCTTGCCTAATTTTTCCTCAGAGATGGAGCAGTTTTAGCCTAAGTGCTGGTTTTTTGTTTTTTTTTTTTTTGCAGCCTCACACAGGGATAGGCAGGTCCAACTGAAGGGGACAGTAGCCACCACCTCTGTGCTTGAAACAGAGGCACAGCAAGCCAGGGGCTCACAGCCACCCCCCACTCGAGGGGAAATGCTCAGGGAGGTGCCAGGCTCACATCTACACTTCCAAATCCACCTCCAAATTCACTGCACATTTCCAAATCTACTGCACACCTCCAAATTCACTGCCTCTAAATTCACTGTATGCCTCCAAATTCATTTCTACACCTCCAAATTCACTGTATGCCTCCAAATCTACTTTTACATCTCCAAATTTACTGTTACACCTCTAAATCCACTGCACACCTCCAAATTCAATGCACACTTCAAATTCACTGCACGCCTTTAAATTCACTGCATGCCTCCAAATCTACTTTTACATCTCCAAATTTAACCACAACACTGCTCCCACAGCAGCATGAGTTGCTGCTGAGCTTTTCCATTAGAAAACATCTCAAACCACCCCCCGTTGTGCAACGTTGGTTTGTTTTGGGGTGTTTGCATGCCCAGTGCTAAAGGAGATCAGGTGGTTTCAAGGAAATCCCTGGCACAGGTTGCTGCCAGGAGATGCCTACTAACATTATCCCAGCCCTGCAACCCCGAGGGCTCAACAGGACCCTCAAGGCAATGATCTGCTTTACTGAAAAGCAGACTCGAATCTGCTTTAAACTTTTCCAAAGCTAAAATGCAGGAGGAAAAACCTTTAATGACAGCACTGAGGTACAAACACTGCAGAGAAGAATGAAATTCCATCCCACAGCCCCTAAAAGGGAACCCCAGCCACTGATCCAAACTGCAAAACACCTGATTTTCAGCGGTGATTAAAAAAAAAAAATTCACAATTACCAACACTTATTACAAAAACAAAGTTATACACAATCTTTCATTCACGCACTCATTTTTACTTCTTTAATATTTTCTTCACTCATTCTCACTCACACCAAGACAATAAGGTACCTTTGTTTTAAGTCGCTTGTTAACAAGTCTTAAATATTTTCTGGCCAGCCCCATATTTCTTGGGAATTTCACTTCCCCGTGGTTCCCTCAGTCTGGCACAAGGGACCAGTCTCTTTGAACTAGGAGAACTCCCAGGTCCCTCCCTTTTAAAAGGGGTCTAACCCCTCCCTGAGACCCAGTCGCAGTCAACCCCGGGGGACTCTTTCACTCTTTCGCTTCGTCTCCTCCCTGGCCGCTATCCTCGCGGATACACGGAACCGCAGCACTCAGAGACTCCACAATCACTTCGCAGATCTGGACAACCAGTCGGCGTCTCATTCACACACCATTCATCCCCCATAACCGCCCCTCCCCGAATAAGATTTACCTTTCCTATTCCAGGTCCCTTGGGGATTGAGAGAGCTCTCTATTTTATCTTTTTTTTTTTTTTTTTTTTTTTTTTTTTTTTTTTTTTTTTTTTTTTTTTTTCTTTGCTTTATTTTGTCTCCTGTTGTCCTCTGGGTGTTGCCCTGCTACCACCGATCCACGCCAGAAGAGACGGAGCGGGGGCTGCCGAAATCGGCAGGGGCGCCTTTTCCCCCCAATCTGGGTCTCCCGGGGTCTCGGAAGCGAGGCGTCTATCCGGGACGAGCTCCACAATTGTGAAAAACGAAGTTCACTTTCCTGTTAAAGTTTAAAAATGTTTAATAAAGACAATAGGAGAAACAATAAAGCAAAGAAATACAGTCGTGACCGGGTGTCTTGGCACGCTGCCAAAAGCACACCGGTGTCTTGGACCCCCCCCATTTATCCTGTTCTTCATGCATGGATTTACGCACATTCACTTTTCCAGGAACTGTATAGTTACTCCTTGAGTCTGGTCTTCATGCATGGACTTATGCATATTCATTTTTCTAGGAACTGTTCTGCATGGCCACTCCTTGGGTCTGTCAAGTGTAATCCCACTTTTATTTGGTTATCATCTTTTGATTTGGGCTTTGGTCCTTTCTTTCACAAGCAGTGAATGCTGATAGTCACTTGGGTCTCTTCTGGAAGTTATCTTATCTATTCAGGCAGCTGAAACACACTACACCTAAATTCTAACCACAGTAAAGAAAAACCTCATATATCTATTCAGACAGTAAAATTCTACTAGAGAGAGAGAAAGAAAGAAAAAAAAACCCATCATGCTTATAACATTAATTCCAACATTTGCAAAAAGCCAATATTAAAATATGCATTTTTAACAGTCTGCAAATCAAGAGTGGTCGATCTTATTTCTTTTGCATTTTCCATTACAATTTGATTTCATTCCGTAGCTGTTTACCTAGAAATACAGGCTTTTATTTAAGGACCTCCGTTTTTTATTGATTCTACAATAGGACCAAAGATGCATCCCCTCACTGCTAGATTTCAAGAGACTTCTGTGCTGCTACATCCAATAAATATTTTTAATACAGTTCCATCTCTTCCAGCCTTTCTGAAACAATTAATAGCCCTATTTGGATTCTGAGCCATGCTTGCAAGATGGCATTAATGTCCATGTCTTAATGAGAAAGGTTTGCCCACGTTAAGGGAGGAAATACATTTATCCTGATGGGGACTTAATTTTTAAATGTCTTTGAAAACAGTAACCTGTATCACGAGCTTCATTTTATACATGATTCGAGGCTTCCCTGGGCTGCCAGTGCCGGTGGCTCCAGGAACAGCAGGGAAACACTCTGGCCCAGCTGGCTGCCACAATTAGCACAGGCACATGCTGTCTTCCCCTAATTACTGTGCACTCACTGTGGGTATGGAGGGATCCTTCAGTGTGTGCTCCGTGTGCTGTAGAAATGGAACAGCCTTGCTCCAGTGGTCCTTTCTCCCATTCTCTGGCTGCCACAGATCAGTGAAACAGAAACGGATTTCAGTAAATAATTTAGATGACCAGGTTTCAGTTTTCTGAATTTTCCATCTGTTTTCACAGTGGGTTTCATACTGATTCTTCCATCCTTTGGTTGCTGATAGCTATGTGTAGCAATTATTACTAAGCAGGTTTAAAGCAAACTTTCTTAGATTTTGGTGTGGGGGAGTTGGTTGACTTTAGTTGAGACACACTGAACCAGATTTTCACAAGCCTGAAAGACTCTTGGCATCAACATATGTTTGAGTGAGAGTTGCAGAACCCTCCCCATGCCCAGGGCTGTATTTACTGTGGAAAAGATCTCCTACCAGCCCTACTTCTAGCTGCAAGGTGATGCTCTGTGTACAGTTGCATATGATGTTCACTTTATCTTGAGAAAAGTCGATACTTACAGTCATCTAAGTGAGTGTTTGACACTACGTGCTCTCTGCCTGTGCTGCTGGAAGGTCCTTCCCTCTTATTATTCATTACTGAGTTATGAAAAATAAGCTGTCAGTGTAAACCCAGTATCTGTTGGAAAATGGATGTTGCACTCGTGCTTGGCATCCTTCTTGACAGTAATGACAGCAGGTGGAAAATTTATCTGGTGATGGTCTTCACAGCCACAAGAGGAGCATGAGGTTGGTACATGAGACAGCAGAAACGTGCTTCAGGGCCATTGGCTGATTTCAGTAGCACAGCATTTAATTTTTTTAAAAAAGAGATAAAATACTTTGCAGTTTAAGATATAAAATTGTTGTTCAGATCATTCCTGAACTTAATAGTTGTTTTTTTGTTTTTTTTGCCAAAGGAGTTTTATTTAAAGAAGTCTCTCTTTTGGACCCCAGTTTTTCAATTTTTCCTAATCTTTCATGTGGTTGACTCTTTTCACAGTTGTGACTGCAAATGATACTGATCTATGCAAGAGTTAAACAGAGAAGGGGATTTAGCTTGATGTGGTGAAAGACAAAATCTTAATGTGATTTTTTATTCGAAGAATCCAGGTGCTGCTTCATGAGGGAGACATCTCAAACCACCGTTCAAGCTTCACAGACTAGCTTTTAAAAGCTTCTTCCTGAATAGCCATGTGCTCTGCATGGTTTGCAGTTAAAACACCATGGCCCCTTGTATGCTGCTGACTAGTTGCTATTGCCCTCCTTTAGCTGATAAAAACTCCATTGTTTACTACTTCCAGCAACTGATGCGCCTTCCTCATCTACTTGACCCTTTGCTTTCTCATCCCCAGGTGTAGGAAGAGGAAAAAGCAATATGCAAATGAGAGTAAGAGAAGTTGAGGGTCACAGAGTTTTAGTGCTTGAATGCAAGGTTTATGCATACTACAGAGCATGGTTTTCTTGTCCCAAAAGATGGAGGAAATGGACAGGAACTTTCTTCTCTGCACATTTTGTTATCCTAAGTGTTTTTCCACCTCAGCTTCCAGGGAGAGTTGCGTCCATGTCCAGACTTTCTGAGACACAGGATTTACAGTCAGCTGACCTTTTAATGATTGTGAGATATGGAAAAAGGTACCTGCCATAAAACTCTGGTAACCTGCCTGCTGCTGCTCTGGGCATAACAGAGTTGACCACAGGGACTGCAGGTGGATAACAAGGGAAGGTTCTGTCTCTGGTGGAACAGCTCTTGTGCGCTACCTAACACTGATAAAACTTACCAAGTCAGGGCAGGCTGCAGAGTTCCCCTGCCAAGGTTGAAATCTTGCAATGTTTTCTCAGCAGACCTTAGTTCAGCTTTTTCCTAACTCTTGAAGACTTTGAAGGTGGTGCTGGCATCACCTCCTGCTACTGGGAGTCCACTTAGTCTAGCACTGAGGTAACTCTGCTTCATGGAATATCCAGCAGGATAGTCCAGCTGCAATGACAGCCTTTTGTGATTTAGTATTTGTTACTGTGTTGGTGAAGCAAACACAACCATTAGGTGTCCAGACACATGTGAGTGGATTTCTTGCTGGTGTGAAGGGAAAGAAGGTTCTCCAAGTGAGCATTTTCTCATTGGGGAAATACCCACATGTAGGGCTGAAATTGGATCCCTTATGTTAAGCTAAATTGGACTCCACCTGCCTGAAATCCTCTTCAACTATGCCCTTTCCAAAAGAAACAGCCTAACAAAGCCCATAGCCCACCTATAAATGAGCAGAACCTGTTCTAGGAGGAGACAATTAGATATAATTATTTGTTGTGATCAAAGATTAGCAGAAAAGCCTGTCATGCTATTAGCCTTGCTGTATGCAGGCGAAGTTGGATATTAAAAGGAAAAAAAATAAAAACGAGAAATGGGAGGAACTAAACTGAGCTGTGAGACCTTGATGCTCTACTGCCATAAGATGCAAACACATTTCTTGTTTACAACCGCCTTACGCTTTACAAATGATGCTGTCTCATAAATCAGATAGTTAAACAGTGCTTTATTATCTCTAGGGAGATGCTGTGCAGTGCAGCTGCAAGGTAAGCTCTGTCCTTAGGGCAGGCTGAACCCTGGACTCTGCCTCAGCAGCAGCAGCCCAGTGCCTGCTCATGGGCTACTGGAATGTGTAATCTTCACCTGCCTGAGTTCAGCCAACGTGGAGAGTGCCCGCTGCACCTTCCAACCATCCCTCCACAGGGACAAATGAGACTTTGCTACTAACTTTAGGCAACAAAAATGGAAAAAGTCTTTACAAAGAAATAAGTTAAAGAAATTCTGTGCTTTAAAAAGTATTAGTCTCACTTTTTAGGTGTTAGCTCCTTTTGCTAAGAGGAGTTTCACTTACTCATTTGTCAAATCCCTTCTGAAAACCCATTTTGTGAAGCTGACAAATACTAATCTGCATACATCATGTCGTTTCCTTCCCAGTTTACAGGGAATACGATTTACATGTAGCTCTGAGATCTACTGAGTGGGTGTCTTCTCTGATGGGTTTTTTTTTGCACTCTTTATTTGGTAAATGTAGGGAGGCAGAGCACCCTCTTCTCCCTCCTAAAGTGCCAGCCATATTGTCAGCAGGGAACAGTCAAACCCTTTCTGTTTTAGTGTTCTAGTGATATTCTGCAACCTGCCCACCAGATATTTTGGTTTTCCACTGACATTTGAATAACCCACTCTGCATTTTCTTGCTTAATAATGCTTCAAAAGAAGATCCTCAAGACTGCAGCAGTTTGGCACCCTGCACTTGGTGATCATACTGTTGATATGTCACGTCTCTTGGTCTGAACAGCAGAAAGCTGTATCCTTCAAAAGCAGCTGTTTGCCTCTAACAAGGTTACATCTATGGCTTTGTGCCATGGAAAAATAAAATGTTCAGCAAAAGTATTTTTCATTATTAGCAGGGGCATAAACAAGAGTGAGCTTCAGGGAACAGAGAAGCCCTTTGGGTTAATAACTAAAAATTTGTGTTCAGTGGTGTCTTGGGAATCAGCAAAGGATGGGAGCTAACATGGTGAACATAGTGTGGGAAGGTGGAGAGAGTCACTTTGTCCCTCTTGGAGTTCATATGACACCAGAGCAGGATGTGTTTTGTTTCCCCAGACCATCAGGATGGGAAGGTTTCTGCCTCGTGGGGGGAATTGTTTTGCCATGGAGTAAACACAGAGTCAGCTCTGATATGATGCTCTACAAGCAAGATTTTAATAAGCATTTTGAAAAGCATTCAAAAGTGTCAGAAGCCTAAATTCTCAGATGTCTTAGTCTTTGCAGTCTTATACCATTTCTATCTGCAGTGCCCTGTAAAAGCTGACACTGCTAAAAGCCTCTTTAAGCATGTGCAGCAGTGGTCTGAGCTGCAAGGGCAGCTCAAGGCAGTGGCTGCGCTGGCACATGCAGGGACTGAGAGGCATTTGGCTTGGGTGGATTTGGCTTGCCAGTGGGAAATTTACTCTGCTTTTGGAGAAGGCAGACATTGGGTCGGCTGGAGCCATATCAAATCTGAGACAGTGTCTTCTTGTGTGGCTTATAATTCTCATTCTTTGTTACATTTGCTAACAGGAGGAACAGTAGGTGGTAAATGGAAAAGGCTTTTAAGACTATGCCTGATGGTTTAAAATAATCAGGTTTGTAAGGCCCAACACAAACAGCTTTTTAACTGCACCCAGCTGGTGAAATGCAAATACACATTGAAAAAATGTACAAAAGCTCTAACCTGCTCTGCCCCTCAAACACTCCTGTGCCTCCCCCCACCAACAGCACCATGCTCTGGCAGGATCAAAATCACAGAGAATTGTAATAAAATTAAGCATTTTTAAGGGTGTTTAAGAGTGTGAGAATTGCTGCCCTCCCGTATGGCCCATGCCATGAGCTGCAGAGCTGTGCTTCCTGCAGTGCCAATGCTGATGAGTCTGGATAATACAGCAATGGCCTAAAACATTTAAGATGAACTGGCAAAAGGGAGTTTCCATAGTGTAGATGCCTTTGTGCCGCTCATCACTGATGCAGTCGGAAGCTTGAGTGGCACTGGGTGCTGCTGACCTCTGGCAAAACACAGCAGACACTGAGGGAAGGTCTGGCTTCAGGAGGGAGACTGGGTTTGTCTCACTGTGGGAGTTAACACTGAGATTCCCAGAGTTGGTTAAGTGAGCTCCTGGTGCTGAGACGTTGCCCTGCCTTCTCCAGGAAAGGTGATGTTTTAAAAGGGGTAAGGCTTTTCTACACATAAATTAGGCTATTCTCCATTTTCATGTAATTTTTTTAAATGTCAGGATTTCTAGTGTCTTTTCAAGTTATCTCAATCAATTATTTTACCCTTTGTGGGAAGGAACTGTGTTTCAACACAGTCATGCATGCAACTTAAAGAAAAGTAAAAAGCTGCATTACCAAACAGCTTCATGAAATAGCACGTATGCCTAAGTATTTTTATACCTTTCTATTTTCTTTACTTCCCTTCCATGTGAGAAAGATGTTTATCTGTTAACTACATGCATTTTTTTTTTTTTTATGTGAAAAATGTCACTTATGAACCACTCTGAGCCCTTCCTTGCCCCATAACTCAACTTCTAGTCTTGAAAATAAGTAAGCTGTGGTTCTTCTAGTCCATGCCCAGTTTGGGTTGACTTTACGTTACCTATTGTGCTAAAGCTCATATCCATACAGCTCCCAGGGTCAGAAAATGTAAAGTAGAGGTTTTCTATCCCATGAAAGAATAGTCTCCATGGAAAGACATGGAGTTTCCTGTTGAACATGTTATTTTATCTTTTTGGGAATATTCTGTTTTGGCTGCAGTTTTTGCCTATCTCTAATGTTAGAATAATGGTGATTTGGACAAGACCACTATTCTACAGGAGTGGGGTCTTAGGATAAAGAGAGGGGTCTGGCCCTGTGGAAGGGTACACAGCACTTGGCTTTATTTTCACACTCTTTGGTTACCAATGTCTGTAGGTGATTCTGTGCTGAAGTTTACCATTAAGTTATCCACCTGTCAGTAATCTCATTGTGTATTTTCCACTGCAGTTAGCTAACAGAGAACACACAGATGGATGTTAAGTGATGAATTTCTTGCATTCTTTAAAGTCTTCTACCTCAAAACTCAAAATATAGGCAATCTAAGTATTTTGTCACATAGAAAATTACTGCTTCACTTTTAGGCATCTCACTGCTGGACCTTAAGCAAACAACTATATAAAAATATGTTAAAAATATAATTAAATAAAAAAGTAATTTTCTCAGATCCTTAACAAGTTAGACTCATTGAATTTCTGTTTCTTTAATGGAAGTACATGCTAGATCATCATCAGGAAATCTGTAATTATTTAATAGCTCAAATTCAATCAGCCCTGCAAGCCTCATTTTCCCTAAGTTTCTGCTATAAGGAAACTATAATTTCACATTTAAATAAGCATTTTATTTCATGGATAATGACTTTAAAATAACAGGAGAGCTGTAACGGGTTCAAAGAGCATAAAGCACGAGTACTCTGACACACCGTAAGTTGTAGTGCATTGGGAGAAGCTTAACCTGAGCTTTTGGAGATGCTTTCTATATTTTTCATGTGATGCCAATCAATACTGCCTGGTCCTTTCTCCCAAAAGCCTGAGACGCTCTATGAAATCTGACCCCTGAATTTTTTATTGTTGTGGAGGCTGCCAAGTGAATGGATGTAGGCTTGCTATAACTGTGGCCTAGCATCTATAAGGTCAAAATAAGAGGTTTTGTTAAGACATATATATTGCTTAGGAAGTATGATGTGCTGCAAGTGAGAAAAGGAGGCAGTATGACACAGGCTCTCAGCCCACCTGGCTGTCGAAGGAGCAGTGCTGGTCTCAGGCCATGCTGTCAGGGTAATCCATGTTTTAAGGATCACAGTTTCATACAGATATAATAATCCCATGCAGTCACAGGGATAAGAGTCAAGTCCTGGGAATAATCCAAACCATGAATTTTGTTCTCACTGCTCAGGCTGGGCTTCATGTTCTCTCTGCCATTGGAGTGAACAACTCCAGTGCAATGTTTTAGGGATAAGGCCTCTCTTGGGTCTCAGGCTTCAGCTGCATGAGACCAGGAAACAGAGAGAAACTCTCTGTGTCAGCTCTGGGAGCACCTTCCCTGCCTCTTCCTTCCCAGCAAGACCACTGTTGTGTCCTGCTGCAGGAACATGCCCATGCATCACAATCTGGTAATGTCAGTTCCTGTTATAGGTACATCTTGCTTTCCTTTTCCAAAAGCCTGACATTAGCTAAAAGTAACCCCGTGGTAGGGCTGCCATCTGGCTGGAGACCAGGAACACATGTTTGGGAAGGAGCATTTGGCTTCTGAACCAGCCCATTTGCTGTCAGACACTGGCAGAACAATTAGAATTGCCCTGCTGTTACAGGGCACCTTCGTTGCTCTCCTTTTGAATTAAGCACTTTTCTCTGTCTGACACTAATTGCTGTTGAAGCAATAATTCCACTTGCTCAAACCCTTGTCAAATTCCTGACATTAAAATTTTAAATTATAATTAAGATGAAATAAAGAAATTGCACGATGCCTCTCATAAACTCATTATTTCCTGCTGATTAATGTTGCTGCAAACATCTCGTTGAAGCTGCTGAGCTGAGAGGACCCAAGGTTAGGTCTTAGCCTCTGTCCCTCCCTCCCCAGAAGCCTACTGCCCTTTTCAGTGTAAGAAATTTCATTTAATATTTTGGAAAAAATGTGGTTTAGTTTTGAACTTGTTTAATATTCTGCTCCAAATAAACCACCTACCCTCTCTGCTCCCTTGGCCTGGCTCTGCCAGGGGAGTGTCAGAGATGCCTCAGCAGGGGGAAATGGTGTAAGGTGTAAAATCTGCACTTTAGTGTTCTCGATGGCCAGTTCTTCACATCCCCATAAATGTTTACAACTCCATAGCGCAGTGCAAGTGGAATTGCTCTTGAATTTTTATCAGCTGATTAAGATTTGAAAACAAATTGTGGCTACTGAGGTTTACTGTGTAAACCTGAGGAACGTAAAATGGCAGATTAATGGGGTCTTGACTTTGGCTTATTTGCCTCTGCTGAGGGTTATAAATCAAGAGCTTATGGAAAAGGAACTGTTTGCTAATAGGCAGACTTAAAATAATGCATACATAGAAAAATAAAAGTATGAAAAGTGCTGTCTAGTGTTATCCATGTCTGAAGCTACTGCAGTGGGCATTTTTTGTTCTTGGAGAAAAGCTGAAGTTTAGCCTGAATTAGACAGCACTTTGCTTTCTGTTAATGGAGGTGGCAATGATGACATACTTCATTTTTTTAATTGCTGACTTGAATTTACATTTGTTTACTGAGATGCTAAAATGAAGTGAGGGTAGTAATTTTAGAAATATAGTACAGCAGATATGGTCAAAGCAGTTGGGTAGTGGGAACAGGTTTTATGGCACTTAGATGAAACAAAGATTTTTGTTCTTTTCATGAAACTTTTGCTGCCTACAAAATGTCCCATTAAAATTCTTCCTTTTTATAAAAGCAAGTGAAATTGCTTTTATGTGTATTTCCCTACTGGGTTTAATTTGCCTCAAGACATCAGCATCACATTAGACGTATCATGATGCATTTTTAACTCCAGGGCACTTGCTGTTAATGTATAACTTGTTTCATTACACCACACACAGAAAAAGCTTCTACTTTAAGATAAATCACAAAGAATTCTCACATGCCAACATCTGAAGATCTGGAGGATGTAATATGGAGGTTGGAAAATTACTGTCAATTTTCTGATTCTGAGAAAATCTGTAAATTGGTAAATAATCTTGTTAGGACAGATCTTTTAAAAAGTCATCATTATTGCTGCTCTTTGAACTACGCAGTATTGGCCAATACTGATCATCAATTCAAGAAGAGATAGCACCAGCCAGACACACTGAATCTGGTTCATTTTGAGCCTCTGAGCCCTTGTGTAGTTTAGCGTTGATACTGTGGTGTCTTGCTGAGGCAGTCAAATCCTCCAAATAATATTTTCTTAAATTGCTCTGCAAATTTGAAATTACTCTTGAGGTCTTAAAGGTTTTTGTGAAAGCTAAGACATTCTTCATAGATTCTTGTTCTCCATAAATTAGGCTGCAGCTCAAGAGGGCACTTCCTTAGTGCCTCAATCACACATTTTTCAGGTGGGATGTTTTCAGTGCAAACGTCATGGATTCAAAGACTTGTGTTCGGTTAAGTTAGAGCAAAACTCCTCAGTGAGATTGCTGAAAGTATGTAGTCTTAAAAACAGGCAGTCCCTGATGGAAAGCTCTGTGCTTTCCATGCGTGAGAGGGGTTTCCCTCCTTTGTCCTTTCAGTCCTGGCACAATGCGGAACTGAACTCTATCAGGTTCCCAGGCACCCAGAATCAAGCTGGTAGCTCCCACAGGGAACTTGTGCCATGGGCACCAGCAGTTTCCGTTTTCAGAGGTGTGAGCATGTCACTGCTTTAAGACAGTAATTTCCCAAAGGGGTGTTCTGTGTGTGTATGTGTGCACAGCTGTGAAGCTGGAAGCAGATGAGCTTATCATCCTCCCTAGTCATGTTCTACAGCCCGGGTACTATTCTGATAATGTTCCTCAAACTGAGAGCCCTTGCTCTCCCCTTTTGAGCTATCAGGGAATCTGTTCTCAGTATGGTTTTGATTGCCAGGAAAACAACCAATTTGATTCTCCCTTATGCTTCACCTCCCTGTTAAATTCACCTTGGACAGATAAGATCACAGTTTGTAAAGGTGTGTTAAAACGTTTGATATGTTATTTCCTACAAAAAAATCAAACCATCGAATGTCTTTTTGGTTTAGATTTGAGACACTCATCAGAAAACCCTCAGAGCTGTTTTGATGCTGCAGGCAGATCTGCACAACTCTTTTGTTTGGTTCTGGTTTTGCATACAGCTTCAGAATCAAATCCAAACAGCTGTGTCCTACAACCTGGCAGTACGCCAGGGCCTCCACAGACAGTCTTGGACACTACGCTACATGATGCTGACATAAACAGCTTTCACCCCTTATATTACCAAGGTATTGCAGCATTTGACAAGATATGAGTCATAGGTACTTCTACCAAACAAATCCATATTTCTCTTGGCTCTAGCACTGTATTGAGAGATAATGCTTAGGAGGAGCTAGTGCATTCCAAGGCCTGGAAACAGAGGACAAGGTTTAGTAATGGCTGATTGTGTTACCGTTAAATGTAGCTAATGTTCCACATCAGGGTTGAAGAAGAGTAAGTAACATGTTCCCTTCAAGAGCAGGCTGCTGTGGCTGCAACCCTGGGCAGTAAGGTGTGAATATAGAAGTACCATGATACGATTTCAAGAGAGACTGGTTTGTGTTTATGTGGTGAACAGAAATTTAATGTTGCGGTATTATGTGGGGAAAATTTCAGGTTTTACCAGCTACTTCTGATCTTTTGGTAGACCTGCCAGCTGAAGTCATATGTAAAGGGGCAGACACCAATGGGAATCTAACATCAACCCAGGAACTTCTATGACACTCTCTACTGTAGCAAGTTTAAGAAAGTGAACCCAGCATATTGGAGCTGGAGATGGCTACTTTCCCCTCATGGTCTTTTCTTCCATATAAAGGAGATCTCCTCTAAAAAGGAAAGCTGCTTTGCAGCAGTGTAGTAGCAAGTATTTGAAACACTTTTAAAATGTACAATCACTTTGAAATTTTACATCGAAATAACAAATGTAAAATATATTGCACATTGAAGTGCTTTTTATCAGACAATAATTTAACAACATTCTCAGCTCAAAAAATTGAAATCAGTCACATGTCAGGGAATAATGTCTTGGGACTGAAGACCATTTTGGTGATTGCTAACATAGTGATGATTTCCTGTCTAAAGTCAAAGTGATAAATGGCTCCAGTTAGAAAGAAAACCTTTTAAAGGAAAGAGAACTCAAGTCAGAGGAACTCACTGGACTTTTTAAGTAACAATATTTTATAGATCCAATAAACAAGCTATTCCCAGTCCAGTAAGCAACATTCCTCAACTACAGGTCAGCAGAAATTAATTTAGCTCAGTATGTGTGTAGCTTGTAGAACCATTCACAGCATTACAGAATTATTTTGGCAACACTTCTCATTCCAGACTGGCTCTCCACAGGGCAGTTCACAAAGGAGTATCACAGATTCACTGTCACTACATGGAGTGCTTTAGAAAATCCCAGGTAGAATTCATGTGGTTGGATAGAATCATGAAGTCATTTAGGTTATAAAGAACTTTAAGATCATCAAGTCCAGCCATTCTGCCTGCACTGCCAAGGCCATGAGTGAACCCAGTCCCCAAGTGCCACATTCACGCCTCTTTTAAATCCCTTCAGGGACTGTGACTCCACCTCTGCCCTGGTAAGCTGGTTCCAATGCCTGACCGCCCTTTAGTGGGTGAAGAAATTTACTTCCTTTAGTGAAGAAATTTTTCCCAATATCCAATCTAAGCCTTCTCTGGTGCAACTTGAGCCCATTTCCTCTTGTCCAGTCACTTATTACTTGGGACAGGAGACTGAGTGAGTCCAGGTAGACAACAACTTCAGTTGTTCCCTCATTCACTGTGTAGGTCCCCATGTCATAGGAGGAGATAAGGCTGATCTAGCAGGACCTGCCTTTCATAAAGTCATGTTGACAGGTGTTTCCCTTCTGCATCAGCTGTAATGGGAGTGTTTTATCTATCTCAGCAGATCAATGTCTGTGTGAAATATAGTAATAAATGAGTATCACCTTCACCTAACTAAAGCCAATGTGAAATGGCCAGACAAATATGGGAAGTCAACAAGTAGTTAGAGCAATGATGTCGTAGTCAGGGTTGGTACTCAGACCACAGGACTCGCTCTGCCAAGCCTGCTCGGGGCTGATGGTACCTGACAAAGAAGGGAATATGTATCTTTGGTCTAGGATGTGCCGGATGAGTGAAGGGGCTTTAAGCTAGGTTTAAACTGTGTTTGAGAAGTTTTCTATGTGTGCTTCTGTGCACTAGGT
This sequence comes from Sitta carolinensis, assembly GCA_032173965.1. Classification (NCBI taxonomy): domain Eukaryota; kingdom Metazoa; phylum Chordata; class Aves; order Passeriformes; family Sittidae; genus Sitta; species Sitta carolinensis. The sequence continues at coordinate 615,375 of CM063294.1, forward strand.
GCTCACAGTAGGGAGCACTAGCCCTCAATTTTGACTACTGTCCTGCTTTGGCCCTAAGTGACCAATTTCTAATATTGACGCAGGATTAAGGTCATGAAAAGGGTGGATACACCTTTGTGAATACACATTTAAGGACAGAGAGGCCCAAGAGTAACTCTCTTGACTTCCAGCCTTCAAGGAGGCAGCAGGCCCTCGTGGCTGGGCCTGGACTCTCCCCCATGGCCTGGCCGGGATTCCCTGTCCCCGGAGGGCGGTGAGCGGCTGCCGAGCCCTCACCGGGGAGCCTGCAGGGCCCCGTCCCGGCGGGGCCGGGCCCCTTCCCGGTGGAGACGGCCGGTCTTTTGTTCTAACAGAGCTACCAAGCCACACCAGCCAGAGGCCGTATCAGCACCAAGAGCAGCTGTGTGGCGAGAATCAACACCCGGTGACCCCCATGGTCGGTGCTGGGGGTGTCCCCAAGGCCAAGAGCAGCTGTGCCACCACTCCAGACCAAGGACAGCCTCGTGACCGGCATCGGAACAGTACTGGGTGGCCACAGGGACCTCAACATGGCTTGCAATGAACTTTATTTGCTCAGCCACTTCGAGGCAGCTTTGCTGCAGATGGAAGGACAAAAGCCTCAGCAGCAAGTTTTTTTTCCTGTTTCCAGCACCCCAGCAGAGTCGGGCCATGCGTGGCTCGCTAGGAGCCAGTGGAGAGCATGTGGCCAGGAGAAAAGGCAAGCAAGCCATGTTTCCGATACAGAGCTTGGACCAGATTACCCTTTCAGCATTGCAAGACTCTGTAAAAACTGTTTCAATTGATACAGCTTGAGAACAAATGACCCAATGAACTCCAATTCTCTCCTGAATCATGAAGAAGGAAAAAGTGAAACTGTATAGAGGCAACAACATGGGACTCTGAGGTCAGTAGAGAAGGAGTAAAATTCTAGATACAAGGGATCGAAAAGTTTGCCTTAATTCTTGGGCTAAAATTCTTTTGTGAGGCCATGGTAAAGATATACTTGATATATCAGACTTTAGTTTTTCCCCTGTACTTTCGTGAAATACTTTAAGGGGATGTAGCGTTCTAACCACAATTATGAGCAGAGGCACCAGTGTTACAAGGAGCAGATGTTGAAGTAGCTTCGGGAAGCAATGGGAAGCTTGAACGGTAAAGAAAAAGATGAGAAACCTTGCCCTGGGAATAAAAGGAGAAGACCTGTGTTCCCAGAGATGGATGGAAAGAACTTTTATTTTATACTACTAGAATGGCTCATCCTTAAAGTAACACCCCAATGAGTTGACCTGGACCAAAAGCACAATTGTGAGAAGAACTGTGAAAGATAGGAAGAAATTCACAAATGCACATCTTGGGCGGCTGTTGTTTGTGCAAATTGAAGCCACAATAACTTCTTTTATTGTGGGGAGTTCTCCATAGCATTACAAAAGATACTTTTCTTCCTAAGTGAACTAAAGAAAGACTGTTTTAGAGTTGGAAAACTGACTGAGATTTCTAGGTGTTTGTTCTCTGTACACTGTTCGTTGGAAGGAAAGAATGTGTGGGGTAGGGAAGGAAGAAGAAAGGTGTTCTGAGGGTTTTATTCTGATTTCTTGTCATTTGTTATTTTGTTCTGTTAATAAAGTTTTCTTTATATCCTTTCAAGTTTAGGTCTGCTTTGCTTTTGCTCCTAATCCTATCTCACAACAGAAAATAGACCCACCACATTATTTGGTGCCTTGGCCGGGAAAATCTAAAATTGGCAAACCTAAACCACTATACATAATTAGTATTTCTGCCTGGTTTTGAACTGAAACCACAACAATTACCATTAGGAATTATTCTCCTGCATTTGCTTTAGCCAAGCATATCTCTAATGCTTCAAAAATGAGTCGTCTTTGTTTTTTCCCCTCTGATCTCACAGGTTTTTTTGTCACCATGCAAATATTGATCTAGAATCAGCATAGGCCTAGCCCTGGTCCCACAGATCTTGCATAATTTAGGATAAGTACACATAACGGTTGTTTTGACTATCTCATTCTTAATGTGAACTGGCAGTTCTTCTTAGTGAGTTATCAAATCACTGGCTTTGCATAAAAAGTGTTACCCATATGGAGGGGTATTTATCTATGCCTAGCACCTGAAACAGGATTTTAAGTTTGAAAGCTGTATCCAGATCCCTGTATTTAGCTCTTCTGGTTTCAGAGATATTCAACTTGCAAATACCTATGCTACTATTTGTGGTGGTTTGAAAAGGAAATGAGTTTTTTTGGAATTCAGTGGTCAAACCAATGAGTGCTCAGGTTTAAATATTGGCAGTTAGTGTGGCCACTGAGGACAAGGATCCGCCTCTGAGAACACAGGGGTTTAAAAGCCGAGGGCTCCCAGGAGAACTCTCTCTTGGTTCCGCTCCCTGAGGACGGGCGGATCTCCCCTGCCCAGCTGGGCGGGCAGGGGAAGCCATGTGGCCTGGGCGAGGTAGGAGCCTTGGGCAGAGAGGGAGAGGAAGATCCTGCAGGATGGAAGGGTGGAGAGAGTACAAGAACCTTGAGAGGTATCAGGCAGCCTCCTTCCCCCGCCCCCAGAGAGAGAGAGATAGAGAGAGACCGTGTGCCACCTTGAAATTTGATATCGGTAGCCAGGCAGTACGGCTGAAGGAGTGAAGAGGAGGAGGCACGAGAGGTGTCGGCAACTTGCTGTAGGACTTCTGGGCAGGCACGGTCCAAGGTTTGAACCCTTTTCGTAGATGATGAAAACTTTATAAATGCTAATCCTCTGGAATTTGAAGAAGAAAGATAGAGAACCGAGCAAAGGTAATGAAAGTTCATGCAAGTAGAAGATTGTCAGAGAATGCTGAAAAGAATCCTAGGTGGGAGGAGATGATGGAGTGGCCTTTGGCTGGACTTTTCTTGTACAGCCATGGACAGACTCGTTTCTTTTCTGTGACGCAGAGACTGCATCTGGGGAGAGGCATTGGCTTGGAGCCAAAAGTGGACAGTAGAAGAGTAGTGTGAACAGAGATGAGAGGAGGATTTCTGTTCTCAAGGCCCCTCGGCCCCAGGGGGTGAAACTGGGGGGGACTGGTGTCCCAGAATTTGAGAAGCTGTCGGTTTTTTGGAACTGACCAAAACATCTTTAAAAAAGAGAAACCCTAGAAGCACTTCTGGTCCATGCACAGTGGTGAGAGCACTGGACATGGAAGAAGAAGTCACGATATGGTGCAAGAAGGACTCTATCTCTCCTTAATGAACTAAGTACTGATTATCAGAAGGATGATAATGGACTGAAGATTAATTATTTGAAAGGTGGTAACTTGATTGGGAATTTTTAGTTTGTTTTATTGTGTTGAGAACTAGGGTGGGGGGAGGAGTGTTTTTTAAAGTTTTCATCCTCTTCTGTGTGTGTCTTCTTTACATATTATAAGTAATAAAGTTCTTCTTTCCTTTTGTTTCTAAATTAGAAACTGTTTTGCTCTGTTTTTGGTCACATCTCACAACAAACACCAGGGACAGTATATCTTCATGGGGGCACTGGCCTTGTGCCAGCGTCAAACCATGACACTATTTTATGTAAATCCTGTTTTGGGTATTTGCATTTCAAATTTAGTTGGACTTATGCAAAAGACTCTGCATACTGTAAGGCAGCTTGGTTTGGAGGCCTCCCACTGAAAAACAGCTATGTAGTTAAACCCTGTTCCACAAAACATGCAAGAGATGATCATGTCTCAGAATGCTATTTTCACACTGTGACTAATGCCCCATTCCACTCCTCCCCCTGACATCCTTGCCAGTGCAAAATGCTGTAATTCAAGCATGGAGCTATACCCACAGATAGAGATGAATAAGAACACTTAGCAACCTATGATTCAGTCCAGCAGATTAAGATAATGCACTCTATCCATAAAGAAAAACATGCTTTTAGTGTACTACTAACACTTCTTTCTGAAAGGGAGGGAATTTTCTGCACAGGCTTCTCCCCTCCTCCAAGAGAGGAGCTCTTTACAGATGACCAGCCAGTACTCAGGGTCAATGAACACAGACAAAACTACTTCACTTCTTGCTCCTACATGAGCCATGGAGACCTCAGTTTAGCTGAAGAGTCCTCACCCACTCTTGATTACACGCAGTGATCTTTCTTGCAGCAGGGTGGTTTCTGTCTCTGATAAAGAAGGAGCACTTCTAACATTGCTGGGAAGCAGGAGGTGTCTGGTATGCTTCCTAATATTACAACAGGGAGAATCTGCAGAGACTCTGGAAAAGGAAAGACATTTGTATGAAAGTTACCGATCATTGTAACACCCTCCTTCTCTGGGGAACAAATGGATAGAGCTGCAGGTGAAACCCAAGGGAGACCGAGGAACTTTATGGACATAGTTTAGGGAAATCAGCACACCAAGAACAGCTGTCAGGGAATCTGTCTCCTGATTGTGATATGGCTGGACATGTTGAGGGGCACGAAAAGAGAGAAACAGGGCACCTACTGCCAGCTGTCCTTCTAGCACTAAAGGAGGGAAGCCAGTCTCTGTTCTTTTCACCACCTGGAATAAGACAGGGCTGTTGGCTGAAGTTGTAGGGACACCTTAGTTGGAGTATAAAACTCTGATCTTGAACTGACAATCTAGAGCACCAGAGTCCCATCAGCTTGGATAGGAGACATAAAACCTGTTCCAGTGGTAGGTTTTTCCAATTTTTCCTCTTTGTGAGGATCTTTCAGAGCTGGACAGGATAGGACTAGTGGGCTGTGTACACTGGGGAACAAAACCTGTTAAGGAAATTTCCCAGTTTGATTAATGAGACCCTCTGGTTCTCACGCTTCCAATGCCAGGGACTTTTAGTGCTGGTACCGAGGCCCCTTCACAACAGCGGCTACACTGAGCCCACAGGTGCCTTGCTTATACACACCTCTCACACTCAGTTAGACCAGGTTTCCCATGGACATCCAGATGTCTCATTCCATAAAGCCATTTATTTCTGGTGCAGTCCTGTGGCTGTGGCAGGCACTATGACATTCTTACCATCTCTCAGCAGCCTGTTGCCTGTTGTTACTTTTAGGGTCAGAAATTCAGTAATGCAAATAAGATAGAATGCTTATGACTATATTTGCATATTTTGACATGCATTGACTTCATTTAAATGAAAGTTACAAATGCTTAGACTTTAAGCCTGGCAAGGTTGTGGTGTCAAACAAGCCTTAAAGGATGCTCTTTTGCTGGCATCTTCCTGAACCACAGGTCAGCCAGCCTTGACTGCTCCTGCTTGGTGACACTATGTGGGGCTAAACTCTGCCATTTAGCCCTTTCCTGCTGTTACCTGGGCTTGCACTGGCTGGAGACTAGGAAAAGAAATTAAACAACTGAAAGAGAGAGTCCTTGGATGCCCTTCCTGTTGCTTCCTTGGCTCTGTCTTCCCTATCCCTCTCTCTGGCTTTGCCTGTTGTGACTATGCTGAGTCCATCTCACGTCTCTCTGCGGTCATCCACTGACGCACGCTGATGTGTGTGTGTTGAGGGTTGGGCCACAAGTACAAGTTTCTGTAGGAAGAAAGGCAAGGTTTTTCAAAGACTGCACTTACAAAGGGCCAAGTTTATTTGTGCAGCAAAATAATGTTAATGTGGGGTTCCCCAAACAGTCCCTTTGAAATTTTGACTGTTAATGTGCAAAGTCAGTAAAGCACAAATTGGGTTCGTTTATGCAGCAGGAAAGGAGAATTACTCATAATCTAACCTAAACTTTTACAGTGATCACCATTCCTTTTTTTTTCCCTCATGCAGTTCTCATTCCCTGCAGTTGTGGGCTGCCAGGGCACGGTGTGTGCGCTCCTGTGTGTGTGACACGGTGACAGCAGATGGCAGCAGGATCCACCGGCTCCCGGCGTTAACCCATCCCCAGGGGACGGGCTGGGAGCCCCAGCAGCCTGGGCGGGTGCGGGTGGAGCGATGAGAGCTGCGGGGGCGCCTGTGCTGCACAGCGCCCTGAGCTCGTCCTTGCCTCGAGAGCCGGGAATGTGCGGTGTTCCCGCTGAACCTGCACTGACCGGCAGCCCCGGGCAGCCGCCAGCCTGCTGCTGTCACAGCGAATAGAAACGCGGCTCGGAGACAGCGGCATTTCCTGGCGCAGCCTGACCGCGGCTCTTTGCTTTTGTCACCTGACAAGGCACCAGTACCACTAGGTGGGGATAAGAGCCTTTTAGGCTGAAGGTAGATAACTGCCACAAACAACGGCATTAAGTTGCTGCCTTTATTGTGTCACCTGTAGAGTAGAGAGGGGACAGCCTGGTCACCCCGAGTGTGGGACTGTCCCCTGCAGAGGACAGGCTGTTTGTGGGACCATTTGTCACATTCCTACCCCGGCAATTGACGCAGAGTCGTTCTGAGCTGTAGAGTATAACACCTCAGTGAATCGGACAGCCAGTGGGGTTAGAAATCGAGGAAACTCGGATATTTCTCGGGGTGGAATATTTCAGTTTGAATGGCAACCTGTCACCCAGCATGGGAGAGGCTCTTCTTGTGATGATTATTAAACCACCATTAATAATTTACTATTTTTTGGAAAATGGAAAAAAATGTTTCACTCAAATATTTTTCACCAAAATCTCATTCTGTAACGAAAACTGCTGGGAGACTGATGTGAGGAGTTCGTTATAAAAGCTCACCTGACTCCAGCTGATAGCTGGGATCCAGGTATTTTCTTCCATGGTAGGAACAGAAGTTCACAATGTGAATGTTGGCTTTTGACCTTTCTTCTACTTAAAAGGTCAATGAAAAGTGTACAAACCCTGTCTTTTCCAGTCTGCTCAGCCATGCACTCAGTCATGCTGTTTTAAACAATGCTGAAATCTGTTGCATTGTAAAGCAGCCGTGGAAGGGAATGCTGGGGTTGGAGGGCAAGCTCAATGAACAGACAAAGCAGTATGTTGTAATAAGAAAGATAACAGATATTATGTTTTGCCCTTTGGCAGTGCAACTTTTTGTAATTAAATTATCAGGTTAAAATAAAACTCTTTAAATTATTTAAAGACTAGGAGAAAAGTACAGTTAAATAAATTATCCATTATGCTACAAATAGTTATTTTAATTCTAAGTACTGTAACATTTTTCAGGGAACCATTATTTATTTGCTCTCCTCAGTGAGAGAGTTTTATTGAGTCTGAAGCTGTAACCCCAGATTTGTATGTTGTTTTCTTGCAGGTAAGTCTGGATTGGTCTGTTGGAATGGTGCAGTTTGGGAATGTAAGTGAACAAAGTCTTCTTCAAGCTGTCCCAGCCTGTTAACAAGGTCAGAGTATTTTTCTCTTTTGAGCTCTAATACTGTAAATTAAAATTAAAATAGAATGGATACTGTAATTGCAGATTGCTATGGCTGTGAGACACAATGGGATCTTTATATCAGCTGTGAATGCCACAGAACAAATATGTGCACTGAGAACTATTATGCAGGCTGCTGTTTCTCTGGTCCATTCTTTAATTAGGACTGTGTGGGGACAATATAAAATAGTCATGTTATGGACATTTTAGAGGGTAGTACAACTTTTTATACTACTTTTTTGTTGATCATTTAGGTGGGTTCTCTAGTTATGACAATTTCAGATATAAAACTTACAGCACCTTCACTTGAATAGGGCCAAGTTAACAGGTAATAATCTGAAAAAGCTTACTTTGTGGATCATTCAGAGCTGATTATAATTTATTAATCACCTGGCAGCAGGATCTTGCCAGAAGTCAATGAAATGCTGTTACTAGACCAGCATGCCATGCTTCCCACCTAACCCATGCTCCGTGGCAATTGCTGCTAGCAGCAAGAATGTTTCCCTTGCAAGCTCCAGGCACTGGAATGAGTGAGCTCCATTAGACAGTGGCATGTTTATTGTATCAGAGTTGGAAATTGTTTCCTTTGAAATTTCTTCCTCTTTTTTCTTCTCCCATTATCTCCAGGAATAATTGTATTCACGTCCTGTCAAATCCTGGTGTTGTCTCTGTGGCTTCTTTAGAAATCCATACTATGAAGGATTCTCATGTCCTAATCTACCATTCCTGTGCATATACCAGTAACAGAAATATTTCAGCAATATTTCTGTACACCCATGTTGTGGCATCTCTTCAGATCAGTGCTTTTATAGTGTGAATTGCAGGACAGATATTGAAGAACAATATGCATAAAATGGTACACAAGGCTTGTTATCTTGCAGTCATTTGGGAATTTTAAAACTGTTCCAAATACGTTTTCTTTAACATTTCAAATAGACACAGCAAAAGCCACTGCCCGTCCTCAAATTATTGATTAGTTCTGCACTACTCTAGATTTCGTGCATTTGGTTATGTTTCAATAACTATTCAGATCTGCCAGGAAAATGTTATATGAATGCTGAGATACTTCTTATGCTTGGCTTTTCCCATTTCCTTTTTTCCTTCCTATTTTCTCCTTTTCCCTTTTCCTTTTTTTTTTTTTTTGTTGTATTACACAAAGTAGTTTTGTTAAATTGTACTAGAAGTTTTGTATATCCACACAAAACATGTAGCTTTCCCATGAACCTCTGTGCCCCTGTACCTGACACCACCCTTCCCACCTGTCCTGGAGTCTGCTCCTATTGGTCAGCAGGCCCTCCCTTCCCCCTCCCCTTTCCCAAGAGGGCACAAAACCACCTGGCCACATGCCCAGCACCCTCTTTCCCACCAGGTTTTTCAGGGAGTAGGTTCTGTAATAAAGCAGCAGGACCATGCCTGGATAGGAGGAGCACCTTTTAGTCTTTTATCTTTGTCCTCGCCACAGTTTCCCCTCTGAGGGACTGGTGCTAGCCCAGCTAGGACCTTAGAGGTGAGGGAACTGTGGCACTTTTTCCCTTTCCCCTTCTGTTGACTGATGCTAGGATGGCTTTTATCAGCTGAGAAAAGAAGTCATGTGTTCTATGCAGCTGTACCACTATTACCCTTTTGAACACGACATATCAAGGGACTATTTTCCCAGGCTAGTGAGTGCATATGAGTGAAGCTGATAGTTGAAGTCAGCAAAACTTGTAACTGGATTCACATATGCTACATTTCTGTCTCTTACTTTTTTCTTCTGAAAGGTGACAATGGTTTGGTCATGCTAACCATCTGTTTGGACATCCTAGACATAACAACCTCAATACACATTTACATCCACTTTTGAACATCTTCTGGCTACCAGTTTTATAGCTCAGCTTGCATCCTGCATTTACCTCAGATGATGACGTTCACCAAAGAAATTTTACGCTTTAAGGTTGTTCCTTTGAAGCCTTTTGATTCCAACTATCCATTTTTGGCTTTTGAAATCAGTTTGGTTTCCAAAACCTGGCTGAGCAGATTCTTTTCCTCTGCAACAGTTAGCAGTCTCTAATACATCTGTGTACCGTTGCCTCTGTCATGACATGTGATACTTCTGTGCCTTTTTAAATACTGAGCTCATGCCTTAGGTACCTGGCTGTGTTCCCCCTCCACATTCCTTGAATCACTCACCAGCCTTGGCTTGGAGAGTTTTGCACAAGGACTAGTTTCCACACTTCTTAAACAATTTATTCATTCCCTCCAAGGACAGTAAGCATCACTTTGAACCAGGCACTCTGCACTGTAATATGCTATAGTGTAACAAGGTTGTACGTGTATTTTAAGAAACTCTGTAACTACTAGTGACAGAGGTTGAATGTGAAAATACCATCCATCACATCTCTTTGCCATGAAAAGCAGACTTGTATTTCAGCATTTCTGTTTGAAATGTATGAATGCACCTCTTAGAGTTTTTTAGATGTAAGTGAGAATACTGCCCAATAAAAGTAAAGTCTTTAAAATGAGCATTTAATGTAGCCAAAGTTGTAAGCAGCATTATGGGAAAGAAGCTCCAATTTAAAGAAACATACAGGAAACAATTTCCTGTAGATCAATTGAAGCTGAAATTGGTATTCAGTCCACATGGCCCTTCCATTGGGTGAAGAAAAGATGATGAGGATTTAGGAGAGAAGTTAAAAGGGAATGCTTTTGAAAATGCTGTCCACCAATAAATAGCCACCATCTGTCCCAGCATCTGCCTCAGAACTCTGCACCATGGAAGATTTCATCAAGTTTTAGAATTTAATTTTTAATTAAATTCTTAGTACATCTGTTTATATGACCCCATTAGAGAAGAATGATATTATTCTGTGTGAATTTTATTTATGTAATAAATTGGACTGAAATTAATCTTAATCAGCAATTGAGAAAATACCAAGAACATTAAAGAAAATTTTAAAAGAGTTGGAACTGACACATTTGCCTTAACAGAGCTATATTTAAAAAGGATGCGCACATGAAGAACCCAAGGCATAATGAAGCCTCCTACACACACCATGGAATAAAATATTTATACACTAATCATGCTATTAATAAAATGATGGATCAGCCAGTGTTTGCTGCAAGAAAACTCAGCTGAGAGTCTGGTTACTGTCTAGATGGGGCAAAGCAATGTAAGAACTGAAGACCAGAAACATATGGACTAGCTTGGGAATCCCTATCCTGATTTAACTGTTTGGTTGTGTAATATCCTGACTTTTGAAAAGTCTCCCATGGCAGCTGGCACTGTCCTTTTCATTTTTGTGTGCAGTGAAGGGTTGGGGAGCAGAGGGAAGGTCTGCAGCCCTGCTGCCATCCCTGGTGGATCTTCGTGAATGCTAGTGGGGGGTTCTGCTGTGATTTCCTTGTTTCCAGTTGTTGAAGGTAATTCTAAGGCCATCAGGAATTGTTTGCCTTCATCAGAGCAGGGCAATCTCAGGGGCTTTGCTGCCCTTTTCAGCGTGCTGCTGTAGTACCAAATGGGTCATCTTCTCTTCTTTGAGCTTGGTTTAGTTTCCAAGGTTTAAAGAAAAAGATAAAAACCCAGGAGGTTTGTGTAGGGGCAAAATGATGGGTAGAAATGAGAGGAGCAGTTTGTCTGCACTGTGATGCAAATCACAGTTTGACAAGGTGGGGCCAAATCTTAGATATGCCCTTAAGGGTAGCTGTAACTAAAAAAAAAAATAACTAACAAATAGGTACTGCTTGGTGTTTTTCCTAATGCTATCATGATTCTGTCTTTCTGATGCATGTGTGAGTTCACTTTGAGATGAAGTTCCCTTGTTTGCTGGGAGCAGAAGGGAGGTGTTGCTCACAAGTAAGGTGATGGCACTGGCATGAGCCATTTATCTGTGTGCTCCCCAGCGTTTTGCCCAGCACATTACCTGCCAAAGGCATGCTGATGCCCAGTTCTGCAGCAGTTCAAACTTTATCCAGTGTCAGAGTATGCCAGGCCATCTCCTTGGACAGAGAGGAGGAACACGCGTGGCAGAGCCCCTACTGCTCTGCATTTGCAGGGCTGAATTGGTCAGTGGTAGGTGGATGTTCTCCTTCCAGAACACTCCTGTGTTTCTTTGTTGTCAGGAGTGGTTACCTGCGCAGTGGATTGCTCAGGCTCAAAAAAAGAACAATCAAAAATTATATTGAGAATTTGTTACAACTATGATCTATTGCTGTGAGAAGGTTTTTAGCAGGAAACACACAGCCTGCAGCTTTGTTCTGTCGGCTTGCCCAGGCTAAATAAGTTTTGATTGGACTTTATTGAAGTATGTTCACTTTTCTCTCTCTCTCCTCCTGTCTCTCCCCAAAACCACTCTTACTGGTGGATTGGGCTGGTCAGAGAACAGCAGGGAAGTGCTCTAGGTTTAAAAAAATTGCTCTTTTTTGCCTGAAAAAAAGAGAAATCTCATGTAGCCTCCAGAAATTAGGGTGCAGAACAACCAATAACTCAGTAACAGAAGTGTCATAAGGGGAAGGCAGACTCTGTGGAAGTCCCTTGTCTGCTTTCCGGGGGTGGGAGAGGACCTCTGACTGGACCTGTGCACAGAGCAAGGCTATTTCTCTACTCCATGTGGGTTAAAGCAGAACTTGGACTTTATCTCTTGAATCCAAGCAGAGGTATATACATAATTATAGAATGGTTTGGGTTGGAAGGGGACTTTAAAGGGCATGTAGTTCCAGACTCCCTGCCATGGGCAGGGACACCTTCCACTGTCCCAGGCTGCTCCCAGCCCCAGTGTCCAGCCTGCCCTTGGGCACTGCCAGGGATCCAGGGGCAGCCACAGCTGCTCTGGGCACCCTGTGCCAGGGCCTGCCCACCCTGCCAGGGAGCAACTTTTTCCTAATATCTAATCTAAACCTACTCTTAATTTGAACCTCTTCCCTCTTTGTCCTGTAACTCCAGGCTCTTGTAAATAGTCTTGCCCCATCTTTTGTTTAGGTTCCCTTCAGGCACTGGAAGGCCACAATTAGGTTTCTGAAGCCTTCTCTTTCCTAGCATGGACAATCCCAATTCTCTCAGCCTTTCCTCATAAGAAAGGTGCTCCCTCCCTCTGAGGAAGGGAGGATGCCTTGGCATTTCAAAGAGCTGGGCTGGTCAGGAAATGCAGCTTTCTTAAAAAAAAAAAAAAGAAAAAAAAATCCATTTTTCTGGAACATTTTTGTTTTCTACAGAATAGATATTTTAACAAGAAAAATAAATTGTATATTCTTTAATTGGTTATGTTGGTAGATCAGCTGAGAGCAGCAGCAAACCAGAAAACAAGTACAAGTGAACTAGACTGTGAGAAATCCCCTTTCCCAAACAGAAATAAAATCAATTTTCAACACTTATTGGCATTACAGCTCATTTCATTTTTAGTAGAAGCAGATATTTTAAACCTGACCAAAAATAAGATTAAGTTACTCTCTTCTTTTACCCACTGTCCCAGTCCAGTTACATCAGGTAGTATTTCTTTCTTTTGCTTTCTGTACTCAACCATTGTTTATTGCTCTAAATTATAATAACTTAACATCTGGACTATCCTAAAGGTGGTTTGATTTCCCTGTTAATTGGATTTGATATTTTAGCAAATTGTTAACCTCCTCTGAGGAGTGTTTAGGCTCAATTAGAATTTCAGTAAGGGCTGTGAGATGCTCAAGTGAAGTTCTATAATGAAAAGTGTAAGATTTATTTTTGGATGGGGGTACATAAGAAAAGCTGTGGATGTCAGTGATGGTAATTATATTGATAAGGAATTAATACTTCTAAATATTAATAAATACTGATATATTGGAATACTCATACAGAGAACAGCTTCACTCAGGCCTTTAGGGACACCTTGCTACACAGCAAAGCTTTAGTGAAGTCATTAAGAAAACCATTTACAGCTTTCAAAAGAATCTATGGGACCGATCCTGCTGTGAAGAGCAACACAGGGTCCACTGTGCAGCTCATGATGGTCCCCTCTTATCACACAGACAACCTTGGACTTGCAGCATCATCTCAGTGCTTAATGTAGCTGGACAAGAGTGTCCTGTGAAACAGCAACATAGAGCATCACCTGAAGATAGAAGTATACAAATGGTTAAAAAAACAGTAACTGAAACAGCAAGCTGGACTTCAGGCTTTTGGAAGGTTGCTATTGATGCAGTTGCTTAATAATTACAGAAGTAATGTAATTTTTTACTTTAACACAGCTCTATCTAATCTATCTGTCTGTCTATCTATCTATCTATCTATCTATCTATCTATCTATCTATCTATCTATCTATCTATCTATCTATCTATTTATCTATCTTTCCAAGTTAGATTGTCCCAAAATGAGTTAAAATAATGATGAGTGTGGTACTTGATGTTGTGCACATAATTCTTAGTCTTTGCAGACCAAGTAATCACAATTTACCAGAACAAGTGGCCCTGTATCCTTTTCAAAAGGATGCAGGGGTTTTTTTGTAATTCTATGCACATCTTGCTGCAAATCTGGAGAGCTAAGGGAAGGTAAGTAGGAAGGACAGACAAGTGCTTGCTAATGGCTGCTGTTAGGTGGCTCTGAATAAGGTCCTTCAGAGAATCTGTTCCTAACTCATGTTCAAGGACTTGGAAGCAATTTCAGTGTTTCTGGGTTCTTCTGGAAGTGCCTCCTGAGCCAGGGGAGTCAGCTGCATGCAGTGCTGGTCATGGGCACGCTGTGTTCTTGGTGCAGTTTGTTGGCTTTCCTTGCCTGGGACCACCATGGGAACAGCAGCTGACCTGCACCAAGGACAGGTGTTTAACATCTGCATGGGCCCCTGGGGCTGTGCAGCAGGAGGGGAAGGCTTTTGCTTCCCACAGACCCCTCAGACTTAATCTGATTTCCCTCTAACAAGCTGCATCTTATAATATTTCAGATTTTACTAGGTTCCTGTAAATGTGTTTTCAGTGTGGGAAAACAAGCTACTTGAACAAATAGCTAACCTTTTGTAACTGTATTCCAGTCAATAGTGAAATAGAGAAATAGGGCATCTTTTTAATGAAATGATTTTGCTTTGAGCTCTCTGAACTTCACTATCAGGCAAAGAAAATATTCAGACTTTTTCCTCTGTGTTGAGTATAAGATGCCTCTAAAACTGTAATTCAGTGTGAAAAATTTTACTAGGTATCAAACAGATCTGGTGGATTTTGGCTGTGACAGAGAGGAAATGAATGCTAAACAAAGTCGTTACTGTATATTCTGTTGCCTTAGAGACTGAAACATCTGTATCCATGCAGGCAAGTGATGCAGACATGGTAAGATTTGACTCCTTATGTTCCTGCGTTCATCTGGCTGTCAATGGAAATGTTTTATGGTGCGAATATTCTGGGCTTCTTTAGCATTGTATTTATCTGGTTGTGTCGCATGTCTTGGACTAGGAGGGCTTTTTAATTTAAGTCTAACTCTGAAGTCAGGACTCTCCCTAAGAAAAGATGCTTTTAAATAAATAATTTTTCAAGATGAACTTGGAGGGACTTGAAATGATTGTTGTACTGGTGATAATAGTTGGATTTGTGAAGGTGCTTGAGAATATGGGTCTCCTAGAAGACAACTTTGAAGGTAGGATTTTAAGAAATAGAAATATTTTATTCTGAAACCCAGTTGCTGCAGAGGCTTTTACTTTAATCTGTATGTGCACGTGCAGTGTTTGAGTATATGGGGAGCTGAAAGGTAGCTGAAATAATGTTATATGCTTTCTTTGGTCAAATTAAATGTATTTGCATGTCTTTATAGTATTGTAGCTCTAATTGCAACTCTGAAAATAAATGTGACATAATCTTAAACCATTCTTTGTTTACGTTTAATATTGTTTCAAGAACTTCAATACAGATTTGTGTGCTTTAGTAAACTACAGCTCACATCCAAAAACTCTGAATGAAAGGTTTACATTTTAGTAAGTTTATCATTATATCCTCTCAATTTGTTCTAATTTCTAGAAACATCATGGCTTCTTTTTAGCTATTGGCTATTATCAACAGAAAATCCAAAAACATTACTGAACTTGTTTGGATGAATGTTTCTGTCATAATCAATTTAACCCTCTTTCAGAATATTTATCTTTAACAGATGTGCTTGGTCTTGCTCTCTATTCTCAAGTGTGTTTTATGAAAACATTGCTGATTGAAATGTAGATATGCTTTGTAGAATATAGTTTGAAGAAACTGACTGCTAAAGATGTCTTAATTTTTGTTACCTCTCTGTTTTTATAAACAATGCAATTCATGTAGAAACATGCAAATATTGAATGTACGCAGAAGGGATGAATTTTAAACAGTGAGCACTTTAAATCAAAGCATCTCTGTGCAGACAGTCTCATTGTTTAATAGGGAGAGTAGATTTACAGTGTGCCTGAATATTCCTGAATATTGAACAGCTGCTTTTTTTAGAAACTTGAGAATCATTTTTTATGGTATGCAAGAAATACACAGTTGTTAAAATTAACTTCAGCTACCACAGATAGAGAACCATTATTACTTTCTGCTTCAGAGCTTATGACAACCTGGAAGAGGTGAGCTTGCTGGCCTCATATTAATTACCTGACAACATTTGGTACAAGGTTTGAAGAATCTTGAAGATTAGCAGCAAGTACGATAAATGAAGGGAAAAAGTTATAAACCTTTTGGTTCATTGATTGTCTCATGCATGTGTTCATTTGGTCTCATGCATGTGTTTGCTTTTCCTACTTCCTGCTGTTTTGAGCATTTTTCCTAACTTTTATGTCTGCATGAATTAAGAAGTACCTGGTGATGACTGATGCTAATAATTTTGAAGTTGGGGCAAGTGCTTTACCTACCAGCTCTGGCTTGGCCAAGGCTATTGAAATGATCAAATTGTGCAAGCAAGACAGAGTAACAATAGAAAAATACATTTATTCTGGCTTTTGTGAGTCTTCAGATATCTGTGTGCTCCTATCACAGAGAGGTGTTAGATGGTACCTGATGTACAGGTAATTTCCTATGTCCAGCTCTAGCAAAGCCTTTTATGAATTGATCCATCTGGGCACCTGGATTTTTTTAAATCCTTTTATTGTCTGCCTAAATGCATGTAATGGCAGATTCTGTTTAGCAACTTGGTTAAAAAAGAATAAATCATTGAAGAAAGAATCTTTAGGAGAGGGAAGTTCATGGGTTTGGGTAACTGCTTCTTTCCAGTGCCCAGTTTCCAGAGAACCTGTGAGCTGTACTCACATCATGAGGGGGGAGTGGCACATTGCTGACTCCTAAGGAGAGGGAAAGTTTGGGAATATTTAAATGAATCAGAGCAAACTGTCATAATATCTAGTTGTATTTCTGATGAAATTTACATTAAAATACTGTGAATTATGCTAAAAAGGGATGAAATTGACTTCACATTAATATGTTAGAATTTCAGGTGAAGTTTGTATTCAGACTCTGTAGTTTGAACCTGTACACAATTGTGGCTTCATTACAGCTGCTTCTGCCTTGTCCATCCTTTGTAAGAACATACAGCATACATGTACTTTGTGAAGCTCTGGTCCTTGTGAGATCTGCTGCTTGCTTTGCTGCAATGGTGAGATAAATGAGGTTGACTCTCAATAATTTCCAGCAGAGACTATTGACTGTTACAATAGGTTAGTTCTTAATGCTCACATGTTGGTTGTTATATGAAGAATTACTTCATATTCTAGCAAGAAAAAAGTTGAGCTAATTTTCACCTCCATTATTTTTAATAATACTGCATAATGCTGTAGGATTTACAGAGCATGCTGCTCCATAGGAATCTACCTTGTCAGTACAGTGTAAATTTCACAAGTGTGTGTTATCTTAAGAAGAAACAAATTTCTGTTGCCAGACTTCACTGAACAAAGAAAAAACGGGTATCAGACATGGAGCTGTAGAAAGGTGTGTACTGAAACTCAAGCACAGCATATAGAGTGCTAGCCAGCAATAGCTGGAACAGCTGGACTTTGCTTTGGGCCCAGATAACTCAGAGCTGTGCTTTCAGTTTCCCTAGACTGTTGTGGACTTTATTTATACTGAACAGCTTACAAAAGTACACTGCTAACAAACTGTGTTGAAACCATTGTAATTATCATTGAAACGCATCAGTACTTTCTATAGAGAGCCTTTCAAAGTGACTTACAAATATAGAATATATAGAAGAGGACTCAAATTACTATGGATGGAAACAAGCAAAACTTTTTGAAAATATGCACCCTTCCAGCTAGTCATGACCAGTCAGTAATAAATGTGCTCTCTGGAAGATCACAGTCACTAAAAGGAGATGCTGGTGCTGGAGTTTGAGTCCTTGACTCTTACTGGCTTCTTGCTCTTACTGTAACATTCATGGGCAGCTGTACAGGTGAGCCAGCTGAGTCTTTGTGTTGCTGAGAAAGGGCCTCTGTCTAAATGTTTTATAGAGCATTCAGACTTATAAACTTCTCTGCAAAAGCATTAGCTCAAACCATCTGTCAGTAACTGAGCAGAGCAGAGGACATCAGAGTTTTCCTAACTGTGCTTTTGTTTGTATCCAAAACTGGTTTTGGAAAACATAACAATATTCACAATAAATCCCAAATACTCCTATGCCATTTCCTATCTCCTCCACTTCTACTAAAATACAGTGGAGAACAATGTTCAACACTAGACATTCCCTAGGGAAATTGTGGTCTTTCAGCTTCAGCCTGTGGTATACAAGGTGCGGGATAAAGGGAAAGAGTGAAGTTTCTCACAGAAGAAAAGCAGAATGATGAGACAGTTCTCTTGACAACTACAATTCAAACGTTCATATGCAACTCGTAGTCTTAGTTTGGTTTGAACACCTGTATATTAATTCCCATCTTGTTGAGAGCTACAACCATGTAATCTTGAAATTTAACTCTCTTTCCTTGAATCTCTTATCTCCTTTTCATTTTCCTCCTTTATTTTCTTGAAGTGCCTTGTTAAGTCTCAGCCCTGGCTCACTTCCCATACCTTGCTTTGCTGTGGCTTGGCTGTTTGGCAGTGCATGGCTATTGGGTAGGGATTCCTCAGCAGGGCTGGTGGCAGAGCTCTCAGAGTGCATCAATGGCACTCCCACAGCACACTAACTGCATGTGCCCAGTGGGTCAGAGTGTGTCAGTGCACATGGGACTTCTTAGACTGCAGTGCCACTTCTACACAGCAAAACACAAGAGCACTGCTAGAAATACATGGTCATAGAATGGATTGAAGGGCCTGAATTTGTATTTTCTGGTGCCCACACTTGGATTTCTCCCTCTCCTACTCTGGTCCATTTGTGACTGTTTTTTGTCTTTAAAAAAATTGCTCATACCAATGGCCTGGAATGAGCTCAGAGAGCTGTCCTTGAGTATAAAGGACTGGGTCTGGGTAGACTGAGCCAGAACAGCAGCTTCCAGACTAACAATGAAGACAACTCTGTGTATGCATTTACCTTAACAAGCTGAGAGATACCTGCTGTCCTTGAGAAGGTGGCAGAGCTGACTGGCTGTCACATGCTTGCTGGTTGAAAGGAAGTCATTATCAGAACTGTAATATTTTCTCTGTGTTCCCACAGCAGTGACAGCACAGCTGTGTGCTGAGTCTCTGATCATAGGTGTTGGTAGTTGGTGAACACTGACACGTGCCCACAACATACCCCACAACGTGCCTGCAGGAGAGCCTCCAGCTTGTGGTCAAAACCTCTGCTTTGGGCTGTACCAAGTTATCACAATTAATCTGGTACTGGGCAGTTTCAGTTGTCATTGATGAACATATTTTGGTGGTGTCTGCTTCAGTGTGGACTCAGGATGAGCAAGTACTCAGCTTCCTGTTCCAGCTTTGGAATTTGTACGTTCTTGCACTTTCTTGGCTTTTTTGAGTGGATAATGAACTCCGTAGAAAGCATTTATACCTACAGATGATCTCTGGCCTACAAATAACTTCTGTGCACTCATGAGCCACTAGGACTGTGCCACTTTTGTGAGCACAGGATAACCAAAGGACAGGTACATTCTGAACAGAAATAAATTTGTTTTGCTACCATCTGTCATGGTTTTCTACATTCTAATGGTGACAAGGAGTGTGCAAGAGGTTTTCCTCTCACTTCTTCAAGATGGTGCTCAGACAGATGGAATGTCTTTTTCTGTACATACTCAATTTATGCACAAGTAAAATGGAGTTAAAAGTAACGACTAGATCCATTTTCCTCCAAGCTTAACCTTGACCGTAAAATACTTGGAACTTCTACATGGAAAGGTTCTAAATCAGCAGGCTATAAACTGTAAGAATCTGCTAGCAATGTGTGCTATTACATAATGCTGTGCATGTAATAAACTTCTGTCTTCATTCTGCCACTGATGACATGCTCATCATAGTGTTCATCTAATTCACACCTTAGAAGCTGGTTGAGAGATCATCACAGGAGACTTGGTGGGTGTAATGCAGAATCAGGATCCTAATTTTTTTCCACTAATCTTACATGACTCAGTTTGTAATATCAGCTGGATATTTTACATCTCTGCTTATCACCTACACCTGAAAATCTTTCCACTGAAAGTGCTTGATGCTTTCCAGGTGAATATACTGCTGCACATTTCTTTCATTCAGTGCACTATTCAGGCACACACACTTATTTCAGATGTGGAAAGTGTCAAAGTAAGATTCTGTCTTAGTGTATAATTCCTAATAAGCTGTCAAGATGAAAAAGGCAGGAAAGCAGGTTAGGGCAGAAGAATGTACCTGTTCTTTCGGGTGGAGAGGAGTATGCCCTAATTGTAGAATCATAGAATCGCAGAATGGTTTGAATTGGAAGGGACCTTAAAGATCATCTAGTTCCAAGCCCCCTGTCTATCCACTAGATGAGTTTGCTCAAAGTGGCTCCACATTATGAGACTTCTTTTCTCAGGCAGGAACTGGTTGTGTTTGTATCTCCAGGGAAATTGTATCAGCACAAACAAGGGTGAGCCCTGAGTGCTGCTGAGTTGGTGGACAGAGCTGCTATTCCTGAGCCAGTCATGGTGCATGGCCCCTGGCAGGGTGGTACTACCATTCACCAATAGTGTTACTGAAAATTCTTGCTGGGGAATTGGATTCAAGACCTGGTGACCCAATAGGAAAGTCACTCTATTTACAGTTTCATCATCTCTAACTGAGGGGAAAAAAAGGTTAGGGGAGCTTCTGTGACCCCATGATTCCCACAGAACCCACTGGGCACTCCCTGGACTCCACTTACTAAGTGATCCTAAGTCCATATTGACAGAATGTCAATTTTATTTTTGTACCTCAAAGCCATCTAGCTTTGGGCTTGTTATTTAATCCAAGTTTTCTGTACTGTGAAGTGGAAAAAACCTTTTTGCTTTAATCTGTTGTTTTCCATTAAACACCTGACCCACTTTTGTCCGAACTCGAATGCTTCTGTGCTTAAAATTGCTTCCTAGTTCAGCTGTCTTGGATTCAAAGGATTTTATAAGTTGTTGAAACTGTCCCTTTTTTTGGCTTTTGTCCTGACCTCTGAATTGTTACTATTCTTAAAAAATTTCTTCTATTGTGTCATTTGAAAAATGATAGAAAAATAAAAATTCAATAAACATCCCAACAATGTTGAAATGACCCAATTCTCACATGCTCTGAAAGGTGGGTTTTTTCCCTAGTTAATTCTTGTGAAAATTCTACTGTATGATATGCATGTTTTAGGAGGGGAAAAAGAAGAGGTACTCCATAAAAATGTGATGCATCTTCATTTTAATTTATCATATAGTTCAAAATATTGTGCTTTCTGTAGCATATTTTTCAATTCTTTGTACACAGCATCTTTCATATACAGTCACTAATTTGTAATCCCTTGGTTCATATACTCTGAATTGATGTGTTTCGTTGAAAAAGTAGGGAAATAATGTTCTTGTACATCAGTGGTGACATACTGTGGTTCTGTTAGAGACCAGTGTTATACATCATAGGAGAATCCGAATTGTCTTTTGAGGGTGGAAGATCTTTGCCTTGTATGAACCAAAAAGCACAGGATGAAGAGTTAGCCCAGAAAAGAACACAGGAGGAGGGCCTTGAGGAATCCACTTCAGTTGGTATCTTCCCACATCAGAAAAATAAAGAAAGCCTCCAAGACTGAATTGTCTGAATAAAAAGCACTTCTGTAGCATCTCAACAGGTTAAAGAAAGCCTTGTGAATGGACAGGTCAAGGTTCAGTGGACAAAAGAGAAGTTATGACCAGAGGGCTCCTTCTGCATTCCTGTTTTTCCATGGCCATTCCTCAGGGGTGCTGTGTGGGACCAATGGTCATGCACAAGGCAGGCTGAGTCTTTTCCTTAGCAGGGGGCATACATTGCAACTCAAGGGGCATCCAGTCTGGGACAGCATGTGAGCTGCTCTATCAGTCTAATATTACTTGAGAATTTACTAGGATGATAAAAGCAAATCATTATACAGTACTGGAATGGAGGAGACCCAAATCTCTCAACCATGTGAACTGCTGCTTCCTTTACCACAGCCTAAGATGGTTTTCACCTTTGTAAGTCAAAATAGCTCCAGTAACTGCTTTCTCTGGTTTTTCTCCAAAGAATGTGTCATTGCTTCCAGTTGACCTAAGTTTGTTTCCTAGCAGGACTATGATATTTTCTCCTTGTCAGGAGGAGCACTGGCTATGGCTGGCCATCTGCTCACTATCCTCTGTCCCCTACCTACTGTCCAACACTTGCTTTCCTCAAGTTTTCTGTTGTTTATAAAACTTGAGTATCCTATGCTGAGATTCCCTGCAGACCACAGGGTTTGAAGAACAGTGAGGTTCTTCAAGTTTTTAACACTTGCTTGTCTCTGCAAAGATGTTTGGGAAAATCCTGTGGTCAGTCCTGTTCAGAACAAGCCACCCAGGCCCTACCACACACATCCTGCATGGACACATTGAGAATCAGCTGACTGTACTGGAGGATTTATGCTCCCTTCCACCTTTTGAAGGTTTAAATAGCAACTGTTTGCACTTTTGCTACTTGATTTAAAAAGCAACTTTTTAAGTGCAGCTGCTTAGAACTCCCAGCTGGGCTTTTTCAATACAAAAAGAAAAGGTTGAAGGAAGCTACTGCTGATCCTGAGCAGAAAAGACAATTCCTGACACAACATGCACATATTGTTGAGAAGAAAAAAACCAGATGTGATAGGACTTGTAGAAGAAACTTGGGTACTACCAGTGCAAACATCAGAGACAAACTAAAAAGTGTTGCCTGTTAATTGTATCCTGAAGGCCTTTCTATTATTCCTGGCCTCTCCTCTTCTGCCTTCATCTCTGTATCTTGATTGTCCCACATCTATTCAGTGGGAAAGGAAACTGGTTCCAAAGTAAAGACCTGAGTAATGAGCTAACAGAGTTGGCAGAAGCACAGAGTCTGCTTTCCTAGTTAATGGGATGGCATCCCCCTTACCAGTAGGAACAGTCTTCCACTTGTTCATAGATGTCTAACTGTGCTAGCAAAGGAAGTTGTTTGTCTGGATTTTGATTTTACAGGCAGAGATGATGGGACTAGTCTTCAGATGGCCTACAGCTCTCCTCTTCATAGAATTTGTTTTCTGTAGTCCTAGATCAGTTTCCTGGGCCCAAGTTCCATGGGACATTGGTGCTGACCCTGAAGAAGGTTTTGAAGATCTCTCTTGCACTGTATCTTCAGGTTTCTCATTTTGTTCTCAACGGGGAGGCCAGTTCTACCTATGAATGGGCTTCAGAGCAATGTCAGTGAGAAAAGCTTTTCTTCCTTGTCTCTGCTTGGATATTTGGCCCAGTGATAATAATAAATTTGCTGTGCATCTGGCCAAAGAGCAGGATAACATTCACACTGCATGCCCACACCAGCTGTTGTATGGGAAGAGCTTTTGCTTAATGCAGTGTTCAGGCTATACTAATTTGCATGTTAGTTACCCTTGTGAAAAGAGTTCTGAATTGCTGAAAAACTGATGTTGCAAGCCTCAGAAAACCTGCATGGTAGGCAACTTGAGACTTCAGCAAAAGCTTTAACAGTCCTTGGCTAAAAAAGCATCATTTACTGTAGGTCATAAAAGTAAACACAAATGCAGCAAATCCAATTACTGTGGAATATCAAGCATCTGAGTGCAAGATAAAGGAAGTTCTACATGAATGCCTGACAAGAAAACTATTGAACATATTAAATTATGTGCCTCTCCCAAAATAACTAGTTTTAAAAAGAATATAGCGCAGCAGTACTCAATCAAAAACAGAAGTACAAGCCTGGTGCACATCAGACTTGGGACAACTTACTCACAAGTACTACTTTGAAAGTGAGGAAAGAGCTTTGAACTGCACGCTGTGCCATTGCACAAATACACATGCATGCAAATTAGAAAGCAACCTCTCAGTAAAAGTGAAGTGATGTGACAGCACCCTCCCCTATAAACCAGGACAAAAGCAGTGGAAATAGAAAAGAGAGATGGGAGGAATAGCTGAGCCCAGAGCCAACACCCCAGCTGGAAAATGTAAACTGCAGGCCACTGTGCCCTGGCTGCAAGCCTGTTGTGTGCCCACTATTCTTCTGGGGGACACTGCTGCAGTCAGTCTTCTCTTCTTGGTGCCTGATGACTCTTACAGTGAGAGCTGCAGAGGCAGGAGTAGGAAACCTCAGTGGAAGAGAAATGGTAGGGTTAAAAAGAAATACTCCCCCCCCCCCAACTGCTGTGAATAATTTTTCTCTCTGTGAGGCTCTTTCCAGACCCTGCACTATGTATTGTTTGTTAATTACATAAAGTAGGTTTGATTCCAGCAATGTATTGTACCAAACATAATGGTTATCTTCACTTTGTTTCTTTAGTTATGCAGAGTGGTGAGGTTTTTTTACTCAAGCCACAGTTTTTAGATTTACCCCTAACTCAGAAACTTTGCATTTCAGCTGTGTTATGGTTTGACCCCAGCCAGCAGCCAAGCCCATACAGCCTCTCTCTCACTCCTCTTTCACCGGGAGAATCAAGGAGAGAATCAGAAGAGTAAAAAAAAAAAAATAAAGCTGGAAAACTCCTGGGTTGAGATAAAGACAGTTTAAAAGGGAGACAAGAAGTTGTGCTCACAAGAAAAGCAGAACTGTTGCCCCTCTTCTTTGCTGGTCTTAAACACACCAGGCTTCCCTTACTTCAAAGATAATATAAAGGCTTTTGTATATTGGTGTTCATCATAAACATCGTACAAAATAATGTTAAACTCATGATACAATGCTGGAAGGAAAATTCAGTTTCATTTATTCCAAATTAATGCCCAAATTTCCTAATCAATAATTTGCCACTGATTTCTTCAAAAGCAAGGTACGTTTCAAAACATGCCTTAGCGTACAACCAAAGGAGTTCTGCTTGAAAAGTAGGGGAATAGTCATTGGATGGGCATAATTTCCAAGTGATCAGGCTGTGATTCTATGTGAACAGAATACCCAAACCTTTAGCTTGAGAAGGGATGTTAGGATTGAGAGCTGTTGAGGTGATGGGATCTGGTTTGTAGGGAAAAGCCTAACACTGACTTATAAACTGAATACACATGAGATCAGGGTGGCATTCCATAGCAAGCTATCAGGCTTTGTCTCATTATAAAGTTCTAAATGAAAATGTTTGCTCTTGAAATAATGTTAACTTTCAAAAAAATGTGCCGTTCAGGATTTTTGCTTTTGAAAAATAAGGTACAGACAATGTAATTCAGTTATTCTTTATCCTTGAGACAAGTCTAAGCAGTATATACTGCCAGTATACACTTGTATTTACAGGGACCCAGCTAAAATATTCAGTTTACTCTTTTCCCAGTGAAAGCCTGACTTCCACACAGATACATTTACTTTAAATGTTCATAGATAATGGGACTAAAGCATCTGTTGGTGTTAATGACAATTTGCTACAAGCTCTGGTGCCTGTCATCCCATAAGTAAATTATTTATTAGTCTAAGAATTAATTCAAACAAAGAGGAGGTCCTTACAATAAAATTGATTTCAGCTACTCATCTGGCCAAGATCTGTAGTACATGCAGTATTGTGACAAAATCTGGTCCTAAGTGAGGGGAAAAAAGTCTAAAATCTTGGATTTGGATTATGAATGCAAAGGAATTCATCCATGTCAGTTCTATTTTAATGAGATGGTAACTAAACCCTAACTCATCTTGGCAGGTTTCAACATCTGTGTATAGAGTACTCCAAGGATTTTGAAGGTGCTTGCTATAAGCACCATGAATTAATGGGAAGGGTGCTCCTTAGCTGCATTCAATGCAAAACTTGAGCCATTTGGCTGAATTCTTTTTAGGTTTGTATGGTTTGATTTTCTTTGGTGCTACAGTAGGTACTGTGGAAATTGTAATGCTGCCTGTAAGACCAGTGGGGAATATATCAGTCACACATCTCTGTTATCACTGCCTTTTAGCTGGAGATGGGGAGGCTCATCCTGACATTTGAAAGAGAAATGGCCATGCTCCAGCACCCAGGCTGGGAACTGTACAGCGCTGCAACTCCCCTGTTCTGCTTTCCACACCCAGGGAGTTAGGTAACAGTCCAGAGGCACTCCTTGAACATTTCAGAAGCAGAAGAAACTATGATTTGTAAATTGATGTACTATTTTTTAGATACAAGTGTCTAATAAGTAATTTTCATAAATTACTCTTGCCCACTAGCTAAAGAAACAAACCATTTCAGGCAACTTGTTTTGACTACTTGTATCACAGAAAACACACAGGTGCCTCCTTTTGGATCCAAGTTTTCTAACAGCCTGATTTGTAAATAAGATTTGTGTATTCACACCGTCCTAGTATTTTGGCTGGCAGGAAATGCAGTCATCAAGATGTGAATAGTTTTCCACACTTTCATGCTTCATTTCCAGGTAAAGAATCATGTATGAGTGACTTGAGGGGAAGGAGCTGCTGAGGCATATAAATACCTCTGTTACAGCTCTGCTGCTTGGAAGTAATTCCATGTCTCGGTGCAGTTCTGCAGTGAGTGCTTTCTGAAGGAAACAAATCTAAACAGGACATGCACAGAGTTGTGCAGATAGTAACAGAACCTCCTGTTGGCTTCAATGTGGAGTGAAGGTTGCATGTGAGCAGAGGTATTGTTGCTGATAGGTAAGGCTTTATAAAGGAAAGGCCTTGTAACGTGGCTCTGGCCTGTTACTTAGGCTAAGTAGAAGGGAACTATGGGAGAGTGACAACTAAAATAAGAGTAGAGAGGCGTGAGTGACATGGGAGACATGAGAGATGTGAGAGACGTGCTGCATGACTGCTGCATGTCCACATCGTGGTGTCTAGTAGTTGGTTAATTTCGGTTTATTGTGCCTTAAAACTATGTAAACAAGTAACTGGCTAGCTGCTTAAAAAGGCTGGGGTTTTGGCAACAAAGAGCACTCCTTTGCACCTGTCTGGGGTCTCTGCGTCACTCATTATCGCAACAGAGGCATGGTAAGTGTGTGTGCTCCCCTAATGTCATTTAAAGTATTGATCTGGCTTCCCACCTGAGGGCTTTGCAAGCGCTGTACGGGACTGTCTGTATCTGAAAGTGTGTTGATCACACACGGCTGGAGAGGTGCTGCTCTTTAATGGGAGCAGCTTTGGTTAGCTGTGGACTTACTGCTGTAATAATGCATTGATGTGTCATTATCTGCTGTCATAATAGGATGTCTTCTCACCTGCACTGTCTGTATGCCTCAGGTGTTTCAGGGATGAGCTGTGATCCAGAAGGAAGCGTTGTGCTGGGGTTTAAAGTGTGGAATTGGTGTTGACTCTTTTCAGTTAAAATATTTATGCAGCAGAATGATCAAACTCATTTATAAATTTGGCACTTTTAAACAACTAGTTTTAGCCAAAAATAAATTATTGAAGTGACACATACACAACACATTTAATTTGAGCTCATTTTAGAAGTTAAGGTAGTTCACAGAATAGTATGAGTTGAGTCTTGGCAGGTGCTGAGGAAACCATGAGTTAAATTTTAATTTAAATTTTAAAATTCCTCATTTAAATAAATGAGGAAGAAATTCCTAGTCCAAGAGGCTGGAGCTCTAGTTTGGTTTGGGACAAAATGCCTTCTTTTTGAAGTGAGATTGGAGCACTAGTTTAGTTTGGGACAAAATGCCTTCTTTTTGAAGTGAGATTTGATTGTGGGTTCCCCTTTCCCAGGAGAATGTGTCTCACCCCAAGAGGTAATCTGGTTCAGGTCTCTTTCAGCATTGTTGGTTGGGTTCAACATGTAATACAGACAATTGTAATATTCACTGGGCCAAGGAGCAGAAGATACCTTTTGGCACGAGGACTCCAAGGATAACTTGGGTTTAGAAACCTGAGGCACAGGAAAGCAGTTTAAACTTGGGTTTATGTGTTCTTGATGAACAGCAGGATTCCTGGTCCCCAAACATCGAAGAGGAACTCCAGGAAAGGCTTCATGGCAGTGAATGCCTGTTAGAGGGAAGTGCCTGTGTTACAGGATGGGTCCACAGGGCCTTCCCACCACCCTCCTGCTGCCTGCACAGAGCGCAGATCTTCCAAAGCCTCCAGAGGGGCCCGTGCTGGAGAGCCTGGCCCATGGTCAGGGTGGGATTTCTTCTAAGTACCTGCTCACTAAATTTAAGCAGTACTTAATCCTGCTCCTTGCCATCATAATCTGATATTCAAAAATGCTTTGCATTGGGATTTTGCTGCCATTTGAGCTGTTTTACATGAAAGCCTATGATTACAGAACAATAATGTTTTGACACAGTGATAAAAGCCAGGAAATTCACCATCAGACGTGGTGGTACTCTTTCTCTTGCCTTCACTGCATGACAGTTCTTGTGTAGGCAGTAATTGAGTAGAAATGACAACAGCAGTTAACTTACAGCCTTCTGCTTTGGTACACATTTTAGCATTCCTTCAGGGAAAATATCCATTAAGAGTAAATATTTGTATCTGAGTGATATATGTTAAGAAATCACACAGCTTGGAGTCTATCAACAGTCCTGTAAATATCAACATCAATATAGGTGAGACTAGGATTTTTAATTACCCTTGCAGGTTTTGCAAGAAGAATCCTGAATTCCTTCTCTGTTCTTTCCTAGTTTCATGCTTTCCCTGTTACAATAATTGCTCAGAAAACTGAAGTTTAGATAATCTTTACACAATTATTATCAATTGGTTAAGTAGGCCATTTTGGCATTGATTTTTTCCCTCAAAGAGCCATTGCCTTTTTGTCTATGGTTCATTACTGTTTGCAATTAGCTGGGTGGGAAAAAAAATGGAAAATGCTGACTTATGCTTGATGAATGACAGCTCCCTATTTCTGGTTACTCCATATTTGTGGTTTAAAGCCTGGATTATTAATTAATAAGTAGAATTTCTCTGTGTCTTTGATCATTGATACAGTCACACAGAATACTGAATATTTAAAAGGAGTTTCCAGTTAATCTCTAGCACATAGGCTGTATGACAAGTCAAAGTATCACCTTAAAAGAACTATGCTCAGTGAATAAATACAAAGAGGCTCACTCTTTGTGAATGTACTGTTGGTGAAAGTGATAGGTTTAACACTGATTTGGACTGATCAATTGTCAGGACAAACTATGAAATGTCACTTAAAATAGCTGCTGACGAAATTCGAACAAAATTATTGTTAAAAAATATCCATCTTAATACCTAGACCTGAAAAGGAATGACCTGGTTTTCTGAAGTCCGGGACTTTCTGGAAATTTTATGGATTTTGGTACCTTTTAAACTCAAGTTATTTCATTAAAACAACTGGGTTTGTCCTACTACCTAATTAGGGAAAAAAAGTTCCTCTCAAAGCAAACAAACAAAGCTGAAAAAAACAGCTCCAGCTTTCAACAACAGACAGTGCCAGCTCCTTTTAGGTTTTTGGTGGCTTCTGAGGATCTGCTTAATGTGAAAACTGCTCTGTAGGCATTGGTTTCCCAGCCTGTCAGCATTTTGTCCCAGTTCATGCATAGGTGAATTTAAAGAGCAAACTGTGTTTTGGATAAGGGACAGCAGTTCCTTCCTCATGTAACGTTTTTCTGTTCCGTGTGTGCTGCAGGAAGGCTTGGAATCAGAGGCAGAGCCTTTCCCTGGGCTGGGCAAGGCAGGGCGGGCATGGACGGGCAGGACGGACAGGCTGGGCCGGGCAGGGCCGGGCCAGGCAGGGCCAGGGCAGAGCAGGCAGGAGCAGGCAAGGCAGAGCAGCAGCAGGGCAGAGCAGAGCAGGAGCAGAGCAGAGAGCAGGGCAGAGCAGGCGGCAGGGCAGGCAGCAGAGCAGGGCAGAGCAGAGGCAGGGCAGGCAGAGCAGGGCAGGGCAGAGCAGGGCAGGGCACGAGGCAGAGCAGGCAGCAGGCAGGCAGGCAGAGCAGAGGCAGAGCAGGGCAGGCAGGGCAGGCAGAGCAGGGCAGGGCAGAGGCAGAGCAGGGCAGAGCAGGGCAGGCAGGGCAGAGCAGGGCAGGGCAGGGCAGAGCAGCAGGCAGGCAGAGCAGGGCAGAGCAGAGCAGGGCAGGCAGGGCAGAGCAGAGCAGGGCAGAGCAGGCAGGCAGGGCAGGGCAGGGCAGAGCAGGGCAGGCAGGGCAGAGCAGGCAGGGCAGGGCAGAGCGGCAGGGCAGGGCAGGCAGGCAGGGCAGGCAGGGCAGGGCAGGGCAGGGCAGGCAGGGCAGGGCAGGGCAGGGCAGGAGGCAGGGCAGGGCAGGGGCAGGAGGCAGAGGGCAGGGCAGAGGCAGGGCAGGGCAGCAGGGCGGCAGGGCAGGGCAGAGCAGGGCAGAGCAGAGCAGGGCAGGGCAGGGCAGACCCAGGGCAGGGCAGGCAGGCGGGCAGGGCAGGGCAGGGCAGAGCAGGGCAGGGCGGCAGAGCAGGGCAGGGCAGGGCAGAGCAGGGCGGGCGGGCAGAGCAGCCGGCTTAGAGCAGGCGGGCAGGGCAGGGCAGGGGCAGCAGGGCAGAGCAGGCAGGGCAGGCAGGGAGGGCAGGGCAGAGCAGGGCAGGGCAGGCAGGGCGGGGCAGAGCAGGGCGGGGCGGGCAGGCGGGGCGGGGCCGGGCAAGCAGAGCAGGGCCGGGCTGGTCAGAGCAGGGCGGGGCAGGCAGGGCGGGGCAGGCAGGGCAGAGCAGGGCAGGGCCGGGCTGGTCAGAGCAGGGCGGGGCAGGGCAGGGCGGGGCGGGGCCGGGCAGAGCAGAGCAGGGCAGGGTGGGGCCGGGCCAGGCTGGGCATCCGGTATCTCCTGCAGGAAGCCGGACGGTTGGAAGCATTCCCCGGGCCGGGACAGCACCACCGGGCAGGGATGAGACTCACCAGGCAGAGCGAGCACACTGGGGCAGGGCCAGCACCTGCACCAAGCTCTCCCTCACCTCCAGCTTCAGCTGCCGCGGAGATGGAGGCCTATTCGCCAATGGGCAATAACTCAGTGAGAAATTATTCCCATAACTCAGCCCACCTGTTTGAAGTTTAGTTGCAGCTGGTTCCATTAAACCTGGTAGATATATTCCAGGTTAGTGAACACCTGAATTGCAGCATATCTTGGTGTGCGTTCTGGGGGTATCCCTTTGCTGAATGTTAGTAAACATTTGTTAATATACTGTTAGTCTTACTTTTGGGATTCATACTCTATTCAGTGTTTCTGCTTGGAAAAAATGTGTTTGTGTGAAGCATGGGCCCTTGTAAAGAGAGGCACTTGCTGCTGGGTGAGCACCTGAGCTGAGCACTGGTGCATGAAAGGCTGGATACCAGGACCGAACCCTTGAATAGCATGGAGGAGCTCTCAGGTGTAGTAGAGCTGTTTCTTCAGGTATGTTTTTCTTGTTTGTTTGCAAGTAAGACCGTTTATTTAGTAGTTCATCTCTCTAGATATCTTCAGACTAAAGATTTTTTTCTGTGGCTTTTAAAACCTTTTTGGTTTTTAAGTATATTGAGTGCTTCTGAAATTTTTTTTTTTTTGTAAATTGCTCTTTCTTTATTGGTTATTTAGTAGTAAATAGATTTTCTAATTGTTTTAGTCTAGCAAAATTTTGAGTTGCTTGCCAAGAAGTTTGTGTAGCTTCACCTGTGGATCAGGCTTGCAGAGAACAGGAGTGCTCTGGAGCTGAACTGAATGCATTGTTTAGTTTTGACTTCAGGCAAAATTCTGGTTGACAGTAGACATTACTTCAGACTAAATATTAGCTGCCTGCTCTGTGTGCACTATGGGAGGTCAGCTTGTTCTGTTCCTAAAGAATATAGCCGGAGAAAAAGGCAGGGGAGCAAAGCAGTACGAACTGAGTCATAAACTTAGCTGTGTGGTTGTCTCTTATGATAGTAAAGAATAATTTGTTTAGGGAAAAATTGTATGTTAAAACTCTTTAATATTTTCTTAATCCTTAGAATTATTTGCTTTTGTAAAATTAGCTACACATTATACAATTGAGGATTTGGAGGAGAATAGAACAAACCCTTGTCCTTGCTCTGTTTCTTTCTCTGCTCAAAATCCTTCATGGTCCCTCTTCTCTAGTTCTTGAAACCTTGTCTTTAATACATCTCCTATCAGGTTAAACCACAGCTACCATGGTAATGCAGTTGAAAGACAGAAAAGAGAGCCTTCATTAACAATGTTCAAACTGAACTGATTAATTTAGATTAAAATAACAGTGAAGGTGGAATGACTTGGATTTTTACTTTTACTTCATTTTCCAGCTTAAATGGATGCTGCTTAGGAATTAGGGAAATCCCACTGGAAATGTGCTGAAACGGTTAAAACCAAATTGTATGCATTTTATTCAGCCCAGCAGTCTGGAGGTTTAGAAGATAAAAAGTACTTCTCAGCATGAATGAACTATGAAATGTATTAGAGAATGAAGGTTTTGATGAGAAGTTACATAAAAAATCCACCCAAACTTTCCTTAAAAAATATATCACAATCTTTATTCCTGCAGAGAAGTTTTATTTTTTGAATTTCCAACAGTTGTACTAAGCATATCTTTTATTTTGATGACAGTTGACATCTGAACCCTCCCCTCCAGCTGTGTAGGGCAAAATAATCTATTCTTGAGTTTTCCTTGCTGCAGATGTAATAACGCTGAATATTCTAGGCCAAATGCCTTTCCAAGTGATACAAAGTTTTGGCTCCTAGATGGTTGGTCTGAGCTGAGGAAAGTTTTCCTGCAGATGGCATTGCAAATGCTGCAGCAGAGTCATCACCAAGCAAATTTATTTCCAGGTTCCTCAGAGGGTGACAAGTGCTCCTTATTGTCCAGAGATTAATATAACATAAGTTTTTTAGCCCAGGTGCATATGACACAGAAACTGCAGGTAATTAGGTTACTGCCTATGTGTTTGCATGAGTCTGAAAAACATTTGTTCCAGGAAGTGTGTGAAGTAAGCTATATCAGGAAATCAACTGAAACTCTGGTAAATTATATGTGAACATAACCAAAAATGGTTCTCTTGAAGCACTAAGAGAGATGGATAAAGTTGAACTGACGATCATGAATGTAAGATCACAAAATGTAAGTTGTCAAGTCTAATACCTTTAACAAGCCTAATGCCATTTAAGTATAATAGAAAATGAAAAAATTCAGCTTTCACAAACATTCAGTAGAATTTCTCGGAGTGTACTGTGGTCCATATATGTTGTCAGAAATCCTTTAAAAATATAAACTGTAACACAAAGGAAATTAACAAAAAGAAATAAACCCCAAGACAAGTGATGCAAATGGAACCATTATTCAACCCTGACCAGGGTTATTAAACTTTTTCTCTCAATTAATGAGTTCTGCTATGCTTCCAATTCTCTCCCTGTCCCACTGAGGGGGAGCAAGGGAGCAGCTTCATGGAGCTGAGCTGTCACTGCATTTAAGCCACAACAGGTAGGTTGCCAGCTTGATCAATTCGAACTTAGCACTTTTACCTTTGTAATGTGGAGTACCTCTCATAGCACGCTTAGGATGCGGGAAAGTAACACCAAGGATTTTATAGTGTGGCTTGTAGTTGAGCTGGGAAATGCACTGCATGCATCAATGCTCATTACATATTGCCCAGGATGGGAGCACAAAACCCATGCTTGTGGTCTTCACCTAGCAGAAATGCTTCCCTCTGCAACACCAATTTCTTGATCACAGTCTGTACACTGCTGTTCCTGAGGGCTGTGATGAATGCGTGCGCACAGGACCTGGCTTGCTGCTGCTGGGTGTTAGTTGATGGTCATGCCATGGTTTCTGTTCCTACAGCAGTTAACCAAAAGACCCTGTGATGCAGCAATATAGTATGAGAAAAGCCTTGAAGGAAAACACAGTTTTCAGTGAAGGAAGAGGGGAAGAAAAATGCCCAAATCCCATCAATTTTCTGAGCAGAGTGGGGAGGATTGATTTCAGTGACCTGACAACTGTCTTAAAATTTGTCCTGTATTTGCTTTAATGATATGGTAAGCATGTTGGGTTTTTTTAAATGAAATGGCTTCATCTGAATGAAAGTATCAAAACTTCTTCTATATACAATTACCAGATTGCTTAGTGACATCAGGTATAGAAATCTCACAGGAGAGATGTAAGAGCAGGGATAGTGCAGGTAGCAGCTCTGGCTAGAGACACAACACAGATATGCTCTTTGTGCCTGCTCTGAGGATAAATGAAAGACTTTTACTCTCTAGAGTTTTTACTTCTGTTTTTTTCTTTGCAGTTCCCTCATAAGATGCAATTTTCTTTGTTTAATATATGTTTTATACAAAGAAGGCAAATCAAAGCTTATTCTGCTGTAGCAATGGATGGAAACATTCCAAAATCCCAATTCATCTGTTGTCAGAAGTAGCAAAAAACCTGACTTCTCATTTCAGTGCCATCAAATAATTCAGCATTCAAATTAATCATAGACCTCAGGAAAATCGATAATACAATTATGCATGAAATAAAGCATGGCTTCTGTTCAAATAAGCCTGATAAATACAGGCTTATTTGGAATACAAATTCCTAGTATATTCTGATTCAGCAAATATTTAATATGCAGTTAGCCTGGCTGGGAAGGTTGCTTACAGCAATGCATTGATGGCATAAGTACAATACCTGTGTCCTCAGGCCAATATTCTTGCATGGTTTTCCTTTATGATGCAGATAACAAAGAACTGCAGAAGGATCATGTAGGTAATAAACAACTGAAGCACCTTAAAATAAAGAAGCAGCTATGTTCAGGTCTGCAGGTCCAAGATGTGCAATTGACAACTGAGATATGCAGAGAGAAACTGAAAGTTCTTGTTCTATCAGTTTGAAGGTGGAGCTGTGGAATTTTACCCATAAAAACTGAAGTGTAGATCAGCTTGATGAGATAAAGGGTCAGAAAAGAGATCACTTGGACTGTGGCTCCAGTGTTTCATTAAAGCTGCTTGTCTTAGTTTGGAAGACAGGTATCGAAGGGGGCTTTCAGACTAAAATATGAGGATATGGATAACAGTTCTTTACTTGTGTTTAGCAAGGCAAAACAGAACAACAATAACTATGATATGAACAACAGATAGAACCAGGGAAACAGTCACAGCGTTTCTCTGCTGCTGGCACCCTCCCCCCCTGTTGGTGCAGTTACCGGCACCAGCAGCTGTGGATGCAGAGTCCCGGGGTGCTGGAGATGGATCAGGAGCTCCCTGGCGGGGCTGGAGCTGCAGCACGAGTCCCGGCAGGACAGGGGGTGCAGAGTCCCGGGGTGCTGGAGATGGATCAGGAGCTCCCTGGCGGGGCTGGAGCTGCAGCACGAGTCCCGGCAGGACAGGGGGTGCAGAGTCCCGGGGTGCTGGAGATGGATCAGGAGCTCCCTGGCGGGGCTGGAGCTGCAGCACGAGTCCCGGCAGGACAGGGGGTGCAGAGTCCCGGGGTGCTGGAGAAACACTTGGAGCAGGAGTGAAGAAAACAGCGAAGGGGAGAGAGAGCAGGATTTTTTCGTGGCACGGCTCCCGGCGAGGCAGACGAGGGCCCCGTTTTAGGATTCTTGGGCCACACCCGAAAAAAAGACCCCCTCCCCCCACCTCAGCCACTTCTTTTGTCTTTATTAACTACTCTTAAGTACTCAGACATTAGTTACCTGGTAACTTATGGGAAAAAAAAAAAATTCTACAAGTGAACCCAACCCACAACACTGCTGGGACCATATAATTAGTACTTAGTAGATGAAAGCTTTTAATTATACTCATGTCTTCACAACTGCTGGCAATTATAGCATCTTATCTCGTTTGGGGTTTTATGCCTTCCTTGTGGCGAACTGAAGTCCATTCTCATTTAGTGAAGGTTTTAGCAATAGCTCTGTACATTGTGAAGATCAGTTCAAGTGTAATGAAGTTTTTTGCATGAATAAGTGATTGTCAAGATTGATGTTTGAGTTGCTTGAGGACAAAAGTGACTTTTCTGATGTTGCTTGTGAGGTCAGTAGGCAAACTGGGAGTAAAACCTGCATCTGATAGCTGCATATTTGGATCAGTCTTTCTTTTCTCATTTTGTCTCTCATTTATTTTTCCTTCAGCAAAATCCAAACTAAACCTTTTCAACCTGATCCTATTAAGAAATCCAATTAGCGCTACAGTTTGTAGGGCACTATTATTGTGTTGACTTCTAATCATGCTTCCTGAGCCCTGAGTGTTACAGAATAATTAACTAGAACATGCTGAGACAGAAAACTTTCCTTAAAAAATAAAAATCTCTTCAAAGTATTGTGTATTTACTAGCTTCTTATGAGATGTGGTAAGAAAAAGGGTAAGTGAGCTATCCAGGCTGGACAGGAATCCTCTGTGAGTACAACACATTGTCTTGTGTAACAAAGTGCAAGCTGACTAATAAAATTTGCTGAAGGACTCCAAAATTGAGCCTCCTTTGCAAAAGGATTGACCACAACTTTCAGGGATATCTGAAGGTTTGTGTAATTGCTTCTTACGGCTGTGTCTTAGTTATGAAATGCTTTCTTTTAATTAAACCATCATTTGTCTGGTAAGTACCACTTTTACTTGGTTTTTAATTGGGGAAAAAAACTATGCTGTGCATTTCTGAGCATTCAGAGGATACCAAGTGAAGAATAAAGAACTGCACAAACAGAATGTAAAACCTTGTGGGTGTTCCTTTATTAGCCACTTCCCCAGACGTCATTTCTGCACTTGGGTTTTGCCCATGCTGTAGTCATCATGGCTATAATATCTATTAACACAGCTGGGATGAAATAAGTAGTAAAATTTTCGTCTAAAGTCCCATATAAAATAGGAGTTGGGAGGAATAGAATGGATTGGAGAGACAGGGGCACAGGGGAAAGGTCTGGAAAAGTCCTTACTTCAAGAGTGACCCCGCCTTGCATAGCAGAGCAGAGCCTGAGGAATGCAAGGGCTGTCCTGGCCGTGCTGATGCTGCTGTCACTGTGACTGAGTGTCCTAAGCCTGGGTAGGGAGGAGCTGCCTTGCAGAATGGAGATCTTCACTTTTGAACATTTTAAGTGTGTATTTTATCTCACAATAGTTCTTTTTTGTTAAGACAGTAGAAGTTATTCTCTTTTTGAAGGGTAGAGAATAGAATTAATATATTGAATCTCCAGAAACTTGGAATGGATTCCCTTATATTGATGGGCTCATTGGACAGAATCAGGGGCTACCAGGAGCCTGTGCTTGTCTCCTCAGTCTCTCAACAGAAGCAAAAGGACACAAAGCTACTTTTGCCCTTGCAGTTCACTTCCCTCATCCAAAATGCCTGGATTTAGCCACAATTTTTAGCTTTTCCTGATGCTACCAATGTGCACGAACCAGTGTGAGCTCTGACTCACTGGGGGAAGGGAAGATGGGGCAGCAAAAACCACTTGTATACAGAGACTTAGGGATCTAAATGTGGGGCTGGGGGAGGTGATAAAATATTGGTGCTTTGGCAAAATTTGTTGCTGTGAAGTACTAATTTTCTTTGACTTTTAAAACTATTTCTGCTGCCCTTTTCAGTGAAGGGGTCTCTTTCCATCCCCAAAATCCTGCCCTGGGCTTTTGTTGTAGATAATGAAAAGTTGTTGGAGGGTTTTTTTAGTTAGCTGAAAGAGCACCATGCCAATTTGCAGAAAACTGTTGTCATTGCATGGTTAAATAAACTGTGTAGCTTTTCTGCTATTTTTTTTAACTTTCATTCCCTTACTGGGTTACTACAGTGGCACTTAATCTGATATAAGCCAAGGCCTTTTTATTTAATATCATTACAAGTCCTTAAAGCAGATAAATTCTGTATAAAACAGTGAACAAGTTCTTTGAAGTTGTGAGTTATGACAATGTGTTTGAGAAAGTTACCTTGTTTTTTTGTTTTTAAATGAGATCTGGAATATTGATAAATATAAAGACATCAAGCCGTTTGACCCCAATTTGTTTAGAATGATTTATGTGTACTTCCCATACCACTGCATCAAACTGTCTTATTAGACAGTAGAAGGCAGAACCACTTGATTTCAAAAAACCTCCATGATGTTTTCAGAGTAGTGTTTATGAGCCTAAATAATTAGTGTCAGCTGTGCAGGGTAACTCATGAGATGTTGAAGTCAGTAGAAGGATGCTTGTTGACTGGAGCACATTCTAGATAAAACTCTGAAACAGGCTGATCTGATGGGTTGTGGAGTTGGTGTTGTAAATAGCTGAAGCCTGACTCTAAACTACCCTGCTGTAGGTAACCCAGCTTTGAACAGTGCTTTCCATCATCTCCCTAACATCAGTTGGTCTCTGATATTGTGTATGAAAAAAAGATGCTAATGTCTCAGTCATACACTAAAAGAAGGAGGACATGGAATTGCAAAATAAGGTATTTCACAGAAGAAAGAGAACTTAAAGTGAATGTTATGTTTTTCTTGGAATAAATCAGGCTTTTCTGATATAGTCTGATAAAATAAGAAGTGTTAGGATGATTTCATGATTGTTCTAGTAGGGGGTGAAGGAAGTTTACAAACGTCTTTTATTCTGTGTCCTTCCTCTAATGGGGAATGAGATTTGCCCACTGCATGTACTTAGTTTCCAATGAACATGTGGTAGAGATAGACATCCTGGTTTCAACTGTCCTTGTTCATGATAGATTAAATGTTGACTCTCTCGTTACCAGATAATAACTTGGATTTACCATCTGTGAAAAAAGACAGTCTTACTCCAATTGCCACTGGCTGGGGGAGCTCTTCTCTGTCTGCTTTCATAGCTGGATGTAATGAATATTCTTGCTGATATCAGCAAAGAGATCAAACACAAATATCCTGGCTCAGACTTTGTCAAATAGTGAGGTTCTTTGCAAAACTTACCAGTGCCATCTTCAACAACATGGAAGATTTATGTTTACTGCTGTAAAACTTCTAAAGTCAGACATAAGCTGAAGTTAGGTGTGGGTTATGATCCCCTCAGAGTTGAGCTTCTGTGGGCAGAGTCTCTCATATGATGGTTTTTGCAGCAGGTCTCTCACTCCTGGGCCTTCTGACTTCAGTTGGAAACTCCCAACGTTTATTCACAGTGCACAGACTATAAAAGCATAAGAAGCAATTCCCTTCTTAAAGAAAGTGACGTCTATGCCCTCCCAGAGGGGAAAGGGTGTTAATGTGCTGTTGAAAATGCCCTGCACAGGAATCAGCCCTCAGCCATGCAGCCTTCCACTCCAGCTTACTACTCGTGGGAAAAAAAGCCTAAATTCAAATATTTTTCCTGGTTTGCCTCACAGTGAGCCTGGGTTTATTTCCTCTCACATGAGGGTATGCATAAAAAGTCTGCACATCTGCACTGGGATCTAGGCAGATTTAGGGTAGGTAGAGGATCTAGAGGATTTCTAGACAAGCAAAACTGTTTCCTGAATTACTGGAATTATTTTGTTTTTAAGATTCCCTGTCGTTCTCTCTGTCATGTCATGCACAAATTAGTCCTTCAGAGAATAATTTGAAAACAGTGAATGTATGTGACAAGAAGGTACAATGTGGAATGTGTGGTACTTTTGTTTTCAGTTAATTAGAAACTTGACATCTCTCATTCCTAATAAAGCTTTAGGTTTCTGGTCTTTGAAGCAGACAAATTTCTAATCATCCATAATTACTTAGACAAGCTCCTCTGCTGGATCCATTATTTTCCTCTTTTTATTTCCCTCTCCTTTTCTTCATGTCTTGGTCTGAAGACAGTAAAATATATAGCAAACCTCCAATAATTACCTAAATGATGGACATTTAATAGCTTTATAATATATCAGAGTGAAAGTTATTAAATCTCCTGTACTGAGCTTTTCAGCTACACCTGTTTTATTCTCTGTCTGCATAGAACTTTAAAAAAAAATCTCTGTGCAAAAGAAGCATTACTTTCCAAGTATGTATTAATTAATTTTCCATTTATATTGATGCTGGACATAATTTGTGAAAAATTCTTACCAAGTGCCTGCCCTTGGATGGTTTTCTGGTTAGACAACAAAATGCAAATGCCTCCTTATTGTTATAGATTGCCTTTCCCTGTGTCACTTTAAAATCACTGCTTCCTTCTGAGCAGTGAGAAATTACCCATTTCAAGTGACTCATACAAAGCATTTTCCATGGGGACCTTACTCACTAATTCCTTGAGCAGCTTGATGTTCAATCTCCTTATATTAAGAGCTGAGGTTTTTCTGGCACTTTTCCTC
The DNA here is from genome assembly GCA_032173965.1 of Sitta carolinensis. Taxonomy (NCBI): domain Eukaryota; kingdom Metazoa; phylum Chordata; class Aves; order Passeriformes; family Sittidae; genus Sitta; species Sitta carolinensis. The sequence continues at coordinate 655,147 of CM063294.1, forward strand.
CTGTCACCAGAGATTTTAAACTTGATGGTTCTGTGCCTGCCATGGCCAAGACAGCCCCAATCTCCACTCTGTTCATGAGATCCACACTGTTAACAAGGAGGGCATCTTTCCCAGTCAGCTCCCTTAGGTCCTGTTCCATAAAGTTGTCTTCCGGGTTTTTTAGGAATCTCCTGGCCCAGATTGTACCAACTCTGTGATGCTCTCAGTTAATTTCTGGAAAATAAGTCAGAATGGCTTTGTGGGTTGTTTGCTTGGGTAAAAGCAAAGATTTTCGTGAGCTGCCTGTAAGGCTTAGGAAGCTTCAGTCTGCTGTGACTTGCTCAGTGTTGAGCCCAGGTGTGATCATTATTCAGCAGAATTTCAAGTGGGTTTATTAAGATTACTCCTTGAATTTAAATCCTGCTGGGAGAACCTGCTGCTGGCCTGTGCTCTGTTTTTATGTGTGCCTCGTGTCATCTGCAGGGGGAACAGAATTGCTTGTGATAGGTAACTGTAGATTTAGACAGAACAGTACCTGATGTTAAGCTGTACTCCTTGTATCTGTGGAAGTGTTTGCATTTAGATAAATGCTTTAGATCCATCCTGGGTTTTGAGCTGCTTATTAAGGCTATTTTTTTAACTTCTTTGTCTTCAAAATGCATTTTCCCTCAAGGTTAATTCAGTAAATTGACACATTTCTTGAAACAAAAGCAGGCATCTCTAGGTAGAATTAGGCAATAAGCAACATATGTTTGGCTGGCAGATGTGGCATGGATAAACTGGCTTTTATCTGATGTTTCTCTTCTTTTTAGTCTTGATTTATTACTCAGTTTTCACTGTTTCCTTCTTTCTTTTGTCTTGTTTTTTTCTCCCTTTGTGTATTCTTCTGTCTTGTGTTCTGAAGCTTTCTAAAGGGCAAGACTATTCAACAATGAACAAGGAATAGTGAAGTTTTCAAATCAGTGATTTTTGAATAAAAGGAAAATAGACTTTAGTGAATAAGTGATTGAAAACAGTATAAAACAGTATTGTAATTAGGAAAAAAGTGATGGCAAAGGTGTTTATGAACCTGAGCCTAAATAATTTGAACTTAAAGGTTCAGAAAGAAGGTAGAGTACCAAACTAAGCTATTTCAAAATCTCAGGAAACCTAACCTCTGTCCCTGGCTTTCCTTCAGGGCTCTGGAAAACGTTCTTTTGCTTTCTTTCATTTTTTTTACTAAATTTTTTTTGTAAAATATTCCAAAACTGTAGGTGAAAGTTCTATAATAGTAGTAGCAATTATCTCCTGCGTAGTATTTATCTAAGACAAATTTCTACCTAAACAATTTGCCCATTTGCTTTTTATTGCTGGTATTTGATTATTACACAGGTTGTGTGACACTTTCTCCCCTTTCTTAATAATTTGCTAAATTTTATTGTACTGTACAACTTAAACCTCGTTTAAGTAGTGTAGTGTACAAACCATATCATCTAGAATTGGAAAAAAAATCTGCAGACATACTACAAAAGTGCAGTTCTCAGGAGTTAATTCCATTTTGTTATAGCTGGGAAATGGAGATCTTTGCTTCTCAAGAAATAATCCAATACTGTAAGAAGCCCCAGTTGCAGAGCCAGTTCCTAAACCAGCTAGTGAATGTTTCCTGCTGATCACATAGATGTTGAAACAGATTTTATGGCTTGATTTAGAAGCAGAAACTGAAGCAAAACCAGCTGAAGAGTTTTTTCACTTCTTTCATCTTAAGAAGGAAAGGAGGCAGAGGGCTGAACTGATAACTTAGAAAAAATTTGCTGTGAAAGGGAATTTAGCACTCTTTCTCTGTAAGTGTTTTTCAGGCAGAATGGAAGAGTTGCTACTTTGACACTCCTTTTATACATCAGGCTTTAATATTTGAGCTAAGACCCAGCAACAGGCAAATAAAAAGGTATGACTGAAGGGTTCCTGTAACTTCCCTTTGCTGTGTTTTGCTGTGTATTGAGCACATGCTCTGTTGGTAGAGCAGGGTCTTGGAGGAACTTTCTAAGATGCCTCCAAATAGTGCATCCTGGATGTTTTGATACACAAGACTTACTCTGCACAGAGATTTATGCTGCCAGACCTTGCCTTGATCTGAGCTAGTTCATCAATAGTTTAATATTATGTTCAGACTACTACTTAAAATTACCCATTTTCTGTGTAATGGCAGCTGGCTCTGGGCAAACCTGCCAGCAGCTGAGTCCCTCCAGCTTTCCTTGGCTGTGTGATGTGGGTCAGCTCTGGAGTGTGCTGGAGACTGCAGCAGTTGCAGTAGATGTGTCTTTCTGGGTCTTACCTCTCCCACCTTTTTCTGCAATTACAATTAGCTGGAAAGCAGAGGCTCAGAGGAGAAATTAATGAGATGAGAACATGCAACTTCTAATGAATTATATATAAGATAATTGGTTGATTACAGAAACTTGTTAATTCCTTGTTACTGGAACCATCTTCCCCTGATGGCATTTGGCATTTTTGGAAACTGATTTCTTTATTAAAACGGCAGGGTTAGTATGTGCCTTTCCTAAGTCACAGCAAACTCACAAGATAATGTGCCCAGGTGCCCAGCAGCTGATGTCTTACTGAGCACTGTTCCATAACAGGGACCCCAGACGGGGCCTTCCATGGAATGCAGTGAGCTGAATATGTATTTATTTCCTATCTGTTGGTAGAGCAGACCAGAACTGTTTCTCAAGGAACTTGTTTTAAAATTATGCTGATGAGACCTGGAGAAGTGATCTAGTTTTATCCCAAATTACTTCCTGGAAGACAAGTGTCCTTGTCAGCATGTGAGGAAATTGGAAGTGAGTTGCTGAGCTCTGAGAGGCTGAAATTTATATGAAGAGGTTGTTAATATTTTGTGACATAGTTATTTTCTAGAGCTAGGGCTTACAACTGGGCAAACTGAAGCCATGAAACAATCATTGGTGTCCATGTGTGTTTCATACTGAACTTTGCTTTGTGAGTGCCCCACGCTGTAACTTCCCAGTGTTGTACAGCACTGAGCACACAGGTGGGGAGAGCTCTCCGAGGCAGCACTGTTACCTGCTTGGGAGGGAGAAGCAAAGCCACAGCTTAGGGCAGGTGGGCCCCTGAACACACCAGGGCATTTTTGTGTCTGTGATTTGGCTCTGGTTTCATAACTTCTCCCCAGCACAGCAACCAGGTTTCTGAAGGCTTGGGCTCACATACATCTTTCCTCTCTTTTTCTGACTCCCTGTAGCATGCTAGGAATAAGAAAGGGCTGAGATCGACCAACTATTAGTTATTGCTTCACACAAGTAACAGTATTTGTGCAAGTCACCCAGCAGTAACTGAGGAGTACCATAACAGTGGTGACACAGAAACACCTCAGACAGGCAAGAAAAATGACAAAAAAAAGAACAATTCCAGTATCCAAGTGGTATTGACTTAGATATACCCAAGAGAAAACTAAAGATGATAGACATAAATAAAGAAATAAAGGTGACCAGCAAAGCCAAACTTTTAGGTGTTTTATAGATAGTCAGGCAGAATTCAGGTGTGCAGAAGAGCACTTCCCATACCTCCCATTCAGGTCATATATAGCCAGCTTTGTGTGTCTTCAGCCAGCCAGCCCCCAACAAGACACAATGATCCTGTGATGCCCTGGTGATTCATTTGTGTGTGTCTCATACAGAGCATGGTGAGTTGATCCTGCTTTCCTGCTGTGTGCATGTGCAGGTGGTACTCTGCATCCTTTCCCTTCAGCACTCTAAGTAAGAGCTGGGTTGGAGAAATTGTTCTCATGAAGGCTCCAGCTCAGTGTTTGCAATTCATCATGATCCAAGGTGAAGCTTTATATCCAAGTACAGCCCCAGTTTAAGATTTGTCAGTTTAACTTTTGTTAGCACAAAACAAAAGCTTGTCAGCTTTGTGGCACAGTTAATTCCCCTGTTGCAGTACTTTGGAGTCATAGCAGAGACCAAAGCAAAGTCAGCTGAGTGTCTGTGCAGTTGACATCCCCATAAACAAGTAATAACCAGAATCCTCAGCTAACACTTAAGGTTTAAGGCTGTTGTATGGCATTTCCAAGTCTATGTGCTGTCTAATGCCCCCTCCGAGCACAATTACCATATAAATTGTAAAGAATGTATTGAATAAATATGCCAACTTTGCCTTCTCCTTCTAGAGTTAAAACAGTGAAATTTTAGTAGATTTGAGATTATGTTAATTGAGAAGATGCTATTTCATTCTTAACTGACTCTCATAGCACTCTTGTGGTTCAGGAAGATATATATCTTCCACTGGAAAATAGTTTATATCTAGGTCTGAAGAAGCCTAAGTACTAATGCTTACTGACGGTTATATCCTAATAACAACAGTCTGGATACAAGGTGTCCAGGAGAAAAACACAGAATTGGATTTTTGTATGGGTCAGCACAAAAGATTGCAGCTTTGCAACCTGGCAACAAACTGGAAAATTCCTTCTTGTTTAGATCAGTTATTTTAGCAGAATCCACACCAGTTTGCCCATGTGTGAAATCAAGTGGTTTTCCACTTTTGTGTTTTGATGATATTGGAGCTAGCAACTGAAACAGGATTAGTGCAGTTTGTGGAACTGGATGATTTCAGAGGCTTGCAAATAGTTTTCAGGCTCACAAAACTACATATATTCACAAATATTTTTATGTATCTTTTCCAAATAAAAACCCCATAGTTGTGAAGAATGAGATTTTCCTGATGCCTTATAACTCAGATGCATTTTTCTTCTAATCTAAAAGCAATCCCTCTTGTAAGCAGCCCAAACAGCCGAAATGGTCCAAGTAGGCATAAAGACACTAATGCTGCCAGCTGAACCTCTGGTCCAGTTTGGTTGTAGGCAATAGCTAGTCTGTAAAGGCCACCCCTGACAGTCAGATATTGCACTAAGCAGTGGGAATGGAGGGCAGCAAATATGGTGTTTTCTAGCATAGTTTATCCAGCTTCCCTTAAGCAAACTAAACCTTTATATGGTAGCTCAAATGCTTGCATTTGCATCACCCAAGTGCTATTATTCTCTCTAAGAAGCCTAAACTGGCAGAATGATTTCATGATTTGCCACAAAATTTAAAGAATTTTTGCCTGCCTTCATTTCCCAAATGTTAGTCTGCATGCTTTTCTTCTGCAGGGGAAGTATCCTTCAGTTCTCAAGGCCTGATGAAAATGAGATCCTGCTTAGTAGTTTGTTATTGAGTAGAGAGTTTGGATGTGTGCCATCTTTTTTTCTCTCTAGAAATAGCGGAGGTATATCTAGAGATATATCTCTAGAATTCATATCAATACCTTTGTTCAAAATGTACCTGAAAGATAATCCTAATGGAAACCCAAGTGTATTGTAGTGCATGTTTTCCTGATGACTAGCAAGACTGAGTAATTAGCTACTTGCTGTAAATGTAAAATGCTTAAGGATAGAGAAATCTCAAACCAAGGATTCTTCAATGTACCAAAGAGTGCTTCATGTTTTACATTAGCTAAACTGTTATCTCTAATATGTCTGGACATAGTTTGGCATCATTACTGGATTTTGGGTTTTTTCTTTGCCTGAAATCACTCTAAACAGAAAAACTACTGATAAGTGAAATGTTTCATTTCATCTAAATGTATTGCTCTTCAGGCCTGAGCAAGGATGTATTTGAGCAGCAGCAAAGCATGCACTGATGCATCCAAACTAATGTGTAGTTCAGTAATGGCAATTAAGCTTTGCACTTTTTTCAGGAGAATGTAACTTGCAATTAATTAATAAGCTGCGGTTTAATTAAATTTTAGGGAAGGCAGGAAAAATAGCATCCTCTGTCGTATTCTTTTCTGTTAATTAGGATGTGTTCCAAGTCAGCAAATATGCAGGAATGTTTAAGCAGAGACAAAGGTTTATTAAAATTTTCAATTAATAGTATGGACCACTATGAAAATATCGAGCTATTTGGGATGGGCATATTTGATCAAGTTTTCCACAAACATGCTCTTAGAGTAGTCTATTGCAGTGTCCTCCCTGCAAGGGAGGGGTCACATCTCTTGCTTGTGGCAGAAGTTCAGTCAGCAGGAAACTGCCACTGTGAAGCACATCTGTCTCCTAGTTATTTGTGGCGTTTGGCAGCTTCTTTTGGCTGCTTCTTACTCATCGGTGATGCGTATTTGTTGGTGAGATGTGCTCACCTCTGAGTGCAGGTTCTGGGGAAAATGCTCAGCTGGGTGTGGGCCTCAGCACAGGTAGGCTGCACCTACTCATACAGTGGCATTTTCCCTTTTTGGGGAATGAGCCTCCAGAAAAATTGAAACATCAGATTTTCTATGTTTGAGCAGTTTCATGTTGCACATAGTCCCGTCCCAGTCCCTCACAGATCTGTTCTTCCCATTGCATGTCCTTATGCATTGTTCCTTATTTCAGCCTTAAAATACCCTCTTCTCCTGTTTCTTCTTTTAACTTTTCACCTTCTCTGCCCTACTTCTCTTATGCTTTCAGCATGTGTCCTCCTCAATTTTCATTGCCTGTTTAAAAGTAGGGCAATGAGAAACGTCCTTCAGCCTTTTTCTGTCTCCTCTCCTAGTGCAGCTGGGGGCATTAAGTGATTGCTGATAGTCAATCCAGCCTCAGCAACAGCATGAAAGGACAGCATGAAAGTTTGGGACTGGAGAACTTCCTTGAGTCCATTCTGAGAGCAGCCTCTGCCTTTCTGCAAGTCTGAGAATGATGTGTGATCTGAGAGGAGGCTGCTGGGTTTGCTGCTGTGGTTCATTTACCTGGGTTGGTTTACAGATAAAAATCTAGAGAAATAGGTGAAAACTAGAAGGAAAAAGTGAAATAAAGATTTTCAAGGATATTTAAGAGCAGGGAGAGGTTCTAGTACTTTTTCATTAATTATACGTTACCTCCATTGCAATTTCAGACTGTGCCTGTAAACTGTGGTTCAGATTAGTCCTTCAGGGTTCCCTGGTTTCTTTGTTAGTTGCTGGTCTTCTCATGACCCAAGTGTGCATTGCTAACACTCACCAGCTTTTGCCATCATGAGCTCCAGGGTAAAGCCGTTGAGGTGGGATGTGCTTGTCTGTGCTGTCAGCTCTTCTGAAAAAAGTCAGGAATGATGGATTAGATTTCTGGAGCCTTTCAGAGCTATTCCTGTGTGTTGTGAAGTTGAAGATGTGAATTGTGCCAACAGGCTCATAGAAGACTGGGCATCACTGGCTTGAGACAGTTCTCTGAAAGGGAGGGTCCTTCTGCTTTTCTTCATGGGTCCGTGGGTACTTTGACCCCACAGCCACCTACCATTGTCAGCAAACAGGGAGATTCTGATAGCACAAAGAGAGCAGCACCTTTGCATGAATCAGAAGAACTGAACTAAGGGGAGAATGTTGAAGGAATTATAGCTAGTTTTGTTATGGCAGAAAAATGTATACTATGTCAGGAGAAGTGTTCATCCACCAGTTATTTCCCTGTGCTCACATAGCAAGGAAACGGCAGCTGAAGAACTGAGCTCTGTATTTCCAGCCCCCTGGGTAGCACTAATAGAAAAGCATCCAAATTTCTGTGTTATCCAAACTAACTAAGAAGATTATTTGTGGTTCATTCTATACTGAATGTACCTTACTGACAAAATTAAGTAATAATTAGCCATGACTTTAGAAAAATTATCCTAGCTGGTGAATAACTGCTGGAAAATACCAGTGTGATATGAAATCAAATTAATTTGCAGGCAGAGGGGTCAGGCTGGAATTGTAGTGGTGAAAGTGGGCATTCAGTGCCTGAGCTCATTGGCACTGAATGGCTGTTAGTTCAGCTGGAGATTTAGAGTTGCTCTAAATCATCAATTACTTAAACACCAAATTTTGAATTTACTCACAGGTTTTTTTTTTTTTTTGTTTTGTTTTTTTTGGTTTGTTTTTTTTTTTTTTTTTGGGTTTTTTTTTTTTTTTAATTGTAGTCAATAGCTATCAATAAGTGGTTCTTCCAATACACAATTTGTGGATAACACAAATTCCTTGGGGCTAGTGAGATCCAGAGAAATCTGAGAAATATGGATGGGACTTAATTACCTGTTGTGACAGGGCAGAGAAATGATGGATGACCAAGGCAAGCTGATAAAATTCCTTCAATTTAAGCAGTAAATATCATTGCTTGGGACTAGGTAAGTTAAAGTCGCTCACGAGAAAGGCCTCATTTTCATTTTGGTTTGAATAACTTTAAACCAAAACAGCAACAAAACCTGCTAACTTTGTGCACACAAAAGAACTCATTGGATAAATAGATATGGAATGGTACGTTCATACTCTTGATGCTGCCATGATGTGAATGATCTCATTATGCCACTTCTAAAACAAAACAAAAGTTGAAGGGCTTCAGAAATCTGCAGTGGAAGTAGATTTATGGACAGCAGCTGTGCGACAGGACTGCTGAATGTCAGATGATCAGTAAACAGAACTGTCCTAGGGATGTATGAAACAATGTACTCTACAAGAAGAATTGTTCAGATATTCCTTTTTATTCTTTATTATAACACAACAGCAAAGGAATAGTTCATCAAAATCACAAAAACCTAATATTTAGAGTTTTAAACCAAGCAAATCACAGAATACCACCAGGGTTTTCTTAAAGGTATGGATATTGAGAACACGTCATGCTGCATTTGTATTATGCAAAATGAGGAGACAAATCTGCCTCTTCAGAAGTGTAAATCTGTTCCAAATACCTTGGTCATTGGAGAAGCTTCTGCTGAGAGGAATATTATTCTCCACTTTGCTGTAATTTTTTCACCTTTTTGTGATGCATTATTTCCTCCCAACCACTATTAAGAGCTTATTATAGATTACATAAATAATTTATATGATTCATCATAGCAATTCTTTTATTACCAGAAAATCCTCTTCATTACACGTTATTTTGACTGATCTTTATGAAGTTCCCACTTACATTCTCAGAGAACGCAAGTTGTGCATACCTTTTTTGCAGCTAATTGAGGCATTCAACTCCTTTTGCTGCATGTGAGAGATGTGTACAGCAGGCACTAGCAGGAACATCTCTATATCAAAACATCTGGTATTTTAACATTAGGCATTTACATCCTCATTCTGTAAGATTTGGTAAAAACAAAGCCAACTGCTTCATTGATAAGATTAACATTGTTCTGTATATAACTAGAAAAATGTTCTTCCAGCTGCTCTTATGCAAAATTTGTTGATCAGTGTCTACAGTATAAAACCAGGCAGTTTAGTTTGTGCAGTTTATTCCATGTGTGATTCTAGGTAAAATCACAGTCCCTTGAGCTGCCTACCCTCTCTGAGGATGACAGCATGTGTTTTGCAGCAGATAAGAAATGTTTGGGAGGCACCAGCAAAAAGCTGATTATGCAGCATGGTTTTTAGATTGTAGAGTTCTGTATAAATAAAAAAGTCACATACAATATTTATTTGGCATTGGTTTGGGTTTTTCATCACCGCTTCAGAAGCAACTCAAATAAAATACCTAGTAATATCTTGATTAATATTTCTGCCTCTTTAAGAGTTGATGATCCTCTATTTCTGTGCAGATTTCTACTGGAGAACTAAACTGGGTAGCCTTCCTTTGATTTAAGTCACAGAACCAATCTCTATCATTATCTCAATACTGTAATAAAGAATGAGCGTGGCTGTAGGGAATGGGCCCAGCTGTTGAGAAAATCTCTATCCCTTACTGAAATTAGTTCTTATTATGGAGAAAATACACATGAGTATTTGCCTCCCATGATGCATTCTGTAGTCAGATCTTCAGTCAGTCACTTGTGATTATTTTAGTGTTTAAGGAACAGCAGAAAGCTGAATTGGTTAATCATAAACCATAACAGTAGGACAGTATGTGGCTTCCAAGCTGGATGGTTGGATGGATCCCATGGACTTGGTGCTCTCTGCATGTCAGGCAACTTAACAGCATTTTCCATAAAAAGTTAGTACAGCGTAACCCCAACATGTGTCCAACATAAGGAATCCCTCTTCTTGGGAAAGAAACGAGCAGGTGAACAATGAACCAAGAGACAAATTTGAGTAGTTTTGGGAAGTGGGAGAGAAAAAGCAGCATCTAGGAGGAACTGCTGGCATCAGGGTAATCCCAAAGCAGCCTGAAGGTCCTGAATGGGAAAATTCTCATTCAACATTCCCTCCAAGCTTGTTTGAAAACTGACTCAACCTCAGAAAAATCATGATTTGGCCTTGACAGCATTGGATATATTGTCAAGTGAACTCTGAGTTTCTGGCATGCACAAATTCTTCAAGTAGTGAGCACTCAATGAAACAAAACTGCGTGTTCTTTTGGAGCTGCTTGTATCAGGAACACTTAAAGCATCAAACATGTTGGACTTGGCAGTAACACAAATAATGGAACTCACACTTTGCTGTGTCCTTCCCCCCTTCTCTTGCTGAGGTGCTGCTGCAGGGCTTTAGGGGCTGCGGAGTTAAGATATTAAGGTGAGAGAACTACAGAGCTGCAACACACACCTCTGGGGAGCCAGGTACTTTGAGTTTCATTACTCATTATAGCATCATTTTTTGAGTTTCCCTTTTTGTTTTAGTGATAATTGGATGCAGCAAGTTTGTGCATTGCTGGGAAGAAACTTTGTGACTAAATGTATCTGTAGGTAAACAAAATGCTGGGGAACAAGTGGGTGAAGTGGACTGATTCTGTGTGCTCTTCAGGATCTGTCAGCTTAAGTAGTCTGAGAAAACAGTGCAGAACCCACCAGACAGCCAGTAAATCTGGCAAACATCCCTTCCACAGACAGGAAAGAACCTGGCTGTTTTTGTGGTCATTATACCTGTCCAAACTTCATGTGATTGGTGTGTGACTTCTTGTTAATTTGGGTGTTTTGTGTAGTAGTGGTTTGGTTTTTTAATGGGAACAGGACATGATAACCCAAGGAATTATCTAAATGTTTTGAGGTCAGCTTATCATGTTACTCCTTCAATTTCTTCTCTCTTCATCTGGGAGAGATTTGACAGTACAGTGATTTCAGATCCTTGATAGTTTTAAAGCTGGGTGTGTTAATCTGGGAGATAGGAAACATGATGTGGCATTATAGCCAGCAGTACAGCCAGGGCAATGAAAACCTAATGTGGCAGATGCTACAGAGCACTAAAAAGTCCTTTGGTCTAAAGTATTCATCAGGAGAAGTGGCTTTGATATGATGCCACTGAGCTCTTGGAAGGTGGATACCCATGGCAGGGAACACTCATATTTGCTAGTGTGTTCTCCTCCTTGGCCACCTGCATACAGAAACAAAGCTAAAGTTCAATTAAACTGCTGTTTGCTTGTTGACTTGATCACTCAAGTGTGTATGAGTACTCTACACCTCCAACCTGGCCTCACCATGAACATCTCAGCAATTCAAGTGCAGAATTTAGGTACTGTGATACACAAAATCCTGTTGAGATTCTGCATTTGATGTTGGCATTTACCAGCAGTTTAAAGCAGAAGCAGCACCAGGAGAGGCTGTGGACTGGTGTGGTGGGTGAAAGGCAGCCTGCCCTGCTCACTGAAGACTGCAGGGAAAGGTAGCTACTGATTGCCTGGACTGGGCTGGAGTGTGGGGATGCAACAGCCTCTGAGACCTGTAAAACAAAAGACATTGGTGAACTCTGTTCTCCTGAACATCCTGCATGGGTATACCAACATCTAATAGCATACTTGAAAAACACAGCTTTTACTGGTTTTGCAATATTGCATCTGCCATCCTGATAAAATGCTCTCTCTGCCAAGTGTTTTCTCATCTTTGGTGATAATGGGGAAATACATAATCGGCTTGTGAGCAGCCCACAGTGATGCCCAGTGCTAGCAGCCTAGTGAAACACTGAGATGAAATGGTGGAAATGCCTCTTCTGCCTCAGGTGCCTGCAAAGGGGGCTTGTTCAGCCAGCCTGGCCCACCCCGGTGTGGCTGCATTGGAGATGCTGGGGTGCACTCCTGGCTGCCCAGCTGTACCCCAGGGGAGCTGCTAATAGACAATTACTCTGCACCTCCTGGGCTGGGTGTGGATGCACACATCGATGTGGGAAGTGTGATTTTGTTTATCCCAGCGTGTTGTGGGTGAGGGAAGGCATTCAGAAAAGAAAAGCCCTTTCCTCCCCTACAGTGTTGCTTATTCTCTTATGCAGTACAGAAGAAGCATTGACAAAAAGCATCTGTATTGGCAGAATTACTGAGAAAATCTCAAATGCAACTGGTATCACAGGTATTAGAAAAAAGAAAAATTGTGTGAGATGTTGTTGATGTTAGCAGCATGGTGTTCTGGAGCAGAGCAAACTCCTGAGAAAATTACCCTGAGGTGAAAAAAACCCCCAAAACCCACAGGTTATGGTTCAATGCAGAAGTTGCTTGCTTGTTCAAAAAAAAAAAAGCAAGTGAGAGGGGAGGGGGAGAGGGGAATGTGCAGTGCAGTTGGCTGAGCAGTAGGAAGGAAAGCTTGAAACAGGATTTCTCAGCTTCTGATGCCTGGCAGTTGTTTGCAGGCACACCAGTTGTGTCCGTGTGGTGCCTTGCAGGATGTGGACTAAAGGCGAGTCAGAGGGACTCCAGACTTTAGGGATTGTGGTGGTGGTGTGCTCCTCTCTGAAACTTTTGCACTACCTCGGGCTAATTGACTTGGCAGATGGTAAGAGTACTCCAGTTTTGCACCTCTTTTTTGCTTGTGTTTTAATGTATGTGAGTGTAGCCAGCAGATGGCTGTGGGAGGAAAGCGGTGTCTGTCAGTGCATGGATTCTCAGTGTGGGCTTTGTCTTTATTAAGAATCATACAGGCTGCAAAGAGGCAATTCTGCTTTATTCCTTATTGAGAACTTTTGTTTGCTTTTGATATATTACCTCAGCTGGGGAGAAAACCTGAAACTGTGATGGTTTTTGCCCTGTGTATTATTTTTTAAGTTTTCCTAATTATTTTTTCTAACTGTTAATTGCTCTCTATTGAAAACAAATTAGTATTGAAAAAGGAAGGGCCCTCCTGGGATAATAGAACCAGAACTGATAATTTAGATGTATGGTTTCATGTGGCTACAAGAGTTTGTTGTGACATTTGCAGATTAAAGAAATGGTGGACTGAATGTGAACAAAACAAAACTTTGCTGTAATTGCTGTTCCAGACACTTCAGCAAAATAACCTAAGAAGAAATATTTCTGTTTTCACCAGCTGGAAGATTTGGTCTCTCTTTGACTTGCAGCAAATCAATGTAATGAACTCGAATGTCATGAAGTTTTTTTGTCTTAAAGGTTTTCCCAGATTAGTAAAGCATACTGATTTTAACAACTAAGTGTGCTTTAGGGTTCATCTTTTCATAAGGGGATGTAGCTATAATTGAGTTTTTGAAGAAAATAACTTCTTGATGATGCAAATGAGGTATTTTTTAAAACAAAGGGAACCCCAAGTCATTGATTATATTCTTGCTTCAATCACTAACTGTGTCAAGTTTATCTAGCAAAGGGAATAGTAAGGATAGAATGTTAGCATAAACACCTATGTTACTTTATTTAGATTTCTTCAAGATATGGGTTAGTACAGGCTGGCAAAAGATTCCAAAAAAGTAAAGAAAATGTATATATTAAATCTGTTCTACTGGATCAAGAAAAGCAGATAGAATTTTAACCCTGCTACAGTAAAATCAATGCTGTCACATAATCCTAGAAATCCTCCTGTAAAATTAGGATAAAATATTAAAAATTGCTTAATTGTTATTTATATTAACAGATGTAAATTGGCATGTATTTGTTTTTACATGATTGATCTCCTTATTACAAAATTAATATCGTGGGAGCTTTTAGTCTACTCCTAGAATATCACTGGATTGCAATTACATAATTAAAAATAAATTAAGCTCTTCAACAATGACAACTAATTTCAAATAATGGCAGCAGAAATGTGCACCTTAAAAATAAGCTGCCAAGTCAAGTGTTGAGGCATTTGCATTGCTATTGCATTTGCCTTGCATTAACTGCAAGAATGTTTTTATACCTCCTTTGCAGACCTAATTACTATAATTGCAGTGTCTGTTGTGCCTGAAGCAATTACTTTTCCTAGAAGAGTCTCCCCAGTGTTTTCCCAGCAAAGTCGAGTATGTGACAGGTGAGAAAGGTGTCTGTGTGAAGGTAAAATGAGTAGAAATGAGCAAATAGCCCACGCTGTATTCATGGAAGAGCTCTGCCTCTGCTTGTGTGTGGTCAGCAGTCAGTGACTGCTCCATCCGTGCAGACACAGGAGGGGGTGACATTTTCCTCTGTAAGAGACCACAGTTACTGGTACACAGAGCTCTGATTGCACGGGCTGCCTGACAACATGTAGGAGCGCAGTATCCTATCTGGATAGTTTTTACTGGAATTCTGTGTTTCTGGCTACAAAATAGTTCACTTAGACTCCAAGATATATTTATTTGGTACTTATTATATGAGCTTGTGTTTTTCCGTTTTGACTTTGTTCCTGTGTTGAGAATTACTTAAACGTGAAATTAGAGTATTAATATAATGTGGGTGGTTCTTAATGTCATGGAATACGGATTTCAGTAAGTCAGAGATCTTTAAAGGTGACATTAAGTTGTCTTCTTTGATGTGCTGGTGGCAGTAGTGGAAAAGGCAAAGTGGATGCTTACATTGCAATGTATTTCTAACATCTTTATAAACAATAGAAATTATCACTAATTTTACTTATAAACACCTAGAAATTCCAGGTGTGTTCCCATAGCTGTGCATAATAACATTAAAATAAGACACTGCAATTGGCTATGAATATTTTTTTTAGAACTATTCTCCTCTGAAGATGGAACAGGCTTGCTTAAACAGTGTTCCTTTGTTCTTTTTAAATAAAAAATACTAGTAAAAAAATCCACACAGACTAAAAACTGGCTGGCAAAGCCTGTTCCTGTGTACACTTCTGGGCAAGTCGTTGCTGCCTTTGCAGCCTCTTGAGACAAGTCATTTTTGTTCAGGTCCTGACCCAGGATCATGTGCAGATCTCCAGCTGTACCTGTGTGCTTGGCTCTGCTGTCAAACTTGTAGCCCTTGGCATCTGTTTTTGCTGAAATCCATCAGTGTAGCACTGCCGGCTTCAATGAACCTTGCGAGCGACTCGCAGGTGCAGAATTCGACAGACGCTTTTAAGGCAGCCGACGATCAAGGCAAAAAGGACGGGTGTCAATGTAGAAATCCAAGAATACTTTATTGGCCACATGGAAATCCAGGGGAAAAGACAAAGATGGAAGGAAGCACGTGGGGTTTTATATGGGAACGAGGGGTTGGCTCTGAGGGTCAAGGGCCAATGGGGGCAGGTAAGACTGGTGTAGAGGAGGGGCAGCCAGCCAGCTAACCAGTGGGTTAGCAGGGGCGGAGAAAGGGCTGGAGTACTGGGCAAACTGGGAGCAATGGGGCTCAGGGAAGGGGACAACATTCTAGGGGGAGGTACATAAAAGGCACCAGGGGGTTGAACAGGGCTGAAACAAGCCACTTTGAGTGGCACCAAATACAACAACCAATAAGGTTCAACATATGAGCTTGTGCTTATAGACACCTTATGGCAGATGGCCCTTCCACCTTTGGGCTCAGGGGAGTGTCTCTCCCGGACTGAATTTTTCCTTTCCAGGGCTGCGTTATTTTCCTTTTTGGTCCTCTACACATCAGTAAGAATCTTCAGCCCTTTTCTCAGTCCTTTCCAGCTGTCAAGTCAATTTCCATCTGACTCACAGCCCTTTCATAGACAGTTCTTTTCCCCAGCTTCCAGGAGTGAATGATATGTGAGACAGGACCAAAAAGCATTACTGGGATGGAGATGTAATGCGTTCTCTGTTTCTCTTCTCTGCACAAGGATGCACTCTGAAAAACACTCTCCAGCAGTTCTGACCATTCAGTGACCCATGGTGAAACATGCATCGATTGTTCCACTACTGCCCAAGAACTGAAGTTAAAGGTGTCAGAAAATTAATCCACAAACACCAGAGGTTTATGTCCAAAAAGGAGACAGAGGAGTCCTTTTACTTTATTCGAATAAAGGGAGAGGCTATGGGGCATTCCCCTGGGGTGTCTCAAATTTTTGGAGGACGCAGCCTCCTTTTTATTCTAATTTCCCCGCCCCATTTCTCTCTCTTTTTCCACATTGGGAAAGGTACTTGAGAGTCACAGACTTCCCGGAACGCCTGATAACTAAGATTTCCCTCTAATGTATAACCCTCACTTTTAATTTTTAATTCTTATGGAATTTATGGTTTCTTCCCATTGTTTCTTTCATCTTTCAATATCCAATTTAAGTTATCAGCAAACCTATAGTTTTTTGTAAAGGCAAATATCTTTTTTCCATTCCTCGATCAGTGGAATCTTTCCCATTGTTTCTTTTATCTCTCCGTGCTAGTTTTATCTACCAGCAGACCCACAGCTTGTTTGTAAAGAAAAATCCCTCATTCCTACCCAAGGTAAAAAGAATTACATAGTCCTGTGTCTCTCTCTCTTTTAGCTGTTTCTCCCTTACAGGAGAAAATAGAAGGTTCTTTCTTTGGTTCTCTAAAGGTAGGGAAAACACAGTGATCACCAGTCCAAGTGTGGTAGTTTGAAAAAAAATGAGTTTTTTGAAATTCAGTGGTCAAACCAATGAGTGCTCAGGTTTAAAGACTGGCACCTGGTGTGGCCACTGAGGACAAGGATCCGCCTCTGAGAACACAAGGGGTTCAAAGCAGAGGGCTCCCCGGAAAGCTCTCTCTTGGTTCCGGTCCCTGGGGACGGAGGGATCTCCCCTGGCCAGCGGCTGGCTGGGCGGGGAGGGGAAGCCATGCGGCCTGGGTGAGGTAGGCCTGGAACCTAGGGCAGAGAGGGGGAGAGGAAAAATCCTGTAGATGGAAGGGTGGAGAGAGTACAAGAACCTTGAGAGGCATCAGACAGCCTTCTTCCTCCCCCCGGAGAGAGAGAGAGAGAGACTGTGTCTGTGCCACCTTGAAATTTGATATCGGCAGCCAGGCAGCACGGCTGCAAGAGTATGGGGGGAGTGGCGCATGAAAAGTGCCCAGCAGCAAAGATACCGTGGGAGTTCTGGGCAAGCAAAGCCCAAGGTTTTAACCCTTTTCGTAGATGATGAAAACTTTATAAATGCTAATCCTCCGGAATTTGAAGAAGAAAGATAGAGAACTGAGCAAAAGTAATGAAAGTTCATGCAAGTGGAAGATTGTCAGAGAATGCTAAAAAAAATCCTAGGTGGGAGGAGATGATGGAGTGGCCTTTGGCTGGACTGTTCTTGTATAGCCATAGACAGACTCATTTCTTTTCTGTGACACAGAGACTGCATCTAGAGAGAGGCATTGGCTTGGAGCCAAGAGTGGACAGTAGTGTGAACAGAGATGAGAGGAGGATTTCTGTTCTCAAGGCCCCTCGGCCCCAGGGGGTGAAACTGGGGGGACTGGTGTCCCAGAATTTGAGAGGCTGTCGTTTTTTGGAACTAACCAAAGCATCTTTAAAAGAGAGAAACCCTAGAAGCAGTTCTGGTCCATGCACAGTGGTGAGAGCACTGCACATAGAAGAAGAAGTCACGAAATGGTGCAAGAAAGACTCCTATCTCTCCTTGATGAACTGAGTGCTGATTATTAGAAGGGTAGTAATAGACTGAAGATTAATTATCTAAAATGTAGTAACTTGACTGGGAATTTTTAGTTTGTTTTATTGTGTTGAGAACTTGAGTGAGGGGGGGAGAGGAGGAGTGTTTTTTTAAAGTTTTCATTTTCTTCTGTATGTGTCTTCTTTACATATTATAAGTAATAAAGTTCTTTTCTTTTGCTTTCTAAATTAGAAACTGTTTTACTCTATTTTTGGTCACATCTCACAGCAAACACCAGGGACAGTATATCTTCATGAGGGCACTGGCCTTGTACCAACGTCAAACCTTTAACACCAAGGAAGCAAGGAATGAAAATAGGGTGAGAATATCATGGGTCACATTTCGCACAGCCTCATGTTTACGATTGTCTTACAGAGGTTCTGGTTGAGGAACTGTTCCCTTCTTGCCCTTCTCTTTCTCTTGGTGCAGTGTCAGCTCCCCACAGGCAGCACATGCAGGGCAGGAACAGCTGCGTCAGACCCCTTGCTTTGGGTCGATTACAGTGAGATATTAATGCTGTGAAAGGAATTTGAAAATAGGGGGTGTCATCTGACTGACTTCTTTGGCAACGCCCTCCCCCACACTGCCTCAGGTCATGTTCTTTAACTGTTGGTATGGGAGTGATCATGACTGGAAGTATAGAAGTGCCGTCCTTGAAATTCTGGAGCAGATGGCCACGAGAAGAAAGGGATGTGTTTTTAGTGCTATGGGCAGAGTGCTAAGGGGAAGATAAAAAGCGCACTAGGGTGTGAAGTAGAATTGCTTATTGTGCTTTGTGCATCAGTGTTTGAAGATCTTGGGAGCTGAGCTGACTTAGAAGTTTGTTAATGGTTTGAAAAGTGCAAACCTTTGTAATAGTGATGCAACAGCTAGATAACGATCTCGATTAGGTATTTTACTAAGCATGAATTCAAAGGGTCCTTTCTTGAAAGAACATGGTAGACATGTAAAAGAATATACCAATATACCACAGCAAAACTTCAAACATATCCCACACCATATTCCATTATTGTTGTGCTTCTGTTAATTCCCCGTGTATATAAAACTGTAACAGTACATGAGTTTTGTACCTGCATATGTTTCTTCCTTTGTATCTTGCCTCTATCCCTTCAGACTTCCTCCCTACGTCCATCACTCTATCTGCTGGGCAGAAGATTATTAGAAGCACTTAATATTCTGTACACTATATTAAAATAAAATTAATAGAACTATATAAATCTTGATAGAAATCCTCAGTTTTATTTCAAGAATTCTTGTTTGGCTTCATTTTTTTTCCCAGGATAAAATGCACTGATGATAAGCTGGTCTAACATATTTCTGAAGAGGAGGAGCTTACACTTTACCCGTTTTCTAGAACTGCAAAAGAGACTGTGGACTGTAGCTGCTGCCTCAAATCCACCTTGCAAACTCATAGGCTGTGCAAGTCAGAAGTGCAGCTCCCAGAGCCAGGATGTGTTGCTGAGTGCTGCCCTTTTCATGGGGATCCACATCCCATCCAGCTACAGCAGGGGTAAAGGCATCAGGCATCCAGAGGGGAGAAGAGTGCAAGCTTTTGGACCTGCACTGCCTGCAAGGCAGGGGTTGGTTTTAAGGAAAAGCTAATGAGGTTCAAGACAAATATATGCACAACATTTTCTAAACTGAATGGCAGCATCACGGAAGCTGTTTGTCCTTGTACAGAGCTTGTAGCTGTCAAAGTTATTCTTCATTTATAACTATGGAAGTATTTGCTGGGGAGGGTAGAGATTGCCTGATGCTCCTGAACCAGCTATCAGGCTGCTTGATAGATGCTACAATGTCTGTGATCGATCGTTACAGACCAAACTCTGTATACCAGATGAGTCTCACTCTCTGTTCTCTCACTGTTTATTGTCTCTTCCCTTCCAAGACTTTCCTCTGATGTACTTTGGAAAGGAATAGCTGTTGAATGGTGAGGGATTCAGGCAGAATTGTAGATCAGTCCCATGCAGGTTACTTTGTTTAGCAGAGAGAGTGTTTCCAAAACAAGGTAATAAAAAAAGCAACTCAATCTTCTCAAGACTGAAGCAATTCTGAAGAGTAATCTGAAAGGATTTAATTTTCACAGGAAGATTATTTATTTTTCTTTCTAATAATGGGAAATACAGCCAATATATAATAGAAAATGCACACAGCAAGGATAATACCTTACTAAAGGAACTGGCATCCCTGCCTGCCCTACTCAGCGGTGTAAGAGCAATGACCCTGTGTGCAGTCTGGAGTACATAAATGCTGAATATCTCCCCGTGTTCTGTGTGTTGTCTCTTCAGTCCTGCCACTGCATTACAGGAGTATTTCTAGGTATTACTGGAATTATTTTCCTGAGTGAAGCTGTGCAAGCTGGGTGCAACACAACCACGAGGTTGGGTGTGCTTTAAGAGCTGACCCCTCCTGTGTGTGGTGGCCATCAAAAGTTTCTAAAATAGGAATGCAATAATCTGACACTCAGGAAGAAATCATCATCAGACATAAATCTGCTGTCTGTCAAGAGGTAAAATGCTAGCAAGTGTGGAAAAGAAAATATTTCTTCCATGTATACTCTTAAATGTAGCCATGAGAGGAAAACTTGTCTTTTGTTTTCATATGTGAATTTAGAAGAAAGAACAGAAAATATTATGTGATTTACAAAAGAAATCTTTCTTCTTGCTTCTCCCCCCTTCCTTTTAGTATTTCTGAAGTGATAGTATGAGGCTCTTTAAACAAGTTTTATTACAGTTAATTCCCCCTCTCCCCAGGCAAGCTGCAGCTTTATATATCAGATTTTTATGATACCCAGAAGCTTTCTGTCTGCTAGTAAATAATGGTGGTAAATTTTATATGAAATAAATGTGGTTTCTTATTGCAGCAGAAAGGAAAGTAAGTGTGAAACTTTTTCCCCTTTTGCTATGCATGTTTAAATTATAAATACTGTGGAAACAGCATTCAATTTTAAAGAGACATGGCCACATTAAAAACGTAGTTTTTTGGCTTGTACCAGTAAAGATAACTTAGATCATCATTACACAAGAGGTGTTTGAAATCTTGCGGACAGATATGTTTAGTAATTTTTCATCTAGCTGTGAGGAGCAGTCAGCAATGGTTTCTGTCCCCATTGCTGCAGTGAGCTCCTGTGAGCAGTGCCAGCCTCAGTGTCCTGAGAGCAAGTGAACAGCCCCAAAGCAGTGTGAACAGTCAGGGCAGGAGATTCTCCTCTCCTGGAAGGGGAGGGGGCTGAGATGGAAGGAATGAGAAGTGTGTGACCTGAAGCTGACTCCATGAACTCTAGAAGGGCCTATCATGGTTTTGAAGACACATCCTTCCACTAACTCCAGGGCGGTGTCTGAGATGGTTTCACTCTGGTTAGATGTTAAAGATTGCTCATCTTTTTCACTGATTTTCCAAAGTATCAAGGACACACAATTATTAGTAAATCTTTAAATGAGAGTTGCACTCCAGCTTCTCCCATTGATGCTGAACCCATTCTCATTGACATGAAGCATCACTCATCTCGATACAGACCTGCCTGTGCTTTCATGATTGTCTCCTTCTTTTCACAAACATGCAAGAACTACAAGAAAGCTATTTGAAAGCATCATGTTTTGAAATCTGGAATAATTTCAGTTGGCTTAATAAATTTAGGGTTGTAGGGAGAGAGATTTCTTTTGACTGAAGAGGATCCTCAAAAATTTCAGGGTAAGGCTGCTTTTCTTGAAGAAATTGAGTTAAGAGTTGCTTATAATTGGAAAGGGATAGCTATATAAATAAGTCAATATAAATAGAACATAATTAACATTACTTTAAGTCCTTTTCTGTGATTCTTAAACCCACACAGGGGAACCTTGAATTGAGGATGCATATACAAATGTATTTAATTAAGTCCTAATTAATCTTAATGTATCTTAATTAAGTCCCAGTATAAGTAAATTCTTTCTCTCAAAAGGTTTCACATAGTTAAAAGGGTAAAACATTTAATTTGTCCATTTTATGTGCACCACCCTTCCTGACAGTAGTGCTGCAGCATTCCCTGGCTCCCTGCAGCAGCCATGTGCCCATAGGTGGCTTTGGCAGTGCCAGTGCTGAGGTCACTGCACCCCGTGTGAGGGGCTGCTGTGTCTGAGTGCACCTGAGAGTGCTGGGGTTTAGATACAAATGTCTTGTAGTGAAGTTGGAAGCAGTGCCCTGTGCCCACATTTCAGGGCTGCTCTGGCTGCCTCAGGGCAGGAGTGAAGGCTCCCAGGTGCCAAAGCAGGATTGGCAACTCACAGAGACTCCCTTTGTGTGTCTTCACACGTACAGTGCTCTAGCTCTCCACTGTCTTATTATTCTGGGATTAGGCCAAAACTTAATTAAATTTCAGGTAGATGAATAAAAAGAGTATTGACATTTCAAGTTGAAACCTGAAGCATTTTGAAAGGGAAATTTTTCTTCTTTATTCTTCACACACGCCATTTAAAATATTTCAGGCTAAGTATTTCTTCCTCCCTAAAATAAATAGGACTGTGCACCTGCAGACTGGTCAGGCTCCCCTAGGTTGATCCTAGACCAGAAGTTCCCATCACAGGTTGTGGGTCTTTGTTGCCTTTTCCCTTTGGTGGTCCCTACCCCGATGTCAGACCCCAGAGTAAAAGGGAAAGAGCCAGAGGGCTCCTCTTATGCAAGGTTCAGTAGAGGGATGAGCTTACCCATGATGGTATATACATCTCATCCTGTTCCTTGTGCCTCTTTGGCAGATTTCCTCCTATGGATTGCATTAGACCTGCTACATGACTTCCTTAAAACAGAATGGAACAATCAGAATTATGAAATCTAATATATTCAAATGTTTTCATGGCATCTTTAAAATCAACTGACTGGTAAGAGCGATCAGCACACATGTGCACAACATTTGCTCTAATGACTCTTTTCCAAATCTTGCTCATATCGCCAACCATTTCCCAGTACTCACGGGCACTCTATCTCCTCATCCTGATTTAACATCTGTGCTGCTGAATGAAAGCAATCAGAGTCGGCATGAAAATTTAATAAGTTGTGTTCTGGCATTGGTCATGTTCCTAATTGTGTACTTGTTTTCTGCCTGCAGAAGTCCTCCGACATTGTCAGCCAGAACAGCTCCAGTGTTTACAAGTGCTGGTGTCTATTAGTCTCAAATCACTCTCTGCTTGTGGTGTTTTGAAAACAGACCAGATCTCTGAATTTGCCAATGGTTTTAGGGGACCAATCAAAGCCATACCCCAGCCTGGGAAGATCTAAACCTCATAGCCTTCCTCTCCTAGTCAGAGAATTACTGAGTTTCAGAAGCAGTAAGATCCTTAGACAAATTAGTGGAATCTAAATCTAACCTGAGCATGGTCAAGTTTTAAATAACTAAATATTTGGCTTTATGGCAACTCATCAAACGTCTAGTTGGTTGCGCTTGCATCCTGGTAGAGTGTCTTACAGTGGTCGTCCCTATTCGCCTTCCAGAAGAAGCAGAATAAGGACACAGAAAAATGGAAGGAAGTTTTGTGCTTGTCCCAAATAACTTTTTGCCACAAGAACAAAGTTGTAAGGTTCCCAGCACCACTAGCTGGGCCAAGTTTAGGAAATGGTTAAATTATTGTCTGTTTCCTGAAACTCTCCTATCTCATCTGCTGGGCTTTCAGCTCCCTTCCTGGCTGAAGCTGCTGGTGGTTTGGATGTTGCATGGGAGTTCAGGGAGGTCTCAGTTTCACCCCTGCTCTGGTGCTGCCACTGAAATATCAGACCGTGTGCCACTCATTCGATTCCTTCCTCCCCCTTCAGTGGGATGGAGAGGAGAATTGAGGGACAGAAAGGTAAAGATCGTGGGTTGAGATAAGAACAATTCACTAGTAATAGCAATGAAATAAGAAAACAAACAGTAACAACAACAGTGCTGATAGCAGAGTGTAGAGGAGAGGTGAACAATTCACACCCCTCAGATCACTCACTTCCTTCCTGAGGGAATAACCCCAGGGTCCAGGTGTGGCCCTTCTGCTGCTGCAAAAGTTAACTCTTTCCTAGCCAGGACTGAGACACGGGGAGGGGGGAGGGGTTGGCGGAAGGGGGGAAGCTGATAGGTGAAGGATGGGGAAGGATTTGTGGCCAAGGCAGTTGGCTGAAACAGCTGTTCTTGGGAGCATCACCACAAGCCAGGTGTGCTTGTGTTTCCCCAGCCTCTGGGGAAAGGGCAAAGGAATTCTTTGTAAGGAATAAACTGTTTGGAGTCTTGAAACAACTTGCTGCTTTCACACTGGATTCTTGCTAATGCCAAAGAATATAGTGTATTGGATGGGGTTTTCTAATTTTTTTAAATTGCTATCAGGAGCTGGCATTTATTTGGAATGGAAAGTTTCAGTGAGTGAATGCTTTCAGCCTGGGCAGCAGTGTGCATGTGTAAAAACCATTACCTGACTTACAGCTGCCTGTGTTCAAAATGATCTGTGGGAGAAGATTCTGAGTGAGTACCAGTACCAAAGCAGTTTTATCTAAGTCAGGAAGAAGTATCTAGTCCGTACTTAAAGGAACATCGGTGGCAGCAGGATGGTTCAGGCACTGTCCTTTTATCTTAGCGTCCTGAAGCCTCGCTTCTGATTCCGCTTCTTGGCAAACTAAAAACTGGGACATGAATGTTTTTACGAAGAAGACATCCAGGCACTACTGGTTGCTCGAGATCAGGATCCATTTAAATGCCCGAAGTGAGGGTGCTGCCCATACAAGCACACCTCCAGAACACAGCCCGTGCCCATCAGGTGGCCCTGAGCTGTCCCCACTCTGTCCCCACCCCACCGGGCGTGCACCGTGTCTCAGCAGAGAGCTCACAGCACCACACGCGTTTCAGGACATTTCCTCTTAGTGAAACATCTGGATATGTATTGGAACTGTTATAAATACATATTTTGGTGTTGGCTTTTCATAAATGTTAGAATAAATGTTATGAGTATGATTTTTTTTTCTGTAGTTTTTAGTGTGTTTTAACTGCCTGAATAGATGTATAATTTAATTTTTTTTAATTTTTTTTTTTTATTTTTTTTTTTTTTACTGTAGTTTGGAATTTAGGTGTAGTGTGTTTAGTGTGTTTCGGTGGCCTGAATAGATAGCTTCCAGAAGAGGCCCAAGTGACTCTCAGAGGGATAGTTCCAAGACACCGGTGTGCTCTTGGCAGCATGCCAAGGCACCTAGCCATTTAACCTTTGCTTTATTTCTATGTCTTTTATTGTCTCTATTAAGCATTTTAAAATTTTACCAAGAAAGTGAACCTTGTTTTTCGCAGAATAATACTTTTTGAGCAGTTACTTCTATGGAAATAGAGCCTAATTGGTACTTGTGTTCTGCTTAATTATGCTTCATGTTTTGGAGCAATCTGTTCAACTTGAACAGTTCTGCAAAGCAGGAAAAATGGTCTTCTGGGAAGTACTGGCTTATCTGGATGGGAGCTGCAGCGTGCTTATTTATAGTGGTATTTCTCTCCTCATTTCTGCCTGGACCAAACCACTTTGTTCTTCTTCTAGTCTTTGCACAGGTGAATTGCCATAATGCAGTGGTCCATTTATTAGGGTGTCCAGTATTGCTGTCGGGATGTTCCCCGGCTTGTCTGGGCCCTGCTGCTGAACCAATTAGCAGCAGCTGTGCTGTTTCAGCCCAGGGTCACCTTTGGCTAGCTGGTGATACAGCTGGGACCGCGGAGACAAGTCCGGGCAAGCCGGGTTCCGGAAGCAGCGGGATGGAGCTTTCTCCGTGGAGGCTCGCTCCAGGTTTTCCTCTTTGGAGAAGCTTTTAAGGCGATGGTGAAGGAAAGGAGTCGGTTCTGATGGAGGGTTTAATCCAGAGTTTTTATTCTGGCCCGCAGGCCTTTGAATCTCATAACAGCTCCAGCAGAACTCTTGAACCGCGTGGTTGCTCGCCCTTTCACCCGGGGAGAGGGCGAGGGGAGGGGTCAGGAAGCCACCAACCCGATACAGGAGAGGAGGTCTTAGGGGACAAAGGACACCTGGATGGCCCAATGCCCTCCCCAGGGGTAGAGAGCATCCTTTGAATCTACCAATCACTCGACACTCTTCTGGAATTCCAGGAGTGACAGACAGTGCTCGGCAGGGATGAGGAGAGGAGGGATGATCACACCATAACATCCATTAAGACCACTTAATATAGTTAAGTTCTAAGAGGAAAATTGCTCCCACATTCACACTGCCAGTGTTGCTTTATATTTCCGTGGCAACTTCTGTTTTATACATTGCTGTTTTTGAAAGGAAGTGTATGCTTACACACACACAAATTTCCTTCATAAATGTGAGCAAAGCCACATGTGTTTTCAGCTTGGGAAAATAAATATTTCTGTTTTAAAAACCCTAACCAAAACTACATTTAACAAAACAACAACACTAACAACAAAATCCAAACAAACTAATCATAAGTTGACATTTAAGGTCAAAGTAGGAAAAACAGCTAATTGTTTTTAAAGATCCTCAGCATGAAATTGCTGTTGTGCAGAATTCTAGTGTAGGTTATGAGCATGGATGTACTACAGCTTTGCACATTTGCTGCATAGTTCCCCAGTAAAAAAGTAAAATTTTATGGAACTGGGTAACTTCAGAGAGAAAAAGCTGCAAAGAGCGCTGTGCTGTTAGTAGGCTTTGACAAACTGACCACAAACATAGTGCAGGGGAGGATGGCTTCTGGCTGTGTCACAGTCATGAGAACATTTGTGAGAAATAAAATTTGAAAGAGTGCTCTGGTTGTCCCCACCTGGGGCTGCTCCTGCATCTCCCCAGATCTGTGTTTGATGCTGCCCTGTTCAGGGTGCCTTGAGAGGGCACAGCCTCCATGGAAAGGGAACGCACACGCACCCAAAGGCACGAGTTCTCTGTCTCCAGGAGAAAAGTCCCAACCCAGAATAAAATCTCAGGGGAGGTTACAGATTTGTCATCCGCTGCAATTGTGCCCTTAAACACTGTACATGACTGAGAGTGGCTTTACAAGGGGTTTATGTGGTTTAACTTGTGTTTGTCCCTGTGCCATTAGATCTTTTAAAAGTTCTCCTGTCAAGTCTGCAGCCAGTGCCAAGTGTGTGTAATCCCACTTGTTCAAAAAATGTCCCTCTGAGGGGGAAAATACCCTTAGGTTTTACATTGTAGTTAAAACCTGAATGTACAAGTACACAGTTCTGCTCTTTCCATAATAACTCAGGGATAAAATGTCTTTGAACTAGGCACTGAACTAATTGCTATTTTTGATTGCTTGATTTCACCCCATTATATATTGATTATGCTTCCTCCAAAACCCGTTTTCCAACTCAAATCAAGAGCAAACCAGTCTAAATGGAAATTGGCACAGTCGTAAATCAAGGATTTGAACTGTCTGATTTGCTTTTCCATGACAAAAAACCCCAAATATAAACAGCAATAATTCACAAAGAGAATAAGTCCATTTGCAATGCATTGTATTGGCTCGTTAGGGTTTTTTAATAAATTACCTATTCCATAGAAGAAAAAAACATTAAGTTCACTAGCAAATTCATAATTCAGAAGTCTCTTACGACTATGTCATGAAGTGCCCTCTGAAGAATTTCTGATATTTCTTCTAAAAAACCATCATGTTTTATTGCTTGACATTCTCATGGCTTTTCTTTTCCTTTGCTGCTTTGGAATCATAATCTTGCCTTGGTTCCAGCTCAACCAGCATTTCCCATCTCGGTAAAACAGTTTAAGGCCAGAGGCTGCTGCCTGAGTATCCTTTGTGTGCACTGGAAGGACACACTGCAGTCTCCTCCTCTGGGAATGGTCACAGTGTGAAAAAACAATGCTCACTTTTAAAATTTTAAAGGTTTATTAAACCTTAACAAAATACAACGAAGGACTGAACAAGGAAAGAGAAAACGGCACCGGGGTGCTCACCCACAACATGGCTGCTCCACTTTTTTTAGCCCTGGAGTTGCCTCAGTAGCCCTGGCCCCTCCCGCAGTCTGTCAGTCAACTCTTCTCCGCCGTCCTTTGCTGGAGACTCATTTCCTGCGCCTTGCTTGGAGGTCAGGTGTTGCCATGGCGTGCCTCCTGGTAACAAGCCTGCCCTCCTCCCAAATGCCCCGACTACCAAGGCTGTCCAGTGGCAACAATACAAGGGGGAGGAAAGAGGACTATGGGGACAACAAATCACAGTAACATAACTATACATCAATAAAACTTCTCTTAACATGCACATAATATTCATCCCTTAATTGCGAGAGCCAACCATGTCATTACCCATCTATAACAACAGCAAAACCAGTTCTAATGACAAGTGAACTTCATACAGTGTCTACAGAAATATCTGAATTCAAATTTGATGTTGCATAATTCATGGTCAAACCATTGTACCTGATCTTAGCTAGCTGTGTGCCAGAAAGACTTTTGGGAGGTACCTCCAGTGCCTCCTTTTTTTGAGAATAATGTTTTGCATCCCTGTGTACAACTGTGAAACTAATTAAAGGAGAGGCAGAGGACAGTATTTATACACTGTGAATAGATCACTGTAAGGATTAGACAAGAAATCTAAAAAATCTATTTTTTAGTAATTGTATTTGTTATTATTAGTTATTTTTATCTTGGAATTTTGTACACTGTTGGGTTTTCAGGTATCTTGTCTCAGCAAGTGCTGGTGGTGCAGGTTCACACAGGCAGAACAACCCTACTAAACTTGGCTGTTTGTGAAATTAATTTAATGTTGCTGGTTTAGTGGTGAAAATCACAGAATCACAGAATATTCTGAGTTGGAAGATATGCACAAGGACTATTAAGTACAACTCAAAATAGACCTGAAAGAGTCAGAAAGTCTTATTAGGAAAAAGGGAGTGGATAAGGAGACACTTTTTGGTTTATTGCCTGGAGAGAGTTCAGTTTGGAAACTGATCTGTCCAGCCAGGCAGTATAATGTTAATCATAATCATAATATTATAGGTGTTCAACTTTAATTGTTTTATAATTGATACATCAGTAGGTACATCTGTGGCATTTTTTAACTGCTGTTTGCCATGAGCAGATTTTCCTTGCCTCTCTTTTGAGATCCCAGCTGAGTCTGAGCTGCCACTTCTGTCCCTGCGCGACTCCAGGGGTGTGTGGGATGTGCCAGGTGGGGTCGCTTAAAGGCTGGGACAAGGACAGTGCCGGGGGTTAGCACATGCCACACAGCACAGGAGTGGGAGGCTCAGAGCCCCAGGGACATCTCAAAGCTCTCGCCCAGCTCCTGCCCTAATGAGCACTTAGGCACTCAGGCCTTGAGTTATTTCTCTTCATGAAATTTCCAAATATTTGCAATCGATCTACTTCCTGTGAGACCTGCCCAAGAGCACATTCTGTCTGAAGATTAATTTCAAGTATACTGTGGGTAAACTAGAGTTAATTTTTTTCTTCAGGTCCTTGCTCCTACAATATAGCTAAATTTTTTTAATAAAAGCAAGATGCAGTCTAATAATTCTTGCATGTAATTTAATCCCCTTCAGCTGTATTTATAAAATTACCTATTTCATCTAACGCCTTTCAGTTTTACAATTAACACTTGGCCCATTAGTTGCACTTTACACCTTGACTTTTTTCCTTAATGAAAAGTTAATTTATTATAAGCAACTTGTTTTCAAAGTCCTCCCAAGAACCATGGAGACTGGTGTTTTGCATTTTCACCTTGCAGCCTTTGGATGCAGGGGACAGGGTCATTTGCATCTTTATTAAAGTCATCATTTACACCCTTTAAACTGTTTTAGTTTCTGGGTTGTCCTTGGCCAGCCCTAGCAGTGTATGAGGCTTCACTATTGCTCATTTGGCAGGCTTGTGGGCTGGAAATGCTGCAGGATTGCACCTGAGGAAGGTGTTAGTTGCTGTTTGGTGCTTGTTTCCGCAGTTCGTGTGGCCCAGCAAACCCAGCCCTGGGCAAGTTCCGTGCGTGCAAGGGCAGCTGCCAGCGCCAGCAAGGGTGGGCAGGCTGAGAATCGTGACAGCGGCTGGAGAATAACACACAAATGTTTTATGGCACACAAATAGACTTTGGATTGGTTGGAGGTGTCCCTACCCATGGCAGGGGGTTGGAACTGGATGGTCTTTAAGGTCCCTTCCAATCCAAACCGTTATGTAAAGTGCAGAGGCATTTGCAGGTACTCCAAGTATGGAACTTCCTAAACTGTAAAGATAACAAAAGGTAAAATTGGAACAAATATGAAAGGATGAATAAATCAAGCCTCATTAAGTAACTTCTAAAGTGTATTCTGTTAAAACATTAATTTGCTTTAAGGAAAATTCACTCTCTGCTCTTGAGCAAGGAGCAGTGAAATGGAGTCTCTTTCAATAGCAACAGTCTGAAATATGCATGTACATGGAAGTGTGTAATTTTTCTTTGTAAAGTGAAGTCACTGTTTGGTTTTCATTATATTAAGGAAATGTGCATATCCTATGGGCTAAGCAAATACAGACACTATTTTGCACAAAAATACAAACCTAAGTGATTATTTTAACCTGGGTCTACACTGGAGTAAGATTAACACAGGTAAGTCTACCAGACCCAGACCTCATAACCTGCTATTAAAGCAGCCAGAAAAATATGGGCAGAATTAAATCCTAACACAGGAAATACTACATTACATTCTTCCATTTTTAAACACATTGTAAGGAAAACAGCAAAGAGAATGCTCTGTACTGGCTAAACAATCTGCAGCCTAGGACACAACTCACTGCAGGCACCTGGTGTGGAAGGGATTCATCCCAGGATGATTTCAAAAAGTGTTGGAAATAAAAAACAGGAAAAGAATAAATAAATTACAATTTATCAGTACCTGTAAGGAGAAAAAAAAGAAAAAATCAAAAAGCAGCTATACTAAGGTTCAAGCTCTCACTGAGAAGCTGAATGGTGCCCAGGCCCTGGGTGCTGTCTCCATCAGCAGGGCAGGGATATCCTGCTAGCTTGGAAAGGATAAGGATGCTGTAAGCACCAAGCAGGTACAGGTGTCACAGAGCTGGGGAGGGGACTACACTCCCCCCTTGCAGTGGGTGCAGTCAGTCCCAAGGCCTGTTCATGCATCTGTGAATTGAAGAAGAAAACTAACTTTAAACGAGCAGCAAGGTTGTTTCCTCCACTCAAATCTCTCAGGAGCAAACTGTAAACAAGGCAAAACTGAGGAAGAATGTGGTATTAGATAAAATATCTTAACAACATTCCTATCAAAATTTTAAATTTGCATATGTTTATATATATACACTTCTGCTTGCACTCACCACCCTACAGTGAGCTTCAGTTTAATAAAACCGTAGTGGTTATAATGAGCAAGAGCTCATATTTCATACGGTGACACCTCTGAAGAGCTGGAGGGACTGAGCCAGCATGATAATGAAAATGTAGATAAAAGGAAATACAATCCCCATGATAAAAAGAGAGGGCAGAGGAGGAAGTGCCAATCTCCTGGTTTGCCACTGAGATTTCTGTGGTTAATTTATAGGGTATCAGGAAATGGAAGAAAGATGTTGAAAAGAGCTGAATTTGGAGCAAGCACTGGAAGGAAACAAATAAAAAACTCCACATCTTTGTGGAGGGTGAGGACTACAGAGGTGGACTGCTCTCCTTTTTTCAACAACTCATTTCTCATCCATGATTTTAAAGAATTTCTTCCCCCCACTTTCTGTCTTTACAGCTTCTGCATTCTTTCGTTTTGTGGCATTAATTC
The DNA here is from genome assembly GCA_032173965.1 of Sitta carolinensis. Classification (NCBI taxonomy): domain Eukaryota; kingdom Metazoa; phylum Chordata; class Aves; order Passeriformes; family Sittidae; genus Sitta; species Sitta carolinensis. The sequence continues at coordinate 686,377 of CM063294.1, forward strand.
TTTTGCAGAGAAAATGTCTTTTCCCCCTTATTTCACATTACTTTTTCCTGTAGCAGGCATCCTTTTTCATCTCCTTTCTTCTAACAGCAGCTGTAATTTCTAGGCTCTTCATTTTCCCTTTGCATGGGGAAGGCATGTTCCTCAGGCTTCTTTTGGCCCCCTGCCAGATTCAGTCCCTTTTTCTGCATCATGAGCAGCTGATACTCTGCTCCTGTCCCATGCTGTTACAGACTCTCACCTTTATTCCCCTGCTGTGCAACGGAGCTTCAGAAAAGGATTTAAAAATGCATTTTATCTGTTCAAGGTCTATGAATGCTGACTGTGATGATGCAGATATGGTGGATTAAGAGGATCACTGAATTCACCAATATTTTGAACAGATTTCTTAATACTGACAAAATGAACCAATGTCAGTTAACCATTAGCACTTACTGACAGGTACCCTCCCTTAATAATGTTCAATTTAATATATGTATATGTACGTATAGATATGTGTATGTGTCTATATCTCTGCAGAATTAATTACCCTATGAAAGAACACCTTTGCGCTGGTCTGTTCTTTGACTAAGCCAGCCTGATCTGAATTCATGCCTTTCCTCTATTCAGAGTGACTGTATTTCCTTGCAAATTTCTATTTAAATTGTTGACTTACAGCAGAAATTGCTATAGTATGCTTGAGCCAAATACCCTAAATTGTTTTTACAAGGCATGAATTGTGCAGTTTTGACAATAACGGCAGTGTTTACTTTTATGCCAAGCAACTTTTGGATTTTCATGGCAGCTGAAGGCTAGATCTGGTCCTCGAAGTCTAGAGAATCTCAAACTGATAGACACTAAGCGTCTATATATTTGGGCATTGCAACCACTGCTAGGGGATGGGCTTGACAGGGGAAAACATGCATCAAAAATGAAGTGAGGTTACGGTAATTCAGGGTGTGATAGCATTTTTATTCCTTATAGAACACTCTCTTGAATAAAATGCATGGAAGTGGGTGTTTGGGGGTTTTTTTCCCCTAAATTTCCTTGTAAATTTGGGCTGAATTCATTCCAGATTCTGTGGACAAAATTTGAATTTCTCCTAAGACTAAAGTGACCTTCATTGTCTCAGAGCAAGCTTTTTGGTTAACACACAGAGGAGTTTCCCTCACTGTTTACCCTCAGTGTAAGTTGTCTGATATATTTGAGCATGTCTGCTCTCTCAGGTATATTTGCACAGCTTTCTTTAAAGCCAGTTCTTCGAAGTGCCATTCTTCCGCGATGATTCAATATTTAGGTATGAAATGTTGTGGTTGCCTTTTGGAGCACTGTGTCTGCTGCTGCCCTGCTGCTCTCAACACCATTTTGGCTTTGTGAATGGGCAGCTAATTGGCAGCCCAGGAAGTAATGTGAGCTATTGCTTTACTCCTGTGGCTTTTATTTTGCTTTCAAGAAGTTCAAAACAGTTACACAGATCAGTTCTGTTGGTGGTTTCTTTTTGATCTGTTGCTCTTGAAATCCAGTCTGTCCTATCCGTCATGTTAAAAGAGTAAAGGTAACAACCAAAATAAATATTTTCCTGTCTTTTCTTTCAGATAAAATTGAAGATGAATTAGAAATGACGACAGTGTGCCATAGACCCGAGGGACTGGAACAGCTTGAAGCACAAACCAATTTCACTAAAAGAGAACTTCAAGTTCTTTACAGAGGATTTAAAAATGTAAGAACAGTACTGCAATGAAGACAGTCTAATATGTATGTCCCCACCAGCCTCAACTGCTCAGCTCGATTTTGTATTACTCCCCTGCTAAGCTTTAGTAGTTTTGTATTAGATCTCCCTTACCACAGCAAAGTGAACACAATCTGCCTCTCCATCTAATATTTATGACATTGCAAGCTGCCTAAAACTGGGTTTGGATGAATATTCAGCACATAAAGGTCTCATTAAACTTGTTCCCCAAATGTCAGTAAGCACGCTTCAGTTTTCTCAGCTGTGCCAGTACTTGAAGATAACCTGAAAATGTTTTTATGGCTACTTATTTAAGCCTTGTTGTCATCTCCTCATGTTCAAATATAAGTGGTACTGTTCACTCGTGATTAGCTGCCCAGGATGGAGATTTCATCCCTTCTCTAGCTGCAGAAATCTTGCTCTTGTAATAGGATCTTCATGGAGCACTTCAGGACTTAGAGGTCCTGCATAAGTAGGGAATAAGGCTGGAGTGGCAGGAGCCAAAGTGAAATCAAAAGTTGAATGTGCGTTAAGACTGAGGAGACCAGAGAGACGCTGCAGATTTCTGGGCAAGCAGGCAGCACTGCCAATGGCGGGGTGTGCAGAGCAGCTTTGTGCCCAGCCTTGTAAGCCACCGTTCCAGCCAGGCTCCCTGGGAGCCCAGAGTCTGCAGCTCCTGGGCCTCAGCCTGGCTCTGCTGCTGCCTCTCAGGGACTCCTGACAATCAGGAGAAATGGATGGGAAATGTTGAAGCTACATGGAGCAGATGCTTTACAGACCTTGAAGAATGAATACTCATTACATGTTTGCCCGAGAGTCAGAATTTAGTCACCCAGATGGTTTGTGCCAGCTGATGTTTTAATGATGATTAACAGGTCAGAATCAAGCTGGCTCTGTGAACACAGAATGGTTTTTATATTCTCTTGCAGGACAGCTCCAGCATTCAGAGACCATCACAACAAAATGCTGACATTTCTCAGTCAAGTCTATTGGGTAAAAACTTGTCAAAAGAAAGCCGAGCTACCTTAAATGTAGGCAGTTCTGAGGAACCTGTATTTAAGAAAGGACTTTGAGAAGGGCCATTCTTTTTGACAGATTTTTGAAATTTGATCAAATCACATTTCCGGTGTATATTTGACTTTTCCAAGGAGTATGGTGGTTTCATCCTTTGTTTCACTGCTCACCTAAGTGGGCCAAAGCACAGCTCAGCTTTCTGTATTTTTGTTTGATGTGTGTGGCATATTTGTGCAGCCTTTGCTGCACGTGGGAGGTCACTTGAAATGTGAAGTTGCCTAACTGAACACTGATATATCTTCATGCTTTTCCCAGCCAGCAGGAAATCACATGGCTTTTGAGACAAAGCTTGGCAGGTTAACACCCCAATATGACAAGACTGCCTACAAGAGGGGGGTTGAACCCAGTTTTGCTAAGATCTCTACAGTGCCTGAGCAAAACCCAGTTTTGCTATGATCTCTGTATTACTGTCAGGTGGGAATCCTGTGTGGGAAAGCTCTGTTTCGTTCTGGGGGGATGTGCAGCTGCAGATACAAAACAGTGAGGCAGACCTGGAGCACTCTCAGCACACAGGACATTCACATCCTGCTGTTCCCAATTCTGCTAGCACTTTGCACTACAAAGGCATTACCTCCCAGGGCAACAGTGGCAGACAAGGGCATTTAACCTGTGACCTAAACCTAGGACATCACTCATAGTCTTGGTATTCATTGGCAGTATGGCAAGATTTTGGTTTATATCTGGATATTAGGACAAAGCAGATTGTTTTTATCCAGCTGATCTGCACACAGTATGCACAGAGTTTCATATCTAAAGTTTAAATTGACATGAAAGTGCAGCTTTAACACTGGTAGACTGCAAATCCTGGTTTCAATGGGATGCGTAATTATGCACAGGAGGCAAACTGGCTCAGCTGTTACCATATTTGCTATTATACCAAACCATCTGTTCTTTGGGATGATGTTACAGTGCCATCTGGAGATTCAAAATCCCTGTGGGAATACAGTAATTTTCCTCCCTGTCTTGTACATACTGTTTGCTCTCAGTGATTGCACAGGTCCTGTTTAATCAAAAGGCAACACCTGGATAATCATGGAGCCATTTGCAGGAACTTATGCTGGGAGCAGAGGGATCAAGGTCCTGGCTGAAGAGGATTTGGTGTGCAGGAGCAAGGATGGAGTTCCACCAAAGGCAGCTCAGCGCAGCCTGAGCTGGCCTCTGGACTAGTGCCTGTCTGACCAGGGTCCTAATTCTCAGTACTTTTAAACCTGTTTTTTCTTTGTCTCTGAATTCTGTTCTCCACCTCTCTGCAAATCGTCTCAGTCTTTACCAGGGTGTCACTAGTCTGGTCTGCTATTTTTGCCCCAGACTGATGGAGGCTGCCAATAAATTGATTTCTAGAGAAGCTGAGCACTCTAACCAGGCCTGTATTGTTGCTGTCTGGCCAAATATTCCCTTTCTTTGCCTTCAACTTGCTTTTCCAGTTGTGAGACGGTGCCACCCTCCAGCATCTCTTGGTTCCAGGACCAGCAGTTCACATTTATCTTAGCAGTTCCATCTGCCCTCAGGATTCTGCATTATGTGAATGGTCTCCTTTGCACCTCTCTGTTAGCTGCAGTCGGACTGGAGCCAGAATAACATGAGGTGTTTGGCTCCATCTCTTTAGTTGGGATTCTACAAAAGCAAAGTTGCAGGCAAACCCAGCAGACCTTCTGATGCATCTTGCCTTGCTACAACTTAACAAAAGAAAATGTCATACCTTCTGTCGACAAAACCACCAGAATTATTTGAGCTAAACAGCTATATTGGCACAGGGTCAGCATGGCCATGAATAGGCATAGGATGGAATCAGAAGAGATTTTCTGCCCCCCAGAGGAGTAGAATTTGGTGAGCAGTTGTGGAATTGCAGGGAGAAGAGCAAAGAAGTATTTTTATTATTAAAATTGGTAAATTGATTCCTAATGAAGTGACCAACAATACAGAGATTTGAGCTTGGTAATTCAGGATCTTCCACTTAGGCCGTGTTTTAAATGGCTTGCATTGCATTCTTTGGAATTGAGTACATGGATTTAAAAGAACTGGGGGTTTTGTGGGATTTCTTGCTCAGTTTTGGGGAGTTTGTGCTGTTAGGGTAAATGTCTGTTAGCTGTAAGGGATAATTTCTTAATATTAAATCAGGGAACAGACAACCCAAATAACTGAGGGGCTGCTGAAGACATCCTTACCTTGCTTTAGTGTAAGTATTTTAGCAATTGTACAGTGTAGCAATTACATACTACCCTGAAATAAAATGTAGTAGGAGATGTAATTGTAACAAAGCAGGACTATGGAGATTAAAATGAGCAGTACAAGCAAGGGAGAAATGTACTGATACTTTAATAATCCCCAAAACACCTCCAAAGTTGGAAGACACAGAGCAACAAACTACCTGGGATGTGTGAGTGCTTAGAGATGCAAATCTGGATTGTGTATTTTTCTGTGGCCAGCAATTTACTACCTCTAAGTTAGCTAAATATGACCCCTGAGTACTCTTCCTCATGTTCTGGCCAGATGACCTGAGAAGGGTCTGACAGGCAGGTCATGCTCAGCTCCCCTGTGGTCCCTGCATCTCTGCTTTGCACATCTCTGAAAGCAGTCAGTGACGTTTGTTTCTGATTCCAGCAGAGGAAAAATGCAATTGCTGTTTTATTTTCCTTTTACCTTTGTGGGTTGGTGTGTTTGGTTTTTATGTGGATTCAGCTCCTTTGTGGTTTAGTGATTTAAGAGGGTAAGTTCAGATGTGCAGCTCATGCTGCCAGAGCTTGATAGTCAGCCCTGGGAAAATGAGAGGTTTGTTCTGTGCTTGATGACAATACAAAAAAAAAAAAAATGTTCACTGTTTGGCATTTTTAAAGAATTCATAGGTTTAGGAAATGAGAGGTGTTATCTTAAAACCCTTCGATCAAAGGAAAGCCTTATGAGTACTACAGTGAAGGATTGTATTTTTCTTACAAGAATTTTTTCTTGAATGAGTGAACCTTTATTAACTTCAGTGGAGTTTAAACTGACACTAAGCTCACCTGCTCTGCTTCACAAGAGAGATTTCTATTGAGTCAGCAGAGTTAAGTGGTACTATAGCACTAATGAGGCCTCTTGAGCATTATTTGGCTCTTATAAAACAAAAATTGTGATCAATTAAGTGCAAATGAATTGGTAGTAGCATATGTGTCTGAAAACATCCAGTTATAGAGAGCTAAATGGGTGGATCAAGGTCAGTGCTGCCTCTCCCCAGCACTCCTAGAGCTGTGATGCAAACTTTCATTTGGCTTCCAGATGGAGCAACAGAAGCAATGAGGATCATGTGGAAATTAAAAAAATTAAACAGGCCCAATGGCTAAAACTGCCAGTATAGCCCTTGCTGCTGTGAGAGAGCACAGGGAGCAGCAGCAGCAGCCATGTGCCCATCTCTGCTAATAAACAGAGGGAAGGGACCTCAGGGAATCTGCAGCTGTGGGAAGCATAGAGAAAAGAATGATTAGTCCCTCACCTACAAACCATCTTTCAGCAGGTGAAGTTGTAGTTCTTAGAGAACGTAACAGTTGTGTTACTACGAGGAGAAAAGGAAATAAATCTCCATGTAACATTGTGCTGGAAAGGATGGGCCATTGGTGCCAGGCTTGGTTTTAAAAAGAATGGCAATTTGGTGAAATACTCTACAAGAGCCCTGTGTGATCTTGTAGCAGCAGCACTTTAGTGACCAAGGAGAACACTTCTACCCAAGAATGGCTGTGGATACGGTTCTGGGTCTGATCAATGATTAAAAGATACCATAAATAAATATCAGTTTATTTATTTAATGTATGTTAGTTTACAAGCTTCAGAAAACATGAATGTTTAGGAAATATTTGGGAGAATCTTTTATGGTAGCTGTTAGTGTCTATTTAATTATCTTCCTTGGATGATTTCTGCTCTACAGATGAAAAACTAAGTTTTCTCATGATAAGGAAACCAGGCAATGGATGTTTGTTTTATGAGGAGCTTTGGAACAGTTTGAGAATACTCATGTAACTAAGAACCTTGCAACCTACAAAATCACTAGTGGCACATAGAAAAGTTGTCTGACTCTTTGCTCGCACTGTCTAAACAGCAGTTCAGAACTATCAGGCAAGGTAGTAGGAGTCAGGTTCCAAGAATGGAGAGCTGGTGGTTCCTTGTGCAAAGGGTTATATTTTGTGAAATTCCCAGCTGAAGGACCTGTGTTAAAGTGAGGCAGGGATCACAGCATGACAAGGAGGACTGCATGGAGTCGGCATAGTGCTAGGAACAGAGGAACTTTCTTGATCCTAAGTCTGCCCTTCAGCTAAGCATCAAGCCAGGCTATACATGCCAGTTCTGTGAATTTTGTGAGAGAGAATTCATCTGACCAGATAATCCGTCTCCAGAATGTCCTTCCATCAGGGAGAGTGCTCTCGCTCCCTTCTCCCTCCCTGATGGAAGCTTGGGGAATTAAATGGCTGAGTGGGGTCAGTGCTGCAGCAGGATATAGACCCCCCCACTGATCTCTGTTGATCAGTGGCTCTGAGTAGAGCTGACTTTCCTGTGTGTGTTATTCTGTGCTCTGTGAAAAAGGCTGAAAACTAAACTACTCTGGTTTAATTTTCAAAATTGGTTGATAGGCAAATTTGAGGAGTAGTGACATCAACTGGAAAGTATTTCCTGTAACTGAAAACATCACATGGTTAGATAGCAGTGCCCAAGGATCTGTAATGTATGTTATAGTAGCACTGAGCTGGTCAGGTTGTGTTCATTATTGAGGTATGTTTGTAAGGTCTTACTAGTGTGCTATGGACTGTTCACCTCTGTGGATCTGGAGTCAGGCTTCTGGCTACAGTCTGCTGCTGAGGATTAATGGGTTCATATCTGTGAAGGCATTAGACAGGGAGGTGTTAACTGGCATGAACATTATTTGTAATTATTAGATGAAAGCTTCGTATGACAGAAGGCATGAGCTGCCTTTGCTAGGTTGTTCTATAAAACAGCTATGAAACTGCTGAAAACACAGTTAGAAATGTTAATGATGGTAAACCAGCTTTGTGAGATGCTGAAGATGAAACTGCAGTCTGAATCACTTTAATTTCTCCAGCTGCACAGCCTGTGCATGCAGAGCACTGTGAGAACAGGAAGGTGATTTGTTTCATTACTCTCTTTGGGCTTGTAGAATTTTGCAAATGAACCTTTACAAACCAGTATTTTTTTTTATTCTTTTTCTCTCTTTTTTATTTTGTTTTCCTACAGGAGTGTCCTAGTGGGGTTGTTAATGAAGAAACATTCAAACAGATCTATGCACAGTTTTTTCCTCATGGAGGTAAGTGGAATGCCTTGTGCCTGTCAGGATTCTTGGAGCCCTAACATTGCCTACTGCCAGCTGGTGCTAAAACTGCTGCAGATCATCTGTGTGAGAAATGGGAATCGAGCTGAAGCTTTGAGGGGTTTTAGACAGAAGCACAAACATCAAGGTGATAAAATTTTAGGCCCTTTGAACTGTTATTTCGAATAGAAAAACCTGAATAAAGATTGCCCCTCAGTCTTCATATCCTAAAGTCAACTCTTTATTCCCCAGATCCAAAATAGAAACCTGGAGGTAGATGTTTTGTTCTGTTCTGACTTTCTGTTGGCAGAAAGTGGAATTTCTTCCCTTCAGTGTTTCTTTGCTTCCCTGCTGTTGGACTGTTGTGCATGTAATGTCTAGCACAGGAGGGTCCCAGACTTCTTTTTGGCCTGAAAATTAATCAAAACCTTCTTAAATTTTTAAAGCTGTTTTTAGTTGCTAAGTAAATTCCTGGCTACCTGAAATGAGCATGTTTGGTGTTTATATGACTATGACAGGGCCATGTCATGAATGGGCATATTAAGGTATTGCATTAAATCTCTCAAATAATACATGTTCTTGCCTTTTAAAAATGTCAAAAATTTATATATTCTAACTGGATATGTTCTGTGGGAATGCTGTTCTCAAATGGAAAGAAATTAGTCATTTAAGTAGCTTTTTAGCAAAAGACTAAGTATTTGAGACTTTCCAAAATATCCCATTCTATAGTAGCTACAGAACACACTCTTTCTACCGACCTTTCTACAAGGGTGTATGTGTACATGTGCATTTACTTAAAGAAGGTCATTAACAAGTGTTTCTTCAACTAGAAGTCAAAATAAAACACATTATGCTTATGTTTTGCAACCCATGTGACCTTAAAGATGTACACCTGTAAAAACTTTGCATTAAATTTCAGTATGAACTTGATGATTTCCTGTTGTGATTTTCTAAATCCAGCATTTTAAGATTGAAAAGGACAAAAATATGCCTCTGGGTGAGATTGCTCTCCAGCAGCCATGGGTCAAACTCAAGTAACTGGAACAAGACCCTTCTGAAGCTGGGTCTGCCACAAAACAAAAAGGTAGAGAAAGGATGCTGCAGATTGCAGTCACTCTGGTAATTTTGCTGTGTTTGCCACCATTTGAACCAGAGACACTCTGGGATGGTTGGGGTTTTTGTGCTTGTTCTTTCAGGTACTGCCCCAAAATCCAAATAGTTTCTACTGTAATAAAAGCTTTTGCATTTCAAGGCTGTTTTAAGGGAGGGTGCCAGGATTTTGCAAGTCCATGATAACATTTACTGGATCATAGAATATCAGTCAATGCTTCAGGGTTGATCATGTACAGAAGGAAAATAAGTGCATGACTTGTTTAGAGCCATCAGTGTATGATGAGCTGCTGTCCTTGCCCTTTATGCCTTTCAGATGCCAGCATGTATGCACATTACCTCTTCAATGCCTTCGACTCTGCACAGAATGGCTCTGTGAAGTTCGAGGTGATTGCTTTGCATCTTCCTTCCATGCTACTTTCTCAATTTTGTGTTTTAACCTTTTCTGTCCAGTCTTCATTGCAAAGTAGTAGGACTTGTTGGATTACAGGTTGGAGGTTTCAGTCTAAAGTCAGTCTTTGTTATCCAATCTGGTTCACTTTAGTTTATGCAGATGCAGTTCCATGTCAGTAAAGAAAGATCTAGATTGTGCTAGTCAGGATCAGAGGGAGAAAGTGCAGAGGTTTATGCAGCAGAGCGGAGTGGCTGAGGAGAGTCCCATGTGAAATGAGATGAGGAACACAGAGAACTTGCATCTTGTACCTTCTGCAGTCATCATGCATTGCATGATGTGAACAAGCATCTCAGGTACTTGGAAACTAAATGCACCCTTTAACTAAAAGGTCAGTTGCAGTGGCTACAACCAACCTCTCTTCGTGCTCAGCCCATAGCTGTAGGAATGCAGCAAAGGGATATATTAAGTCATAGACTTCTGGAGGATGAACTTCATAGTTTTGAAGACTATAAAACTCCTATAAAACTACAAATCATAGGTAGTCTTGCCTTTGCTGTCAATGGCCAGAACCTCTGGTAATTTCCAGGTAAGACTGGGAAATACGTTCGCTCATTAAATGTAAAATGGGGCATTTCCATATATATCTGAGTGTCTCTGTGGCAAGAGCTGCAGTGGAAGGTTTGTATGGAGCAGCTCCTCAGTAATTAAAGGTGTTCAGAAACCTAAACAGACTGAGAACAGAAAAATGCTGCTAAAATAACAAACCAAAAAACCCCAAACCTAGAAAGTGCTGAACTTTCATTCCTGGCAGATCTGTCTCTTAACTGATTGTCAACATGAGGATTTTGTCCCCTTTTTTGTATTGTTCAACAAATTCAAATTCCTCAGGGGCTTGGCAAAAAGGAGCAGAAGTTTCTAAGCAGTGCTGCACTGCCCCATGCAGAGCTCACGGAGGTAACTAAATATATTAAATGAGATATCAGGAGCTGTATAGCTCTGTTAGCCTGAAGCTCTGCCTGTGCTAAAAATCCCCTGTAGCTATGCTACTCTCAGTGCCTGCGCCACCATGCAGTATAATTAATAAATCACAGTTGTCATGAAGTTACTGCATCTGTCTCCATGCAGTAACTTTACTGTAAGCAAAGAAAAACAATTAAAATTATACGTGCCACACAGTAATTAGTGGTGGGAATTACATCTGGTCAAGTCTAGCAGATTTTGCCAGATAACAAAATCTAAGACTCCCTTTGTCAGAGGAGTTTCTCTCTCAGATAGGATTTTCTCCCTTTGCAAGTACCTTGATCTGCAGGTAAGAAAGCATCAGCTTCTACTTCCACAAGCAGAGTCCAGCTGTGTTTAACTAGGTGGTGGTAATCTGAGTGACAGCTCCTTGCAGCAGGGAGGAAAAAGGCCATTGAAGCATCTGGCAGTGCTCTTAAAAACCAGACATCTCAGTGAATGCTTCAACCACTGATTTCAGTCAGAGAGGACACATTTTTGGAAAGGGAAGCCAGAAAAGGTTGATAAGCGTATGCTCCATCCTAAAAAGATGAATCTTTTCACTGGCATTTTTTAAAGAGAGCAATTTAGAAAAGGTTGTTATGAGAATTCACACATTTCTCTCTGCCCCAAACCAGGATTTTGTGATGGCATTGTCTATTCTGCTACGAGGAACTGTTCATGAAAAGCTGAGATGGACATTTAATCTGTATGACATAAATAAGGATGGCAATATAAACAAGGAGGTAAGGCTGTTCCTGACAAATGTGGTTGATTTTGGAAGGGAGAGTTGATTTGGTATTGTTGCAGAACACAATTAATTTTTAATGCAGCTAATTAAATGCAAATCAGGGTGGATGCAAGCATTTGTCTATGTCTAAGCAAAGTGCACAGTGATATTACTGTGTGATTTTCTAGACATATTTTCCTGTATTACGGTACCTTTAATGAATTGTGTTAGCAAGGAGCAAAATGCTGATTAAAGCTCTGAGCCACATAACCTTTGTGAAGGGGAAGATGATGGTGGCAGTACTTACTGACTGAGGCTCGAAGGCTTGCTTTCTGCAGGGGGAAATACTGTGGGGGTCATCTGAAGCAGTACAAGCCTCCAGCACCACTCCCAAATCCTGCATTGTCATCTGTTTTTATCTTCTTATCTGGTATTGCTTGCTACTGTTACGGGAAGCCTTGGTTTGAGCATGGTGACCTTGATTATGTGTCAAATACATCTTGGTCCATTCAAACCCAATTGTGCATCCCTGGAGGGTTTGTAGTTACTGCCACTGGTCGTGCAGCTGAGGAGCTATTTGTACAAGGTGTGGGGAAGGGCCAGATTCCCAGTTCCATCTGTGAGGATCTCTGGCCCTGGAGGAGGCCCTTGGGACAGGTTGGTGCCACAGTGCAGGGCTGAGCACAGCCCTTGCTCCCAGCACCTGCTGTGTCAGGGGAGGGGAGGGAGCACTGGGACCATGTGGCATGGTGAGGGCAGAAAGAAGCAATTCTTTCTATAGGATGTTTGTGTGTCTGGTACATCTGTCTCCATGCCCATGCACAGGCATTCCAGGTGCTGGTTTGTCATCATAGGAGAAGGAGGGTGAAGAATAGGGTAGTACAAGACAGAAATGGGTTCTCATTTCTCTTCATTTCCTTTCTGTGTTTGTGCTGGCATGCTGCCATGGCAGGAAATGATGGATATCGTAAAGGCAATTTATGATATGATGGGAAAATACACGTATCCAGTGCTCAAGGAAGATGCACCAAGACAGCATGTAGAAGTGTTTTTCCAGGTACCTGAGTTTTGATGGGATTTTCTTAACACTTGAGCTGTGCATTGGTAGACTTCCCTGTAAAGTTGAGTCTATACCTCGTTATATATTCCAAAATAAACCCTAGCAGCCACTTAGCCTAGCATTACAAAGCCTATTGATTTCTCAGCTCCAAAGGTCTCTCCCTGCTCACTTAGCCTGATCCTTTGCCTTGGGATGTGCCACGTTCAGTAAGTCTGAAACCTCTGCATGTGTTGAAGCTCTTCTGTGCTGCTCCTCTCAATTGCCTTAAGGACTGACAGGAATATGGATGGGGGTCAGTGAGGCAGTGAATAAATAAATTATGGAATAAGGACAGAGGTTCTGGTGTGAGTCAAGAAAGCAGTTAGAGATGATCTCAAAAATGCCCCAAATCTCAGAGTAAACAAGTACTTAGCAGTTGTCCAATCCAGCACTGAGTCTGTGGGCTAAGCTTGTTAAGTACCCAGCTTATGCATCCAATAAGATACTGTACTGTAACAATAGTGTTACCAATGTAAACTAATTTTTACATTATTTCATTTTGCAGAAAATGGATAAAAACAAAGATGGAGTTGTAACTCTAGATGAGTTTATTGAATCATGTCAGGAGGTAAGGAGTAAATTATAACTGCAAGGAAAGCTCTATCTCATGTTGCATCATTTGCTTCCCTTTGGATAAACTCTATTTGAAACAAGATGCTGCTCAGGATATTGGGTTTTCTTTGAAAACTCTCTGTGAAAAAAACCCAAACCAACAAACCAAAACAGCTTCAAGACTGAGTTTGTGATGCCCTGTGAAGCCTGTGACTCAATAGTGAGGTAGGGTGAGGTAGAATATGGGAGATGATATCTTCATATGCAGTGCTGGGACCAGTGCTTTCATTTTCCTGAGTGTACTGCGGTGCCTGATTCTACAGACAAGCAGACAGCTGTAGAGAAAGCTCTTAACTGCCTTAGGTTATTTTGGGGTTTTGTTGGTTTGTTTTTGGTTTTGTTTTTTTCTTCATTTTGAGAGTCTGCTGCTGTCTCTGTGTGCTGCCCCCAATGTCATTGTCAGGTACCACATTGCTGGAACTGCCCAGTGCCAAAGGTGTCTCAAATTCTTGCAATTACAACACTGAGTTATAAAACCAATTGATGCTTTCATGGTCAAACATTAAAAGCAAATGCTGTCATCAATGCAATTATTTTAATTCTTCCTCTGTTTTGAAAGTAAGCCCCCTCTTGAAAATTCCATATTTGAGGTTGTCTGTGAAAAGTTTTTGCTGGTACTTTTAGCACTGGCACAAAGAAGCATCTGCATTAACATGCAATTGGCCCAATGCCTGTTGTCTTAGACCTTGATTGTGTGAATATTTGCTCAGCGATCTCTCTAATATTTGACCAGTACAATAATGGTGTAAAAGGCAACCTCTGCCTTTTAGAATTGGTGCACAGAATTGCATATTGGCCCTTTTGTGCATTTTATGTTTCCTGGAAAATTCTTTCCAGTTCTGCAGTCAGACAGCTCTTCTGACCATGAGAAAGGGGAAGGTACTCTCTGTGGAGGGCTGGGTTGGCTTCTGCTGGTTTGGTGTCAAATCTGGCTCTGGCCATATTCTGTGTCAGTCAGGGACTTCAGGCAGCAAAATCCTTGTTTAGCAGATGCATAATAGAAGGCTAATGTTTTTCAGTTACTTCATTCTTGGTCCCTCCTGATTGTTTGGCTTAGTTTTGGCACCATCTTTATTTGATCATTTGTGGTGTATATTATTCTTCACAATCTTAATTTTCCTGTAGGTGTTTGTGTGATCAGTGGTCTCAGGATTGAAGCAGCTTTACTTTACCTGTAACTGAGTTTTAATTCTCTGTCCTCATTTGGATTTGGTTCCTTCTGCTGCCATCGTGGCATTGGGAGCTGGGCAGGCTCTGTCGGCACTGTCAGCTGCTGTTTTCTGGCAAGCAGGAGCAAGTCCTGCAACACCAAGATTTATTCTTTTTATCTTTATGAAAAACAAACCAAAGTGCACAGCAGTGCTCACCTGTACCATTGCAGCAGCACTGGCTTGTGGACAGGGAAGCCCTGGCATGACCCTGGAGAGGGTGATTGGCTTCCCATGCCAGGTGATGCCTTGCACCCACTGAGTGAGCCATGACAGGGATGATGCACCCTCACAAAACAACTGAGGAATGCAGTGCAATAGATCTCTTAAGCTGCTCAATGTGGAAAATTATTTTCATTTTATAGGCAAACAGCTGTTTTAACTTTTGGAATAACTGAATTCCTGGGGGGGTGGGGAATATTATGTTTTTGAATACTAATCTGGTTCTTATCTCAATGTAAAATTCCAATACTTCAGGAGAAATAATCCAGGATTTCCCTTGTGTCTGTCTGTAACTTTCTCATTTGGCTCCAGGAGCCTTGGAGAGGCTGAGGTTGCATAGATTGCATGTGTTTTGGGTTTGAGCTGGAATTTCTGGCAGGAAGTGCTCCCTCAAGGCAGTTTGCTTGTCAGTTCAAAACCTGGTATTCCATTTGGATTTATGGAGCACATTAGCCAAGAGCACGTTTGCATACCCAGGGTCAGGAATATCTGAGGGTTGAGCACAGGCACCAATCCAGTGCCCTGCCCAGCACAGCCTGTGCTGGATGTCAGGCTCAGGAGAAGACCCTGTTCTTGGTGTGCCTCAAACCAACCCAGAGCTGAAGCATTAGCCAGCTGCTGTGCTGAATCAGGCCTGGAGCCTGAACCAGCGCCAGCTCACAGAAGGGGAAAACATTCCCAGAGCAAGGCTGCTGCCTTCAGGAGCAGCTGCAGAGCTCCCTGGTGCCTAGGCAGAGTTATGAATTGTGCTTGTCCATGCTGGTTTCATGGGAATATCTTCTCCTTGCTTTCAGGACGACAATATCATGCGATCCTTACAGCTCTTTGAGAATGTCATGTAACCAGATGAGCACTGGAGGAGTCTGAGACTTCTGTGTAACAAAGATCTCTTTTCTGGGTGAAAGATTTTACACTTAAGACATGTCCAGTGTGTGAGGATTTTGTATGACATGTCCAACCAAACGGCAACTGAATGCAACCGATCCCACCTCTTCTCCCCAGAAGATGCTGGTGGACCTTTGTTTCGTTTTGGAAGCATGTGAATATTTTAATAAATCCCAACAAGAAAGAACTGCTGCTCGAAGTTCAACAAGTAATACAGAGCATTGTTTGCTAGGCACAAGTCCTGCTTTTAATCTAGCAAGCTTAATTCCCTATTATAGCACACGTTCAGCCATCTATTGCAATTGACAGCTCAGTCCATACCTCCATTTGACACAATGTTCTGTGGATGACTTGCCGTTAATTTGCTTTGACAAAACCCCAATCTACCAGGGCAGTCTGTTAAAAAATTTTGTACCTGGGACATTAAACATACAACCCATGTAGCCAATATCCCAGTTTCTGCAGAGATCCTGCTTATCCTTTCACATGCACTGGTGCCACCATGCTGAGTTTAGTGGAGTTCTTCCTGAACATACTAACCAGGTGATCTTCATGCCAGGGTGATCCAGAAAGGAGAAGAACATGTTATACATATTAGTATAAAAGTGCAAACAAATCCTGTTCAAGAATGGTAAGTTCCCAAGAGACCAGGCAGGTGTGTAAGGGCTGGTACAGAAAGATGAGCACCTGCTTTGGTTCCAGATGCCTTCTGAGTCCCAGGGACACCAGGTGATGCTTCACTGTGCATCTAAAGAGCACCACAGCCATGTCCTCTCGTCCACTTGCTGTAGTTTGGCACACACTTCCTAAGTTCATCACTGGGTGTTACAGTAAGGTCTTGCCCCCTTTATGGATTTATTTAAGCTTTCTTGTTTGACTTAGTGAATAACAAAGATGCAGCTGTGTTTCAACATACAGACCTTGGCACCCACAAAGTACCCAGCACATTTGATTGGGAGCTTTTGACTTCTTATTAGCCTCAGAATCAGCTGCCAGGCCCATATTTTTTTCCTACACAGTGGTAGAATGCCTTGTACAAGCCCCATTTCTTTGCTAATGCCAAGTAGAGTATTGATTTAAGGGTTTGGTTTTTTAATTAACAAAGCAGAACAGCTCATGTAGTGAATTTACGCCAAGGTTGGATGATTTGTCAGCTGGGGAACATCAGAGCTTTCTGTGAAGAAGCCTCTTAGGAAAGCAGACATCAGAGTGCCATTGCCATCTCCAGGCAGACAATGGCTGAGAAGGGGGGGAGGAAACAGCCAACTCTTTTCAGCTGCTGAAACCACACAAATGGGACAGTCCCTGTCATAGTGCTACATCACTCCCATCCAGTAAACATCTATTTTTATTGTATCACATATTATATTACAGACAAACTGTTAGCACTGAAGATAAATTTTTAAAATTATGTAAGTGGAATGTTTTTATAATATAGAATATATAGAATGCCTCAGTTCTGTAGTCCTAATTTTATAAAAATTTAATCTATTGAAGCATTCCTGGTTACAGAAGTAGGTCTGATCAGTCCTAGTATAATGATAATGCAAATTCCCCAAGATGGGGCCTTTTCCCCTTTTACTGTGCTCCTCCATACACTTCTGTGTAGTCTTAACTTCATTTCTTTAAGTTGTCACCTTGTTCAAGTAAAGTTACATGTCTGCAGAAATGACACCTGAGTCTTGTTTATGGCCTTTCATACAAATACCATTAATGAATTCCTCCCAGCAGTGATCAAGCACTCCGGTGAGGGGCTGGGATTTGCAGGAGGGATGCCATGTTGTGGGAGAACCTTTCCTCCAGTTGTTGGAGGTATTGTCATTTAGGCTTTATTTAATAGGCACTTGGTAAAGTCATCATTTGTAGCTGAAATAATATACAGTTTACACTGTTCCTTCTTGATTCTTTTTGCAATCACTTTAGCAAATGACAGAATTTAATATAAATTACCAGGTTTTCCCTCCCACCAAAACTCATTAGTCTGTTATTCTAAGCAGTTCACTGCAGCAGAGGGAGAAGTGGTCAGGACAATGGAAATTAAGGATTTGAATCAGGCTAGCACAGTGCCTTTTCCTCTAATAGTCTTGCTTCAAGGGTGCTTATGAGATGGCACATACAGACAGAAATGTTTGAAATGTGCCCTTTTCAAAAGAAAATGTTATTAGTTGCATGATGCCATAGTCCCTGAAGCGAAATTAAGTTCTGGAGTTACTGTGATGAAGTTGGTCCCAGCTGTGTTTCCTGGCCCCACTGGGGCAGTTCTGTGGGGGCTGCCTTTGTCACCAGGTCTGTCACTGCTTCCTTTTGAGTGTGGCTCCAGCTCAGCTGCAAACAGCGGGTGTCACTTGTCAGTGCCTGCGGACATGCATTGCTGAAATCATGGACCAGTACTGACCCTGCACTTCTGCCATCTCCTTTGCTGCTCCACTGTGCCTGCTTTTCACTACCAGGAATGATGAGGGTGCATCAGGTAGAGAGGGAGATGCTGATAGCCACACTGAGTCTGCCCTTGGAGGATAATGAACTTTGATTTGGATCCCACTGGAGTCAGACCCCTCCCACACTCCCCTAATGTTCAGCTCTGGATTGAGGTCTGTGCTTCACCTGAAGCCCACAGTAACTGAGACAGGAGGACTTGCAAAGTGTCAGCCTCAGCTGTTTTCCCAAAGCTCAGATTGCAGAATCTATCTGTGGCAGAGTCCTTGCCATTGCAAACCCAACTATTTGCCTGTGTTTGTCCCTGATCCCATTGTTACAGCCGGAGACTGGGATGCACCAGTGCATAGAAGGCCTCTGGGTTTTCCACCAGCAGCATCTGTACATGGCAGGTGTGCTCCAGCTGGCAGGTGAGACATCAGTGACTGTGAGAGATCTGCTCTCTGGATGGAAATGGCTTTAGGTTTGTTTTTCATGTTTTCTGTGAATGTTACTCTACTGTAAACTTGCCAAGCCTCCACTTGCTCATAAACGGGGCTTGTAATATTTATGACAAACACTACTACTGATTTCTAAATAAAACACACTATGCTACTCCAGTCTCCTGCCCTCATCAATCCTCCTGCCAGTAGGCAGAAGGCAATTCCTGTTACAGTCAGATTCTCTGTCAGGGCTATCAACTGTGCACATTTCCTCCAAATTATGAATGTTTAGATAATGTCTAAATCAGGACTCTTGACTGTTTCACTAGTTACAAACATTAGTCTGCATCTTCATGCCAGCATTTTATAAAGAAAGCCTTTCTAACATGCATTTTAGGTAACAATCTGTTGACAAATAGGAATGTAATAAATTATATTAAAAAAAAAGAAAAAAAAAAAGAAAATAAAAAAAGAAAAAAGTACCGTACCTGTTCTATGGCTGTTTTTTTTTCCTGTTCCTCTGAATGCAATGCAATATTGTGAGTAACCATGAGACAAGCTAAAAGCTTGACACACAAATACCCCGAGGTTCAGGCATCGTGGGCAGTGGCATTTCCTGACTGCAATATGTGTTGAGAACAAACACCCTTGTGTCTGTGGGTCACCTCTGATGAGATGGTAGCAGCGGTGTGTCAAACTTTTCTTCTTCTTTATGGAAGTGACATGAAAGACCTAAGGAAATGTGCAAATAATGTAAATTACGATAACTAAAGCCATGTTAATGGATCAGCCATGTATAGCTTCACTGTTACAAATGCTATTCTCCAATGGCAATTTGTATTCAATTTTGTTGAATGGTTTTAAAAATGTTAGTTTTATTAATAAAAAGAAATACCTGTAGGAGGGTGTCCTTTCTTAAACCAAATGTGTATTTTTTCTTAAGGGACACTGTCAGGTTAAAAATTTTCAATGAAACTTTTAAAAGTGGGACTCAAACTTGTATCCATGTGCATGGGGGCTGTGAAACTGAACTGTACTGTGAGCTAACACTTACATGCTAGTGATTTATTTGTATCACTGATTCAGGGCTGCTCTTACATTTGATGCGGTGAAATACATTTGAATTGATAGTTTGGCCCTTGTGTAAAAAGTTCAGAAATGTTCTTCTACCTGCACCACTTATACTAACTTAGGGTGGTGAAAACTGAAAGCTTACAGGCAGGTAAGCTTTTCCCTTCCCCTTTCCTTTCCTTAAGTATAAGCAGGAAAGCAGACAATTGCATTGAAAAAAAAAAAAAAAAAAAAAGAAAAAGAAAACACTATTTTATGTTACAGATAAGAAGAATAACCCAAAACCTTACAGTGTCCTTTTAGCTTTGTTTTATTGTAAGTATCTGTTCTGACACATGGAGGAATGCAGAAGCAATTTTGCCAGACTATATATATGCGTGTACATATATATATATATATGTTGTGTGTGTGTGTGTGTGTGTGTGTGTGTGTGTGTGTGTGTTGCTAAACTCCGTTTCCTAGGGTATTATCTGTCTACCAGTACATCCCAGGAAAAAGAACATTCATCCATGCAGAAATATGAAAATAAAGGTGTCTGTGTGAAACGTGGTCTTGGTGTCACTGCAGTGCTGCCCGGCACCCGGTCCTGCAGGCACTTCCTGCTCCCAGGGACAGCAGGGCCCTCTGGACAGTGCCAGATGGGAATTCTTGATCCATCTGCAACAAGAAGGTGTGCTAACTGCTTGT
Source organism: Sitta carolinensis (assembly GCA_032173965.1). Taxonomy (NCBI): domain Eukaryota; kingdom Metazoa; phylum Chordata; class Aves; order Passeriformes; family Sittidae; genus Sitta; species Sitta carolinensis. The sequence continues at coordinate 706,318 of CM063294.1, forward strand.
TCAACACCTCTCACTCCCTGGGATGTATCTCAGCTGCTGCTAGGCAAAGCAGGCTTGGGCTCAAAGCACGTGCGTAGGCTTTTTGTTCACTTTTTGGCTGAGGTTTGTTTGAGTGCCTGGGAAGCCTGAGTTACTGCTGCAAGATATTAGACAGCTCTGGTTTTATTCTGAGCCCATCACTATTGCAGTCTGAGCATCTTGTCCTGCTGCTTCAGGGGTCCAGGGCATTGCACCTGATGGATAGAGGGGCAATGGGGAGGGAGCAGCTTTGCACTGGCCCAGGGGCTGTCTCTCACTCTGGAGCATAGGGGGGGAACCTCAGGCGTGTGCCACAACTCAGCATATGAAAGGTTACTTTTGAATCCAATAATAGCCTTTTTTTTTTACTGAGAGATTAATTCCATAATCTTTGCTTAGCCATGCAGGTCCAGCAAACTGGAAAGGGAGGAGGCGTGGACATGTTGGTACATGAAGTCCTTTCATCGCATCAGATCTACACTGTGTGGGATCAGGAATGGGACATGCAGGAGCAAAAATCCTGTGGGATGGAGAGCTGGTGATGGACCCACCCCTGCTGCTTGGACAGAAGACACTGGTTCTCTACGAACAAGACCCCTGTCCCTACCACCCTCCAGGAGGTGGGAAATAATGAACTGAAGATCTCCAGATCTTCATGATATCCAGAGCCTCAGTGGATGTGGTTATTTCCATCCTGTTCTGTTAAAACTTCCCTTGTTGTCTTGCAGAGGAGAAATCTCTCTTTCTCCATCTGTTCTTGTAGAGACTGAGAGTTGCTGTGGGGCTCTGGCTGGAAGGCCTCATGGCAGGAAAGTGCTTCCCGAGCACAGGGTGAGTTGTCACATTCTCGTGGTGACTCACCTGCTCTCCTGTCCCTGTGCACAGCAGCCTGTGAGGAGCCTGGGGGGTATGCGGTGACCCACACTCCTTGTTCAGGACAGGGGCTTCTGCAAGGGGTGGACAGGCCCCTGGTGGTGGGAGAGGGGTGTGAGAAAGAAAGCTCAGTCTTTAAAATTTTTAAAAGTTTAATAAGGGATAAAAGGGATAGTATCTAGTGCTGGGGTGACTGACAAACTGCCAGAAGCACCCCATTAACTATAATAACTCTTCTTATATACTCTCTCATTGCATTGGTCAAATGCATGTTAATGAATGTTATACATATTCAAACATTCCTTTGAGTTTACATGTTCCAAGAATTCTTTCTCTTAGTTCAACCCTTGACCTCATCTTACAGTAAGCGCTACAGTGCAGATGGGATTTTGAGAGTCTTGTATTTTATTTCTTCATGAGGTCCCTTGGTCTGTGGTTTGACAGTTACTGATAGCCAAAGGGTCAGTGGTAGATTCTTCCTTGTGCTTTTGTTATTTGTCTGGCTGTTTTCAATGTTACCTTATCATACAGACATTCTAGCTATTTTTACAAGTGCTTTCAATCAACATTAGCTATTTCACTATTGTTAGTCAGTTACAAAAATAAAGGCATTAGTTATTATTTTACAACTACAATTACTTCTGCAAAAGTTAATGTTATAATACACAATATATAACCCCTATTTTAATATTTTGCAAAAACCTGAATTGCAATATATTTACCACACTAAGATATACAATCTACACAGGGATTAGAGTATTAACCATAAAAGGCTGACAAATTATACTATATCAGATTACAAATTGTACTGTATCAAAATAATTTACAAAAACTATTAATAACAAAAGATGATAACTATGTAGTTATTTATAACAGGGGGATGTTTCTTTAGAAGCTGGGACACTTCCAAAGTTGCTTGTTGGGATTTGCACCCACAGCTAGCAGCCATGAAATGGAGAAGGGGAATAGCAGCAGTGCAGAGTTCCCCTCACAGGAATCTGCTCTGCTCTGAAATCTGGCTACAGAAGATGGGCCTGAATGGTCACTGCCCTCAGCCAGATAATAAAGCACAAGAAAGAGCCTGAAAACTCCTCATATCCATGAGCTCCTCCCCTGCAGCACAGCTTTTCTCAGGACATCTCCAAACCCAGCCCCAGTTCCCTCTGCCTTGGCTGATTGAGCACAACAGTCCCAGTGTTTTAGAGTCTGTGTTTGCTCTTTACACTGCAGAGAATCAAGGACTGAACACACTGATGTTGTGAAGAATGCAGAGGAAGGGCCCACTGCTGGTAATGTCCAGTCATCTCGTTGTTAAAATGTCTGTGAAAAGTTAGTACTGATCCAGGATTTTCCAGAAGAATAATAAGTTATTGAAAAATGTCGATTAAAAAAAAAAAAAAAAAATCCAAGATTGATTTTACAATCCCAGGCTTAAATTGAATTTGTTCAAATTTCCACAGAAACTGATCCAACCTTTGTGTTCTAATTATCTTATTGATTACTTATAAATGAATATAAATTGAAAACAAGTAACAGAATAAATATACATGAAGATAAATGTCAGCACAGTGTTTTCTGTCTGAACAAATCTTCTAAATTTTAGAGAACTCAGAACACAAAGAAATAACAAAGCCCTCTTTTCTTCAAACAGCCCAAGCTGTTACTGAAAAGCATTTGTCACCAACCAGTTTTAACTAAGAAGAATAATACTTATTGTGGTGGGTGAGCATTGCACTGGTGGGAGGCACACTGTGCTGTAAATGATAATGAGGAAAACTTTTGGGAAAAACCCATCTGTGCATATGACAAACTGAGTTGCAAAAGCAACTTCTAAATTGTTATCAATTTTTGTTTCAGACTTAAAAATTTGCCTCATTTTATTTGCCTTATTTTATTTTGCACTAAGCTGCAATATCATAATGCTTAAATCTTGAAGAACATCTGCTACAAACAAGTTACTGAATTGCTTTTGGTCCCTTTGGTATTCAAATGATGGAGCTGTGCACAAACAAATGAGATGCTTTGAAATGCAAGGAAGGTAAGAGATTTCTATCTCAGTAATACTTTGTAGTGATTTCACCAATGAAATAAAATTAACAGAATATCAAAGATTTTAGTTTCTGTCCTATTCTAGCAGTGAGTATTTAGTGTATGTTATAAATAAAAACTGGGAATATATGGTATAGATTTCAGCAGCTTGGAAGTATCTGAATTCCAAAAAGCAGAATTTCAGAACTTAAAATCCCCTTTTCTGAGAGCACATTTAATCCCCATTTGGAACAGAAATTACATTCCAGCCTACAAAGAGGATATTCCAGGGCTTGAACAGTCCTGCTCAGCAGGGCCCAAAGACCTCACTGCAGAAATGGGCTTGACATTGCAGAGACCTGCTGGTAATTTTGGACACAATGAAAGTCACGTTCAAAGGTGTCTTGTTCCTTTACTACAGCTTTACTCTGGGTTTGGTATGGATTTACAGTACCTGGGGGAGCTCTCTGCTGACATTGTGGGAGCACCTGGCAGCTGCTGTGTCCCCAGAGTCTCAGCAAGGCCTGGAGGAGTTGCCTGTTCCTGGTGGAGCTGAATGGAGCCAGAGGACTGAGGAGGAAATTTTGCCAGCTGGGAACTAATGTAGTGTTTCACAGATGGGATGAGTCCCTATGCATTAGCTGTGCCTTTCCTCCAAGGATGAGTCCATGGAGTTAGGAGACCCTTATTGTAGGGGTTTGGAGAGAGTCTACAGCAGTGGGCTGGAGCTGCCCTGGGGGAAGAGCCAGAGGTGTCTCCTGGCACTGACACAGCCTGGAAGGGATGGTCAAAACCCTGCCCGGGTCTGTGTTAGTAGAGAGAACACAAAAATGTGACAAAGCTGGTCAAACCTGTTTCCTGTGCTGAAACTTCTGGAGTATTTTAGCACTTGGCAAAGAAACAGCAATAGTAGTGTTTGGCTGGTCTCTGTGGTTGAGTTTTCCAGGTATTCTGTGTCCTGCTCTGTGCTCTGTCTCTGCTAGTTTCTTCCTTGTTCCAAATGAGGGGCAGCACTGCAGCTCTTGAGCCCTCAGCTTCCACTCACCATACATGCAGAGTTGGGAATTAACCCAGGGGACAACTGGCACTCAGATATTTGGATACTGACATTGGAACAAGCAAATGTTCCCCACTGAAAGTGGTTTGCTGCTGTAGAGCAGGTGCTGGTCATGCCCTGGACAGTTCCTGCCTGGCAAACGGAAGACAAAAGGCTTTGGCTTGTTCATAATGTGGTGGCAAGTCCCATTGAATTAATCTTTATAAAACTTAATTTTTCCCTTGCAAGAGTGACATGGCATCAGGTGTGTGTCTCAAGATTGTGCTTTTTAGGATATCACAGGGAAGATTGCAGTGTTCCCAAAGTGGGCCTCAATTTCCCCAAAGCATATTCAGTGCATGAGCCTTGCAGAGACCCAGCCAGGGTGGCATCTGAGCCACGGGAACAGCTGGGGACACTGCTGTCACTTATTCTACCATGTGACAGCCCAGTGGCTCTGGACACGAGCCCAGATCACAAGGGCTGCCAGGCTGGAACCAAATGTGCATGGCAGTTTTGGGGACAGCAGCTTCTCCCCTCAGCCATTGTTAGGTGAGTGCTGAGTGCCTGCACTTGGCACAGAGGCAAGCTATAAATAACTGCATGAGCTATTCCTTCCCTCTGATAACAAGGCCAGAACTGCACATCAGCTTTATTCCTTCTCGTGCCAATCTCCCAGTTCACTGGCAGGCATAGACATGGCCCTGGCATACGCAAATTCCCTGTGATAGTTGTTCCAAAGCTCTGCCAGGGCACTTCTCCCCATGGTGGAGACATACTGGTCAGTACTTTTCCAGATGCCACAATCCTTCCTCAGGGGTGTGTCATGATGTGGCATGACTGCAGATGTAGCAATAAATAGGCTGCAGGGCCTTTAAGCACACCAGACATTTTCTCTCTGTCAGATAATTATCGGTCTCATACCCAAGGGCACGTTCTCCATCAGCTCACAAGTGTTTCCATGATTTTTTGTTATTTTATTTGTGCTGGGTCTGGAGGTGCTTTATATTGTTACAAACATAAGCTAAATAACCATGAGGGAAAATGTCAGATCTTTTCCTCCATTTTTATGGGGGATTCCCTTTTGGTTTGGTGTGTGCATTCCCAGGCAGACAGGTTTATGTCTCTGACACAGATCAAGATCAAGGATGACCCTGAGAAGGAGTGGCCTGAAACCTTCTTTATCCCAGATGCCCAAGGAGCATCAATCTGGCTCCAGCCCAGAGCCTGTGGAGGGCTGACACCAGCTCTTCACACAGAGAGGGCAGGCATCCCTGCAGGTAGCACCTGCTGAACTGTGGGGAAGTGATGTAAAGACTTTTTCTGTCTTCTGAGATACAAACCTGAAGGTAAGTCTGCAGTGATTTGGTTTTACCCCTTTGAAATATTTTCAGTTTTTTGGGAAACATCTGTCATAGAATTCTCTCCTCTTCCTTATTTCCACAGTGTTCAAAACAATCTACTCCAAAGGTAAACATTTCAGTGAACGCTTCAGTAAAGATGAAAGGTGTGTTTTCTGATACCATTCACAGCTTTGAAGACCTCTGAATTCATGCCCTCAAAAACAAGTGCATCAGTGTTTTTGTTCAGGCTATTTACACCCCATCAGAGCTCAGAGCTGAGTTAATGTTTAACCTCAAGCTGCAGTAAATTAGATGAAACAGTATTTCCTCATTCCCAGAGTTACCCTTTTACTTTGTCTGCAATGCTCCGTTTGCTGATACAAGAAAAAAAACTTTTAACAACCGTTGAGACTATTTTTAGACACAAAATATGTTTCTGTATTGTATTGCCTTTTGCTGAGGCATTTTTAAGACTACCAAACCTCAACCCATGCTAAGTAATGAGAGCTGTCTTCCTGCTGGCAAACCTACCAGCACTGTTTGATAAGTTTAGAAAGATAAACCCATGTGAACCTCGGTGATTTTTCCACCTCATTTTGTTTCACCAAAAAGCAGGAAAGGTTTTCTCCTTGGACATTAATTTTGTAAGTTCTGAAGTGCTCTTTGGGGAATCTTTTCCAAGAGGTCCTTCCCAGTGGAGATAGCACACATGCACCTGGCAGCTGACAAACTCGTGCCTGAGGGACTCTGCCAAGGAGCAGCTCTCATGCCTGCCATTCTGGAGCTCCTGGAGAACTGCTGTGAGACCGGTGCTCACCTGTAACAGCAGAGGACAAGAGCTTCAGGTGAGACATTTATCTGCTCTTTCACTCCTCTGCTGGGAGCACACATATCCCACTTAAATAACATGACATCTTCTGACAGTCTTCCTGCTGGCCAGAGCTCCTCAGCAAGAATTATTCTCAAATAGTGATAATAATAATAGGAAGTGTTGTCCTAGAATCAACATCCAGTTACCTCAGCAGCAAAACACTGGGATGTGTCTGTGTCAGCTCTCTGTCACTGTTCAGGACAAAATGAGAACCCAAAAAGATTTTGAATGGGGTATATTGCTGCAGTGCTTGGAGAGATGCTGAGACCTGTGAGGGTCCCTGCTGCGTCCTCACCTCCTGAGGCACTGTGACTGTTCGGTGGAGATATTGCTGTGCCCCTAGGACGGATCCCACTGCTCACTCCTATCTCATTTGCAGAAAAGCATAAGGCAATCATGGATTAATTTAAAGTGTTTTGGGATTTTTTTCCTTAAAAATATTCCTCACCACTCTCTTGACAGAACAATATAGGTCAAGGCTCTTTGGGGGGATAGTTAAGCAAAAATAAAGCCTTTTAATTAAGCCTTTGATGTTTATGGTGTTCAGAACAGTTTCAAATACCAGGCACTATCAGCAGAGATAACTTTCTGTCTCTTGAACATGAAAACTAGAAACTAATACTTACTGCAGCTCATTTAATGAGTACATCTTGATCTCATTTGCTGTCTCTGAGTGTAATTCATCCTTTTAACATAAAAATACACAATTACTTCCAATAAATCCTAGTCTGGTGTAGCTAAAATATCTGCCAGCTTTAGACAGCTGAAGTCACTTTTATGGATTATTGGTAATTTTAATGAATTCAAAACAGGACCTCTGAGTTGTTTTAGATGGTGTAATTTATTTTTTCTTCTACATAGGTAGGAAAGATGAGTTCGGCTCACATCTTTACCTCATGGTTCAGAAGGTCCCAAGACCTTAGTTACAAAACCTTTTAAAGATTTGTTAACCAATAAAATACTGCCACCAAGAATATTTATGTTTTTAACCCAATGGTTAATTATTTTGTTTTACACGTTTTGCTGCAGCACAGGCTTTCTTAACCAATCATTTAAGACACCCATACTTACAATACTACACTGTAAAACTTCTTACCACCTTTATAACTACTTCTATATCTTAAATTTTAAACTCTAATCTTTCCAGTGCCTAGCTTAACATGTTTCTGCTTAAACTACAAATCTACATTTTTTATTCTAGTATCTAAATTTGGAAGCCGTTTCCAAAGTCTCAGATCAAACCCTTTGATTTAATTTAATTCTAATTAATGTATTTAATTCTAAGCTTTGGCCCAGAGGCCCGATGTTCTGAGAGCTCTCTGCGTTTTGGATTGCAACATGGATGAAATATTTATATAACAAGTTAGGGGGAGCAAAAAGGAATGACATCATATCAGGTAAGAGCTTTGGCCAAAGATAAAACCACCATTGTGCATTTATCTGAGATAATAATAGAACGTTGTGCACTTAAAACTGAGTGTCCAACTAATTGCCAGTTCCCAAACTCATTCCTGTATCTGACAAGAGGTTACACCAACCTTCTTTTACATTTACATTGATTCTTTGTCTTTTAAATAGAGTTAAAAAGCATGAACACTGGGTTCTGATGTGCACACAGATAAAATGTTTTCAGGTTATAATAGGCAACATAATAATGGAAATAATTAAATGGGGTTAGAGATTGGAAAAAAAAACATTCCTGGTATCAGTCCAGAAATTTTGCTCTTACCTGAAATGTTGTTCTAATTCTGGTATGAGCATCACTGGCATGTGGGCCCTGTTCAGAACACAGCAGGTTTGGTGGCAGAGCATTTGCTGTGAGTACTGCATGTTTCCCAAAGAGCAGCTGAGATCTGCAGGGCATTCCGCAGCAGGAGCTGCCTTCCTGTGGGTAGTGGCTGGTGTTGGGGGGTGCTGCAGAATGCTGGGCAGGGCCTCTGAGGAGCTCAGGGCTGCCCAGGGCTGCTCCTCAGACACAGCAGCTGAGGGCACCCCCAGCCCCACTCCCCTGAGCTGGGGCAGCCTGGCCCCCACTCTGCCCCTCTGTGAGCCTTGAGCACGGCACTCGAGGCACAGGGACGACAGGGCTGCATTTGCTTGGCTTCTAACTAAGCACTTCAAATTGCAGGAAGAAAAAAATTGAAGTGTTGGATCTGCAATGTAAATAACAGGAAAAAAACCAGCCCCACTAATGGCATCTCCCATAGCTGTGGGACTTGAGATGGGGTAGGAACCTCCTGCATCAAAGTCCCTTTTCCAGAGCAGGAGGAAAGAGCAGAGATGATGTGGGATGGGGCTAGGTACTAAGGGCATTGGTATGAGGGAAGGGAAGGTTTGGGAAGGTTTGGGAAGGGAAGGTTTGGGAAGGGAAGGTTTGGGAAGGGGAGGTTTGGAAAGGGAAGGTTTGGGAAGGTTTGGGAAGGGAAGGTTTGAGAAGGGAAGGGAAGGTTTGGGAAGGGAAGATTTGGGAAGGGAAGGTTTGGGAAGGGAAGGTTTGGGAAGGTTTGGGAAGGTTTGGAGGGAAGGTTTGGGAAGGTTTGGAAGGGAAGGTTTGGGAAGGTTTGGGAAGGTTTGGGAAGGTTTGGGAAGGTTTGGGAAGGGAAGGTTTGGGAAGGGAAGGTTTGGGAAGGGAAGGTTTGGGAAGGGAAGGGAAGGTTTGGGAAGGGAAGGTTTGGGAAGGGAAGGTTTGGGAAGGTTTGGGAAGGTTTGGGAAGGGAAGGTTTGGGAAGGGAAGGGAAGGTTTGGGAAGGGAAGGGAAGGTTTGGGAAGGTTTGGGAAGGGAAGGTTTGGGAAGGGAAGGGAAGGGAAGGTTTGGAAGGGAAGGGAAGGAAGGTGGTGGGAAGGGAAGGTTTGGGAAGGTTGGGAAGGTTTGGAAGGTTTGGAAGGTTTGGGAGGAAGGAGGGAAGGGAAGGGAAGGGGAAGGGAAGGGAAGGAAGAAGGGAAGGGAAGGGAAGGGAAGGAAGGAAGAAGGGAAGGGAAGGGAAGGGAAGGGAAGGAGGGAAGTGGGAAGGGAAGGGAAGGGAAGGGAAGGGAGAGGGAAGGGAAGGGAAGGGAAGGGGAAGGGAAGGAAGGGAAGGGAAGGGAAGGGAAGGGAAGGGAAGGAAGGAAGGGAAGGGAAGGGAAGGGAAGGGTGGGAAGGGAAGGGAAGGGAAGGGAAGAAGGGAAGGGAAGGGAAGGGAAGGGAATGGGAAGGGGGAAGGGAAGGGAAGGAGGAAGGGAAGGGGAAGGGAAGGGGAAGGGAAGGGAAGGAGAGGGGAAGGGAAGGGAGGAAGGGGGAAGGGAAGGGGAAGGGAAGGGAAGGGATGGGAGGTTGGGAAGGGGAAGGGAAGGGAAGGGAATGGGAATGGGAAGGTGGGAAGGTTGGGAAGGGAAGGTTTGGAGGGAAGGGTTTGGGATGGGAAGGGAAGGTTTGGGGAAGGTTGGGAAGGTTTGGGAAGGTTTAGGGAAGGGAAGGGAAGGTTGGGAAAGGTTTGGGAAGGGAAGGTAGGGAAGGGAAGGGAAGGATGGAAGGGAAGGTTAGGGGGAAGGGAAGGTGGGAAGGTTTGGGAAGGTTTGGAAGGGAAGGTTTGGGAGGGAAGGTTTGGAAGGGAAGGGAAGTGGGAAGGGAAGGGAAGGGGAAGGGAAGGGAAGGGAAGGGTAGGGAAGGGAAGGTTGGGAAGGGGGAAGGGAAGGGAAGGTTGAAGGGAAGTTGGGAAGGGAGTGGAAGGGAAGGGAAGGAAGGGAAGGGAAGGGAAGGGAAGGGAAGGGAAGGGAAAGGGAAGGGAAGGGAAGGGAAGGGAAGGGAAGGGAAGGTTTGGAAGGGAAGGGAGGGAAGGGAAGGGAAGGAGGGAAGGGAAGGTTTGGAAGGTTTGGGAAGGTTTGGGAAGGTTTGGGAAGGTATGGGAAGGTTGGGAAGGGAAGGTTTGGGAAGGATTTGGGAAGGTTTGGGAAGGTTTGGGAAGGGAAGGGAAGGGAAGGGAGGAAGGGAAGGGAAGGAAGGGAAGGGAAGGGAAGGGAAGGGAAGGGAAGGGAAGGTTTGGGAAGGGAAGGGAAGGGAAGGGAGGGAAGGGAAGGGAAGGTTTGGGAAGGGAAGGTTTGGGAAGGGAAGGGAAGGTTTGGGAAGGTTTGGGAAGGTTTGGGAAGGTTTGGGAAGGTTTGGGAAGGTTTGGGAAGGTTTGGGAAGGTTTGGGAAGGGAAGGGAAGGGAAGGAGGAAGGGAAGGGAAGGGAAGGGAAGGGAAGGGAAGGGAAGGGAAGGGAAGGGAAGGTTTGGGAAGGGAAGGTTTGGGAAGGTTTGGGAAGGGGTTTGGAGGGAAGGTTTGGGGGAAGGTTTGGGAAGGGGGAAGGAAGGTTTGGGAAGGTGAAGGTTTGGGAAGGGAGGGAAGGTTTGGGAAGGGAAGGGAAGGGAAGGAGGAGGGAAGGGAAGGGTTAGGGAGAGGGAAGGGAAGGGAAGGGAAGGGAAGGGAAGGTGAAGGGAAGGGAAGGAAGGGAAGGGAAGGGAAGGGAAGGGGAAGGGAAGGGAAGGTTTGGGAAGGGAAGGGAAGGTGGGAAGGTTTGGGAAGGTAAGGGGGAAGGGAAGGGAAGGGAAGGGAAGGGAAGGGAAGGGAAGGGAAGGTTTGGAAGGGAAGGTTTGGGAAGGGAAGGATGAGTTTGGGGAAGGTTTGGGAAGGGTTTGGAGGGAAGGTTTGGAAGGGAAGGTTTGGGAAGGGAAGGGAAGGGAAGGGAAGGAAGGGAGGAGGGAAGGGAAGAGGGAGGAAGGGAAGGGGGGGAAGGGAGGGAAGGGAAAGGGAAGGGAAGGGAAGGTTTGGGAAGGGAAGGGAAGGTTTGGGAAGGGAAGGTTTGGGAAGGGAAGGTTTGGGAAGGGAAGGTTTGGGAAGGTTTGGGAAGGGAAGGTTTGGGAAGGTTCGGGAAGGGAAGGTTTGGGAAGGGAAGGTTTTGGAAGGGAAGGTTTGGGAAGGGAAGGGAAGGTTTGGGAAGGGAAGGGAAGGTTTGGGAAGGGGGGAAGGTTTGGGGAAGGTTTGGGGAAGGTTTGGGAAGGTTTGGGAAGGGAAGGTTTGGGAAGGTTTGGGGGAAGGTTTGGGAAGGGAAGGTTTGGGAAGGGAAGGTTTGGGAAGGGAAGGGAAGGTTTGGGAAGGAAAGGTTTGGGAAGGGAAGGTTTGGGAAGGGAAGGTTTGGGGAGGTTTGGGAGGTTTGGGAAGGTTTGGGAAGGGAAGGTTTGGGAAGGTTTGGGAAGGGAAGGTTTGGGAAGGGAAGGTTTGGGAAGGGAAGGTTTGGGAAGGGAAGGTTTGGGAAGGTTTTGGGAAGGTTTGGGAAGGTTTAGGGAAGGTTTGGGAAGGGAAGGTTTGGGAAGGGAAGGTTTGGGAAGGGGAAGGTTTGGGAAGGTTTGGGAAGGGAAGGTTTGGGAAGGTTTGGGAAGGTTTGGGAAGGGAAGGGAAGGGAAGGGAAGGGAAGGGAAGGGAAGGGAAGGGAAGGGAAGGGAAGGGAAGGGAAGGGAAGGGAAGGGAAGGGAAGGGAAGGGAAGGGAAGGGAAGGGAGGAAGGGAAGGGAAGGTTTGGGAAGGGAAGGGAAGGTTTGGGAAGGTTTGGGAAGGTTTGGGAAGGGAAGGGAAGGGAAGGGAAGGGAAGGTTTGGGAAGGGAAGGGAAGGGAAGGGAAGGAAGGGAAGGGAAGGGAAGGGAAGGGAAGGGAAGGGAAGGGAAGGGAAGGGAAGGGAAGGGAAGGGAAGGGAAGGTTTGGGAAGGGAAGGTTTGGGAAGGGAAGGATTACTATTTGTATTTACATGTTCCCTGGCAAAGACCTCAGCTGATGGTGATGGCTGAGCAGCACTGCAGCCTGGGACCAGGGCCATAGGTGGGAAAGCAGCGACTAAAAGTGGTTCCCGTGCAGTCTGAGTCTGACTTGTGGTCTGTGTTTTCTTTCTCACTTTAACAAAAAAAAAAGCATACTGGTAACAACTGAGTAATTTATTTTCTCTGTTGCTGTAGACTCCGTTGTCAAGTCACAGAGTTTGCTGTAAATAAGTCTACAGCATAAAACAGCATTTCTTTTCACAGAATGTCAGTTTTCTCCCTCCGCTTTCTAGCCTGTCTTTCAGGGTTTTATTTTGGAAAATCTAGAAAGATAAGTTGTGCAATGGTCTGGCTTGGCAGCCACCTTAAAGGCTAAAGTGGGGCAGTACTGCTGCTGGGATGGCAAGTGGCTCCAGGTCACTGCTGGTGCTGAGCCCTTGCCCTGCCTGTTCTCCTTTCTGCAGGCAGTCTTTGGCAAGAACCCTGTAGCACAAGTGTGTGTTGCTTCTGTTTGAATCAGCCAGGTGCCCAATGCACAGCTACAGAAAATAAATGTGCTATGAACTGATTGATTTTTCTGCATTTTCTAGCCTAGCAATTAATTCTGCTCTTGGGAGGCAGAACCAAAGCATCAAAGGCAGGTCAGGGCTGATAAGGTATCCTTCCCTCCGTGGCCCCGTGCTAGCACACAGAACAGCCTATTAAGGAATCATCTTCCCCAGGATCCCTGGCCCCAGCGAGGATCAGCCCCGGCTGCACCACGGCAGAGCCGAGTCTGGCGGCGCCCGGAGACAGAACAGGGACCCGAGGTGCTGGGACAGGAGGGTGGCAGCAGGGCTGGGACAGGGTCTGAGCACTGCTGCTGCCCTCCCTCGGGGCTGTGACCTGTTGCTCAGGGCTGGCAAGCATTGCTCTCACCTTACCTTTTGCAGATTGCTTTGACAATCATTCTTAGTGCACAGGTACATCTTCCTGTTGGAGAGGAAGAAACAAGAAAGTCCTATAAATATGACTATTTAGCCAAAGATGCTAAGAATGAAGAAACTAGAAGAGACATTGAAATGAAAGCAGTGTTTGTTTGACTGTTTATAGAACAGCTTTGGCTGACCAAGGGTCTTTCTCTCTTTGTTAAGAATGGAATTTACAAGCAGACATACCAAAGCCAGAACAGACCCTTCTTCCCTGGCCTGGCAGGAAATGCCCCCCGATGAGATTTAGCAATTAGAACGTAGTAAAGCATGGTAATGTAGCAATTCCTATAGGATGTATGTAAATGTAGAAAATTTGTATTTGTTACTAGATTGGTTACTGTGAAAGTAGAATATTCAACATAGAAAGAGATATAAGTCATTGTAAAAGGAGAGCTCGCTCTCTTACTCTTACTCTTGCTCTCACTACTCTTACTCTCTTACACTGCTCTTCTCTGCTTGCTCTCCTCTTTTTACTCTCTTCATTCTTTTGTCTATCTCTTGCTCCGTTCTCCGCTCTTATGCTCTTCACTCTCTTGCTCTCTTTTTCTCTAGCCTGCTCTGAGCTAACTCTGAGCTGGGATCTTTTGCCCACACCCTAGATAATAAACTTCAAAACTTAACGTCAGAGATCTCGCTTGAGTACTGTCTTAACCGTTCCGGCACGTAAAGTGCTCTCACATCTTCCATCACCTGAACAGCTTGGTGGCCCTAAATGTGACAGCCCTCTGCTGGTGACTGGTGGTGTCTGTGTGGGCTGTCCAGGGTGAGCATTGGCCACGGGGCCAGCTGGTGGCTGCATGCGACTGTAAATGTGAGGCTTGTGGGGAAATGGAGGCAGCTGGGAGTTCTGACCCAGGATTTGGGAAATGTTGCCCACAGGTGCCAGTGGGCGCCTCAAGTTCCCATGGTAGCTCAGGCACCGCAGTGGGTTCTCAGTCCTGGGGATGTAAGGAGGGAAGGGAGAGAGCTGCTCTTGCCACTGCTTGTGTCTCCTACCCTCCCAAGCAGGCTGCACCCCTTTCCCCGTTCACACTCCTTTTGTCTCAATTTCTCACTTTTGAGACCTGCATTAAATTTTTCCCAGCCCTCAGGGAGCTCGGAAGGGAATTCAAATGCTGTAGGTAAAAGCTGCAGCATACAATCAGATTTCCTGTTGGAAAGGTTTGTGTCACAACAGCTCAGCAGCTCACTGATACATCCCTTGAGCATGCAACAGGTACCTGTGCATACCAGTGCAGCAAAGAGGAAGCATGGAGGAGGAGGCCACCGCCAAGGCAAGCTCCTTGAGCCCTTGTAAAATTCTCTGTCTTTAAGGGCCTCTGTGTTTGGCTTTCAATGGAATTTTCCTCTATCTGAGGGAAAAGAAGTAAGCTGAATCTATGGTCTCTTCTACAAACCTTTTTGTTTCAGGCAAGTTGAATCAGTGTGGCTCTTTTTAAATCCTGAATTGTGTCCTTCATGTGTATCTTGCAGTTCTGAACTGTTTGTATGTACAAACTGAAAAGTGAAAGCCAGAAACATTGCATCCACTTTTGAGATAAAATTCCACCTCGGAGCAAGGCAGAATCGCTCCCTTCAGCCTCGGAGATCCAGATGAAGTTTTTCAGAGCTGGTGGCTGTGCCCAACTCCTGCCAGCACCGATAGGGGCAAGGCAGCAGAACAGATTGCTGGCCAGTGCCACCAGCTTGCTACTCATGTCCTGCAGGTGCCCCGTGCTCCAGGGACTTGCCGCTGGGTCAGAGCTGGCCTGGCTTTGAGCTGCCTTTGGAGTTTGGAGCAGACATCTGCATCTTTGCAGAACTGAAACTATGCAGCCCAGAGTAAGAAAATGTAGCAATTTTCAGATTCTTCCCCCTCCCTTCCAAAAGGGATACTTTGAGTTTAAACCAAAGCAGTCCATTTAAAACAAAAGACTAATGAATATGGTAGCCCTTGCTCTTTTGCAAGTTTAAACACCTCATCTTTTCTCAAAGAACAGCTCTAAATCATTTTATTTGCAAGCCCTAAGCAGGAATTTGTATTCATGGTAAGACACTTATTGAGTTAATGTATTTAAGGCTGTGTCATAATTTCTAATAGTGGAGGATCCCTAGGCCCAGTGCAATTGTCTCCCTAATAGGGCAGTAATATTTAAAGTGGTTATAATACTCTGCCAATTGATCTATGTCTTTAAGGAAGTAGGTTAGCAGTTATTGATGGTCACTTGTGTGAAGGCTTAGCTTAAATAAAGCTAGTATTTGGCAGACCAGTGCCTGCCCCCTGCCAAATCCCACGCCCTGGCAGCGAGGGGCCCGGTGTCTGGGGCAGTGGATCCAAATGGAATGTGGAGAATACGGAGGGAAATAAAGCAGTGCACATCTGGAGGAGGAGGATGAGGCTGCTCTGCTGTGCTGGGCTCTGACAGCAGCAGGGGGAACGCTGCAGTGCTTTCGTGTGCCTGCCAGTGCTGCTGCCATCAGCACTTCTTGGAGAGGTGTGAGCTGGTATGATCTGAGTGAGGAGCTGTTGGTACGTGTTTTGCAGGAGGCTTGTTCATTTTGCCAAATAGTCTGTTACTGATGACACTCGAGACAAATAACTTGACCTCTGAGTATCTTAATTTCTCTGTTCTTAGAAGTGGGGAAAATTTATGCTATTTCTTGAGTGGTTTAAAACAAGGACAGTTCTGAATTTTTTTTTAAAAATCTTGCTTTACTGATTAATACAATGTGTATTAAATTCCACATTGAACTAAGAAGCATAGTGCTGAATGGCCTTTAAAAACAAAGTGATGTGGAAACCAATCCAGATGAAATACCTTTGTGCTTATTGTAGATATTGAATATTTATTGAGGAAAACTGAACATTGGTGTGGAAGGACATGCAGCGGTAGTGCAGCTTTGACTGTGTTGCCTGCAAGAGCAAAATAAATGTGTTGGGTAAATGTGGGCTGTGGAGGTGCTTAGGACAGTGTGTGGCTGGTTTCCCTCCAAAACTTCCTGTGATGAGGAGTGTTCCATTGCCCTGCAGAAACACAGACTAATAGATGTGTAAGATGAATTATTGTGTCTGAACTGTGCTTCTCGAGGCCCCATCCCTATTTTTTCTTTATGTGCTCATTCATCAGCATATTGTCAAACCTTCAATTAATGTGTCACTGGCAGCTCCTTTCACTCTCTCTCACTCTCTCCCTTCAGACCCGTCCTGGGCAGGTGCTGCCGAGGCAGGTGCTCCGCCAGAGTGGAGACACAGTAAAGAGATCCTGTCCATCATTCCTTCCCTGCTTGGAGAGGTCAGCGAGTCCCTGCTGCTTCTCTGCTGCAGAGGTGGCCCGGGGCACATAGCGACTGCTCGACAGCTGGGATTGAGTGCTGAACTCCCCGAGTTGTGCCTGCCAGCACGGGGCTGCAGGGGAAGCCAGTTCCCTTTGTCATGGCCATCAGAGATGACCAAGGAAAGTAATACCGAATTACCAGGGGAGCTGCACAGTTTATTTGACATTTACCTGTCACCTGGAAGCTTGGAAGAAAAATACCCATGTTTGCTGAGGATTTTGTGGCCATGAGTTTGCTGTAGCCTCGTGGTGTATTGACTATGCCCTTGGTTACCAAGTAGTGTTTAAGGCTACACTTTTCTGTTAAAATGAAATCCTTTACTGGACAGAGAAATATAAATACACAACCTTACTATAATTTCTTCCCAGTACTGGTAATCTCTGATGAAAGCTCATGCCCTATAACAGCAGAATTGCCATTGTATTAACTGACACACTGAGCAGTGAAGAAATGGTGTGGTTATATTCTGCTCTGGGCACTGGTGTCACCTTTTTCTTGCCCAGGAGTACTTACAGATTTCCACTTCACTGCCTCTATAGTCATTCTGTGCAAAACATGGGCTATTCATCAGGGATGCTCATAAGTGATTCCTCAGCTGAAGTTCATGAAGTCTCATACTTTAACTGAAGTCTAATTTGTAAAATTAATGTCTTCCTACAAGTTTTTTGAACAAGCTGGACCAATCTTCCTTCTTTTCAATCAAAATTGTGGTCTAACACTGCTGTGAGCAGGTAAATGATTCTCTCTCTGGTCCTGCATCCTCACATTATAGTGAGGAGCCCTTGAGAGCATCTAGAAACATCTGAGTACCATTTCAGAGAATAGGCTAGAAGAGCAAAGCCTTGTTGGAAATTCAGATGTGGGACTGAAATTCATTTGTGGGACTCACCTCACACTGAGACACATAATGCTCTAATAACACACTGTGTTTTGAAAAAAGCCCATCCTTTCTCCAGTGGGATGCCCTGCATTCATAGTACTTGAACGTTCAGGTGTTTTACTGGCACTGTGTGGGCAAAGTTGTTATTTCCTGGTGCTCCGCTTGCCCCATGGCACAGCACCAGAGCTGTGCATCGGGCTGAGGAGGCAGTGTCCTCTGAGCTGGGGGGAGCTACTACAGGCAGGATCTAACCCAAGCAGAAAACTCATGATGTTTGGGTTATTATGGTGCAGCCACATTGCAGCTGAGGCCCTAAATGCCATGTGTGATGAGAGAGGTGCTAGGTCTGAAAAAAAGCTGTGTGACTGGAGCAGCACTTCCAGCAGGGAGCTGGAGATCAGAGTGGAGCAGCGCACAGCTCACAGCTGCAACTGTGGCACCTGCTCCAAGGCAAGCAAAAGCTCGAGGAGTCTTGGGCCAGCAGCCAAACTTGGTTCCACTCCCAGAAAAGTCAACGAAACCCCTTTGATGTGCAATGACCTCACGCTGTGCTGCATGGCTTGCCTTCAAATAGTAGGGGTTTATCCCAGGTACAATCAATGGAGCACAGAGTTACAGCACTTCTGTGAGGCTCGGCAGGGAGCCTGGTACAAAAAGAGGCTAAAACTGCCATCTGTGGTCAGGATCTCTCTTGGCTTCAGAGTCTGACTTCTCTGGGAACTACCTACACATTTTACTATTTAATCAATTCCTTCCTATGGTGCCATTCTCAACATCAAATAATTGCCATCCTATACTGAAAGGAGAGGAATTAGAATTTGTTGAGCCTTCAAGACCTGAGTTGTCACCAGGGTCTTATATGTGGTAAGTGATAGAACATGCTGAAAAATTATGCTAGCCAGGAAAAAGGGCAGGAGCTACTGCATATCAGATATGTTAAACATCACTCTGTGATGGTTCTGACTGTACAGCATTCTTTTCCCTGCCTTCTTCCCTTAAAATAATTTTTTTATACCACAAAACTTTGTCTTTCTTTTCTTCTTTGCAGACAAGTAGAGCAAATACAGAAACAATCTCCAGACATGTTCTGCAGATATTTTTCCTTCTTTGGTCTGTATCTTTTCCTTCCAACCCAAAGGTAAGTGGAGAGTTTGTTTTGTTTTAAAGGGAACATTTGAATGATGTTTCA
Organism: Sitta carolinensis; assembly: GCA_032173965.1. NCBI lineage: Eukaryota > Metazoa > Chordata > Aves > Passeriformes > Sittidae > Sitta > Sitta carolinensis. The sequence continues at coordinate 724,606 of CM063294.1, forward strand.
CATAAATAATGTGGGTTGAAAGGAAAGTATTCTTCTAGTTATCCAGCCCATCCAAAGGAGGTAGGGTGCAGTCAGGGATGTGGTACAGAAGAGAGAAATCTGAATAGGTCCCTAAACCATAATATGTCCATTAACACCGCGCCCCTGTTTTCCTGTTCAGAACCAAGCACAGGTTGTAGGTTTTTTTACCAGAAATACCTCCCACAAGGCTCCTGGGAGCTCTGTTATTACCATCCTTTGACCTAAGTCCCAGATTTGTTGAAGTGTTTACATATATACAGGTGCAAAACTTGGTTCTTCTGTAAGGTCCTGTTTAGTCTAAATCCTGCAGCTCCAAGGCCCTATTAACTCAGCTGTGAAGGAAACAGAAGAAAAACCCTTGGTGAGAGCTGTGAGTAACTCTATGGCTGCTTCCTGCCCAGAGCAGGGTCCTGGCACTGGGAGCAGAAAAGGCTCTTCCTCCCACCTCCTCCTGCCCAAAGCAAGAACAAACTCCTAACCCTTCACTCAGTTACACTTTTCTCAGGTGAGGGTGTGCCACCCTGCACCATAACACCTTTTACAGTCCAAACCCTGTCCCTCTCATTGTCTGTGAGAGGGTGCAGATGTGTCTCATAACACAGCCTCTGCCTTCAATGTCCAGCCACAAAACGTAAGTATTGACATTGTAATTTACAATTGGACCTTCAGTATGTCTGACAGCTGGAGCAGCACTGCCCACAGAGCTGAGGGGGTGTCTCACACAGTCCTCCACCTTGCCCCTCCAGTATTACTCCTGACATCAGCTGTAGGAGCTGACACTCATGTTATGAGGAAGAAGATTATTTAGGGGACTTGAGGTTAGAGAGGAAGAGCTGTAGGGCTGTAAAATTTGTCTCAGGTTGTCATAAATGGGAGGAAAAAAGAAATGGTTATTCCTTATATAGACTGTACAAGAAGGAGTTGGAACAGGAGATTGAGGTTATTGTTCAGGCTTGTGATCGACAGATCTTGCTTGGTTTTTTCTATGATATTTAAAGAACATTCTTAAGATACTGTGCGTGTAACCTGTAGCTATCAGCCAAGCAATTTTCCCACCTCTTGAAGTTGCTAATTATTCAGCCAAGACAGCAATGTGAGCAAGTGCTTGTGATTTCATACACAAGATTTTATACAGGTTTTTTGTTTGTTTGAGCACAAGCTGGAAGCAGCTGCAGCTGCATTCCAGATAGGTCCAGCCCAGCATGTAACAGTTGGCATTTGTGTCCCCAGGAGCTCTCTGGGCCATGGATCCAGCTTGCATGGCAGGGGCACAACATCCCTCCCTGGATTTGAGAATATCACCATGGGGTACAACAAATACCTCCGGCCCTACTTTGGTGGTATGTTGGCTCCAAACAAGGGAGCATTTAAAATTAGTCTGTAAAACTCATATGGAGGGGAGAGCAGGCTTTAAGCTTGTTTTAGAATGCTGCGTTTTCAAAGCTTGTGTTTCTTTTGAATTAGCTGGTGTCTCAGGCTGCCCTCCTTTCTGTGCCTCCACTGTTGTCTTGAATAGCTGGTGCATGTATGTGTGGTGCTTGGGAACATGTCCAGCTGTGAGGTGAAGAGTAGGGAATTAAAAAACTTTAATATCTCTGTGAAAGACCTGATTAATAACTAAATTCTGCTCCAACTGTACAAACTTTTGTTTAGAGCCTGACCCTTGTGATTTTCTGCTTTACTTCTGGTCATGTACAACTATTATAGGTATTTATGCTGTTACAGAAGAACAAAGTAATTCTTCTTGCCAGGAATATTGACTTTTGACACATGCTTTCACCTCACACTGAGACACAAACCTGTTTCAAACCCTGGTGAGACTCTGGGGAGTCTGGATCAACCAGGAATTTAGGGACTTACCTGAGGTTATTGATAATTTGGCTGTCAGATCTCCCACCTTCCAGGTGAGTGCTGTCATCACACAGAGGAAAGGATTTCTCAGAATGACATTCAGAACCTGAAAAGTATAATTGAAAGTTTAAGAAACAGCAATCACCATTTTTATTTCTATTAATTTCGGTTTTGTGCCTGAACCATTAATGAAATCCTGCATGACACATGGCAATGGATATTTTCCATTGTAGACTGACCTGCTGCTACTGGCAGCCTGAGCTGCTTCCTTTTTCTGGCCATGGTAATAAATGTGTGAGACAATATAGAATTCACCATTTTGTTATGCCTAGAATGGCTGACCTGATGCAGGACTAGAAAAGCTCCTCTAAATCCTATGACATCAGTGAGCAGATGCTTTTATACAACATAACAGAGATCTGCTGCGTCTGCAGCAAACGTTAAACAAAACCATGCAGGACTCTGGTGGAGTCCAGAGGCCAAGTCCTCACACTTGTGTCCTGTGGTCAGTAAATGCAGTGGGCTTGAGTCTGAATAGACAGAGATGTGAACAGCAGCTGCTTAAAGAAACACACATCTTCTGCAAATGATATATATTTATGAACAGTTTAAACAAACAATCAAAGCCAAAACCACCTGAAAAGAGTTTTGGAAATTGTGTCCATTGGTCGTTCCTCACTGTGATTTAAATGATGAACAGGTGTTTCAGCAGTTTCAGGAGGAAAGGCACCGCTGTGTTGTTACCCAGAGAGGGCTGTGCTGGAGAGCGCCGAGCCGCGCTCGGAGCCCCGAGTTCCCCGGCATCGGAGGAACCCGGCCCGGCACAGGGTCCGTCCCGTGTCTCCCAGTGTCCTCCTGCGTCCCCCCTTCTCCTTCCTCCCTGCCCCCCTTGTCCCCTGTTGTCCCCTGTCCCTGTCCCCGTGTCCCCTGTCCGTGTCCCTGCCCGTGTCCCCTGTCTGTCCCTCCCGTGTCCCCGTGTCCCTGTCCGTGTCCCCGTGTCCCCGTGTCCCCTGTGCCCCGTGTCCTGTCCTGTCCGTCCCCCTGTCCCCGGTCCGTCCCCCTGTCCGCTGCCTGTCCCCCGGTGTCTCCCGTCGTGTGTCCCCCTGTCCGTCCCGCTGTCCCGTCCGTGTCCTCCCTGTCCGTCCCCTGTGCCCCCGTTTGTCCCTGCCTGTCCCCCTGTCCCGCTGTCCCCTGTCCCCGTGCCCCCGTGTCCGTCCCTGTCCCTTCCGGCGCGTGTGCTGTCGCCCGTGCCTTCCGCCGGCTGCTCCCCGGTCCCGCGTCGCCGCTCGGGGCTGGCTCTCGCTTCGCGGATCCCGCTCTGGCGGGAGCTGGAGCCGGGCAGGGGCCGCTGCTCCCGGCATTCCAGGAGTGCTTGTTCTCGGGAATTAGGAACTTTCTCTCCTCTCGGCGACTCCTCCCCAGGGACCGGGACTGCCCAGCGCTTCCTGAGCTGTGGGAAGTGGTCTGTGCAGAGGTTCCTGGCCTGGCCGCTCTGTGCCTGGTGTGGGCTGGGATCAAGGGACAAAGTGGCCCTGGCTGCCTGTCCAACGGCAAATGCCCCTGAATTGCTGCTGATCTAAACTGCTGAGCTTCACAGCCAGTGCTGCTGGGTATTTGCCATCTGCTACCTTCACCAAACACAGAACTCCACCTAACAGTGATAACTGCATTTTGGATCATGTCATTTGTGAGCCTAATGCTCTGAAACTGTGTCTGACCCTCTGGGCCTCTGCAGTTTTAGTGAAAGTGAGTGAGGCTGAGGACAGTGCCCAGCCTGCACAGAATCCTGAGTGGCTTTACTGTGCCTTTCACACTTCCCTTCTCTCTGCTGAACCTTTTCTTTCCCTCTGCAGGAGAACCTGTACAAATTGCAATGAGTCTGGACATTGCAAGTATTTCTAGTATATCGGAAAGTGACATGGTAAGTGAAAGAACTTTTACCTTACAAGATAAGATTGGAATATACCTGAGAGACTTTACATGTATTCCTGTGTGTCCAGCACAAAAATGGTCATTTTGAAATTGCTTTGCTGTTTGGGGGCTGTTGACCACTTTCAGTGGTGGGATGAAAACAGAGTTCATTTATGACTGCAGACTGTGTAGATGCCATAGTAACGTGGGCTTACAAGTAAATAGAAGTGGTTCCAAACGTCCTACTGGTCAAAACCTCAACATCTTCTGGAAGTAGAATGATCCAGCAGTGCCTTTGGTGTCAGAAGGCTCAGCAAAGCACCAGCTTCAGAGCTGAGTGGGTGCTGCTTATTCTTTTCTGGTGGGGCACTGTGAGAATGCTCCAGTCACTGCAGGTTGATTTTGGTAGTCCAAACTCAAGTTAATCCCAGTGTTATTAGATTCAAAATTCCTATTAATATAGAAGGCACAAGTTTTCTTTCTTCACTTGTTTGGGGTTTTTCTAAGGCATCGCTGACATAACAGGTTGGATTCACTTACCTTTTTTCTCCAAAGTGCCAATGCCTCTTTGATGACCAGACTTACAGTACGTGTGGAATTTTCAGGCTCTGGGCAATGACTGATCTCTCAATGTCAATGACTTGTGGGTTGGTCTCAATTACGTGCTTCCCATCTGTTCTCTTACCTGCAAAATAGGCACAAAACATCAGTTACAATTACTGCTCATTAAAAATGTAAAGTACAGTAAATAAAATCTTTAGTCCTCAAACTCCACACCTTAGAGTGGAAGTGCATTGGAAATATTACAGAGTGAATAAAACTGTGATGAAAGTGAAGCTTGAAGCTTGGCTGTGATAGGTTGAACAAGGATGTGTTCTGTCCCTTGTCACACTCGTGGTGTGCACCAGATGTGCCATGCATGTGCCTGGACACATATCCCTAGGCTCTGCTCTGTTTCCCAGGATTACACAGCCACCATCTCCCTGCGGCAGCGCTGGACAGACCCTCGGCTGGTTTTCCATGGCAACAAGAGCTTCACACTGGATGCTCGTCTGGTGGAGTTGCTCTGGGTGCCAGACACCTACATTGTGGAGTCAAAAAGGTCCTTCCTGCACGACGTCACTGTGGGCAACCGCCTTGTCAGGCTGTTCTCTAATGGCACTGTCTTGTATGCCTTAAGGTACAGAGAACACTGTCATTGCTGCTGCTGGCTCAGAATAGATTTCCAGAATTACCCTAGCCAGGAGCAGGTACCAGCTGTCATAGGTCATGAGTTTGGGGTCAACAAGTCAGCTGTGACCATTTTCTGCTGATTCATTTTCCCCTGTTCTGGCCTCTGAAAATGCCAGTCATGGATCAGGATCTTCCATCCCGGTACATACTGTGTCCTGAGGCCTGCTCAGAAAGCTCATGAGTTTAGGTGTCACTGAGAAAAAATCCAGTCAGATGGGGGAGGGGAAGAATAGAAGGAGGAGATCACAACAGTAAAAGTTTAACTGATAGTGGGAAACCTTTTGCTTATCCAGTGCCATGTAGTGATGACTTCTGTTTTTTACCAAAAAGTGTATTTCTCCATGAACTGCAGGAAGGTGCTCAGCACTTGAGTTAGCAATTCCTACAGTACTCTCCTTGGCTTGCATTAACTGGGTCCCAGTTACCTCAGCTGCAGAATAAAACTCACCTACCTCCACGTCAGAGCAAGCCAGAGTATGTGTGCAGTTAGTCACTTGTCGCAAGTGGTGACTCCTTAAGATGTCCAAATTGTAGCAATGGAAAAAAATGTGAATATCCCACCAGATCAAAGCAAAACTCCTCCTTGGGTACTTTTTCATTGGGGTGGCTGCAGAGAGTGCTTGTTCTTGAGGATTCTCAGTTAATTCATATCATAGGTCCAAATAATCTAACTGACAGAGCAGAGCTTTGTGATCCAGTTTGCTGTGTAGAACTTGGTTTTTTTCAATTTTCCAAGTTCTTTATCTTCCTACAGAATCACTACTACTGTTGCCTGTAACATGGACCTGTCAAAATACCCTATGGACACACAAACATGCCAACTGCAGCTAGAAAGCTGTAAGTATAACATTCTAGAAAACTCTAAATTTGTTTATTCATAAATAACTATACATATTGAATATTTGGATTAAGCACAGTGGCTTTCTGTAGTAGTTTTTTATTCCTGCAAATTATAATGTCCAAAAGAAAACAACTTCTGCATCATCATTCTTCAAATGTTTGTGTTGTAATCCACAGCCCAGAGAATTCCTGTCACTATGCAGTTTATGCAAAAAAGCCGTAATAAAGAATGTTTATTGAAGTGTAGTTAATTCAATCTTGCACAGAAAGGATGAAGTAATATTGGTTAGCTTTCAAAATTCAGGTCCTTTTGAACACACTGCTTCTTCAAAACTGACTTGTGGCATAACTTCATGTGATAGAGTACCACAAGGAACAATTCTCACATCTTTAGGTATCTACTACTGACTGCACCCCCAAAACCCCCAGTGTAAGAGGACATTGGGAAGATTGGTTCTGACTAGAATTAAAGTTGAACATGGCTCTGAAACTCATGAGCTGAAATTAGGGCCAAACCCAGGTTTTGATACCTGCCCCCACTAGGGAGGGGATACAGAGGATACCCTTGTCAACAGAAGAGTCTTGGACTGGGAAATCTCAAGAAGATGAATTATCAGTTCTCAGTTAGATTAAAAGCTCACCTATGGCAATGCTGGCTGAGAAAAACTCCAGGGCAATGTGGGCTACTGCAGGGTTCTTACCCCAAAGCTCAGCCAGTGCAGTGCTGCTGCTCCAGACCTGTGATGAGCAAGCAACCAGCTCCTGCTGCATGGCACAAAACCAAACTTGCACCATCTCAGCACAAAAAGTACCAGATTTTTAACTTCTGGGGTTGCTTCTAGGGAAGCACATATTATTTTCACATTAAAATCATATTAGTTCACCATGGTTAACTTTATTACAAAGAACAGCTCCTGAAATAATAATGGTTGGCTTCTTCTGCTAAAGCAGAGCATGTTTAGGCCTGGTTTAAAACTGATTGGATCCTACATCATGCTCAGTTGCTGTATAATTCCAATAAAATTACATACATATTGCCCACTGGAGATTTCATTAGGATAAGTGCCCAGAAATAATGCTATTTAGATATACACCAGATGAATTAACAACAATCTATCACTTATTATAAAATTTTCCTGAGTAACCAGGATTTATGAAACCACTTAGGAACTTTGAAAAGTCACATGCTTAGGATTCTACTCAGGGATTCATGCTCTGGACATCTAATTTAGGAGTTCATCATGCCTGAGCTCTGTTAATTTGTGTATAATAAGAAAACACAATTAGATGTAAATAGAGCTGCAAATACATATGATTCCTTCTACCAGGACAAATGGGTTATTATCAGAATTGCAGCATCCCTACTCATAGCCTCAAAGAAGGGCTCTTAATAAAAGACATCAGTGAAACTGATGGACTTGTTTCCTAAATTAAGTCAAATTTTGATGGGAATGGCAGGCTGGAAACTGAGTACAAGATTTATCCCTCAGACTGAAGTATCTCTCAGTCTAACCTGAGGTCATGTCATCACTTACACCCCTGGAGGTGCACAATCAGATGGCATGTATGGAGTCCCACTGCTTTGAGGCAGGAATTTGGTGTTGCCTAAATGTGTGCATTTTTTGTCCTCAGTAACTTAATGCCTTTAAGTATAGGAGGAATGATGTGTAGAAAAGGTTTTTCTAATGAGCAGATTTTCTGGACAATGTGTACCCAGTCAGTGGAGCCTGATTTATTACCACATAACAGTCTCAGCTCTAAGCTCCTGACTAACTGAAAATGCATTTTCTGATGTTTTGAAGCACTTGAATAGATGACAAAGTGAAATGTGCTTCTGCTGTGTGGTAAGGGGCTCAGTGGGATCTGAATTCTGTTTTTTAACCACTGTGTTTCTCCTGTTCTCCTCTCAGACTGAAGAGAGACTGTGTTTGAGGGTTAACCATGGCATTACTAATATCCCATTGTATGTAATCAAGCTGTGTATGACAGCAATGGATTATCTTTGAAAACATAAATACCCCGTGTAAACAACTGCTTTCAGCATCCTTGCATTTTGTGTGTCATTCCCAGAGGTGTATGTTCCTGTCCACATCCAGAGCAGCAGACCAAGAGCAGTGAAAGAGGCACAGGTGATGTCCCTCCATGGTCAGATACAGATCAGGGGCCTCTGTTCAGTCTGCAGTGCTGGGGTCAGAGTTCTGCTCCCCACAGGAGACAGAGCAGGGCACAGCTGGGCTCTCCCTGTCTACAGCAGTCACACAGTGTCTGTGTTCTCCTCAGGGGCCTACGATGAGAACGATGTCACCTTCACCTGGCTGAGGGGAAACGACTCTGTGCACGGCATCGAGAATCTGCAGCTCTCCCAGTACAGGGTGGAGCGCTACCACACCCTGGTCTCCAAGTCACAGCAGGAAACAGGTAAATCTGGGAGAGAAAAAAGCAGGGAAAACTCTTGGGTATTCCCCATCCTATTGCCTCTCCTCCTGTGGGCCAGGAGCGCCTGACTCAGTCCTGAACCAGTAAGGCCTTTAGCGGATCTTAATTTCACAAAAAGAGATGAACAGAAATGTTGTGACATCCTATTAGTTGCAGTCAGGATATTCTGTAAAATGGAAATCCACAGAAAGATGGAGGTTTAAAATATAAACCATTTTATTTAAACCGTCAAAACTCATTTGACAGATTTAAATTTTTTTTTCATTCTCCCTATTTTCCTCCCCTCATACCTGAAGAAACTGTCCCTTCTACCTAGGTGTGCAGTCTATAGACACTGTGGAGAGAAATGTTTACAGTAACTAGGAGCAAAATTAATTTTTTAAATATACATTTGTTTGTAAATTACAATTCTATCATGATGGAATAAGATATTTTGTAGATCAGAATTCAATGTCTTTTTCATTATCAGTGTAAGATAATTTTTTCTCCAATTGCAGATACTATGAAAGGGGGGAAAACTTCCTAAGAATGACAAGGTTTTAAAAGTAACAATGTTTTGTTGTTTTGTTGCATACACAGCCCATGAACAACATGGACTTTGTTTCTACACTTCAAAGGGAATTATTGTTTATATAGAGCAGAATTATATCCTGAAAACACTACTGATCCAGCCTCAGAACCCTTCTGTCAGTATTTACAACAAATTGGTTTTTAAAAGATGACTGAATTTTTCTGAGCACAAAAAGATACCATTATCAAAGATCACAAATCATTAATGAAAACAGGGGTCTGATTCTCTGTGATAAGGCACAGGGGTGCTTTGGGATGTGAGCCAGAGCCTGCTGACATCAAGTGACAAATGTTTTGTCTGTTTTTCAGCCATCAGGTTAGGCTGAACCTGTCAGTGCTCTTCAGAGCAGGTGTTGGGAAAGGTGTGCTGTGCTGAGTGTGAGAGAGTGGATGAGAGCATCAGGCCTGCTCTGCTCAGAGCTGAGGCCCTGCTGTAACATTCCCACTGTGCTCAGGGGCCAGAGCCCCTTTGCAAGGTGTGTGCTATTCAGAGGGTGTTGCTCAGAGGCCTCTTTGCCTGCCAGTGCTGTGTGTGTCCTCCTGTGTCAGTTATGTTACCTGCATAAGCTCTGTTGAGCTCCATCAGATGAAGGGCTGGTGCTGGGCTGTCCCGGTTTTACTTCAGTTGTCCTTGTGTAATGGTTTCAGATTGAAACCAGGCAAAAAATACCAATTATGTATAGTGGTTTAGGTTTGCCAATTTTAGATTTTCCCGGCCAAGGCACCAAATAATGTGGTGGGTCTATATTCTGCTGTGAGATAGGATTAGGAGAAAAAACAAAGCAGACCTAAACTTGAAAGGATATAAAGAAAGCTTTATTAACAGAACAAAACAATAAATAACAAGAAATCAAAATAAAACTTTCCGAACACCTTTCTTCTTCCTTCCCCACACCTTCTTTCTTTCCAACTGACAATGTACAAAAAACCAACACCTAGAAATCTCAGTCAGTTTTCCACCTATAAAATAGTCTTCAGTTCACTTAGGGAGAAAAGTATCCTTTGTTAATGCTATGGAAAACTCCCCACAAGAAAAAAACTCTTGTGGCTTCATTTCTCACAAACAGCAGCTGCCCAAGATTTGCCTCTGTGAATTTCTTCCTATCTTCCACAGTTCTTCTCACAACTGTGCTTCTGGTCCATGTCAGTTTATTGGGTGTTTTTTTAAGGATAAGCCGTTCTACCATAAAATAAAAGTTCTTTTCATTCATCTCTGTGATCTTTTCATTCATCCCTTTTATTCTCAGGGCAAGGTTTCTCATCTTTTTCTTTACTGTTCAAGTTTCCCATTGGAATACAGCTACTTCAACATCTGCTCCTTGTAACATTGGTGCTCCTGCTGATAATTGTGGTTAGAATGCTACATCCCCCCAGAGCATTCCATGAATTTACAGGGGAAAAACTAAAGTCTGATATATCAAGTATATCTTTACCATGGCCTCACAAAAGAATTTTAGCCCAAGCTTAAGGCAGACTGTTCAATCCCTTGTATCTAGAATTTTACTCCTTCTCTACTGACCTCAGAGTCCCATGTTGTTGCCTCTACACAGTTTCACTTTTTCCTTCTTCCTAGTTCGGGAGAGAATTAGAGTTCATTGGGTCATTTGTTCTCAAGCTGTATCAATTGAAACAGTTTGTACAGTCTTGCAATGTTGAAAGGTTAATTTGGTCCAAGCTCTGCCCAGGGAATATGGCTTGCTCTGCTTCTTTCTGCTGGCCACGTGCTCTCCACTAGCACCGAGCAAGCTGTGCCAGCTGCTCCGGGTCTGGAGCGGGGCACGGCTGCTCGGTGCGGATATAGCCTCTGGCAGGCATGGCTCGGTGACTGCTGGGAAGAAGATCGGCAGCTTTTGCCGGCAAAGGGGCCTGGCCCCGCTGGCAAACAGGCCCGGCTCCCACCGGGACAGGGCCCTGCGGGCTCCCCAGGAGGGCTCGGCTGCTGCTCCCACCCCTCTGCAGACGGGGAATCGTGGCCAGGCCAAGCAGGGCTGGGCCAGGCCCGGCCACGAGAGCCCGTCAGGGCCAGCCTTCAAAGGCCAGAATTCAAGAGAGCTACTCCTGGGCCTCCCTGTCCTTAAACGTGTATTTGCAAAGTCATATCCACCCTTTTCATTGGTTTAATCTCGTGTCAATACCAGAAATTGGCCATTCAGGGCCAAAACAGGACACCTTGGGAATCTCCCATTCACCAAGTCTCTTCCTTTCATAAACAGGCAGTTATCCACGACTGATATTACAGTTTGAACTGAGAAGAAATGTCCTTTACTTCATTTTGGAGACCTATGTGCCCTCCACTCTGCTCGTCATGTTGTCCTGGGTTTCTTTTTGGATCACACTGGACTCAGTGCCTGCAAGAACCTGCATTGGTGAGTTCTTGCCTGAGGAATGGAGAAGATTTTAGCAGGCAGAGGAGCCTTTGAAGGCTGGGTAAATGGTACTTTTCTTGAGCTACCTGCTCAGGGATAAATGGTTTGCTTACCTTCTACTGTTTTTGGGGCAGAGCTGGGTTGGTGTGGAGGAGATGCTGTGGCAAGAAGTGCCCACCTGTGTGTAGCTGAAGCTCTCAAGAGATCCACTGCAGAGAGTAGAGGACAGAGCACATGATCCTTGTGGTGTGCTTTGGAGGGAGCAGGACAGGAGGAATTTTTTACTGAAAGCATGAAAAAGAAGAGAGCCAGCTGCCTGTTGGAACCAAACTGCCAATGGCAGGGAGAGCTAGTGAATGCTACAAAAGCATTTCAGTTGCTATGATGGATGATTTGGGTTTGGTAAGAAGTGATATGCATTATCTGTCCAGCAATAGACAGCAATGACATGAACAGAAGGGGAGGCCAAGACTTCTCCAAAGTATCCACAAGAAAAGGTCTCTCTGTTTTCCAAGGAGTTACAACAGTGCTTTCTATGACAACTCTGATGATTGGCTCACGAAGTTCACTTTCAAAAACCAACTGTTTCATTAAGGCCATTGATGTTTATCTTGGCATCTGCTTCAGTTTCATCTTTGGTGCCCTTGTGGAATATGCAGTGGCTCACTACAGCTCATCCCAGAAGTGTTCAGCTAAAGTACCAGAAGAGGTAAGGCCCGAGGTACCTTAATAAGGCCAGTGGTCTTGGACTGACAGCAGTTAGTTCTCCATTAACTGAACAAGACAAACGGTCTTCCTGCTATGGATGCATCAACAATGAATGCTTCTCCTAATTGGCACTAAATCTAAACCTTTTTGTGTAACAAACATGAAGAGCTGTAGAATGCTGTGTCTCTGGCAGACTTCTGGGTAGCTGCCTTAACTGGCAGTCCTGTTGGGTTCACATGACCACATCCTAAAAAGGCACTTGGGCCTGGCACTGGACTGGGTCTGTAGCCCTGAGCTGAGCTTATGTGAGCAAGAAGCACCTCTGCTCCTTTCATATGCATCCAGAGAAGAGCCAGTATAACACCACTCTTTTATCAAACATCTCCAATAAGGGATGTACTTCCCTCTACCAGAGGAAAGCTGAACCCTTCTTCCTCCCTTCCCAGAAGATGCTTCCAAACATCTGTCCCACAGTGTTCTGGGGGGATTGTGAGAATGAGTTGTTCAAGGGCTCTGCTTTAGTGTGAGAAGTTATTAGGTATGACTGTAGTCCAGTGGTCATCAAGGGCCCAAATCCTGTCATGGGAATAGGAGCTTTCCTACCTCAATACTGAGTTCCCAGCCATTAGGTTATCATGTAGACAGGAAGAGATGGATATCCTGTAAGAGATGGATGTTGGATTATCCAGAGTAAGACTTGCTCAATGATCTAAAAACATGTCTAGAAATACAGTGGTGGAAACAGGCATCTCTGGGACCTCAGGCCCTCCTAGAATTAGGCAGCAGCTGAAAGGTGTGTTTGAGTATTGGGATGACCACATATGAAGCTGTGCTCTTATGTCTTTATCCTTATGGTCTCCTTCCTCTGCAGGAGAAAACAGACCTTAGAACTGTGCACTCTTATTTCCTAGGGGCCTGCAAATGAACTGACTGAAGAAAAGGAAGAAGTTAACATCACCAACATCCTCAACAATTCCATCTCCAGCTATAAACAGAAAATCAGCTTCACAAGCATCGAGATTTCCAGCGATAATGTTAACTGCAGTGACTTGACCATGAAAAGTCATGAGAAAATCAAGTGTATCTTGAGAAACAAAATGCACAGAATTGTTAGTTATTTCACAATTCAGAACCCTGGCAATGTGGACCACTATTCCAAATTGCTTTTCCCTTTGTTTTTCATGGTGGTCAATGTGTTTTATTGGGCTTATTATCTATATTTTTAGTAGAAATTAGTTGCTTCATTCTCCTACTTCATCAGGAGAAGAATTGTGCTAGTGGCATCCAGGTACCTACCCTCAGTGAATTCAATGTGGACAAAAAGCTTCCTTGTGTTTCCTGAGGTACCCAGCAGAAGTGTGTGAGGTGTGCGTGCATGCACCAGCAGCACTGACTCTGACAGCTGCTGTTCAGCTGAGAGGCTGTGCTGGACTCTTCTGCTCGTACCTGCATTTTATTCCACACCTCACCTGGCTGGAGATGGGTGTGCAGGACTGCACTGGCAGCTACAGAGCACTACAGGTGGCAGAATTATTTTGGTATCTTGGAGCAGGTTGGAACCTTTGAGTTGAGATGTCCCAGAGGATGTGTAGGATCATGACTGTTATTCTTTGTTTGCCAGAGAGAACAGAGGGACTGTGATTCTCCTCAATAGCTGCTCTGTTGCAATGAGAGCCCTGAGGCAGCAGCAGGAGCTCAGTGCAGTGCAGCACAGGGGGATGCTCCCGTGCATGGTGCTGCTTTGTCCTGGGTGGTGCAGTGCCAGGAGGGTGACTCACTGCTTTTAACATCTGTCACTCACTGAGGAAACCCTCACTTGCTGAAGTTCTCCATCCCCAAGACAGGTGAAGGTTGCTGTTTGTAGAGCTGCATTTTTTCAGAGATTTGGGAAATGAAACAGAGGCTGCAAAATAAATTTTTAACCCATCTCTTACACTCTTCCTGCTATACTACAGTTGAACAGATTCTACCATTTTCCACATCTTCCTCACAAATCATTTTTTGATCTGGAGAATGTTTCCTTTAGCCTTCACTGCTACAAGCAGCTCTCTCTGCTTGCCAGCCATAGGCACAAATGGCCCATTTGTCATCCCCTCCTTTATGTGGCTGTGCAGCTGTGGCAAGTCAGCAGTGGTGCTGGGTGAAAAACATGCGCGGGTTGGGGTAGGCTAGTCTAAATCACCCTTTCACTCTCTATTTTAGGCTGAAACACTGTTACTTTTTTGAGAAAAATTAAATTCTAAATTGGCTCTGGAAACTGCCCAAAGTCAGCTTTGTTTAAACCTGCAATCAGCAGGAGCCAGAGTTTTCTTTTAAAGATAAATGAAATGTGGCAACATAGTTACATTAAAGAACCAAATGCCATTTCGTAGTATGTAGCTTAAGAGTACTGGAAGTCTTTATTTGCTGATTGTAAAATGAATGTTTTATGGCAGATTCTCCCACCCCAGCACCCTTTTTTGTTCTGTGCTGCTTTCATCACTGAGAGGGAGCAATCCTGCAGTTATGTGGGCAAAACTGGAATTGCCTGCCATGGCTCCATTCAGCAGACCTCTGGCTGGGTGAGGGCTCTCTGTAGCTTATGTTACAGTCTCAGCACAGAGTCTTTGCTTAGCTTAAGGATCTCTTCTTGGGGGTTCCTAGAGAAGGTGAGCAGAGCATGGGAAACTATAGATTTTTTAACTTTAATAACTTTTTATTGAACCACTTCACCATGCTGTGCTGTGAGGGATTTAACCCACATATTCATAAATTGTTGCTTTTACAAAGAGCAGCACAGGAAGACAGAGGGGAACAGGATTGCAATGGCAAGTGGATAAACACAAACTCCAATAATGAAGTGTTTGCTTGTATATACTGGCATTTGAAGTCCATTCCACTGAACGTAATAAAGTGAATGTTTGTGATATGAACACAATCCCTTAGAGAGATTCTTTACCAAGAAAAAAATCATTATTTCTTTTCTGTATTGGTTTACTTCTTTAAAACCCAACTAAAATACCCTAATGTGTTTTACACTAGCCTCCAAATATTAATGTTAACAAAGGGAATTTCTTTGTACAAAGCCCTCCAAGATGATTGAGTCCAGCTATTGCCCCAGCCCTGCCAAAGCCACCACTAGCCTCAGTCCCCAAGTGCCACATCCACATGGCTTTTAAATCCCTCCAGGGATGGGCACTCCACCACTGCCCTGGGCAGTCTGTTCCAATGCCACCACCTTTCCAGTGAGGAAATTTCCCATAATATCCACCCTGAGCCTCCCCTGGCCTAGCCTGAGGCTGTTCCCTCTCCTCCTGTCCCTGTTCCCCAGGAGGAGAGCCCGATCCTCCTGGCTCTCCCCTCCTGGCAGGAGCTGTGCAGAGCCAGAAGGGCCCCCTGAGCCTCTTTTTCTCCAGGTTGAGCCCCTGCCCAGCTCCCTCAGCTGCTTCTCATATGACTTACATTACAGACCCTTTCCCAGAAAGGCCTTTCCCAACCCAAACAATTCCCTGATTTCAGCAGGTGGCTTCTCTCAGGGCTTGCTTTCATTAGCCACAGCTTTTGGTACAACTTTGCTGCTTTGACGTGGGTCAGGTCTGGCCACAAGTGGTCTGGCCATTCACCAGAGCTGAATCCTATTTCCCTCAGGAGACAGGAGTAGTTCATGCAAGATCCATGTGCAGCAAAGGTAAGGTGAGAGAATGTTGCTTATATCACAGCTTGGTTTCAGGTTGCTTTCCCAGGAGAGGGCCGAGATAGAATATCTGTGCATTCACTGTCTTGGAGAGCCCTCAGTATTGCTGTGAGAGAAAGCAGGAGCAGCTGAAAGAACATCCCCCAAATTTCCTCTCTGTGTCTGATTTCCTGGCTGGTTTTAGGGACAGGTACTTTTTGCTAATGTGGCTTTCCATTATATAAAGTTTCCATTGCTTTTGGAAAATATTAACTTTGTTCCATAGACAGACAAGGCCCTACAGTTATAGCTGGAATATCCTAAAGATTTAGTTCCCAGTAATAATAAGGCTAAACCACAGCACTGCCAGAGGCAAAAACTATATTATTTGAAATGAAACTTCTCATAAATATCCCGCTATGAAGTAATTTTATATCAGCTGCTCATATATAAACTGGACAAGGCAAACTGTCCTATCCTTCAACATTGAGGTTGCTGAAAAAAATTATATTCATTGTCTGCAAGTTTTGGAACTCTCCATTAGACTTTTCCACAAAACCCTGTGGTTGCCGCTCTAAACTTTGCTGGTAGCAGCACCAGTGTCAACTTTGGGCTTCAGCCTCCTCATGTTCCTCCTGTCTGCCTCCGCAGGGGAAGGATGGACAGGCACCCACAGCACCCAGAGCTGACACTGCTGCTCAGACTGTCAGCTAAATGCACCTTGAAACATTGCTGAAGTCAGAACCCTGTAGCTTTGGGGTTTTCTATTTTGTTTTCTTCCATCCCCTCTCCAAATGCTTAAGCACATTTGTTGCAGGTCCGCAGTAGGAGCCAGGCCAGTTTTCCAACGTCCTTCTGCATGTTGAACCCAGAAGGGGCAGAGAATAGCAAGGGACACACATGGATATTGCTGGACACTTTCACACTCATGCCAGCCACACCCTGGTGGCAGAGGTAAGTGGGTGCTACCCAGAGCCCTACCTGTATTTCCCACCTTTTGCTGCCCGCTGCCTGCAGGCCCACCAGCCCACAACCCCATTTCTGTCCTCCTGCTTGTAGCTGGCATTGCGTGCAAGACTCTTTCTCGTGTTGCTCTTTTATTTTCTGGGTTTGTGTAGCAATGTCTGATGTGTTTTCCCCAAGACCTGGTGTCTTTGAAGCCGTGTTGCACCTGGTAGCACTCCCATGTCACTGGTGATGTACACAGCAACTGCCTTTGACACAAAAAATTGCTTCACTCTGTATGAACCTGCAGTAAACATGACATCTAAAATATGACACCTGTGCAAAACAGAGGGCTAATGGAAAAGCATTCCCAAAAGAAAAGCAGAAGGTGGACAGAAGTTCATGTCCTCGTCTCAACAGAAACAATGATGGCTCATGCTTCTATATTGCAATACATGCTAGAAGTGTACCAAAAAGGGTTAAGAGTAGCAGGCTGGATTTGCCAGGCTGGAAATGTGGGCAGGGCATATGGGTGAAACATCCTCCTAGTATTTCCTGTGAAAATCTCCTGCTGCAACTCTCACCTTTCAAGAGAATGACTTGATTAACAACTACCGATGTTTCCAGCACCACCTTTCTGTTGTGGGATGGGAGGCTCAGGGGTTTCTGGATAAGACTGGAGAGTTTTCAGAAATTTAGTCTGCTTGAAGGACAGCAGAGACACAGAACAGGTTTGAAAAGAACCCTTGATATATCTGTCCCTTTGGAAAGAAATAACTTATAGGAAAAAGAATCAGTAAGCTTGTATTGAAACAAACCTAGCATTTGGTACCAGCACAGTGCTATCAGGCACTGATTTTGTCTTTTCAGGTTAAAATTTGAATGTCTGCAGTGACCAACAATGAATATGCTGAAATACGTAACAGGAGAAATCTACAGTCAGTCACTGTTGGAGACAGGTTCAATGTGAGTCATCAAAAGTCTGGTCAAAGCCTTTCATGGAAAGGTCAGCTTACAGGTAGGGGACAGACATTAATTTTTATCCTTTTAAATTATATGTGAAACCTTAAAAAATGAGCCTATATTTTAAACTACAAAGAAAATAATTGAAATGTTATTAAAATATGCAAAAAATATTATTTAATTATACAGTTACAGTCTTATAGTCTAATAGCCCCACTGTATTTTGCATATTAATGAACAATTGCTTTCTTAAATCTCACAGCAGAATCATTTACTTGATGCTGGAGAATAAGTTAATTATGGATCTCCTGCTTTTGATTAATGAATTTAATAATCATGTTACAGTAGGATTAATTTATAGTTCATGTGTTTACAGCACTAATGATGAGATTCATGAAAGAAGTGTCAGCACATAGGACTGGCCCAAGAAAATGCCCTGTCTGGAGATCCCAGTCAGTACTTCTGTGAGGAACCAGCACATGGCATCATCATCCCCATTTGACACTTACTTCAACAAAATTAAATACTGCTCTCAGATGAGCTAAGCACCTCGACTGAAGCTCAATTCTGGATATTGTAGGGGGAAAAGTTTTCCTAGGAGATGGGTACAGTAGCAGGTAATGCACATACCCACCAGGCACAGCCACCAGTAGCCTGGTATGACCCAGTAGAACAGGCTGAACATTTTTTAATGCTTCTTTTGGGCACATAATACAAGTATAAAATTCCTTGGATGGAAACACACTTGGTCAGCCAAAATTTCTTGTTTCTAAGGAACCTCAAGTACAGGTAGTTAGTACAGCCTAAGAGACAGAGCATTCTAGCTTCTAAACTTGACTCCAGATGTTCAAGGAGAGGAACCATTGCAGGACAGAAAAGGTAGAAGGAACACGTGGAAGTTTTTTCTATTTTGCTATTATTCCTCACAGGACTCCTGTTCATGTCTGTGTAAGAGCCAGGTCTGCAAGTCTGGCAGGAGCCGCATTGAGAAACCTTCACTTGATTTAAACTCACGTTGACACAAATAAAAACAGAATACAGAGCCAAACCATATTTTGTCTGAAGGAGTACCTCAAAAATCATGAGCAACGGGATTTCAAATTACATCAGCCACATACCTTTCCTATTATCACACAAAGCAGAACAATGTGATACAAATCAGAAGCTGAGTGTAACACAGCTCCGAGCTGCTTTGCCATGTCCCCTCTCTGCCCATCATCCAAGCCATATTTACACAGGAAGGTGGCAGAACTCCTTCCCCAGTATTTCCATATGCATTTGCCATATGGAAATACTGGAGAAAAGCCAAGAAAATTGCTGCACAGCCCTCCCTGCTGTGCCAGGGCATGTGAATGCTGCTCCACCTCCCTGTTCTGAACATGATTCTCCAAGGTGTCATTTCCCAGCTAGTGGCAGCCGGCTCCCCACCACTGCAACCTCCTACCCTCACTGGGCTGTGAGCCTCCTGTGCCCCGCACTGCAGGCAGCACCTGGGGGCTGCTGGCTGAAAGCACAGGGCATGGCACTGTTTGCCCTGCAGCTCCAGCAGTGACATTCATCCACTGCTGCTTGTGTTTCCTTCTGGGAGTTAGTTAGGGTTAATTCAAGGTTTGCAATGAAAATCAACACTTTTCCCTACCAAAGCAAGCTTCAGGGATTAGAGACATCCTGAAATATCGAGTATTTTACTCCTGAAGCAGATGGGACTATGTTGTTAATGTGCCTCTTCAAACCCAGCTGTGCATCTCTCTCCTCCACCTCCACTGCTCTGACTGCCACACATCCATCCAGCGTGGGGAATTCTCCTCAGCTTGTCACAACTTGCTTGATAATGAAAGACATTCAGATTGTTAGCAGGCCATTTCTCCTGTCATAGTACAGTGCTTTAACCTCAGCCGCAGATCATCTGCCAGGTGGCAGCTGTTTAAACGAGACTGCAGGCACTTCCAGTTCTTAATTTAGAGGCTGAACTCACCATGAATTCGGATTACATGAGTCAGGTAAATGCCAAAAATGCTTTCTAGGATATCTATGATGGGTTTACTCTGTGCCAGCTCACAGGAGGTACTTCCTTGCAATACACTCGCTGTTGCACAGCCCTAAGATCCCAGATTTCCTGAGACATGCCAGACAAAACTCACCTTTACTAGGGGTTGTGCTGGCCTGCAATCCCTTCCTGCTCTGGCTCCACTTTGCACATATAGCTTCACCCCTATAAACATTCCTTTGCTGCATATTAGCCTTAGCAATTGTCCTATAGGTACTCATCCTCTACAGCTGTTCAGACAGATAATAAAATAGACTGTGATGAGTAGACCCTATAATGCAAAACTAAATGTCCAATTAGGACTTAATAAAGAAATGTGAAATAAAAAACATCAAACAGGACAAAAGAATCAATTTCCCATTAAATTAAGTGGTTACATTTTTTTTATGACTCTCAATTTTAAAAACATCAATTTCATACATGATTTACTTGTTTATGTTTTGATTTAGAGTTCAAAGCAAAAACTTGCACACACAGAATATGAATTATCCCAGTGATGAGAGCAAGAAACCCAGTGCCCTGCAGAGTCTCCAGGCTGGCTTTGAGAAGTGTTATCAGTGTAGGCTGGGGGAAATTGCATTTTGTGCTGTTGGAGAGAAGGAAGTGATTTTGAAGCAGCCTGCTACTTAAAGGAAGAGGTAATCTCCAATGGTGCAGAAGGTATGGAGCTAATTTGGGAAAAGCCGTTGAAATGCTTGGGATGAAAAGTAAATATGTGACCTCAAAAGATTTGCCTTTGTGAATGCAGCCAGAGGATACAAGGCTGGTACAACAAAAAGCATCTTTCACTGAGCTTATGCAAGCAGTTACACACCATGAACAAAAAAAGAGGAGGGTAAGCTGCTTGTGGAAGACTTTAGGAAAAGTAGGCACAAACATGACTTCTCTTTTATTTCATCTTGTTAACAACATCTTAGTTTTATGTGTTTTTCTTCAAACTGTGATGCACGTAGGGTTATTTTAAGCTAACACCCAGAGACATTTCCTTTGTGGGCAGTGGTGGTTCTTGACCCATGACACTGAGCCATGCTTGCAGGGCTGCAGGTCCACCATACTTCACTTCCACCTCCACAGCCAGGAAGACGAATAAGCTGCACGTGGTTTGAACAATGGTAACAGCAGCCTGTGGGCTACAGACACAAAATCTTAGCAGCAGGGCAAGGGAAGGCAGATTTTTGCCAGGAGATAGGGAGCATGACTAAATCCTGAGATGGAAAAAGAACAGGGGAACGCCTGTGAGAAATGACCCTGCAAAGCCATCTCTCTGAACTAGCAGCCATACACACACAGAAAAAGCATGGAAAGAAATCCGAGCTACCTCTTTCATCTTCTTTCATAACCTGCAGTGTATGCATATCTTAAGAAACCAAGGCAGAGAAGTGCTTAGGAAAGATGAGCACAGCATCTAATACTTCAGCAGAATCTCCTTCTGAAGCTGTAGCAGTTTGCTCATGTTTGCCTGTGCTCTAAACGTTTGCACGTTGTTCTTAGAGCCAAACACGAACCTCATTGTTTTGCGTTGCAAAACATGGACCCATAAGCACTGAAAAGAAATTACATGGAGAGACAAGAATGAGTCCTTTAATGTTTACAGGCATCTTTTATCTTAAACTTGAGAGTTTAAAGTCAGTTCCAGCTGTCTTGGATTGCCTCTTGCTTGTATAGAACCTGTAAATAAAGTGTTAATTCAGAGCCCTAGCTGTGGTCAGGAATTGATCACACTTTGTGCTGCACCAAGTTCTAGCCTCTAGAGTACTGGCTAAGCCCCAGGGTGCTGGGCTTTTGGGTGCTACTTTGTACACGTATTTATCTTTTTGTGACGGTCTATTTCGTCTGATGGAAGGGAGGGGCACTCAGCAGTGACATTTTTCATTTTGCACTCCTTTACCCTGTTTCCCTTTCTACAATAGCTGCAATGTAATGTTTCAGTAGAGCAAGGCTTTACAAATTTGGCTCAATGAGACACAGAGCAAACAGCTTTTCAGAGAGCTTCAACTCAGCTGTCAGAAGGGGCAGTTTGGTCTCTGAGCAAGCAGAACTCACATTCCAAACTGCATTAGAGAAAAGCTGCTGGGGTTTTATGCATTTTTATTATCAGTTCCAGATTAGGAATCTGATACTAATTTCTTCTTAAAGCCTGCGTTTGGAGTACATCTTATATTCTAAAACAAACCCCGGATTGTGATGTTTTTCTCTCACTAGCTTACTCTTTTTTTGGTTTGCTTTTTTCTCCTCTCCCTGGCTTTACTCCAAGGACCTTTCCTGCTTTTTGTTACACTCTCGAGATGAAGCACCGGATGGTTACAGCAGTGCTGGTAGTACTGGTACATGTTTCACAGAGTTTTCCTGCCTTGTACCACCGAGGCTGGTGGAGGCTGCTAAGGGAAGGAGATAGTTGTGGAAAATGTGATTTGGCACTCTGCTCTGAGCCCAAGGACTGTCCAGCCGGGACTGTGCTGGATCGCTGCGGCTGTTGTCTGGAATGTGGGAACGTGGAAGGTCAGATCTGTGACTTGGATCAGGGCAATCATTTTTATGGGCAATGTGGGGATCACTTAGAGTGCAGGTTGGATGCTGATGAAGCAAGGTTTGGGGAAGTCCCTGAACCCCAGTGTGTGTGTAAATCTCAAGAAAGCATCTGTGGACCTGATGGGAAAACCTATGAAAACATCTGTCAATTCAACAAAGCTTATGCTGCAAAACGAAACATCAGCATGAAACAGAAAGGGCCCTGTGAATCAGGTAAGGTATACAGAGACACTTCCAAACTGAAAATAGAGCTGATTCTTTTCTTTAGGTGTGTTACTAGCTACTCTAGCCTAACTTCATTAAACTAATACTGTGTTTTTGTTACAATTATCATTATTATTTTATAATACTACTTTGTGTTAAAAGTTTTTCAGCATTTGGTACTTAATCTTGTCTGTTGTAAGCCTCTATATTAGACTAGTGGATTAAATCTCATGGTGACTAATAAGGCATCAATCTACAACCTGGATTTGTTCTGAATAATCAGAGTGTAGTTACTATAATCAGAGTATGATTTTTTTTTTTCTACAGAAGTATGTGTAGTTGGGAATCGGTAAACAGATAGGATAGTCTGAAAGAAATGGCCAAATGATTGTTATTGTAACAGTACTGATTTAATTTTAAAGTGGTGATAATAAAGCAGATCTCATTGATATGTATATATATCCTGTGTATCCATACACACAGAGGTACATGTGTGCGTGTGTGTATCCACCTGTGAGAATACGTGGTAAGCAGTGAAACAGGCACAATAGGAGAAGATAGGGTTTAATTAACAGCTCTGATCTTTTTACCAGAAAGGTCCAAAATAATCCAATTCAGAATCATTATAAATTCTAGCTAACCCATGAAAGAGAAATCCAAATAGTAGAACAGAATCAAGCTGAAACAATTTCCCTAAAGGACTCTTAAACTTCTCCATTTCCTCTGATGATTGTTAGTGGAAAGATTCTTAGGTGGGCATACAGGGGACTCCTGCTCCCTGCTTATATGCTGTTCCCATTCTTTGTATTACTATAAGTTATTACTCCTGGGCATTTTTCACTTAAGACATGACTACAAAATGAAAATGTGAAGAGGCTTTTGTTTGTTTCTAAATGAGAAATTACTGTGGTTTTTTAAGTTAATAAAATATTTTCTCAAATGAAGTAAGTGGAAGAGGTCTGTGGGTCACAAATGGGTCACAGTTCTGACAATCTGAAACAGCAGTTCTGACAAAGGATTACATACAGGAGTAACTCGGGTACATTTCACCCACTCCTCTCTAGCAGTCTTAGACTGTATGCTGTGGTTTTATATTGAATAAACAAGGGATATTGAACACTTGAAAAATTATGAACAACTAATATCGGGCTTCTTTCTTCTTTCTCTAGCTGCAAGAGAAGGATGCATTAGAGAATCCTCTATTTGCTATCAGGGTATTAACTGGAAAATGAAGCTTGTCAGGAAAGGGACATGCACACCAGCCTGCAGTACAACTGAAAGCCTGTTAGCTTGGGAAGGAGTCCTTGTTTGGGATTAAGTAGCAGTAGTTCTTGTGGCATAACCCCTCTGCGAGATTTCTGCCAGAAGTGCCACTCCATTAGGGAGCGCCAGTAACTTTACAATGGCAGCAGCTGCTCAGGCACACAGGCTTAAAGCAGTGGTCCCTCTAATTAATTAACAGAACTGGCCGAGTACAAAAGACTTTTAAATTTAGAAGTACTTTCAATTGCTAGTGTTATCCAGCAGCCCCCAATCACCCCCGAGGCTCATCACACTGCTGCTCATCCAGCAGGAGAAGGATCTTGGCTGCTCTGTTCTGCATGCAGGCATCGCCCCCAGCCTTTCCCACTGCTTCCCTGGCTCCCGAGAAAAGCTAGAGCCTCTGTCCAGGAACGCAGAGAATATTCTAACTGCTCAGCTTACTGAATTGCACAGAAACCTGCGGAAAGTTCACAGCCGTGTCACTGCTGCACAGAGTTTAGTTAAGAAAGAGGTTGTGGCGGAGGAAAGCGCCCAGCTGGAGCGTACCCGAGCTGGGCAAAGCCCTGGAGCTTGGGCTCTGGAGCTTGGGCAGGGCGCTGGGCTGGCAGCGACGGGGATGACAAATGCCCTTCTCCTGTCCCCGAGCTGCCGCTCCCCACGCTGCATCGGAAGGTTTAGAGCCGGGCCAGAGTCCGGGGGTCGGTGGGGCTGCGGAGGGGTGCAGAGGGGCTGCAGGGGGCTGCGGAGGGGCTGCAGGGGGCTGCGGAGGGCTGCGGAGGGGTGCAGAGGGGTGCAGAGGGGTGCAGAGGGGCTGCAGCAGGCACAGCGAGGCTCGGAGGCGCCGCCACGGGCTCGTCTCTCGCCGGAGCCCCCAGCCCAGCCCAGCCCAGCCCAGCCCAGCCCAGCCTGGGCCGGGAGGCCACCGCGCTCCGCCCCGGCCGCTCCGGTGGCAGCTGGTGACAAAAGGCAGCAGGAACCTGGCTCTGAGAGCAGCAAACGCTGCAGCACGGGCTGTCCTGACCGCAAATTTGCATGCGAAACAAACACTGAGCACTGTGGGGTTTTGGTACCAAGCTATAAATATAACCTTCACTCAGCTCGAAGCACTTTGTTTTGTTTTTCTCTTCTTCAAAGCACCTGCTGTTTCCTTTTGATGCCAAATGGATTAATTATATAGAGCAACCAATGAATAAATAAATAACAATAAATTCCTTTCATCAGAGGATGTCCTGGTTTAGGACAGAGGAGTACAGCCTTTCATCTTTCTTCTCTTACCAGAAAAAGGAGAAGAAAAAGGCCTAGCTTGATAAGGAAACATGGAAAAATCCTTTCTTTTTCTGAAAACTAGTGTTGGTCAGTTTATCTAATAATTTACCAAGATTACTAAGTACATTGATTATATACAGATTCTCCACACTTAAACCATCCCCATTCACATTCAAACGTTTCTCGCTGACAATTTAATAAACTAACAGAACAATCCTGGTGTGTGGTAGGCAGCACTGGACAGCTGTAATGTGGATTTGTAATTCAGACCTTTGAGTGCTCCAGATTCCAGATGTGCTTTCATGGGTGGCTGAGCCACGGCTGGGGACAGTGACATGGGCAGGACCCAGTCCTTGGCCACATGTCATCATTGGCAGGGGGTCCACAGGACACCTGAGTTAACAGCACGACAAAAATACTCACCAGGCAACATCTGCCTATTTGAAAACTTTTTTACATTTTCTCTGTGTGGGAACAATTTACAGAACTCCTGTGAGTCAATATAGACTTTAGGTTTCTTTTGTACATTTTAGGCTTAACTGCAGCGGATGTATCATTTAAAAAGTGTGGTTTCAATTCATTTTAAGATTTAAAAGTATGTTTTAATATCAGACCCTGTGTGATCAGTTCATAGACAAAAGAAATTCTCATCCAAAATATTCACTTAGTGCTGATTTGAATAAAATTTTGAAATAATAGACAGATTCTGAATGCAGTCTTCATGAAAGAACAAACATTTAAGGATTTATGTTTTCTAGTTAGAAAAACCTTACTTTTGAAGTGTAAGAGATTGTTTAATGAAGCATTTATAAATGGGAAAGTTCATAGTTTTCTGTATGATTTTTTGCAATTAATTTAAATCAGTATGCATTTAATATTTTCTGCACAGACACCAATGCTGAAAAACTGACAAATGTGTTATAAATTGTTGCTTGAAAACATGGAACAGGCTGTTACAGTTTCAAATGCCAAAGAATAAATGCCACACCTAGGTGTTGATTCAAATATTGCAAGTAAAAATAAATTAACTTTTTACTCTAAGTTTCTATTTCCAAGCATCTGGTATGTGTGGGGAAAAAAATTTTAATACAAACCAAATCACCCAGAAAATGCATTCCTTTTTTGAACACTGGTCTGGAAATAGATAGAAAACAGGTTTTAGAAGGCAAAACATTTCTTGTTGCTGACAGGATCAATAGATCATGAGGAAAAAACAGAGATCTCCAACACAGGAAATCTGTGCAAACCGTAAACTATTTTGTGTCTGCCGCCGGACATTCTCACCCCCTGCTAACACATAAGATGAGCAGACGCTCACACACGCTCGCAGAGGGAGGGATGCGCCCGCGATCAGGTGTGGAGGCACCGGGGATGGGTTGTGGTTCCGGAGCCTCCAAGCCCCCGGGCTGGCTCCCTCTCGTGGTTGCCGGCAGCTTTTGCTTCGGGAAAAGGGAAAAAGGAGAATTCCGAGGCAATCAATAAACACTGGAGACGGTGACAGTACGAGAAAACGAAAAAACAAGTAAGTGGAAATGTAACAGATATAATAAGCATAACATAAAACCTTACAGAAATAATTGAATTTCAATCCCTTTTATTCCTAACAGGAATACTGGATGACATCAATAGCAATTGAGGATAAATTTAAAATTCATTACTGCTGTTGTCACTTGTGACTTCCATGGGTAATAGTGCTCAACAATGTTTAGCAACTTCAAGGCAATGATGTACTCAGAAAAAGCCAGCAATAGCAGCATTTTGGCTTTTAGCTAACCAAAATGTAGCACATTCAGAGCTATCACACAGTCAATAACTCTGTGACTTGTGGACTGTAGAATTTCCTGTGCTTTCCTCTGAGGCTTACGTGGGTTCTGGTGGCTCTGCTGAGTGGCCCGAGCCTGGTCCACAATGACAGCTCATGAGGCAAAATTAAGCCCTCAATTTCAGCTCGGGTTCCATGATCATCAGCAAGGGGAAGAATAGACCTGAATAAACATTTTTAGAAAGCACAGATACAAGATTTCCTGAGCTTTAAAAGATGCTTGAAATCACGTGGCTCTTCACAGTGCATGAGAGCCAAAAGGCAAACAGAATCTAATGGTATCCTGCACAACAAAGATTAATGTTAACAACACTTTGGTGTTTGTGTTCTTTGTGCACTGTCTCCTAAAGCACCCTGTCGGTTCTTTGCAGCTCCTGTGATTTCTATGCCACCTCAGGATGCCCAGAATTACACTGGTAATGATGTAATTTTTGGCTGTGAGGTATCTGCCTATCCTATGCCACAGCTTGAATGGAAAAAAAAGGGGAAGAAAATGTTTCTGCCAGGAGATGACACCCATGTCTCAGTTCAGGTAAAACTTGAATTTACCATTTCATACAGTTTGGGAACAGGAGCAGGGTGATTAATCGGCGAATTCCTCCTACAGAACACAATACTGTTGCAATAAATAGATTCCCAGCAGGGGCCCTGTGACTATGCAAAAAATGATGATTTGTCAGTGCTTCGGTAATCCCAGCAGAAGGAACTACAGTCAGGGTACCACTTATGACTCTTTAGGAGGCTTTAGTCAATCCAGTTGAAACTGTGAAAGTTCCCATGAAATGTCATGCCAGTCCATAAAACCTGGCTACTGAGTGTCAGCTTGGTCAGGCCCCCTTGACCCTAACAACTCCCCCATACTCCCTCTCCATCTCATCCTGAGATTGAGCATAGGTGGAATGCTTTGAAGAAGCAGCAAGTAGTGCTGGCACAAGGGATAGGAGAAACACGGGGAAGAGTGGCATGAAGAGGAACAGGAATGTGAGCACCCTGCAGGGCAGTGAAGGTGAAAGAGCAGATATGGGAAAGCACGAACTCAGAGGCGCAGAGCAGCAAGAAGGTAAAATACAGGGCAGCAAGAATAAGCAGAATTGAAGCATAATGGCATTAAAAAGAAAAAGCAAAAGTTGTAATGATATTTAATCCGTCCACAATTATTTTGAGAAATATCATGGTATCTCCTAGCTACTTAATTTCAACCATTTCTTTCCTTCTCAAAGGCAAGAGGGGGGCCTCAGAAGTATGGTGTGACAGGATGGCTGCAGATTCAAGGCCTCAAAAAATCAGATGAAGGCATTTATATCTGCCACACCAAAAATAAGCATGGTGCAACATATGCCTCTGCAAGACTGAAAGTCATTGATGGTAATTACTTTTTATTTGTATGTAGAAAATATAAAAATGTATACAAGCAGGATGCAAAGGATGGTGTTGTTGGAATGCAAATGAAGTGTCAGAGAAATTACCCAACGCTGCCCATTTTTTCACTCTTCTATGTGCTTTAATTTTACTTTATCCCCTAACAGGTTTCTATAGTAATATTTTGCTGCAAATTATACCGGCTTCCAGAAAATAGAAGGCTGTGGATTGGAGCCATACAGTTGAGACATGTTATTCCACTGTCCTTATCCCAGAGAAGTCCTTTGACCTTAGTGGGACCCAGAACAACAGCTGGTGTAGCTGAGGGAGTCTTTGAATCATGGCAGGTCTACTTAGCTGTTTATTTTTCATAAAATTGGGAAGGAAACAATTGTTCCTTAATGAGAGTGGTTCCAAAGACGTAAGAAATAGCTTTGCTTTGGGCCCAGCCCTGCAGAATAGTAGTCTTCTTCTTCCACAAAGAACTGCTTTTCCTGGCAAATTCAGGAATGCATTGTCAAATTTACCTCCTGATCTGGGGAAGTTTGTCACTTGCCCAGTTCCTACAAGTGGCTTTCAAAGCTTTATTTTATCTGGGAATATTTGCAGATGCACAGGAGCTGCAGAGGACTGATATCATAGTTTACTAGTATTAGGAATTAAATGCATTTTCAACACGTCCTCAGCACAGGAAAGACATGGCCCTGTCAGAGTGGGTCCAGAGGAGGCCACAGAAATGCTCCAAATGCTGGAGCACCTCTGCTCTGGAGACAGGCTGAGCACATTGCTGGTTTTAAGCCTGGGGAAGAGAAGGGTCTGGGGAGATCCCAGAGCCCTTACAATCCGTAAAGGGGGAGTACTAGAAGGAGGGAGAGGGACCTTTTGTGCAGGCAAATAGTGGTTGGACAAGAGAGAATAGTTTTAAACTAAGAGAGATTTAGATTAGCTATTAGGAAGAAATTCTTCACTGGTGAAGCAGTGACACAGGTTTTTCAAAGAAGCTTAGCTGCCCCATCCCAAGTTCAGGTTGGATGGGGCTTGGAGCAACCTAGGACAGTGGAAGTGTGCCTGCCCAAGGCAGGGGGTGGAACAAAATTAGCTCTAAGATCCATTTCAAATCAATCTCTTCTGGGATTCCATGATTCTAATAGAAATTTGCTCATGACCTGCAGTGGTATGAGGTCAAGCCATTGTCTAAAACTCCCATCCTTTTCATAGATAATAAGGATTCAGAAACTCTGAACTTGCTGTACAAATCCAAACCTATACCTTTCTCTGTTTCTTATCTTCAACTAATTTAATCCAGATTCAATTACATCTTACAGGCCCAACTCCTGCATTTGCATTTACTGCTGGCAGTAGAAGCGCAAGCTACAGCATTGAATACGAGGAGTACTATGACAATTCTGATAAGGAAGATGATGATGAATATGAATCTGGAGACTATGATAATGAAAACAACGCTGAATAATAATTTTTATACATCTGTTGTCCAAATCCTTTCACACTGCTATATTTACCAGTAGTCTCTGTTCTGTAAATGGCTCCTCTGATAACACACATACTCACTTCTGTATCCACCTTCCTGAAATACAGCTTTGGATGAAGTGTATCATACTACTCACCAGAAATAAGAACAGTAGTAACCCCATATATTTAGACTTTTGAATAAAATCCTGTAGCATTCACCTGTCTAGTAAGTATGCCAAAGGGATCCAATTTTATATTAATTTTTAAATTATCTTATAATTTCTTTCAAACATTCTAATTTTTCTAGCAAAAGTGCCAATAGTTGATAAAATTTTTACTTCATATCAATTTTTTTTTTTGTAAAGTACTAAGAAACATCAAGAAATTCTTCACATGGCAACAAGGCTAAGTAAGTATGGAGGCTGCAAAACAGTCTTTAATCTTCCTAGTTCATGTTTTTTCATAAGTTTCAGCAGGATTTTCCTTCTCATTTGAAATTTTTTGTGTCTCATCAAAGGTGAATTATCTGGCTTTTGTGGGATGATTTTGTTTACTGTTAATAGATACATGAAGAAATCACAGTCTAAAGCTAGTTAGTTTTACAGTCAATACTCAAACACAGCCAGAAAAAATTCCTTGTGTATTCAAACCTCTGAGCACATCTTTGGGTTCCTTCTTGTAACAGCTCCTGCATTTCTCCCCACAGCAATGGCTCCTCCCAGCAGCCTGGGAGCAGTTCAAGGTTTGGGATCATGATCTTCCCCCTGAACAGCATGCTGATTGGTGGGCATTCCTGCCGTTTAAAGGTAACAGCTGCTCTGTAGCTCAATGCATGCCCTTCAAACACACAGGGATTGCACTCCAGAGCCAGGATCTGTCCTTCTTCTGGGGCTGTGAACAAGCTGGCCCTATCCCTGAGCCATCAGCATTGCCCTGCAGAATACTAATAATCTTCTTCCTCCACGGAGAACCCTTTTTCCTGGCAAATTCAGGATAAAGATGCATTATCATATTTACCTCCTGGTCTAGGAGTTTGTCTGATCCGTGAACCAGACAGCAAAGGTGATGGAATCAAAAACACAGCACTTCCAAGGGCTGAGTGAGCACCCTCAGAAATTTCTCCAATTGCTTTTGTTAACTGATTACATGAAGGCTGGCTCTGAGTTAATGGGTAATGGAAAACACAAACCCTGCACGTACACCTCTGATTCTCACTGGCAGAGGGCAGATGAACAGCAGTAAATTACTGAACACATTCAGGACTAAGGCAGCAGAAGCTCAGGCACCTGTAGGCAAAGCCTAGGTATATGCAGGCTCCTTGGGCCGAGGCACAGCCCCATGCAGTGATCCCTGCACACACTGAGGTGACCACCAACCAGCTGGATTCATGGTGACAGGGAGGCTTTAAGGGCACTGTACACACACACCGTGTAGGACTTTTAATGCATATATACTGCCTTACAAATTCTTCTTTTAATGTGCTTCGTGTGCTTTTTTTTTTTTTTTTTTTTTTTTTTTTTTTTTTTTTTTGCTATGAGAAAGATGTCTTTTCAATTTGAAATTCTTAAAAATAATTGGCTATAGACTGTGTTTGCCCTGAGGTATTGACCTCTGTCCAGCAAACAACCCAGAATAATTTACTTCATTTCAGGCTTCATGGGGTATTGTCAACTTATGAGAACGTGTGTCATTGTGTTATTGGAAAAGATTGATTAGTTTTAGCTAGGAATAGGAAGTGGCTTTATATTTAACACTGATTTTGTTTTTATGGACTCTTCCTGGTCTTCTTAATGATATGTTAATAATTTGTTTTGCTTATCCATTATTTATTAACTTAACCATAAAATTATCTGATAGAAATTACTGAGTGCTTTTAATGGAACTATTTAATATGCAGACATACACTCAAGATCAATTGTGATCTGCATTGTAAATTAATGAATTAGATTACTAAAGTAATCATTAAATGGTGGCAATATATATTGGTATGGTATAGTACATGGCACAGAAAATAATCTTGAAATCATTAGCCATAGAAAGAAATTAGAATTCTTCAGGGCCTTTTGTTGTTGTTAATGGAAAATGAAAGCAGAAAGAAAAGAATGTTTGAATGAGAAAATCTGCAGCAGAACTCTAGCAAATAGCAGTCTGCAAGTGTTTGGCCTGATGGAGTATGTCTATTTAAGAAAAGCTAACAGTCCCAGAACAAAGAATTCTAAATTAAATATGTTGCATTTCTCTCTCTATGTGTTTTATATATATTTATTTGTAACTTGTAAATTATCAACCATTTCTTTCAGATAGAAAACTGTATTTTAGGGAAAATCCCAGTGTGATGCAAAAAAAAAAAAAAAAGGAACACTGATATCTTGGACAATTCTTAGTTTCGTTTTTGTGGGAAGGGACACAAACAGCTGGTTTTGCTTATGTACTTTAATCAAGTAATTTATTATTGAATTTTAAAAAGCATGGAGAAGGTTGAGTTCTCTCTAAGCAGTAGACTGAAATGGATCTCATTGTGAATGCATTGCCTGTAGCAACAGATGTGTTCTTGTACTCCAAAGGAACAGGAAGTTCGAGAAGTGAGGTTTATTCCGCTCAGTGGGAAATAAGTCCGCTTGAGCTGAAAACGATGTTTTAGTCCCGGTACTGTATTTTGCAAGGCAGACCTAAATCCTTCTTTAACTGAGCTTACACAGAAGACTGTTAGACTTTGTCACATGCAAGTCTGAACTTCATGGCACAGCTTCCTCCTATCACACAACCATCTGTCATTTCCCCCTCCCACATGAAGGTAAAGGAATTGTATAGAAGTTGCTAAAGAAATTACACTGTTTAATGCAGAAGGTCCTTTGGGCAGGACCCTGACACAGGCTGGGGTACTTTCACTATCTAGCATTATTACTTGCTGTGTTCAAGTTTTGTCAGCTCTTAGTCTAGGAATCCATTAATTCTTTAGCTGGAGCAGTTTTTTCCCCCTTAAAATAATCAGGATGTAGTTGACAGAATTTGGATATAGAAAGGCAATTGTCTGTGTTCCAGAGATTTGAATGATTCAATGATGGTCAAAGGGGTTGCCAATGCTGCCCTGTGTGCCTGAGCACAGCATGGGCTCCCTGCCTGCCCTGTGGAATAGCTTTGTGCTCTCCCCTTCTGTTGGTGCTCAGCTGTCACCTCGGGCAGGAGACCCAGGCCACGGGGGAGAGACATTTCTGGCTAGGAACAAACACACTCCGGACAAGCTGTAAATTGGCTCATCCTGCAGAGATACTCACTCACTCACTCATCACTCACACTCACTCACTCACTCACTCACTCACACTTAAGTACATATGCTATCCACAGACTCTGCTAGTGAACAATTTATTTATTTATTTATTATTAACCCCATTTCCATAATTTTGCTTCAGACAAATACTTAATGAAGGTATTTTGTATAAAAGTATATGGTTCAGTAATTCAGCTGTGATAGTTCATGTATAAAGAAACCACTCTTCCTTCCCTGGTTAAATTGTCACAATTGTTTCTCGACCTCACTGCTGAAGATTAATCCAGCAAACGCACCCAGTTCATGTTTTCCTTCAAGGTCTAAAGCAATTTCTATTTCCAGAGACGTCCTACCAGCGTGGGCCCCTTCTTTGGGCCTACTGGGCTTCACATGAGAATCTTTGCAATGTAGGCAATAAAACATCACAGAAACATTAATAATTTTACACCAACTGCTCAAGCCCTTCATCATGGCGAAGCGGTCGCCGCGCTGGTCCGGGCGGAGCTGGCGCTGCCCGGGTCCTCCCTTGTCCTCCTGTGTCCGCCCCGCCTCCGCCCGTGTCCGCCCCCGGTGCGCTCCGCGCGCCCCGCGCCGCCGGCGGCCCCGGCCTGGCCGCTGCCCCGCAGGGGCCGCCCGCTCGGAACGATGCGCTGCGCGTCCAGGTTGGTGCGCCCGGCGGTTCCTTGGCTGGGGCGCGCCGGGCGGAGCGGGGCCGCCCGTGGGGCCGGGCCGGAGCTCGCGGGGGTGGGAAAGAGGGAGGGCGGTGCTGAGGTCCGCGGTGCAGCGCTCCGGTGGTGCAGGGGCCCTGGGGTGCGCAGGCCCAGCCGGCCAGAGGGGCCGAAGGTGCCCGGGAGCCGCCCTGCCCAGGGGGCTGCGGCGGGGCTGGGCCCAGCGCAGCCGAGCCGGCGGCCCTGGCTGTGCTGCAAGGGCGGGTTACGCGTGGGGCCGGGATGCTGTGCGGGGCCGGCGGTGCTGTGCGGGGCCGGGATGCTGTGCGGGGCCGGGATGCTGTGCGGGGCTGAGATGCTGTGCGGGGCCGGGATGCTGTGCGGGGCCGGGTGCTGTGCGGGGCCGGCGGTGCTGTGCGGGGCCGGGATGCTGCGCGGGGTCGGCGGTGCTGTGCGGGGCCGGGTGCTGTGCGGGGTCGGCGGTGCTGTGTGGGGCCGGGATGCTGTGCGGGGCCGGGTGCTGTGCGGGGCCGGGATGCTGTGCGGGGCCGGGTGCTGTGCGGGGTCGGCGGTGCTGTGCGGGGCCGGGATGCTGCGCGGGGTCGGCGGTGCTGTGCGGGGCCGGCGGTGCTGTGCGGGGCCGGGATGCTGCGCGGGGTCGGCGGTGCTGTGCGGGGCCGGGTGCTGTGCGGGGCCGGGATGCTGCGCGGGGTCGGCGGTGCTGTGCGGGGTCGGCGGTGCTGTGTGGGGCCGGGATGCTGTGCGGGGCCGGGTGCTGTGCGGGGCCGGGATGCTGTGCGGGGCCGGGTGCTGTGCGGGGTCGGCGGTGCTGTGCGGGGCCGGCGGTGCTGTGCGGGGCCGGGTGCTGTGCGGGGTCGGCGGTGCTGTGTGGGGCCGGGATGCTGTGCGGGGCCGGGTGCTGTGCGGGGCTGGCGGTGCTGTGTGGGGCCGGGATGCTGTGCGGGGCCGGGTGCTGTGCGGGGCTGGCGGTGCTGTGTGGGGCCGGGATGCTGTGCGGGGCCGGGTGCTGTGCGGGGCTGGCGGTGCTGTGCGGGGCCGGGTGCTGTGCGGGGCTGGCGGTGCTGTGCGGGGCCGGGTGCTGTGTGGGGCCGGGTGCTGTGCGGGGCCGGGTGCTGTGCGGGGCTGGCGGTGCTGTGCGGGGCGGCGGTGCTGTGCGGGGCCGGGTGCTGTGCGGGGTCGGCGGTGCTGTGTGGGGCCGGGATGCTGTGCGGGGCCGGGTGCTGTGCGGGGCTGGCGGTGCTGTGCGGGGCTGGCGGTTCTGTGCGGGGCCGGGATGCTGCGCGGGGTCGGCGGCGCTGTACAGGGGCCGTGACCAGCAGCGGTCCGGTGCTCCCAGCGCCTTGCTCCCAGCGCTCTGCTCCCGGCATCCGCGCTGGGGCCACGGTGGCTCCATGCCGGGGGGAAGCAGCTGCGCCTGCTCCTCCGTGCCGCTGCCTCTGAAAGCAGTGCTGGGCTCCTGCGCCACTTCTTCCCCGAAGACCAGAAGCAGCCCCACTGCAGAACTTGCCCAAGATGAACGTCAGCCACTGAAACGGCCTCGAACGAGGCGGGAAGGAAGCGGGGCTGGGAAAGGGCTTCGGGAGACACCCACTGAGGTGTCAGGCATGTGCCTGGCATCCCTTGTGGGTTCGCTCCGCTGCTGGCAGCACTAGGGTCTGGCAGCGTGAGAGAGGCTAGTTTGGACATTTTTTTCAATACTTGAGTACAGGGCATGGCACATAAAAGGACCACTAAACTTCAATTTTTTTCCTGTCAACTGTGACAATTCAGGAGTTATACTTGTCAAGCTGCTCTTGGGTAGAGCTGGTTGAACTTTCTGAATAGGGTGTTTTCAATCAGCAAGTGTTGCTTAAAATCAAAATATTTGTGGGAATTTTTCCATGTCAGCAAAGCTTCGATTAGGAAACTCCCTAGTTTCCTGCCTTGCTTGACTCGGTGGCTGCTAGGAGAGATGCCTGGGACTTCAGGTAGTTGGAGAGGTGGGACTATAGCTACCCACTGAATTTTGTTCAGTTTATTCTTGAGTAATATGAAAACGTGATAAGTGTGGGGAAAAAAAAAAAAAAAGGTAGCATCTAATGTTTTCCATTAGGATATAAATCTATTTCCTAGAAAAAGTTCCTGTTCTTTGTGATCAAAAATGCCACTTCTTGTTCAGGTCTGTTTCTATGCCCAACTCAGTTAAAGCAGACAGCATCTGTCTGACTGCTGGACTCATCTCAATTGGTAACACAGCTGTTTTCTTAGGAATCACCATTCAGCTGTTGATAAGGGTTTGAGTAAAGGAGGTGTCCGAAGCTAGTTAGAGCAGAATTTCTACCACTGCAAAGTCCATTAGCCCATGGGATGATGAAGATTGAATTGAGAACACTCATAGGGACACTTGCCTGTAAAAACTTCAATATAGTTGGCTGTGAGAGCTGCTGTTCCATAGTGAAACAGTCAGTGCCCAGTGTATGGAACCAGAATGAATTATTGTTGTTGGACCCACCAGCGTTCTATGAATTCAAAAAATGCTGTCATGTGTCCTAGCATGATGACTGTGTATGTAATGTACTTTGTGTATGTAATGTACTAAATGTTTACCTCTACTTAATTCTACTTAAAGGAATTCTTTAAAAAAAATCCATGGCTGAAGTTTCTATTAGAACTGTTTAGCTCATATTCTTTATAGAAAACTTGTGTTGCTAATCTTAAAATGCTTCATTACAGGAAATTACATTCTGAACTATGTAGCTTCTTGACCCAAACTTCTTCTTTTTGTCATCAAGTTCTTATTCATGTCATTTCTAAAATTACATAATTAGGGTGTCTTGATGTACTGAAAAATCACCTGATCTTCAGAGACATTATTGCTGATGTTTAAAAAAAAAAGTTTAGAGGTAAGAAACAATTGTTCTCTTCTGTCATTTATTTTTGGTTTTGTTTGGACCTCTTCAGTTATAGTTATTGTCATGTTGTATTCCTTGGTTTGTTACTGGAGTGGAAAAAATGTGAAATGCATTGCTTGAAACAGATTATCCCATGGGGAAGGACCAGGGTGGGTTTCCTGCCTGTATGAGGTTGTGAGGTTTGATACCTCACAGAATTCATAGTGTTGTCATAGTTTTTTCTTGGTTTTCTTTTTCAGAGTGCTCCTTTATAGTGTGATTGTAAAATAGCAGTCCTTCTTGTCAAGCTATTCTGTTTAATGCCTTAATTTTTCTTCAGCTCCTATAGAAACATTTTCCTGATACATGTCTGTGTGAAGGTTAAGCCTTCCTCAACTTCTGATGAGAAAAAGCAGTGGGAAAATTTAAGCTATTTGGCAGTTCACTTTCAGGATGATCCATTATGTGTATATGTGTAGGTGATCCTGGTAACTCAACAAGAAGTACAAAGTTAACAGGTTTTGTTTCTTGCCAGCGAGGTTGTCATTTGCTTTTCAGTCTTACTTTGTAATACAGTTCAAGTTAATGTACTTTTTGAGTTACTTTGGTGTCGGAGAACAGCGGGAGACAGACACCATTCTATAATGATCAATCAGTCCCAGTTTATTAAGATCAGAAGGCTACATTTATATCGTTGTTAATTAGCTCATACATAGTGCAAAAGGGAAGCTCACCATTGGTCACACATATCACCACCAACTCCTCCTAAGTTTTAATTCTTTCGGTCAGAGCAAGCATTTTAGTCATTCTTTACCTATTACAATGTTTTGTTGTTTTTCTAACAATCACTCACAAGGGCACAGTGCCCTTGTCAGCCTCAGGATTAGGCTGAGTCCCAAATTTAGCTAATTCCACATCTGAAGGCTGCCGTAAATCAACATGTCCCCTGTTCTTCAACCATTCTTCCACAATATTCTCCACATTTCCCCCGTTTTCTTTAAAATCAATAATTATTGCATGTGTTGTTTTTCATTTTTAAGAAATCTTGAATTTTGAAAAATTTGATTTTGAAAAACCAAATTTTGAGAAACTAAGTTTTGAAAACTCAAATTTTGAGAAACTGAGTTCTGGAAAACTGACTCTTGAAAACCCAAATTTTAAAAGCTGAATTCTGAGAAACCAAATCTTGAAAAACAAAATTCTGAAAAACTGATTTTTGACAAACTGAATTTTGAAAACTGAATTCTAACAAACTGAATTCCAAAAAATTGATTTTTGAAAAACTGAATTTTGAAAAACATTCACTTTCACTGAATTGAAAACTCTGAAAAGAGATGCAGAAAGGTGTTCACTGACAAACTCATTAAAGATGTTAAAACTTATTTTTTCTTGGCTTTGAGTGTATCAAAAAGACATTTAAACTTGCTGTACGGATCAAAATTTCTCAACCACTTTCCCTATGTCAAATCACAAACTAACTTGTCACATTGTCCAAGGCAATTGATGATAAAATAAAACACAATAACAACATTTTGTTAAATCTCAACTTCAAAGCTTGACTCCCTATGGAAATCACTACAATGGAGTCCAACAATCAAATCTCAAAAGAAACCCCCAAGTCCTTGTTTTTGTTGATTGAAAGGATGTTCACAATTTTGACTCGTCCAGGTTCACGTGCCTGTTTTCTTGTTCTCAGTGTCAGTGTCTGTCTCTCTCTGGGTCTGGCACGGTCTCATGTTTTCTGAGGCCACTTCCATCTTCTCTCTGTGAAAATACAAACAAAAACTTTGCCCCAAAATTATTATTTTGAAATCAAAATATTTTTTCCAAGGGTAATGAATTATTGAAAAATTGCCAGTATTTGTGTTTCTGCTTTCACCACAATCTGAGCTATCACTTGGTGCTCAGAAGCTAGTTAAAATTCTGTTTCTTTCTTTTGGATACATTTTCTTTAAATTAAGGCATTTTTTTTTTCTTTTTAACTGTAACTAGGTAACGCTCTGAGTAACTCTGTTCTAACCATGCTTCCTTTCCATCCATGTCTGCGCCGCGCCGCTTTCTGTGACCTCTGCGGTTCGCCCTGCCCTATCCCGGCTCTGTGGAGGCCGTTGTTGTCACTGTAGTTGTCGCTGTTGTCGTTAGTTTTGTCTCTCGGTGCCGCTCTGTGGTGCAGCAATGACTGTCGTCGCTCTCGGCGCCGCTCCGCGGCTGTGGCGCCGTTGCCGGCCCCGCTCCGCACCCGCGCTCGGTCCGTTCCCTGTGCGTGCCCGCAGCTGCCGTGCGCTCCGCCTGTCGCGCTCGCTCCGCGCCCCGGCCCGTGCCTGTCCGCGCTCCTGCCCGCGCTGCCCCCTTGGCCCCGCGCTGCTCTGGCCCCGCTCTGCGCTCTTCTGCCTGTACCGTGTTTCCAGCGCGCCGTGCGCCGCTCCGCCTGTCCCGCCTGTCCCGCCTGTCCCGGGTAACTTTTTTTTCTTTGTTTTGTTTTTTTCCCGCGTGTACTGTCGTTTGTGCTTTCCCGCACACCGCGCGCTGTCTCCATCGCTTCGGTGTTTCCCGGCCACTCCCTCGGTTCCCTGCTTGGTCTCTGATAACTTATGCACAGTACGTGGATTTATAAAACAAGCCTTAGCCATCTTATATGCAAGAAGACTAGGGAGCCCCTCACAAAGATCCATTCCCTTAATCTGACGCTTCTCTAGGAAGCAAGTAAATAAATCAAATGTTGTTTGCCTTTCTGTTCTTACCGTCTCAGCGCTGTTGTAGTCTTGCAAGGTCCGGAAGTAAGTATCGGCCAAGACCCTCCGATGAGGTCGCTTGGGGTGTGGCAGATTTCAGCGTCTGCTTATCACCGTCTTTGCTGCTTAAATAAATCATAAGCTGCTTGCCTCTCCATCCCTAATACGTCAGCGCTGTTGCAGCTCCCCAAGGTCTCGGCAGCACGTATCAGCCGGGCTCGCCTATGCGGACACCCAGGGCTCGGAGCGCCGTCAGAATGCTCTTATCGCCGTCCTTGCTGCTGCAGGACCTGAACCCTCCGCTGTTCCGTCCTTTCCGACCGTGGTCCTTGCGATCATCACGTCGCGGTCACCATTTGTCGAAGAACAGCGGGAGACAGACACCATTCTATAATGATCAATCAGTCCAGTTTATTAAGATCAGAAGGCTACATTTATATCGTTGTTAATTAGCTCATACATAGTGCAAAAGGGAAGCTCACCATTGGTCACACATATCACCACCAACTCCTCCTAAGTTTTAATTCTTTCGGTCAGAGCAAGCATTTTAGTCATTCTTTACCTATTACAATGTTTTGTTGTTTTTCTAACAATCACTCACAAGGGCACAGTGCCCTTGTCAGCCTCAGGATTAGGCTGAGTCCCAAATTTAGCTAATTCCACATCTGAAGGCTGCCGCAAATCAACATGTCCCTGTTCTTCAACCATTCTTCCACAATATTCTCCACAGTTTGGGAATGTCTAATAAAAGATATATTGGAATAATCTGTTTATTAAAAACAAACTCAAGTACACTTCACCATTTTGCAGTTATTTTTATGAATGTACTGTAATTGGAGTTTGCATTTATTATTAAAATGATTGCAGTGTGACTCTTCAGTGTGTAGCTCATTAAAAACAGTGATTTAAATACAAATTATAGTTTCTTAAGAGATTTCTTTAGTTAAATTAAGAATTTCTGCAGAAAAGAAAATTAAGCCATAGATCTAGTGAATTAAATTTTATATAAAACATGAAGAAATAATCCCTAAACTATACTAATATATGTAATAATTAGCATATGGTAGTTTCAAGTACATATACATTAGCATTCCGGATTGAGGTTCATCCAGTGTGAATTTGAGTGTGATTTAATATTGGGAAAGGGATTAGCAGCCAGGTCTGCAATTGTTTTCCCAGCTCCTTCATAGTTCAGCACACAGTGTTTCACACCTGGGGAAGGGGAGGGTGCATTTTCCTTTTCTGCATGTTTCTGTGATCTAAGGAACATTCCAATGGACTGTTCACAGAATGTGAAATGTAAAAGGCAGATAGAGCAGCAATGTAACTTCCTCCTGAGAGCTCCCCTGAGCTCTTTCCTCATTCATGGGCTTTGGTGCAAGTGACAGTACAAAACAGAGGACAGAGAGAAGTCAGGCCTTGGTAAATAGCCAGAGTTTTCATTAGTTGAACTCTGGGTGATCTTCAGAGTTGTAAAAAGAGTGATTGCAACAAATAGCAGGAAAATATTGACAAGGATGATTTGGTGTTTTGGATACCAGGGGAGCTGAGGCTGCAAACAGCAGCTGTAAAAGTACACAGATCTTCCCCAGATTAAATGGCCTAATTGATTTTGAGGCAGTTGGTTTTAGTTGTTTTAACAAGGAGCAGATTTAATTGTTCTATAAAAGCTTTGGCATAGCTGAATTAATAGTTAAATTTTATTAATTAATTGCAGAATTCTGCATTGTATCTGTTTTTGAAACATTCCAAGGATTTAAGTCCTGATGATGAGATTGAATCCTCAAATGGAATGTTGAACAACCCCTGCATCACTTTTTAGATGCAAGTTCTCATTGATGGTATATATCATTCAGTTCAAACCAATGTCTTGTAAACTACTGTGGAGGGAAGAAAACTTTTTCGATAGGAAGAAGTTTTTTGATATGTAGCATGCATTTTTGAGAGCGTCCTCTGATCTTTTTCATCCATGCACAGATTAATTTTTTTCTAATGGTTTGAATTTCATGCAGTTTGCCTTACAAGTGCTAGAACACTGAGCCTCTCTGACCTCTGAGAAAAGTGAATTTTTTATACTGCAATTCTTTGGAGTTTATTTTCAAATGGGTTTTTGTTATCAGAAAATGCTTAAAATTTATGAGTTTTT
This sequence comes from Sitta carolinensis, assembly GCA_032173965.1. NCBI lineage: Eukaryota > Metazoa > Chordata > Aves > Passeriformes > Sittidae > Sitta > Sitta carolinensis. The sequence goes on from CM063294.1 coordinate 765,767, forward strand.
TTCAGAGATAATTAGGGAGTGTGAAGATCTAGTTTCATTATTGTTGATAGAATTTGGCATGAAAGCCTTCTAAACAGCTTAGGAAGTCTCAGCCTAACAATTCCTCTTTATTCTAGAAATATTGGAAAATATTAAATATGATCTTATTGTAGTAATACTGGAAAATGGTGACTATAAGGCCTGATGTTTGAGCAATCCTGTCTTTTTCCCCCATAGGGCATTGTGGGCCATTATGTAACAGGAATGTTTCTCTCAGAACTGACTCAGGAAATGGATCTGGTAAGCATGGTTTGTTTTTTTCTTCTGCAAGGGATGCTGGTAAAGCCTTTCATGAGAAATATTTCTTAGCCATGAAGGGATTAAAACACCTTTCTTCTCGGACAAAAATACATATCGACACAGGAAATTCTTAGTGCAGGGACTCGTTCAGTACCACACACATCAGTTCTCTCATCACTGTCACCAGAACTCATAAAGTGAACAAACAGTTGTATTTCTGCTCATCACTTTCTTTTGCCTACATCTTAACCTGAGGAAATGCTCAGATCTGTCCATCCAGAAAGAAAAACCACCTTGAAGGAGAAAGATTAGGCAAGTCAGTAACCTGATGAGACCTGCATTTAGTGCTGGGCCATAATTTTCATTTCTGGTGTCAAATAATTAATCTGTGAAATATCCATCTAGTTTTAGCAAGGAAGAAATGTTGTTTATTCTGTCCTTACTTTTCTTAGGTTGATTATTCAAGACCTTCAGCAAAGCCTTGTAAAAGAGCTGCCTCGTTTTGTGATGCCTCTTTGAAGGACATACTGCTGCTTGTGTGGTCTTGTGAAGGAGGTGAGGCTTTTCATTGTTGAACCTAAATTGCTCACATAATTTCCCCTCCTTTTTTTTTATGACTTGATGAATTCTGTGCTTAAATCGATTACATGGTACACAGTTAAGCTCCAGTGACCAAAAGAGGTTCAAAGACAAAATGCCTGTCTTCTTTCTTCCATGTCTCTCTTGCTGTTTCTCCATCTCTCTGCCATCTCTCTATGTCTTGCCATAAAGGTTGAACTGTCTAAATTCTGAGCTTGTCTTCTTTTATATGTTTTTCTTAATTTAATTTGATCTCAGTTTAGCTGGGCCCCACCAATTCAGTATTTGAAAAAGAATTATTTTATTGAACTAGGAGCAACCAAGAAGAAAGACAAATTCTTGTGGTAAGGCAGAACTGTCAAATCAGTCCAAGGTGTTTTTTGCCTTGAGCAGTTCCATCATCCTCTCTGTAACATTTTGGAGTAACTAAGTCTGTAAACTCTCCAGAGCCTTGGCAGGAGAGGGTTTTCAGTTGTGTGTTCCACAAGTGTAAATTTTATTACTTGTGAGTTCTGGTTGCTGTTTTCTGCAGTACTTCCTTTACATTAATTATTGTGGGTGAAGAAGCACAGAGGAGCTGCTGGTCAACAACTGGAAATTTAGCCTTATTTTTAAGACTAGAGCTTGGAATAAAAAAGAAGGCTCTAGATTTAAAAATGTGCATACTAGAGTCCTCCCTTTGCAGTGAGCTGGGGTTTATTGTGAATGACCAGTTTCTTGTGGCAGCAACTTTCTTAATCCTTGTGCATGTTTGATGCTGTTCTTTTCCATCCACTAGATAACACATGAAAAAGGACATGCAATTTACAAGTGGAGAAAAAGCTTTACATTTTCTCCTTTGTTTCTTGCCTTGCTAATCTACCCTGGGGCTCTGTGGTGTTCGCAATCTTCCACTATGTTTTTATTAGAAGGGAAAGGTTTTAATATACAGGTTTACAGATAAAGTAGCTACTGACTTCGAATCCAATGGCTGTATCTATCAGACCTGACAAAAATTGAAAATTAATTTTTTGAACTGCTAGGGAATTCAGATTTCAAGGAATAAATAGCAGAAGAAATCATGAGGTTAAATAAAGGAATATTTCTTTTAAAAAATTAATTAAATTTTCTTGGCTGACACAGACTGAAATTGATTCTTTGAACTTGATCCTGATAATATGGAGATATTTACCAGGTAAGGATTTAGGTCAGAAAAAGCTGTTCAGATGTTTTAGGACAGACAGAAGTGGCTGACACTTCATGACACCTCATGTAAGAGTGAGGCTGACAACACATTATATGGTGCACATGTAAATTTGTTTCTAAGTACAAGAGCTTCAGTTCTTCTGCACTTGTAATTTGAGACCCCTGTTTCTCAAATTTCTGTTTCTTTCAATATGGAAGGGATGCTCTAAGAAAAACAGAAGCAAAACCCTTTTTCAAATTCACCACAGTATAACATATGCACCTGAGGAAATTTCAAATGACAAAGTAATTAGGAAAACATATTAATGTTTATGTTTAATCATGGTCAATTATCATAATTAACATCTAAACAAAGCAAAATTTTAGAAGAACCTGAAACCTGGGTAAAGAAAAATGATGGGTTCCTATAGAGATTGGCTGTGGCAATATACATTCATTTGAGAATTCTTCCTGAAAATGTTTGTTTGTGTCATTAAGAGTTTTCCAGATAATCTCTTTGATGTATACCCAGTTGCCCCAGTATAAAAATGAAGAAGTAGAACTGACAATTCTGTGGTCCTTGGATCAGAGTGTGAGAGCCCAGCTCCAGCACAGCTCAAAGGTATATACATTTTGTAAACCACAACATTCGAACTCAAACAATCTGTGCAGAAATGAACCTGCCAATACATCTCACCCATAAAAGCTCTTGAGCTCAGTTGCAGGAAAGTGACTGGATGGAGAGATAAGGAACAGCTTAATGTGATGTTCAGCTGATCAGGCTTCCTACTATGTATGCTTTGGAGTTTTGGTATGCAAGGGGTTAATATTTTAACAGCTATGTTCATTAAACAATTTTAGGTTACTTTGCATTTCAATTTTTTATTTCAAACATTTAGCTAGGTCCTGCTATATTATGTTATATTTCACAGCTGGGTACACAAGATTTATTCTTTTAATAGCTCTGTTCTTTTGACAGTTATTCATTTATGTGGTTTCCACTGTATTTCTCACATTACTTGGCTTTTCTGCATTTTAAATATGGAAGAGGGAAAGTAAGATGCATTTTTGAAGAAGCAGCAGTTAATTCACCTTAACTGTAGGGGACAGTCATAATGTAGATATTATAAAGAGAATGTCAGTAAGATGAGATCAATTGATCTTGAGAAAGTATTCTGCTGGAGCCTCAAGCAAATCTTTAGCATGAATTGTGACAGTGACTGAGATTTGGTTTCACTTGTGTAACACTCCTTCCTTGCTTTCTGGTGGACAGTCCCAATCTCCAGAATATTTTTACCTCTTCAGGTTTGAAATGTACTTCAACTTTCTCACTTAGTATTAAAAAGAAAGTTTTACACTATACTGAATTACTTTCCATTAAAGCAATGTGTTCCTTTCAGTTGGTAAATCTGACTTGTTATTTTAAAATCTGGTGTATTTCTCTAATGCTAAGGAGCAGGAGGTACCCAGTAAAAGTGTACTGGTGCTCCAGGTATTTTCATGAGCAAAATTCCTACTGATGGCACTTCAAAGGCAGTGTGGCTCTACAGTAGTTGTCATTTTCATCTATAATTTCTCTTTATTATTATAATATTATTTTTATTCTTTTATTCCTAATATTATTTCTATTATATCATTGTAATTACTCTTTTCCCTTTATCTGAGGTTGAGGGTTTCTGTTTCACCTGTTATGCTGCCTGATGGGAGTGTAACTAGTTTACAATGTAAAGTGTGCTATGAGGGGTTGGGTAGGAGATTGTATCCTAAGCTTTTTATACCATACTTAGAGAGAGCTGGAGGAAGCATTTGTGTGTGGGTGGAGAGCAGACAAAAATGGGCAGTGCATTATTTATATTTAGTCACCTGGAGCTCTGTCATCAGTAGGAAAAATGTCCAAGCTGACCCTTTGTCAGCTCAGCAGTGTGCTGTGAGTGACCACAAGCCTGGCTCTGCGACTGCACTGTATGGGGAGGGTTAAATGGTTAATTAATGAGGAAAATGCTGGTTAGTGTTTCCAATTGGTATATTGGAGAGCACTTGGAACAGAAAGAAATAACCTGGACTGAAAAGACTTGGTGAAACACTGTAGGATGAATTTAAGAAAACAGATTTGTCTTTGTTCATTGTTTCTCTTTTTCCCTCACCCCATCAGTGGACATGAGTCAAACTGGTGACAAATCATATTTCATACACTGCCTTTGCCCATGGCCTGTGCTTCTATGCCAGACTGGGACAGGAGGAGTTCTGCAAGGCTCTCCTGGCATGTAACTGTTCAAGGGATATTCCTGAATTCCAGCCTCACTCTTGACCCCTAGCTCATTGCAAATGCACTTTCAAAGTGATTTTTTTTTTTTCAATGGTTTGATTACATTATCTGACAGTATTCTTTAGTTTACAGTCAAATTTTTGTTTTGTTCTAGCAGGCTTGGTACAGCAGCCCCTCATTGGTGTCGATAGATTCCCATGGTCTGGAGCACAGTATTTGCCAGCTTGTCTAGCAAAAGCTGTGTGTGAAGGCATCTGAACTCTCTGTTTTGGTTCTTTTTTAAACATTTTCAATCTGGCATGCTGAGCTGCTTGTGTGTACTCTGCATCTCAGAGGCAGCAGAAGGCAGCACTGGGTGGCTGCCGTGCCGGTGCTGCTGTAGCAGCTCAGAGAGCAGCAGATGGCACGCTGCCCCCATGGCTGTAAATCCTCACATACGGGTCCTGCTGGCAGCTCTCTGCAAACTGGCAATGAACACTTGGAAGCAGAAAAGTCAGACATACATCAAGTTATTAAGTTATTACACATTTATATAAATATTCAGGATTGCTTGGACTATTTTATTTACAGAATGGATAACTGAAATTTTGCATGCTTCGGCCATATTGTAATGACTTTGCTCATATGCTTGCATACAAACAGAAAATGGTTAGAGAATGGTGAGGAGTCTAATGAAAACTTATATAGAACAAGTCTTTTATATAAATATACAAATTTTGTTCATTAATTAATTCATATACTTAAACATGTGTATGTAATAAAAGCAAACTCATTATAGAAAAAGTGGCTAGGTAAATGAATGCATTCTTATTAACCTGCCCACTGGGGCTTACTGACTGAGGAAGGAGAGCAAAACCTCGGAGATTTCTTCCATGATGCTGTAATACACTTTTAGTGTCATAACCATTCCAGTACAAAAATAATACATCAAGGTACTGTCTTTGGAACAGACAGACCTTTGAACGAATATATACTTATTAAATTTCTGTTGAATACTGGACTGGACTCTCCGTACCAGGTACTGTATATGACTGTTAAACTGGTCTATCAATTGTCTATCAGTACGTATTTTAATGCTGGCATGACTTAGTTTTCATAGTGTCACTCTTTTGTGGTGTTTTGCTGGTTTGGACGTTGGAAGGGTAGGAGGAAGAAAATTGACTGGAAAAGCAGTGCTGCTAAGCAGGCATTTGCCCTTGGAGGGGGAAAAAGCAACAGGGGAGGTTTTTAGCCTTCCTGGAGCAGTTCATTGTGCAGCTATTCCTGATTCTTGTGGGACAGGCTGGATCAGCAGCCCGTGGGATGGGCAGGGTTTGGCTGTGGCTGCCCCTAACTGGCCAAGGTTCAATAAAACTGGTAAGTCTTGACGATTAATGTATCAAAGGAAATGCAACTGAGCAAAGGTAGTTACTGAAATTTCTTCAGTTCAATTAGAATTGTTAACTTGGAACAAGTTTAAGGTGACTTCATACTCGGGAGTTCTGACACTTGTAACAGTTCAGTTTCCACATGTACACTGTCACAGTCAATGTAAAAAAGAGATTGCTTTGGTTGAAGATTTTTCTCACAAGGTTGCATTGTGTTATTCTGGAAGTGTGTTCTTGAAAAATATACTCTTAGAGACAGAAAGTTCTTTTTATTGTTAGTTCCTTTGTATCTTATTTTTCTGGGGAAATGCTTCTAGTCGTTAAATATTTTGTGATTGAAAAGAGAGTCCTTTATCGGCCAGTGGAGCGGGGAAGGAGCCCTGGGGAGGTTTCCGTGGTTCCAGGCGCTGTCCCTGCGCCGAGCCCGGCGCGCGGCGCTGTCGGACCGCGCCTCGCCGCCGCGATCTGCTCGGAGAGCGGCGTGTGCCAGGCCGGGTGCTTGTTTGGCCTGTTACAAGGAGGATTTTTATTAAAATGCACTTAGGCAAGCTCTTTACTGTGAAGTGATTAACTGTTCCCTGCTCGGATCTTTCTCATCCAGTGAGAATGAGTTCAGAGAAGTCCGGGGGTGGTTAATCCATCCCGGGCGCTGCAGTACGGAGAACCTTCTGGAAATGAAGAACCCTGGCAATGGGGTGTTCCAGCTAGCCGTGCTTTCATTTCGGCCCAGCTTTAAGTAGCAATGATGGGGACCCACGGTGGGAGAGCAGGAGTGAAAATCCTGGCTGCAGGGTTTCTGTGGAACTGCTTTATATACGTGTGGCAAGATGCAGCCACCACCAGGCACCAGAGAGGTGTTGGTCACACAATCTGAGAACCTGGGCTTTTAGACTTGGCAGATCTGCAGTATCATAAAAAAGTATTTCAAGGGTTTAGAATTTAGAATACATTGTGTTTAGAGGGGAGGGAAAAAAATACTTTTCTTGCTGGATTGTATTTGCAGTAGCTGAAAGCCAGACGTGTATAGCCAGGTGTCACCTAAGAACTGAACACAGGCTTGTCCTCTCACCTGGAAGGGGTGTTCTCTTGACTTGTTATTTTGAGATTTCTTCAGTATCTGTATATCTCTGTGATTACATTGCCTGCAGACACAAAGCATGACCTAGCAAAATAGAAAAATACATTTATTGTGCAGCATGTGACCACTTTTCCCCTGTGCAATATGAGAGCAGAGGTCTGCAGCAGTCCCACTGCCTTCAGTGGGACCCTTGAGGGTGGAGGAGTTGAGCTGTGAGTGGCTCAGCAAAATCTCTGGGCCCTGGCATCTCCATGATTAATGATATCTTAACCCTTATGAATGATTATTCTTTCCTGGCTGTAAAATACATACACTGTTTTATTTCATTACCACAAGGTGAAGATCCAACACTGACAGGTGCCGGGAATTAGCAGGCAGTTTTGAAATTATTCTGTGCACTAGAAATTAGATCTCATTTTAATTCACCTTTTCCAAACTAGTAAATGAGGTTAATGCCATACATATTCAGCTGATATGGATGAAGAAATTGATATAAAGTAGATCAACATAGCTACAGGGCTACTTTAATTTATATGTAAAGAGGCAGTGATAAATGAAAGTAATGTAGTAGTGGTCACTAAACTCCTCAGCCATCAGGGATTCAATAGTGTTAGCTGCTCATTAAAGACATGGTTGGGGTTACCTCAAACAGAAATTTGAAAAGAAATAGGCAACTAACCCTTAATTATCAAAACGTAGAAAATACTAATTATGCCTTAATTAGCTTTTCTTTTAATGTACTGAAATTGTTACTTTTTGTGTAGCACAAATGGATAGTTATATCAACAATAAATAGGTTGTTTTAATAACTTTCTTTTACCTCTGGGAAAACCACACTCCAATTTTTAATATGCAATAATGCTTCTCTCTAGCCTGTAGGAGATGAAAATTATTAAGTAGCTTTATTTTTTGAAGATCTTACAGCAGCTTTGGGAAGAATTATTTCACTATGCATCAATTATTTTTAATTGAACTGAATATATTTCAGATTGCATGAAATGCCTCTCGTTTAAGTTTAACATTTAGAGTTTGTTAAGGAAATATCAAAGTGAGAATTGGATACTACTTATTTCTGTGACATATTCTAGGAAGAATAAAAAATTTTCTTTTCAGAATAAAATATTGTTTCAGAACAAAAATATTATCACTGGTATTTTTCCCTTCACTTGGCCAAATCTCATTTTTACTCTGTTTCACAGCTCTCACACTGTTCTCATCCAATCCCCCTGCAATTTACATAGGAAAAGAAAGTCGGAATTAGTTTTGGTGGGTCTGGGATCCTCTGGTGCTGATGGAAAGCTCCAGCAGCTGTTGCACAATTCCTCTCCTCGTGAGGTGCCCTGAGCCTTCCCCCCTGGGTGTGTGCAGGAAGGAACAGCACTGTGGTTTATGAGAGACAGCAGGTTTGTCCTTTTCCAGCTACAGGATGGCAAGGAAGCACTAAGTAGTGTTTGTCATAAAAAATCTAAATTCACTTAACAGCCTATGCTGAATTAAATAGAAGGTAAGTGCAAGTACAGAAGTCAAAACAAGTAGTTCTTAGTAGTAAAACCTTGGCAAATTTTAAATCATGATGTCTTGTCCTTTAACTGCTTTTGGTAATGTCTTAATTGAATTTCTCCATTACCTGGAAATTCTGTACAACAAACACACTATCAGGACATAGAGGCAAACACTCAGAAGTTTCTGGAATCAAACACTGGGTCCCTCATTAGATTGAGTTGTAAAGTGTTCTTCATTTTATATGTCCTCAATTCCATCATTTTTTGCATTGTTGTTTTGCATGTGAATTGATGCTTTTCTTCCTGGACTGTATAGCACATTCCCTTCTGCATTTGCTCAGGGAACTTTTATTCTGCTTTCTCTTTTCTCAAATTTTACATGATATACTCCTGCCTTCCTCCTTCTCTTACAATGATGTCTAAAACATTTAAGTCCTTAAAACCTCCTTTTCTTTTTTTCCCTCTGAAATGCAGTGTATTTGCTGTTGTGTCACACCTTTGTCTCTCTCACTCGTTACCTTTGGACTTCTTGCTCATGACAACTAAACCTGCATGAATCATTATAGAGATATTCTTTACTCACATGTTTGCAAATAAAGCACTGGTTTAAGTGCCATGCTATTTTATTTTAGAATTTTATAACAGGAATCAGGCAATACTAAAAATAAATAATAAGCACAGTTCAGTTCTTCACTTGGCTGTAGCTGAGTTTTATTTTGTAGCTGCTAATAAAGGCACATTATCATGTTCAGGGATTGCAATTATCACTGAAATGTGTATGTCCATTAACTGCAACATTAGGCTGAGGGTATAATTACTGTCTAGAGCCAATATCTGTGTGAAGTTACGTCTATGATGCTATTAAGCTATAAGCAATATTTGTAAACTAATATTTAAACATTTCAGAATTGATTCCATCACTTGCAGACTTAAAATCCAATCCTGCTTCCACTCCAAATTATTGATGACTTAAGTGTTTGGCAAATATATTATTGAGTTATTTGTGAGTATAATTTGTGATGTGAGAGAGAATACTGTCTTTCTAATAGCAAGTGCCCAGAATGAGCTGAGCTGGTGGCAGGAGGAGAGAGAAGCCGTGGTGACAACAAAAGGGTGATAAAATAGTGGTACAGTGTGTCAAAAAATACTGCAAACAGGATGAATTTTTCTCAGAGTTACACTTCAGACAATTTAGTACAGCAATCTCACCACATAAAAACCTGTTGCATGCTTGGAGGACAAGAAGAAAAAGGCTTTCCTAATAATATCACAAGTGTGTTTTGAAGAGGAATGAGGAAAATTGTAGTATTTCTGCTGACAGAACATGAAACTGCCTGTGAAATTAGATGGATAGTTCATTTGCAAAAACTAGTCTAAGTCACCTGTCAGTAATTTCACACATGTGGAGATGTTTGCATCTGTAATGAAGTGACCTTTTGCCACATTTTGTTTTATATGCAAAATATGCATAGTAGCAATTGACTTTTAAATGCTGTGTAAATTAATTTCCTTGGCATGTGAGTGGTAGCCATCCCTTTGGTTAATTTGGTTACCTGTCTCAGTAATGGATAGTTAGTGAATGCTGTCTGGCAGTAAATGTTAAGAGACTCAGTCTTTCAGCGTTTTACATCTTATTTTGAATGCAAGTGCATTTTAGGTTTTTCTAGGACAGAGGATATTGCTTAGTGATTTTTTCCTGATACAGATATACCTCATAGATACCTAATAGAATTCCTCTTTCTGCTTTACAATAGTTGTTTTGGATTCACCTTTCATGTGTGTCTGCTTTGTGGATTTCTAGCCTCTGCTCTGTCTTTGATGGCCAGACTTGGTTGCTCTGACACTGTTTAGTTTTACTACCCACATCACTAAATTTGACTTTGTATTTATTAGATTGTTTGTATTTTTTGTGTTGATTATGTCCTTTGTTTCAAAATTCATGTATTTCACCTCAAGCAGATTTCCTTCTCTGAATAACCTCTAACTGCTGGGCCCTTTCACTTACGCTACATTTCCCAAAGCAACTTAGCAAGAAGGAATAAGTAGCAAACAGGGCATCTTGGGGGAAAAGCAACCCCAGCAACCCAGGCTAACTTATGACTTACTTATCTAAAATATATTGGTTTCATTGCTGTACATTGGCCTTGTATCCTCATTCTTTAAGTAGCTTAACGAATTAATTTAATAGATCTTGCAGTAGGTAAATTAACCATCGGAGTTCAGAGCAGAGTGAATAATTCTTTCGACTACAGCAATTTTTATGATACAAGTTAAACTTAATTATGAAATTGCTTATTGCATATTTGTGTAATTCAAAAAGAGAGAATATGCAAAAAACCCACATCATAAGTACATCTGTCAAGAAAAGAACAATCCAGCAAAACCCCAGGAGCTTAGAAAATTATTGTTGATACTGGATGAGCTATCCATGGCTCTGTTTGGGTCCTGGGATTGTGGTGTGCACTGTCCAGCGCTGCTGAAAAGGGGGGTTTGTGATTTTACCTGATCAGTTGTTAACTTCTCCTTTAAAATTTCTTATTAATTGAATTTAGATACCAGCAATCAATGTATTACAAAAACCAGAATTACAAAGGACTTGCTGTTCTACCTTGTACTCTCATATCATGACTCCTGCTTTTTTAATTAAATAGGATTGGACAGTTTGCATTCCTATTATGGTCTGTTAATTGGGTTTTTTTCATGCTTTTTAGAGTTATTTACAAGTATTTGTGTGGAAAGAGCAATGTTGGCCTGATCAAGTGTTCATGGAGTAGCATGTACAAAAAGCTTTGTCTCTTCTGTCAAGCTGTTGTAGTCTGACCAGCAAGGCATCACTTCCACTCCAGAAGAGAGTGAGTCGGTGGAGCTGAGCTCCTGAGGATTCTTTCCTTCAGAACAGTGGTCATGAGCAGTATATAGGATGGGAAACCTTTTGGCATTTGAGTTAGAAATGAGGCTTCAGCTAGTTCCTCTGTTTTGGAGTTCCTTTGATCTGTAAACTTTCCAGGTGCATGAAGACATCATATTTCTCAATCAAAGTAAAAAAATAAAATTTATTTGTACTACCTTTGGCTTCACATGATTTACGTAGACATTGTCTGGGAGTGTCAGATGGAGAAAACATCCACATCACTGTAAAATGCTTCATGATGAATAAAGGGTAAAGACTCCTATGAGACAGCTAAGATGTCACACCTACTTCCTTCCTTTTGCACCTGTGTGACAATGACTTCACCACGGCAGGTCTGCACAAAAATCTCTGCAGAAACTGCATTTTTCTTATTCGAGGACAGAGCTTCCAGAAAGCACTTCTATTTCTATTTGGGTGGTGGTTCATGGCTCATCTGAACATTTTGATAATACTTGAACTCTGATATTTTTTTTCTTTTCTTTTAAATATTTGAACCATTTACTCTTTTCACCCATTTTATTGTACCATTAGGAAATGCAGTAAAATGTTTTCAAATGTCAAGCTTAACTGGGAAAATACTTAAAAATAATAAAAAACAGAGGCTACTTTTGCTTATGTGATTTCCTTTGGTATTGAAAAGCCAAAGAGCACACAGGTATGGTGTTAGAGGGTACCAGATGGTGTTTTTTTCTCCAGAAAAAAGAAAATGAACCAATTGCCTCTCTATTGTTTCTTTTTTTTTTTTTTTTTTTTTTTTTTTTTTTTGTGTTGCATAAGAAATTAGGATCTTTTTTTGAGATCTTTTGCCAAACCAACCTACTTTGGGTCATTCTGCTCTTCAGGGAATATTTGGCTTGTCACCTGCAATTCTAGGAGCACTCATAAAGGCCCAGGTGAGAGGTCACTGTTAGGATGCTTTCCATCCAGGTCAGGTGAGCCATGAGAGATAAGCAGCTTCCTTTAGGAAACTACAGTAGGGCTGGTACAGATATTTTGAAGAAGTCTGATTCTTCAGAAGCTTTCAAGCTGTTCACATTAGTTTATTTTTTCAAGGTGAAACTGCTCAGGCTAGAAAGTCTTCAAGGTGTTAGAGACATCTTCTAGCTGCACAGGCTTTGCAGCTGCCTTCGTTTTATACAACCCCCTGCAGAAGTTATTTCCGAGTGTCATGCCACTGTGGCTGAATTTAGTGCAGTACCAGGACTACTTTGTAAAGCTGCCAGTACCCTTGAAAGTTCAGGCAATATCCTGAACTACTGGGATTTTCAGGAAATTGATACTTTGCAAAGTAAATCTAATGATTAATATTTATTAATAATTGTGTTGATCCTTTTAAGAATAGTTTTAAGTTGTGCATGCTGTGAAATCCTTTATTTGTTTCCTTTACAAATAAATAAATCCATCAGTCCCATCTGTTGGGAAGCATGGCCTGTGTGAGAGGCAAAAGGTCAGCAGAAGGAACACAAGGAAACGAGCAGGAATGTGCTCTGTGTGATGGTCTGGGGTGGGAGTGCTTTTGCTGACCATGCAGTGAATAATCAAATGCCTGTTTGTTTGGTATTGTATGTCACTCTGGGTGATGAACAAACGACACGAGACCTCGTTTATAAAAACTTCATCTGACCCCCTTTATATAGCTTCTCAAGCAGGCCATCTCACTGGTCAGAAGAGTGCCAGAACTCTTCATCCCGTTGGCCCAAAACTGAAAGACAGAGAGAAGTCCATCCCACAGAGAGGAATTCAAAACATCACTCTTGTTACAGTAACACTTGCAATGTTTATGCCAAGCCTGTGCGTACAAGGTCTTCCTGAACCAAAACATCATGTAGAAACTGAGTCTAGAAACTCAGAAACTTCAGGCCCAGGAGCCTCAGACTATAATTATATAAAGATTTAATCACAGGAACACTTCCAGGCTGCCACCACGAACACTTTGATGGTGAATAATATGAAGTTATTTCTAGAGGTGCATAAACCTGTCAAGTGAGACGGATCTGTAATGTGGGGTAGTGTTTCTGTCGCCAACGCTGGATTACTTTTTGCAGTTCAGTTTTGTTTTAGTTTGCCTTTTGCTCTCCTGTTGTGTCAATAAGTGAATATTCGTGCAAATACGTCCCTCCTGCTCGCCTCTGGAGGGCCAGGGGGAGGGGGAGTGGGTGGGTGGAGGCTGCTTGAGCTGCAGTTTCTACAAACCGTTAGTGGCATTAAGCTTTCTGTTTGCCCTGATTCTACTTTGGCCCAAAACAAGGGAGAAGATATTTTTGAGAAATACATGCTTAATTTTTAAGCATGCTTAACCTTAATATTTATGACAAATTTTTAAAATATGTGCATTTGAGATGACATTAATAAATCATTATTTTCATTAAGAAAAAGAACAAACTGTCTATAGGACCATTAAATTCTTACTTGGCTAAGATCATCAAAATTTAGATGACCTAAAATGGTAACTTGTTGGGGTCATAATATGCCGCTTGAAAAAAAATACCCTGTGATTTAGTTTTGATTCTGACAATACTCAAAAGGATTTGTTATGTCTTACAGACCTTTCTGCAAACTACTAATGGGATGAACACAATATATCACTTTTATAATAGTGAGCTATTAAAGGCAAACATAAAGCAGTCTGAAGCCCATAAGTGCTGCCAACAGCTCCTGCTTTAATGAATTCCCTTTTAGATGTCCATTAAATGCTCATGGCAAATGTACTCATAATGGAAATGGCAAATCTAAATGGGTAGATATGAATAATCCATGGAGTTTAAATTCTGTTTATGATCATCTTCACATTTAGTTTTCAAGACAACGCAGTTTAGTTTTCATTACAGTTTGGAATAAAGAGGACAGGGAGTAATTGATTGCTTCAAGCAGATTAAAATCAATGGGTTGCTTTTCAAAGAACCCATTCAATGCAGTAATTTCAACTTTAAACATTGATTTAGAGAACTCAACACAAAATGTTTTGTGTCGTGTGAACTTTTATGTGGAAAGACTAATACTAATTTTATTTCTGTATATGTGTATATAGAAATATATAGAGGTTGTTATCAGTATGTGCATGAGTAAACAGTGATCTATAGTAAGTTATTTTGGTATTATTGCACTCATGTAATGAATCAATGAGATTCCCGTCATCATTGGGATACTGTTTGTAAACCATTAGCACATAGAAATTACAGCCCATCATACATCGTTACTATGATTGAGGCTTTATTACCATATTCTCAAATTGCTTGCTTGCTATAAAACTAAATAGACACCAGACAACTATAGGTAGACGATAGACTGTGCATTATTGGGCTGGAGTAATGAAGGATTATTGTAGCATAATGGGGCACAACTTATGAGGAAAATAAACTTGGCAGCAAAGGAAAGCTTGAGTGTTTTTAATATTTGTTGTTACTGCTTTAAAGGTCAAATATATTTGTTACGATTGAGTTACTGTTTCATTTTTTCATGAATCATACACTTTTTGCATTCCACATAGGCCTCCTTTTATATTTAAGCATTTAAAACACAGGAACTGCGCTGCACCTTTCAGCTCCAGAGGTGGATTCACAGCTCTGGGGAGTGGTGTGGTTGTCGAGGCGCTGGCACAGGGAGAGCATGGCCGTCGCTCTGCACGTGTTGGTTTTGTGCTGGACAGAGGCAGGGAAGGAAAACTGCATCAACAGACGTCAGCTGTTAAATGTGATATATGTTCTCCAAAGACACAGAGGCAAAGAATACATTAGGAATTTTGGGAGCTAAAGTGAAAGGATTTATGATACCTTCATTTTAAAAGATGAGAGGACACACTGAATTTTGACTTGGGGAATTTAGCAATCTCTTATGACAGAACAAGGAACTTTACAGTACAACACCAGTATGCACAGGATATAGTCAAGGTGTTATTTTCTCCAGCAACAGAAAAGAAAATGTTTTAGAAAATTGAACTTAGGGCTTCTGACCATGAGACATTCAGAGAGGGAAGCATCTCTTCATACTCTGTGAGATTTCAGAGATGGGTTCTGAATGAGAAAAAGACACAACAGTGTCATTATGGTGACAAAGAGGTGTCAGCATCCTTCGTTCTTTTTACTCACCTCCTCAGAAGGATCCAAACCTTCACACCCTTCTAAATTTGTGCTGTCTGTGTCATCTTTCATCAATATTTGAATCTTCTAGAGTTTTTAGAATATTACTGGAACATGTGGTAACTTCTATATTTTAATAAGGTAGGAACATATTGCTTCTGCCAGTTATGTTTAGCTGAATTTTTACATGAGCAAAGGTTGTAAACCTTCGGGTGCTGAAGTGTTGGGAGAGCAGTCTCCTTAGGGCTTGGCTTTCTACAGACAGAGATTGCTGAGAAAGGTAACCGACAGTGTAAAAACTTCTGTAAGTTGTTAAAAAATCTCTGTAACAATGTACTGCTATGTACCTGACAATTCCAATTTTAATAATAGTGATACTCCACTTTTTTTTTTGCATGAAAGCTTCTTAATGGGGACTAGTGAAACCATCAGGGTAGAGTACTCAGTGAGAGGCAGTGAGCAACTCGATGTGCATTCACTTTTGCCAGGGGTTTTGGAAATGTGCTTTTGAATAATGTACATTTGACCTTTCTTTGGCTTCCATTTGGCATGAATTCACATTTCATTTCAGTTCTGAATGTAGAGGCAATGTCTGTAAACCACAACACATTATTATGCACCAGTCTAAATAGGGGGTAAAGGCGGGGGAGGAAATTACTGTTTTGTTGTATTTTGTAGATGTTTCACAATACACATGTATTATAATATTTTTAACTAGGATAGATACAATAAGGGCATTCCAGGTTGAGAAATGGTCAAAACATATTGCTGATATGCAATCTAGACACAAAGTTCTGCTTCTCACGAGTAGAATGTGTCAGACCTGGAAAACTTGCAGAGCTTTTGTGTGAGTTTTCTGTGAGTGCCTCTCTCATGGTCTCACGGCTCTGCAGCAAGTCCTGCTGCAGCTGGGAATCCTCCTGCAGCTCCCCTCCTTAGACAAGGAACTTCCTTGGCTCAAGGAAAAGCCCTTTGAAGTGATAATGATGCTGTAATGTACTGATAGAAGATTGTGCGATTCCATTATCTCAGTAATGGGTGTTGGTTTGGAGAGAGCTCCCTCTTTGTCCTTTCATCAGGAGTTAGTTTGTTCAATGCTCAATGAGTCAGTTCTGATTTCTTCAGAGAGAGATATCTGTCAGGGAGTCTTGAGTGTTCTGGAGTAATCATGTTAGGCAGTGTTCTTCTCTTGAGTTTAAGACACCTATAATTATAAACATCTCACCAGTTTGGTTTTCAATAGACATGATTACCACAGCAAATAAGTTCAGCGGTTAGGTTTGAAGAACATATTTCTATTAACTTTTTGGCAGATCTTTCATTAGTTGCAGAAAGTGTCTCTATGATTTGTTGATACCATTTTTACATAATAATGCCTTATGTATTCGGGAGTGCTGCATGAAGCCCCTCATTTTTATTTGTGTTAAATCTCTTCATGCATATTTGGTAATACTTATACAGATGTGTTATAATTTAATCAGTAGAAAGCAGATCATTTGCTCATTTCTCAGAAATTGTGAGGTATGTTTGCCCTTTTTAATAATATAAATTGTTTTAGTTTAAAATACTTTTAAAAACATTTAATTTGGAAGTATCACTCAGGTTTTGACTATTAGATTTAACACGATTGCATTTGGTTTGTTCATCAAAAGTGGAGAACATTTAATATTTATTCATAACAAAAGTATTAGAGAAGCTGTCAATAAATTTTCTGTTATAATTGAATCATAGGATATCTAAATTGTTGATAATATTATCTGCTCGTTAAACAAAAGTGTCTGGAGAAAATGATGGATTAATTGACTGATGGCTAAGGTTTCTCTCAAATATAATGGTTTACCCAGTTTGATTTGATTTGTGTAAAATAACTTTCTCTAATAAACAATTTGCTCAGAGGCAATAGAAGAAATGAATGGTTATCAAACCAAACTTAATTAGTCTCTCCTAGATTGATATTACTTGGGGAGTCTTCGTTTTAATTGTGGAGAGCTGGATACAAAGAGTTTGGTTCATTATATTTTTCCTGTATAAACACTATTGTGTAACTACCTATGGAATATAACATGTAAATTCATTTTAATAAGTGCTTGTAAAGTGGATTAGCTAATTATGCCAGGCTAAAAATGATTCCTTTAATTATTTTACATATTTAACTAGTACTTCAATTTTATTATTGTTAGTCATATACAATATACATAATTTGTATTAGCTCTACCAAACTAATTAGAATATATAACTTGAACACTTTTAACAGTTCTGTAATGCTCATAATGTACTCTTCTCTTAAAAATACATTTCTATTATAGAAATATTCAAATTATGAAAAATTTTTTAGAAAGACATAGAAAGATTTTTATACATGAGAAAGAATAACTTTTTCTCAAAAATACAGTTTCAGAAAAGTTTATATGATTTGAGACTCTGGAATATTTGAAGGAAATATATGAAGGAAAAAACCTTTCTTTTCCTCAGAGATGGAGTCAAACTAAACATAAATCATTGAGTAACATAATTTTGTGGGATTTCAGACCACTGGGTTTTCCATGGATAACACAAACCACAAATACAGTTGCATTTCACCTTTTCAAAGGCTAAACACATATTTAATTGTGTTAGTAGGTGAAAATCTGTATGTTCAGAAAATGAAAGTTGCTCTTAAAGGCTTCCAATTAATTTAAAGTAAATAATTTTCTCTTTTCTTCTAAAAAAAAGCATTTTCAAAACATCTGTAGAAGCTTTACAAGATTTTAATATAAAATGTACATGAGAGGGCTGTTGTTTGAAGCTGAGTAAGTGTGGAAAGCAAGACATTAGTATAGGGTAATTTGGGTGTTCTTAATTATTCATGATTAATCTTGGGCTTATAAACCCAGAAATTAATCTGGTTTATTGTTTCTTCTCACACATGATGTTTTCATTTTGACAATTCATTGCTTTAGTTTTCCTTAGTGTAGAAAACTACAGATAACTGAAAATGCAGGGAATAAGGAAAACTTTTTAGTTTTGTCTGTACAGTCACTGAATGTAGGTGTGCTCAGACTTGGGGATGTGGAGCCTTCTGAGCCTGAATTGGTGCCATGAGCCTGACCTGGCACACCTGTGGGAGTGACAGGAGCCTGCTGCAGACTACCACTTTGGGCACATATTGGAGCAGAAACAGCATCGAGCAGAACCTCTTGTACTCTCAATTAACGTGTTCTCAGGAATTCTCCCTGAGACCTGGGCACTTTGGTTTCATTACCTGCCCTCTGTCAGGCAGGCAGAGCCCCAGATCTACACGGACATCCTGCATTCCTCCCTGGGATGTCTCTGATGATGGGATGACTCTGGGAGTCTCATGGGTGTCCTGTATCCCTCACTGGAATGGCTCTGGGAGGGTGTCCTGCATCCCTCACTGGGATGGGCTTTGGGAGGGTGTCCTGTATCCCTCACTGGAATGGCTCTGGGAGTCTCATGGGTGTCCTGCATTCCTCACTGGAATGGCTCTGGGAGTCTCACCAGCATTTGGGGAACAAGACTGCAATTACATACAGTAGTCTGGAGTATAGTAGGTTGATGAAAATTAACGTAAACAGTAAAGTTGAGCAAGTCCCTGGACACTATTTACATATCAAACTTTATCAGTTAAATCTTACTGAAGTCACCAAGAGCCTCACAACTACCTTGAGGTCCCTCCTGCTGTGACTCATCAGTGTCGAAGAGAAGCCACGTAGCCACCAAACCAAATCCATGTGCCAGATTCTGCTGAAAACACTGAGCAGCAGAGCAGCTCTGTGCAGACAGGTGTTCCTGCCTGGGGTGCAGGGAGGGCATCATGAATGTCAATGTTAAACACTCATCAATTTCAGATAAAATCCAATGATCCTGAGCTAAGGATCATAACCACTCTCCTGACTAATTGTGGCAAGGACATCACAGAGAAGAGTGTAGCGAGATTGTGTGACAGTTCCAACTAAATGTGTTATTTTAAAGATCCTTAGCAATAATTTATTTTCTTTGGTAAACTATATTTTCCTTTACAAATCATTATTTTATTAGGCAATTTTACTTATTCCGAAATAAACAAAAAACCCCAAAACCTTTGTATGCAAATCTTTGCCTTACAGGCAGAAAATAAGGATTCTTTGACTTTTTGCATACCTTTATGATTCAAGGTAGTTAATGATTTTTAATATAGAAGAAAACAATTATATGGCACAGAAAAAGATTTAGTTGGATCAGAAATGCAGGGTTTGTCCTAAAGCATTTACATGTTGGTATCTGAATTGGAATATTTAAGAAATATTAAATAGTACAGAAATGAATGTAGGTAGTGATCTTGAAATATTTAAAATTCTTAAGATAAAGCATAAAAATAATACGTGTTAAAATTATATTAAACATTTATAATGTTTAATCTTAAAGCAAATGTAAACACAATTTTCAGATCAAGTTTTGAAGTTGTAATACTGCAGAGATGTGTGTAATGTGCTTCAATGAGGTTTTGTTCATCTGAACTGGTGTGTTTCACTTCACCGACTGACACATTCCTGTGGTGTGATTCATGCTGAATCTTTGTCATCTCTAGTGGTATCCAAACTCACTGTGCATCATTAGATAGCCACATACCAAATTTTATGTTGGTGTTGCATTAACACTCCACTACAATGTATAGCAAAAGTACTGATGATTATTTAATATTTTTATTCTGATAGTTTCAGCTACAGAGTCTCATCACGCAGTTAGGAGGAGTTGTGTTGCTTATTGTGCTTCCCAAGGAGTATGTTATGGGAACAGTAAATTTCTCATTCAATATTTCATGGAACCAATGCAGAAGGGTTCTCTGCATCCTCTGTTCTCTGTTTACAGCACTGCTGGGCCATGGGCCTGGCTAACAGCTTGTCCTTGATATCCTGTCTGCTTGACAAATCAAACAACTCGTTTTGGATTTAAGTCAAGATCCTTCCTGCACTCTTCTCAAGATTCCCATCAAAGTCTTGTGGAACCAAGGTAAAACTAAAAAAAAGAAAAAAAAACCAACAAAAAACCCAACCAACATTTGCATATAACAAACAGCTCCTAATTCCTTTGCAGTAATTTTTATTTGAAAGCTAACCAGATAGTTATTAATTAGAAGAGTAACAACTTTGGATTTACTGCATTTTGTGGGTTTTTTTATAATCTGTGGTGGAAACTGACTGTGTTTTGTTAATATTCCTAGCTTGATATTAAAGCCTATCATAGAATCACCTTGTTCCTGCCACACTTCCTGGCACTTCTTAGTGCAGTAACTTTGACCTTTCTGTACACATGGCACGGCTCTGACAGAAGCTGGCCTTGAACTGGCCATTCAGAACCCAGGCAGTATTAAGACACCCGTTCCTCACCCTAGCACCTGTGAATCTCTTATTTATGTTCATGCATTCTAAACTAGAGCAATCTTTTGTAGGTCAATTGGCAAAGTGGGCCAAAACTTTAAAGGTAACCTGCTGGAATAAATTCCTTTGGTTACACCAAACCAGTGTTTACAATTGGCTGTCTTGATACTTTATTTGAGATCTACTTTTGTGGTTTATTCTATAGTTACTTTGCAGGTTTCCAAACCTTATAGGTTTGGTTCTACCCTTGATGGTTCCATGCTTTCACTCAGCATATGAGTAACTGTTTAAAAGGCTGAAGAAAGTAGTTAGTTTTAAGATTGTACTTGATAAGTTTATGAATGAACTCATATGGTCTGGTTGCCTGGAGCAGCAGCAGTCTGGATAAAAAGCCCTGGGAAGCCTCTTTTGGGGCTGTGTTCTGCATTCCTCTGTTCATGTATGTATATATTCAATGGTTTAAAATGCTGCACAGATAATTAGCAATAAGTTTGAGTTTGATTTAGAGGGTTGCTATGATGTCTTTTTTACCTGTATACTGGCTTTGTATTCAGCAGCAGCTGTAAAAATCATCCTCTCTTCCTGGATGAAGTTCAGAATGGAATAAAAACAATCATTGTAATACTTCAGTCATATAGTAAATGGCATTTGGGGGTAAATAGATGTGGTGACTGCAAGCTTTAATGGAAAAAGGATTTTTAAAAGGATTGTTTCTAGCATAGTACAATAACTCTTGAGATAAGGAAGGGGGTTAAAGATGCAAAAGTGAAAGAATGTGCTCTTACCTGTTGCCAAGTGTTTTTTCATGTATGCATTACAGCTCTTTTTTGTTATGGTCGGTATTGCCCTTATTGTGTTCTGTTTACATGTCTGACTTCTTGTTTGGATTTTACTTGGTGATTTGGTATTAATTTTTAATGTGAAAGCACTTAGCATTAGGAGTTTGACATTTTGTCTGACCTTAATCACCAAGAGGATCATGAGAGGTTTATTCAGTGGGAAGAGAATTGTTACAGCTCCGACAGAAATGATGGGAAATAAGTAAACAGCCTTTTAAATCTTCACCAGAAATCAATAGAGTTTAAAGATGATGGACGTTGGTGTTTTTTGCTGCTTAAGGACTTCAACTTTTACGGGAAAATATCTTCTCGGAGTGTCAGCGTTTTTTTGTCCAGCACCATGAATCACTTCTACAAATAGAACACTCTGCATAGAGCACTTCATCATTGTTACACAGATGATGTTATATAGATCTGTCTCTCTCTGATACTGCAGATGTTTATATTTTTACACATGGAAGTGTGGTGCTACTTCATAACATTGCTAATTAATGGATGGTCAGCAAAGTAATTATGTGTTTTTGATAGTATTTAAACTGATGAACTCCTATTTTTATTCCATAATTGTAAAGCTTGTTATTTAGTACTTTTCCAGCTTTATCTCATTCTCTGTGTCTATAGAAATACCTTCATTAAAGTGAGAGTTCTCAACTTACAGTAACTGGGAGTAAGAGCTCCCTGAAGTCTTTGTGTCAGCAGGCCTTCAGAGCCAGACAGATTTTGAGCAGTAGCATTGTATACTTTGGCTTTTCATGAATGATTTATTAGATGTTAGGCTGGTACAGTAGTTAGCAATATATCCAGAAACAGCACTATTCAGACCCAAGTATTTGTGCATTTGCATCATCATAAATCATTAGTTGTGCTATTTGGGGTTTTATTATACAGTATTGGATTCCATTTTAAAACAGCTAAGTATACAGTAAATTATATTCAAATATAGTAAAGTTGCTTTTAAATAGTAATTGAGAACTTGACTTTCAAGCTTTCAGTTAATTTGTTTGCATCCTTATGCAGCCATTTACTCTGAATAAAGTGAAGGGGATTTAATTTTGATTTGTAGACAACTTTTTGTATTGAAAATAACTGTAGTGACTATAGTTTTATGCTAATATCTAACCATGCCACATATACTCTTAGGCAAAATTGTCCCTTAAGACCTCGTGATATGAAGTGATCTTTGATTTAAGGCTGCAGTACTTTGGCTACAACTGTGTTCAATGGTTATTAAACTGGAGTTATTACATAGCAGCTGATGGAATTTTTTCCATAGTTTATCTCAATTGATTACCTGTATTGAGTACAGAGTGGCAAAAAACATTTAAAGCTGTTCCTCATGTTCATGGTGCAGCAGGTACTGGGCTTGGAGCTCCCCCGGGACTGCAGGGATGGAGACGGGGTGGAGGGGGATGGAGCAGAGATGGAGAGGGAATGGAGCAATAATGGAGCAGGGATGGAGCAATAATGGAGCAGGGATGGAGAGGGGATGGAGCAATAATGGAGCAGGGATGGAGCAATAATGGAGAGGGGATGGAGAGGGGATGGAGAGGGGATGGAGAGGGGATGGAGAGGGGATGGAGCAGGGATGGAGCAGGGATGGAGAGGGAATGGAGAGGGGATGGAGCAATAATGGAGCAGAGATGGAGAGGGAATGGAGCAATAATGGAGCAGGGATGGAGCAATAATGGAGATGGGATGGAGAGGGGATGGAGCAATAATGGAGCAGGGATGGAGCAATAATGGAGATGGGATGGAGAGGGGATGGAGCAATAATGGAGCAGGGATGGAGAGGGAATGGAGACGGGGTGGAGGGGGATGGAGCAGAGATGGAGAGGGAATGAAGCAATAATGGAGCAGGGATGGAGAGGGGATGGAGCAATAATGGAGCAGGGATGGAGAGGGGATGGAGCAATAATGGAGCAGGGATGGAGAGGGGATGGAGCAATAATGGAGCAGGGATGGAGAGAGGATGGAGCAATAATGGAGCAGGGATGGAGCAATAATGGAGATGGGATGGAGAGGGGATGGAGCAATAATGGAGCAGGGATGGAGAGGGGATGGAGACAGGGTGGAGGGGGATGGAGGAGGGATGGAGAGGGGATGGAGAAAGGATGGAGGGGGGATGGAGAGGGGATGGAGAAGGGATGCAGAGGGGATGGAGCAGGGATGGAGAGGGGATGGAGAGGGTATGGAGGGGAGATGGAGAGGGGATGGGGACAGGGTGGAGCGGGGATGGAGAGGGGATGGAGGGGAGATGGAGAGGGGATGGAGGGGAGATGGAGAGGGGATGGAGGGGTGATGGAGAGGGGATGGAGACGGGGTGGAGCAGGGATGGAGGGGGCGTGGAGCTGGGGTTGAGCCAGGATAATGCAGAGAATGGGGCAGGGATCCCGAGGCTGGGAACCCTGAGACTGGGAACCCTGGGGCATAGGCTGGAGCCCTCCTGGAATCTCTGGGGTCGTTCTCCTGCAGGAAGAGGGGTGTGTACATTGAGGCAGCTTTTGGTTGTCTCCTTAGCCAGCTAACGCATTGCAGGGTGCCCAGCTTTGAGAACAGCTCCTGGAAGAGAATGAAAATCTTCCAAATAGCACAGCTCTGTAGACATTTTCCTACCTCTCATCTACTGTGTGGACTATGAGGGCAGTAAGAAATCCTGCTTTCACTTAACATAAAACTGAACTAGCAGAAATGGCGGGGATATTTCAGGACTGGAACCTTATTTTTGGATGACTTTGATATATTTACATCCTCCTTTTTAATAAGCTATGAGATACAACAAAGAAACACAGAAAAGGAAAAGAAACACATAATGTCCTCTCTTTAGTTCTTGTTGTTCAGTTGATCTGGGCCTAGATTTGCCACTGTTAAGCAGAAAATTTTGCATACTTTTTAGTTGATTTTTATATATTCAGAGATTTCTTCTCTGTGATGGCAGGATGAAGTTTTGCCTTCTCTTTCATTGTTTTAAGAGGACAGAACAGACACCTGATGCTGGGTCAGAGACATTTCTTTCAGGCCCAAAAGTTTGGACTTCTTCAGAGGTTTTCCTTGGATAGCAAGCACTTCATTTTTCAACCTTTAAGCATCATATACTTCTTAGCATTTTAATATTTTCCACATACTAATGTTGAGTATAGATTTTCCTTAATAGCCTTTTTTTTTTTTTTTTTTTTTTTTTATGATTTCATGTAGGTTTACTAGAGATGAATAAGCTTTCTATGGATTGATTAACCAGTCAATGCCACAATAGCAAGCAAAAAAAAAAAAACAAACTTGATTTTTTTTTATTTATTTGTTACTTTCCTTTTAAAAACCATTTATAAAGCTTAAGTTACCCTAAAAATATCACCTCCTTTGGCCTGTCCCATTGCAAATGTGAAGTAACAACTGTGTGAATATTAACCTCCTCTGCTTTACCTTGGTTACAGCTCCTAGAGGGTCCTTCAAAGCAGAAGGGATGTGCAGCAGGGCTGTAGACATCTAATGGAGCCTTTCCTGACTGCCTGGGGAGCTTTGGGATGAGGGCTGGGATGGGACAGGATCGATCACCAAAAGTATGTGGGGGAGGGAGAGAACAGCTAAAAATGCTGGGCAGATAAAAGAGCTTTTTAAATTAAGAATGCTGCTGGTACAGGAACAAATGGTTATGGCTATCAAACATCTTTGGTTAGGAATTCAAAACATCCAGGCTCATCCAGAAGAGCCTTCCAGAGGGGAAATTATGAAGGGAAAATTATTATCAGATTTTGAAATGAAATTTGAATGGTTTATAAAAGGATTAAGGGACATGGTTGCCTGTATTGGTACAAACTGTATTCATCATCCACGAGTTTCCTTCTAGATATTTTAGGTCTCTTTTGAGGCTTTAACTGTTCTTTAACATGATTGAATAGTGTAGAAGTTAATTTTGTATTTCCCTTTAAAATCTCGTATTAATACTTGTGAATCTATGAATATAGAGTATAACTAATGAGATTTTTGCCTCATTTTTCTATCTGAAAAAAAACTCTGGATGACATATTGTCCAACTGGAGAGCAAAGGAAGGAATGACTCCTGCAGAAGGCAGTGGTGTCCCTGCCAATGGCACAGCCTTGCTGAGGTAGCTGGGGAGAGCAGCTGGTGGCTGCTGCTACTCCTTCTGCAGCCTGGTTACACTGCCTAAACCCTCAGTGGTTACTGTTTGCACAAGAAGTTCAGTGCATTACTCAAGAGGATTTTACTGATTTTACTGAGGATTTTACTCTGTACTATAAATCCAGCTGAGTTTGACCAGGCTCTGATGCCCTGCAGGGCACACTGGGTACTGAGGCTCTCTGTGTTGTTCCCCGTGCTGGCTCCCTGTGACATCCCCGTGCTGGCTCCCTGTGACATCCCTGTGCTGGCTCTCTGTGACATCCCTGTGCTGGCTCTCTGTGACGTTCCCCGTGCTGGCTCTCTGTGACGTTCCCTGTGCTGGCTCTCTGTGACGTTCCCCGTGCTGGCTCTCTGTGACGTTCCCCGTGCTGGCTCTCTGTGACGTTCCCCGTGCTGGCTCTCTGTGACGTTCCCCGTGCTGGCTCTCTGTGACATCCCCGTGCTGGCTCCCTGTGACATCCCCGTGCTGGCTCTCTGTGACATCCCGTGTGGGCTCTGTGGTCCGTCTGGCTCTCTGTGACTTCCCGTGCTGGCTCCCTGTGACATCCTGTGCTGGCTTCTGTGACATCCTGTGCTGGCTCTCTGTGACTTCCGTGTGCCCTGTGAATCCTGTGCTGGCTCTCTGTGACATCCCCGTGCTGGCTCCCTGTGACATCCCCGTGCTGGCTCTCTGTGACATCCCCGTGCTGGCTCTCTGTGACATCCCCGTGCTGGCTCCCTGTGACATCCCCGTGCTGGCTCTCTGTGACATCCCCGTGCTGGCTCTCTGTGACATCCCCGTGCTGGCTCCCTGTGACATCCCCGTGCTGGCTCTCTGTGACGTTCCCCGTGCTGGCTCTCTGTGACATCCCGTGCTGGCTCTCTGTGACATCCTGCTGGCTCTCTGTGACATCCCCGTGCTGGCTCCCTGTGACATCCCGTGCTGGCTCTCTGTGACATCCCCGTGCTCGCTCTCTTTTACATCCCTGTGGTAGCTCTCTGTGACATCCCATGCTACGTCAACTGCAGCTGAACAGAGATAGTGCTGGACAAAGTTGTCTGTGCTCGCAACACTTCCCTGCTTGCTCTTTTCTGGGCTACTGAAAGTACACGTAAGGCTGGGAGGATGAGGTTGGTGCAGTTGCTGCAGTGCTGAATAGGAAGCTCGGGGTGGTTCCTCTGTGTGGAAGTTCAGCTGGTTCGGATGGATGCTGGGCCAGCCTTCAATGGAGGCATCAACCTGAGGGCTTGGGAAGTGGCATGTTAAGAAAGGAATCATCTTATTAAGTTAGGGTGAGAAGAACAGAACCCAACAGAACCATGGGAGTTGTTATGTAAATTAGGCTGTTCCATATTAGGAAATGTTTCTAGTTTTCGCAGTTGATTGGGTGTTCCATATTTGGTCATATTATGAGTTCTTATTTGTGATTGGCCCTGTAGCCTCAACCCTCTCTTATATATTGCTGTTCCCTCCATTGTCTGAGTCTTTGGAGGACACCCTATACTGAACTTGGATTCTCTATGTTTGTTGTTTTGTCAGTTTGTTATTAAAGTTATTTTTGGGGTTACTCCATCATACACACTCCATTATTTCTTTTGCCACTCCACTCCCAGCTGGTGTGGTCCTGGGACCCCGCTGCGACACCCCTGCTCTGTCATTTTAGATGTTTGGTAAATTATAACCCCCATCTGCACTAGCAATGGGAGCTATGTGTAAGAGTGTGTAAGAAGATCTTACTTTTGCTGATCTTTGTGATGCAATCACAAAACTGCTCATTTATGATGTTATGCTTATTTTATCTTCCCTTGTCTTGTAAGTGGTTTGTTATAGTAATTTTCAGATGTCTTTAAAATTCCCATCTCTTGCGCTTGTGTATCATTAATGAGACTCCTTTGCCGCATGTTTCAATTCAGTGTTGCAGAAGAGGGGACTGAAAATGAAGCCAAGTGTTAATCCTTCCTCAATGGTAATTTTGTTGGATGTTAATCGTTAACTTGTTTTGGATTGACGCACAATTATTGACACCTGGATTTAATAGAATAGAAAATGTGAAGCAAAAGTCAGCAGAAAGAACACACAGAGCAATCTCTTCTCTGGGCGAGCGGGGCTGTAGCTCTGACACTGCCACCTGCAGTGACAGGGTGGGTGTCAGGGGTGTGTGTCAGTGCCACCTGCAGTGACAGGGTGGGTGTCAGGGTGTGCAGTGCACTGCGTGAGGGGGTTAGGTGTGTCAGTGCCACCTGCAGTGACGGGTGGGTGTCAGGGGTGTGTGTCAGTGCCACCTGCAGTGACAGGGTGGGTGTCAGGGGTTGTCAGTGCCACCTGCAGTGACAGGGTGGTGTCAGGTGTGTCAGTGCCACCTGCAGTGACAGGGTGGGTGTCAGGGGTGTGTGTCAGTGCCACCTGCAGTGACAGGGTGGGTGTCAGGGGTGTGTGTCAGTGCCACCTGCAGTGACAGGGTGGGTGTCAGGGGTGTGTGTCAGTGCCACCTGCAGTGACAGGGTGGGTGTCAGGGGTGTGTCAGTGCCACCTGCAGTGACAGGGTGGGTGTCAGGGGTGTGTCAGTGCCACCTGCAGTGACAGGGTGGGTGTCAGGGGTTGTGTCAGTGCCACCTGCAGTGACGGGGTGGGTGTCAGGGTGTGTGTCAGTGCCACCTGCAGTGACAGGGTGGGTGTCAGGGGTGTGTCAGTGCCACCTGCAGTGACGGGGTGGGTGTCAGGGGTGTGTGTCAGTGCCACCTGCAGTGACAGGGTGGGTGTCAGGGGTGTGTCAGTGCCACCTGCAGTGACGGGGTGGGTGTCAGGGGTGTGTGTCAGTGCCACCTGCAGTGACAGGGTGGGTGTCAGGGGTGTGTGTCAGTGCCACCTGCAGTGACAGGGTGGGTGTCAGGGGTGGTGTCAGAGCCACCTGCAGTGACAGGGTGGGTGTCAGGGGTGTGTGTCAGTGCCACCTGCAGTGACAGGGGTGGGTGTCAGGGGTGGTGTCAGTGCCACCTGCAGGAGGTGGTGTCGGGGTTGTGGTTGGTACAGGGGTGTGTGTGTCAGTGCCACCTGCAGTGACAGGGTGGGTGTCAGGGGTGTGTGTCAGTGCCACCTGCAGTGACGGGGTGGGTGTCAGGGGTGTGTGTCAGTGCCACCTGCAGTGACAGGGTGGGTGTCAGGGGTGTGTGTCAGTGCCACCTGCAGTGACGGGGTGGGTGTCAGGGGTGGGTGTCAGTGCCACCTGCAGTGACAGGGTGGGTGTCAGGGGGTGTGTCAGTGCCACCTGCAGTGACGGGTGTGGTGTCAGGGGTGTGTGTCAGTGCCACCTGCAGTGACGGGGTGGGTGTCAGGGGTGTGTGTCAGTGCCACCTGCAGTGACGGGGTGGGTGTCAGGGGTGGGTGTCAATGCCACATGCAGTGCTGGAGGTCCCTCTTGTGTCAGGGAGTGTCTGGGATCACACTGTACATCTTCATCAGTCAGGCAGGCACAGCAGCCTCGTGTTCCCATGAGCTGTGGCCGGGCCATAATTAACCTCATGAACCTGGATTTGTAACAGAATGTAAAATCAGCTCAGGTTATCAATTACAGTCACACTCCATTGATGGCTGTCAAGGAGAGCTTCTTAGGAAGAAAATGTCATTATGATTTGCTCCTTTTTTCAGAAAGTAGCAAAAGATGTTACCATTCATTAAATCATAAATCTAAATAATAGCTAGTCCACAGATTTAATATAATTTTATTTTGGTGAATTGCTCACAGGTCATGGGCCAGTACCATGTCTGTCATTATCAAGGCTCACAAATAATTTTGTTGTAAATCTGAATTAGGAAATGTTTTATAAAAAGAAATTACTACTCTTTAAATCAGAGGAATTTTATCAGTGTTTTGAGTTTTTAATGTAATAATTTCAAATCTATGTTGCAAATGTTTAACCCTTCAGTCTGTGGAAAACTAGTTTTACATTATCAGGGACTTCAGTGTGCATATATTTCATATATTTTTTAAGCATAATCAAGAATAAAAGCAGTATTTGAGATTATGAGCTGTTAAATCTATCAACTGTTCTCAGTTAAATTGAATTTGTATCTTTTTAATACTAGTCAATGATGATGCTTTATAGCTACTCAGTGTTGTAAAATCTAGTTAGATTTCATTTTTTTTATTGCTACACGGTACTGTATGAATATGCAGAGTATTTTAAACAAACTTCTTACATTTATTTTTCCTGTAATGTACTTCATTTGTCATAAAAATGAATGAGGTTATCAGTCAAAGACTGACTGATTTTCTTTAGTTTGATTGCTACTGTCACCAGTGTTTTACAAGTCTGGAAGGATTTCCCTTTAGGAATAGTTTTTCATTATTATTCTATAAATACAGACAGTAATTTATCTGTCCACCCCTGTAAGATCTTATGATGGTGGAAAAAAATCCTATTACATGTCCATAATATATAGAAGATCTTTAGTATGCACTCCAATAATTCTTATTCGTTCTTTTCTCTTGTTAGTATTGAAAATTTGATTTTCAAGCCTGCTTAAACAAATAAACACAAGAATTACTAGAATATGTCATCTTCGAAAGGCAATAAATGTTATTTTCTTGAGAAGATTTGTAACATACTTTTGGTCTTTCACATATTACTGTCTTTACCTGCTAACAATACTCACAGTCCCTGCATGAGCCGTCTTTTCTCAAACTTCCCTTAATCTTTTTCCCTTCTTCATTGTCTGTAAGTATGGATTTGTTAACTGCTTGCAAGATATTTCAGCAATATTTTTAATTAAGACTGTCCATCAGCAACCAAGGAAAGGGCCTTTAGGAGACCATTTGTCCTCACAAGGAAGAACCTTGATAAAATTGAGGCTTTTTTACCAGCCCACAATTCAAACACAGTCTTATTTAAAAAAAAAACAAAACAACATGATCCTCGTGTAAGGGCAGTCCATCCTGGTACATGAATTCAAAATGTTATATTTCTTTCTGTATCCTTACTTGTTAGATTTGGGAAAACAAATTGTATTTAATTATCTTTAAAGAATGCTGATTCCTATGTGGAACATAGAAAAAAAACACCTGAAGAATAAAATTCAAGTAACATAAATTTTTGCCTCAAAAAATCCCTCAAACCAGAAAATTATTTCATTGTGCTTTCAATCAGGGATTAATGTTGTCTGTTTCCAACCTCAGCTATGGGCAGGTGTTCCTTGCCCACTCTGATTGGTCTTCCCCGACTGCAGCTCTGGCTCTGATTTTCAGGAGGGCAGCACGGTTTACACAAGGTGTGACAGGTTTTTGTGTTCAAGCAAAGGGATGTGCTGAGGTCTGAGGGAATCAGTATTTGTTGGTTTGGATTTTATGTTTCTGGCTGGAATTCTGGAGGGCTATATACAAGTGCTGACAGAGGATTGCCATCCCCAATTAAAAGGGCAACAAAAGGCACATAAATTAAATTCTGAATCTTTGAAACCAATTCAAAAATATTTTATTATCTGTTTAATTTCTTTCTCTGTCATTTCTTTCTGTCTTCTGTCCTTCTGCTGAACAAATGACTTTGTAATATATTTGCTAAAGGATTCTGAAGAGCTGCTTGAATAACAATATAAGGTGCAGTGTTAATTATCCCTCTCAAATGCATTTGCATCTGAATAAAAAAAAAAAAAAAAAAGAGTAGCTCAATTTATAAAAGCATTTCATACAATAATCACAAACTTAAATTATGAAGTCCTATTTTTTATCCTTTTGACAACAGCTATGAAAACTATATTAATCTTTACCTGTTTTAGACTGTCATGTGTCATTGAATCTCTGGTCACCTCTGTGTAAAATTAGAGGTAATTGTGAAGATCATATAAATTATTAGAATTTTTTTATGGCATAGTAGTTTTTTGGTGACAGAAACTGTACAAGGTGGAATCTTATGGAAGGAGAAGGTATCACTTTTCATCAGATTAAGATGCGGATTTATATTTTATTTCCTCTTTTCCCTTCCCTTCCCTTCCCTTCCCTTCCCTTCCCTTCCCTTCCCTTCCCTTCCCTTCCCTTCCCTTCCCTTCCCTTCCCTTCCCTCCTTCCTTCCCTTCCCTTCCCTTCCCTTCCCTTCCCTTCCCTTCCCTTCCCTTTCCCTGCTTCCCTTCTTCAGGAAAGTTACTTTCTTTCCTAAATGAGCGTCTAAGATTGAATTTAGAAATAAATATGTATATGTGAAGTATTTGAAAGACAGCAACTGGTCATAAAATCCTTAAGAGTGGAAAAACCCTCCAAGATCAAGTCAAATCTTTAACTGATGGAGGTCAAAAGATTCTTGAGGTTGGAGTATGGGTGTATCAAGCCCACCAAAGATCCCCAAATTATACAAATAAAAGCCTTCCAGTTTCTTTTTTAGCTTATGCAGACACAACTGAATCTTGGATAACAGGATTCTTTAATGTGAGTTTGTTTTTTTCCCCCCCCTCAAATCTTAGTTAGGAAAGAGAAAGTACATTACATTAAATACAAACTAGACTTCCGTATCTGAGCAGTGTTTTCTGGGTTATGCTTCTGCAACAATATTTAAGATACATGAACAGAAATTGGCCTAAGCCAATCAGCCTAAGCCTTGGAAACAATGAGTATTATTAATGCCATGGAAATCAGCAGAACCTGAATACTTTAATAGTAGGATCTCTTCTCTCGCATTTGGAATCTAAAAAGTTCCTTAATTTTCAGGTTTATCATTTCACACTCTTTAAGTTCATTTCTCCCCTCAATCTGAGGGTGATATATGGCTGCTCTGTTATAGATGAAGTAGTTTTATCTTTCAACCTCACTGCATTTTCTCTAGCATTTCTATCACTTAAGACCTTGATTCTCCAAATAAAAGAGAGAAGATGAATGTGTGTATGGAAGAACTCTCAGCTGGACCCAACCCCAAGTATCTGAAGCTTTGCCGTTTCTCAAAGTTTAATGAATGTTTACTGTGCTCAGCAGAGCAATCTGAAAGGTCAAATGAAAACCAAAGGTATTATTCCACCGAGTTTGATCACTGTGCCACTACTGATATTACAAGTAGTGGAGCAGCAGTGCTTTGTAAGCAAACAAGGGTGCTTTGCTCTCCTCACGTGCTTGGTACACATGTTGATGGACACATCCTGACACAGACCTGACACACCTACCTGCCTGGCTGGGCTAGTGGCTCTTTTGAGTCTGTGTGTTCCTTTAAAGGGTCCAAGACACGCACATGAGCAGATAAAGTGAGTGTAACAGCAGTAGGTGTCTGTGCGAGCAGCAGACAGTGCCTCGGGTTCAGTGAGGTGCAGGCAGAGGCAGGGATGTGCCAGAGCCCTCTCTGGCTGTTCTCTGGGAGCAGGTCCGAGGCGCGGCTGGGTGCTGGAGGCGCGGCTGGGTGCTGGCTGCTTTCGGGATGCAGCCTGCCTGTGGGAGGGCTCTCTTCCTGCTCCGGGGTGCTGAAAACAGCTCTCTGTCAGTGTTGGACGAGGTTTCCTCGCTGCTTGCTCTCATTGTGCCGAGAGGCGAGCCCAGGAAAGCTGGGATAATGAGCAGAGCGGTGCAGGGAGGTGATTGATGATGCCAGGTTCTGACAGCTCCAGTGCCGACATTCCCTGGATATCCGATCGGCATTAGCATGCTGACAGCTCAGCATTTAGGACATTATGGTAATTTATCTGCATACGCTGTCACCTGCGCTGTCAGAGTTTCTTTTTAATGATGGTATAACTATTTTGTTTGTTTGTACTGCATTCTTTTCATTTGGCTAATGTCTCCTCATTAGATTGCACCTAGTAAATGAGAGTAATTAAGTGTTTCCTATAGCTCAGATGCAATGATTAAGTTGCAGAGTTGGTGCTGATTATGTTTTGTCATTTATCTCTATTAATCTGAGAATAATCCAGATGATAAACACATGTAATTTTTTAGCTAATGTTCAATAGATGAAATTTATATCTTCTCAATGGAGCCAAACAATGTGTGTATTTATATATGAAGAGTAAGTGATTGTACTTGTATTTCTGTTAAATAAACATAAAATTATCCATGTCAACTAAGAAAAAAAAGTGGGAAATCTACTGAATGTAGAGATTCTCACTTTTTAAAAATGCATTTGTATATGGAAAACTGCTACTCATAATTCACAGTTCAGTGACTCTATTCTGCTTTCTCAAATATCTACAGAGATTCCTGTGGTGATATTTCTGAGGATTTTTTTTTTTTTTTTTTTTTTTTTTGCTGCAGTTATTATCTGTATTTGTAACTATTAATTCTGGAATACAAGTTGCATCTCTAGTACTGAAACGTAATTTTCATATAAACATTTCCAAATTACTCAGTTTAGAAACAAAAAAAAACTACACTAACACATCAAATTAAGCACCTCATAGCAATATGTAAATCACAATCTAACTTTCATGCTGTAGATAGGCATTGAAAAATAACTTGAGCTATTTCTTCAACACAAGGTATCAATAATTAATTTTGATGCAAATAATAATGGCAACATAGGAGCACCCTGAGTTTTTTTATGATGTTCCTTTGTTTTCTTGGCTCTATGACCTTCCTAGCACAACACTCTGTGATATACAATTTCTAAATATGTTTACTATTTCTAAATATATAATTTATTAATTCTAAATATATACCTTGAGAAAATCAGACATGGTAGCCCCATAATTGTGTGGGATTTTTACATCAAAATTCTGATTGGCTTTAAAAGTAGCAGCTTTTGTGTGTCCCCAGTTAATAAACTGCTTTAACATGGCAGTTGGAAGAGCTGTTGAGGGACTGACCCTGGGCTAGTTTGGGGTTTCTATTCAATGTGTATAAATAAAAGCTGGGCAGTGTTTCCGGTGTGCCTCCTGCCTGCTGTTGCTGCCCAGTGTGGGAATGCTCTCTCTGTGGTGTCTGTGTGGGGTCAGAAGCAATGCTGTGCTGAGTGTCCCTGGGTTTCCTGCAGCTGCTTTGGTCACTGGGGGCTGGATTGTAGCGAGATTCCAAACACATCTTGCTACGGAACAGTTCCTCTGCTTTGGACCACCGTTTCTTCCTGGATGTGTTTCCCTGAATAAGCTCCTGGCCCTCTCTGGGGAGTAAATCCCTGGAAGATGCTGTGCAAAGTTTCATTGTGGTTCCTTGAGCTCAGAACACCCTGAAAGCCCCAGGCTGTCTGGGTCCCCTCAGGGTGTTCAGCCCATGACCAGCTCCACCCATTCCCAGCCATCTTTGCTGCTGAGATGAGTCCTGGAGCTGGGCTTGGTCTAGAGGGACTCTGTGCCATGCTGTGAAGAATGGTCAATAAAATCAATGAGATTTGTCATTTGTCCCTATTTCAGGTGCTACCACCCTCAGCAGCTGAAGAGGGGGACAGCGGGTTTGAGCTATGGGGAGCAGTGGGAGCAGGAGGAGTCAGACATGGAAAGCTATTGTGAGATTGAGCATGGTGTGGCAAAGACAGCTAAAATGTGCTGGGCAGGAGAGCTTGGGCTGATGGACATGGCCCAGCCATAGCCAACAAATTTAAGGGATTTTCAGTTTGTACACGTTTGTTAGACTGGCTGAGATTTTTCCTATATGTCTTCTAGAAGAGTACACAATTAAAAGTTCCATTTTCATTTTTTAATACATAAAATCACATTATTGATACAACTCGGTAGACTTCTAGCTTGAAATATATGTTAATTAGATCAAATTGCTGCTCATTAGAATTTCTCTCCTTCCTGAGAACATCAGTTTTAAAGGATCAGCATTCTTCCTGGAAGAGCAAATACTCTGCTCTGCTTATGTGGGTCAGTCCTGAAGTAGCTGCTTAATATCCCATGTCTGGAATTCAGTTGTCTTTTCTCTCGGGTGGGTCAGGAAGGCAGTTGAAGCAGGCAGTGATGGCTGCTGGGCTTTCATTTCTTTGTGACTGGTAAATGAAACACATGCAGCCTCACCAAACTACATGACTAATGACAACCTCCAGTGGCTCCTGCAATCAAAGATTAATTTGCTTTATCAAGTTTAAAGAATAGTAGGTGATAAATCATGTCAAAAAAGAAATAATCAGTGGCAGGCTGATGTTCTTTTGCACAGTAGAGGACAGGTGCAATAGAGGATTCATCTGCCATTGACTGTTAATTTTGATCTCATGCTGATGTGTTAATTTTTATTTAGTTGATTTTTAAGTCAAATGGGATGTGTTGTCAACTAATATTTTTACCTAAAAATATAGTATTGCTTTTTAGCTCTAAAATGAAGCATATTTAGAGTCTATCACTTGCCATCAAAATATTTTCCATTTAATTCCTTTAATAATTGATGGATATATTTCTCTCCCATTGGGTTTGCTGTCTTGGAGCACAGCTTAATGTGGACAGTAATAAAAATATGCTGTACTTATCTGGTGCATACATAATATATTTATTTCCCTGCAGTTGATTCTTGTTTAGCCAGTTCTGCTCTGCTGTTCTCTCTGCAGGAGAAGGCTGATGTTAGTCCTCGAGTTGCCCTGGTGCTGTAGTTGCTCTGGGTGCTGGTCCCAGGGCAGCTGAGGTTTGACCTCAGGACTTGCAGGACTTGCTGCCATCTTCTCCCACCTGCTGGTGGCACAGCATGGAGGGATCAGAGTGGAGCAAGAGGGAATCAGTTCTCCTGCTTCTCACTTAATGAAGCCATTCAGAGACTGCAGTTCTGTCACTTCTGCAATTACTGAATGCAATCCAAATCTACAGTTAAAAAAATACCATTGTGGTAAAACATGGCATAACATGGCTGACATGCATTTATTGTGAATCCTGGTGTACACAGAGCAAGGGCTGCAGGTGTTTGTTTTTCAAGGAAAATCCTGTGCTAAGTTAGCTGTCCAGCTGCACAGTCGATTGTTGAGCATTTTCAATCTTTATTTCAGTTACAACATGCCCCAATAATATATTTGGCAACAATGTTTTCTGTGTGTAAGAGAATTTTAGTAAAGGAATAATGCAGATTCTGTAAACTTCGGTCGTGCCTTGCAATGTGTGTGTTTTCATACCAATATGTGAGCCCTCTAGTGGCATTTTAGCACGGGAAGTGGGGCTGGCAAGGTGAAGGATGCCCTGAGAGGGTGGCTTATTCTCAACATGGTGATAGTTCTGGGAGTAGATTTATGGAACAAGGTGAGAAGAGTCTGTGTTTGTCTACTTTGGGCCAAAAATAAACCAAAAAAAAAACCAAAACAAAACAAAAAAACCCCCAAAAAACTCCCTCTTAATTTAAATCTAAAATTCTGTAGCTAAATTAAGATATTTCTTATATTTCCTTCAGCAGTCTTTAGGAATACAACTCATCATAGCAGCACTTTCACCCCCGAAAAATATCAGTAGCTGTCTTCAAGTTGACAACAGATGAGTGAAGATAGGTATAAATAATAGTATGGAAAGTCTTCTTGTTTGTACATACTTTGCCAAAAGCACTGAATATGAATTTGGGTGAGAGAAAGGAGAAACGTTCTCTGAGAATGACTGACATACTTTATGATGATTTAGTGGAACACCTCGTGGCCGACTGTCACTTTTATTCACAGGTGTTCTAAAACTGTCACACCCCTGTTTCTCTCACACAGCAAAGTCATGAGCAAATTCATTGTTAATTGTTGAATGCTCCTCTTTATGGTATCCAGAGATGCCCCAGGAGCCATGTGGCTTCCTTAGCTTCTTACGTGTTCAAAAAATGATAGAGTCGTAACCTTCAGTATGACCTGGGTTCCTCTGTGGAGTATTTGAACTTAAGAAGGTTTGGGGCTTTCTCCACTTAGGAAAAAGGTGTATTTTATTTAGAAGAAAAATGAAAATAAACATTTTCACCAGAGCATCTGGTACAGGTTTGTGGTAGTCTTTGTCAGTGTGTGGTGTAGGAGGGTGTGATTTTCATACCTAATTGGACTAGTAGAAGGCAGAACAACTGGTGCATCTCTGTGCATCTGCGCAGGAAGGAGCAGTGATAAAGCTGTCTCACCCAGGCAGTGTGCAGGCTGGGCAGTGGAGACCATTATCTTGTCTATAACCATTTCCCATATCCTGAAATCAAATTTGCAGAACAAACAGCAGTTGGGCTATGCTTCATATTTCATTAGATATATGCATCCTCACAAAATTATTTTTATTAGACCATGCAGAGATCTTTCTGGCATTTGCTTTTGTGTGCTTATAGAGTAATCAAAAATGTTAGTAATGTCCTGATACAGGTTTCACATACAGGAATATATTTTTGAAGTACACTTTTCGGACTTGAATGCACTTTTGCTAAACATCACAGGGAGGAAAACTTTTCTCTGTCTTCTTCCACTTGCCCTTCTTCTGAAGCAAGGAGGGGAAAAATACCCCAAGTGTTTCAGTGTTGTGTTTCACATGGGTTTCATCTGTATCATCTTTGTTGGAAGAGTTGGTAGTTGGCATCAATTAGGATTAAAAGAACTGCAGTTAGGAAGGCCATGAGGAAGGTTCCATATTATTTCTCCAGAGCATTCTCACTACTGATGAGTTGTTTCTTGAGGCATGTAGCTCTATTGAGAAAGGCGTCTTCTGGGAACAAAAGTTTTATTTCTGAAGCAGGGGTTTATATCAATTTAAGTATTAAATGATTTGTATAGATATCATCTACACAATAAAGTGGCTGATCACAAGATACATAAAAACTTTATATGTATGTCAATTTAAAATCATATTATTTTAGATTTTATAAGAATGTGCACCGAACCTGGTGATTTTTGTAGCCTTAATAGAATAGATAATCTTTGAATGAGTTCTTAACAGCACAAATCCATTCTAGTTAATGCATTTTCTTTAATAACCAGTTTCTGCTGAATAACAGTAACATTTAGATTGCTATTTAGATATTAACATAATCATCTCAATACATGTGCTAAACTATATGAACTAAAGATTTAGTTTTGCAGTATCTCAGAAGATAAGGGTGAGTCAGCAGCACCTTTCCAATTCACTGGGTTTCTGAGGTGCTTCAGATTCTCCAGCTGAGAGCAGCTGTGTCTGACGGCATCTGTCATATTTGCATAGACGAGATCATTGTGTTTGCTAAAGGGGTCAGCAAGATGAACCATGTGCATGATTAAAGACTCTCACTGTCAGTCAGACTGTGCGAAGAGGCAGTACAGGAGGCCTGGGTGCACCTGCAGGTGCTGTGGCCTCGCTGCCACACGGGTCCTGGGGAGCCCAGGGCTGTGGAGGGCACTGGGCTGCCACGGGTGCTGCTGGCTGGATCCCTGCAGCTCCTGTTTGGTTGCTCAGCATCAGCCACTCTGTCCTTCTCTGCTGTGTGCCTCACTTAGCTGTGGGGTGAGAGGGCCTTTATTTACTTTGCCTTGCATTTTTCTCTCTTAGCCTGGTGACAGTTTGTGTTTTTCTGTGCACAGCTTCACAGTGTCACCCTTTGTTTCCCACTAACCTCAAAGGCTGTAGTCTAAAGATCCCCATGTGTTATTGAGAACAATCACTGATCAAGATTCATGACCAATTTTGATTGATTAGTTTCAGTAGATTTTATTACTTTTGTAAGCTTTTCGATAAATACTCATGTAACTATAATTCTGCTTCCTGCTGGTGATCCAGAGTTGTATCTATTGCTGTATTATCTGTACAGCATATTTGTGTTTGGAATTTCTTGCCTAATAGTATGCTCTGTCAAATTTTGACTATATTTTTAGTTGCCAAATTCAAAGTTAAAGCAAAAGTTAAAGATTGACAACTTTCTTTTTAAATTATACCTCCCAAATATTTTGTGTGCTTATAGGTCAGACCAGATGATTCCTTTTTCTTGAGCTCATGTTTGATTTCAGTGTCCTGTGTTTTAGCTTGAATTCTTGGGTGAAATTCAGAGTTGATGAATTTTTGGTGTCTGAGTATAACTGTGTTTTATATTTTAAAATATCTGAAACTCCTCTTGAACCAAAGAGTAGTTTTTAAGGGTCTATCCTATTAAATTCTCTTTCTGCTCTGCAGCACTTTGAGGACTCCTGTTCCTCAAAGGACCCTCCTGGTACAAACATGCCAGGCTTCACTCACTTGTTATTCTTGACCATCTTAAAATTGCACCAATATTTCATCCCCACAAGTAGACAGGCTAACCTGAATTAGGAAACCACAGGCTCTGCTTTGTTTGTTGTCCTGACCACCAGGTTTGTTAAACCTTGTTTTTGTCTGCTTTAGGTAAGGAATGTCTCTGTCTTCATGTTTTAACCACTGATGCAAAACACAAGAAAACATATATTATCAAGGTAAACCTACGATTAAAGGAGCAGAAAAGTGTCTGAAAATTATTTCCCATCTCATTTTGCATCAAGCAGTGCTTGGCCAGAGGGAGAGATGTGCCCCACAGCATCTCAGTTCAGAGTGATGGATGGCTGTGGGAGGAATTCCTGGTGCTACCATACCCTACTGACATGTAGGGGTGTTATCTTAACAGGGAACAACGTCTTGAATGGTTTTACAAGAAGGGAGTTAAGATCTGTTTCCATGCTCAATTAAAGAACTGTCATTTTGGAACTACAGAGGGAAAATTGTGTGAGTAAAGCAAAACCAAAGCTTCAGGAGCTGTAAAAATCATTGTGAGTTGAGGAAATAGTGTTTCAACAACACATCTGAATTTTATCTGCATGATGATATAGAGACAATTAAAGGGAATGTAATGCTTAGTTTAATGATTTATGAGAAAATCAAATTGTAAGGAAAAAATTTATGAAAATAGTTGAGCACATCAGCCTAAAAATAATGCAGATGGAAAGGCAAAGACAACGCACCTCATTGCTCTGTGCCATCAGCAGTGAGGGCTGGGCTGGCCATGAAGCAAAACTATTTAAGGGCGGTTCAACGAGCTTAATAGATATGTCTATTTTAAAGCATTTCTTGGAGAGATGCATGATGAAATAAAACTGAAGCTTTTTTTTTTTTTAAATCTGTTTTAACAAAGAAATGCTTTTTTAAGCCTCTGATACTTTGTTTAATTAAACATACAAATTGTGGTTTGCATGGTATGTGCTGGAGAATTATTGTTTTATATTACAGTAATATGTTGCAATTTTTATTGAAAGCTTTAATTTTTAGATTCAGGTGTAAATCAGTGTTATTGTGCTGTAATTAAAAAATGGTGCTCACCTTTTTTTTCTTGAAGGTATCTTGAAGGGCATTAATTAAAAATGCAACTGATTTTAAAAATACTTTCACCTGAACTGCTGGTCCAAATTTTATGTTTCGTTATGTAAATCTGTAGGAAAGCCTTAAAAAGTTACCTTTTGTTTAATCTTATGTGAAGCCCCTGGTTCATGCTTGTCTGTTTAATAAAGGGTCAGATTTTATTTATGTGGTTAAGCAGAACATAAATGTAGACACTTCACACAATGTACCATGTAAATGTAAGCCTTTGTAGTTACAAGTTTTTGTAGCTGGAGAATTGTTTTAAAAGGCATGTAATTTATTAGCTATCAGTAGCTGCTTTATTGCCTTGCCGCGCTGCAGTAATAAATAAAAGAAAGTGAGCTGATTTTACAAATGGCACACAAGGTGCACATTTTGTGAAAAAAGTCTTTTTTTAAAGAATTGGCATTAAATCCTTTTTTGTGATGACAAAGAGGCTAAGAGTGCAAACTGTATTTTCTGTTTATCGAAAACAGAGTCTCTTTTTCTCGAGGGCATTTTTTCCTATGATCATCAAGGGATTTCAAAAGCAATAAAGTGTGGAATCATTGTTCGACTTGAACAGTATTAAAACTTAGGTTTTAATTTCAGTGAAGTAATAAGATTTGAACCTGTCTCACATTACAGCACTGTAAGGCATTTAGCAATTGTATTTTAAAGGAGGTTTTTAAAATGCAGCTCACTTGAAAGCTAACTGTCTGTTGAGTAATTAATAGTTTCTCTTCAGCACAGGCTGTTGTGAATCATACTAAGAAATCTTGGTTTTGTTAATAACAAATTAAGATAATTGCAAGGAAGTTAATTCCTAATTAGTTTAAACTTACAATCTTTTCTGCCCTTTCTCCGATGGATTGTCAAGTGAAGAAAAAAAAAGAAAATAATGA
Organism: Sitta carolinensis; assembly: GCA_032173965.1. NCBI lineage: Eukaryota > Metazoa > Chordata > Aves > Passeriformes > Sittidae > Sitta > Sitta carolinensis. The sequence continues at coordinate 807,325 of CM063294.1, forward strand.
CGGTTTCAGTATGATTTTCAGCCTAGAATTATAAAGGAATTATCCATGTTTATCTGTACATTTCAAGAAAATGTATTTCTTGGTTAGCAGTATGCATCAGCTTGCCTTTAAGCAGTGGTGAAGTATTTAATCTGTAACCATACTTAATAGCATTAATGCAATTTCTGTTTCAAAACTGCATATTGAAGATAATTCTGCAGAGCTTCTCTCTTCTGTACTGACACGGGGAACTCTGGGATACTGGAATTCACTGTGAACGCTTGGGCACAGATATTCTCTGGGTTCAGACTGAAAATATTTTTTCAGGTTGGTAGGTAAAATGTGGGCTGATGAGGGCATAACCATACCTGTGCCCTGCAGCTGGAAATGTGCAGGTGTAATTTTGGGGAGGGGAGTTAGGGTGCAGGTGCCTGTTCCAGGAGCCGCGGGGTTGGAGCAGGTGCCGTGGGCTATGGCCTTTCGCGGTGGTTTTGAGCAGTTACTGCCTCCATCAGCCATCAGGTTTGTTCCTGTATTTTAGTAGATGGCCTAGACTGTAAATATTAGAGGATCTAAAATAAATCAACATATTATCCTAAGGATACAAAACGTAGGAACTATTTGTGGCTAGGAGCCCTTGACAGATAGTTTGGCTGAGGCAGATGATTGCCCGCCTCTCAGATCTGGCTCCCATTGCTGTGCCTGCAGGCAGTGTGGTGTTATAGTTGTATATTGATGTCACGGTTACTACTGAGTGGCTAGCAATGACAGATGTCTATAATTAGAGGCAATGCTGCCAGTATTTCAGAGGAGCCGGCCTATGTTGAACAATTATCTTATTTCTGGCTTGCCAAAGAGGGTTGTTCAAATTGCTGATATTAGCTGTGGTGGCTGTAACACCTCTCCTTATGCCCTGGGATAAATGTGCAAAAACACTGTCATGTACAACCCTGGTGCAAAACCTCTTCAAAAGACGTGATCCTGCTAAATTTCATGTGCTTAAGGCTTGATCTGGAGATGCTGAACACCTGCAGTGCTGTTATTCAGTACAGTGCAATAGTTTTGGATATAGAGATTTTAGAGCTACACCAAGTAGCTCTGATTTTTATTCCTTGTTTTTAAGTGCCAAAGCAACATTGATTCTAGGACACTGGTATTTATTGCACGTAAGTGTGCTGAGATACAATTCAGCATTTGAATAAAATTTAGCTGTACACTTGTAATACTTAGAGGGGCAAGTCAGCGTGTGGATTACTGCTATGCAAGTATCTGTAATTCTGGATCTTTTGGAGTGTTCTGACTGGCACAAATATACTCTTGTAACTGCACAGTAGTGCTGCATTTCAATCACCAAGTATTCTATACCAGCATTTTGGCCTATTGTTAAGCAAATCCTTGACTGCATACATGGCTTGAATTTCTGCAATGCAGTGCATAGCTCTGATGGAAAGTGCAGCCCAGAACTGTGCTTCAAAAGCTAAAAATCTTCTGGAAGGTGTTCAAAAAGTAACAGCCATTAATAGTATTTCTGTTTTCACTATAATATCTGTTCTTTCAGCCCAGAAGGGGAACACAAGAGACAGTGGAATTAAAACTCTCTAACAGTGCTTAACATAAATGAAAGTCTAAACAAGTCTATTTAAGTTACGCATCCTTTTAACTAATGGCTAGCTGAAAACCCAGCAGATAAACCCATTTCTTTTTTCTTCTTTGTTTTTCACAGAGAATACTTCTCATGTTGCATCAGTAATAAGAGTAATTAGTTCAGAGTAGGTCTCCTGTGTAAATTCAGCAGAAATGCACATCTTTCTTTCAAGATTTTCAGAAAACATGGATTAAGAAAAGAAAAAAACTAATAAATAAGTAAATAAAAGCTGAGAGATAGTAATTGAAATAGAGAACAATTTCCATGTAAGAGAAGGTTTATTGCTGACGCTGTATGGGCATTTTATAGAGCAGGAAGCAGGGAGTTAATCACTCTGGCACCCCAGACTCCTCTGAATCCTCCAACTAACGGGGAAGGGCTGGGGAACAGGGCCTGGAAAACGGCCTTCATGGGAACTGTTAATGCCTCTTACTGTCTGAGCTTGTGTTGGCAGAGTATTTCAACGGACTAGTAGGGAAATAACATCCATAACAATGAGCGACATGGCACATTTACCTTTCCCCCCAAAACAGAAACTTGATTATAATAACGCTCTCCTAGTTTGTAAATGTTATGTTGTAGTAGGTCTCTTTCAGTTGAGGATAACTTTATGCAGTATTTTAAGCTAGGTTCAGAGGTAAGAAAATAAATAGTCTATATCATTCATGTAATTGGTGTGGGTGCTCTGGTTTTTGCAAACACAGGTAGCAATGGATGGGAGAGGAGCCTATGTACAAAAGCAGCTGAAACCCCACCTGAGTCTTCAGAGATTCTGTCTGAACTAACTGAGGCATTTCCTTATGACCTGTTTGGAGACTTTCTTCATTTAGAAAGCTTACTCTAATCCAAGATATAAATTCATTCTCTTGGTTTTGGCTCTAAGATAAGAATATTTTGAGACATTACCTTTTCAAGACAGATGGTTGGGAGTGGAAGTGACCAAGGTTTTTTCTGCTAAGGAGAGGAGATAAAAGCCATGGTTTTTGAATCCCTCAGTTTGATCAGGAGATAAAGATGAATGATCTGGCACCCTGATAGTCCAATTAGGGGATTCAGTTCCCATTTCCTGAAGTTGTCGGTGAGATGTGGAGGTGGATTTCTGCTGTGTTATAATGGAGTTTTTAAGTGCTGGAAATTCAAATACCTGAGCATTATTTAAAAAGTAGAGGAAATTACAAAATGTGTTGTGGCACTCAATACCAAGAATGCCACTTGCAGTTAGCGTGGAGGTTTGGTGAGTGCTGGAGGAGTGTTGGCCAGGGAGGTGGGGGTTAGAACCCCGTGGCAGTCACCCCGGCTTTGTTTGGATTCCTAAAAACACTACGGGGACAGACAGGCTCCCCTCCATGTGCACCATGTGCTTCAGCTCTGCCAGGCTGGGGTAAATGTGGTGCAGGTCTGCTTTTGCCCTCACTGCTCATGACAAAATGCTTTAATGTTGCCATGATAGTTCTCTGCAGCGAGGCCTGGAGAGCTTCAAGGAAGTTATAATATCTTCAGCATTTACGTTGTGCCTATGGGTAATAACTTTACTGTAATTTTCTGAAGATTCATTTTCCGAAATCTTAATTCATTATAATAGCCCTTATGAAAACTGTAGAAGATAACATTTTCTTGTGTTTTCTTACTTGCACAGTGTGAGAGATTCATTGCTCTGTTTTAATTTGTTTCATGGGGTGTGTTTGAGTACATTCCATACAGTGCTGTTATTGAATTTCTGTGACTGTCATTACAGAGCTATACAACCTTTAGGAACTCATATTCTGAGCTTCCCAGTTCTGTAATCCACTTCACATTTAAGAATTGATATAATTAGCTTCTTCAGAGTTATAATGATAGTGCCAAAAAGAGAAGACCTCCAAAGGCAAAGCAAAGTTAAACATATCTAAGGCCAAAGAGTAGGGAAGACAAGGAAATAAAGTTTCGGTATGATTATTTCTGTTTTTCTTGGTCTATATTTACATGCAAATATTTTGCTTTATAAAACATTGCTTTCACAGTTTTATTTTCTTGTCCTTTTGGGACAGTTCAAGGGGTTGGGAAGTGTATGTTTATGTAACTTGAACAACAGATAGCCCAGAGCAGCTGTGGCTGCCCCTGGATCTCTGGCAGTGTCCAAGGCCAGGTTGGATGGGGCTTGGGGCAGCCTGGGGTAGTCCCTGCCCATGTCAGGGGTGACACTGGATGGGCTTTAAAGTCCCTTCCAAACCTAATCTTTCTGTGATTCTATAAAATTTCCTGGATAATTAAGAAATTCCCTGGCACAAGGGCTTGTGAATATGCTGTCTTCCTTCAGGGTCCTGATGCCACCAAGTTGGTTATAACCAAACAAACAGAAAAAAGAAGGACCTCTGGATCCTTTGCTTTCACACTTGGTTTAGTATGTTTGAAATTGCTACTGATCAGCATTGAAGGTGTTCTGCTAGTCTGTTCTTTCTCTTCAGTGCCATGGCCACTGCTGTCACCTCTGACGACAGCAGTGCAGAGTGGGTTGCAGGGGGTTGAGTGATGCCACCAGCTCCACCCTGAATCAAAGACCCTGTGGGGTTCCTGGAACTGTGGGGCTCCTGGAACATCCTGTGGAGCCTAATGTTTCCACTTGTGTGAATGTTCCCCTCACAGTCACAGGTGTGTAAAGATGAGCTGGGGATGGTGTTCTCCTGTAAGCTGACATTGTTAGCCATACAAGTTTTAGTCTCACAGCATGGATTGACATGGAATTCTTTAGAAGTCGTAAATCTTGCAGATTCTCAGATAAGGATCTGAGAATCATTGTGTCGATGTTTTCCAGGAGTCTTGAACCAAGGGTTTCCTGCTGGAACTTAGTTCCCTGCTCCTTATTGGCAGTGTTTGAGGGCAGTAGGAGTGTCAGCCTTGGGCTCCTTGCTGGGAGCAGGACAGGGAGGGGTGAAGGGAGGAGCCCCGGGATGTGTGCCTCTTACCCCCAAGGTTCTCTGTAGGACCTATGCAGAAGATGAGATCACCTCCACAGCTTTTTCCAACCCCTTTCAGCAGGGCTTCTCTCTGCCTTTTGAATATGTAGCACAGCCTTTTGTTGTTGAAATGTGTTTTATTACTATACGTCCAAAATGCTTTATCATTAATTTTTCATAGCACTTAGAAGTCCAGGGGCATTGCACTGCTGTGGTGGGAGGGGATTACTTTTCTATTTTTATATGCTAAGAGCATGTGTGGGTTTTGAAAATGATTTTGAAGAAGGTGTTTAAAATATCATATTTATTTTAGCTTACGATTTGCCACGTTATAGATGGGGTAGCTTTCATTGCCAATGCTATATTCATGCTGACTTGGAATGACCCTGTCACACGTGAAAACAAATCAGATTGTTGCTGTTAATGAGCTTTTCAATTTACTATTCAGTGGATCAGATAAGTGGATTTAAGAGGTAATGATCCTGCTTAGCACTCAGCCTTGTCTGTCAGATCCTAGTAGTGTGGGAAATCCCCAGGGACAAAAACGTTGACACAGTTCTTGATGGGATAATGGGAATCAAAGCTAATGGATGATAAAAGGAGTAGTAAGAGTTACAAGGATAATTGTGGATTAAAGCACTGCTCTTTGTCAACACTGACTGCTGTTTTAGTATTTTATTTGTTAAACTCTGATGTGGAGAGAGCCTAGTTTGACAGCAGAGCACAGTGAGCCGGGCTGGCTCCTGCAGCAGGAAGCGAGGCTCAGAACACACATGGGTGGCTGCTGCTGCTTCTGCATCCCTTGGTACCACTTTTTTTCTTATCATGATACTAAACACAAAAATTCCTAAACATTGCTAAAATTGCAACTGCTGTAGCATTTCAACAGTGCGTTGTTTAGGGAGTGTATTTTTTTTAATTGAAAGGTATTATTTCTATGTTTCAATATATTATTTTTGCTATGTCTGATTACTATAATCAATAACTTTACATTTACAGTATTTTGCAACATTTAAAGATTGTACTATATGGTACTATGTGTTTCATATTTTGCTTGTCCTTTCACTACTGATTTTATCACTAAAAACTGCATTCATACAATTTTTAAAGGATAAATTAACTTACAAATTAAGTTACCTTTGATTTTTATACCATTTCTAGTTAGAGCTGCAAGTTTACATACTCATGCCTTTATTAAGCTGGAATTTAAAGTCTTTGGGATGTGAAAATACAATTGTTATTGTTATTGTTTTTGTTATTATTAACTGCCTCAGAGGTGGAGTATTGTTGATTGGGTTTTTAAACCAAGTCCCAGGATTACATCACAGGCAGAGGGGGGGCTGGTGCGGGCAGGGTGGACGCAGTGGCACAGGTCCCAAGTCTGGGGACGGGGATGGGGACGGAGACCGGGACAGGGATGGGAATGGGGACGAGCACGGGGATGGGGACGGGAATGGGCCCGGGGATGGGGACGGGAATGGGCCCGGGGATGGGGATGGGCACGGGCATGTCAGGGAAGGGAGCTGGCAGTAGATGGCACCAGGCTTTCACCGCTGGGAGCGGCGGCCGGTCTGTGCTGGGACTCTCCCTGCGCACCTCACTGCTGCTTGCTGTGATCCCATCAGAAGATACGACGCCATGCAGCCCGGGATGTCCGGGTCAGTGTCCCTAAGGGCTGGAACGGCTGCTGTTATCAGCCCTGAGTGCTGGCCGTGCGTTCTACCCAGCAAAGCGCAGCTCCCAGTGCGGGGCGGGGCTGGCACCGGTTTGGACAGCAGCTTTGCACTATCATCACCTTTCTGTCTCTGAAGCTGATTTAACCCTACAAAATGTTTTTATCTGAACCTAAATGTTAGGATACTAAAACCACTAGAAAACTTTCTGAAGATTACACAGTAAGGAAAAAATATAATTGCTGTGTCCTGTGCATTTGCAGCTGGGTTACCACGTTACCCACAGCTGGGTCTGGCAGGCAGGATGCTGGGAGACCCACCCGAAATGGGTGTCCTGGACTGGAAATAAAGGGACATGCACACAACTGCAAGCTATTGAGCTGCCAAAGCCTTTGTTCTCTGTTCAAGAAAACAAAACAATGTCTGAAGAGTACAAAATTTACCAGATTTTATGGCCAGCAGTGCAAGAACTTGTAAGCTCAAGGACAGCACTGAATCACATCACTCTGAGAACAGACCAACAAAAAGATGTTTTCTCCATCCCTTTGTAATTTTCCATAATAAATCAGATTTTGAATGGAGACTGTATTGTTCTGAGAAGAACTAAGTGAGGTTAATGTGAAAATTTGCTCTCCTTTGTAGGAAGAAATATTTGTAAGAGCAAGTAAAAGGATCAGTCCCCACACCACAGGACACCATCAGAGAATAGATGAACTATCTCGTATGAGTGCTTCAGCTTGTAAGGTCTTAGACTGGATGGACATGCACTTATGGCTTTACTTTCCTCCTGCAAAATCAAATCGGGGAAGATTTTAGAATAACTGAAAATTCTAAACCCAGTTAATATCTATAGTATGTTACTGTTGAAATGTTTATTTCCAGGTGTACGCCTAGATGTTCGAAGTCTTGGGAATAACAGATGACAACCATGTTCTGGAAGCATTTATGACAAAAATGTGAGTTTATGCTTGGGTTCTGTCTTGTATGTTGTTTGTTTAGTCTTTAACATGCTGTTAAATTTGCTCTTTACTAGAAAAATATTTTCTGTGAATTTGAAGTATCTGAAGTAAGGGATAACCATTTTCTGAAGGACCCATATCTTATTTTCTGAAGGTACTGCAAACCTCTAAGTCAACAGTTGCAGCTCAATATTTCCTCCACGGTGCCCGTGTCCCCTCTCAAAATGGCTTTTGGTGGGTAGAGCTGAGATGTCCCAGCCTGTCATTCAGTGACAGACTGGCACAAACAGCTCCCATCCCTCCTTTCAGCTTCCTGCACCCTTGAGTGTGGAATTGCCTGTAAAGCTGCATGGCAATTCAAAGTGGGGAACTGACTAAAGCAAACTGATCTTCCTTTGTTTTGGGAAGGTTTTCTTGGATTGACTTTTGTTCAAGGTCTGGAAAAGTTTGCTCTCTTAAAAATACACATTCGCAGAGGGAGATTCTCAAGTCTCATACTGAAGGAGACAAGAGTCATCATCATCACCTGTCTTCACATCTCTGGAATTTGCAGAATAACATGGTGTGTTATTTTGGCAGAGAAGTGCTGCAGTACTCTCTCTTAAGAATACTCCTAGACAATTACTCTGGAGAACATACAGTTTCTCATGCCTCTGCTGCAGCAGCTTTCCTTGGCTGCCAGCAAAATTACCAGGATTTTGTTTTTATTACATATGGCCTTCATGATGTTTACTAGTTTCTCCTTACACAAAAAGAGTTTCATCTAAAATCCATTTTGTTCTTGAAGCAAAACAAAATGATCCCTCTGAAAAACTGTGAATATTCACTAAAATATCTGGGAGTCCCCAGGAGACAATGAGGTCCATGTGTGCCTGGAGAAAGAGAAACAAATGTCTTGCCTCTTCATTCTGCAGTGAGGGAGATGCTGTGTGTGGTCACTTGCTTCTTGTTCTCTCAATCTGACTTACAGGGCCTTTGAACACCTCCAGTAGACTTTGGCCTGCTGGACACAGCTCTCTGCTGGTGTCACTAGGCTGGCCATGACCTGCTGGGACAGTACTGAACAGGACTTGTCTTTGCTGCCATTGCAGCCAACCTTGAGAAATAGTAACAATTAAAACAAGGTCATTTTCTGATACAACTTAAATTTCTGTGCAATACAAGGCATAAATGCTTTACTTCCTCAAACCAGAAGCTGAGTGTTATATCTTGCCTTAGGATAACAATGGTACCCATCCAACCTTGATAATTATCTGGAACAGCTTTTGAAGACAGGTAAATGGAGGATGATGGATGGAAAAATACTGATGATGTTACTGTGGAGTTTCTAGAGGCAGCCCATGCCATGGAGTGTGATAGTTGTGTTGTGTTTGGTTATTTCAAACTGCAGAGAACCTTGAATAGCTGAGGTAAAAGGAGGCAGAGGAGTCTTCTTTGAATACCAGATGCATCAGTTTGCTTCTCTTGCTACTCATTGCTACCACTGAGAGGAATTCTCTGTTATGTTTAGCAGCTGAAGAAGTAAAAAACAATTCAACAAATTGTATGAGCAATCCTACATGTGTTTGGATTGGATAGAGTTAGGCTGTATTTGCACAACTACTGTAAATTAAGTAAAAATACATCTTTTTCATGTTAAAGAGTTTAGTGTTAATGGGTTTTAGTGTTAGTGGAAGATTTTAAAAGAAAACAAGGTACATAAAAGCAAAAATAAGCGCTGCTTTTCAGATGACACACTGTAGTTTTATTTTCTCTTTCTTCGTGTTTTACTGTGTTTTCATAAAGCTATGAGTTGTTAATTGATTAGATTGAAGACCGTATTTGACAGCCTGACAGGAACACTTCACTGAGTGGCTGTAAGAAGTAGCTGTGAATCCTGGATAAACACAGCTGTGTTTGTGGCAGTTAAAATAAAGGGTCTTCTTTCCAGGGGTAGCTTGCCAGGTGGAAATTCTGGGTGTGAAATCATAGTATATTGATCTATATAACCCAAACCCAATGGTCTGATGTGGCAATCTAGTCTGGCAGCATTCCTGGTGCTTTGTTACTGGGAATATTCTTAGCACATTTGTAGCAGCAGCAGGCAGGATCCCTGACTGTGAGGATATTCACCTGTTCCTCCTGTGGAGGTAGTGAGTGTTTTAATAATAGGTATTTTAGAAAGCCACTTGTCTACTCTTCTGTCTTACCCTACAGATCCAGTTTTTCTTTCAGTAGGTGCCTACTTGCCTTGGTCCTTTCCTGCAGAGGTAAGGAAATACTGAGACTGGAGAAGTTTTAGATCCATCTGATCCTTGAGCCTGTCCTGGGCATTTGACTGGAAATGCATTGTCATTATTTTGGCTGCAATCACCTTTCCTTTTCTTCCTTTACCTTTTGTGAGCCTCTTCTGGTTTGGGTTTTTTTTTTTCAATTATTATCAAAATCACATGAAAATGATTTATCATTAAGTGGATTCACAAATATTTTCCCAAGTATTTAGTATTTTTGGTCATGATAAAATAAGTGAAACATGAGTAAGAGGTGCATGTCCAAACATTGCTGTTGGATGTCACTGTGGTGAATGCACACGTGTCAATAGAGGGATTTTCCACTTTCCAACTTTTCACTGTGAATTTCTGAATATCTTTTGGAACACTCCCTGAAATGTCTCCTTGAATCATAGCAAACAAAACCTCAAAACTTTTACTCATGATACAATGTGCAGTTTTTAATTAGCTACCTTTGTCCAGCTCTAATGAAAAGTATATATCTCATTGCTGTCTGAGCCACCAAAAAGCTTTCAGGGTAAATGATGATAATCTGTCAGAAATAATTAAAACCTGACTGTACAGAGCTTTCTTGCCAACAAATTGCTATCTGTGGTTTTACTGAAACTTCAGCACCATATAAGGAATAGACATTCCAAGTCTTTTCAGGGATTTTGGAGGACTGTTTTTCTTGCAGCGTAATGGGAATTGGATAGCACATCCTTAAGCAACTTAAAAAGTTTTGTTTAAAATGTAGGGGTTTTTTCCATCTTTATGATTTGTGTAATTCAACTACATTTGTAATATCCTTGAGACCAAGACTGTTTATAAATATTCATTTTCAATTCATGTAACTCTTAGATAACCTTAAAAGGTTTTCACTCTCTCCTATAATTATTTAACAAGTAAACGAAACCCTAAAACAACCACTTCACCCAAATTTGGTGCTTTATGACAGTCATCACCTCTTCAGGCTGGTAGCAGCTTATTTCTTGCAATTGCAACTTGGCATATTCCCAGCTCACCTGTGCATGTGCAGGAACCTGTGTGCATGCAGGAATTCCTGTGTTCCTGGAATTCCTCTGCATTGTGATGGTGAACCTGCCATTACCTTTCAGAAAAGGTGTTCAGGGCCTCCTGGAAAGAGGATGACTCAATGTGGAGAGTATTGTGGAAGAGTGGTTAAAGAACAAGGGACATGTTGATTTACAGCAGCTTACAGATGTAGAACTAACTAAATTTAGGACTCAGCTTAATCCTGAGGCTGACAAGGGCACTGTGCCCTTGTGAGTGATGGTTAGAAAAACAACAAAACATTGTGATGGGTAAAGAATGACCAGAATGCTTACTCTAACCACAAGAATGAAAACTTAGGAGGTGTTAGTGTTGATATGAGTAACCAATAGTGAGCTTCCTTTTGCACTATGTATGAGCTTCATTACTGAGTGTATAAAAGACGTGACTAACGGAATAAAGTGGAGACTTGTTGACCATCATCGGATGTGTGCTTGTCTCCCGATATCCCTCTCCAACAACTCATCTGAAACTTCATGGTTGTTTCCTCCAACTGTGTTACATTTAGTTCATCTTTTAAATCACAATCACTTGAGTGACAAAGATACAGGGATCCTGGCCCTTGGATTTAAGAGCTGTCTTGCCATGATTTCTCCAAGATCTGCAAATTTTTTAGCCCTTCCATTCCTTGCTTCTCTTCCTTACATACTGGAAAAATGCTTTTTCTATTATGAGATTCCTCCCTAGATCTTTAGAAGTTTTCCCAGATACTTATAAAGTTTTGAGAATGTTTCTTAAAATACTATATTTTATGTGTGTTTCATCTTGCCTGATACTGGCAAGGCAGAAACAGAAGTGGAAATTGTTGTGATTTCCTCTGTTCACTCACAAGTACTTTCCAGCTTTTACATTATTTTCCCGTCTTTCAGCATCCAAATACAACCCTGAACCAAAAGAACAGATGTAGAAGAAAGTACTCTGAATGTTGGATGAAGAGACTTCCTTACACTGTTTTCTCTTCAAGCTGTCACTGTGGCTTCTTGTTTTCCTTTAAATGTCTTGTAACTGAAGGATAAAGATTTTGTTCTTTTGAAAAATAGTCCTTTTGTGATTTTGATATTGGTGTCAAATCTGGGTAGTTCAAATTCCTTTCTATTGCTTTGTATGGTATATACTTGTTAAGGATTTAGTGCAACTATAAACATCTTCAGAACTCACCATAGTAGGGATAAACTGTGAATTATGGACTTGTTAGAATGGGCTATTTCTTTAAGGCAATCTGAACCCATATACTCTTCATAGAGATTTTATGAAGTAAATCAAAGTCTCTCCATAAATTTAAATTGAGGAATTGCTTTGGTAATTTCATTGGTATGTGCCTTTTCCTGAGCAAATAATACTAAACATTTAAATTGTGTTATCGAGTTTATAACTTCCTGGGGGAAAAAAAAAAAAAAAAAAAAAAAAGCAGCTCATATGTTGTGTACATTCCATAGCCTGTGAATATGTAAAATCAACAATCCATGCTGCTTTTAAGGCATTTAACATTTCTTCTTCAAATTCTCTCTTCCCAAAGCTGAAATCCTACTGCATCACAGTATAAATAGCTGATGCTGCTGACATCTCTTACATCATGGTCTGTCATCAATGGATGTGGCAGCTGAAAGTGAGAATCATTGTGCATATTCCACAGCCAGGGGAACTCAGCCGGCCAAGCTGGGCTGGCTCATGGCACTGACGCTTTGGGGCACTCGCGTCTCCCAGGGGCGCTGGGCACAGCGCCGCCCTGGCAGAGCTCAGGGCGCCTTTGGACAATGCTCTCACTCTCAGCATGTGACTTTGGAGGGTGTTCTGCGCAGGGCTGGGAGTCGGACTCAATGAACCTTGTGCTCACTTCCGACTCAGCTGACTCAGTGATTCCGTGGCTTTGATGTCGTGGTCAGGAAGAGGTGCCAGGGCTCCAAAGCCCGAAAATCACAAGGCTTTTTGTTTGAACAGGCTGTTATCCAAATTCAGGATGTCAGAGAACGGACTAGGCTCTGCTCACTGATGCCAAAAATAGGACAAGGGGCAATAGGACACATTGATTCCCAGAAGTTTCACCGGGACAGGAGGCAGAACTTTGCTGGGCAGTGCCCAGCCACGAACAGATTGCAGAGGGGCTGTGGAGTGCCCCTCCCTGGGGATATTGCAGAGCTGTGTGCACACACTGCTGTGCCCTGAGCTCTGGGATGGTGGCACTACGTGAGTCTATGTACCCTCCCAGCCTAACTCTGGGATTCTGTAACCTCACTTGAAAAATTACACTCCTACACTTCACTGGCGTCAGTTAACCCTTTCCATTCGAAGGCAAATGCCACGTCTTCAAGTCCTGTTGAGTGGAGCAGGTGAGCACGGGCGGTTCCATCCCAGGTCCCTGGGGGTCTGCACAGACATGCACAGCACCACAGTGGTGCAGGGTCCTGCCTCTGCCCACCCTCTCACCCTTAACCTGCAGAAGGCAGTGGAGCTGCTGGGATTCACCAAAAGGCTCTTGATACGCCTTGTCATTGCCTGATTCAGAGTTCCTCAGTGCATCACTGATAAAACAGCCATGACTTTTCATGTGGATTTCATCTGGGTTCAGATATTTTTGTGAAATTCTTACCCAGTCATGGATGCTAACTTGTTCTCTGTTGGAACCTTTTGTAGCTTATTCTAATTAATATTCACTTACAATGAATTGCAGAAGAATGTTTGTCTTTGGAATGTTCAGTCAGTCAAGCAAGAAAATAGCGAAAAAAGCAACCCCTAGTAGCAGTGTTTGATATGACACAATATTTAAAGGTATATGACAGATAATAAACCACCAGGGCTCACAAAAGCAACTTTTCAGTTATTTTCTTGAGGGGGTTGTTACACAAACAGAGGGGAAGGCACCTGGAATATGACAATTGGTATAATTTTATTTTTCCATAGAACTCTAATACTGTGAAAATAATTTTAGTATATTTCCTTGGATTGAAAGATGAGTGCAGGTTTTCACATTCCATAAGTGAATTTTGCTTAATGAAAACCATACAAGGTGTACTTCTATATGCTGACTTGAAATGCCATTAAGCAGCTAACTTGATATTTTAAATTTTAAATATGCATATGTTTATTTTCTCATGGCATCACAGAAATCAGACTGGAAAAGACTTGAAACATCACTAAGGAATTCAACAAAACCAGAATGAGAGGCATTTATTTCATTAACAAGATTGATGCAGAAATTAATGAGCTCTCTCCTCCTTTCTACTGGATACTTATTGCTTCTGTAGGATCCAGAACACTTTCAGAATCCCCATGAAATGTAGCACAGGGCTCCTGACTGGAAGTGCTTGCCTGGTTATTCCTGAATCTGATGACAGAATCACCTTGCATTGCTGCTAAAGCCAGCAAGCATTCAGCATTTCCTGTTGTCTTCTGGAGGCTTGAAAAGGAGTGTATTCTCATGGGAGCTCCCCAAAAGTAGGGTCAAGATACACTGTCGGTGCAAATACTACTTTCCAAGGCTGAAAAGTCTGGCTAGCTTTTAGATTACTCACATTAGATTTGCAATAAATTAATTTCTGCTTGTGAAATAGATGCAATAATGTCAGGACCTAGAAAGGATGAAAAATCAGATTTTTAATACCCTAAGTTCTCTTGAAGATTAGCATAGTGATGAAGCTGTGGGGCTTTTCTTTGCAGAAACTTACTAACAGTCACCAGAGTGGATTCAGATCCCTCCACGTGCTCAGGATGTCCAGCAGCCCTGTCCTCTTCTTTTAAATGAATAAACTTCTTTAACAGCCAAGTAAAATGTTGAAAGACCAGCAAAAAGAGAGATCAGCTGAAAAAACAAATACCCCATATGTGTTCCAAGATGGAATGATTCCAAGAGGAACTCTGAGAACGGTGGCTCTGCTGCTTGGAGGAGTGGGGTTGTGCCAGGCAGCTTCAATGCTGCTTCGCTTCACCCTGAGCTTGTACTAGTTAAGTTTAAAATTGTGTTCCCTGGCAAACCATAAAAGATTTCAAAAGTATTAGACACCCACTTTTGTGCTGGAATTTAATATGCAACTTTTTATTGGAAAATAATCGTCCTTGTCTGGCGAAATCCACCATGCAATATTTCTGTTAGTAGGCATAATGCAATAAAGACAGGGAGGGCTATTTATCACTACAAATTTTGAGGATTTCAGGATTCTTTTTATTATTTTAATATATTTCCTTGGTATTAAATCAGAAAAGTGATAAATTACACCTGTCGAGGCTGTTTTTCCTTTTTCCCAGAAAATGATGTACAACCTAATTTCACTGGTCATTTTGGCTTTTAAAGATATGTATTTTTTTCCTATTAAAAACTCTACCAATAGGGTTTTTTTTAAATAATAATACCGAAGTACATTTTATTTCAAACATATGAAGTAGTTTATAACTACTTCCTGGCATTACAAACTTTGGCCTTTTCACATTATATTTGGTGTTTTTAAAAGTCTTTGAGTATACATTGCTTTGAAAGAAATAGTGTATTGTTAAGGTGCTAGGTCCAGTGGATCAATTTTCAGTATTTGAAATAGATTAAATTGTGGCATGCCTGAAAGGTTAAAATAATAATTTATTTCATTTCAGTACTTTCATGTACACTAATCAGCTTTTATACAGTCTCAGAAATCAGTATTTTTCTTTTTTTTAATGTATACTATAATCTTTTTCTAAAGGATAATGTAGAATTAAAAGCAAACCATAATTTCAGCAATTGCACTACATAACAGGAAAAAAAGAAGAAAAACCATAAGAAGGTATCAACAAAGGCAATTACCAATGGGGCTGGTATCAGGGTTTCCATTACTTTCACAATTATTCCAGGTTTGCATATTTGGAAATATATTAGTCCAATTTGATTTCAAAGCTCAGTTATTTGAATTATAAATCATTATGTCCCTCCTAGCTGATCAGTTGTGAAATATCTTTGAATTCATTTGCATAATGGATATGTTAGTCATTCCTTTATGTTTGTTATGTCAAGTGCTCTCTCATACATGTTTTGTTCTTTCTGATAATTAGCTTTTTCAGTGTATGTTTTTGTAGCAAAATAGCTGCTGTTTTATTATTATTTTGTATGGTAACTTGGAGTAAAATAGTTTTAATTTCTCAAACATTCTCTGTCCTAGTCTTTGTTGGTCTCATGTTATTAAAGGTTCTGCCCTTTAATTGGGGGGGAACCAACTATGAAGCTTTGCAAAATAAAACAAGGTAGTCCCATGTTGGATGTTATAGACTGACAGAGAAACAACTCAAAACTAAATTAAGAGATTTTCCTATAGCAGGCAGCTATAAAACCTATTCTTACAATGTTATCTGCTTCAAAAAGAGTTTAATCTACTTAAAATTAAAAGGAAAATTGCTCATTCTTATAAAAGCTATCAAACTTTTTGGTCACTGATGTGCAGGGATGGCAGAGTGAAGCAAGCACTCAGAAAACCCCAGTGACAGCAGGGAGCGTGCTGTTTGTGGAGCATCTGGGAGTTTAGGATGTTCTGGGATACAGTGCCAAACACCTTGCTGAAGTCGAAGTAATCAACCTCCACAGCTCTGTTTCAGCTTTGGTGAAGTGTTTGACATGGCTTAGTAGAGATGTGATGTATTTTTATCTCTTGTAACTGAAACAAGTGAGATAAAAGTCACTTAGTTCATGTGTCTCTTTTGTGACTAGAATATATGCCATGAAAAGTAATTGCTTTAATTAATAACAGGCTAAGGTCTTTAATGTTCCAAGGAATATCTCTATTGCATGTATTTCTAGAAGAAATTCAGATTTGGTTTGCCCAAAGTTCATCAGACCCTCTGCTGCCAGCAGCCACTTGGGAATGTGGCACAAAGCCCCTCTCCCTCTCGGCTTTGATGCAGATGAGGATGCAGCTCGCGGATTTGGGCAGACCCTTCAGTAGATTAAGAAAGTCCTCGAGCACAAGATTGTACTTTCAAGGCTCTGTAACTGAGCTGACCAGTGAGCAGCAGTAAGTCATTGAATGTATTTCCTTTGCTTTAAAAAGATCTGGAAAGCCCTGTATTAGAGCCAGAGCAGTTCAGGTGGCAAAGCTGGGTATTTGGGACTGAGGAAATGGCAGGGCTTGGATTGCCACTGCAACTGTAAATATTGACATTGTTACAGAGAAGTTTTAATTGCAGGATCACAATTACTTCTGTCAGAGGATATTTGACTCTTTCAATTCAGAAGATGTGTCATCCTAGCTTCAAGAAAAGTTACTACCTACTATAATTTTTTTTTGCAGGGATGTTGTCGGAGTTTGTCATTCCCCGGTGACAGCTTTTCCTGGCAGTTTTTCTTTTTGGCCTTTTCTGTCATTCTTACTGTTGCACTGGGGTGAGTGATCTGGTCTTGGCAGTATCCTTAAAGGTAAGGGGCTGGAATAAGGCCTGTGTTACAGAAGGGTGTGTGAAGTGTGGAAACTGAACTGAAGCTCACACTAACTCTGCACGACCTGCTTACCATGGAAAAGACTCCTCCTAACTCCACTTGTCACTTATTTTCCCAGAGTTTGCCCATGAAGAGAGGAGAGGGAGAAGCCCTATAGCCAAGAGCCCTTTGAAGAGCATAAATTAATTCCTACTCTGAATTAGTCTCAAGGGGAATGAGCATGGGAGAAGCCTACTACCCTCATTAGAGCCTAAGGATGAGTAGGTGAGGGCTGAGCCTTGTGCAGATTGCCATTTCTAAAGAGTTGTCCACAGTTACTTTTTCAGGATCACGACAAAACAAAATCAATCCAGTCTTCCAGGATACTTTTCAGCTGTCGATCTCTTTCCCTCCTCACAGCATCTTGTGTCTCCTAAACTCACATCTTCTGAAACAAGTGAGGCAGTGTCACACAAATAATCCCATCACAGCCCAGGTTCATTTCCAGGGCATCTTCATTCTTTATCCCAAATAGGTAGAGGCAGGAAAAGCAGTATATGAGCATAAAAGATTGCAGTTTAAATATCATAAACTACACATGTGAAAAGATTTATTTTATCATTGTAGTTTTAAATTTACCATTTTCTAACTGTTGAATCTTGATTTTCTTATGTGAATATTCTTGTAGGGCAGTGAACAAATGATGCAAGTTGACAGAGGAAATATCAAAAGAAGAAATGTGTGAAATGTGGACATAAGCCAGTCTTAGATACAAGTTGTTTGGAATCAATGATTTGTGGTCTCTATAGCTCAGTAAAAATGTGTCCTACCTCAGGATTTTGTTCCTGTAGGTCCCATGAAATTCCCATGATGTGAGAATTCTGTGAAAGCCTCAGAGCCTGACCCTTCTGAACATGTGCAAAGATGAGGCTCTGGTTTCTGGTTCGTTCTGGTTTCCTTTTCTGTAGGTGAAGATGAGGATGAGTTTGAGAATTTCTTGCTCCCCCTCATAGTTCAATTTAAGGTATGACTCCCATACTTAACAGTAGTTTTGAACAAGAAGAAACAAAGGCAAATTTATTTCTATTGTAAGGGAAGAAACGATGTGTGGGACAAGCTGATGGTGGGGCAAGCATTCAGCAGCAAGCTTGGCACCTCTGCTGTGAGTGTCTCTTGACACCTGTGTACCTGCATGTGGGCGTTTATATGTGAATACGTCTGTTTAATTAGGAATTTAGACAGCAGTGGTACAAAGACTGCAAATACTCTCCTAGATAAACTTTATACAAAGATTTTCAAAGGTATTGGGATTTTTCCAGTGTTTTGCAGATCAAGGGACCCCATCTAAAGCTCACTTATAATCAAAGAGAGAAATATTTCTTCAGTGATAGCGTATCTGTTCCATATTACCCTTTTCCATGCAAGCATCCTGTTTGTGTATATTAACATATTTATTTAGGGGTATGAGGAGACACGTAACACACTTGATAAAACACTGCTGCTTTAAAGTATTTTTTTTCCCAAACAAGAATTTATTATATAAATCAAGACTTTATTAAATGGCTGGGCATATATGTATAAATTGGAACAGGTCTTGAAGTATTGCACCCTTAAACTGAACAAAGTGATTAGGATAACTGATAGCTAAATAAGGTTTTTATGTGCCTGTGGGAGCCATATTAGGATTGATTTGACAAGGCAGTTCAGCAGTGGCAACAGTCATAATATCTAACACAACATTATGTTTTATTAGTAAAATCCTTAAGTATAGCAAGCTGTTTGTGTCAAAACAACAGTATATTTTAGGGAAGAAAAAGACTTACTGGATAGAAGGTGCATCATCAGGAATGATAATATATTAGAGCACTCTTGCATTAAAGAGATCTCCTTCTGCCATCACTGATTCAGTAGTTAACTGCACGCTGGAGTGTTCACTTCAGCTGAACAGGGTAATTTTGAAGAAATCCTAACAGTAATTTTTAATTAGCTATTTTAAAATATGGTGACAACTTAAATACTGCTTCATCATATTTATCTGCCTTTTTACAAGGAAATAAACAGATGTGCTGGAAGTATTTGCTAAATAATTGGCTGCAGTACATGGCTGACATTACCCGAAGATGTGCAGTTCACAGTCATTGCTTGAATTAAGAAAATATTTTTAAAAAATTGTAGTAAGGCTTATTTTGACAATTACTTAATTCGGTTTTCCTCCTTTGTTGTTGGCTTATGTATTTAATTGTAATCACTTTTCATGTATAAAATAGACACAGTTCACCTGTCTTGGATTCACCTCTCCTGTGTTCAAGTTATAAATCCTAAAAATTAGAACAAGAAGGTCATGTGGTGGCATAACCATTTCTGTAGGAAACTGGATTCCTCTTGTGTGAGGATTCAAGTTATTAAAATAATTTTGCCGTTGTCATGTCTGGATTGCTTGAAACTGACTTAGTAGAGAAATTTTAATGGAGTGCCAGTGATATATTCCTAAACTAGCAAGTTCTTAAGGACCCTGGAAAGTGACTGCTTGATTACACTTTAACGGTATTTGCAAATAAAATCACAAGTAATTAAGGGGAAATCTCCAGGCTTTTGAGCAAGTTTGATGCATGATAACTGCCTGATTCAGCTTCATCTAGAGTAATGCTGTGTAGACAAGAGCTACTGAGATCAATAGCAACATAATGATAGTGGCAGAATTAAGTGAGTAACCTGAGAACTGTGTCTTCAAAATGCATGCAGCTGCCACCAGCCAGGGCCACACAGTGCACTCCTGCTTCCGTCCTAAATGTTCATCAAAAGACGCCCTGCAGGAAAATGGAGTTAGATGCTCTTTATTGCTGATCGTGTCTCTTGCCACATTTATCAGGGAAATTGGATTAGCAGTTGGCAGCTGCAGGTAGACAAGGTTCTGCAGTGATTAAATATGCAGCTTGGCTGCATTTGTTGTGACAGACCTTTAGTAAATTCTACTGTAAGCACCATCTGTCTAATTTGTATAAAGAAAACTTGGTGCTTTAAGCTACTGATAAAGAACTAAATGCTTTATCATAAACAAAACTTTGCTCTAAATTATCTTAAACACAATTTATTAGGTTAAAGCTATTTTTCTATCGTAATGAATAAATAATACATGCAAAAGTGCTTTCAGGTACTTCATTTTGCAAGTACTGAAAACAAAAACAGTTCAGTTCTTCAATAAAATGCTTAGTATTGCAATCCACAGGGAGATGCCACTGTTAAAATATCACTATGAAAATGGTCCAGGACTGCCAAATTCATTTAATTTGTGGGTTTTATTAGGACTTTCTAACTGGCTAGTTTTTTTTTAGGTTTTTAATATTTCTGAAATACACCACTGAAAAACAGTTGTAATGAGAGATCTTTCTTTTTAAAATACGTTTGGAATCCTTATATCTGCATACTATGCATATGGTTAGGTTTCTTTTACAAGGCTATCAAATGTAATTGAAGATGGCTGAAGTCATTACACACGTTGCTTTTCTTTTTTCTTTTCACTTTTTTGTTGGGTTATTGGTTTGTTGGCTTGCTGGGGTTTTTTTTTTTTTGCTATTTTCTTCTTCGTGTTTTTATATTAATAGGAAAAATTTCCAGTATTAAAATAGTGCCTAATTTTCTCCTAAGAATGTCAAGATTTCTCCTGACAATGTGGTAATCTATTGCCTGGACAGCTGGAATCTTAGTAGTACTTTGTTTATAGTTGTGACATCATCAGATTTGCTAGAAATGCATGGAAAAGGGATCTGAAGAAAAAGCAGTTAAATAGCAACATGCTATCTTTAGCTGGTTTGTAGAAACTCCATGCTGTTAAATTATTTAAAATCGTTGATTTTCAGCTTGCACACATTAAAAGTTTTCACACTAAGTGCCAAATGTTGCAAACAGCACTTTAACAGAATGATTTTGCTTTGATCCCTGTAGCAGTTCCTGAATAATTTATCACAGGTTATTGCCTTAATTCTGGAGAGGGATAGAGCAATAAAGGCAGATGAAAACACTCCAGTTGAAACACCTTGGGGCCTGCTCATTCCTCTGACATGGCTCTTTTGTTGGAACTATTTAGAGGTTATTAAGATGTGTCTCCAGAATTAAGAGTATGCTGTAAGGATGAAGACAGCCATCTTAATTCTAAAGACAAAGCACAATGACCCTTCACCTTTTTTTTCCTTTGTTGTTATTATATTGTAGAATTATGAGGGTAATATTATAGCTGCACCCAGTAGTGCCACTATAGTTAAAGGTCTGTCAGACTTTCCATTACCAGCCCTGTTTTGGGGGTGGTGGGTGTGAGCAGACTCGTCTGTTTTAGATGGCCTCAGTCAGACACTTGGCACATGTTGGCAAATCAGAGGGGCTTTTCTGGAATATTTACACCTCCAACTCCTTTCCCTTGAAAAAAATCCATTGAAAAATGTGCTTCAGGACTTTGAAACAAAACACCTGGATTTATTTTTTGAATGGCTTTGTTATAATTAAATATTAAGGAAACCTGTCACTGACATTCAAGGAAGGATATTCTGAAATTGAAATGTGAAAAAATTGCTTCGTTAGCCAGAAGAGGATTGTATAAACCCCCAGAAGCTCCTCTTGCTGTGTTTCTCTATTTACTGTTCTTTCCTTTCTCTCTTTGGCCACTGCTGGTGGTGCCATTTGCTGCCCTGTTGCCCCAGGAAGGGCTGGGATGCAGCTGGGAAAGGAGCAGCAGACTCAGGTGTTCCTGCCATCACTGCAAAGTTCGCAGGGCATTCCTGATCCCATGAGGTGGTACATAAAAAGCAGATGTAAAAGTGTGTAGTCTTGTTTGTCATTAATAAATTTTATGCATGTAAGTGCTATTTGATTATTTACAGTAGACTAATACTAGATTCTCTTGGGACTTCAGGAGTTTGGGGGAAAGGTTCTTACTGAATGTGAGGTAAGCAAACATGGAATCCAGGGTGATTTTTGCTCCTATTAGAATTTAAGGGTATTTTGTACCCGTGACTTAAATGGATCTGGATTCATCTTGGGATTCTGGAGACTATTCCGTGGGCTGTTCATTGGGTGCCGGCTGTGGCAGTGTGATCTTACACAGCTGAGTTCTGATGGATCCTATCTGCACCACTACTTTGCTGGGGCTTTACTGAACAAGAATATTAAATATAAATCTTAGATCTTGCAGATTGAGGTTATTTATTAAGAAGTGTGGTTATGGGCTTTTTAATAACAATATCTCAATTTAAATAATAGGAAACAAAAAAAATTGTGGGCTATGTAGTAGTTGTTGTCCTTTCATTGGAATTTGAGGTGTCTGAAGCTGCCTAGTGTTCACGTGGGTTTCCAGAAACCTGGGACTGAAGTTCAAAGAAAGTTGGACATTTAATTTTATTAATAGCTTTTAAAGTCTCACAGCCAAACTGTTTCTTAAATAGATTTGCAAAGGAGTGTTTTCTTAAACTTTTTGTAGAGACAGACCATGCTTGTTGGAGGCCTGTGGGTCGGGCAGTCCTTTTCTATCCCACGTGCCACAAAGCCACACGAAGGGACATCTTTTGTCCCCATCAGTGCCTGAGCAAAGGCAGGTTCCAGGGGCCAGGGCTCTCCTTCTTCCTCGCCCCAGACTTGCTTTGTGCAGCCTTGTTATCTCCTTTTTTGTGGCTGGTATGGGCAAGGGAACCAAAATCAGAGTGGAATATTTCCACTCCTTGTATCTGTTTCTGCATCCCTGGCTGCCTTCAGAGAGAAGTATAAAGTATTGCTGCCAAGTTCTTTTCATTCTTGATGTTTTGGTCACCTTGTCTGCTGAACAGTGATTTTCTGTGTGGACAAAGCAGCACTCCAAGTATGAAAATACAGATGAGCATAAAGTTACAATTTTATATTGCATCTTCTCAGTATTGAACACTTCCTCTCTAGTGATTTCAGAGTCCCATTAAAGTTAATGAGAGTGGAGACCTCTGAGCATCATTGCAAGTTCAGGCCATTTCAATGCACAACAGAAAGGAAATGCAAATATTAAAATACTCTCAGCAACCTCAGTAGTCTTTGGTAAAGAACTCCATTTTTCCTGGGATAAATCTATGTCTGTGCCACACAGGTCAGCCAGGTCGATGAGTCTGTATAAGAAAAGTAGAAATTAGCCCTGCTCTGAGCTCACATGGAGAAGTTTATAAGGCATCAGCCATGATTTGTTCTTTATGTGATCAAGTAAAATGGATATGTGACTCTTATCTTTTGTATTTGTCAATACTATAAATATTGCAGTGGTAGCACCAAGGATACAGTACTGAAAACCCTGGATTTAAAGAGGAAGCTCCTTACTGTTCTTTTTTTTTACCATGGTTCTATGACTGCTTTTTCCCAGACTATAGAACTGTGACCTTTTTTTTTGTGAAAGGAAAAGAGGCACCACCTACCATTTAAAATGGAATACTTACGTGTGAGTAAATAAAAAAGTTTATGTTGTTAAAATATTTTTAATTCACTAGTGTTTCTTATTGATGTCTATTAATCATCCTGAAAACATCCCCCTTTATCTGCATTATCTGCTAATTATCTGCATACAGTGTGGTCTGCATGGGAGCAGGAAAGATTCTGCAGAAACACTTCAGTCATCAAAGGGGAAAAAAAAATGCATCTCAGAACTAATGTTAACAGAGAGAGATTTGCATTGTTTACTCTAAACTGAAAAGCCATTTTTTGAAGAAAACTAACTAGGAAAATTACTTTTAAAAACACCAACAAAAGAACAAAAGATACGTTCAAATAACAGTACAATGGGAGTCTCAGTGCAGCGTTAATTGGAGCTTGTTATGAGTATCAGTTAGTCTTACACCATTCAAAATATTACAAGTTTAAATTAACATTTTATTGTTATTATCACTTTAAATATATTAATTCAGGAAGCACTTTTAAACGTTAATACATAGTATTATATATAGCATTTTAATTTGCATTATTCATTACAGAGCATATTGAATAATCCGAAGCATTTCCTAAGCATTTTCCTAACCTCAACCTGAGAAAACTTGTGGAAATCTTTTTTTATCTGAGGATCTTTGTGTTTTTTTCTGAAAAATAAAGGAGGTTTGAGCAAGACATTTAAACTAATGCATCAAAATCAGATATGTGCCCATTATTGGCTGATTATTGCTCCATCTGCTCGGCGCTAACATGAAAATCAATTATGGAGTCTCCGCCCTCTGGCAGTGGGGCTGGGCTGGGGACAGGAACCCATGCCAGCCCCTCACCAGGGCAGTGGTGGCACTCTGGGGACAGGAACCCCAGCCATGGACTCACCAGGGCAGTGGTGGCACTCTGGGGACAGGAACCCCAGCCATGGACTCACCAGGGCAGTGGTGGCACTCTGGGGACAGGAACCCCAGCCATGGACTCACCAGGGCAGTGGTGGCACTCTGGGGACAGGAACCCCAGCCATGGACTCACCAGGGCAGTGGTGGCACTCTGGGGACAGGAACCCCAGCCATGGACTCACCAGGGCAGTGGTGGCACTCTGGGGACAGGAACCCCAGCATGTTAACTCACCAGGGCATGGTGGCACTCTTGGTGGACAGACATAAGCATGGACTCAATCCCATTGATGGTGGCACTGCTGGGACAGGAAACCCAGCCATGGACTCACCATGGCAGTGGTGGCACTCTGGGGACAGGAACCCATGCCATGACTCACCAGGGCAGTGGTGGCACTCTGGGGACAGGAACCCCAGCCATGGACTCACCAGGGCAGTGGTGGCACTCTGGGGACAGGAACCCCAGCCATGGACTCACCAGGGCAGTGGTGGCACTCTGGGGACAGGAACCCCAGCCATGGACTCACCAGGGCAGTGGTGGCACTCTGGGGACAGGAACCCCAGCCATGGACTCACCAGGGCAGTGGTGGCACTCTGGGGACAGGAACCCCAGCCATGGACTCACCAGGGCAGTGGTGGCACTCTGGGGACAGGAACCCCAGCCATGGACTCACCAGGGCAGTGGTGGCACTCTGGGGACAGGAACCCCAGCCATGGACTCACCAGGGCAGTGGTGGCACTCTGGGGACAGGAACCCCAGCCATGGACTCACCAGGGCAGTGGTGGCACTCTGGGGACAGGAACCCCAGCCATGGACTCACCAGGGCAGTGGTGGCACTCTGGGGACAGGAACCCCAGCCATGGACTCACCAGGGCAGTGGTGGCACACTGGGGACAGGAACCCCAGCCATGGACTCACCAGGGCAGTGGTGGCACTCTGGGGACAGGAACCCCAGCCATGGACTCACCAGGGCAGTGGTGGCACATGGGGACAGGAACCCCAGCCATGGACTCACCAGGGCAGTGGTGGCACTCTGGGGACAGGAACCCCAGCCATGGACTCACCAGGGCAGTGGTGGCACACTGGGGACAGGAACCCCAGCCATGGACTCACCAGGGCAGTGGTGGCACCTGGGGACAGGAACCCCAGCCATGGACTCACCAGGGCAGTGGTGGCACTCTGGGGACAGGAACCCCAGCCATGGACTCACCAGGGCAGTGGTGGCACTCTGGGGACAGGAACCCCAGCCATGGACTCACCAGGGCAGTGGTGGCACAGTGGGGACAGGAACCCCAGCCATGGACTCGCGCGATCGCTGAAATCGCCGCACAATGGCAGGCACGGGGAACAGAGGGCAATTTCCTTTTGTGTCACAAGCCAATCTCAAAAACATCCAAGGGAGTTCCTTCCCTTTTTACATCCCTAATGTTGTCATAAAAAAGAAAAAAACCCCAAACCCGTGTCTTTAATTCCAAACACAATGTACCTACATTTGGTTTAACATCAAAAGTACTTTAAAAATACCATACAAGTGCTATCTGGGGAGATTTCTTTCTCTGGTATGAATCATGTCTTTAATTTAGTCAGTTACTTTCTATTTATGTCAAGTCTATTAATATCACAACACCTGCAGTTGTCTTGATCCAGAAGAAAATGGACTTCTGCAAACAACATAAAAATCTTTACATTGTAGTTTTCTTCAATTATCAATACGTAATGATAATGAACTCTGCTTGTTTTAAATATTGTGTACATTTTAAAACTAGCACATACAATAATGCCTTGGGTATTTTCTTAACTCTACAGATAAATGTTTTTTATTTATATAAATATAGTAGCTGTAGCTCTTTCTCAGGAACACAGTCATGTTGGAAAGATACTGCTGAAATACATAGTGAAGGATTATGAAAATACTTAGTTTATAATTTAGATCTCACAAAAATATTAAAATTAATTATGTGTTTGTTTTATGGACATAAAAAATAACATTTAAGAACAATTACATGATCTACAAGAAACCAAGCTTTTTAAAATATTTTAATTTTAAGTCAATTGTGAATCTCTAGTCTTCACTTACAGTCTGCTTGGTTAAGAAAGGGAAATGCATCAATATCAAATCGCAAGTTAGGAAATTATCCTTTCAGGACTGCCAGGCTGTACAGGAGCCCCTGATGATCTGAGTGCCATCCTTGGGTGCTGGGATCCTGATGACCACTCTGAAAAATCCCTGTTGAAGACCCTTGCAAAGCCTGCAGGGATTTTGTCCGTGCAGGCTCAGTAGTAAAAAAGTAAATCCAAACCAGAAAGCAGTGAAATCTTTATTTCTCCTAAAAGCAGTGGAAGGCATCCCTTATTTTCAGTTTTAGAGGACTGGAGGGGAAAAAAAAACACAACAAAAACAACAACAACCACCCAACTCCTGAAGCCAGACTGTGAATTAGCATCTTGTTTTCTAGTGGGCACTACTGGGTACATTCAACTTCATTAGTACTGTTTGTGCTTGTGTTACCCTAAAACTTC
The DNA here is from genome assembly GCA_032173965.1 of Sitta carolinensis. Classification (NCBI taxonomy): domain Eukaryota; kingdom Metazoa; phylum Chordata; class Aves; order Passeriformes; family Sittidae; genus Sitta; species Sitta carolinensis. Next base: position 834,035 of record CM063294.1, read on the forward strand.
AGAAAATCAGGAAGGTGTGTAAAAGCAGGCCAGTGCTGCTTCCATTCCACATTGGTTTGGCTTTGTTTTGCCTTGTGTACCATGAGTGTCATGCTCCTGTGCAGAACTGCAAACCTCCAGCTTGGGAGGAGTAACAGCATCTTACCTCTGCTCCTCTGGAAAGAAAGGGATGCATCCATGGAGATGGCTTTTTATGGAAGGATCCAGGATATATAATCCTCAGGACATATTGATTTTTCTTTCTTGATTTTTTTAAATGAATTTGTTTCTTCCACTTCATGGATTAAGTTCATTTCAAATAAATAAATGCAGCATCCAACTTTTGGATTTCAGTATTCCTTATTCTCAGTAAAAATACATGCAAATGTAGCTTTGCATGGAATTCAAGGCTCAGGCCTTTCCATCTTCTGTGCACAGGTTCAAAATATTTGTCTTCCTCCCTTTCAGTTGTAAATGAGAAGTGCATGCTTCTGTTCAGTGGATTTCTCCTCATCTGGACAAGTCCAGCTGCATCCAGGTATTGATCCCAAGCAATACAGCACAATGAGCTTCTATGGTTATGACTCTTATTTACTGTAGTTAAAACAAAAAGGTAAATGGGAAAAGAAGGGAGGGCCAGGTGCCAATTTTATTGTATGAAGTTTAAATTTCCTTTGATTAGTATGTTTCTTTTTTAGTTTCAAATATATCATCAGAAAATGGGTTTAATAGTGAAGAAAAACTGTTTTACAAATATTTTATTCTGTTACGTTTGAGACCCCAGTATTTCAATATTGAAAATGGAAATTAGCAAATATAATAAAAAGTAATGTCCGTTTGCTTCCATTGGTTCAATAAATAAAAAATACAAAGAGGCAAGAGATAAAAGACTAAGCTTTTAGTAAATCATAAGGTGATGTTTATTCTGTATTGAATACTAGCAGAAAAAGTCACTTATAAATCATTATTAGAAGAATGTCTTGATAAGCTTTTCAAGTGATTGTAGGAAATACTTTTGGTCTAAGGCCTGTCTGGAAGAAAACAAATTACACTGGGTAATCTCTCACCTGATCACAGTGTTTAGGATTTAAGCTTTGTCCAGTAGATGGCAAAAATGAGCAGAAATAATTTCTTTGAAGTCCTTTTGGTCCAGGGAGGAGAGAGGGAAGGCAGGGCACTGTTGTATTTTAGCACCAGGATGGAGTTGTCAGGCTCATGGTTCAGAGGTTCATTGCAGGTACACCAGGGCTGTGCTGAGCTGCCAAACGGGGCTGCTCTGTAGCAGGCTTGCTTATACTAATCGAGTTTCTGCAGCAAATCAGGCTCCTTGGAAAAAGGCCAAAGGCTTTTCATAATTGTATTGACAAGAAAATGAATATGATAAATGGTGTTCATTCAGCGAAGACAAGATTTATAGTTTTCCTCTGGCAAGGGATGAAGAGAAAATATTTATAATAATAGTAAAATTTGTTTTAAAGTTGTATTAGGTGATCTCTCAAAAGACTTCATTAAAATATTTTAAGCAGCTTCAGGTGTTATGTGTATCATCTTCCCAAAGTATCCAGTAAGGAATGATAAAAAAAAAAATCACACAAACAAACAAACAAAACAAAACAAGGAAACCAACCCCCTGGATATGAAAGTCATTTATTCTTCCTGAAATATTGATATGTCAAGCTGTCAATGACGATTGCAGTACCACAGCTTGGGAAAGTTTATTTGTCTTTCATATTTGGAACGTGCAGGCTCTGTAGTTTGTAGGTCAATCCTGAACAAGCCAGTGTGGCCTGGCAAACCCTGAGTACCCACAGTTAGACAGGCAAAGCCTGTTTTTTCCTAACAGTGATTCTTTTAATGTATTTTATTCTACTTCCAGGCTGCCTGGGCAAGATGTCGAGTGTTTAATGTGTTTTTACCATACTAATACTGGAATGCAGTCTAAGGTCCTGGGTCTGGAGTCAGATATGTCCATGAAAATTCAATTGTGAGTTCAGGGAAATATCCACCTTTCTGTTCTTTCCACTTAGTGTTTCTTACATTTAGGTAGGAACCCAGAGCAGTCCTTCCTTGTGATCCCTGGGTTTAAGAACTTCTGTTCTCCGTAAAAGAAAGAGGTTGCAATAAGAAAATGGGTTGGAAGAATGAAATCATTAGGTTTACTCAGAGTGGCAGTAAGCTCCATCACAACTAATGTCTGTGGGTGAGTGCATGAAGCTGCCTGTAGAAAATACTGTGTGTACAGACACAAACACTGAGCTCACAGAAAAGTGACCTGCCAGGGACAGGGCTTGTCTCATGCTCATTTAAAAGTTCCAGCTGAGCTGGATACTGTGTAGGCTGCTCCTGTGCTGCTCCAGATGTGGATTACTGGGACAAGCAGGACAATCTTTTCACCAGACAAACAGTGTTACAAATTTGTCCAAATTCATATCATATTTCTTAACCAAATAAAACTATGGACAGCAGTAAAACAGCTTCTTCAACATTATTCTGATTTTCAAGAACTAAATTTTTGGGTTGTGGGTGGTAACTATTCAGGATTAGGAAGAAGCTTGAAAGAGCCAAACTGCTGTAGAGACTGAAGTTTCCTAATCACAAGAAGAGAATGCAATTCTCATGAAGCAGCAATCTGATTGTGACAGCAGTTATTGCCCGCTTACAGGGACTCAAACCTCAGTATCATTTTTTGCAGCTTGAATTCATTTGATCTTGAACTGACTGCTCAGGTTAAGTTCATGCCTTACCCAGATTCCTTGAAGCGTGTGGTTAGAAACATTTAAAATAATACTCTGCTTAAAACCAATTTATTCCGCCTTATTGGATTTATAAAAGAAGCAATAAATTGCCAAAGCCTTTCTGTTTACCCTGGATTTTAAAAAATTTTACTGTAGTTTCCAGTCTTTCCTGGTCGATGAATATGGACTCAATGCTTCAAGTTTCTATTATTAAGGTAGAATTAAGGTAGCGAATCATCCTGGATGTATCAGCAGCCTTTGCTGCTGGGTTACATTTTGCTTGGAGGGTTTGGCTGTCAAGTTACTCTCCTTGCTATTAAATCTGAAAAGGTGATTGCTTTCTATCCCATGAAGTTCCACGGTGAGGCTCTGCAGTGTGGCACCCTCTCCCTGCAGTGCTGTGGCAGTGCTCAGAATTCTGAATAATGGGGATGACTTTGGAGAATTAGTAGCACAGCTCAGTTCTGTACCTTACCTGGCATCTGCTGCATTTGGGGAATTGGCCATGCTCTCTTGAGAGTGAGCTGCATTGGAAGTCTACTTCAGCAAAAATGTAGCTGCCATTAGTGAGCTTTTAGAGGTATGAGATGGTCAGGGTCATCTGTGCCCTTTGAGAGTACTTGGGTAAGTGAGATTTGAATTTAAATCCCAGTTTATTACTGGACAGCTCTCCACGGTGTGTTTAACTCTTTTGTTTGATTCAAAATCTGAGGAATTCCATAAAGGAGAGAGGAGTGAGGTCTGAAATACATTTCTCATGTCAGCTTCTTCCCCTGTACAGCTCAGCTGCAGAGCCTGGGGCAGGTGGCTGCAGGATGCAGCTGTGTGGATCTGCCTCAGGCAGCAGCCACCCATCCGTCTGTTCATCTGTCTGTCTGTCTGTCTTCCTGTCCATCTGTCCACACAGTGCTACCGTTAGCTGGCAGGGCTGTGGCTGGGCTTCAGCTCCACCCAGAACAGGATCAAACCATGCCACAGCTGGTGCTGCATGGCCTGGAAGTGTGAAACCCTTCCTGTATATATATAAATCCACAGAGTTAGTTTATAATTTAATTGTACTCTGTAATCAGCAAATGCGTGTGTGTGTGTGTTTGTTTGTTTTAGAAGTGAACCCATTGCTTTTTTCAGCTCTGATGAAAATCTGAATAATTTTCTGTTATTTTTTATATCACAGCATTTAAGTGTTGATGGATCATATCCAAACAGAATTCTTCTCTTCAGAGAATCCTGTAAAGTGATCTGTACAGTGGTAGGTATTCATTAATGGTTCCTCTGCAGTGTAATCCTTTGCCTGGCTTGTGATGCAGTAGTCCTGTGAGTTGTTATTGCTCAGCAGGGATGGATTTGGGGAATCCACAGCAGGACTGAGAGGCGCTGCAGCCAGAGCTCCCCCGGCAGCCTAGGGCTCAGGCCTCGGGAGCTCTCCTTCCCTGGCCTGGGGTTCATTCCTAAACCAGGGCTCTTCGTGTCACCTTTAACCCAAGGCTGTTCTGGCGGCTGCAGATGTGTTCCAGCAAAGACACAAACACTCCGGAGGTGTTTGATCCAGGCTGCTGACTGATAGGCGTGGGTTGATTTTATGGATTCAAATTATATTCCAGCACTTCCGAAACATAATAAGACCATAACAGCTCTACCCTAGAGCACTGTTAAAAGTGTTTATAATAAGTTGCTCCATTTTACTGCTCCCACTCGTGCCTGCAACTGCAACAGGTCTCTGACACCAGCAGTTTGTATTACACCCCAACTGACAATGCAGCTGATTTTGCTTTCTCGATATTTAGAAAGGAACATTACCAAGTTTCTGTAAAGAAACATCATTCATTGTTTGTATAAACTGGAAGAGCCATTAATGGCTTGTTTCATTTACAGAAAGAAGATTGGTGCATCAAAGTTGTTTTTACTGCATTCAGGCTGATTTTTTTGCATCTGGAAATTGTGTGTTACACAGCCTCCTTTATAAAAATTTCAAATGTGGTGTTGCATTTGATTTCTCAGACATGGAAACAGTATGTAATGCCTAAAGCATTTATTTGTAACAAAACCAAAAAAATTACACACAAATAACTTTCAGTTTTTGCAAAATAATTTTTGTTTCTTTTGCAAATTTACTGTGTTGTGACCAAAATTTTTCAGCTGTGTTCTTAAATAAATTTGTTAAAATGATTAAGCAAAATAAAAATAAACTTTGAAAATGTGTGAAAGATAAAAGACAAATCTTTAGATGATCTAAAAAATATCAAATGTAGTCATGATGATGATTCAGTCCTATTTGTCTTATGGTACCTGATCCCACTGCAATCATATTTTCCTTTTTAATTTTTTATTTTAATTTATTTCCATCGGCTTTCACCATTCTTTCTGCACTTTGGAAAAACACATTATTGGGCATCCATTCAGCTCAGTTGTTGGCATCAAGTTTCTAAACCTTGCTGAGTAAACCACACAAGTTGTTTCCAACCTGCTTCATTCCTAATTCATTCCTAAAAAATCCTCAAAAACCTTTGTAAAGAAATCTGCTTTCAATTGCAGCTTTTATGGTGTGTATGCAGTTGATAAAATTCCCAGCCCTAAGGTATTGGTAGCTCTTGCACAAAAGGACAAGACAGCATTTTCTGACTCATGCTGGGATTTAATTGTGCAGCATAAAAGGGAATCTGAGCCCAGTGAAGATCTAGGAGTAAAAACTGAGCAGTAGAGCCGTGGGGCCTATGGGAGCTGTGTCCAAAGTCTGATCACCCTCTTTGCTAAATTATGGGAGAGATCCTTAGGACTGCATGGCATCTCCTCAGAGGTGTGTGCCACAGAAAAGGGGAAGTGAGCAGAGAATCACAGAGTGGGTTGGAGTGACCTGCTAAAGGTCACCGAGTACATCCCCTGGAATGGGCAGGGGCATCTTCAACCCCCGAGAGCTTCCTTCCGTGTTCTCCTCCATGTGTTTCATAACTGCTCTCCTAGGGAAGGATGACATTTTACTCAGCTCAGGTTTAAGAGGAGAACTGTACTTAATCTCCTCCAGAAGAAACATTTATAAACACCTATCAGCTAAAAGCAAATGGAGATGGGGAGAGAGTCTCCCCCAGTATCTGTGGGTGGGGTTTATCTTGCTTTAAAGCACATGCATGTGAACATCAGGGTCCCATCAGTGATCTCTCCAGTACTTAGCTGTGACTTTAGAGGAAATGTCCAGGTTTTCCTTTGGGTGAGTGACTACCAGGACTTATTCTGGGCAGAGCCCCCTCACGAGCCCTGCCTGTGTAGGAGCAGGGATTTCACAGGTTGCAGCTGGCACAGCTGCCACAGCTGGCCAGCACAGCCTGGCCATCACCCTGCTGGGTTCTGGGCACTGGAGTAAAGCCCCCCTTCACACTGCTCTGGGAAGTCTTCCCTGCCCACTGTAAGTATTTCTAGATACTACAACTAATTAGTGCTGAATAATGGCTGTTAGCATTTTTAGCTTTTATCACCAAGTGGTAGTTTCTAAGATTTCTGTTCCAGTGTACAGAAAGATGTCACTTCTGGAGATGTGCTATAGGGATTCATTAATTACGTATGATCTTTTGACATACAAATTCCTATACAAGTACTGATATAAAGGAATTTTGCATTATTTTCAAATGCTTTCCTTTAAAATCTTAATAATTGTATTTTTAAGGAAAACTGTAATCCATAGTACTCTATGATCTTTTAAAGTATATTTGTCTTTTAAAGCTGTGTAATCTTGGCAGACATCTGGGGACAAATGAACAAATAAACCAAGTGATGATCATAAAATTCACCTTGAGTTCTCAAACAATGTTTCCAGACCCTGAATTTTCCAATTCTGAAAAATTGTGTGATTCAGATAAAACAATGAACTCATACATGCCTTCTGATCCTTGGACACAGTTTTCAAGTTTCCTTCTGTACCATTCTTCCAAGTAACTTAAAATGGCAAAAATAGTTGAGATTCTCTCACTCAGCATGATTTTATGACTGAAGTATTAGGAAAAAAAAAAAAAAAAAAAAAAAGAAAAGAAGAAGATGCACAGCAATGTCATGAGATGACACCAGACAGAATGTGCTCATTTATCTTACCAAGTCAGCCAGACCTTTTGTATGTGCCTGCAGCTTATGGTGAGCTCCTCAGAGCTGATCAGAGACACATCTTAACTCAGGATGGATTGGACTGGAATTTATATGATAATAATTTCCTTTATAAACTGAGAGAAACACAAGGTGATGGCATGAGGCAGAGGGGGGAAATATAAGCGAGCATCTCTTTCTTTCCTCACACTGTCCTTGTGGGAAGGTGCTTCCTTTCAGCCTCTAGCTCAATTAATCCACTGACTGAGAGGATTGCCACAAACTCTGCCCAGGCTTCTCTCATCCCTAAGGAGTTTTATTTTCTACCACCTTGAGCCCTGGCGAATCCCTGTTTGAGCAGCTGGCTTCCAGCTCTGGGCCTCTCCCCTCTCCCCCCTGCCATGCCCTTGACACTGAGAGTTTCTGGCTCTGGCTCTGGCTCTGTAGGGAAAGACTTGGTCCCTCTCTACAGACAATGCAGCTAAGCCTGGCTGCTACTTTTCTGAGAAGAACAGAACAAAAAGCAATAAAAGAAAATACAGCTTCCTTGTATTGTGCTTCCTTCGATAAGTGAAATTCAAATTTGTTTTAGAAACAGAATTTTACCTCCTCTTTCATATGCAATGATATACATAAAATGCATCTAAATGGATTTTTTTTCAGGAATTTCATTTGCACTAAATGAAACATAAAAATTTCTGGTTAAGTCCTAGGTCAACTGGGAATGTTCTTGCTTTGTAAACCTACAGGTTCATAAAAATGTGATCTGAGATGTCTCTGTCCAGTCAACACTTTGGCAAGACATTAGTGACTGAAGTGAGGTGCATCAGGTAATTCTTGTCACCCACAGTGGTGATTGCTGACAACTTGTATATTCTTCCTGCGTCTGGACTACACCAATCAAGGCAGCTTTGGGTAACACAGGGGTACTTCACACCTTCTTCAGGTGATGCAAATCGCCTAAAATTTATATGTGCCTTTGTTCTGTGTGGGCCTTGTACTGTTGTGTGCAGGGAATAACTGTGGAAATGACTCTGAAACAAACATTGGTCATCCATTTCCATCTTCAGTTTAACCCAAGTTTATGATGTACATTTGTGTCTGAATGATCCCTCCATTTCTTTTCTCTATGAGCTGTAAGGTCTGTGCTTGGGCTGAAGACAGAAAGAGAAAAAAGGGTAGAACTGTGTTTGGGGAAGGTGAACAAAAGCTTGTGAGTCTGGGTGCTGAAATCTTTAATATTAGACTGGAGTAGAGACTCTTTTTTCCCTAGACTGGCATATACTGATTTCATGCGTTTGAATGCAAAGCAGATAAAGACGCCAAATGCCTGTTTTTAAGATATGCAAGTATGTTCAGTTGTCAGGGAATAAAATTCAAAAGATGAATTTATCTGTGGTTTTGAAGAGGAGCACCTCAGCGGGTGCTGAGTTGTGCCACAACCATCCAGCTGTGCACTTGGGGGAGTGCTGGTGTGTCCTCTCCTGCTGCTCATTTTTCACTGATCCTGTTCTGCAGGCAGCTCTGAGATGCCTTTGCTAATGTGTTCTGCTCAGAAGATGGGAGGCCTGGCATAGGATGCACTTACTCAGGCAATTATCCTTGTTGGGGCTCCACAGCTTCTTGGCAAGGGCTGTTGTGTCTTGTCCATTACGACTGGAGCCGGTCTGAGGGAGCGATAGTGATTTAAAATAAACAGCAGGGAGGAAAGAATTGAGAGGAGTTGGAATAGTGTAGTTCACCATTATTCATGCCCAATATATTTCACTTTTAATTCTGTATGTACAGGTCTCCTTACCATGTGTTTTTAAACTCCCAGTGGTACAGGAATGATGTTTTGATGCATCTTGGGACCATCCATTTCTTGTTTTGTGGTTTCTTCGCATTTTAGTAAACCTCTTCTCTTTCATTAGAAGAGGCTGACATAAAAATAATATTTTCAATATGCTGTTTTTATTTATCTACATTCTGTCATGATATACTTTGATGTAAGTTTTTAATTTTGCTTCAGCTTTCAGCTTACTGTAGCAGTTACCGCTCAGGGTCAGTGAGGAGGTTAGCCACAGTAGCACAAAACAATTTCCTGTGCTCACAGCTCAGGTAGCATTTGGATGTGGATTAAATTTTACCACATTTTCCAGTAGCCAGACACAATTATTTCTAATGAGCTTTAAATTGCTTCCAGAACATGTATTTCAAAACTTAGTGTGGTAATCCATTCAGTGTCAACTTCATAAGATAACAGGTCTTCTTCAAAATTTTGGTTAAACTGATTCCTGCAGTCTAACAGGTATTTCTCAGCAAAAGCTGAGCTTGGCAGTGGCATGTTTGGTGCTCTGAGCTGCGCTGCTCTGCCCTCCTCATTCCTGGAGTGGTGGCTCAACAATACATTGTGCTGCATTTTCTAACTCATGTTTCAGAATCGTTTTCTTTCAGCAAATTTTTCTTGGTGCTGGACAATCTCATTGTGCTGATTTGAGAGCTTTCATGCACATTTTGTGGTTGTGTAAGCTTTAAAAAAATCACATTTGAAGCTTTCTCTCATCTTTATGATTCACATTTTCCTTTCCTGTCTGGGCACTTCTTTGCACTGCCCAGCATTCCGAATGCCTGGAAAGTGTAGCTCAAGCCATCTTTACGGACAGTGGTGAATAATAAAAATAAGAAAGGGGAAAAGGCAAAAACCACTTTTTCTCTATAAATATGATACATTCTCACAACCTTTGTTTAATCTCACTGAAGTCTTTTTATATCGTCCTCTAATTCACACATGTTAAAATACGATTTAGGTGCATTATTATCTTCTGAAGTGTTTATTGGTTTAAAATCTAGAACAAGCCCTGCTGCAACAGACTCAGACATAAAGAAACCATTCTGTGTTACAGCTTCTCCTGTAAAAGCAGTGAAGGAGGAGAGCTGAAGGGAAAGCTGCATCTGCTGACATCTCCCATGTCCAGGGGAGGGAGGGAAAAGGTGGCCATGGGTGCTGAGCCTGGGAATGTTCCCTGAAGCCCCAGCAGCCCAGACTGCTGCTGGCTGCCTTGGAACTTCCCTCTGCACAGACACCTTTTTCTTCCAGCACCCTTGGTTGTACTGAGATGTCTTTCAGTAATTAACTCATTAAATTAGCAGCCAAATTCAAGCCCCTATTTCCTCTCCAGCAGTTTCACCAATATCTTTAAAAACCCCTTTCTTATTTATATCAGAATTTTGTATCACCCCTGAGTCTCAGAGAGTTCATAATTTTTGTGAGTCACATTGCTGTCAAGTGCAGGGCAAAATGTTGGATTAAAGGAAATTATTGAGACTTTTGAAAGTCAGTGTATTTTTAGGAAGTGAGATGCAGTTTCTCCCACAGTAAGAAGAAATTGGTGTAAGTTGGATTTTTTCATTTGATTTTTAACTCAGTAGTAGCACTGGGACTTCAGTGGTTAGTCTCTACAGAGCTTTTCTTTTGACAGAAGCTGTGAATTTCAAATACAATTTTTTAATTCAACATGTCAAAGGTCACTTTTATGTTAATTTGATTTCTTAAAATGGTTTCTTTTAACAATAGGAGATTATAAAATTGTATTTTGGTCTTCCACTACAGGGATTATAAATGTAAGCATATCCTCAGTAGCTGAGGTGTTGTTCTTGACCTGATTCCAAGAACCTCCATAAATTAGTTTATGTTCAGTAGTATCCATTGTGTATAAAAAATATTCCCCTGAAGCTCCTGCTAAATGTTACAAGTAGATTTTTTTCTTTTTTTACCTACTCGGGCCTGGCACTGTAGTTCATATTTTGTTCAATAAATGCTAAAACCCTGTGCTGGTGTGCTGACGGCGGCGGGCGTGGGGAGCCTCGTCCCTTGCCACGGCTGCTCTCGGAGTTGGCTGCTCCCACCCTGGGGCCCTTTGGAAATGGATCCATGAGCACAGAACAGTTCTCCCTGGGCTCTGTCCACTTGCAAAGAGCAGCTTCTACTCTCACATGAGACCCAGGCTCCTCAGTGCTTCTAGGGAGGGACAGTCCCGTGCTCCCCTGCTCCCTTCCTGCACCCAATCCCTTCTGCTCATCAAGAGGTTTTAATTACAGGGAGGAGTTTTTCTGAAGTGATGAAAGTGATGGAACATCATGTTCCCAGGTTAAGGGGTTCCTAGGCTTTTCCAACTTCCTTCTTCATCATCCATTTTTTATCTCAGCTTGCAGTTAATTTCCATATTAAGTACATAATTGCCTCCTTGACAAATACTGAGCTCTTTCATTGCTTTTTACACCAAGTAGTTGAAGGACCTGTGGCTGCAGGATGTCATGCTTGAACAGCTCAGCTACAAACTCAAGGCTCTTCCCTTACTGGATCCAGAACTTTGCTTATTTCTGTAGCCAGGTATATATTTGTGTTAGAGAAGTTGTGATTTTCAGCAGAGAATTTAATAGTGGAGAAGAGTTAGGCTCTCAGGTTAATTTACAGCATTCTTACCTTTCTGTCTTGTTTGTGCCCTGAGAAATTTACTGTTCAACAGTAGTTTTCAAAGCCAGTGTCTGCCTTCCCACTTGATCTCACAGAGTTTTGTATTTAGTTTTGGTTTTTTTCCCCAGAATTCGAAGTTCACTGATCTTCACAATAACTAAACCAGGACTCATCAAAGACTTTAATTCTAATTAAGATGATCTGCCTGGGATGTATTTAAATAGTTCACTGTAGGAAGCTAAATGGAATTTAATTTTTCCTAAGTGTAACTTTTTAGTTATGTAAAGTATTAAAATAAATTGACATCCAGGTACACGGTAAGATTTTTTTTCTGCTATGTTTTACTTTTCAAAAACCTTTTAAATTCTGCTCCTGTTTAGCATAACAAAGGTTTAACACCATTTGGAGTTAGTTTCTATGCAGCAGCAGTGTCTGGAATGGTATCTCTTCCCCAGTTACACTCTGCTCCTGACTGTAGCATTTGGGATAAGAGAGGTGTTGCAGAACCATTTACAAATGTGAAAACCATTCTGGAGTCTCATTCATAAATTATTTTTGTTTAATTAAGAAAGCTTGATTTTGATTTTGTGACCATCTTTCCTAGCTAAATATTTGCTTTCCTCTTCCTTTCCAGAATTCTAATTGACCATTCCAGCTACTTACAGACAGACCCCAGTTACCTTTTCTAAGCAATCCCTGACCATACTTCCAGTCTTTTTTTTTTTTTCTGCATCTAATTTTCCTTTGCACCCTGATGGATAAATTGCCTTGTACTTGCTAGAAGTGGTGACCAACATTAAAGTTTTAAACAATAACTTATGCCTTTCTATCCCTACATCAGTTGACACCAAATGGGTGGTGCTTTGATGCATTAGGTGTTTGGAAACAAGGTTTCCCCTTTTGTTTTTGTAATGATATGATGTAAAGTAGTCATTGCTGGTAACCAGTAATTAGTAAAAAGGAAAGAATTGAAATGAGACAGTGAAATGAGACTTGCAGGTGGGAATTTGTGTGGGTGGGAAGGAGAGCTGTGCAGAGGCTGACCCACTTAAGGTTAGACCACGATAGGTGTTAAATGATGCTCCATCTGTGCAATCTCAGGCAAGGTTTTAGGACATGTTTTAATTGCCTGCTATAACATCACAACTGCATTATCATAACTCCCTCTCCCAGCAGGTAATGTTTTGATTGTGAACAAGTAATGCCCAGTTTTCTCAATGCTTCTTGATCCAAGCAGGATCACAGCCAGGACAGAACAGAGAGCAGATGAGCTGAGCATCTCATTGTGGGCTGTTGTGCTGTTCTTTATGGGAATCCTTTCAAAAACCTACAGCTTTGTGGTATTTCCCTCTGGTTAAAATTTCCAAGAATGATGAGTAGTAACAAAGCCAAGGCTGGCACTTGGGTTCTGTGCAGGCCAGGCTTGTCCAGGTCACATCAGAGGGCTCAGTTGAGTCAGGCTGCTCTGTAGTGGGCAAGAGCTTCGGCTTGGCTGTGCTCTTGCACTGCTTTAGCTCAATTTCATTAATTGCCTTAGGTTTGAAAAAAAACGGCCATGAAGACAAACTCCCTCTGGGGTGCTATGAAGATGAGCATTAAATTGTTACAAGGTACTTAGAAAACTTGGTAATTGAGACTTTGTGAGCACAGAAATTTGTATGTAGGATTGCTCTGGGGTCTGCTGCATGGTGGATCCAAAAGTCACTACTGCTTGATAATAGCAACAAAAATATTTACCAGTCACTGTTATTTTTATATTATAAACATGGAGAATTAAAAAGTCTTTCCCATCTGTGACCGGTAAAACAGAGGCTTTTGAAAAGGACCTGTTGGCTTTCTGAGGAATACATTCAGGGTGTGTATACGTCAGCAAGTGGCCAGAGAGACCACTCTGGTAATGAATCAAAACCAGGTTTTGCTGAGGCATGAAAAACTATAAAACCATGTGTTGCAACTCTGTTCAGGTTAAGAAATTCATGCTTATAGACCCAGTCATGATCTGGCTGTACATCAGTGGCAGGGATTCAGAGCTTTTAGTTTCAATTTTGCATACTAATTGATTAGTAGCTTTAAAGCTCTACTCATGCTTACTTAACAGATCTTTTACATCTTTTACATACTTCTTTCAAATAGTAAGGAGAATAGAGGCAAAAAAATAAGTTTAGATAGTGCCTTCAAAATATTTCAGATATGCAGCTGCTTAAATGTCAGTTTCTTTCTTTCTTTCTTTCTTTCTTTTCTTTCTTTTCTTTCTTTTCATTCTTTTTGTTCTTTTCTTTCTTTCTCGGTATCAGATCCTCTCATAGGACTTTGTCAAAAGGCTCATCTGCTGAAAGTCAAGGGCATTTCCATCTGTTACTCTCCACTCAAATATGCCTTACGTGGACGTTATGTCAGCTTTGGCATCTTCTACTTGAACAGGGACGACCACTTTGTCAATGTTCTTCAGGCCTATGTCAAAATGCTGCCTTCAGTATCCCACAGTGACCTGCTAGTAGGCAATTACTCATCTTGGGAGTCTTTATGCGATATATGAAATGACACCACCACAGGCTTTGTATTGGTATAATGAGATGGATCTAGAACAGCTCAAATGCAGTTTTCAGTTCACTTACTTGAATTTGTTTATATAGTGACATCTGAAATAGAGGTATGACTGAAGTGCCATGTGAAAGAGGAGCTTTTTGAGAACTCTCACTAGGCTTGTAAAAGAGAGAAATGCAATTTTTTCCCCTTTCTATACTTGCAAACCCATTTTGTTGCCTGCATGCACTGTAAAGCATCCTCATATATCTAACTACTCTGCAATTAGTTTCAATCTGTAAATTGTCACTGCAATGTGTATTCCCCATAAACTGGAAAACTTTAATTTTGAAGTACACCATGTTCCTGCTTCTCCATAGGAAAGCAGCAGATCTTGCATAATATCAGCCTGAATTCAAACTGTGACTTTTTCTTTGTGATACTTTGGTTCAGAGTTGTCCTTTGTCTTTCAGGAAGAGACAAATCTGGGGTATTAAAGATGGTAATACCCAGGTTTATTTTTGCCACATAAAGAAAATCCATGGAGGTGGGAAGGTGCTCCCAATTAAGTCAGTGTATTATTTGTATAGTCAAACATGCCTGATGGGCACATTCCCAAATATCCAACCCTTAATTCCCTAAACAAAAATCCTTAAGAGGAAGATGATGATTGGATTGTTCTGGTGGGCTCAAGCAGGGACCTTTGCCTGCACGGAGCCTGTTAAAGGAACTCACTTAGGCACCAAAAAAAGGCTCACTCTGAGGTGGTTTGGGTTGTGATAAATCTTGGAGAGCTTTCTTGCAGAAGGCAAGATATGCCTAGAATCCTGGACAGAAACATCCCACTCTTCCTGGACTGGGAGCTGCGGCAGGTGGCAAAGCACTGGAGTGTGTTTGGAGTATCCTGAGCTTATTATTTTAAACTAATAGCAAATTATATGCAATGGTAGATTTGAAAAGTTGAAATTACTAAGGCAAGAAAATATTTTGTCCCTCAAAATATTCTGATGTATTGGCTAGTTTAGAATTTATCATGTCATCAAAGCTGTAAGATCATTCTTCTGTTGTCTGTTAATGTTAACATTAATCAACAGTAGTATCAGTATTTTCTATGAATGTGTACTCCTTTTTTCAATAATGTACAAAACTAAGACACTTTTATAACTCATTTTTGGTGTGTCTGATCCAGGGTCATATGAGTTCTATTACCAGTTTAGAAGTCACGTCCTTATCTGTATTCTGACCTCAGTATCTGAAGGACTCACTGCAGTAGGTAGGAGTTGCTTTTGCTTGGCTAAAGAAAGAATTTAAGTATTTAGATAGCTTAGATTTTCAAGGCAGCACATTTGTGTGTATCTTAAAAAAAAAAAAAAAAAAAAAAAAAAAAGGATAATGGAAAATGATAAATTTTGATGTTTGAAATTTGGAAGATGTTTGGATTTTGATTAGCTCAAGAATGTGACTTTTTTGGGTACCGGATAAGTTCTTTTAAACCTGTAGATTTTTACAGAGAGTGTTTTTATATAAGCCTGAATTGCTGAACTTATGAATGTACCTCTCCTGGAATCATACTGAAAATTCATGCATTTGTTATTCAGAAGAAAAATATTAATGTGTATACAGGTATCTGTGGGGTTTTGTTTTATTTGATCAGCATAGCTGTTGTGTAAATAATCCTTGTTCTGCACAGCCGTGATGTGATTTGAGGAATGTAAAGATATCTGCCCATGGAAAAAAGAAACGAGTTACACAGTACTTCCTGAAAACACTTCAGGGGAGAATCAGAGCCACAGAAGCACACCTAGAGTATGATACAAACACAGGATCTGATTGCAGTTCACTGAATTAGCTTGCACTGTTTAATTATTGCTTTTGAATCAGATGAGTGTCCAATAATTTGGGCTGGGAAGTGCTAGTCTAAAGTAATTTGGAATATGGAGAAGGAGACAGCATTTGGGGGAAGAAAAATAAATCATGCAGTTACATTCTGGCACCTTGGAATACCCTGCAGTTTCTGACAGGGAAGCTGTTCAAAACCTTCAGTCACACTTATTGTCTAGGGGAGTTCTTGGGGGAAGAAATAGGAGCCCATACCATGAGTGTGTGTAGGTGTGGCTCTGCAGAAGCTGCTGCTGCTCATCCTGCCCAAGAAGGCAGGGAGGCACCGAGGAGCTCTCGCTGTGCTAAATAAACACAGCCAGAACTCCGAGCTGCAGAAGCGGAGCCACTCCGAGGGGAAATGGGCAGGGAAGATCTGAGCAGCAGCATGAAGAGTATTCAGGTCATTCTAGTACGTTACAAAAGCCATCTCCCTGATATTTTGAGTGCTTTGTCACAGTGATGATGGCACGGTGGTTCCTGCCCATGGCTGGCCCTGCCTGTCGCTGCAGGTCAATATTCTGACTGAACCTGACCTTGGCCAGTTCAGCAAGCCCTGACCTGGGCTCTGCTATTCTCCACACCTCTTCCATGGGAGACACTGATTAAACTCATGTCTTAGTTTGGAAGGCAGGTATCTGCTAGGAAAAAGCAGGAGCCTCTCCTGGAATGGAGAATGCAAACCTCCTCTCTCCTAATTTTCATAATTTTGAAATTAAGGGGCTCTCAGGCAAAGATATGAGGATAGGGATAACAGTTCTTTACTGGTGTGTTTAACAAGGCAAACAGACCAATAACTATTAACAAGAAACAGAACCAGGGAAAGAGTCAGTTTTCTCTGCCGCCAGCCCCCTTCCCCTTTGGTGCAGTTACCATCACAAGGTGCCGGAGTGAGGAGGAGTCCTGGGATGCTGGAGATGGATCAGGAGCTCAGCGGCGGTAGCTGGAGCTGCCGCAAATGTCGCGGCAGGCAGGGTGTGGGAAACACGGAGAGCAGGAGCGAAGGAAGAGTGGGCACAGAGACTGCGGCAGCGCAGTTCCCGGCGGGGCAGAGAGGGGCGAGGGTCGGGATTCCCGGGGCACACACGGAGAGACGGTGGCAGCCACCGTCTACCCCGAGCTGAGGTGTAGCGGGGCCGGCGAAAATCTCCCCTAAGTCAGAAACCCATAGCCTGTCTGTTCCCTTCCTGAGCCAAGAACTCCCCAAAGAGAAGTGAAGTTCAGGTGCTCACTCTCTCCCGACTTCAGCCTTAAGTACCTGTAAGTATCCAGTAATTACTTCCGTAGCAACTTGTGGGAAAAAAATTCTATAAGAAAGAAACCCAACACCCAACAGCTCATTTCTAGAATTCACTTGCATACCATTTACTTTAAACATCTCTTTGAAACGCAAATTGAACTAACGTAAAGGGGAGAGAAGGAAATATAAAAGCTAAATAAGCTTCAGCTTTCAGCTGTTCGGTTTATTTTTCCCCTTCAAAAAGTGTTGATATCTCACTCAAGGCAGGTAGAAGGAGTAAGAAAATTACATCTTTTCAGTTTTATCTTCAAACTTGTGGTTTAGGCATGTGGTAGTTTAATTATGAAAAATTATTGATTTTTTAGGAACACTTTAGAAAATTTATATTCTGTGGAATTCCTGATATTCTGTTGAGAAAAGTAACAACAAATATTTTATCAGCTCACTTTTTTTTCATAAGCCCTTGATTTGCTTATCCAGCACTCTCCTTTATTTCGTCTCAATGTCCTTAAAGCACCAAAAATAAATACTAACATCCAAGACCAAAACAGTGTGTGGAGTCTCCATCCTTGGAGATATTCCCAGATACTGGAAGAAGTCCTGAGGAACCTGTGCTGACCCTGGTTTTAACAGGAGGTTGGATGGACAATGGTTTCATTTGGTTTCTGCCTCCATCTTTAGGATCCCACTGGTCTTCACTTGTTTTCATGTTAGCTCCCCAAGACATGTTTTAGTTGTGTCCATGCACCTGTGCTTGCTGCCCATAATTAGTCAGCTGAAAAAGACTTCTTTTGTTTTTTTTAAATTTCCATGTTGCAGTGACAAAGTGATTATTTTTCATAAATATCATATATCAAGAATTGATATTCAAGTCAGCCATTACATTCCTCATTTGTGCTAAAGAAATGTTATTTTCCATACGGCTGTAATGACATGTCCAGAAGAGCTACTGGACAGTTGATAGCTCTTAATGTTGATTTAATTTTAATCATCTCGAGTCTCACCTTTCACTGTGGTTTCCTAAGCCATTCTTCTAAATGTTTTATCTCTTTTAAAATGTTGGTACTTGGGACATTACCAATTATGAGACAGTGAAATATAAATTTATTTTCTCTCTGTTATTTGTCCACTTACAATCTTATGAGTAGATCCAAGAATTGCCTTTTTCACTGAATTGTGTCAGTACCACAAGAACATTTCAGAATATTAGGGCTTAGGGCTATAAACCTTGTGAGGGGGAATTGTGTTTAAAACTGATTAGAACATACAAGTAATTTTCAGAAATGTTTATAAAAATGAAATAGCTGTCTTTTATTTTAAAAATTACATACCAGGAGATCTCATTCACAGAAAAAAAGTATGACATTTTTTTCTCTATTCTCTTCATGTGTGTGAAACCTTTGAGACTCTCATTGCTATCAGCTGTAGGACAAACATTCCCCAAATTCGTTTACCTGAGGAGTGTTCATTCTGTTGCTGAGTAAATACCTTTCTTGATTCCCCACTTTATAAGGAATATGTATCCCTTCCAAGGCACCTCAGTGCAAATCAGCTGTAATGGAAGCCCTCATCTGAGCTTTTATTGGAATGATAAACACTCCAGCAGTTCCCTTACAAAGTGTTTACCTGGCTTTTTCACAGCTGACTCAGTGGATCAGAGCCTTTTAAGGCAGTCTGCCTGACATTTTGTCACTAATCTCTGCAAAGCCTTTCTATTTTTCATATGATTAATACTATAGGAAGCTATTCATTGGGGAAAAAAAAAAAACTTTTTTTTCTGTCTTGCTGCCTAATTTAGATGTTAAATTGCTAAATCCATTTACTCTCCACTTTTAGTCTCAAAAGCAAATAATGCTGGTATTGAACTACAAGCAGAGAATCACAGAATCACAGAATCACTAGGTTGGAAGAGGCCTCCAAGATCATCGAGTCCAACCCATGCCCAACACCTCAACTAGACTATGGCACCTAGTACCACATCCAGGCTTTTTATAAACACATCCAGGGATGGTGACTCCACCACCTCCCTGGGCAGACAATTTCAGTACTTGATTGCTCTTTCCATATTTTTTTTCCCGATATCCAACCTGTATTTCCCTTGGCACAGCTTGAGAATGTGTCCTCTCGTTCTGTCAGTGCTGCCTGGTGAAAGAGACCAACCTCACCTCACTACAGCCACCTTTCAGGGAGTTGTAGAGAGTGATAAGGTCACCCCTGAGTCTCCTTTTCTCCAGGCTAAACACCCCCAGCTCCCTCAGCCATTCCTCACAGGGTGTGTGTTCCCAACCCCTCAGCAGCCTTGGTGCCTCCTCTGGATGTGCTCAAGCGTCTCCACATCCTTCCTGAGCTGAGGGGTCAGAACTGGACACAGCACTCGAGAATAAAGAACAAAGGTTGGTCTCAACCTTTTGCCATTAATGTATTTGTAAAAACATTTTTTATTATCCTTTACAAAAATTGCCAAACTGAGTTCGAACTGAGCTTTGGCCTCCCTAATTTTTTTGACTACATGCCCTAGTAAACCCCTTAAATACTAACTAAGAGACTTGATCCTTCTTCCAAAGATGATACATCCTCTTTTTATTCGTAAGTTCTTTCAAAACCTCATTGCCAATCCAGGCTGGACATTTGCCTCATCAACTCATCTTTCAATGCACAGAAACAGTCTGTGCATGTGCCCTCAAGATCTCTGTTTTTGCCCAACTTTCCTGGACTCCTTTGTTTTTAACGGCTGCTTCCCAAGGAATTCTTTGAATAAGTCTCCCAAATAGGCCGAAATCTGCCCTCTGGAAGTCCAGCAGTTGATGGACAAAGAAAACACCATCTAGCTCCCTCTCCTTGTCTTTACATGAAAACCAAACCAAAATCTTTTAATTTGCAGAGATTCAGCAATGTCATTAATCTGCTGAAAAACAATTTCCCTCCAGGTTTTTGTCATATTGCTGAGACCAAAAGACATCATTGAGTCCTCTGGGGTCTCGATGTCTCTTCTAAAACAATATAACCCATTCTAAGATACATGCTCAACTTGCAGTTGAGTGAGCTGATGGCTGATTGGAATTGCATGCATGTGGCAAAACCACACAGATAAAGAGAAGTACAGGTAAGCCCCCAGATCTGAAATGAACACCTGCTAGCAAAGGAGAAACCCAAGGGACTGGTGACTGGTTCCGCAGCTGCCATCCCTGTCCTCTGCCTGTCCCCAGCAGCCCCCACCTGGCCATCAGGGAGGTGCAGAGGGCTCAGTTTGCCTGACAAAGCCGCCAAAGCGCTGCTGCTCCCTGCTGACACACTCCGAGCTGGGGGTGGTGTTTGTGTAACCACGACCTGCTCGCTTTATGATCCAAATGATTCATATATAGGGATGGAACTGAGTGGACCAGAAGTGAGAAGTGTGGTTTGACTGCATTTTTCTGTTTCCTTTATAATTTTATCCTTATTCTGTCTTCTCACCCATTTATTTGTCCACAGCCTAGAGCCGATCGCTCCTCATTGCTCCTGTTTGTTCTATTTGTTTGGTTAGCTTGTCTCACTAAGATTTAGTGAGAACACTGTTCTGCAAAGCACAGGGTTCCACATGCCCAACAGAGTCATTCAAGGGAGTTTTCTTGACACTCCCTGTCTGCAATCAAAAGGAAAAATGAGCATAGGAAAGCATATTTGATATATAGTTACGGGCAAATTTAAGTAGCTCTTAACGCTCATATCAGATTCTCATGAGCAAATGATAACATAGACCTGCCTGCTGTCCTGCTAAAACCACTTACTGTTGAGTGTAAAATACCTACTTGCACAGTATCAGTATGTTTAGAACTACTGCTGTTTTGTAAACTGCTGATAGTGATTTACTTTGTATTATTCAATTTAAAAAGAAATAGAATTAAGCACTGGTTAGGAACTACAGCAGAGCCCTCCTATGAAATATGTATTTTCAAATCTGTCCCTCATTGTTATTGATGGTGATTAAATTCCACCATGAATTGCATTTCTAGTTTGTACGCAGGACTGTTTTGGTTGGGAATACAACAGGGCCAGGTCCTGCGGCTTTGGCAACTCTTGCAGTTTTGAATGCAGCTCTGTTCCAGCAGTCCTGCCCTCTTGCTCCATTGAGTTCAGCCCTCAGAAGCTCATGGGTCCCATTGCGACAGAATTGAGAGGCTCCAGCTCGTTTTTGTGAGCTGTTAGGCCATGCCCAGCTCCTGCTGCTGATCCAGCAGGTTGCTTTGGAAGATCAAGCCTCAGGAGATGACTTCTTCTCTGGCTGTAAATGTCCCTTTAGTGTTTCCTCCAAAACACCCTTAGTAAGATGATGTTAGGATTTAGATGGTGAAGAGGTAATAGTGTCAGCACAGAGCTCAAGGAGTTAAATAGACACAGATCAAAATACTCCAGTGTCTAGAGGGATGTGTTTAAATGAACACTGCAAAGTTGGCAGGCCTCCAAATTAGCAGTTTAAAGAATTCAAGGTACATTTAATTGGATCCTTCTAATCCCTTTTCCCTTAGAATGAGCATTTTAACAGTTTAATTTTTTTTGCAACCCCCACATCCCTTACTCCAGTGGCCCATCTAAAATAAATACTGTGAACTATAAAAGGCCTACAGAAGTTCTCGCTGAAGCCAGTGGCAACAGGATGGAGCCCTCAACACTCATGCAGATGGGATGTTTGGAATTGCAGAGGGTATCAGGGCTAAACTTGGCACCCAGCAGGTTCAGCTGCTGCTTGCATGAAGAGCTCCAGGGGCTGTGTTGGGGTGGAATCAGCAGCTGTGAAATTCGTGGGTTCAGGGTGGGAGTTGGAGTCAGCACAGGGGACTATGTCCAGGTGCCCAGGAAGTCCCTTGGGTGCCAGGTCAAGGAGGCAGCAGCTGGGCAGGGGAAGGTGCCCCAACATCTGCCAGATCAAGGCGAGGGAAGTGCACATGAGAACCACAGGCCAGGACTGTTTTTGATGTATTTAATACACTTTAACCCACTTTAATTGCCAGTTAGTCAGTGAACTGCCTAACTGGCTGTTTGTGATGACCTTTTGACTGCCTTTAATGGCCTTTGTTCAGTGTTTGGCACCTGACATGGATTGTAAGCTCCTTGGGGCAGAGAAACACTGGGAAACCCTTCTTGAGGAAAGCCTGGACAACAGCTCTATTTGGTTTAACCTTGTCTTCTCGGTAGGCAGACCAAACCAGAATTTTAGTTCCCAGGAATATGGAGTCTTTTGAATGTGAAACTGAATACCAGTAAAATGTCAGCCCTAACCCTGTCCTCCCAGAGGGACCATGGTGTTCATACAGTGGTGAATGAGGCTCACTGCAGTTACAGGATCTTTAATGCAATATACCAAGATATGGTATAACATGAATAACCAGTTCCCCAACAGCAAAGGGGCCTTAGGAAAAGCAGTCTTCAAAGCTGCTCAGCCCCTGTGTCAAAAACCAGGCTGGGTGATTTATCATCTAGCTTAATGTCAAATAGATTAAGCTTTGAGCTCTTGAAGTACTGTGAAATGTCATTATTAGTTATTTTTTACAGAAACAATTACAAAACTGTTTCATTTTTTACACAGAAATAATTGTCTCCTCCAGGTGTTGTGCTACAATAAACTACATTGTTACCTGTTATTTCGGATACCTAGCTAAAAGAAGACAAGAAGACTCTCAGAGGTAGAGGCATTTCACAGGATGGCATCGCTCCACTTCATGCAGCAGAACCCAGAAGTTCTATAGCAGGTGAATGCACAGTCTTTTCTATGGGGTATTACTATATTTCTGAATTCTCCTGGGTTTTGGGGTACTTAACACAAGGTAACACTGGCTATTTAGTGACAGAACAAATCTCCCCATGCTGAGATGAAACCCTGAGTAGCTTCAGCTGTGTTCTCATGACAACCAAGGATTGAAGTTTTTTTTGTCACACCGAAGAGTGTAGGCTCTGTACTTGACTGTACAGCATCTCACAACTTGTTGTTTCATTTTTTCTGATAAAAAAAATCTGTGTGAGATCATCAATACATTTCTATAAACAAATGGGAAGGAAAGTCTCTAAAGTATTTTAGGAAGAAGAACAAATTCTGGCATTGAACTACACATTTTGGCAATGAAACGTGTAAATTGAATGTGTATGCTGTCAAGTTTGAATATTTTATTTTGCAGTAGATGACTCAGTGGGACTTTTTTCTATTAAAAGTAAATACAATAGAAATTAAATCTCATGCTTTTGAAAAGGAAGTGGCTTTGGTAGTCCTTAGGAGAGATTGCCCCTTCTCAACTCTCTCAGGTTTTCATAGCCCAAGTGCATTACATGGAGACCAAGATGTTCGTAGCTACAGATCTCCACATTTGCTCCATGCCACATGCTCTCAAATTCTCATGAAACTATTTGAAAATGCTTATTTACAGGACTCTAATGCAGTTGCAGAGCTGCCATTTAAGGAGATGTGTTTCATAGGAGTTCAGGAGACTTTTAACAAAAACAGAAATTAACTAAATGCAAATGACTAGTGTGGTCATTTGTGTTTCCCTGC
Source organism: Sitta carolinensis (assembly GCA_032173965.1). Lineage (NCBI taxonomy): Eukaryota > Metazoa > Chordata > Aves > Passeriformes > Sittidae > Sitta > Sitta carolinensis. Next base: position 857,431 of record CM063294.1, read on the forward strand.
TGGGGAGTGTCATTTGTAAAAAGCCTGGCATACAGTCACCAGTTGCTGTTGGCATTTGCTTGGTGTTCTAATTGAAGGTGAAAAGGAACTAATTGCAGCTAATATAATCCTGGCACTATATTCCAAGAATATTAATGGTGTTTATTATTGACATCATTACCAGAATAGGATGATCCCCTTGTCATATTACAGGCTCTTATGTTTTCCACGCCTGACAGGGGTTTCCTGGAAGCAGCAGTCAGCATTTGGGGCTGTTGGATTGCTCCACACTGCACCTCACGTGCAGTGATTGAAGGGCAGAGCAGCAGGCTGGGCTCTGGGCTGCTGTCCATTTGTGGCAATCCTGATGTAATACTTTGTCTGTTAATATGCAGTAATCTTTCACTTTACAGCATGTGACTAGGCAACGATCTGTCTTTATTAACTTCAGATTCTGTGGAATACGTTATATTTATTTGGAATGCAGGCTTTCACATATTCTTTTAAATATTAATGGCTGGTCTCCAGCAGTCAGCATAAATATGATTTGCATTAGCACTAGTCATATCATATTGAGTGCCTTTGATGTCAACTATTCAAAGTACTAATATCTGACATCATCTCCTGAGGTCACCGACAACTTTGACCTTTATTCTCATGCACAGTTTCTGTAGTCTCAGAAGCTCTTTTGAATTGATTTGAAATTTGACTCTTCCCTTTATGAGGCAGTAAAATTGATAATTATTCAGATGGGAACTGAGCACTGAGTGAAAAATCAATTCCACCCGCTCTCTGCTGCGTATAAAATTACTTCTGAGTCTGCCGGACTGAACGGATGGCTAAGGTAAAAGCAGCAGGCAGGAATAGTGGAGAGGATTAGCTGGACGAAACTAATAGCCTAGAGGGATGGCTTTGGAGATGGGGGAGTGTGCCGGTTGGGGGTTATTATTAGCAATGATGGGACTCATTGATCATATGTTTACATCTGGTTTCCATTGGCTTATAAATCAGCCCTGAATAGAAACGGAACCCAGAGCCTGGTGCACTACTGGGGGCACGGTGTATTAATTATTCTCACTTTCACACTCAGATGAAAAGTGAAACATCGATTATTCATTGGCTGGCCATTAAACTCTGGGTTTATGGACGATTTGACTATCATGGAAGCTAATGAACAAGATTGCTGCTTCCTAAGCAGCGGTTTCAGTTTTCAGGACATCTGTTTGGGCTCAGTAATGCATAACCCTGTTAAGGAGCAGGTCACAAATGCTTAACGGCGCTGAAAACCTGCAGCCTGCTGGCAAACTGTGCACCGCTTTGGAGGTTTGGCAGCTCCGTACCTGCGCCGCTGCCCCGCTCCCGGCACAGTTCCCAGCGGGACGCGGGGCTACCGTGCGGCTCTGGCAGCAGCCGGACAATGCCCCAAGACCCAGCTCCGCTCGGGCCCCGCAGCGCCGAGCGTGCCCCGGCCCGGGCGGGGGTTCGGCCAGCGCCGGCCCCGCGCCCCCGCCCAGCGCGCCCGGGGCCCCGCCCGGCCCGGAACGGCCCGGCACGGAACCGCCCGGCCCGGCCCAGAACCGCCCGGCCCGGCCCCGCCCGGCACGGAACCGCCCGGCACGGAACCGCCCGGCCCGGCCCCACCCGGCACGGAACCGCCCGGCCCGGCCCAGAACCGCCCGGCCCGGAACCGCCCGGCCCGGAACCGCCCGGCCCGGCACGGAACCGCCCGGCCCGGCACGGAACCGCCCGGCCCGGCCCCGTCCGGCCCGGAACCGCCCGGCCCGGCCCCGCCCGGCCCGGAACCGCCCGGCCCGGAACCGCCCGGCACGGAACCGCCCGGCCCATCCCCGCCCGGCGCGGCCCCGCCCGGCACGGAACCGCCCGGCCCGGCCCCGCCCGGCCCGGCCCCGCCCGGCACGGAACCGCCCGGCCCGGCCCCGCCCGGCCCGGCCCCGTCCGGCCCGGAACCGCCCGGCCCGGCCCCGCCCGGCACGGAACTGCCGGGGGGCGGCCGGGGCCGAGCGGCCGCCGCGCCGGAGAAGGTGGCTGCGGCAGATGCGGGTGGGTCCCGCGGGCAGCCGGAGGGGCCAGGGCTGGGCAGGGGCGGCTCCGCGGACCCGGGGCCCTCCCGCAGCTGGAACCGCCGCCCGGCCGTAAGTGCGGCTGTCCCGCTGTCCTGCGCCCGCCACCGGGCGCGGCGTCACCGCTTCGCGCGTCCGGAACGGCGGCATCACTATCATCATCATCATCTTCATCCCCGTCCCCCCGCGCTGCCCAGCGGTGCGGTCACGGTGCGGCCGCTGAGGACAGCGCGGAGTGACCGCGCCTGGGGCCCGAGCAGCGGGGCTGTGCGATCGCCCCGTCGCTCTCACCTTGCTCCCCTCACGTGTGTCCCGCAGCAGCTCGGGGCTTTAATAGGTTGATGTGATTGTACAAAGAGGGAGCAGTAGAGAACTGGAACAAAAACAGCTCCGTAATGCTCATGAGCAAGTTTCGGCATCCCTGGGAAGCTCGGCAGTGGCTGTTTGCTCTGGCTGGGTTTTGCCGTGTCCGGACTCGTAGCCCCGGGCAAGCAGCCTAAGCTCCATCTGCAGACAGCCACTTGCTGAGGGGGTCTTACAGCCACACCGAATTAACGTGGGAAGTAATTTGAAATACATGGGTAAAAATGGTATTAAGTTTACTGCACTCAACTATAGATTTTCTGTTCTAAGCACTTTGATAAATAATTTTTAAAGGCTCCTACTTTTCTGTTTTTCTGGGATTGAGAATTTAAATCTCTGCTGCTTCACTTTATAAATGAAAGTATAATTTTTGGTCTTAAGAAGCTACCTTTATCTTCCGTTAATGCTGATCTTGCTGAACTCTACATGTTAGGCTGTTAGCTCAATTTTTGTGTAGTAAAATACTATTCCTGTTAGTTCTTCCAAAAATCAATGAGTTTTGTAGCATTTTTCACCTGCAGTTCTAAGAAATTTTTTACCTATTAAAAGTAGTGATGTTTATGAGTGCCTGACTCATAAACATCACTACTTTTAATAGGTAAAAAATTCTTGCTTGCACCACCATCTCTGAAATGATTCTGTGCTGGGTACAGAGGGGATAAATGGTTGGTTGGTTGAATAGAAACAGAATTTCAGTGGCATTCCAGGGTTCACTGTCTTTCCTGGGTGTTTCCTGGCCTGGGATGTAAAGTACAGGGAGCCCAAGTGAGTGAGGACAGTGCCCAGTGATTACTTGCTATGCATCATTTTTTGAAAGATCACATGGACAGGAATGAGTTGGGTTTTTGATGAGGCTGAGCCCTGTAGCAATGTTTGTGTTCCCCCTGGCCGCTGGCAGGGTTGCTCCACGTCTCATCCCGGGTGGGCCCCAGCAAGGGCCAGTGCTGACAGAGATGCTTTGGGGCTGGGTGGCTGTAGGATGAAGCCATGCCCGAGCTGAGCCCTTCCAGGGTTTGGCATTTCAGGGGGCAGCTGTTGGGCAGTGCTGGAGGAGGTGACTATCGGCAGGAATGTGGGAAGAGCCAGCACTCACTGCCAGAGGAGAATCTGGTGGAATACAAGGGCTGGAGAGGGACCTCTGGGACAGGAGTGCCAGAGTAGGTAGGAGGGAAGGTGTGCAGGTGTAAAGATCAGAGCCAGGAGTCAGGATAGTGTGGGAAGTGCCAGGGAGGATGAGGAGGTGGGATGTGATGTCCTGGGGAACTTGTCTAGGCTGCCCAGTGGCGCAGAGTGTGACCAAGGACTGCACCTGGTGCCGGGGGCACCAAGTGAAGCAGCACGACAGGCACTGCCTAGCACGTGGAAACCAAGAAGTAGAGGTGCCAGTAGCAATGAAGAATCAAATGGCATTACTACAATAAGAAAGTATTACAAATTGCAACTTTCCTCTTTTTTTTCCTTTTATGTAGTGAAATAAGTGATGTTATTGTTTTTCAGATAAAGCTCAGTGCCACATATAGCTAGTGTGGAGTTATGCACAGTAACAGAGATAAAATCCTGCAGTGGAGCTGTGTTGATAACATGTGCTTCATAGCCTAGGTAGCAGCACCTGAACATAAGCACATCACAAAGAAATCTAAATGGCACTGGCAGAGGGTACTGGTGCAAGATGTTGAGTGCCTAAGAACCTCACTCATATTTGTGAGCATATACTTCATCTTAAGAGCAGATTGTTCCTATGCTTAAAATCAAATGTGTTTAAAGGCTCAGCTGAATCAGGATGAAGGTGCTAAGCTTTTGCTGGCTCGAGGCTTGGAAGTTTTGATACAATAGTGAGAGGGACTTTTCTGGAACATCTGTTTCAGCCTCTTGGCTCAATTTAAAAATTATATCCAATACTACCACAACTTTCTCTATTAATTGAAAAGAATGGAGATACACCAGCTGTAGCCAAGCCAGCAGAGATTTGGGTGGCTAAGCAACAGAAAAGGTACCATATTGAGTGAGCCAAAATTCAGTCTCAAAGTCATTTACTTTAACCAGTGACAATACGTTTAGACTCTAGTGTTTCAATTTGATTGATGGTTTAATATCATATATAATCTTTTTAATGAAGGAACCCATTTAAATATGTTAACATTTGCACTAGTAGTCTCCCATGTACATAACTGCATTTAATCATTACTCTGATTGTTTTTGTGGTTGTGTAATTTGCATCAGCAAAATAACTGTGTCAAAGCTGTGTTATCTTAATGAAAGCTACAGTTACTTCTCTTTTATACATGCTTCTTACTGTTCATGTATAAAAGTGGCAGCAATCCCAGTCCCAAGTATATTGCTAAATGTATAGTTATCACTATGTGTGCTGTCAATTAAGAAATAAAAAAAATTAACGAGCTTAGTGTCTTTTCTAATTCCGCTTTGTTTAAAGCCTCATTGTGATTCGTTATCATGTGAACTCAGTAATTTAATTTTAAGACTTTTAATGTTAAAATACATCATCATTAGTGATGTATCTGAAGATTTCACGGTCTTAATAATGGCGCTAAATCAAATTGGGAATCCCCTCTTAGTCATGCAAGCTGTGCACCCGTTCGCAGCAGCAGTTTCGGGCTGGGAGAAGTTTCGTTCCGCCCAGAGCCCGCTTTGTACCAGCCGGGGAGGAGCACAAAGCTCCGCGCCCGCGCGAGGTGTCGGCGCCGCAGGGCCCCGGGCGAGGCAGCTGCTCCGTGTCTGCTTTTGTTTATCCCTTGCTGGTTTGTGTAGCCTTTAGGCCAGCACATGAAACAATCGCTTCTACAGGGTCAGCTGCTGGTCAGAAGCAAAGCAAGAAAAGGCTTTGCCTTAAAACGTCTCAGCCATCATTTCAGTGCAGCTGGCACCTGCTACTGGTGCGCAGCGGGAGGGTTAGGGGTCAAAGAGGCAGTTGTTCTAAACTCAGTGATGGCTTAAAGGGACTTGTAGATTAATCTGCTTTATTAACTTCTGTATATTAGATAACTATTGCACTGAATGACAGTCCGTCTTTCTGAATAAGTCCCTTCACCTCATTCTCTTTTAAATTGGCTTTTGAGTAATGAATATTAAATAGAATACATTTCAGGGTAATTAAGTGGAAACATTAGGATGATGTTGTTTTACAATCATATCTATAAGTTTCTTGTGTATTTATCTTGCAATATTACTGTTCATTGCTTATTGCTAGCAGAACAAAAAGCATAAATGTTTCAATTAAACAGGAGGAACTGGTTGTATTTTTTACTAAACGCGTGTCTTTGTGCTGCATAAATATTTTCAAAAAGCAAATAAGTTTAGGGAGAAATATAAAAATGTTTTATTCCTTGTTTACTCCCTGCAATGTAATACTTTACTTGGAAATGTTCAATTTCTGCTGGCTGTGGTTCTGTTATGATAATAAACACTAAGAGGTGCTGGTTTGGGGAAGGTCAAAAAATATTACAGCTCCATAGAATCTAACTAGTGATATGAATAGCACCAATAATTTTGTGAAGTTCACATTATAATTCAAAATCCAGTTAGAAGTGATGCTCACAGTCTGGAAAGAAAGCAATATCTTTACAGAATGGATAGGGAAAGGTAACAATCCATTCTGTGATCTGCTACTGGCAGATTTGCCATATGAGTGATGAAACTCGCTCTCCGTGAACATACTCCTCCTCCATTTGGGAAAAAAAAAAGTAAATTTAAAATTCTAGGATAGCAGCAGCTTACAAGGATGTTAACTGCTGTTGGATCTGATGACAGCAGCTGAGATGGTGCTGGTGTGGAGGTCCAGTGTTGGATGAGGTGGTTTCTGGGCATTCTGACTGGAAGTAAGAGCAGAGATGTGCAGGTGAAGGGGCTGGTTTGTGCCGAGAACTCTGTGGGGACTGTCAGACACTAAATATGTGTCCCACTTAATCTTGGCAGATGTCTGATTTTCAGGACTCTGGAACTGAACCTCAAAATCCACATTTTTCCTGGGCGTAAGCTGTTGGTTTTGTCTGTTTGTGATCATGAGAGATATTTGTGTGCTCAAGGTGCCTTCTGAACTCGTGGCATGCAGCTGGGTTTTCTTCCTTTGGTGCTTACTTGTTTGGAGCTTTTTACCGAGAATTGAGATTCTTGTGTATTTGCATGTCTCCAGGAAACTTTACAACTTTAAAATCAAATACATTTCAAAAAAACCCCAAACAAAGTCACAATGTGTTGATGAGATTTGGGTATGCTGCTACGTTCTCTCAGCTTAGCCCAGCATTGTCTAGGTAGGCTGAGTTTAACTTGAGCAAATCCTCCCAATGCTTTGCTGGGCACATCAGGTGAGAGATTTGAGTGGCTGGAAGAGCACCACACACAAAGGACTGCAGCAACACGAGGTTTGACCTTTCAGTAGAACTATGTTTCTGAATTCATAAGTCGTTATCCTTTCGGGAAAAAAAAAAAAAAAAAAAAAAAAAAAAAAAAAAAAAAAAAAAAAAAAAAGGTGTGTGCAACTATTCTTTAAAATCTTTTTAGCATGACAAGTAAAGTAATCTTCCATTGATACTTAAAAGTCCATCTGCAGAAATTCAGGCAGAATGTTAGAGAGATGCAATATCTATTGAAATGCTGAGTGTCAAACTGCCAGGGTAATGTATTTAGTATGAAATATAATATTCAGTGCATTTTGTTTTGATGACTGCATGAAATAGCCGTGTGCTCTTAGCCTTTGTTGTTGTTGTGAAAGATGATATTCACTGCCAAGTGTTGGTGGCTGCTCAGGACACAGGAGCAATCTGCTTATTACCAGCTTTATCATCTGTCTTTGTGTTTATTTGCAAAAGCTTTGGTTACAGTTCAGTTCATCAGGATAACAAAAACACTTTTAATTGTTCCACAGAAGAAATTAGAATCAATTTATAAACAGTTTGAAAACAGAAGAGGCTGGCAATCTGTTAGGCAGTGGGTAATTAATACTCGTTCTAGGTTTTTAAGTTGTGTGCTAGTCCAGTGCTCCACTCGAGCCAGCACAGGGGTTACTGTGCCCTCCAGACCACCCTGACACAGTGGTCACAGCCGACCTGCCGCCTTTCTCCCACTCTCATTTCCTTCAAGGGGTGTTTTAACGCCCACCCTGCCTCTCGTCCCTGCTAATCATCTCCGTATCAGATAATAATTACTCCGCTTCTAATTGTCTCTGGTTAATGTTGCTGTGTGGGAGAAGCCTCTGACTCTGCTCCTGGCAGGCGTCCACGGGGCTGAGCCGAGCCCGAGCCCGCTCTGAGCCCGCCCTGAGCCCGCCGAGCCCGCCTGAGCCCGCTCTGAGCCCGCCCTGAGCCCGCTCTGAGCCCGACCTGAGCCCGCCCTGAGCCCGCCCTGAGCCCGCTCTGAGCCGCCGAGCCGCCTGAGCCCGCTCTGAGCCCGCCTGAGCCCGCCCTGAGCCCGCTCTGAGCCCGCTCTGAGCCCGCCCTGAGCCCGCCCTGAGCCCGCTCTGAGCCCGCCCTGAGCCCGCCTGAGCCCGCCCTGAGCCCGCCCTGAGCCCGCCCTGAGCCCGCTCTGAGCCCGCTCTGAGCCCGCCCTGAGCCCGCTCTGAGCCCGCTCTGAGCCCGCCCTGAGCCCGCTCTGAGCCCGCTCTGAGCCCGCTCTGAGCCCGCCTGAGCCCGCTCTGAGCCCGCTCTGAGCCCGCCCTGAGCCCGCCCTGAGCCCGCTCTGAGCCCGCTCTGAGCCCGCCTGAGCCCGCCTGAGCCCGCTCTGAGCCCGCCTGAGCCCGCCTGAGCCCGCCTGAGCCCGCTCTGAGCCCGCCCTGAGCCCGCCCTGAGCCCGCTCTGAGCCCGCCTGAGCCCGCCCTGAGCCCGCTCTGAGCCCGCCTGAGCCCGCCCTGAGCCCGCCTCCTGAGCCCAGCCTGAGCCCGCCCTGAGCCCGCCCTGAGCCCGCTCTGAGCCCGCCCTGAGCCCGCCCTGAGCCCGCCCTGAGCCCGCTCTGAGCCCGCCCGAGCCCGCCCTGAGCCCGCTCTGAGCCCGCTCTGAGCCCGCTCTGAGCCCGCCCTGAGCCCGCTCTGAGCCCGCCCTGAGCCCAGCCTGAGCCCGCCTGCGCCCGACCTGAGCCCGCTCTGAGCCCGCCCTGAGCCCAGCCTGAGCCCGCCCTGCGCCCGACCTGAGCCCGCCTGAGCCCAGCCTGAGCCCGCCCTGCGCCCGACCTGAGCCCGACCTGAGCCCGCTCTGATCCCGCTCGGAACCCGCTAGGAGCCCAGGCTGAGCCCTTACTGGATGGTGTTGGTGTCGGTGAAATGGATGTTCTCTCCTCCCTAGAGGATTAAATAACATGTAACTAATCACTGGGGTAGGGATGCTTGCAGGAGACCCCAACTTCATCCTGTGTCACCTCTCTGACAGGAGTGCAGGCTGTACAAGACAGAGAAGGCTCTCACTGTGGGGGCTGTAAAAGATGCTTAAAGATGCTCAGTGATGAGCCTGTGTTAGAAAGCCCTGAACCTGTCAGCTTCTTCATGTGCTGCTAAAAGCAGAGAGGAACAGGTATTAATTTTTTGTGAGGATTTTAGAGTTCAGCCTTCTGGTACATCAGACCATCCTGAAGTCTGTGTTACAAATTATGGGGGGTTGTGTATTTCACAGGTTCCAGTTAATCACAGTTCTGTCATCTTTAAAAACAGCTGTGAGATCATATAGTTAGAGCCACTTGTTTAGAAATGGCAGAGTCTTAAATTAACAGTTTAGATTAAAATAAAATGACAGTCTAGTAGCTGTAATTTAAAATCTCTCCATGCTACCAGCTAAAAAATGCAGATTAAGGAATCTTAAATTATTCCAGCCTAAAGTGGAATAACTTGCTGTCTAACAGGGAGCACAGATGGATAGGCAGGAAGAAGCTGTGCAGATGCACGAGTCTGTAAACATCTGTCAGCTACAGCAGATACCCAAATACAAAATCTTGCACTTCAGGCAGCACATGAGCATGCGACATTCAACAGAGGGTTTACGTGAAATTCAGCACAGACAGAACCAAGTCAACACACCATGGAAGGTAATAATTAATGAAACATATCCCCTCCTCCCTGAAGAAGGAGGAGGGATTTCATTCATCAGGCATTGTCAGCACTGCTGCTGTTAACTGTTCTTCCAGAATTTGACGTAGCCAGCCCTTAGACCAAGAAAAATTGCTCCACCCTGTGAGACTGAGTGTTTTTCAATGGGTGAGTCTACAGTGGCCAGCTGGCATCGCTTCTGCAGCTCTGGTGGGTGTCAGCCTCCCCAGGAGCACAGTCTCCCCTGAGAGATGGACCCAGTTCTGATGGGTGAGACTGGATGTGTGATAGTCCTTCTTGGAAAAAATTCAGATGCAACTGCAATTTGAAAATAACATTCTGTCATGTAGGAATGGGGTCTCAGAGGAAAGATCCTACAATTACTGTTTGAAAACCTGGTAGGGCAGGGTAGAGCTGTGCTGTGAGCAGCTTGTGTGCAGGCTGTAGCTGCTGCCCCTGTCCAGCTGTGCTGTGGTGACTCCCTGGCAGAGCACAAACCTCTGCTTTGTAATCCTGTCAATGGCCTGAAAGGCAGCTCACTGCTGGCTAAAGGTAGGAAATTAGGAGAGGAAGCTTTTGAAAGACTCTTGCACTCCTGCCCTGGGTTATTGTGCTGTTAACATGAGAACCAGAAGACCACAATGACTGGCGCACCTGGCAGGGGCTAAACCTGTCCTAAGGGTGTCCTTCTGAGGGTGTGCTTATGCTTCTCTTTATATACAAAGTCAGCTTTGACTCTTACTTTAGGTCTGTTTCTGCTGGCTCATGACTTGGGCCTGCTTCAAGTGAATTCCCACACTCAACCCTTTGGCCAGATCTGAAAATGTTTTGGGAAACGCAGAGCTCCATATTCCCTGTAGCTGCCCCTTTTTCACATTGCCCTTTTGGACCCTGGGAGAATGGGAGACTCCCAGCAGGACGTAAAACTGATGGGAATACCCTGTGAGAGATACACTTGGAGAATATTTCAGCCCATCAGCTGCTAGCTGATATTATTCTAGCTCATGGTGTGCAATGTGTCTCCCAGATGCCTTGTCCTGACACCAGGATTTTTTCTCAGCCATTTGCACTTAATTCTCGTACAAGCAATAAAAAAGGACATTGCCAGTTGAACTGTTGCAAACAGAGGTACAGGATTGGGTCCCTTGCAGTTTTCAGCTTCAGTTGTTGAATCCTGAAATTTTAGTTACTAATGTTTATTTAAATATATATACTGGAAACGTGCATAAAGATGTTGAAATGCTACATACTCTAAACAGAATCTGGAGGAATCTGGTCTATGGAGGAATGCCAGGCTTGGCTTGAGAGCAGTGTGGAAGACTTTGGGAAGGGCTCTGGATCCATTGCTTGGGTTCATGGACTGCCTGTGTTTCCTGCCTGCCGCATCTTCTGCCTCTCCCTCCCTCCGTCCTTCCACAACTCCTCCCTTCTTCCTGTACATGTCATGGAAATTGGCAGCAGGATGGGAGGGAGTTGGGGAGGAAAAAGGAAGGAAATAGGAAAGTCAGAAGGGAAGGGAGCTGCAGTGTCACCAGCCTCCTGTGCTGCTCTGGACAGCTTGATAACATTTTGTATTGGACTAATGTGGTTTCATCATGCAGGGGAAAGGCATGTGGGTCTTAAACTCTTATGTATTACAAAGCTCAGCTGATGTGCTGTTTCTGACAGTTAAATATTTTTATTTCAGGAATAATGGGTTGATTCTTGCTTTCAAGATAAATAAAGGCTTTAGTTTTTTTATTTCATCTGGAAATTTTAGCTTTGAACATGAAAAATATCAATATGAAAGTCAGGCTTTCTAGTAAAACAAATATTTTGAAAGCAAAGATTAAAATTTAAAGTATTGAATAATCCTTTATTTAAATATTTCTAGTGTTAGTGGTAAATGATGATTCATTTACTGATATAGGAAGAATGGAAGACAATAGAACTAAAACTTCCAAAGGGCATTTAAATTAGTAATCACAGCTCTTAAAATAAGAACAGACTCTCTGAAGCTGGAGTTTTAAAAACCTACCAAATTTTATATGCTAAACAATGAAAAAAGTGAATTTTTCAGATCTGAATAGAAACAAGGAGTGCTATTAGCAAACAAGTATTTTGTTAAAATCTGTGCATGTTCCTGACCCTTCTAAATCCTTTGTAAAGGAGTACTCATACTGTGTTAATGTAGTGTTCCTTTTGCTAAAATTTGATTTGTTGCAGCATAGTAAAAAAATCCATTCCAACATATGGGAAAAAGAAGTGAGTTACAGTACTTGAAGTGATGCAAATGTTCTGCTGATAACCTGGCACAGCAAATCAGCTTTTGCAATGGAAGGGCAGCTTCCCTTCCAACTTCCTTGATTTATAACTTAAAAAAGCCTTCTGTCCCAACAGCTGGCTTTGTTACAAGCTATGGAGATGAAAACCTAGTGAGGAATGAATTATAAGAAGTCATAATTATTCTTCATGTTTGGAAAACAGGTCCCTATTGGTGCTTGTCAGAGGCTTGGAATGGTTTGCTCTGGTTCTAAAGCAGCATGGACCAGTGTTCGTCCTGTGAGTAATGGAACACAGTTTGTGTGATACATAACTGTGAAGTCAAGTGAAGAACTGGCTTTTCCCATGCCAGACCATGTGTTCCTAGCCTGGATGCTGAAACGATGCTGAAACGGATCTCTGTGTTCCAGATGATTTGTAGCGCTAGGATTATTTTTTTCTATTTAGTGAAACATGCTGTTTGACTTTGCCTTGGCCAGTTATTACAGGCTAGTTTGCAGTGTGGCAGCTCTCTGGAGACCCCGCTCACAGCTACTCATTGGCCTGGAAGAAAAGATTTAATGATTTTCTACTTCCTCTGTGTTTGGATTTAGGGTGTAGATATTTTATAAATGTGAGTCAGACTGTTTTCTGGTGACATTTTACAAATTTTCTCTCTGTTTAATCTCTAAGTAATGTTTTTAGGTTTGTATATGTTGAGGCCTTTGAGGTTTGGGACTAATGTATCTCAAGGATATCTCAGAGCATTTTATCTTTAAATTGATTCCATCGTTATTTTGTAATTTCTTTGTACAAGAATGGTGCCAACCCCTAAAAATAAGTCTTACCCTTCCTATCTAGATGTGCCAGAGGTATAGGAGTAGAGCTGAACAAGGTACAGGAGAGCTTAGAGTCAGAGCTTTGTGGGGCTCTAGGGGTGTGCCAGCCAATGGGCAGAGTGAATTGTGCAGCTTCTGCTTAGGTGCCAACACAACCTAAGTGTGTGAGCTGATAGATCTCAGTGCTTTATAGACTTGAGAAGTGGCCCTGCTCTAGTACTCTGTAAAACAAGTCACAGAATAAACTAAAATATCTGAACTCAGAGGCTGGGGATTAACTCTGCTCTAAATGTCAATTCATATTTCAGGTTTTATTCAACTTTGGCTTTAGAGCTGAGCTTTGGCATTAATTTTTTAACTTTCTTCACCTGGTAGTTTTGGTTATGGAAATATTTGTTTGGAAGAACAACTTTTATTAATATCATGTTCATATAGGAAAAAACAGTGATTTCAGCAGGGTTAGTAAAGATTTTATGAATTTTTCCTTCTTAGCACATCACACAGCTTAACAACAGCATCCATATTCATGTAAACTGTCTGAATTTTCTTTCAGGTGATGCCAGTACTAATGAACACCATCATCTTTGGAGACTGAAGTAACCAATGGCCTGGGCAAGACTGCTGCTAGGACTTGCACTTCTTAATGAGTATTTAGCAAATCCCACCAGATTCACTCTTCACATGCCAAAATAGTAAAAATAGTTATTTCACATAGAACAGAGCTGCCTGCTGCCCTTCCAATTGCCCATCTCTGTCCCTGGGCCATTGCTCCAATATGCTCACATTAGGAATGAAGAGTGGATTCCAGCTCATGCAATCTGGAAGGAACTTACAGATCGTTCACAGAGGTTGGGTGACTCCATTTTGTTGAAAAATCCTCTCAGACTTTTACCCCAACTTTTACACACAACCTCAGATCATGCAAGGATATAATTAACCTTTTTCTAATAACCTTTGTTTTCACATTTCCAGAACTAAGCAGTAGTAGAAGTTGCAAGCTCATCTGGCTTTTAGATAGAAAGATGAAAAAACAACACTGTGAAAATCACACCAGAAAAATTGCTTCCTAGAAATATAATTAACCAGTTTCTTTCTCTGCATTGTTTCCCAGGAACAACTGATTTTGAGGGGCATTATCTGAGCACTCACGCTTAGCTCTGGTGTTGATTGCAATTTGGGTTGTTTGCATCTGTGGCAGACTCTGTAAACCAGGAAATATGCTGCAATTTGTCCTTTCAATAAAATCTGAAGCTGTGAATTTGAATACGCCATTCATGTTTTGCTGGTGACTTAATAGCAATGCTGTTGTCTGGGATGGGAGCCCACTGAGGGGATGCCTGTGCCTTGATCCATATGTGTGCATTTTTTGTGTGGCAAGGCATTGTTTCCAAGAATATTGACCTGTTTTCTGTGCCTTTCTGCAGAGCTGGCTCTAACTTTATTCTGAATTGCTTTATCTCCTGGGCAGTCACAAGCCTCAGTGTATTACTGCTTTGGAGAATGAATTGTCTATACAATAAGAGGGCGCTGGAAAAAAATCAGACACTAAGATTAGCAGCAACCACATACATTAAAATTCAAACTGAAATCCCAGCCATGGAAGGAAACTAATAGAAGAAGAAAATATATCAAGAAGAGAAGCGCTGTCTCATCATTCACCTGTGCTGAAGGATCCAATTTTAGCCATATCCAACAGCACTGTCATTCATCTTCTTGGTGTGTTATTGTGATTTAAATCCAAGCTCTATAAGAGAGAGCAGTTCTTTTAAAATGATTGAGAGGGAATAAGGGTAAATTCAGTGTTTAGGAAAACTTTATGACATCACAATATTATACTTTACAGATGGAAGCAATATTTCCTACTTTGGAAGGAAAACTAATCATTTTCTATCTGCTCTGAGTCACTGCATCATTATAAAACTGGGATATAAGTAGTTTTGTGCATTCCCAATCTTGTTCAAGACGACACTTTTGTTTATATAATGCTTCTGATTTATAGTGCTTAAGGATTAGCCTGACTACATATTAATTATATGGTTTTGATGCTTCAATAAAAGAAGAAATTAAATATTTCACTTGAAGATAAAACTATGGAGCTGTAAATCATAAGGAATAAATTTGTGACTGTTAGAATATTCTTTTTACTGAAATTAGACTAGTTTTAATGATTATGTGTTTTGCTTAGCAGACATGGATATGTATAAGCACCTTTACTTATGAACAAGTCTTATATTTCTTTTGGAAGGGTGAAGAACAGGAAATAGGATTTGCAATATTTGTTTTGCCCCTTTTACATCAATGTTATTTATTTCACATTAAGAAAAAGTAGGACACGTACTTACATATAACTGTAAAAGTCATCTTTGCTTGGCTCATTCCAATGCACTGCTGATTTATTTGCTGGGAATGGGTTCCTTTATTTCAGGTGGGGTCTCTGTCTCTACGGTTTCTGGGAAATACTAAGCGTGCAGTTACCAGATTTTATTACTTGTTCCATTCCTCTTTTGTTTTAATGAGATCTTCTTTGCCCATAATTGATTTCAAAGAGAAGGCATCATGTTTACTCAGGGACTCGGAAAAATTGGGATTGATGCATGTGTGCACCAGTAGGGTTAATTACACCAAAATGAGAATCATACTCACAGTCCACCCTAAAACAGCAGTACTCTCTTGAGACATCAGGAGCTCAGTATGGGCTGGGATGTTTAGAAACCCCAGGGCCCAGAACAGCTCCACTGTGTTGGTACATGGGTGCCATGGGATGCTGTGATCAAAAAGGGGACACAGAGATGTTATTCTTTGCTATTGCTTGGGGATGCTGTTAATGCTTTCCACTGTGATGTTGAATGAAGTTCTTAGAATGCCTCTTATCTAAAAATAACTTGTGGACACTGGCCAAGGTCTCAGTGTTGTGGCCTCCTCTAGCCTGGACTCTGCATTGGTCGCCGTGTTTGATGTTTGGTGGTTGGGATTTGTTTGGCATTTGGGGTTTGGTGCAGGCCAGTCCTACATCCTCATGCCTGCTCCCAGGGGATGTTCAGAGTGGTTGAGTGTTCCAGGACCCAGCTGTGATCAGCTGCTGCCTCTGCTCCCAATGCTGCTGCAGAGGCAGCAAAAAAGGTGACTCAGGGTATTACTGGTGTGAGAGGAACTGTGCTGGGGGCATGAAATTTGCCGAGGAGACATTAAAGCCAAAGCTCCCTCCACAATTGTGGAGTTGTCAGCCTTAGTTTTACAGTTTTATTACATTTTCTTTCACTATCCCATATTTTTACCTCTATACAGGACAACTGTAATTTTGATGACAATAATGTGTGTTTAATCTGGGATTTATTTAAGATTCAAACAGGTTTAAACCTTTTAAAGGTTTAAAAAAAATCTGGCAAACAAATCCCAGAAAAAGACTTTTGTGCTTTCTGACACTCTTTATGACTTGACCTATAGCTTACATTAATTTCAAAAATCTAATAAATTTTGCATATTAAAAGCTCAGCCTGCCTTTAACAAGTTCTCTTGTTACACACCTGAAATTTGTGGAATACAGGCAATATTCCTCTGGAGTGCAATATCAGACTGCTCAGGAACCTTGCCAAGTACATGGGCACAGGTTCATCAGAATGGTTCATTCTCCTCTGAATAATTGTCTGTATAAGTGGGATATATATATCCCAGGGATGTGCTGATGCCTAAGGCCATGAGGCTGTGACTGACACAGCCAATGTCATAAACGCTGAACAGGGTTATTTGATTTGTTTGGCTGTAGAAGCAGAGTGGTGGGCAGGACTACAGTCCCCTCCTGTTCCATATTTCTAAGCTAAACCAACATTCTTGTGCAGTGATAAAAAGTTCTGCTTTAAGTAGCCTATAATTGTGCCAGAATATGATGGGAATAGAAATACGGGAAGTGATGCAGATGATGGAGCTGCTTGAGAGCCCAAAGCAGAGTTCAAACTGGCGCTGCTCTGAAAATGCTTGAAAAGTACTTGAGGAGGCTGCTGCCACCTCTCTGGGGTGCCTTGTAACTGTTCAGGGGCCAATACCCACTGCTGTTCCTGCTCTACCCCAGTCCTGGTGGCTGCTGGTTGTTCTGTGTAGCAGGAGGCTCCTTTTAACTGCAAATTATTAAAATTGAGCAGAAATCAATTTCCATTAGTTAGTAAATAAGCAAAAAGATTTAAATAAAGAATAAATTTCTAATTGCATCCTGTACCTTCACACAAGCCCCAGCTAACCACACTGCTGCCAGACATCCCTGTGCAGTGGAGGCTGGCAGGATTATAGCCCCTGCTCCGGCAGAGACCTTTGCTGAGATCCATCAGTTTGCAGGCACCTGTGCCCACAGTCCTGTGCAGGAAGGAGCCCTCAGGAACTGTTTTGGGGAGACTTTATTAGCTTGCCTGTCGTGAGCCAGCAAAGCCTGGCACAATCACAGCAAAGAGCATGGAGGCAACAAACAAAGAGCATTTGAAAAACTCTAAATGTGGAGTACAGACACATCCGTTACTTTAAATAATTTCTGTGTGGGTTTGGGATTGTTTTGGTGTTTGGGTTTTTTAAAAACAGAATCATAGAATCGTTTGGGTTGGAAGGGACCTTAAAGATCATCCAGTTCTAGCCCTGTTGCCATGGGCAGAAACACCTTCCACTAGACCAAATACACAGATGAGTTGTGACAAATGGTGGTTAAACTGTTTATTCCAGGTGAGGAGTTCACTTTTGGGCTGTGTGCAGGCTCTGTGGGGTGTCCTTCAGTCTAGGGTGTGATGTTACCAGACAGATTTCACATCCTACCCCTGCAGGTGGTGAACTGCTGGGGGGCTTCTTGTGTTTGTGCTGTGCCAGATGGGTCTGGTTCCACTTTTCACCAAGCCAGGCTGAACTCTGACACCTGTCCTGAGGGGGTTAAGATGGGGCTGGCCTCGATGGCACATCCCAAGAAGCTCTTTGCTGGAGGACAGGAAGGAAGGACATTTCTGAGTCACATGAAATAGGAAAGCTTCTGGTTGCAGTCATTTCACTGCTGGCTCTCAAATGTTTCACACATCGCTAGGCTCAGACGTATGTTACAAAACTGGCTTCTGAGGGCACCTGGTGATTTTGTTGGTGAGTCTTCCTCTGATTTTCCCTCAATTTAATACACATTATAGTTATTATTTTTACTTCCTCTTGCAATGCATCTCCCACTGTCAGGTCTCCTTTAACCAAATGTTTGGTGTTTGCTTTTCCAGGTCACTCAGAACCTGGAGAGATGTGGCCAAAGCTCTGCACTGCAAAGGGGCCTCCAATCCTAAGGGTGTGGGTATGATTTGACAGGGACTTTGGAAACAGCACTGACTGATAAACCATACTGGAATGTGCTGGGTCCCTGTTATATTGTTAGAGAGATTTTTAACCCTTGTGAAAAGTATTTTTATTTTCTGAATTTTTCTATCTCTAGCCTAAATGTAAGAATTTATAATAGTGAAAACAATGGAAAACCAGCCTTGGTGTGAAGAATGTTTTCAGCCTTTCTTATCAAAATTTATAATCCTATTGGCTTAGCTTTATGAAACAGCGTAAAAACAGTGTATAACCAAAGAACAAAAGGATATGCATTCCTTCTGAATTTGTGTCATTTAATGATTCTCAGTTCTATACATAATAGTAAATAATATCAGTTCAAACCTCCAAGCTCACTCTTGAGGACATATTTGTTTGAAAATGAGATGCAAGCCAGTATTAACTTTATATGACACCTTTTCAAACTAATAAAATTACTATTTTTCAACAAAATGTTCTTTGCAGCATGGGTGGTTAATTGTGCGAAACCAGGAAATCCTTCTGACTGTCCCAGGAAGATTTATAAGTCACAAGAATTTAGAGAGAATGATAATTAGTATGTCACACAGTGAAAAAGTAGAATTTGTGGATTTTAGATGTGAGATCAGGGGGCAAAGCTGGAGGCAATGGGGTGTGTCCCTGGGCTGCTTCTTCATCCTCTCGTTCTCCATCTTCTGTGGTGGTGTGGCACATTTGGATTGGTTTGGAACAGAAGTACACTGTACAACAGAGTGGATAGATATTGGAGAATTGTTATAAATAAAGTACACGTAATTTTCAGTATAAAAGAGAGTGCCCTCCCAAGGGTGGACAGACTAAGGATGACAGACCACGGACAGACGAAGGAGAGACCAAGGGCAGACAGAGCAAAGAGGAGAGCACTGGCCTGCAGAGAAGCTGTGGCAGGCCAGGGAACAAATATGAGATAAGCAAAGAATAAACAAATTCCTGAACACGAGAAAACAGACGACTCGATCTCTTCTTCAGATGCAGGGCTGGGGGAAAACAGAAAGCGAAACAGAGACAGAGCACAGGAAGAAAAAGAAAAAAACATATATATATATTTAGTAAATAACAGTTAATGACAATGAGGACCACAAAGAAGACCGAAAATTAGCATTTTTAGGCTATAAGTACAGCAAGAAAATTGAACGTTGCACAGAGTGAAATAAGAGATGATGGAGCAAGACTTAGAGCAGTACTGATAATGTTATTTCACAAGTGCACATTTTCGAGGTCTTTAGGAACAGCAAAAAAAGAACCACAGAATAAAATGAAGGTGCTAATACCCTTTACAAAGAATGAAGTATATCCAAAACTGCAGAAAATAGAAAGATACTTAAACTAAGGAGCAGTGGGTATCCTGTGCTGGGTAGGAGGGGCTTTACTGGCTGGGGAGATGCAAAATGAATTGAAGGAAGACCTAAAAATGCCAGAAGTGCTTAAGCAATAACTTTGTTCATAATTCTGTGGAAAAGCTATTATGTGCAATTACAAACTTGCTTTAGGATTGAGTTGGGTTTTATCTACCTAAGGAAAAAAAGAGATTTCACATGTTTGTCATTTTGCTGGTATTTGTGAATTCAATAACATTTCACCACTGCTTAGGTAAGAATGGGAATTATTAATTGTGGCCAACAGGGAGAAAAAGTTCATACCTGTATTTCTTATAGGGATTTTCCAGTTTTCTTCTTTGCAATTGTTATTTTTCTGCACATTTTCAAATGGCAGGAAGTACAGCTGGAAGGAAGGTGTTTTGTCAGTTTGCTGTTCACATTTATCTCAACTCGAGAAAAGATTTCAGCCAAAGTGTCTGAGCTGCAGGAATGCTGAGCATCTAAGGAGAAATCCATGGAGGTAAAGTGATCCAGGGAGGTAAAGTGATAAATGGAGGCTAGAGAAATCCATGGAAGTTGCAGTAATCCATAGAAATTACAGTAATCTGTAGAGATTACAGTAATCCATGGAGGTTACAGAAATCCATGGAGCACGTGTAATGCCTTATGCATTTTTTGAAAAGACATAATTGTCTTAAGGGCTTAGAAATTTTTTCTCCTTTAAAAAAAGTGGAAACAATGGAATGGGAAATGTCAAAGGGAGAAGTCACTCAGAACCCAAGCAATTCCTCCACGAGGAATGTGAGCCTGTCTGGTAATGCAGAGTTGAGGACTGTAAAATAGGGCTGCTCCTCCCTCAGGTGTGTTTTATATCCTTGGAGAGCTAAGCACGGCCTGCTGAGGCTCAGGTGAGTGTCCATCCCTGTGTGAGGCAGAACAAACCCCAGAGCCTCCCCCGGCCAGGCTGGGCTTGCACAGGCAGCACTGGGCTGAGCACGGTTTGAGTACCAGGCCATGCTTGCAAAGGAGGCCATGAAGAGCTCAGCCCCAGAATATGCACACCTTACAGAGTAGTTCCTCGGCTTCATTAATGTTTTATTGCACAACGAGTTCACAATGACAGCAAACCTCTCAAACTGCGGCAGGATAACACACTTCCTCACCATATTAAAAAATAATGCTGGTGTAGGTTTTATGTACCAGGGTATAGACTGCCGTTAAAAGGCACTGCTTTGACAAAATTCTTTTTGAGGTTTACAGAAAGCATAATAAAATATGTAAGTTACATTTCTACAAACAAAAGCTATAACATAAGTTATTTATAAGTGTGAGATACAAACAGTATCATGATAAATAAACCTTAATGGATACCTGTGGCATCCATCCTAATGTAATTTGCCCAGCAAAAGTCATATTTAGTTCAAAAACCTGGCAGAAGCTTCATGTTGGTATTTAAAATAAGAATGAAAGAGGGAAGGAAGCAGCTGTTTCCCTGGGCTTATCCCCAACCTGCGGTACCTCCTTGCCTTCCCCCTGACCTGGGGCTGGTGCTGCTGCTCCCCAAGACCAGGTGCCTCTGTGTCTTTCAGATCTTGTCCACAATACCAAGATGTTCCCTGTCAGTTTCACTACAGCCTTTAATAAAATTTAAAGGAGGTGGAAAGGAATGGAGCTTCTCATTCTCTGTACTCTCCGCCCTTTCAGGGGTAACTCCTTCCCCAGCATCTCCCTTGTACCCTCTCCTCCTCTAGTCTCAGCTGTTTGTGGAACAATGCATGGATTCTGAGCTGAAATAAAGTTTTGGCTTTTTAAATACCACGGTTAAGGTTACCAACCCCATAAAGATCTGTTTTGGAAGAGGAGTTGAAACCACTAAGGTGTGTTTGTTTTCAGAGGCTTCAGAATATGTTAGCATTGGCTCTCTAAGTGGGGTTTAACTGCTTCCACCCACTGGGACATGGAGGACAGAGAGTTTTAGTGGAGTCCGTATGGTCTGGACCCTTGGGCAGGGTTTATGGGGCTGGTGTCCTGATCTCCTCCAAGTCAGACTATAGGGAATATCCCTTGTTCTGATGGGGAAAAGACTGCTAAGGGCAGAGCTCCACTACGCTGCCCTCCCCTCTGCCTTTGTGGGGTGAGGGGAGGCAAGAGAAGTACAGCCCTCCAAACCCAAAGGAAGGGGCAGAGGAGAATGATCTTTGGCTCTGCAACACCAGAGCTATTCCCTCAGAAAAAAAGCAGCTGATTTAACCTTTGTGGGCTGACAAAAAAAGGGTTTTTTTTTGTCAGCTCTGCTGAGCACCAGGAGCTGAGTGCCTGAGCCCAGTGCTGCCTCATGAGAGCACAGCCACAGGCTGGCACGAAGTGTCCTGCTCCATCACTGGCATGGGGCAGCCAGGCCTCTGCCCTATCCTGGGGCCTGGTGGCCACAGTGGTCCCCACCCAGGGGGGCTCATCACTGACCAGGAGAACCCACAGGGTCCCACTAAGCCCTGCAAAAGGTACAAGAGTCAGAAACACATCACCCCTCAGTGCACAAATTTCAGCCCCTGCCTGCTGGTGCCTCCACAGCTGGGCACAGCTGGCTACAGCAGCATGTAAGCTACTCCTGGCTGTCCTGCCCCCCTTCCCCTGCCCATGCCAGGACACAGATCACATGCATCCCTCTTCATCCTGAACACCAGCATCACCCATCAGCTCCACAGGAATGCTGCTTCCAGGGTTACAGCTGGAAAGCAACATGTGTGTCCTTTGTCATGCTGAATTCCACATGAGTTTTGTAGTCACTCCAAACCATGTTGGGTTTATGCAGCAATATCCATCCAGAAAAAGCTGTGGAGAACAGGACTGGCCTTGCCCAGCCTGAGACCCACTGTCAAATACAGGGGCTGAAGCAGGAACTCTAGAGTTACAGCAGGAACATCTCAGCATGTGCTACTGCTGCCTTATGCAGGGGGTTATTAGCAGTGCTCATCACGTGGTTCTATTACCTCATGCTTCAGGAAGCACTTTTTAAAAGCTGAATGGTGGCATTGGACACTGTCAGGCACCTGGAAGGGTCATGAACATGGTGCTGCAAGGACACACTCCCTCCAGGGCATTCCTTGTTTTGGCCCTGAGGACATTCCTGGGGCTGAGGAATGACTGTGCACACCACTGCCTAACCTAGTGACTATGGCAGGCTGCAGCACATCCCCTTCATGCCACCTTCATGGCAGCCGGGCCTGGGAGCAGCTCTGAGTTTCAGGCATGAGTGAGACATCTGCTGCAACTCTGTCCCCAGTGACTCCTAGTGACAGACTGGATGTGGGACCCTTCTGCCTGGTGATGACAGGGAGCTTTAGTTACTTTTCTCCATAACTTTAATTGCTTTTCTCCCTGCTTATCTCTGTCCCCCCATGCCTTTGAAGGTGACTGGGAGCAGTGCTCTCCAGAGCTGGTCAGTCCCTGTGCCCAAGTGTCCTGGCAGAGCTGGTTCAGCCATGCTCCCTGACAGGCCCAGGGAGCTGTGCCCCAGCATGGCAGTGCTGCACTGTGTTCCTCTCTGCCAGCATCATGCACGTGGCTCCACTCTCAGTTAATGCTTGTACAATAAACAGAATTTCACAGGGAATAGTAATGCCACAGCAGCCTTCTCACACACCTCCAGAAATCTCCCTTCCCAACCCCTCCTGCCTGCATGGGTCTGGTGCACCACTGGTGCTGTCCAGCACTGTCCCTGGTGCTGTCCAGCACTGTCCCTTGGCGCTGCCCAGCACTTCCTCTGATGCTGTCCACCTGTCCTTGGCGCTGTCCCAGCACTGTCCCCTGGTGCTGTCCAGCACTGTCTCCTGTGCTGTCCAGCACTGTCCCTCTCGTGCTGTCCAGCACTGTCCCCGTGGGTGTCCAGCACTGTCCCTTGCGCTGTCCAGCACTGTCCCCTGGTGCTTTTACCAGCATGTTCCCTGGTGCTGTCCAGCACTGTCCCCTGGCCTGCCCAGCACTGTCCCCTGGTGCTGTCCAGCACTGTCCCCTGGTGCTGTCCAGCACTGTCCCCTGGCGCTGTCCAGCACTGTCCCCTGGCGCTGCCAGCACTGTCCCCTGGTGCTGTCCAGCACTGTCCCTGGCGCTGTCCAGCACTGTCCCCTGAGCTGCCCAGCACTGTCCCCTGGCGCTGCCCAGCACTGTCCCCTGGTGCTGTCCAGCACTGTCCCCTGGCGCTGCCCAGCACTGTCCCCTGGTGCTGTCCAGCACTGTCTCCTGGTGCTGTCCAGCACTGTCCCCTGGCGCTGCCAGCACTATCCTCTGGTGCTGTCCAGCACTGTCCCTTGGCGCTGTCCAGCACTGTCCCCTGGTGCTGTCCAGCACTGTCCCCTGGCGCTGTCCAGCACTATCCTCTGTGCTGTCCAGCACTGTCCCCTGGCGCTGCCCAGCACTGTCCCCTGGTGCTGTCCAGCACTGTCTCCTGGTGCGTCCAGCACTGTCCCCTGGTGCTGTCCAGCACTGTCTCCTGGTGCTGTCCAGCACTGTCCCCTGGTGCTGTCCAGCACTGTCTCCTGGTGCTGTCCAGCACTGTCCCCTGGCGCTGCCCAGCACTGTCCCCTGGTGCTGTCCAGCACTGTCCCCTGGCGCTGTCCAGCACTGTCCCCTGGTGCTGTCCCACCCTTGCCTCCCGTGTGCTGGGTAAGAGGCACCTGCAGTTACCTGCTCGTGGCTGGTACTCCCAGGCTGGGCTCCTGGCATGCCCTGCCTCACTGTGCCAAGGCAAGCAGAGGCCACGGGCTGTGCTGTGCTATTCTCTGCACTCCATGCAAAAGCTGTGCCATGCTATGCCAGGGCCATGCCGTACCAGGGCCATGCCATGCTTTGCCGAGCCATGCCTGGGGCCTGGCAGGAGCCCAGCTGGGTGTGGGGTCTCTTACCTCTCTGTGATGGGAAACTGCCTGACTGCTGGTGCCCTGTGCCGACCCGTGGGTCCCGCTGCCTCCCTGAGCTGGCTCCGGACCCCCGATGAGATGTAGGGGGAGCCCGGGTTGGGGTGGGCACGTCCATTCCCGCACCAGCAGCACCCCGCAGGCCCCCGGCCGGCCCCGCGGCCGCAGGTGCGCTCGCTCCACGCCGCTCGGGAGCGGGGAGGGGAGCCTGGCACGGAGCCACGGAGCGCGGCACCTGGCAAAGAGCAACGGACCGTCGGTCGGAGGAGCCGCGGGACTGTGCGGAGCTTTTCGGAGTTATGCGGGGCTGAGCGAGGCTATGCACCTTTATGAGGGGTTATGCGGGGCTGCGCGGAGTTCTGCGCGGGCTTTGCGGGGCTCTGCGCAGGGTTCTACACGTCCCCCGCCCGCAGAGGTGCGAGGGAGACCGGGAGGCTGCAGGAGAGCTGCATTTAAGGATACCATACGTCCGGGGTTATTAATTATAAAACATAATTAAAGTAAAACTGCAGAACGTCAACATATTAAATTTAAAAGCTAATATTAAAATAACGTTAATATTTAATAAGGTAGCTGAGCGTTACAGAGCTGTACGCTGATACTCTATATTTAACTGTGTAAAACCAGGAGAGTTTTCCCAAAGAAAAATGTATTGTTTAGCTGATTATCAAAGACTCTGTGATATATTATCCATTTCACAAAAATAATATAGATATCTTTTTAAATATAGTAATAAAAACATACTAGTGCCTTTTAAATATACTATTACTTACCACCCCTTTTCATATTGTACTATCACAGACACTTTGGAATTGGTTTAAAAGCACATCATTCATTATTCAAAGCTCATCTTTGCATATTATTCCAGCTCAAGTCTGCCAGGCTCCCTGTGAAATCGTTCACAAAATTGATAACAGCAGACACACACGCAATAAAAAGATCGCCTTGGGCAGCCCGAGCTCCCATTATGCAGATCGAGCTGCAATTTTCTCTAACAAAGCCTGCCCTGATCCAGGACTGGGTGGCACTTTATTTATTTATTTATTTATTTATTTATCATACATCGCTTGCCTTTTTTTCTTTTTTTCTTTTTCCTTCCTTTCCTTTCCTTTCCTTTCCTTTCCTTTCCTTTCCTTTCCTTTCCTTTCCTTTCCTTTCCTTTCCTTTCCTTTCCTTTCCTTTCCTTTCCTTTCCTTTCCTTTCCTTTCTTCCTTTCCTTTCCTTTCCTTTCCTTTCCTTTCCTTTCCTTTCCTTTCCTTTTTTTTTTTTTTTTCCCCTTCTGCCCCCGCCCCGTCGACCCCCGACGACCCCACCGGGCCGTCCGGAGCAGGGACCCGAGAGCGGTGCGCCGCGGCAACTCCTGCGCGGCTGTGCGGCCCCGCAGCAGGTTGCGGGATCGCCTCAATCGGATTAGCTGCTCTCCGGGGAATGGCCGCTGATGGCGGCTCCGCTGCCCGCCGCACCGAGCGGGGACAATCCGATTAGGGCCGCCCGGAGCCGGGGGTTGGCATCGGGCCGTCCCCCCGGGGGGTGGGCGTTTAGTGGGCGCATTAATGACCGCCGGGCAAGGCGGTGCCGTGAGCCGGGGTAACCCTCTCGACGGCCGCGGGCCGGGACGCGCCTCCGTCAGCGCCCACGCCGAGGAGCTCCGAGCGGCAGCTTCGCCACGGCCGTCGGACCCCGCGAGCCTACTCCGACCTCCGCTCCCCGTGCGGAGCATGGGGGTCTCAGGAAAGGCAGACCGGGCCCCGCTTTTGCCGTGGGGCCGCCGCGGGAGCAGAGCCGCGCGGAGCGGGGCCCGCAGGTGCCGCCGGGCGGGCTCCGAGCGCAGCGCCTGTGCCCGACAGGTCCGTCCCGCTCGCTGCCGCTGACGGCGAAACCATTCGGAGCGTTGCGGTAATTGAATACTACGGTTTAAAAACTAATCAAGTCGTTCCTGTCACCACTCCGGCATCCCGGGCTCGCCCTGCCAGGTGCTGATCAAATGCCATTACATTCTATTAACAGGGAAATTCTATTCCCTGTTTTCATTTCCCTTTATAAGAGGGAACTAAGTAAATGCACTGAGCATTATTTAATTGTTAACGCCTTGAGTCCCGCTCAGCCGTCAGGGACCGGTTGCCAACGCGCTCAGCAGCCGCGCCGGGGTCTGAAAATTAAGACCAAACGGAATCTCGCCCTGTAGGGCCCCGGCCGCCCCCCAGTCCGGCCCCGTGCACGGCCTCGGCCCACCGCTCCGCGCTGCCGTCGGGGCGGGGACCTGGGCAGCCGCGGGCTGCGGGGTCTGAGTCCCGCCTCGCAGGGTGGCCTCGGGCCGTCGGGGCCCGTGGCGACGCGGGGCCGGGGCCGGGGGGGAGCGGCGCCCCCGACGTGCGGCCCTCGGCCCCGCCCCCGCCCCGCGCGGGGCCATTGTTCGCGCGCCCCTGTGATGTCACCGCGGCGGCGGCGGCCCCCGCGCCCGGGCGCGAGGCCGGTGCGGGGCGGCGGCAGCCAATGGGCGCGCGGAGGGCGGGCGGCGGCGGCCAATGGCGGCGGTGGGGGCGCACGCGGCGCGGGGCGCGCGGCGGCCCCCGGGCGGTGACGGGGCGGCGCGCGCGCGCTCCGCAAAGTTTGGTGTCGGCGGCGGGTCCGGCCGGGCCGCGAGCGCAGCGCGAGCGGCGGCGCCTCCACAGCGGCGCGAGGGCGGCGGTGGCGGAGGATGGACCCGCCGAGGATGGACCCGCCGGGGCCGGCGCAGGGCCAGCACCAGCACGAGCCCATCAGCTTCGGCATCGACCAGATCCTCAACAGCCCCGAGCAGGACAGCGCTCCCCCGCCGCCCCCCCGGGGCCCCGACGGCGCGACCTTCCTGGGCGGCCCCGGCGGCCGCGGCGGCGCGCCCTACCCGGCCCTGCCGGCCCCCTTCCCGGCCATCGCCGCGCCCTTCGAGGAATCGGGATCGTACAGTGTGAACCTCAGCCTGGCGCCGGCCGGCGTGATCCGGGTGCCGGCGCACAGGCCCATCCCCGGGGCCGTGCCGCCGCCCATCTCCAGCGCCATCCCGGCCATGCCCGCCGTGCCCAGTCTGGGCAGCCTCAACTTCCCTTGGATGGAGAGCAGCAGACGCTTCGTCAAGGACAGATTCACAGGTAAGGCGCCGGGGCGGAGCGGGCGAGCAGGCTCCCGACAACGAACGGAAGGGCCAATAAAAAATATAAAACGAAATAATAACAGTAATGCGAATAAGAATAAAAGCAAAGGCGGCGGCTGGATGCTTCCCTCCCCCGCGCCCGTACCGAGCCCAAAAATCGCTCTCCTCACGGTGTGGATGGCGCGGGGCGCCCCGGGGGGCCGCCGAGCCCCGCTCGTCTCCGCAGCTCTTCGACGAGAGGTGGAAGCGGGACCCCGGGGAGCCGCGGTCCCTCCGGGGCCCGGCAGGGCTCGGGCGGCCGGCGGGCAGAGCGGCGGCCCCGGGGGGGCGGCCGGCACCGTGCGGGCGCGGGGCTGACCCCTGTGCTTCCCCCCCGGGTAGCGGCGGCGGCGCTGACGCCCTTCACGGTGACACGGCGGATCGGGCATCCCTACCAGAACCGGACTCCGCCGAAGCGCAAGAAACCGCGGACATCCTTTTCCCGGGTGCAGATCTGCGAGCTGGAGAAGCGCTTCCATCGGCAGAAGTACCTGGCCTCGGCCGAGCGCGCTGCCCTCGCTAAGTCCCTCAAGATGACGGATGCCCAGGTGAAGACCTGGTTCCAGAACCGGCGTACCAAGTGGCGGTGAGTCCCGTGCCCCCGGAGCCGCCCTGTCCTACCGCCGCCCCCGGCGGCGTCCCCCGCCCGCCGCCCCGCGAGTCCCGCTCCGACCGGGATCGGCCCCCTTGCCAGGTCCTGGCAGCCAAACCCTTGGGGGTGATTTTTTTTTATTATACTGTCATAATTATTATTGTTATTTTCTTTATATATTTCTTTTTTAATAGTCCCCCATTCGGAAAATGGGGGATTATTCTTAAAAACGAGGGATTATTCGAAATAACGGGGAAGTGTTTGAAGAAACGGGGAAATAATTCGAAAAAAAAATCGGGGAAATCTTGGGAGAAAAGGGGAGAATATTTGGAAACGGGATTACTGGGAGACGGCGGGTTTCCAGGCTCTTCCCGCCGCCCACAGCCCCTCCGTTGGCGGTAAAGCTGTGGCAGGCCTGGCCAGCCGGTGCCTGGCCCCGGAAGGAGGCGCCGGCAGTCCTGCCTGGTTCCCGCGACCACGGGCCCGGCCCCGGGCCGGCCGCTCTCCGCGGAGTCCCGGGCGGAGCGTGCCCCGTGTCTGGGCGCGGGCTGAGCGTGTCCCCCGGCAGGCGGCAGACGGCGGAGGAGCGAGAGGCCGAGCGGCAGCAGGCGAGCCGGCTGATGCTGCAGCTGCAGCACGACGCCTTCCAGAAGTCGCTGAACGAGTCGATCCAGCCCGACCCGCTGTGCCTGCACAACTCCTCGCTCTTCGCGCTGCAGAACCTGCAGCCCTGGGAGGAGGAGAGCGCCAAGATCCCCCCGGTCACCTCCCTCGTCTGAGCCCGGCAGCTGGGGCACGCAGTAGACTGGCCCGCGGAACGCGGCCGGCGATTCCCTCCGCCCCAGGGCCGCGGCTCCCCCGACGGGGCGGGTGGCGGGGCCGCGAGCGGCGCCAGAGGGGCTGACACCGGGATCGGATCTGACTGGAGCCGGGCCCGGAGCCGCTTCCCCGAGGCCGGCGCGGAGTGGAGCCGCTTGTATATTTGTGTCGATGTTCCATTAGGAAGGGAAATATGTCACTTTTTGTAAGAAGTGTTAATAGTTTAATTTATTTATGCATCGAGATTTTGGGCACTATTACTATGGAATTATATAAAACCTTGATTATTTATATCGAAATCTGAACATAGGTATTTTGTGTTGGCTTTGGAACAAAAGGCTATTTTTTTTTTTCCTGTTCTGAGGATAGTGTAAAGAAAAAAATACCTCCCTATCACTTGGCGGAGGGGACTCGATGGAGCCGGTGATGACTCATTAGCTTCGGAAACCCTATTAAACTGAAAAGCAGTAGCTCCCAGTAGCTCCCATCTGTCCCAGGTGAAGTTAATGTCAGCTGTAATTTATTCACCGTAGTAATAAGGGCTCCTTCCAGGCACCACACGCCGTTCTGTCCTCACCTTCCCAGCCGTTGAGCTTTAGCGTCCCGAAACAGCACTCGCTCCCTGCGCCACCGGCTCTCGAGAAAGCGCCTTATGTTTCATAATAAAGAAGATTTGAGGTTGACACAGACAATGTATAATACTTTGTACTTGCCGAGACGTGTAAATAAACGTTTTCTTTACAAACGTCTCTCCGCTCCCTGCCTGTCGCCGCGCCGGGGAGAGCCGAGCCGAGCCGAGCCCGCCGGGCCGGGCGCTGCGGGCCGGGTGGTGGCCGGCGGCCGCCGCGGAGCCTCGGCTGACACGGAGAGAAGCCGAAATTGGGGCGGCAGAGGACTGGGGAGTGGGGTCGGGACGGCGGGCGGACTCGGAGCGGGGCTGCGGCGGCGGGGCCGGCGCGTCTGTGCGCGGGGCTGCCGCTCTCTCCGCCGGTGCGGGGGGAAGCGGTCGGGAGCAATCCCGGCTTTGGGACACGATCGGCAGCGCCGCGTGGGAGCGAGGGGTGGCCGGGCGGGAGGAATGCGGGGCCGTCGCCCCCCGGACCAGACGCCAGTGCAGGCCCCGCCGATCCCCGGTAATTTCTGCCCGCCAGCCACGCCGTCCCGACGCGTCCGCCGGCGGAGCCCGGCGGTTTTCGTTTTGCTGCCTTTTCTGCGCGCACCGCGCCGGCAGCGGGACGGCAATGGCTGAGGCTGAGGCTCCAGTTCTCGCCCCCAGCGTCGTTGTGCAGGGGGATTTTTAAGAACAACCTCCCGAAGGTCTCGGGCCCGGGTGCTTCGGCCTCCAACAGCCGGGGAAGCTGCAAAACTGGCATTTTTATAAAGCAGCCACGGCCAGGCGGGTTTCCCCCGGCCATGGGCAGGAGCCGGCTCTCCCGCGGCCGCGTTCCCGGGACGGGAGCTCTGCTGCTGCCTCGGCCGCAACCCGGTCCCGGTCACCGGGAGGCTGAAGGAGTTTAACGCTCTTCCTGGCCCCGGATGCGGCACACGGCAGTTCAGGGCCAGGCAGTCACGCAGCGCGAGGGACGGAGAAAATATTTCCCTAACTGGTTCTTTCCTCAGCGGTACCTGGGCACGGGCTCCGTCGATTTGGTTTGTTAGGGGCAGGCTGTGGAGGGTCCACGGCAGTGGCAAATCCAGTCACACCGAGGTGATGGTGCTGGGCCCGACCGGTGCCATTCACCAGCCAGAATGTGCAGCCTAAGCTGAAACACCGATCGAGAGGAGGTCTCTGGCAGGGAAGGAAGAAATCAACGGGGAAAGCTATACCGGGCGACGGAGTGCGAGGGACCGCCGCACTCTGGCTCTCTGTCCCCACCATCTCCCAGCCACTGCTGCGCCCCAGCCCCAGCCCAGCCCTGTTTGGGGCATTCGTTATCCCACCACTCTTCGCCGCGCGGCTATGTCGGGGCTGCCGGTCCTCCGCGTTCCCCTCCGCATCGGCACCAAATGCGGGCAGAGAGGGAGAGAAACCCCCGGTACTGTACACAAAACCGCCCCGAGAAACCCCGGTGTCAGTGAAAGCGGGGAAGAATTCAGTTCTGAATGGGGATGGAATATACGGGCACACATATTCACGTGTGTATTGGTGTTGCGCTCTGCCTGCACCGTCGAACATCTGTAAAGTGCGTTTTGTTCAACACATCGTTGTTCTTTAACTATTCGAACACCCCATAACTACAAGCTTCTACGTTCCCGATTTCCCTGCAGTTTTCCTCAAACTGCTGTACAGGAGCTATGTATTTGCAGAGAGCAAAACGTAGCTGTGTTCTGCAGGAACTGGCTTTGTGACGGTTGAGGATCCTGTGCGAAGCCACAGGGCGCTTACAGCCCTGTAATGAACGGCAGTGCCAAGTGGGTCCGAGCTTGGCAGGGACAGCCCAGGGGTCCTCTCACCACTGCTGCCCGTGGGCTGTGCCACAGACAGCAGAGCTGAGCCTCGGGGCACCCCAATTTGCCAAAGGATTTCACAAACCACAACCAAACTTGCATTTCAACCACCTGATAGTCACCAAATAGCGGGATTTATGTCCTGCGAGCTGCCTTGAGCTTGCTGGTGTCTGTGGCTGGTGTCTTTGTTCCCGAGGACCTGTGTCGAGGTGCCTTTTGAGCTGTGCTGAGGACGAGGGACACAGGCTGCCTTGTGCATCCGTGTCTGTATGACAAGAGTGCGTGGGCAGTACAGGGGTTCCGACATGTGTGGTTGTGCTGAAGGGGACACAAGTCGGGGTTACCTCCGATTACTCTGCCCAGTTAATCCAGTGTTTACAGGAGCCTCAGGGAAACACCAGTTGGAACAAACACAGGGTATTTCTCCCTGTAGATGAGAGCAGTGTTCCCTGCCGGCCTGGTTCAGGTGTGACAAGATTGTCTGATGGTCCCTGCTGTGTCTCTCTGAAGGTCTGTCAACAGAGAGAGATCCTTGAAGGGACCTGCAGGGACTTTAGACTCTACCAGCTTGAGCTTTTTCATGCCAGGAAATGTAATTGTGGAGAATGTGGGTGCCTGGTGGAGGAGAGGACACATTTTGGGGGTGGGCTGGCTGTTGTCCTAATCCTGTTTATTGTCTGCCCATATTTTGCACTTGGGCTGTGGGATGGACAACTTAAGTTGAGCTGTTGTGTATGGGCAGCTGTTTGACTTTCCGATTTCTGAAACACTCCTCTGGCAGCACAGGCCCTGGCTAGCTGCGGGGAAGCATGGTTTATCTCTCACCCTCCCACTCATCACTAAAGGCTCCTTTAGCTCCATGGGAGACTCCTTAAAGTACTCCAGTCAGCCAAGGAGGAGATCAGTGATGTGCAGGCAGGGTGAGGGCAGCAGCAGCTCCTGCAGCTGTACTGCAGCATGGCAGTTTCAGGGGCAGTCACTTAAGTGTAGGCAGTGAAAGTCGTGATGGAGATGTGATCTTAGAGTGCTGAAGATGCTGCACATCCCATCAAGCTGAGTTTTAGTCTGTTGGTGTTTGATGTTTGATGCTGCTATTAAACCAATAATTCTTAGCATCTGGATGATCTTTCCAAAGCAGTCTTAAATCTCCAAGTAAAATATCTCTATGAACGTATGTTTTGAAAAGCCCATGCTATGTACCCAAATTCCTCTGTTTGGAAGTTTTAAGCCCAGAAAGACTTGTCTTTATTGAACAAGATTGGAAAATGCAATGAGAATTAAGGATTATTGAACCATCAGTGGGACTTAATTTTGAACAGGTCATTTTCCAAGATTTGCTTAATTGTGTATGTGAATGACCTCCCAGGTAGGGTGAGCAGCTCTGTGGGTGGATGCACAAGGCAGAGCTCATCATAACTGGAGGAATATCGACCATCTTCTCAGAGCTCCTCCTGGCTTTGCCTTGAGCCCCAGCCCAAAACAGCCCCTGCACCATGCCCTCATGCACAAACCCTCTCTGGATAAAAATGGCTCCACAATTTGCTTCTCTCAGCATTATTTTGTGCCCAGGGTATTAGATGTTACAAAGTAATGCACGGTGATCAAATCTGTATAGGCAATTCTTTTCCTAAATGGGTCCTAAAATCAATGGGTTATTAGCTCTCCTCCACTCTGTGATGAAAGCCTGGTCCTGTTAAACATGCAAACTACACAATATTCAATGCCTTGGTTTACAAAAGTGTTTTGCTCAGCTAGGTCACAATTTAGCTCATTTATAGCTGACATAAATAATACTGAGATTTATGTCACACCTCTGAACTTTCCTCGAAGCACGTATTTCTTCATCAAAATCATCCCCGCTGCTGAGGAGTAATAATTCAAGAGCTGTGACTCACCCAGGTGAGCACTTGCTCAAGTAGCTGCTCCTCCTTAGTCAATAGATTCCCTTCTTATGTGTTGCCTGAATGAGTTGGAGCAGATGGGTGAAGTATTTGCTTCTGTGCAGGTGGGCATTATTTGAGGAAGGGGTACTTACACCCTTGGTTTAGGCTGTTTGGAGCATTTCCCTTCAATACCAGGTTTCCCTTGCTCACTCTTTTGGGTCTTTTAAGCTCCTAACTCTTTCCTGACTCAGCAGCAAAATAAATATTTCTACTTGGTACCAATATGGTTTTGGGCTCTGAGTTTGCCACCCAGTTGGCTTTGATGGGCAGAGCTACAGTGCAGTTTGTGGTAGTTTGGTGCCTATGTGCTTTTCTCCCCTTTTTGAGGGGTCTCAGCATTTCTAGACATTTCAGGTGTCTTAATCTGTTGTTAAGGCCAGAACAATAATGGTATTTAGATATATACTCCTATGAATTTAACTAAAGGATAAGAAATAAGATATTCTTCCCAGATCATTGTGACACAAGAAGCCAGCTGCCTGAAGGCATCTCTGCATTGTGCATTCAGAAATGTCCATATGTCCTTTGTAGGATGTGCCCAGAGCTGGATGTGCTGGCAGCGACAAGCAGAGACATTTGAGAGGGATCTGTACACTTCAGGCAGCATGGATAGAAGTTTCCACACTTCTGCAGGAGGGGTGTGAGCTGTGCTCCACCTTAGCCCCACAAACTGTGTGATCACAGAATCACAGAGTGGTTTGGTTGGAAGAGACCTTAAAGCTCATCCTGTTCCACCCCTGCCATGGGTAGGACACCTTCAATAGCCCAGGCTGCTCCAAGACCTGTCCAGCCTAGCCTTGGACATTTTGGTGTAGGTGATGTAGGGTGTCCACAGACTGTACTCCACTGAGTAGAGCCTGAGCTTGCTGGGGTGCTGAGTGGGGTCTGAGCTTTCTGGGGTCCTTAGGCCATTCTTCAAAAGATAAAAATAAAGCAAATAGCAAAATCTGCCTGTGGTAGTGGACTCCAGAGATCTCACAGTAACATCTGCAGTATCTATACAGATATCAAGGGTGCTGTGCTCATCCTTGGTGAGTGTTCTGAGCTGATCCTGCAAGTATTTACCTCCTGGGAGTTCAAGGGAGTGATTTTGCACCTCTGTGCATCTCCCCCTTCTACATGAAGAGGCAGAGAGAGCAGGACCCCTGTTATTACCAGCATGTGGGATTCACTAGGTCCTTCTCTGCTGCTCTGAGCAGTGGCAGGACCACAGGGATCAGACCCAGCTTCTTCTGTCCCTGTTCCTCACCCTAGTTTGGGCCAGTTTGCTGGAATGGGCAGGTGAGAGAAAACTGCCCTGTCTCTGGCTCTGCTGCACGTCTGAGCAACCTGAATGAATCTCTGCACCTCATCAGGTAATTCTGGGTGGTACACGTTGGCAGCAAGATGCATTTCACCCCATGCTATGACCAGTTTTCTTCTATTAGGAAGCAGTGCCGTGGTAAACTGGTGTGACCCCCATGGCCTGGTGAAGATTCTCACATTTAGCAGAAGGTTGGACTGTCTGGTCCAGCACATGTGCCAGAACCTCCAGCTCTTTGTTCAGGTGAATCTGCAGTCTTATATTTCTTATTACAGACACCAAGCATGATCTCATTGCCTTGGTTTTATTGTCTCTCATCTTTGGACTGAGTAGCAGCTGGACGGAGGGGGATAAAATTCATACCATGGCTTGCCTACAGATGAACTAGGCTTCTTCAATCTTTTGAAAACATAAGGCCATCAACCCCTGCCAGACTCCTTAAATGACTTAAACTCAATGCCACAAGTGTTCCAGAATGCCTAAATGATCCCATTAATTTGGCATCCAGTATATGCTGCATTATACATACTGACTTCCATTGGCACATGCCACATCCAATCCATTAGTTGTGCACAAATGCACTTAAGTTTTTTATTGCTCTTAGTTTTGTGTCATCAGCAAAGAAAGGTAAAGTTGATCTTCATCTAAATCACCAACATGGATTATTGCAATTGATTACAATGAAGAAAGAGCTTTTCAAGTTTCAAAGTTATGTTGTCTTTTATTTCCCCAAGTAGTAATCTGTACTGTTTAAGTTATTGCACAAGAACCATCTCCGTGAGAGCTGCCTGTATTACATTCCTTGTTGAGAACATTTGTGTGCTAGGCTGTCATGATTCCTCAGCTCTGTACAGAACTTTTATTCCTTCTGGTGGCAGAAAGGCACTCAATGTTCTTCACTCAGTCCAGACAGAGAAGGAAGAAGAGAAGCATTAGCTGAAGCTAATGTTTGGGAAGCTCCATTTTAATCTATGATTAGAAAAATCCTATTTTATTAATATTTTTATCCACCATTCTTCCCAAGCTTAGCCTCCTAATTGGGCTAGTGTGTTACCCATCTCAGGACACTTGTGACACTCAGATATCCAGAGAGCAGTATTCAAGCGAAGGATGTGACCCAGCTTCGCAGCATTTTTCTGAGGGTGATTATGTACAACTGAAAAAAAATGAGGGGAGCTGTTAGTCTGTCCTCCCAAATCACCCTGCTTTCCCTGTGCCAGAGCTGCTTCATGCACTTGGGCCCTGCTTCACAGCTTGATGTCCCCCAGCATTTACACTGTGCCCTTGTCAGGCAGAGACTTGCACACAAATTTATCTTTGCACTGCTCAGGAACCTTGTTGAAATCATGCTGTTAAAATCAACTCCGTGTTTGTGAGAGTGATTCCTCAGCTTGAATTCAAGGTGCTGAACTCATAGGTACTTCCAGGGCAGTAGGTGTCAACATGATTGTGAAAGACCCTCTGCATTTTCAGGGCAGCCTGGCAGTGCCTCTGCTCCACTTCTCTCCACACCTTCAGTCTCTTCAAAACTCCACACCAGCTCTAAGGGCAGCAGCTCTTAAAACATGACCCTGAAACTTAACTGAAGAACTAATTATTAGTTAATAAAGCTTGTGGTTTATGGACTGGAGTGATAGAGAAGGCTGGCTCAGTACAGAGTTGTTAAACAACAGGGCTGCTGGAACAGTTAGGTTGCTTTCATATAAGCCAGAGGGCCAGACCTTCAGAGGGTGTAAATCAGCAAAGATCCATTAACTTCAGTGGATCTCATCTACTTTACATCAATTGAGGACATGACCCTGAGAACTTAATTGGTGGTACAATATAAAGGCATTACAGTCTCTTGTCCACCCGCACACGCTGTTCCCATTACTGGTAATGAGAGCAGCCTGTGGGGGAACACCAGCCACGGGTGGGCACGGCTGGTGCCAGTCCTGGCCTGCTCCCACCAGGGCTGTTGCCCTGTTAAGCTGCTCCTGGCCTCTAGAGAGCCCATGCTCTCAAGTGTAGTGGGAAACAAAACAAAACAGTTAATAATTAAAGAAGCTTTCTACTCCCTTGGACTGGTGGGATGGAGCAAGAGCTCTGAAGGCACCTGAGAGGGCCAGGTGTGTGCTGTGGGCCTCATTAGAAGGACACCCTGACAGCAGGGCATGAGGCTGGAGTGGGTGGGAGAGCAGCTTCTCTCATGCCAGGTAGGTAAGGTAGGTATGACATGAACCATGGCCTGAGCTGTGTTTCACTCAGAAATCTGGAAAATAAGGAATTTTAGCACAGAGGAAAATGTTTCTAAGTCTGGACAAAAGGTATTTCAGGAGCAGCCTGGGATGAACCCTCCTGAATGCAGTCCACAGCCAGAGGCTCCAGGCTGTGCTGTTCCTCCATTCCAGCTCTTCTCCTGTTCCCCCCAGATGTGCCCAACTGGCAGCACAGAAAAAGCAGAGAAGATGGGGATGCTTTAGCTGTCACACAGCTCCAGACTGCAAGGAGGAAACAGATCTTTCTTCAAGTCCCTTTTTTTATGTCTTTCATACCCTTGAGGTTGGCAAGTGGGCAGGCAGGTGGGTGCATCTGCAGGATGATGTGTAGGAGATGGTTTCTTCATAGGCAGCAGAGATGTTCTGGTAATTCATCTTGTCTTCATTCTGGCACCTAAAAATCTCTTTGGGGAGCTGCAGTCCTGTACCCTGTCTTCATGGATTATCCTAATCTGTGCTCTTGAGCAGAACTTCAATGCAGTACTTAGTCATGCTTTTCCTGGAATTTCTAAAAATACTCTTTTTCATCCTTTGACATATCTTTTGTGGGCATCCTGTCTCCATGCTGCCTTTCTGCTCCTGGCTGAGGCACATGTTGTTGTCTGTCAGGTCACAGCCTGCCTATTTCTGGTCTTGTGCAGCTCCTTAGCCTTTATTTTCAGTCAGCTTTGGCAGCTTCTTAGCCCCCTGCTCCCAGGTTTCTTCTGCTCCCAGATTTCCTCTAGGCACAGGTGCATGGTTGCTCTCCGCCTGGAGCCAAGAGACCTCTCAGCATTTTACTGCTCAAACAACACCCTAATGTTGCTCTGTTTCCTTTTTGTAGGGTTGCAGGGGAAAAAAAAAAAAAAAAAAGTGGGATGTTGCCTCTTGCCCAGAGAAGCTGAGAAGGGTAATTGATTCTGAAAGCAGTTTGCACAGTTGGGGACTC
The DNA here is from genome assembly GCA_032173965.1 of Sitta carolinensis. NCBI lineage: Eukaryota > Metazoa > Chordata > Aves > Passeriformes > Sittidae > Sitta > Sitta carolinensis. Next base: position 894,984 of record CM063294.1, read on the forward strand.
GCTCACTGAAGCTGTCGCGCTGCACTGGGGAGCTTTGCCATTTCAGTGCTCCAGCGGAGCAGCTGTTGTACCCAGCATTGCTTCCAGATTGTCACAGGCTGTGGAGGTTCCCCTGTCCTCAGACTGTTAATCAGGAACGCTTTCAACTCAAATTTGTCCCCTTTATTCAGCAGGATGCCAATGGCGAGTGTGGAGCTTGTGGGGAAGGAGCCCTTTCTGTCTTGAATCAGCACTTCAGAGTTAATGGTTTCACTTTGAAACTCCATTTTAGAGCTTTCAAGCCCAATGCTATCTCCCCATGTGACAAAAGGGCGACTGTCACTGAGAGCCCAAGCAGGGAAAACGCCTTTTCTACCCTTTCTAGGACAAAATATTTTGGAGTACCTGAAAAAAGTGAAGTATTCAGGATAAAAACACTTTCAGGACCTTTTTTTGGAGATCTGAAATGTGATACTCTTCTAAATCATCAAGGGTAGAAGTTGAAAGGGGTTAGGGTTTTTTTTATGCCTTGTCATGCTGTGGCTTGCCTACATTGATCTCTGTGAAGTTGACCTTCTCTGTCTCCAGCCAAGTGCTCAGAGGGGAAAGGATGTACTTCTGCTGTATCAAGGGGCTGGGATGAAACCGTTTTCACTGCCACAGGGAATAAGGCTGGGAAAATAAAGCAGCCTGTGTCTCTTCCTCATGTCAGCATTTTCCTTCAAACTGCAGGCAGTTTTTAAAAAACATTCTTATATGGGGTTTCCAACCCCTGTGTGACTGACTGTCAAACTGCTCCAAGGGAGATCCTTCTGGCACTAATCTCTGTTTCCCGTTAATGTTTTACCTTCCTTTGCTGTTCAAGATTCACATGAACAACTGGTTTTCCCTGTTTGCTCTGCAGTGTCCCTAGACAGGTCTACAAATGTAGTTGCCTTTGTCACACCATGCACAGCAGAGTCTGTCAGCCCTTTGTCCATCCAGGCCTGTGGTCCTACAGTTCAGATGAGACTTCCATTAGTGGGAGATAAATCAGAGGAAACCCTGTTGAAATGTACAACACAAACCACTGTTCACTAGTTCAGATGGAAAAAAGAGACCTCCCTCAGTCTTGTCTATCTCAGTTTACTTCTGCTTCCTGACTAGCTTTGGATGCCAGTCTGCAGTTTCCCAGCTGCAGCTGGAACACCTCCCACAGCGCTGGCTCCTTTTCTCAGTGGTGTTTGTTGCTTTGCTCTTTGTCTTCTTCTCTGGCCAAGAATTTTCCTTCTTATCAATTCAAATTAACACTGAGGCAGAGACAGAAATGCACAACGTATGATCCACACTCTGGCCATGTTGGTTGCGGCACTGAGTGAGGCAGGAAGGCTCTGATGGATTGAGGGGGAATGGAGCATGAGCTGGTGGGACTGGAGGGCAGGAAGTGATGGAAATGCAGCAAGTGGGAAAGTTGCAGGGGAAGATCAGAGAAAGGAGACATACCAGACCTCTGTGCACGCACAGAAAACCGAGAAGGGGAGGGAAAGCCAGGAATGAACAGGAAGAGCAAAGCTGGGAGTGATGGGAACACGTGGGACAGAGCAGGGGAAGGGCTGTGGAGAGCTGCAGTGGTGGGGAAGAGACATGAGGATGCCTGGAGCAGTGGGAAGCTCTGCCGTGGGGCTTTGCTGGACTTTCAGGTGGAAAAGGAATCTTTTTTGTGTTTGAAACCTCAGTGCAGTGGGGCTGTATGTGAGCAAGCAACCGGGTACTGCCTTAGAAATGGAAATGGCTTGGGATGAGTTCCTGCTGAGGGGCAGGGAGGGAGTGCACAATGCACTGTGCAGTGTTTTGGGGTCCCACTGGAGAGCGAGCACCGGGACAGCTCTGTGGCGAAATCGCCAGCCCACTGGGCAAGACAGCAAACAGGGTAAAACACGGCAAGAAGGACACAAAAATCCTGCAGAGTGCAGTAAGCAGCGGTTACTGAACAGCTGAAGAAAGTGGGTGGAAGCAAGAGAGAGAAATGGGGCCCGAGGAAACGCAGGCGACCCCCCCGAGCACAGGCAGCTCCGGGGAGCGGCTCCAGCAGCGCCTCGCAGCGAGCGGCTGAAGCGGGGCCGCGCTGCCCAGCCGACATCTGCTCTCGGTGACAATAGCGCGGCCTGACAAGTTCATTGTGGCTCGGCACGGGGCAGCAGGTGGGAGAGGCAGCGTGTGCAGCCACCTGCTCGGCCGCCTGTGTGCGCGCCCCCCGGGGCTGCCGCGGGAGCTCCGCCGCATCCCAGCCCCCGGAAGGGTGGCCCAGCCCCGGGGGCGGCCAGCGCTGCCCCCAGGTAGGGAGGGAGGCTGACACCCACTGATGGGGGCTGTGCTGGAGGGGGGGCTCTTAAAGTAGCTGTAGAAGGGTCTAACTTTACCTTTTATAGATTTCACTTGGGTAGAGAGCAGCATCGTGGGTTTTTTTCTTCATCCCAAAGTAATAAATCTCCTTTAACAAAATTTTTATGTCAGGAATTCAGTGACGTGTCATGGAAGGCTGAAACATGAAAGTATGAAATTAAATGAGGGAAAAACAATGCAAACAAGCCAAATCCTACACCTGTAACTCTTCTTGAACCCACCAGGCAGTGGGAGAGCTCAGCTGCTCCCAGCGCTTGGCTGGTGCCGCCTGAATGTCATTAGTGTACAATAGGGTTTGATCGGAATTGGCATCGCTCTTGCCAGGGAGTGAATGGGTTGAGAGCGACTGAAGCAGCCGAGGATGCAGCCTCCTGCACCGAGCTCAGTAAGTACTCGAGCAACAGTCAGCTCTGGTTTAGACGCCAAAGTCAATTCTGAATAACACAAATAAACTCGGGCTGTGCACTCCCAATCAGCCCTGCCGTAGCTCAGGCAGAGCCAGGAGGGAGTTTTCCCCCTTGTCTCATTGTAAGTGCCAGGAATAGCAGGGTCTGTCAGGTTCGGGGTTGCATGAGGAACTCTCTGTGTCGTGAATGTTTTCTGCACAAGTCTTTTCGGAGCTCTTCGACGATTCCTCGTATGCTGGGACAGAGCGTTGATAGATCTGTTCTGATTTACTGAAAATCTGGCTCACGGGCCCCATCTCACAATCCCGTTGGCTGCCAAATGCTTTAGTGCACGTTTCAGTATGAGTTTTTATCTTCATAAGTGCATGCGTTCGGTTTTGCTGATCGTGGGTCCAAAGGCTGGTCCGGAGCGAGCCCCGTGCGGGAGCGGGCGGCGGGGGCGGCTCCGGCGGGGCTGCCGTGACCCCCCCGGGGCTTTGTGCGCCCCCGAGGGCAGTGCTGCAGAGGTTGCCCTCGGGCTGAGCTGCACACAGCTGCAGGGAGTAAACAGTCCCGACCGCACAGATCCCCTTTCTATGCCGGCATTAGAATTAGCAGGCTTGCTGCTGGTGCGACAGCCAAAACCCCCGCTAATGGGGAGGGGAAAGAGATGCTGGAAATGTTGCTGTCTTCGTGCAAAAGCCAAGCTCCACGTTGCTGGTTTTGATGCCAGATAAGGTATGGCAGAGCTGGTTTCACAGGAACAGCTGCTGGGAGCTCGAGGGGGTGCAATACCTTTCAGGGGGGCACAGCCTGTCTGTCCATCCTCCTGTCCTCCATGCCTCCTGTCCTAAACCGCTGTTAAAAAGGATTGCAAGGTTCACTGCTTTAGCCGTGCTTGTTCAGCTCACGGAGCACAGCACTTGAGCTCTCTAATTAAAAACGTATTTCCAGATTTCAAGGGATCTCAAAGTTACAAGTTTTTTGGTTCCAACCTCCGGCGTTTTAAGATGTTCGCTTAGAACAACAGGAAGATTTAAATGGATGTTTAAAAAAAATCAGCCTAAGGTATTTAGAGATTTGCTTTTAATTATGAAGAGTAAATTAAAATGTAGTTGTTCCATGGCAAGGTCATCTTAATTCAGTGTCTAATTATACAGGTATTAAATTTCTCCCAAATAAAGCCTTATTTGAGCTAAGGTAATTCGTTTAAAAAGTAATCCAGTCTTGAATGAAATATCCCTAATGATGAAGAATCGATTCAAAATTTAAGTACTTAATCACAGACACAGTAAAAATTAATATATTGTTTTTTTTTTTTTTTTTGCTTTTTTTTTTTTTGTTTTTGTTTTTTTTTTTTTTTTCCCTAGATTTGTATAATTTTAGCTTCTAGCCCTTGGAACCAGTGGCACACTTGTTAGCTCAATGTTACTGAGTCCTACACAGGAGATTCAGGTTTACGTCACCTCCTGGTTTCTCTTTGTTCAACTTAACAAAATGCTCCCATCCTCTGTCTCTACTTCCAAAGGGATCTCTCCTGCTGGAAATGTGCTTTGCTGAAAGCCGAGGCAAAGTCCTGGAGCAGAGGATGCTCTCAGAAATAAGTGGGATGCTTCCCTGCTTCTCACATATTCTGTTGAACAGCTTCGGGTTTTGTGCTGTAACTCTTTCAGTGGCTGAATTAATCTTGCCAACATAAAAAAATAGCAGTCTGTTTCCGGCATGGCTTGAATTTGGTTCTCTAGGAAATTATACAAGTGACCTTATTTTATCTTGGTATGATGTGTAACCACATCACAACCCAGGAATTAGTGGGTGACAAACTGGAGAGCTGAGACTCCTCCCAGCAGCTCTGAAAGCACGAAGGGGTCGTTTTGTCAATGTGAAATAAGAAATGTAGTTAGATCTTGATTATATGCTAAAGCGGCCAGGAGTGAAATAATCAAAATATAGATATTTGCTTTCTCCTGAGATTCAGTGTTAAAGCAGGGCTGCTTCTTGTGTCAAGGATCCTGGATGCTTCAGACACGGAAAGTCTCAATAATATTCATCTCTCTTATTCTTGAAACATGGGGGTAGTCTGAAACCAATTAAATTAAATTTGAATTCTAGAGCTGGGTTTGCTTGCCAGTTCCATGAGCACACGCGCGGCGCCTCAGGGTAAAGTCAGTCCGGCTGTTTTGTGCTCCCAGGCCGGGCAGGGAGAGGGGTCAGACCTTTGGGGCGATACCTGGGCCGGGCCGCGCTCCCGGCAGCGGGGTCAGGGCTCGCCGGGCCGGGCCGCGCTCCCGGCAGCGGGGTCAGGGCCCGCCGGGCCGGGCCGCGCTCCCGGCAGCGGGGTCAGGGCTCGCCGGGCCGGGCCGCGCTCCCGGCAGCGGGGTCAGGGCTCGCCGGGCCGGGCCGCGCTCCCGGCAGCGGGGTCAGGGCTCGCCGGGCCGGGCCGCGCTCCCGGCAGCGGGGTCAGGGCCGCCGGGCCGGGCCGCGCTCCCGGCAGCGGGGTCAGGGCCGCCGGGCCGGGCCGCGCTCCCGGCAGCGGGGTCAGGGCTCGCCGGGCCGGGCCGCGCTCCCGGCAGCGGGGTCAGGGCCGCCGGGCCGGGCCGCGCTCCCGGCAGCGGGGTCAGGGCCCGCCGGGCCGGGCCGCGCTCCCGGCAGCGGGGTCAGGGCTCGCCGGGCCGGGCCGCGCTCCCGGCAGCGGGGGTCAGGCCGCCCGGGCCGGGCCGCGCTCCCCAAGGCGCTGGTCAGGGCCGGCCGGGCGGGCCGAGACTCGCGGCAGCGGGGCTCAGGGACGGCCGGCCGGGCCGCGCTCCCGGCAGCGGTCAGGGCCGGCCGGGCCGGGCCGCGCTCCCGGCAGCGGGGTCAGGGCTCGCCGGGCCGGGCCGCGCTCCCGGCAGCGGGGTCAGGGCCGGCCGGGCCGGGCCGCGCTCCCGGCAGCGGGGTCAGGGCCGGCCGGGCCGGGCCGCGCTCCCGGCAGCGGGGTCAGGGCTCGCCGGGCCGGGCCGCGCTCCCGGCAGCGGGGTCAGGGCCGGCCGGGCCGGGCCGCGCTCCCGGCAGCGGGGTCAGGGCTCGCCGGGCCGGGCCGCGCTCCCGGCAGCGGGGTCAGGGCCGGCCGGGCCGGGCCGCGCTCCCGGCAGCGGCGGCGGGCACATCCGGAACCCGGTAACGCCCGGGCTGCCTCTCCTCAAAGGCGTTCTTGTCCCGCCTCGCCAAAATTTATTGATGCGAGGGCTGATAATGGATGTCTCTGAGAGCTGCATTGTGGGGCGCTGCGGCGGGAGAGGGACGCGCTAATGGGGCATTGTGCGTGCCCGGAGCCTGGCATGCCTGTCTGCTGGGAAAAGTTAGCAAGGAGAAGTCTTGTTCCACCCGCGCTGCCTCCGCTGATTTACGGCGGCTCCCCCTGCGTTCGGAAGTGCTTTGACATTCCCCAGTAAATAGGGATGTATGAACGATTCTCCTTCCCTCCTTTCCTTCCTCTTATCCGTTCTTCCCAAATATGTAAACTCTGAGCCGGCTTTATTCTTCAATGATCATTCAATTGTCTCCAGACTGTATCTTTTGGTAAATTTATTGCTGGCTATTAAAAAAAAAAAAAAAAAAAAAAAAAAACCAAACAAAAACCAACTCAAATGCATTTTGCATATTAACACGTAACTCTTGTTCCTGTCTGCTCAGTTTGGAAATGGTTGGATTGCTTTTATAAAGAAAAAAATGGCTAATAAAATTGGCCTCAGCACCATTGCTTTGCAATTCTTATGAACAGTAAAGTGCCTCTTACAGTCATTGATGTTAAAAGCTATTTCTAAATTATGGTGCCATTTATTATCTCTAGTGTCCAAAGTAAGTTTAAATGATGCTTATAATTCATGTTTTACCAAATTTCCTTTTCCCCCTGAGGATACCGCTGATTAACTTATGCACATTTAAGCGCTTTTTAAATTCTTCTTTTATTGCCATTATGCTCTGAAAATCTCAGCGATTCTCAAAAATGGGTAATAAACTTGAGATAAAATGCTGCAGTTTTAGATCAATGCTGACATATCACTGTGGTGATTTCTTCAGAGCTAAAGCGATAATGCTTCATATTTACAGAATATATACTAGGTTATTACTACAGTATTACCATTTTGTTCTAAGATGAAATGAGTAATTTACCAATTTATTAAACAGTTACATTTAAGTATTGCTTAGGACATTACTACACCAATCTGTTTACTTAGCTTGAAGAGTTACTATTAAGAAACCCTGTTATTTAGGTAAAATTTGTAATGATAGCCCCCTTCATTAAGAAACTTAGTTTTCTGCAAGCCTAATTGCCTGGAAATGAGTTTCTCCTTATTTACTATAGTGAATTTTGCGAAGCCAGCTAAAACCATCACCCTCACAAGAAGAGCTGGAGAAATTAATAATACATACATGGAACAGTTTTAATTAATATAATACCAAATGTTAATAAAAGATTTATGATCCAGTTAAAAGTTCCAATAATCACAACAGGAAAATGGCTGAAATGTGCTGGTGGTGATCTGTTAAAAATAAACTAATGCTGCCAAACTCTCCAAATTGAGGATAGAGGAGATCTTTTTTCTCCTCCTGCCCTTATGTGAGTTCTGGCTCAATGATCTGTAAGGTCAGGCTCTGACCCCACAGAAAGCAGAGTAAAACCAGAATGGCAGGAGGATAACCACGGGGGGTTGTCCTGTGTGACAGCAAGGAAGGAGATTCCCAGTGCAGGGGGAGAGACTTGATTTAACCCAGCTGGTGCCACTGGGCTGGGAGCAGGCAGCTCCTGCCTGGGAGACCCTAACCCCAGCCAGCCAGGTGGGTTTAGCAGAGCTCCAGCATGGCTGGCACAACCTTTTAGCCCAGGTCTAGGAAAGCAGCCCATGCTTTAAGTAGCTCAGAAGGCCAGTGGCAGAGGATGCAAACAGAACCAGCTTGGCTCCAGCCAAAGGCAGATGCAATAAGCATGACTGAATTTCCAGAGGTTATTTCCCCAAGAGGAGCACACAAAAAAGCCTCTCAAGTCGCAAGTATCTCAGCTGCACCTTGCAGCTCTGCTCGGTGGAGCATGGACAGTCCCTGTCGAAGGCTCAGCCTGCAGCTGGCCAGGCGCTCAGATGGAAGAGCCCTGGCAGAGCTCGGCTGGGGAGGGAAGCATCCACCCAAGCCTTTGAACATTGGAATGAGGATCTCAAGTGAAAGACCCTCTGTAACTGCACGGACAGTGTGGCTGGGGAAGGAGCTGTGTGGGTGTGGGACATCAAGGGATATTGGTCACTGCTGAGACTTGCTCTGAGGGAATTTAGTCAGATGAGTTAAATTAAGATCCTGCCTTAAAACCCCTGAAGTGTGCCTGGCTGGGCACCTCACCAATGTGATAAAGATTCAAGATAAAGCCCCAAAATGTGATGTTGGAAACATGAAGATTCAGAGCAGAAATGGACATTGCTTGCTTGGATTTGGGGGATTTTGGGGCAGGAACAAGTGCTGTGATCTTTATTGTTTTCTCGAATGCTGCCTGGACTTGTCTTCCAGCAGTAATGACAGCAGTGGGACCCCTTTGGCACAGTTTGGAGATACTCAAAGCCTGTATCAGAAGCCCGTCTTACGCTGCATCTCATCAAGGTGGCCAGACTCAGATGGCATGTGCTGGATCTCATTTCCTGTGTGGGTCCAGGAGGAGCAGAGCTTCCACACTGTGCACAGGTAATGCCTTCTCCGGGGCAAGTATCTGCACATGCCAGCAATGTGACTCTGACCCAAGGGCAAGGTCAGAGGGGAGCTGGGGATGAGCATTCCCAACAGATTTGGTCCAGCTGAAGGCCTGCTACTGGGGGATCAATGTGTACAACGTGTAAGATCACAGAATCATGGAGTTAACTAGGCTGGAAAAGACCTCTGGCATCACTGAGTCCAAGATGAGTGTCTTGCTGCTGGGGCTGGGCTTCCTTGCTTCACTGGGTGAGGCCAGTACTCCAGAACAAATAACTGATAGAAAAGTTTGTGTCAATAACAAAATTTGATGTCCCATCCCTGTCACAACCTTTGCTTTTGGAGCAGTGAATGGCTGAGTGGTAGTGAACCAGGGGCACTTTGTCATTTCCTTTTGTCAGCGTGCCAGGCCAGGCACAGCTTGGTTGGTTGGTGAACTCCTCTTGTTCCTCAGCAGTAAAGCCCTTCATTGCTCAGCCCTTCACCTTGACACTCAGTTTGCTGAGTCTGCTGGGGCCTGTTTCTTTTCCTTAAATCCCTCTTAGGAAGTTCCCTGTGAAAAACCTGAACTGGAGTTCCAGACAGTTCCCCAGTGTTGCCTGTGCAGATGGGGGATGTACTTGTTCTGATCCAGAGAACAAATGAATATCAAGAAATTTACTGAATTGTCTGGGCAATGCAGGGATTTTATTCATTCCTAAACTTCAGAATGTGACTTTCCTTATTTGTTCTTTTCAAGGCCAGAAAAAGAAACACCATATTTATTCTTGCTAATGTAGCAATATTGATTAAGTCATAAAGCACACACAAATACATATTGACTCATATTACATTAAAGTATCTATCACTTACTACTTGTTCCTCAGTAACACTATAGTTATATAAAAAAAATGCATTGCAATTGGCATTATCTCAAGGAAAGTAAGATCTGCCATAATTATTAATAATAGGTTTTAGTGGACAAAAACAAAACTTTAAAGAGGATGCAAGTGTTAAAAATGGAAACCCAACTCCCTTTTCCCTGAACAGTGACCCGACACTTCTGGCTGTCCCAGTCATTTGGTCCCAGGTCCTGAGCTCTCAGATCAGTACTTTGGTTGTGTTTGAAAACCTTGCTGTGGGTGATATCCTGCATGATGGGATGAGGGGATGGATATCCCTCAGCATCACCACATTCCTGCAGAGCTGGGGGCTGTTGCTGTCCAAGGTTGGAAAGGGAGGGCAGGTGTGTGCTTAGCTCAGGGTTAGAGCACAGTGGTCAGCCTCCTGCCCAAAGATGTGTTTGCAGCCTGTCTGCTCCCGCTACATTGATGTTTAAAACCTAAGCTTAAAATTGAGATCCTCACAATCCCCACTTAATTCTAGAGGTTCCTCTCAGTGCTGTGCCCCTTGCCTTCCCAAGTCTCTCAGGTGCCAGGATCTTGGCAGCTCCCAAATGCTGCCACAGATAACCTCAGTCTGGTTGTGTGTGTCAGGCTTCATCCACGATGGTTACTGAGCAATGAACAAGGGTGGACAATGTCGCCACATTTCCCCATCAGAAGCCATGTGCTTCTTCTCAGACGCCAGTGTCCTTTCTCCCTGGCCCCAACAATGACGTGAGGTGGTATGGAATAACTTCCAGGTCCTGGCCAAAACCAGGACAAAAAGGTAAATTTAATTTCTGTGAGTATAAATAGGGCAGAAATTGCAGGAAAGGCACTCAGTTTCTTGCTGAGGGAAATCAAGCATCTTTGGACATCAGGGCTGGGTGAGGGGACTCTGATGAACACACCAAGTTGGTAAGGAACTGGGTGTACCCAGGCTTCAGGAATGCTCAGGAACTTCTGTGGCTGCTCCAGATGAACATGGCCATGGCAGCAGGGTGAACAGGAGGTGGGTGAGATGGGCTGTGTTACTTCACTTCTGCTCTGCAAAGGATCCAGCACCTGGAATTGCACTGCAGGTTGATTGTGCAGAGATTTATGGATTTCTGTTAGTTTGAAGAAGCTTGGTCTGTATGAGGATTTGGCCGCTGCTTCACACAACCTAGGAGGTTGTCTGAACATGTGCTGCCTCCTCATGTACAGCACTAAATTAGGCAAACTGGGAGAGAATTTGTTTTAATACCCATATTTCCTTTTTGCACAATGTGTTTAGCATTTTATGTGCAAAGAAAAACTCCAGCAAAATACTGTCCACATGGCTGTTCTATGCTTCTGCCTGTCTTTTCTTCTCTTTATAATTGGCCTAATATGATATCTGATCCCTGCTCTTTTCAGTGTTTGTGTGCCAGTCTGACAGCCCTAGTGCTGTTATTTCTTAGATAAGTTAATCACTTCATAATGACTGGACAAGGTATCTTTATTTAACTGCATAAAGAGATTTAACTTTTCCCGTTAAGATGTGACCGCTGGTTTATGTTTTGTTAATGACATGTAGTGTTGGTGTGAGGTTCAGGTGGTGTACATGTATCAGAGAGGGCTTGAGCGTCTAGTTTTAGAGGCTGTGAAAGGGGTGGGGAGGAGGAACTTGTTCTCTATTAATGTGAATTTATTAGTAAAGCCCTCTTGTGAGCCTGGCTAGCTGCTACTGCTGCTGCTGCTGCTTCACATCCCAGTGTGTGGCCACAGACTGGTACTGCAAAATCAGACGTGGGTTTAAGTCACCTCACCTCCCTTGTGCTTATGGTTGAACACATACACAAGTGCTTATTTGTAACATTATTTTAAGTGTTTGGTGCAAGATCTTTGTAAGATTATTATCTTCTTATAAACAAGATAAACATATTCCTAAAATGTGTAAACACAAGGAGTGGTGCTCATTTAGATGTGTGTGCAGTGCATGATGGCATGGTGCTCACAGGAGTAGGGCTGTCTGTGCTGGGGCGGTGGAAGCTGGAGGATGGTGCTGGGAGCAGGACTGGGGACAAGACAATTGAATTTAAAAGCTTGATCCCCTCTGCCCTGAGATAAAGGACCCAGACACATTGTGAAAAAATGTGCTTTCAGGGTAAGGTGTACTCTGTGTAAAAATGGAAGAGAATGAGGCCAGTGAGAATAGAGAAAAGCATTTATCTGAGCTCCAAGAAGTTACTGGAGATTTGTCTAGGAACAAAGCTCCCAGCACCTCTGAGCTTAGAGCTTGTGACTCCTCCTGTTCCAGCTCCACAAGCCTGCTGATGTAAGGAGAGGCAGGTTTGAACTGGCTTTATCTATACACCCCTGTGTACCTGTGCTGTTGAGTTCTGAATGCAGCTCCAAACTCACTGTGGGGCTCTGAGACTGGTTTTCTTTAGCATCATTTACAACAGTACTTGTGGAAGGCAACAGAAATGTGAGATGCTCTGGCCCTGAACACAGGTGTGCTGGTGCCTTCTTGGGGCTGGGTCTTCTTCTGGGACAGAAGGAGTACTCAGATGGAAGCCAAGCCCTTTAAAGTGTCTTAAACTGGCCTGCCAAAACTGAAGGCAGCAGAAGCCCTTCTCTTCTATATTTGAAAGTTTTGTCCATAACATTTATGAGTATCTTAAAGTGCTTAGCAGGGAATCTGTATGCCAGACTGACAAGAAAAAAGCCAGGCCATTCCTTGGAGTTTTAATTTTACTGGCTGCCTCTAATGTCAGTCTTATCAATGGTGTCTTTTCTTCCCCAGTAGCATATTCTAATAAGAAATTAAATCACAAAAAATAAGCTTCTGGCATCTCCATTTTGTGGGCTTTTACCTCCATCTATGGCATGTTTACAAGAAACATTAACTGCTGGAGTGCTTGCTTGCAAAATGGAAAGAGCTGATCCCAACATCTTTGAAAGCGGGGTCCCATTCTGCTCCACAGTCTGGTCCTGGGATCAAACGTGGACCAGGCTCCAAACCACACCCTGGAGCTTTGGGCCTCCAGACTGGGCCCAGGTTAAGGAGAAGCAGTCGGTGAGTCACTGAAGAGGAGCAGAGGGATCATTCAGCTGTACATTTGCAAGTGAGTGGTGCATGCACAGAGCAGAAATGGGTCTGCTTGGTCAGATTTATGAGGGTTTCACACCTGGAGCAGTGTGGGTGTTGAGGTGGACCGAGTGTGAGCAATGAAAATTCAGTTCAGTAATACAAAATTAGATCCTACCTAAACTCTGCATGGGAATGCAATGGCAAAGGGGAAAAATATCCAATAGTGTTGCGTGCTGTAAGAAACTCTTCAACACAACAGAATGGGGAATCTTACAGTGTTTTTAGACTGTGTTGTTGCAGAGCTGTGAGCAGGGCTGGAGCAGCCTGCCAGCCCGTGTCAAACCCACCCCCACTGCCTGACTGCCTGTCAGGAGCATTAATACCCTCTTCGGAGATCGGAGAATGGGGGTAGCAAGAGGTCAAGTGGCTTCATTAGGCCCCGGAGGGTCTCGCAGCGGGAGCTGAAGGCGGCGCGTGGCGCGGTGGGAACGCTTTGTCTGGCTCTGGCCCTCACAGGGCCAGCCCTGTGATGCTCACACACTCTCACTTTGCACTTGAACTCGCACTTAACTCTGTCCCTCACGATTTTGGCTGCTGGTGATGTGGGTGCTGAGGGTTTCTGACATGGCTCTGTAGGCTCCCAGGGTGCTTCAACACCCTTGCCATAGGGGGTCTCTGCTGGGGACCCTGCCACTGCTTGCGCTGGGATTTAGCTTCCCTCCAAATCCCACAGGGGCACAAGGAGCAAGAAGCTTCTCTGGGCAATTCTGGCATCAACTGCAATAGTAATAACGATTAGTAATTATGCAGAGTTATACGCCTTTGGTGCCTATTACAGGCATCAATGAGGAGTGCTGTTTCTGTTTCCTACTTGTAGCTGGCCTGATCTTGCATTTTAATGGCAGATGCTCTGAGATAATTAGAGCGGCTGCAGATGAGCCCCAGGGGTGGTTTGCTGCTGCTGCAGTGTGGCATGGCCACTCCACCTTCCCAGCCCCCCAGTATGTGCCAAGCCTTCAATGTTTGAAAGCCACGTGCCATATAGTCTGTATTTTGGAGAAGGATGGGAAAAAAAAAGAAATGGTTTCTGCTGCCCACAGCAGAGCTGTCCTGGGGTCCATCTCTGGGTGACAGAATTGGATGGCGAATACCCTCTGGAGCTGTGGGGCATGTGGGAATCAGCACTGCTGTGTCCTTGCCTGCTGTGTTGTCTGCAGCTGAAGCTGCTAACAGAGAAGGTGGAATTGAGGGCTGGGAGGCTGCAGAGCTCCTGCCAGCCCACAGTGCTCCCTCCCTGCCGGTGCTGGGAGCAAACACGCTCTGTGAGCAGAGGAAATGCAGATCTGCGCTGCGGCTTCTCCTCCCTTCCTCCAGTTACCCGAGAAAAAAATGGTTAATGTAATATTACATCAGATTGGACTCTGAGGAGCAGAAAGCCAATTTTGGGGGAATGTGAGCCAAACTACATTTAACTGGGATGCTGATATTTACTGTTGCAGTGATCCGGGCCTGTAGCATGGGTGAAGTCGCTGGCTGGGGATTCAAAGTCCAATTAGGCAGTGTTAATAGAGGAGGCAGCGATGCTTCATTGAGAGAAATTACTAAAATTGTACTTTCAGGGCAGTCAATTAGCTGTGTTTTGACAAAGCAACAAAAAGATGAAACTGAAGCCCTTGGAAAAAAGAATGAGAGAATTCAGAGGGAACATGTCTGTTTGGGGAATCCTAATATTTTTTGTTGAAATCATTAAGTGAAATTAAATACTATTTTAAACCGAAGGGAGAGAATATCTAATTAAGATAGAAAAAAGGTTTGGGGAAGGGTATTGTTGAGGGAATTAGAGAAATGGTTTACAATTCATGTTGACTGAGGCGGGGCCCCCTGAATGTATTAGGTATATTAGTAATGGGGATGGGAAAAATCTCTCAACAAGCAGTTCTGAAGTTTAGGAAAGGGTTTCTTTAGGGTGACTCCAAGGCTTCCAGACTGAAGTGTGGGAATGAAGCCAAGGAAATGAAGGAGATTGAGGACAAGGTGTGCTTTTGGAGCTGTGCTGGGGCTCCCAGGCTGCACACCAGCTCCCAGTGCTGGTATGGTGTTCCTCCAGCAGCAAAGGGGCTGCAGGGCTTGAGGAGCCCTGGGATAGCCAAGCAGCAAAGAGGAGGAGGATCTGGGCAGTCCAGGGCCTCCAGGATGGTGGGAGCAAGGGAAGTCCTGTCACAGGAGAGTGCAGACAGTGGCACTTTGGCACACTCTTTGTTGCAGGAGCCCATCCCTGAGCCCTGGCTGAGCTGCTGCCAGAGCCCTGAAGGACACATGGCAGGAGCTTGGGTGCCTTTGTGTCTTTGGAGCAAAGCCCCAGAGCATGGACAGGGTTGTCTGGAACTGTCAGAAGGTTTCTTTGGCAATTCCTCAGTAACCTCGGATGATTTTCTCATATCTTGCAGTCAGTGTTCCCACTCTTAACACACAGCAAAACTACACTACAGTAAAACTCTTCTGCCTAAAGACCTCTCCTATAGAACTAAATTTTTGACTGATATCATCCTAATGCTTAATTCCTTTGATATACAGAGACAGTTAGTGAAATATGCATGCTATATTATATTAAAGAGAAACGTAACCTTCAATTGGTATCTGATGTGCACTTTGCAATGACTGCTATTAGTTGTCTATAAAACTCCTAGGCATCACTTGATTTTATTACCATTATGTTATTTTACTTGGGAACATATAGGAAGAGTGGTGATTGCAGGTCTTCAAGTGCTTAC
Source organism: Sitta carolinensis (assembly GCA_032173965.1). Lineage (NCBI taxonomy): Eukaryota > Metazoa > Chordata > Aves > Passeriformes > Sittidae > Sitta > Sitta carolinensis. Next base: position 910,135 of record CM063294.1, read on the forward strand.
TGGGAAATATTTAACACAGAATGTTTTATTTATTAGCATAAAGAGACACAACGGATTGTTGGTGATTAAAGTGATGATACTGCTGCCGTACTTGTCAAAAATATAGAACCTAATTCAATAGAAAGGCGACAGTCAGTCTCCATGTTGATCTATGCTGCAGCAAACTGCCTCTGAAAGCAGTACAAAGCCTGAATTGGCCTCTTAATTTTATGCTCTAGGGCATAGTATAAAAAAGGGAATTCTTTCTAAGTGCCTGTAATTGCATGTTACCAGAACCTAAAATAAATGCCAAATTTTTGAAATCATAAGTGTTAAGTTTTCCATTTCAATTCCTTCCCCTTCTCCTCCAAAAAAATATCATCAAAACAGAAGAGCTTTAAAATGTCTTGATGTCCCACATCATTAATAAAATATAGAGTATACTCAGCCTTTAATTGCAAATGTACATTTTGAAAGAAAATAGTTTTTTAAAAATAACTAATTTTTCTCTCATGGGTGTCAGGCACTAGAGCAGGGACCCACTGGCTGCACCATACACGTCACTCTCTGTTTTGCCGTGCTGCATATCAAAAAACAGCAATGCCCTGCCTGACTTGGGTTTGCTTGGATGGGCTGGACTATTGTTTCCCTCCCTGAGCTGGGGAAGGCTGGCAATTAGGTAAATGGTGCAGGTCACTGTGTATTAAAAGGAGGGAGACAGCCCCACAGTCCCTGGGTGCATTTAGGATCACTCGACCCAGGCTGGTGATGTTGGGGCTCCTGTCACCTCCCAGAGGTCAGCGTGGTGATGCCAGGGAGGTGGGTGAGTCCACTCAGGTGGAGCAGCTTTCCACTGGGGGTCTGGAGTGGGAAGGGCTTGTGTCCTTCCTTTGCCCTGTGCTAAAATTGGATTCACTTTGCACAGACACAAATCAGCATTTGCCTTGAAAAAAGTTCAATGTATCTCCCCTGTCACCCTCCTTGCATGGATCAGTGTTTACAACTTCACTCCTCTGAACAGACAGCAGGGGAAAAAAATAAGATTAACCATTCTGTACACTTGATGGCTTCATTGGACAAGCAATAAATCAATACAATTGAATTGAAGCAGATAGTGTTCAAATGCTATTATCCGTCTCTCTGCTGTTCAGCCGGGAACCTCGGAATGACATAGAGAGATCCCTCCAGCTCCAGGATTCCCTTTGCTAGGAAACCTGCAGGATTCGACCTGCTCCAGGGCTCACCCAAACCCACTGGACAGCCCTGCACTTTGCTGCAGATTCAATCCTTTCTGGGTTTGTTACCCCAACCTCCCCTGTTCTGGGTTTGCCAATTCCATGGTTCAGTAGTTGCATCCAAGCAGAACATCATCTTGAACACTAACACTGGTGACAGTGTGAGACACTGTGCTCATCACGAGAGAAGTCTGCTGGCAGAGCCAAGGGTGGCAGTGCTGTATGCTCCAGAATGGGTTTCCAGGGCTGGAAGCAGAGGCTTTGGAGAACTCATCTTCTCCTGTGTGTATTTGTCGTTGCTCTCTTGCAGTGAGACCACCAGCAAAGGTCTGGCTGCTGCAGTCCCGCAATCGTGGCCATTTATTTATACAGACCTGCTTGGAGAGCACAGGGATTTTACCAAGGAATTTCCTGGTGCTCCTTGCCTGGTTCATGGGTCTGTATTTCCATAGATTCTCAGGATCGATGATGGCTCTGGGAAGTTTGTGTTTTGCAGAAAATAAAAGTCATCTGTAACAGCTTAAGATATTCAAAAGGCCAAATTTAATGGTGATTAATGGGCCTGACTACAGCACAGTTGCTGATAAGTTACACCTTCATAAAAGCAAGGTAAATTCAGCCAAAACCTGAACATTACAAGGACTGAGGATGAGTTCAAGACTTCAGCAATGTTTGGTTAGCACAATGTTCTGATTCTTTAGCACAGGGTTCAGTGCTCGACGGGTCATGATCCTGTCGGGATACGGTTCAGGTGTTGTGCCCAGGTGTCAGGCACTGTCCCCAATCCCTGTCCTCAAATCCCTGACCCTCCACTCCCTGTCGCCATCCCTGTCCTCAATCCCTGTCCCACTCTCCTGATCCCGCAGGCTCTCTCCCCCCTCCCGCCCCGCCCCGGATGCGGTCCGAGATCTGCGGTCCGCAGCGCCTCTGGCGCCCAGAGCCAGCCGCCCCCGGCCCCGCCCCCGACCAGGCCGGCCCCCGGAGCCAGGCCGGCCCCCGGAGCCAGGGCCGCCCCCGGAGCCAGGGCCGGCCCCCGGAGCCAGGGCCGGCCCCCGGAGCCAGGGCCGGCCCCCGGAGCCAGGGCCGGCCCCCGGAGCCAGGGCCGGCCCCCGGAGCCAGGGCCGGCCCCCGGAGCCAGGGCCGGCCCCCCGGAGCCAGGGCCGGCCCCCGGAGCCAGGGCCGGCCCCCGGAGCCAGGGCCGGCCCCCGGAGCCAGGGCCGGCCCCCGGAGCCAGGGCCGGCCCCCGGAGCCAGGGCCGGCCCCCGGAGCCAGGGCCGGCCCCCGGAGCCAGGGCCGGCCCCCGGAGCCAGGGCCGGCCCCCGGAGCCAGGGCCCCACGCCGGGCCGCTGGTGCAAGTCTTCTGCCTGAGGCGCACGGCCATGGACTGGACTTGAGCCCCTGGCAGCTCCCAGACTTTGCATTAGTTAGGGAAGAGTTCTGCTGATCTGATGGTGACATCAGGGCCCAGAACTGTGATGAAAATGATTTCATGTTGCTACTGATGTGAAGAAAACCTGAAGAATGGGGTTTTGGAGAGCAAGGGGCTGTCTCAGCAGTGACACTGTTTTTGCTCAGTGGAATCCCAGTGTAGAATGTGGCTGCAGAACTGATCCAAGTATCCCAATGTATCAACAAGAAACAAGTGAGCCAAAATCATCCTTGTTCTACATGCAGAGGTTTATCTGGAGGATGATATTCTTAGACAGACTAATGACATTTATATTAGCTGAGAATCTGATCTCTTTTTCATTACATGGAATGACTTTTGTTTATGGTCTATTAGTTTTGGAAACATAGATCTCCAACAATGCTATGTCCTGTAAAACAAAACCAGTGGGGCAGAGGCCTTAGCAGCACAGGGAGGAGCAGGTGTATTATGGGATGGTTCTAGGAGCATGATGGCTCTGCAGGGACCTTGGATGCTGGTAGCAGGTGGCAATAAAGTGTGCCAGAGCCAACAAATGAGTGTCAGAGATCCCCTCAGTTGACTTTTGCTCCTCTATGGCCAACATACACACTGTGGTTTGAAACTGCATCTGTTTAGATTGTGTCTGATACAACCTGTTGTAGACACCACAATTACCATGACAGCATATGGAGGGGTGGCATTGTGGACCTCATGGACCCTGAGGAGCCGATCCACCTGGTGTCCTGCTCAGCTCCAGTGTTCCCATGTGCCACTTGCTCTTAGGAATGCCTGGGCACGTGGAAGGTGTTCCGGCCACGTGCCAAGACCAGAACATACAAGATGATGCAGCATGTAGGTGCAGTACAAGACAGATAGGAACTCTTATTTTTGAGGTTGCTGTCAGCACTCAGACTTCCAAATTTTAGATGAAATTGAAGAATTTATTCTTGATGAATCTGGAAATCCTTTCTTGAAAGAAAGTTATATGCTATTCTGAGAGCTAACATACCACAGGGCCCCAACCACTGGTAAACCCATCATCCACTTTTTGCAAGCCTATATCTCACAGACACACACCATTCAAAACCACGTTCCCAACTGGTTTGGGAAATGCAGAGAATTGAACACGGAGTCTGTGTGTTTTTCACTTGTGTCATCCAGGAACAAGGCTGCTGGGTAACCTTCCTCCAGGGATTAGTTTTCCCTGTTATAGGATACAGTTGTGAGATGAGCATTGAGATAATTGTGTGAATATTTTGTCACCTTTCTGTCTTTACCTGCTGCAGAATACCACCAGCAGTACAACAGAGACTTCATCTGAAGTAGGTTTCCAATGCAGGTGACAATACAAGCATGTAGGAGCCCTGCCAGCACTAAACAGCTTTCCACTGTGGGATTGCCAAAGCTGGCTGCATCTGGATGGAAATGGCTGGCCAGAATATCCTAAACCTCTGCTCTGTGTGACCAGCCTCAAAACTGGATTCTGTTCTGGACGTGGGTGTTGCACCCAGCACTGTGGGGCCCACTGGGCTGGAGCCCAGTCTGGATCCAAGGGCTCTTCTGCAGGTGCTGGGAACATCTGTCCCTGTGAAACCAGGTCACGCTGAGTGCTCAGCCAGCCCAGTGTCTCCAACAGTGCCTGGAAGAAATGTGTGACAGCAGACTAAGAGTACAGTGTTCTTTTCCCCAGAATATCTTCCAAGCTGTTTAAAGATTTATTAAGCCACAGAACAGCATCGTCTGCCTATTCTCCCTTGCTACCTTGCTGCTGCAGCAGGTCTGATGCTCATGAAGTTCTGACTTCCCAGCATCCTGTGAAGTCCTGACTCAACTTCTGAGTCCCCAGCATCCTGTGGCAGTGATTTGCACAGCTCTGCTACCTGTTGGCTGAGGAGCTGCCTCTTTATTTTCTTTATATTTAATCTGCCATCTACAAGATACATTTTATGTCCTCTATTTCTTCTGTTATGGGAGACATCAGGCAGTTGTTTCTTGTTCTCCACGCTTCTTGTTATTGAATAGCCCTTTGTCTTTTTTTTCCCAACATGACTGTTGCTACCTACAGTAATGAAGATGTGGTTGTACCCCACACTCATACACTGACCTAAATGATATTTGCTGTTTATCTCCCAGAGATTCCTAACACTCAATTTGATTTTTGACTTTTGCAGTGCTTCACACAGGTCATAGAGCTATGAATTACATCTCCAAACTCACATTTGTGATCAGAGATCTAAGCAGCACCCATCGTTTCATCTGTAAGATTTTCAAAACTGTCATTTGAAAATGTGATAAATGTTCATTTGTTCAGTAAATATATTTGTCCAAAAGCCTGCTGAAGCCTATAAGCACATATATATACATATTGATATACATACACGTGGCAGTGGGGGTGGCTGCGACAAAGGCTAGGTTCCCTGATTTCAGGGTAAATGCAGTGCTTAATAGAAGGAAGGAGTGGGAACAATGAAGTGCCCTGAAAACAAAATAACTTTAATATAAAAGAAAACAGGGACAGTGCCTAGAAATCAAATGCAGTATAGGGGTTGTCTCCAAAGACAGGAAACAAGGGAGAAGCAACAATATATACACTTGAGGGCAGAACATTCCAGAAACAATATAGAGAACAAATAACTAATAGGTGGACAGAACTTGAGCTGATTAACATAAATAGCTTCAAAGGTTTGTGAGATGAGCTCTTCACAGAATCACTAAGTTGGAAGAGAACACCATCGAGTCCAACCCATGCCTAACACCTCAACTAAACCATGGCACCGAATGTCACACCCAGTCTTTATAAACACATCCAGGGATGGTGACTCCACCACCTCTTCAGGCAGACAATTCTGTTGCTGTGGGCGATGAACAAATGACATGAGACTTCGTTATAGAAAACTGTATCTGACTCTACTTTATTAAAACAATTGCCCTCCTTATATACCTTTTTGAACAGGCCACTCTCATTGGTTAGAAGAGTGCCAGAACTCTTCTTCCCATTGGCCCAAACCGATGGATAGAGACAAGTCAATCCCACATAAAAGAATCCAAAACATCACTCCCGTTACAATAATACTTGAGATGTTTATGTCAAGTCTGTGGGAACAAGGTCTTCTCAAACCCAAACACTACGAAGAAACTGAGTTCAGAAACTCAGAAACCTCAGGCCTAAAAAACCAGACTACACAATTCTAGTACTTAATTATTCTTTCCGGGAAAAACTTTTTCCCAATATCCAACTTGTATCTCCCTTGGCACAGCTTGAGAATGTGTCCTCTCCTTCTGTCAGTGCTGCCTGGTGAAAGAGACCAACCTCACCTCACTACAGCCACCTTTCAGGGAGTTGTAGAGAGTGATAAGGTCACCCCTGAGTCTCCTTTTCTCCAGGCTAAACACCCCCAGCTCCCTCAGCCATTCCTCACAGGGTGTGTGTTCCCAACCCCTCAGCAGCCTCGGTGCCTCCTCTGGATGTGCTCAAGCGTCTCCACATCCTTCCTGAGCTGAGGGGTCAGAACTGGACACAGCACTCGAGGTGTGACCTCGCAAGTGCTGAGTAGAGGGGCAGAGTGACCTCCTTGCTCCTGCTGGCCACACTGTTTCTGATCCAGGCCAGGAGCCCTTGGCCTTCTTGGCCACCAGGGCACACTACTGGCTCATGTTCAGCTGGCTGTCGACCAACATCCCCAGGTCCCTTTGCCCCTGGGCACTGTCCAGCCACAACGTCCCCAGCCTATAAAGATGCAGGGGGTTGTTATGGCCAAAATGCAGGACTCGGCACTTGGACTTATAAACTTCATCCTATTGGATTCTGCCCATTCATCCAACCATTCCAAGTCTCTGTAGAACCCTCCTACCTTCCAACAGATCGACACACACCCCCAGCTTAGTCTCATCTGCAAATTTACTAATGAAAGACTCTTAAGCTTGCCCTGAGTTAAACATCTGATTCCCAGGGCTTGAAGTTGACATCTGGTTCTTTATGGGTGAAATCTGGCTTTCTCTGAGCTCCAGCCCGTTCAACTCCTACACATACAATCATATCAAGTGATCTGTGGGTGTTTGTTGTGCAGGAGCCAGTAACCCACCCTGGAATGCTGCTGTGATGATAAAACCCCATCCCACTGCTCCAGCTGGACACATTCAACCCAGCCTGCAGAGTGGTTTAATACTGTTGCTCACATTAGATAAACTCAGGAAAGTTCAGGAAATAAATTGATTCATGTGTGTGGCTTTAAGTATGCATCATGTTCTGCGTGGCTTTGGAGTGGTTTTGAAAGACCTTTCCCAGGTTTTTTCTCTGCAAATTTGAGAGCTGTCTTCCAGATCCGTGTGTATAACCACATGGCTTAGATTCCTGGTTTCCAAGAGTGTCCTCTAGCGTAAGCTGGGAACAGGGAACTGTTTTAGCCTAACGATCAAATAGAAATACAAGACCTTGCCACATGTATCCCACACGGTATGGTTTTCCTGGCCATGACCTTGTTGACAGAGGAGGTGCTTGATGCATCAAAATTCCTTAGCAAGAGCAGTCAGAAGCTTGGTGTCCTTCTGTTCCCCCCCTGCAGCACCTTGAGCTTGCAAGATGCCCTGATGAAGAGCCAAGGCACTGAGAGAAGACAGTAATGAAATTTGCAAATTGTCCCGGCTAGGAAGGGCAGAGGCACAAAATGATACTGCCATCAACATAACATCCTTCTGCCTTTTTAACCACCACAGGGGCCCCAGAGACTATTGTGGAGAGGGTGAAATGCAGCAGTGCAGGAGCTGGGATGATAACAATACATCAACCTCTCCATGTTTGTAAAAAAAATCTGTGGATCCAGCAGGGGTTTTTATTGTGGTTTTTTTTTGCGGGGGGTGTGATGGGGAAAAGAACAGAAGGGCGCACTGTGCTTTGGAGGTATGGAGCTGCCTGTCTGCCTGTGCTCTACGTTGAGAGATCAGAAAAAAGGCTGGCCAAGCCTTTGACTCTCCTGACATCTGTATTATGAGCTGTGCATGCCAGTGGGACCCTGGGGACAAAATACCACCTTTGGTGTGCGTGAAGTCCTTACACAGCATATTGACTGTGATCAAACATAGTAGAGAACCAAGGATGAGAGGGAATATTTTCTTTCCCTGGGCAGATTTATTTTATATGTGTAATCTGCCTAAGAGGGCAGGTTCTCACTGAGCAAAATGGGGTCTGGAACAGAGCTCTGCCACATTTTATGGCCTGGGATTTAGTTTGGATCACACCATCCCAGCTCTGAGGTCTGTGATTGTGACCAAGGGCAATCAGCCTCCCCATGCAAGACCTTCCAGTAAACAGCCCTCTAGCAGGAAGGGTGTAGTGGGTAGACACGAACAGGCAAGCCTCACCTGGGACACCTGGGGCAGGGATGAAACTTGGGAGAAGGCAGGCAGCCATGTAGGAAGCTGATTTGGGTTCACTAGGTGGTGCTATCGACCTTGAAATGGGAATTAACAGTGCTGTGATGGGGGAACATCTTTCCTGGACTTGTAGCCAGAGCATCAGTGCAAAGTTGCGGATGACTACCAGCGTCCTGCATATTATTGAAACATCAAAGGGACCTGCCCCTCAGGCTCTGGCAATGAAGCTGTAGAAATGTAGTACAACAAACACAGGAAAATCAGGAAGTGGACAAGATTGTGCTGTGCCCCACCCCATGGCCTTATGTCTGCTCTTCTAGACCCTGCAGGAACCATGTGGCACAGGGACAATATTTCATACCTTGTGCTGCAGGAGGAGAAGATGTGAAAAGTGACCACCAAAACAGGCTACTTTGGTGTGGAGTCCCAGGTGTTGTCTCCCATCTCGATGGCCCAGGCTGCCCATAGGTGGTCAGCAGAACACATGCACACTGGCAGTGATGCAGAACATGATTTTGGGATTGAGCTCATGGGGTTTAACAAGCAGAGCAGTGCCACGGGCTGGCAGCAGGTATAGTATCAGCATAGTAGCAGCAGCAAATGATATTGCAGGGGGAGTCATGGTCCATGGGAAAAGGGCATCTGGCATCGCTGGGGAGAGGACGTTAGGTGCAGTCTGCCTCGCCAGCTTTACAGACATATGGTTTATGTAGCTCTTTGCTGCCACCCCTCTTCCTGACACATCAACCCCACCAACTCCAAATTCCTACTGCTCCTTCTACTGGAAGGTGGCCTTGGCTTTGGGACCTGCAGGGTACAGAAAGTTTTAAAGTGTTCTGGATTTTCTCCCAGTTTCAGTCAGGACGAGATTAATTTTTGCAGTTGCTAAGGAAGGGTCATGGCCAGGACCCAGAGGTATATTTAAATATTTAAAGAAAAAAAGACCAAAAAAAAAAAAGACATAAAAAGGGAGAAATTTCAGGCTATCTCAATTTTTACTGCTGTGACACTGACACCTGTAATCTATCTATGTAACCTTACTTCTTATCATCACTGCAATACCTGAGTGCTTCCCCTGTGGACATCCTGACTCATCTGTCATTCCTCCCTTTTACAGTTGTACATCTGAAACTGAGCCCTAATAGGAGAAGGATCCCCTGAAGGCTCTATGCAAAACCATAGAAAAGATGGAGCAGCACCTGCTCGTGCTGCCATAAGCAGAAGCTGGGTTACCAGCCTCCTTCTGCTCGCCTTATGCAGCATTCTTTGGTGCTGAAGGACCTTCTGATGCAGCTCTTCAAGCTGCTCTTCATGAATAATGTGCTACAGGCAAAGCTGGGGATGGAACAGGCACTACAGAAAGAGGGAAGACAAAGAAAACTTCCAGTGTCACTTACAGCAGGGTCGGCAGCAAAAAGCAGACTGTGGGGAAGAAAGAAGACAATCAGGTAAGGATGGTCCCTCCATCACAGCTCCCTGTCCTGAGCTGGCTGCAGACCAGCCAGGAGGCGAAGGGAAATTACGAATGCAAGTCCAAATCTTCTCAAAGCAGCCCCAGGAGATGCAGCTTTTACCTGTGTTCGCCTGGCACCCAGCAGGGCAGCTCTGTCCCTGCTGCCACTCCAGTGCCCAGACAGCACATTGCTCCTGCTGGTACCCCCAATTCATGGGGATGAGGACAGCTAGCCACTTGCTGCCCTATCTGGGGATGGCAATATGCATTTTTTTCAGGCTAAAGTAAAATATTTGGATTTTGTGGTGTGCAAGTGATCTTTTTTTGAGATCAAGAAGGGTGTTTTGATGCCAGTTAAGATTTTGGCCCTTAGTTCGCTGGGACAGAAACTATTGACTAGTGAAGGGAGGAGGAGCCTGGCGAGAGGTTATGTGACAGCCATGGGGCAGGGAAGCTCAAGATTATTTCCCTATGTCAGCACGTAAATTAAGATTGCATAGGAAATCTTTACTGTCTCTGTAACTTCTGATTGCTTGACTACAGCTGTGCTGTGGTTTTAACCATGCTTAAAATACAATTTCCTAAGTTTTGTTAAAGCTCACTAGAAAGAGAATTCCATTAAGGGAAACTCCGATTTTCCCCTAGTTATCCCTGTACGGCTGTTTCTAAATCACTTGTAAGCCTTTTCTCCTATGCTGAGTATTACACAGCTGAGCAAAGTAAAATGATCAATATTGTAATGGACTTCTTGTCCTAGTACCATGGCAGAAATAATAAATATCATGATATATGACAGCCCTTCTAAAGCCCTGTGGAACCAAACGAGACACAGTAAGTATATATCTCCTACTTCCTACCCAATTTGCTTCTCTGTGTCTGTCCTTTGTTTCCTCCCACATTTATTTCCTCCATAATGGAAGACTGTAATTGTATTAAGAGTGACTCTGCACACAGGAGGACATGCTGTGGTTGCAGTGTTCCCTTCAGCGGACCAGGGTGGACTTCTAGAGCTGCAGTTTGTGAGCTGCTTGGTGCCCTGGGGGGCAGGGTTTTAGGTGGGTTTGACCAGCAGCCATGTCCTCCTGTTGGCATTACACCAGCTAAATGTAAGTCACTCCCTTCCACTATTTCTGTGTAGGATTCACCCTCCAGCTCCAGTCTGACATCTGGGTCATGCCATAACTTCATTTGAAATTTTGATACTAGCTCCCATTTTCAAGCCAACCCAAACAAGTGAGTCATCAGCACAGCTCTTAATCAGTTAATGGTGCCTCTCTCTGCCAGGGACACCAGCCATGCACTTGGTGGGATTTCTGCATCTGCTGCTCCACAGATCCCTGTGTGCATCTTGTCCATACTTGCCACTGTTCCTACCCTATGGGCTACCCTCAGCAGTAATTACTTTGTAAAGATGGTAAGAAATTAACCAAACCAAATGTTAGAAAATTAAATAAACACTGTTCTCTGGTTCCTTTTGAGATTTTAAGGGGAGTAAATCACAGAATCACAGAATATCCATCCTCACTCATATGCTAAGCTGTGCTCTGATTCCTGTACCTTGTTTTCGTGCACCATCTAACTATTGAATTTTAGTCAGCTGGTGGCAATTCACCTGAAACCCCTCAGTGGACAACATGCCCTAATGTTAATAGGATGGTAGGGGATCATATCTTGATAAAACCATCACCCAGGTAATCTCTGATTTTGAAAAGTGAATTGTATTTTTCAAAATTGTATTTTACACTTTACACTCAAACTAAGCTGCATGTGTATCCTGTGGATCTGTAGGGGCCAGCTTCGTGGAAGAGTGAGGAAGGGGAATCTTTTACAGGGTAAGTTTCGTTTTCCCACTGTGTCAGTTATTTTTCACTTCAGTTTGTCTAATTTTCAGCAGCATCTTTTAATGTTGTTCCTTTATGAATGTGTATGAAAGTAACACCATTACAAGTTCCACATTTCAAATCAGTGGAGAGATAAGAGCACCAAGAGCCTGTATACTTTTACTTTTGCAGATAAGTGTTCAGGTAAACGTGAGATTAGCACACAAGAGACCTGATTTGTGCAGATCAGCCCTGGACACTATGGCCTGGAATGTATGCATGGTGAACCCAGCCCAGGGCCAGTGATGGGCTCCTACCGCTGAGGCAAACAAGTCTTGCCAGGACTGGTAGCTCTACATATAAAATAACCCTGTGACTTTTACCTTTGTTGTGACAGATTTCTCTGTGTGCTAATTCACATTAAAAAATGGTTTGCTCCATCACACACCAGCTGAAAAGGAGGTGGTGTTGCCCCTGGCCTTCAGAGCCAGTGGCACAGGGAGCAGTAGCTCGGGATGGGAGCTCGTCCTAACAGGTAATGCTAGGAAAGTGCGTGCTTTCGTTCATTTATTATTTTAGTCAAAGATAACAGCAGCAACCATCTCCCGGCACAGAGTGAGGAGAGCGCGTTCCGCTCCTGCAGGACGCTTCGGCCAGCGGAGCAGATCGGGCTGGCACGGCTGCAAGCCCTGTGCCAGGCCCGGGGCTCTGGCCGCGCCCCCATGGCTGTCGGAGCGGAACGCCGCGATCCCGCCATCACGGTCCCCACGGGTGGCGTGGCCGCGCAGGGGAAGGCTGCGGTTCCCGCCTATGGCTCTGCCCCACGGGTGGTGCGGCCCCGGAGCGGAACGCCGCCGTGCCCGCCGCCCCGGAGCGGAACGCCGCCGTGGCCCGCGGCCCCGGCTCCACCGCGCTGGGCCCGCGCGCCGGGGGGGCGGGGCCAGACCCCTCACACGGCCCCGGGCCGGCCCTGCGACGCCCCCTGGCGGCCCGCCGGCCTCGCGCGCGACCACCGTCCGCGTGCGCGCGTGCGGAGGGGCGGGGCGGGGGGGCCGAGGGGCGGGCTCGGCGCGTGGCTCTCGCGAGAACGCGAGGCTATATCAGAGAGTGGGCGGGCACGGGTCTTCCTTTAGTGCGCGTCTGCCCGCAGCGCTGCCGTCTCGGTTTTCGCACCCCAGCCCCGCGATGGAGGACAGCGCCATGGACATGGAGAGCATGGGCCCCCTGCGCCCGCAGACATTCCTCTTCGGTAACGCTCGCCGCGCCCGCGGCCACCCTCTCCCGGGGCCCACTGGGCCCGTCGCCCCCGCAGGCCCTGGGGCCGAGCGCCATGCGGGGCCGCGGCCTGTGCCGGCCGAGCGCCGCCGCGCCGCGCGCGGGGGAAGGGGAGGGGGCGCGCCGCCGGGGCCGCGCAGCGGCTGTTCCCGCGCGGCCCGCACGTGGCCGGGCCCATCCCGCTTTGTTCCCGCTGTCTCCGGCCGTTCCTAAGGACGCGGCGCGCCGGTAGCGCCCGCGCAGCACATGGCAGCGCGGCCGGAGGCGGAGCACGTGGAGCTTGGCGCGGCCGCGCCTTGCTACCCATCGCCCCCGGGCGGGCCCGGCCGCCCACGGCGGGCGGTTACCGAGGAGCCATCGCCCCGGGCACCGCGGGGGACGCTGGGCGGGAATGGTCTTGCAGCTTCTGGGCTTGAACGGGCCGCGCGGAGAGCTGCGTGGTCTGCAGCAGGCCGCGCGCTCGCCTGGGGTTTTCCCCGCCCCACGTGTTCGCTCCGGGCGTGCCTGGAGTGCCGCTAGTTCTCTGCAGTACGAGGCCCGCGAGTAGTAGCAAGCTGCGAAGTAATCTGTTAGCAAATACTTGAGTCTTAAATCAAACAGTACGCTTATAATGAAATTGTTTTCTTACAGGCTGCGAGCTTAAAGCGGATAAGGAGTTTCAGTTTAAAGTAGATGATGAAGAAAATGAACATCAGTTGTCTCTGAGAACGGCAAGTAGTGTTTGTTTTTTACACTTTGCCTTTTAAATGTAGTGGTGTGCTGTGATGTGAGACATGAGTTTTTTTAAGCTGTAATTTATTTCTCCAGTCATAATTCTAGTGATAATTGTTATGTAAGTCTGTTAAAAATAGCCGTCTCTTATTGGCAGTAAAGTATATTCTGTAGTTTCAGGTTTTTTCTGTATTGCAAAAGTGTCTCCACTCTGTTGTTGACAGCAAGCAAATGCAAGACTGGAAAAGGCTAAACGTCAGCTTATACTGGGTCAGTAAATAGGTGCTAAAGGGAATTAAATGCCAGACTATACAGTCAGGCATCCCTAATGCAAATAGTGCAGATGCTACAGGACCAGAGGGTAAAGGATAGATTTGTAAGAGTCATACATAGACACGTTCTTGTAGGCTGCTAGAAACTTGATTTTGAAAACAATTTCAGTGTGTTCCCAAACATAACGGCCAGTTATTTTTTTTTTTCCCAGATATAAGTAAATCCAAAAAAGAGGGTAGAAGGTTTATGTTTTGATTTATTGTCCTTGGTTTGCTCTCAGCAAGGATGTAACTGGGAAACCCCATCTTTTATTCAGATAATTCTTCTAAGAGACTCCTGGGACGTTCTTGGATGTGTCGCTTCTAGTGCCACACAAGTCAGACACAGTGTTTCAAGTTTTTTGTTCTGGACTAACCTCCAGGTTTTTTTTGGGTAGCAGAACAATAACATGCCCCATCCTAACAGACAAGAAAGTGAAGAGTTGTAGCATCTCTGTTGCTTGTTGATGTGTTTATTTAAATTCAAGGAGATGCTTTAATGCCTGGAAGCAAGAGAGTCTTAAAATTGTGGACTAATTCCTACAGCAGAATTGCTTCCTGGAGGTCACTTGCCATAATGATGATCTCCAAGCACTTCATGGTGTTACTTAAAACACTTCTGTGTTAGTTATATGGCTCATGAGTTTTCCATCCTTGTGTATTATGAAAAGTACAGCCTGGACTTGACAAGGAGTGGTTCTTTTCTTAATTACAATTCCTTCTGATGGAAGAATATAACAATGTATAGAGCAAGTCCACATGCAGACTTCTTGTTTCTGAATGTTTGTTAGGCAGGTAAAATTAGTGATGATTGAATTGTATTGTTTTACTCAAAAAGCTTATTTTCTATTTATATTTCCAAAATTGCCAGTAGCATCTCTTCTGATGTTGTACGCTGAGGGATGAAACAGATCAAAACACACCACTACTTTGTTGTTAGGCTTGTTGGGGGTATGAAGCCTTATGTCAGAAAACTTTTCATAGAATAAAAAGGGGTGATGCACATGAGAAATGGTGTTAAGATCCCAAAGGACAAACTAGGAAATGTTAAAGAGACTTGAAGACTTGAGAAAGGTCTGGGAAGATTTGTTTTTGTTGCAAAACAAAAATTACCTTGTTGAGTAGGGAAAGGACTTGAAGCTAAGTGTAAAGGCAGCAAATATCTGGGGGCTGATCTGTGTTCCTGATAAAAGCCCAGATGATTAAAGCCAGTGCCTGTTAAAATAACAAGCGTGGTGGTGAACTTGGGCATGAAGGTACAGCAAGACGGGTAGAAAAGGCCGTAAAAAGGCAAAGAGGATGGATGCAGGAGGTAAAAGTGCTATGAGTTTCTGTAAATGTCTTATTAATGACAGCTAAGAACAAGGATGGTCATTGCTTCATCACCTATTCAGCTAGCATTCCTACAGTGTAGAACTTAAGCATGTGCATGGATGCTTGCCAAACACATGGGAAATAAATGAAAAGTAAGTGCTATGGTATTGAACTGGGGCAAATGACAGGGCTTGCTTTAAAATATTTGTCCCACTATTGACAATTCCGTGTTGTTGATAGCACATTTGAGAGGTGAGATCAGAGCTGCAATTTTACCTCTTTAAATTGCTAATAACAAAATTTGCCAGAAGTAGTGAATCCAGTATTCTATTTTCCAGCCTTCAGTCTAACACGTCTAAGTCTTTAGTCACATTACAACCTCCTTAAAGCTCAGCTCTTCGAGAGTGGAAACTTATATGTGCTTCTGCCTGAAGTGTTCACACCCACCTCTCCTGTGGGGGCTGGAAGGCTTTCTTTGTATAGGCTTTAGGAAAGGAAACAAACACAGAGCCTTGTGCCCTGCTGTTGGGAATAGTTGTAGTACAAAGGGTTCTCAGTTTTCACATCTGCTGCATGTAGTCCTGTCTGAGAGGCCCGAATTTCAGTGAACTGTAATTTCAGGCCTGACCACTATCTGTGACTCACTTGCCTCCTTGAAGCTAGGAGTTTTAACTCTTCATTAAGTGCCTGACTATTAGAGTAAAGGATCCAGGCACTTTGGCTTAGAAAAGCCTCGGGACAGCAGTTCTCAGTCCATGGTGAAGTACAGCAAAAGGTATGTGCATAAATCACAGTATTCAACAGAGCTGCTGTTAGCTTGAGTCTTCAGTGAATGTCGAGTAAGCAAAAGGTGCACAGTGTGGAAAAGGGGAACGCTATAGGCTGTGATTCTGTAGAGGAGATTGTGTTTTTACTTCTTTCCTTAGACCAACTAAACTTGTCACTGCCTCTTTTTAGTGCAGTGGTGCAGCAGCAAGTGGACTAATTTCACTGCCATAAAAACATGCCTGGAGGTGCATCTTGGAAGTTTGTGTTGTGGAGAAAGGGTATCAGCATGGGATGGAGTCAGATGCAACCATTCGTAGTCAGAAATGCAATTTTCATTATTAATTGATGGAGAAGAGTGAATAGAGTTTATAAGATTTTAAAATATTTGGAAAGATGCTCAGACCATGCCCTGTTCTTGACTTTGCAGGTTACTTTAGGAGCTGGAGCCAAAGATGAATTACACATTGTAGAAGCAGAAGCACTGGACTATGAAGGCAACCCTACTAAAGTAGTACTGGCATCTCTGAAAATGTCAGTGCAGCCTACAGTAAGTGCAGAAACTTGGGAAAATCTGCTGTAAATTTGGTCTCTAGTGAGAAGAAAGTTAGAAATGGCTTGGGTCATCTGAATTTCAGTGAAACTGAACAGTGTGTTCAGAGAATTGTCTCTTTCACTGGTAGTAAATACATCTTTTTTGTGCTTGGTAGAGTTACTTGAGTCGTCAGGAGATAATTGACTTGTTCAAATTAAACATTTTTTTAAGTGATAGTAATTATGCATCTATATATATGCACAAGTCTAGGCATATGCAAGGAGATGCATCTTTAGGTTGTGTTGCTTTCTTTAAACCTGGGATGAGAACAATTAGTTTTTTTTCTGCAGGTCCAAAGCTCTTAGGCGACTGAAGATGATTGCTAGTCTTTTGATTTAAGGCACCCTGTTTTCATTCTGATATCTGGAATGTAGTTTGACTCAGTTGCTGATAGTGTAGAACTACACAGTACTGGGACAGGTGGGATAGATAGTGTTCAAATCGACATTGCTGCAATGTGGAATGGAAACAAATGTGTATTGGTCCAGCTTTGGTGTGCTTTAATTGGGATAAGCAATGATAGTAGTAAACCCCTGTTGGTGGCTTATTGACCCTGAGTTAACGCTTTAACACATGCAGAAAACTCGAATAGGAATAATTGAATGGGAACTTGGAAGTAACTGTGTTAGCCATAGAGACTCCAGCTGTTGATGCTTGTTTCCACTTGGGTGGAGTGTCTGTTGAGTACACTTTGCCTGGAATAGTTGACTAAATACCGATGCTTTGTCCCACAGGTTTCGTTGGGTGGCTTCGAGATCACACCCCCAGTGGTGTTGAGGTTGAAATGTGGTTCAGGGCCTGTTTATGTCAGTGGTCAGCACCTCGTAGGTACGTATGGCTGGTCACTGCTGTGTTGTGGCACCTGGTAGTACCAGCAGAACCTAAGGGGGATGTGCAGCTGGTGCCTCAAGCAGTGCTTTTACTGGTACTGACCCTCTGAATCTCAAAGGCACATCCTCAGTGGCATGAAGTGGCTGTAGGGCCAAAGTTCAGAGGAGTGCTTGCATGCCCTTGCTTGCGACTTGGTTTGTATGGATAAGGGGCATTTCTCAGCCTTGCAATATCAGTTCTAGTTTCTTCTCTTAGTAGTGGACGTTGGTGTCTCACTGTAGGATTTCTGCTTGTCAGCTGAGTGTGAGAAGACTGCCCATGAAAGTTTTGATTTTTAACTAAATAACCTGGATTAGCCTTCTTTGGAGGATTGTCTTTGATCTTTCTCTACTAGTTTTCAAATGTGTCTCCTTAAGACTTGAGAAAACATTATTTTTGACTTTCTATGGTCTCTAGTGGGTGAGGAGTGTTCCAAGCAGCGTAGGGTGGTTGTTCACCTGGTTTGGATTTCCCTGTAGTAGTATCTGCTTCAGTCAGCTGGAAAACCTCCTAGTCAGTGGTTAGGTCACTAGTGGGAAGCTTCCTGCTATCGATTTAGCACCTCAGCCAGACCAAACCTACTCAGTTGTGGGTGATGCTCTTTGTTTCTTACTAGTGATCTTGCTTTATATTTTTAAACGAGGTGAGGTTTTTACACTTTGCCTTTGCTTTATCAGCGTTGGAAGAAGAACCAGAATCAGATGATGAGGAAGATGATACAAAAATTGTTAATGCTTCAACAAAGAGACCAGCAAGTGGAGGAGGAGCTAAAACACCACAGGTATATGGGCTTGCAGTCACTTTGTTCACAGCATTTTCTTTCAGTTTGGTATTAGTGCTGCCTCTAGGAGGAAGCAGTTAGATACCTGCTATTATAAGTGGGAAAGGATTATTTTGTACTAAATTACAGAAGAGTAATGAAATACAGAAGGTCCCCAAAGTTTTGCTGGAGGAGTAGATACAATGGCTGCTTCTGTGGAAATTCTGTCCCTGGTAGTAACTGCAAGTTCTGGTATAAACATCAGTGTACTGCAAGAGTTGAAATATGGTATCAACACTTAACAAACCTTCTTTTTTAAAGAAAAAACCAAAATTAGCAGAGGATGATGAGGATGATGATGAAGATGAGGATGACGATGATGAGTACGTATTCTTGTTTTGATAATGTATTTTAAAATACAGTGCTAACTTTCAGAACATGAATTGTGTGACATAACTGGATGCTTAATGAAAAAGCTCCTGTATCTTGGCTAGAGAAGAAGCATCCTTGCCTTATTTATTTCTACAATGCTATCTGAATTAATATTCTTCAGATATGTAATACTGGGCTTTTTGTTACTCATTAAGTTCTAATGGTAGTAGTGGAATTCCCTAGGGTATATCCTTCAGTATTGAAGAGGGAATGCATTTAACTGCTTTAAAGGTAGTGCTTGCCTTAGCACTTAGCCATATGTTAAGATATAAAGTAAACTTGGAAAGATTGTTTGCTTCCTTCATGAATAAAATATTTTATTGAGAGGGAGGGTGAAGATAATTCCTAACGTGAGTTTTGAGTTGTGGTGAGTGACTTCCTTTCTAATTGTAGTGATGAGGATGACTTAGAGGAAGATGAGGAAGAAATTAAAGCACCAGTAAAGAAAGTAAGTGGCTAATACTGTGATAACGACAGTAATTGGGCAGGTAGTCCCTTTAATCAAAGAGTTTTAGCACAGTTGTGTATGTGAATGGGGGATGATGTGTCAGCTTTAGCTCAGTCTGTGTAAAGAAATGGTAATAGGATGTGAGAACCCATCTGTGTGTATGTGCATCCATCCAGTCCCTGTTTTATTTCCTTGGCTGCAGAGGGGTAACTGGGTCTTATCAGCACAGGGATGCAGCTGTCAGACTGGTGTGGGTCTGGATGGCTGTTGGACAGCAAAAGAAATCGTGCTCAAAGGGGTTGTGCTTTGCTGTTCCAGTCCTGCATGCGGTGTGGAAAGGACCTTTCAGCGACTTTGGATACAAAAGGCTGTAAATGTGTGAGCCTCTGGAAGGGTTCACAGCAGGCAGGAAAGTGCCTGGAGGTACTGTTCCATCGGCCCTCGAAGGCCATCTGGTGGAGTGCTAAATGTACAGCAGGGCAGCTGCACAGGAGGAGGGAGGCATTTTCTTGTTCTCACACTTGTGTGCTTTGATTATTTTTTGTGTTTGTACCTACTGTTTAAAAACAGTATTTTTTAATAATAAAGATACTTAATGTTTTGCTTCACCATGTGCTTCTCTGTCCCTACTGAAGTTCCATAGGTGATGGTGCACAATGGTAAAAGACAGTCTGAACTGCAGATTCCAGACATCTGATATGTTCTAGGGTGACTGAACAAAATGATCCCTTGATTTATGTAGGAATTTTAGACTCCATATCTTTGATATGTGTATGGTATCAGGTCCTGCGCACATCCCACATAGTATTTCTGGATGAAATGTCAAATGAGGTAATGGTTGTATTACAGAAAAAAAATACCACTGAATGAGGTCATGGAACTGCAGTGCCACCAGAAATTAATCTTAAAGCAGTTATCTGCCCCCAGAGACTGCATGGTGATGTATAAGGAAAGGTGACCTGTTTAAGGAGAGTATAGTAAGAGTCCCACATAGTTGTATCATAACAGAACTTGTTCTTGGGTGTGTTACTGTGCGGCACCAGGAGGTTTTCCTTTGGGTTCCTGTAAAATGCTATCTTGAGTTTACTTGCAGTTCATTTGACAAATGAACTTGTGTAATTGCTTTTCAGCCTGTTCGTGAAGCTGCAGGAAAAAATATGCAGAAAGCAAAGCAGAATGGGAAAGACTCTAAGCCATCCACACCAGCATCTAAATCAAAAGTGAGTGAAAACAACTGAGTAAAACAAAGATTTATTCTAGTGGAGAAGCTAGTTGGCTTGCCTAATGGTAACTTCAAACAGCATACTAACATTGAAGTTAGGTTTTTAAATCTTAATATGTCGATGATACTGTTCACCGTTTCATGTTCTCTATGAAACTCTTCAATGATCAGTATGTACCTACGACAGTCAAGGTCTGAAATCAGACATGCTGTCTCTTGGGAATATTGGTAATTCTTTGGTTTGAAACACTAAATCTATTGTTTTTGTGCAGCACCTTGTACGAGAGGGTGACTGCCAAGCGTGTTTACGCTGGAGAATGCTGGAGGCTGCTGCTGCCGCCAAGGGGCTCTCGTGACAATGACCCCCAGTGCAGGATTGGCAATTTTCTTGTTAATGCTGTGAAATGACATCCTGCTTCCTTGTGCAGCTTCTCCTTGCATGTACTCAGACATGATGTCAGGAAGGTTCATACAGAGATGAGCATGGGGTTGCATGGCAGGACAGCATCTGAGAAGCACTGCAGG
The DNA here is from genome assembly GCA_032173965.1 of Sitta carolinensis. Taxonomy (NCBI): domain Eukaryota; kingdom Metazoa; phylum Chordata; class Aves; order Passeriformes; family Sittidae; genus Sitta; species Sitta carolinensis. The sequence goes on from CM063294.1 coordinate 930,628, forward strand.
TGTGCCTTTTAAAGCATGAACTAATCTGGCTAGAGATGTGGAGTAAACTCTGAATCACTAAATATTTTGTTAATTTTTCGTTTAATATCTATTCAAAGAGCTGTGGAGGCACCTAGCCAGAAGCATAAGATACCAGCTGTGCTAACTGTAATAACTGCAGACTTGGAAATCGTTCTTTTTCATGATTTTGAGGAATATGTGGGAAGCATGAATTTAGGTTTTGTGGCTTTCTGAAAGGTATATGGACTATCAATCAGTGTGATAGCTAGTTTTATAAAATTTATCTTCTATTCTGTAGCTTTATGTGCAAGTTACTAATGAAATTAATTATTTTCAGACTCCAGATTCCAAGAAGGATAAAACTCTAACTCCAAAAACACCAAAAGTCCCTCTGTCATTAGAGGAGATCAAAGCAAAAATGCAGGCATCTGTAGATAAGGTGAGTTTTTCGAAATGAGGTCTCTCAGCCTTAATTTTACACTTCTGCAGGTGAGAAGAATTTCATGTTTTAAGAAATGGTTATGATGTTGCTGATTGCTGTGCTGTGCCCTTACTATCAGTGTGTGTTGGTGTTGAAGCTCAGAGAAATGAAACCACGTAAGGGGGAGAAAAGCCTCTCATGAGAAACAAAACCACTTTGTGTATTTCTCTAGTAGTGCTTATAAGTAATTTGGTATTTCTTGGTGAACTGTCTGTTCAAATTAAAAAAAACCCCAAAAACCACAGAAGACTTTTGGTGATATTTATTGTAAAGATGACTTAAATAGTGCATATACACTTTTGGGTTACTAAAGTAAAGTGAAATGAGTTCCTCACACGCTTGAAATGCTTTGGTCTTAAAGCAGTATTCAGTTGCTTGTAAGGCTCAGTAATTTCCAGAAGAGGGAGATAGGTGCATATGATACGAGTTTATGCACTGCTACAGACCTGAAAGCATTTGCCTTCTGGAGGGGTCTGGGGTTGAGTCCCTTCAGTGGGTACTTCACCTTTGAAGGTGCCAGGGCAGTCATTTGCTCTGGTTATTACCAGTTTTGACCAGCACCTGGTGGTCACACATGTCAGTAGTATTCTTAGCTGCTATTCAAACATGAAATAGAAAATCCATTGGTAGGCTGATTGTGTATAGTAGATGGTTCTTTTCCTACTGAGCCAGGGTTGAAGTGCATCTGCCAGCAAGGGCTGTATTTCTGAGTACCCCTGTGCTTGGAGCAGATGGGAGTTGGAGTACAGCTGTGGCTGTGCTTGGCTGGCTCAGAAGTGCTGATACGGGTACTGAGGAAACATTTTTGGTTTGCTGATGGGGTTTTTTAGTTCTTTTTTAACCCTATACAATGGCAAAGGTCACCTAAAGAATTAGGATCATCTACTGCTTAGATCATTAGTGTTTTTGAGGCTCCTTTGTTCCAGGAATGCAAAACAAGACCAGAAGTGTTTAAATACAGGGTTGGATGCAGAGTGAGCAATAACAGGCTGTGATGAGGATGGAAATGCACAGGCCAGGACTGTGAGCCTGACATGATGGAGTGGCCCCTGGGGAGTCAGAAAAACCCCTTTGGATGCTGCTGTGGTATTTAAAATGACTCAGAGGAGCTGTAATTAGTGGTACTTGTGCAGTGTGAGCACAAGTGACTGAGCTGCTGACAGTAGGCATGTCCCTGCAGAGAGGAAAGCATGCAGAGCAGGTAACTGGCAAAAAGAGCTTTAAAATACTTTATCTGGTGCCAAAGAGTGTTTCTACTGGGAAATGCTGTCTAAGCACTCTAGCAGGGAGCATAATGTAATGTTGAATCAAGATTGTGCTGAAGCATCCCTTAGTAAGGGAAAGGGTGCTGCATTCTGTGTACACAGGACTCCAGCTGATAACCAGCAAGTAACAGCTTTTAAAAAATCCCTTACTAGATGTAGAGCAGAACTCTTGTATTAATTAGGTATCAGGAAGCTAAGGGAGAAAAGCATGAGGTAAAACAGTGGCCAAATCCAGGCCTTTTGGTTGCAGTATTGCAGTTTGAAATACTCCTTATGTTGCTGTTTACTTTGAACAGAAATTTACTGGCTTGTGCAGTGTGTTAAGTAGCAGCGAAATGTGCTGTCCTAATTGGCATGGGGTATTTCAGCTGATTCACCTGAGAAAATGGAAAGTGTTCCTCTTGGGACATGTGAAAGGAAATCAATGTCTCCTAAAATAGCATGCTGTGTTATTTTCCGTGGAGATACTAGGAGACAAGATGATAAACCTGTATATCTATGAATTATGAACTGAATCTGCCTTGTACATTTCAGCATGTGCAAAGACAATTCCAGGGATTACAAGGAATGTTTCTAGAACAGTTCTTTAAATTAATAGAAGTAGTGTATTTTAGTGAGTTTTAAAGGAATAGATGGGAGGGAGGTCAGTTCACATTTTGCTTTAGGGAGCTGAAGATGAAAACCTGTTGTGAAGGGTTGTGTCAGATTGCATGCTGTTGTAAGGGTCCATAAATTTGGAATTAGTTACAGTTTTCCTGAGTAGCACAGGAATGTTGACTACAAACAAAGTGATTTTAAGTGGTAAATGCTGTTGTGCTCTTCAATATCAGCAAAGAGTCTTGGACAGCAATTCAGTGGATAACTACTTCTGTGAGAAATGACAGCATGGTAGAAAAACTTTCTAAAATGGTTTAAAGCAGATTAGTTTGGGAAGTTGCAAGGTGAGTTCAAGTTCCACATGTGTTGCAAAGGGTTTCGGCTTCATAGGTTATTTATTGGAAGCATTAAATGACCTGCAGACCATAAAGCTTGTTTGTTTTTTTTTAAATAGGGTACTACCCTTCCTAAACTGGAGCCCAAATTTGCCAACTATGTTAAGAATTGCTTCAGGACGGAGGACCAGAAGGTAATGGAATTCATCAGAGCTTGATAAAGTATAGAAGCTTTTATAACCTGACTTAGGGATTCTTTTCCACTTCTTAATCTTTATAAGCTTTGGACTGTTTCAAAGGGTTACAAACCACAAGTAGTACTTAAGGTTAAATATATGGGAATGGTTTTAAGGGTTTAGTTGGCCAAGATGGGAAAGCTAATATTTTATTACATTTTTCCAGCTTTTATATGGTTGGTAAATTATGTCTTGCTTGCTAAACCCACAGAACTTTCCTTTTGGCACCATATTGGCTAAGGAAATGAGTTGTGGTTTCCCTTGCTGCTGAATTTGGCCACCTAGGCCAGTCTGGTGTTCAGACTTTGTCCCCTTTGTTGGGGAGGGTGTCTGGGAGGGGGAACTGTTTTGTGATGGAGATTGTGGCATTCTTGCTACATTCTCTCCCAGAATCAACTGAGCTCTTGAAAGAGCACATGCCAAAAGGTGGTATCAGGAAACAAGTTTCTGAATTGGTTATTACTAAACACAGACTAAGCTGAAAATATCTTCTTATATTTCCCTATCAATTCCCTCAAGTTAATTTTTTTGCAGTGACAGAATTGCTTATGCTTTCCTGCTTCCCTCAGTGGTTCAGTGTAAACTTGTCTGATAGACAAATTGATATGTTCCTGAAGGGGAATGTTAAAAAGCAGTCAGCCTCAGCTACTGGAGCTGCTGTTGCATTAGCCAGGGTAGGCAGAGTTCAGCCAGTATTTGCCTCACTGGTCCACACCCATCCTCTCACGCACCTTCACTGAATTCTTACTATTGTGACCAAGTGTGAGTAACAGTCTTCTAGCACAAGGACCTAATGCCATGCTTTCAACTTGATTTTCTCAGAAAGGAATGTACTTTGGTTACAATTTAAAGTCAGTATTTTATGAAAAGTGGAGATAGTAAACTAAAAATAATTTTTAAAAATGGATTTCAATTTCTAACTTTTTGTGTACACTTCCAGGTCATTCAAGCTCTCTGGCAGTGGAGACAGACTCTCTAAGAAAGGAACAGTTTAAACAGGTTGTTAAAATCTGCAGTCTTATTTCTGTAACCATTATTTGGCTGTTCTTTTTACAAATGCTGAAAGAGCTTTCTCTCCTGTGTCTGATAAATGTCATCCAGATTACCTTGCCAAGAATGTGTTGTCCAAAACGCCTGTTTAGTTTTTAAAGATGGGACTCCACCCTCAGCTTCATTTTAAGTATGTATGGAATGTTTTGATAAGGCATGGTGGTGGTCAGACAGATGGAAATGGTGGGGAGACTAAATGTATGTGGAAAAAAATAAAATTTAGTATTTTAATAAAGTACTATTGTTTCTTTTTCATGGATGAGTGGAGTCATACTGAGTCAAGAGATAATGGGCTTTAAAGTTTTCTGAGGAACTACATTTGAGTATTTTAGCTACTTCTCTTTACCAAGTACACATAAACTGTCCTCACGTGTTGTCATCTTCAAAAATAACTCCAGTTCCATGAGCTCTGGAGCTACTGAGCAGATGATTGGTGAGAAGACTAGAGTGGCAAGCGGTGCTTTATTCTCATCTGAAAGTGACCACTAATTATATAATTGCCTAAACCAGCCCTTCCTCCATCTCGGTTCCTGACCCGCTTCGCTGTGCTTTGGTTTATGGTTTCTGTCTTAACTACTGGGTTTATTGGGCCTGGAACTCCACTTGTAAAATGCAATACCTTTGATTTGGGGTTTGCTGGCTGTGCTGTTCCTCCGAAGAGCTGCAGAGTCTATGAGGTTGCTTCACATAATAACTCCTGTGAGGGTTTTGTGGAGAGAAGAATTTGATTCAATGCCGTTGGGTGTGCCTAGAGAGGGCTGAGTGAGTTCAGAGTGTGGATAAATTCCTGGGAATGCTGAGACTAATCTCCAGTAAATCCAAAAGCTTAGATGAGCAGGAGGTCCTCTCAGGTCCTCTGGCCTACACATGATGCTAAGGGCCAGAGTTAAAGTTTGGGCCGTTCTTACTACCTTTGTAGTAAAAACCTCAAAAGTTGTAAGGGCTTTCAGGTGAAGGGAAGCATGGATGTTGTGCCTTGAGGAGTCTCCTCCTCAAGGCTCCTGTCTCAATGCTGTGTAACTTCCAATGCTTGACTGTTCCATCTTGTATCCAGTAACTGCACTAATGGGATGGAGACGAAGAATACCTAGAAAACACTCAAAACAGTTGTATGGTAACTATTAAACTGCTTTAACCCTTCCTGTGTTTTGAGAATGAACACAAATGACTTGTGTTCTCACAGCAGGGAACCTCCTGAGAAAAGCAGGTTGAAGTTTCCCCACTTCAAGGACTTGGACACTTGGGTCTTGACAGCAGGTGGCTTTGCAAGACATGAACACACTGGGTTGTGTTGGTTGGGCATGGGATGTGTTCTACTGATCATTCTTTACCAGTTGTTTAGATAGGACATACCATTTGATTTGTAAATTTGCCACTGAATTTTTTTTTTCACATTTGCTATTTTAAAACCCTTTGTTCCTCTAGTTGAGATGCTGGGTGCAATGGAAAGCAGTGCAAATCTCCAGAAGCACATAGTTCTTTTAGGGAAAGCAAATCTAATTGAAGAAGCAAAATGGTGCAAGTCCTGTGTCAAAGATTCGTTTAAGCTTGAGTATAATTGCAGCATGTGAAATGGCAGAGGATAAGGGTTTGAAATGCCTGTTTTGGTGGGGTTATGTCAATAGATGATGTCATATGCACAAGTGAGAGCAGATTTCTCTGGTGAAATACAGCTAATGGTACAGACAGGCTTATTTAAGTAAAATTGCCCTCAATTTTGGCTGAAAGAAGTGAAAATTGTGCAGTAATTTCAGCAAGAGGCTTTCTAGCCAGTAAAAGATTCTGATTATTCAAGTTCTAAGAAAAGCCAAGGTGTTGTCTGTAGGTGACTGACCATAGGAGGTCTGGGGTGCAGCCTGCACACAAATGTTGCAGGGGGAAGGTGGAGCCTGCATGGGCAGCTCTGAAGGAAATCACTGCTGTGCTGGTGCCGAGGTATAACATAGGTCAAGGTGTTAGGCTGCTGTTGAATGTCATGAGGCATCATTGAAGCACCCTCATGACAAAAAATAATTTCAGTTGGCCCTGGTTAGATTCCCCACTTTTCTGCCAATTTATGGAGTAGTGAGGGATGGTCACTGCCCCACTTCTGGCTGTGGGGCCTTGTCCCTACCTCTGCTTTTCTGGTCACATCTCCAAACCCTGGCTTCTTTTGGGACTGGGCATCTGATGACTGCATGCAGCTGCGACCCCTTGGATAGCCACGTGCAGTTGCCATTTCTTTCACTTTGAACAGAGCCTCAAAGGTTGGTTTAAAAAAAAGCTCAGATGTGAAAATACCTGTTGAAAAGACAAATATCCGATGTGGGTTTTTGAGGAGTACTTCTCTTGACTTTGTAGAGTTGAAGCATGTTCTTGCCATGGTAATGATGGCAACAAAGCTGTAGTGTTTTGATAGCTGTGTTGAGGGTTCTAAGCCTCTGTAATCCTGAGGATGGCTTATTTGAGAACATGGAGCTCCACAGCCAAATGCATTGCTGTTTCCTCAAGCTATTATAGGAAAACAACTTGACTTCCTTCACATGATGGTAAAATGCCTCTCCAGGTAGCGGTGCCTTCACCTTTCCTTTGTATGTGAATTTCCCCTCATGTTGCCTTTCCTGTTGCAGAACCTGTCTGGGCTTTTTTCATGTTTCATTTGCTTCTGTGTTTCATTCCTTGTGAGCAAGTAGCTGGTGTCCCTCTGCATGGAAGAAAGGGGAGGCCACCCAGCTGAGTGGGTGTGTGCGACCATGCAGGGTTGCTGCAGACAGACTTGCTCTATATGGATCTATTTTGTCTCCAAGTCTCTGGTGTCTTGGCATCTCACTGCAGAAGAGGTGATAACAAGGACACTATCCTGGCTCTTGGTCTGTGCCTGATTCCTAGGGGTGCTCAAGTGTTTGTGGCTGCCCTAGGTCTGTCCTGAGGTTCTGTTTGCTCCTGTGATCCAGCAGACCTTCCCAAGTGGCTTTTTAGAGTCCAGGGGCTGTGATGAGGCTCTTACTTTGCATGTGGTCAGCAACTGGAGTATGGCTGGCAGGAGGGTGGGAGTGTATGTGGGCTGAGGTAATGGAAAACAGGGCCAGGATGGGTGGTGGTTCTGGGCTCCTTGCCACCCAGACAGTCCCTCAGGGGCTAAGTTCATGCTCCTACCCGGATACCCCAAGCCATGTCCTGTCTCTTTTGTGTGTGCCATTACTGACTAGCTGCCAAACTCTCTCAACTTTTCCTTCCCTCTCCCTGTGGAACCAGCACCTAGATCCTTATTCTCATCGCTGTTTTCCCAAAAGGGCATTAAAGACTGGATCCTACTTAGAAATACCAGAAAAAGCTGCAAAAGAATGGTGTGGTTTGGAGCTCATTGTTGGATGAAGCATAGTATCTTTATTCCTGCCCTTGGCTAGTGGGCAGTAGGTTCTGGCAAGCAGCAGCAAGTGCAGTTGGTTGTGTTGAGTGAGATTTGGAGGTTTTGTGATTTGATATTTAAGGATTGCTTTATCTGAGCCTGGTTCTCAATGAGAACAAGGAGAGCTGAGCATGTTTGATGGGGTGCAGGAGAAGTGATGCTGGACTTGCAGGTGTGCCTGAAGGGGCCTCACTTGTCCTCCTGTTTGCAGGTAGCACAGGGAATACCCTGCTGACTGCTCGCTGGTGTACCTGTATGGACACTTTTGGGAACAATTCTGTGTGTTGTTGGATTAGCTCTTCAGTGGCTGGCTTTTAGATTGTCTTACATAAATGGGTTTTAAGCAGTGGCTAATTGGGTCCAAGCAAATCAATCAAATATATGAAATGTTAATTAAGATGTGTGCTGTGGGGACCACATGTATGGCCTGTGTCCAGTTGTATGAAGATGACTTTTTCTCTTCTTTCTTCAAAAACTTCTCTTCTTCCACCACTTCTGTCCTCTCTCCCTGACCAAGCTATAAGAGCCTCTATGGGAAAAGGATCCTGGGAGAAAACAAGCAAGAAAGGGCAATGAATAAAAGAAAGGTAAAAAGGGTGGCCAAGGGTCAAAAGTGAGAATAGGAAAAGTGAAGATCCTGGGAGGGATGCCCAGCAGGGCACCTCTGACAGTGCCCATCCACACTGAGCTGGCTGTGCCAGCGCCGTGTGCTGCTGTCCAGAGCCTTGTCCAGAACAAGGGCATGGCCACCGCCCTGCTTGAACTGCAAATGGCAAAGAGAGGGAAACAGAGCTAGGCCATCAGGGATGCTGATGCATCTGATTCACCTCAAGTGATTGGTCTATGCTGGTACTAGACACAGTCTTAGTTTTAATTGAAGACAATTTTGTTAGAAGGGTCCTGCAGTCTTACTCAACCAATTGCTGAGGCCTGAAGCCTGCTGAGCCCCATCCAATTCTGTTGACTTACTGTATTTAAGAGACAGCAGTTTCTCTTGCCTGTTTTCAAATTAAGCCTTAGGTTTTACATTGGTTTTGTTTTTTTTAAATGAATAATAATTGCAGGGAAAGTTGAAGGTGTATTGTAGCTGTTGAGCAGCCACCTTTATGAAACTTTTCCCACTGCCCCTTACATTTGTCCTGAAGCTTGTAATTGTGCTCTTTTCCCAGGAATGGCCTTGATGAAAGGCTCCTAGCAGCCCTTATCATGCTATTTTGAGGCAGTGAATGTTGTCTGGGCACTGCTTCTAATGGTGTTAAGCTGTTCCCTGGGTGTAAATGTGTGTTAGGACACCCACAAGAGTGCACAGCTACAGCTAATGAGTAAAGCTTTCAATTTAATAATAAGGCCACCTCTGGTGTTTAGAACATTCTCGCCTGCTCCTTAAATATTTTCACCATCCTTTCAAGCCTTTCCTTCCAATCTTCTACATGGAAAATCGATTTTAACTAAATGGCTATAGCTAAGGGCAGTAACATATCATGGGATCACTATAAGGCAGGGCACCCCGCCAGTCCTTGTGATCTCCACAGAGCACGGACATTGGGGGATCTTGGCTTCATTTTTAGGGTCTTGAATTAGGAGAGATGCTTCTACTTGTTCCCTCTAGCTTCATGGTTCTTAATATTTCTTTCCAACTCCTTCCCAGTTCTACATCTTGCCACAACCTTCTTGCTTAGTCCTTCACTGCTCTTCAGACTTTTCAGTCTTACGATCCTTTTCAGTTCCTCCTCCAGTCTTTCCTAGCCACTGCTGTTGGAGCAGCATGGCCCTTCCCTGGCCTCTAGGAAAATCCTGGACATCATTGCAAGCATGGTGCTCCTGCATGAATCTGTCCCCTTTCTGGGTTGCTTGGCAATGTCCCTGAGAACCCAGCTGTGACTGGTGCCATCATTGTGGCTGTGGTGAAGAATGCTGATTAAAGTCCTGCTGCTGTACATCTGAGTGTGTGGGTGGAGCTCTGCTTGTAGGAGACACTTGTGTGTGTCCCAGGAGAATGGGACTTCCAGAGATGTCTCTTTACTGGTCTGTGACTTTGCTTTTCCAGAAGAATGCCGTGTTCCAATTTACATCTGTGTAAATCCACCATATGTTTTTTAATTCCTCTCTGATATAAAGTATGACTACAGTTCCTCTTCAGAAAGATCAGTAGAAACATAGGTTTTCCAGCATTGTTTTCAGAAACTCCTGTCTCACTGCCCACCCTGAGTTCCTTCAGGGTCACTCACTCGCTTGTGCCACCACTGAGGACAGTGACAGAGGGCATTGAGCAGTGCGTGAGGTCACCAGTCAGTGCCTGCATCAGCTGTGAACTGCCCCTGCAGTGGCACTGCCAGCTGTGGGGACATAAGTGGTCATGCACGTGTGAGATCCTGCCCTGAGCCAGCAGCTGGGGCAGATGGTGGGAGCCCAGCGTGGTGGTGTGGGGAGGGATCAGTCATCCCACAGACAGGGCTTAAGATGGTGACTTGCTGGAGACAGCTCAGTTCAGGAGACTTCAGTCAAAGAGGTTTATGTTTAAGAGCTGTTGAGCTGAAAAGCTCCAAGTTAAGGAAATATTAAGTTTTGAAGCTTAACAGCTTGTGTTTTTTTTTGTTTTTTTTTTTTTTTTTAGGAAAGAGTGAAACCATAGAGGAATATAAATCCAAGGAGCCAAGCCCTAGGATTAAATGTAGTGCAAAGGTTGAAAAGTGGAATTTCTCACTGGTTTGTGTAGGGTGGTCTGCAGAGGTTGGTTTGTTCTTGTCTCTATTCAGAAGCATTCTAGCAGCTGCCACGTGCTTTCAGAGGGGAGCTGCAGTGCTCCTGGGCACTGGGATCAAGGATAGCCCATGTGTGTCTACCCTGTGCCAGACACTGGAGCAAGGTGGCTGGGCTGGGGGACATAGAGTGGGGCCAGGCTCTGGCTGAGGGGCCCTGGGCACTGGAGAGGGGCTGGATACCCAGGAGAGCTGGGTATTGAACCAACCCAATGGCCTGCCCTTTAGCTTGAGATGTCCATCATTGTCAGGGATTTCATCTGCCTCTTTGTTCTCCTGATAAAGTACTGGGATTTGTTTATGAGTATGCTGGAGCTTTTAGAGGAATTTGAAGTTTCAGTCCCCAATTCCCGTTGAAATCCGAGGGGGTGTTCTAGTGGAGTAAAACCTTTGTAAACTCTGAAACCCTGCTTGCTGAATAATTCCCTCCTTTCTTGGGTTTCTTTTCTCTTATAAAGTAATGATACACATCAGAATAAGGCTGCAGCATGCTGGGTTCTCCCTCTGCAAGGGGCCATGATACATCCCTGTGGTCAAGAGCTGGACGGGATGCTTTCATTGCCTCTGTTCCCAAGAAGCTGAGGCTGTGATGGCTGAATCCAAGTCCTGATTGTTCTTCACCATGTTCTTTCTGCAAGACTGTGCCTGAATGTGGTGGAGCTGAGACTGAAGTCCTGTCCTGGACAGTTCAGGATTGTTTTGAGGTGGCTCTTCTGTCAAATGGCAGTAACTGCAAAGCATCCTCTCCTTCCCTGAGTGCCCAGACTATGCGTCAGAAGCATTCCTTACCTTGGCATGAAGTTGTCTTTTTGTGTGTAAACTGGATGAAGACACAACATACACCCCAGTCAGTCTGAAAGTTGTCTTTCCTTTTACCAAGGCTTCCAAATTCAGAAAACCTCTTCAGCTGGATTTTCTGTAAGGAAAATTTTGGTTATAGGAACAACCTTCCAGGCTGGAGATGCAGATGACAGGAGCAAAGCACACATGGATTTGCTCACCAGCAGCAGGGCTGGGATGTAGAGCTGAACTTGGTCTTTGTACATCAGCCCAGGTTTTTAATTTTAATTTAAATCTTGTTGTGCCAGATGCAGTGGGGCCAGATCCCAGCTGTTCCTGCTGGCTTCTCTTTCACATTCCAAAGGGGTGTCTGGGGTGGGAAGGCTTCCCACTCAAGCATGCTCCTAAGTCCTTGGCCCCACTGAATGGGCTCCATGCTCCTCAGGAGATATGGACAAATGGAGCAGGGTGAGGGAAGCTCATTTCACTGGGGTCACCTTCACTGCCCTGCAAGTAAAAGGTCAGGATGCTCAGACTGATTTGAGCTGCTGAAGGGCAGTCACTAATCCAATAAGTCACCAGGGCACTGTAGGACACAGCCTATTCAGGCATTTGCAAGGGTGAGTGGAAGGCAGTAACCTCAGGAGCTTCCAAGACATCCTGTAGTGCATGGTCTTACCTGGCCCTGTCTTGCTTTATAAAGTATTGAGAATATCAGGCTCTCAGGAACGTGCTGTGCCAGCCTTCACACCCTGAGTGTGCTGTAAGAAAAATAAATGGCCTTAAAGGTTTTCCAGTGGGCATTGGCTGCTCTGGATGGATTTGTACTGGGAATCTGATCACACAGGAGCCTTTAGCAGTGGAGCAACAGGTCTGGGTGTGGAGCTTTTAATATTAGATATATATATATATACACACACACACTCATATATTTATAACAGCGCGTCACTAAATTATATATTCTATTTTTTCAGAGACACATATTAGCTGCCTCTTCTCTATTCTGTGCCCCATCTGTGTTGTTCAAGACTGGTAGTCTGAGATTCACGCAATATTGGTATTATTCTCCAGGTAATTATTTGGATATTGAAGATTAAGGGATTTTGCCAGACTACTGAGGCACAAAGAATGGATCTGTTTTAAATACAGAACTCGTGTGATTACAATTGAAATAATTGAAAGAAGAAAACCCTCATGTGCTCTCTTTAAAACAACCCATGTGTTTGCCCTGGCAGTTCTTGCTGTTTGAGGTGTCCAGGTGTTTCTGGCCTGTGTGGATCCAAGTCCTTTGGACCATGGCTGTGGGGGCAGCTGTGCTGCCAGTACATGGCTTCTCAGCATGGTCTGGGCCAGTGTCACCTGGGATGAGTTTTTCCACGTGTAACTCACAGCTCTTGTATTTGCCATAATTTTACCTGCTCTTGGGACAATTAAAATGATAAATGTTAGCAGCAGCTTCACAGATTTCTTTTCTAGCTGTTCTGCTTTCAGCCAGGTGCAGCAGCTCTGGGCTGGCTCAGGTGTCGTACAGAGTCATCAGTTGCTATCTGAGGAGCCTTTTCTTGGAGGCAGATGATGGGGCTGCCATGGTGAAAAGCCTGAGGAGCAGTGAAAGCTCATGCCCACAGATGACTGTGAGGGTTTTAGAGGAGTTTCTGGCTTTGCAGACCTCTGGTGTGCATGAGGCAGCAGATACTGGACTTAGCAAGGTGAGGGGCTGGTGCATGTGGAAATTCTGGGCATGACCTTGTGCTGTGGGTACCTTTCCTGTGGAACTGAGCAGCACCTACTAGCATAAGATAGCATAGGCTGGGCTTCTGTCACCCAAACTGCTTCCAAGAAATGAGGTATTGGTGATGATTAGGGATATATTTTGACATCTAAGCTAAATACTGTGATCTTTTGAGTCCCCAGATTCTGTATTGTTCCTGTGTAGGCATCTCGGTGAGCTCAGCTTGTAGGGCTCAGGATGGTGGCTCTGATGTTCTTAGCCATATGTGAAAACAGCTTTCAGCTGTGGCAAGGTACTGTGGGACTGCTGGGACAGGGATGCATGGGGCCTCTGATGTTGGTGACATCAGTAATAGACAGCAGTTTGGGTTTGTTTGGTTTTTTTTAAACTTGCAGATCCATAAGAAGAGAAGTGTGAAGTCTGTTAGAAACATCACAGACATGTGTTAGTGCTGGAGGACTTATAGGGTCTTGCTTTGATCACTGTTTTAAAACTTAATGTTTTCTGTGCCTCTTGGGCCTGAAACTATGGGCCGAAAAACCCTGTGACTTGATACCTGAAGGCTCCCCAGTGATGAACTCCAGAGATTAAAGATGCTGCTTGATTTGTGGCTGAGAGTGCTGGGGGAGCAAGCACCTCGGTCCCTGCAGAGGTGGGAGCAGCTGGGCCTGACACGCTGCACTGATGCACGCTGTTATTTGAGTGGAGAATTTGGAAAGCTCAGAGTTCTGAGCTATGGTTATGTTCTCACTTAATAAGGTGTTAACTGACGTTGGGTGCTCTTTGGAGATTTCGGCTATGTGTGGAGGTTAACGGTTCCTGGCATCTTGTCTGCTATAAACGAGCTTTCAGACAAGAGGAAAGAGTTACCACACGCTATCAGCGTGTGAATTTTTTTCCTTAACCTATAGCAGACCCCCAAACGAACCAGAAAACTCCCCAAAGCTGAGACGCAGGAAGCCTCTGTGCTCTTCCCGGGGCTGCGGGCGGTGCGGGGCGGCGGAGTGGCCGCTGGAGGGCAGGCGCGCCGTGCGGAGCGGCGCAGGCAGCGCCGGCAGCCCGGCGCTCTGACCCCGCCGGCCGCGTCCCGCCGGGAGCGGGGCCGGGCCCATGGACCGGGCGCCCGTGGCTGTCCCGGCCCGCGAGGGGCCGCTCCGGGGCTGCCGGGCCCCGCTGCCGCCCGCCCGGGGCTCGGCGGGCACGGGACGCGCTCCTGCCCCGCCGGAGGTAAGGGCGCACCGGACCCCGGGCAGCCGCGGCCACACGTGTCGGTGGAACGGGGCAGCGGCCGCTGTGCCGGGCGTTCCGAGCCCCTCGCGTCCCAGGCGAGCAGCGGTGCCGCCCGCTCGGTCGGGCCGGGGAGGGCTCGGGGAGCCCGACCCCTTCCCTCATTTATTCTGTAAAAATCGCTTCCCCGGCCGGCGCTGCCCGCGGCCGGGAGCTGCCCCCTCCGCGCAGGCGGTGCCAACCCCGGGTCCGCCCGGACGGGTCCCGCCTCCCGCTCCGCGCCCCGCGCATCGCTATGCCGCCCGCCCGGAGCGCGCAGCGCGCCGCGGGGTGCGGAGCGGAGCCCGGAGCGGGGCGCGGCGGCGGCCGAGAGGCTCCATCCGCCCGGCGGGGCTGGCCCGGCCCGGGGGGACGCGGGGGGGCACTTGCTGATGATCGGAAGTTACTGACAATAAGCACCTTCATCCCCCCCAAAGGCGGAGAGAGGGAGAGGAGGAGGAGAGACAGGGGGAGAGGAGAGCTGATGCCTGACGAGTCACTCGGCGGAGGCAGAGCGGGCGGTACCACAACTTCCCGGCGGCGCGGAGCGACGCGGAGCAGCGCGGCGCGGATCGGAGCTCGCCGGCCGGATCGCTCCCATGTCAGCGCGGCGGCGGGGGACTGCGCTCCGCTAGCGACCAGCCGCCGGCCAACCCACTTCTCGCCCAGCGATGTATTATTCACTGCTCTCAGCCTGCACTTGCCTGTAAGGATTATGGCATATTTCTATTTTTTTTTTTTTTTTAATTTTTCAAAATATTTTAATTTTTTTTAAACTTTCATTCTGGTGGCTCCGGTTGCATTTTCCTTGCAGCCAAGTGGTAATGGGGACCTGAGCCTTTTTATAAGCAGAGCATCGCTCTGAGCCCTTTAAAAAATTTCAAACAAAAACAAAGAAAAAAAAAAATCGACTTTAAACATTCTACCGCACCATTTGATCTTTTGTTGCCTTTTTTTTTTTTCTCCTCTCCAGATGTTTACATTTCCTGCTGCTGTGCTTTCAGGTACAGGTACGTGTCCTTTCTGTCCTCTCTCGCTTTTGGTTGTAAAATAGAAACAAAGGCGGCATGCTGACCTCGAGTGCCAGACGGGTTTGGCTGGGGCTTTCACTTGTTTCCCTCTAGTTTTTATAGCTGTGTTAAACCGAGCCCCGCACCAGATGCTGGAGTGTCACTTGCCGTGGACAGGGGCTTTCCTTGTGCTCAGCTCCACCAGTTCCGTGCTCGGTTGTGCTCGGCCGCCGGTGCGGACAGGGGTGCAGCCGGTGCGCCGGTAGCCTGCCGTAGCGGGATCCTCTGGAGTGCATTAGTCTGGCTAATGATGTGAGAGGGAGTGCTGGACTCTCCTTGCGCAACGTTGATTGATGCACTTGCCTTGGAAGGGCAGGCGCTCTCCTGCTCGCCCTTTTTTCCCTTTCTTTCCCCCCCCCCCGCTTTTTTTTTTTTTTTTTTTTTTTTTTTTTTTTTTTTTTTTTTTTTTTCCCTCTTCGGGAACTCACTCCCAAAAACCGATGCTTTGAAAAACACAAGTTTTCGTAGCCAAGAAGGAGGCTGCCTGCTCCCTCCTCATTATTCAGTAGAACGCCGTCCAAGTCAACTCCAGCCTTTGATCCTGCCTCAGCAGGAATGAGGCCGTTGGAGGAACACCCTGAGCGAAGCTCTGCAGCCCAGGTGCCCGCGGGATGGGGATGGCAGCTGCCCCCTGGCCACGCGCCCCACTGCCACAGGGATTTTAGCTGGGCATCCTGGAGCAGACCCTCCTGCGGGGCCGGGCAGAGCAGGTGCCACTTCTCCGATGGCTCCAGCCACCCTCCCGCCGGGGCTGGGGGACACTTGTGCCACAGTTGGCCCTGAGTTATGCTTTGGCCGGGATTGCACCTGCTCACCCTCCCCACATCCCCAACGGCAGCATGGGGTGTCCTGAATGAACACAGTCTTGGAGGGGGCTCCATCCCTCTGGCCAAGCTAAAACCTGAACCAGCCCCATCCGCTGCTCTTCCGCTCATCCAGAAAATCTCCGATCACATTTTTTTCCTCATCCCCTCCAAAAACTGCAGCTCGAACCCGACACCAGCAGAGCCTCCCCAGCAGGAGAGGATCCGCAGCTGTAAATTACCCTGTGGCTGGAAGATGTTTGCTCTGTTTCCCTGGTGCGTGTTTTTTTCAGCCGAGGAATCACAGGCTGCGCAGGGCTCGCAGCGCCGGAACCCTTTGCAGCGGGGAGAGGTTTTTTTGCGCTTGTGCGGTAACTGAAATTAATCAGCCCTCCAGCCCCCTTCCTCTCCCCCTCCCTTCGGTGCTTTTAGTGAATCAGAAAAAGTTTGGCTGACTGCCTGGAAAGCACTTGCTAAAATCTGATCTCTTACTTCAGCAGCCTTAAAACAAAGTTATTGGCATTTATACAGTTGGAGCTTGCAGGCTTCCAAAGCAATAAAATAATAAAAAAAAAAAGGAAAAAAAAGAAGAAAGCTCTGTGCTCTGGTGCTATTAGAACCATACTTGCTCCTTTTTGTGCTGATTTTGCAGCATTTTGGGGGCTGAGAGGTGGGATGGCTGCGCTGGGTTCTGTGGAAGTGTCCTGGCTGCAGTTGGAGGGGTAGGGGAGCTCGCTGGGTGTCACACGCAGAGCGGAGCTCCTTCGGCGATTGGTGTGGGGAGCCAAAACATTAGATTAGTCATACTCGAGGGCCTTTGAGTGAGTGTTTACAGTATTAATGGTAGATGAAAAGATGTGAATGCTGTAAGTTTTTATTGCCCATTTTGTTACACTTTCTTTCTGGATTTATTCATGGGATTATATGTTTTGAACCTGAATGGGAGCAAGGGATTATAGGATTTCTTTAATAATGATCAGTTTGGGTAGGAGTTAGCCTTTGGTGAACTGGAGCAAACTAATGTATCACTGAGGTTTAATATTTATTTAATCTAAAGGAAGTTGTTTAGTTTTGCTTAAAGGGCTCTATGTCGTATTGGGGAGATTTAAGAGCTCCTGAAGTGGATTATATTCTAAGGCTGCCTTTCGCCTGCGTTCAAGCCATGATCCTCAGCTTGTCCTGTGTGCTGGTCTTAGAATTATCTGCTCTGCTTCTGCCTGGTACCTACGGTTCTGTGTGCAGAGGCAGAAATCCCTCCAGCATGTGTGGGACTGGAGGGAATCTGGGACAAAACCCCATGGTTTGGGTATGCTCTGTGTGTTCAGGTGACTCCTTGTGTATGAGGGCTGTGGTGCATTGATACGTGAGCTGCAGCAGTTCTGTGCTGGGGGCTCGGCTCTGGCCAAAAGCTTTTTCATAGACCCCAAGGCCACCCTGCAGCTGCCAGTGGGTAACGGGGCAGGTGTAGCATCTCCTGTGGGCAGGTTATGGCAGCACTGGGAGGTGTTCCCCAGCCCTCACCACAGGGAGGTCGGAAGGTTGCAAGTTTCCAGGAGCAGGATTTAGACCCCCGGATGAGTCAGATTCCTCCAGGACTTTGCAATCGTGTAACATTTCCACCAAGGAGCACAGGGACTAACACATGGTGGGGCAGAGGGGAGCACTGCTGAAGTGTAGGTGCAGCACAGCCATGGGAACGGCCCTGGGCCTCACAGGGCTGCCTGTCCCTGGAGGGACTGTCACCAGTCCCTTCCCCCACAACAGCAATGCCACTGTCTTGTTTTATTCTCTTGCCTCTTAGGAAGTCCCTCTGATGCTTGGGGTTGCTGCAGTTCCAAAGCAGGGACACTGGATACCCTTGCAGACCCTGGAGACATTAATTTATTTATGCAGGTTGTTCTTAGGGATGCCCTTTCGCTGATGGTTACTAAACTCTCCCTCTACCACATGTCTTTAGCATTCTCCTACCTTTTCACACTTCCAGGAGCAATTTCTCTTCCGTGTGCTTTTTCGTTCTGTATGTCCCAGAGTGGTTTTGGGTTTGCCTTTGGAGTCAATCTCTGCTCTTCAAGCAGGTGAGAAACCCCAGAAGCACCTTGCAGTGCTGGAGGGGATTTCCCATGCTGTGCTGGCTCTGGCTACACCAGTAACCCTGAGGATAACAAATTTGGGGACATTGGACCCTTTGCCAGGGCAGGTGGGGGCTGGAGGCAGCTTCAGTGTAAGTTGAGCAGTAGGATCTGAAGTTCTGAGTGCTGTCCTGGTTTGCAAGAACTTCCAGCTCTTCTGTCCCTAAGCCACCTTGAGTGCTTGGCCAGGCAGCGCACGGGGTGATGCCGGTGTGGGCTCCCCTGGCCGTGCTGCAGAGCAGAGGGTGGTCCTGCTTCAGCCTCTTCCCTGCCTGATAAACCTCGCCGTGGTCTCCTACATGGAGTGCATCTGTCTTAGATTATGAAGAGGTCCCTGATAGGGCCAAATCCTTTGCTTTTATGGCTCTTGTAGGTTAAGATCCAGCTTTGGAATCTCATCCAGAAGCAAACAGGTCAGAGGAACGCATAAGGCAGCACTGGGCTATTTTCACATCTGCTGGTGTTGTGTAAGAGGAAGGCTGCTGTGCACCATGCCAATAGCAACTTATGTTTCTCCTAAGCTCCTGTGCAGTGACAGACAGTTATTGTTTGGGGCTTTGTAAAGTGAGACACGGAGAAGTGTTGCTTCCACACGTTCAGTGAGCCAGATCCTGCGGTCTGGCAAAGCCACATGCAGCACATGTCAAAGGCGTGAGCCTGCTGAGAAGCTCCCTCCCCTCTCCCTTCCTGCTGCTTCATAGCTGTCCTCCCTGGGACAAGCACGACTAGTGGTGAGTGCCACCAACTGGCTCTGGGGATTCACTGTGGAGAAGCCAAAGGAGGTCCTGGTCTCAGCCCACTCAGCTCAGCTTGCCTGGCCACTCTTTCTGTAGATGTGCAGCCGTTGTAGAGCCACAGCTCCCTGCCTGCCCTGCCCTTGCCCTCCTGGTGACAGCACCAAAGGCAGGGTGCTAGACTGCAAGTCACCAACAAGGTTATTCTCATGTCTCCCCTTGTTGCAGATGGGCACCCACCTGCCTTTGTCCTCCATGGGTGGCACAATGTCTGTCTTGAGGTGGTGCCAAGGCTGCGTGTGCTACCAGGGATGGAGCTTTGGGCATCCCCACATTGCTTCTGAAGTGCTGTGGGATGGGGCAGGTGGTGCCTCCGTGGGCTGCTCCCTCCTCATGATCAAACCCCTCGTGCCAAGACTCGATGGGGCCCAGAGCCCCCCAGGCTGGGTGATCCTGTGCCGGCCCACTCTGCTCAGCCTGGATTGGGAACACCATGTCTTTGGCACAACATCCCTGTGCCAGCACCTGCCTCCTGCTCCACAAGGGTGGAGAAGTCATGCTGAGAAGGACAGAATATGGCAAATGCGGCCTGTGAAAGACTGGGCAGCTCTCTCTTGATTTTTCGGATTGCACCTGCCTTGATTACTAGGCAGTGTGAAGACCAGAGAAACTGCAAAGCCAAAGTTAGCGAGCAAAGCCAAAGCTAACGAGCCGAGGAGCTCAGTGATGTGGAAGTGCATGGCCCCATCATGGACTGGAGTTGATGGGATGGTCCCTGGCTCTGGCTCCATGCTGTGCTGGTCTCCTGGTGGTAGATGCAGTTCCTGATGGTGTGGCTCTGCTGGCCTGCATCCTTCAGGGGCAGGGTCCTGTTGCACATGAAATAATTTGTTCCAGTTTCAAAAGCCCTTGCTCTCCAGGAAACAACCATGTGGCTTGCCACAAGGAATTTTTATTCCCTGCTGCTGACTCGTTGCACCAGACGATGGAGTGTTGTGTCCTGAAGCTGCCCTGTGTATCCTGCTTCTGCCTCTTGAACTTTGGAGAGCTTGGATTTGTGCAGGAAGAGGATACACTTTGGAGCAGTTGCCTGGGTTGGAGCAGGGAAGCTGCTTGGCAGTGGGCTGATGTGTTCTGGGAGAGTGCATGGGAGAGGTGAGACTCAGCTTAGCTCAGGTGAGTGTAGGTGTGGGTCTTGCTCTCATACAGATGGGGATGTGCAGGCTGTGTCCCACCAGCAGCTCTTGGCTGCCTGCCCTGGGTGCACCATGCCTTTGCTTCTCACTGAAGGTCCCCAGCCCTTCAGAGCACTGTAAAAGATTCTCTGCCACAACGATCCCTCAAAGATATTTAGCAGGAAGATTTGCAAAGCTGTTTCCAGATTCTCACCCAGCAAGGCTGACACTAACATGAGTGTTTTAGGGCTTGGTTTTCTGGGCGTGCTGTGGCAGTGGGCAGCAGAGGAGAGTTGCTTGGGGACTTCACTCTGCACCCCTCTGTGAATGCAGTTTGCTTTTCCAAAGCTCCAGAGGTGTGTGAGGTGCTTCAGAGGAATAGAAATGGACATGGGCATAGTTGAGGAGAATGTCTAGAAGAACACTGTGAGTTTCAGATTTTAGTTTGATGTAGTGTGGTGGTTGTATTGTATTTTGGTTTTGCTTTCCTTATTGCACCTGACAAGTACAAGACTGGATGAAGATGAGGGCTGGGAGGTTTGGAGCAGTGTGGGATTCTGAGTGGTGTGGGGTTTGAGAGGTGCTGGGTTTGGAGTGAAGTGGGATTCACAGGAGGAATTCCTGCTCAAACTCAGAATTAGTTTTTGCTTATAGAGCAGCTTGGCTGTAGCATACCAAGGTGGGAGAAAAAAGCAGAATGGGCAAAGGGTGGCACTGCCTGAGCTCTGTGAGTGTGGCTGGCATGTGGAGTGCAGCTGGTGGTGGGAGTGACTGAGGAGGGTTGCAAGAGGCTCAAGGAGGATGAGCAGCACTGGGGTGCTTGGGCAGCCACACTGAATATTTGATTTTGATGTAAGCTGATAGCACTGAGCTAGTCATCTGGGCCAGTGGGTATCATCCTCTGTTTTGGGAAGCTGAGCTCAAGAGAGAAACTCCCCTGGGACCAAAAATCTTTACTTTTTTTTTTCTATAAAGCTACTTCCCAGATCCTTGGCAGTATTTTTGTCTCCCTTTCCTTATGACTCTGTTTTGCCCTCTTCTGCCTTGAAGAGCTGCTTTTGCTTTGTTTTTCCACAGATTTGGATACTTTATTACAATAAGCGCAGGTGAAAAATGTGTTCATGGAAGGTGATTTAAAAAGGGAAAAGAGGAATGACTGCTCTTGGTGCCTGGACAGGGATGAGGATACCTGCTGCCAGGGTCCCTGCCCAGGGTCTGTGAGCTGCTCTGGCCCTGGGAAGGGCCCTGGGTGGGTTGTGCTGGGGGAGTTGGGAGCCCTGGGCCCAGAGAGGCACCTAAATGTGCTCCTGCCTGTGAGATGCTCTGCTGCAGGGCACAGCCTTCTTGTGCTCTGATACTGAGACCGGGGGGCTTCCACCTGCCATGCCTGCCCTGGCAGGTCCAGACATTATTGTTTTTCTTTCTTTCCCTGTTTTTTTTTTTTTTTTTTTTTGTGTTTTGATCCCCTTCTGTGCCATAACAGCAGGTACAAGCAGAAATTATGTGGGGCTGTGCAATGTGCTGCCTACCTGGCATGTTTCCTCTGTGTCCTGATACCTCTCCAGGTTGTCCGTGGAGGATTAGGCATCCGGCGAAGCAGCTGGAAGGAAAGTAAGAAAAAAACCCCAAAATATAAAAGACTGTCTGGCTCTGCCAAAGAATTTTCCTATTGCCATTCAGCAGCCTCGCTATAGCATGAAGAGAAAGAAAGGGGAACAGAGAGGAAGGAGGAGGCTTAGTCTGTCATGGTCTGTGTGTTTCCCTTTGTGCTACCTCTTCACAGCCCCAGGGGCTGCGGTGGGTGGGAGCCGAAGTGCCAATCTTCCCCCTTCAGGGCCTGGGTTGTGGGTCTGTGCCCCTGATGCTTCCATCTGGGGCTGGTTCCCTGGGCAGTGCTTCCTCAGCCCCCTGCCTGCTCTGCCCACACAAACAGCTGTATTTCAGGCTGAACCACAGGCAGTGCTGTCCATGCAGTGACAGCACGTCCTCCCCTTTGTCAGGCTCTGCTCACACCCTGCTCCCTGTGTTTGCTTTTTCATGGAGCTACTGCCTTGGTTCTGCCCTGGCCGGGAGAGCCAGAACGCTTTCAACCTCTGGAGCTCAGGGTGCAGAACAGCTCTGATGATCTCCTGCATGTGGCTCCTGCAGGGCCGGTGCTGCTCTGGCTTGGGGGGCTGGAGTTGGGGTGGTGCTGCCGAGTTTGCTGCTGATGCTGCCAGAGGTCAGCGTTGCGTGGGAGGAGAGGGGAACATCTGAGCTGTGGCATTGGTGTACAAGGCCTCAAGTTGTGCCAGGGAAGGTTTAGACAGAATATAAGAAAAATTTATTCAACAACAGTGTTGTCAAGACTGGAAGAGTGGAGTCACCATCTCTAGAAGTGTTCAAAAGATGTGTGGATGTGGCAGTCAGACACATGGTTTAGCTGTGGGCTTGGCAGTGCTGGGTTAACAGGTGGATCTTTGAGGATTTTTCCAACCTAAATGATTCTGTGATAAGAAGTGGGCAGTGGGGAATGGCCCAGCACATCCTGCTCACTGTTGTGTGGCTGGTGATGACAGGAGATGGGGCAGAGTCCAGCCCGTGGGCTCACCCACGCTGAGATAGAAGCAGGGGCAGGCTGGGGATGCTGGCCCTTTCCCCAGGCAGAGCCAGAGCCCCTGTGGTGGCCAGGCTGAGGGGCTGGATCAGGAAACAATGAGGGACTGCCACCGAGGGGGAGCAGCGTGGCCAGGGGCCCAGTGTGCCCTGTGATTCCTCCGTTCATCTTTTAAAATCTGAATGGATGGATGCTAAACTTTGGTGAAGGTCCCAGAGAAGTGCATATTGCATGGATACAAATGTCAGGATGTAGCAATTAATAATGGATTGCTCTTCCTAGCAGGTATACCCAGCACTCTTATTCCTCCCAGTCCCCTTTTTCTCCTGCTTCATATTTCAAATCCCTTTTTTCCTGCTACAATACTATCTTTGGCATAATTTTGAAGGACAGCTTGTTAAAAAGATTTTGTATCTTTTGGAATACCCTGAGTTGCTCTTGCACAGAAATCCAGAACTAACAGGGAGCAGTGGTGAGCCTAATCAATGACTGTGTAGTGTGTGTGCTGGGTGTCTGTGGACATGGCTGCTGGGATGGGAAGCTCTGAGAATATAAATTAGAAAGTGGTGTTAAGGACATTTTTGATAGAAGGGCGTTTTGCTGGTTGTCTGATGCATTTTATCTGTTTGAGGAGACGGGTGGTCTGGAAAGCTGGCAGTGCTGTAACCACAGGGATTGGGGTCACTTCCTTCCTGTCCCACCCTGGGTGATCTCCTCATGGTGCAGCTGCATCACTTCTCCCGTTGGAGTGTTGGGCACAATCCTGGTCAGATAATCATATTTATTTTCGCAAGCTGAATTCAAACCATAGGTGGAATTCGACTGGGTTGTAGGAATGTAGGAACAAACAGTGAGTGGAGTGTGTGCTCCATTTCCAGCTACGTTCTCCAGCTCTAACATGAAGCTGCTTTTGACTCCCTCACTCTCCCAGGCTGAAGGTTGCGATCTCATATGAGCAGCCTCAGTCCCTGGGTGTGAGGCTGCACTGTAGGACTGCACAGGGCAGTGCAGTATTGATTATCTGTACAATAAATTATGATGTATGTCGTGCAGGTTTCTGACCCTGTGGTCACGACCTTGCGGTGATTGGGGAGAGTCCTGGCCAGCTGAGATCAGAGCAGCAAGCAGCCCCCAGCAATCGATGGGAAAGCAGCATCTCTGCTGCAGGGACAGTGCTGGGTGCTGCGTGCACATGGCACCTTTGTCCCGAGGAGCAGGCAGTGCTGTACACTTCTCCTGGAATTAAACCTGGAACTCTGTGTTGGGAGCTGGGCTGTGCCAGCCTGACCCCAGGCTGTGGGGGTGGCAGGGACTCTCTGTGTTTCCATTTGGGTTCTCAAAGCTGGAACATCTCAGGCTGGAAGGGAGGAGTGAGGGCAGCTCTGACCAGCACAGAGAGTCTGCCCTGCTCAGCACAGAACCAGACTGGTTTGGGTTGGGAGGGACCTTAAAGCCCGTCTTGTCCCACCCCCTGCCATGGGCAGGGACACCTTCCCCTATCCCCAGTTGCTCCAAGCCCCATCCAGCCTGGCCTTGGACACTTCCAGGGATGAAGCATTCCTGAGGCTGCCAGAGCTCCAGAAGCGTTTGGACAGTGCTCCCAGAGATGCACAGGGTGTGACTGTTGGGGTGTCTGTGCAGGGCCAGGAGCTGGACTGGATGATCCTAATGAGTACCTTCCAATTCAGAATATTCTGTGATTCTCTGGGCTTTCTGTGCCCGTGCCTGACCACCTCTGAGGAAAGAATTTCTTCCTAACCTCTAATCTAAATACCTCTTCTTTTACTTTGAACCCATTCCCCCTTGTCCTATAATAAATGGGAGCAGTCTGCCAGCGAGGCAGAGTTTGTGCCGTTTATGTTGAAAGAGTAGGTAATAGGAATTTAATTGCTGTTTAAATGTAGTAAACAAGAAAATTGAATTTATTTGCTCAGCTTTCATTTCTGGGAGCCTGATTTCCCCAGTGTCTACCATTATTATATGTGCCAAGATACTGAGCACCACCAGGTTCGGTTGTGGGGTTTCACTTCCAAAGGAAATTTGTGTGAAGTCTGACCTGAGGCCAGCAAGGCTGAGCTGGCAGAGCTGCCCTGTGCTGGATGGTGGCCCAGGGGGTGGCACTTGCAGGCATCCCCAGACCAGGCAGGGACCTGGGGATGTCTGGATGAGGTATGGGGCCTTACATCATCCCAGGGCTGTAGGTGTGGATGCTGGTGGCTCAAAGAAAGGGCTCTTGGGGGATCCTCACCTTCGTGCCACTAGGTCTCATGCCTGTGTCTGCCCTTGTCTGGCCTGAATTTCCCCACAGCAGCATTTTCCCACAGCTGGTGATTGATGATGTATGGAGCAAAGCATGTGGGGTTCTCCCTGGTACCCCCAAGCTGTGCAGGGATGCAGCAGCCCAAATCTCAGTGATTTTAACACCACTTTATTTTTTCCCTTATTTAAAACATTTCAAAACCAGATTTATTTTCCAAAACTGTTGAGAATTGTTCCCTGAAAATGGGAAACCTGCAATTTAAATTAATTAATACCAAATGAGACTTTTCCCTAACTCAACAAAGCAGAAAGATAAGAAATCCTATTTGCCCAGCGTTTGCAGTGTAAATATTTCCAGGCAGAAGCGTGGCTAATAGAGATCAGAACAAATCTTCTATTAGAAAACAAACCCTGCTTTTCTTTTCTGGCCCTAGGCTCATGTTTGTTATATGGGATCCTGAATGCAGATTGACAGTTTGGTTTGGATTAAAGTCAACACATGGTTTATGCCATATTTTTGATAAGGCTCAATAGTAATCTGATTTTTTTTTCTGGGCTATCTTTAGTACATAAGCAGCAGAATTGTCCATTCCTGGAAATATTTTTACAGTGAAGCTATTGAGGAATTTATTTCTGGAGGGAAGATGAAATTACTTGTTTTAAAAACTCTTAAAATCACAAGTTGAAATCTGTTAACTAAAAGCTGTAAGCTTGATGTGAGCTGGGCAAACTTCAAGCTATTTTATTAACTGATCTAGAGAGTGTTTTCCTTAAATACCTTTGGAAAGGCAGAGAGGAGGAGACTGGCTCATGCAGGGGGAGCAGAGCAGGTCCCTGTGCTTTACCACCAATAAACTTTCCCAGTTCTGACCAGCAGGAGTAAAAACTGCCACCATTTGCACCTCTACATGCTTGTGAGCTCAGACTTCTTCATGGGAATAACAGGCATTGCCACTGGCTGCTGGTTATCTCCTTGGTGTGTCCCAAAAATGGGCTTTGGGTGCCCTTGGCTCCTTGGGTACAAACAGCTGTGTATTTCTATGGTATAGATTTATTCTGTTTGTAAACAGCCTTCACTCTCCAAAGCCAGTGTCTTTTTCCCATTACTGTGTTTCCTAGAAAGAAAGTGGGGAAAAAAAAGTAGAAAAATTGGGAATGGGGAAGACGAAAGGAGGAATCGCTCTCTGCCTTTGAACTCTGTGCCTCAGCAGCTCTGTGCCTGGAAACCCATCTGCAAAGCCCTGGGTCTGTCCTTGCTGTAGGATCCAGAGAGCTGTTGTGGCTCATTCTGTCACCACCTCCATCTCTGATGCCAGTGTGGAAACTTCCAAATGGGCTTATTTTATCAAGGTGAAATGGATTCCAGTGTTGTCTTTGGTGCTTGAGGGTAACTGGTTCTGGCAGGACCCTTTGGGTGGTTGTTCAGTGCTAGAACTGGGCACTGGAAAAGCTCTGACTTGATGGTGATGCTGAATGCAACTGAGATACCTGTGCCAGCTGTATATTAATTCCCTAGAAAATGTAATTAATGGAGCTGAACGTTGCCTGCATCTGCATTCATTTGAAGCTGCCTCCAGCAGCAGGCTATGCCCAGCAAGGGGCTCAGGTGAGCTGTGCCTTGAGTGACAGCTCCTGGGAAGTGTCATGGACTGAGGTCCTTGTCCCTCAGCACGTGGAGTGTGTTCTCTGCATCCCTCTGTGCCAGGTGAGTTGGAGGGCTCCAGCTTCGAATGGAAAATGTGTGTTTGCACAAGTAGTGTGGCCCCTTCCTTCCCTGGGAGCAGAAGGGTTTATTGATTTCTGTGGCCCACTCACTCCCATATATTCAGCAATAATGACCCTTCTACCCCAACTCTAAATCATCCCAGCCTGCCTTGCCCATAAGCCCTCTAATCTTTTTGGGTTGTTGTTGGTATTTATGCTCATGGAGGTTTATGATCTGTCAGTGCTGGCTGCTGAAATGCTTTATTTATCCATAGGCTGGGCCACACAGGGAGTGTCCTTATTCTGGTATCATGTTCAGGATACTGTAGTTAAGGGTTGTGTCAGCACTTCCAAGCACAAACCTTGTTATTCAGGGGTTTTGCAATTCCATGGAAAAGAAAACCAGTGACCTGGCACGGTGAGGGGAGGCTTGGAGGTACACATGAAAGCCCAACAACCTACTGCCCATTTACGGATTATTAAATGGGCAACCTCTTTCCTTGAGGAAAATAGCCAAAAACGTCCTCCTCCCTTGGGGTGATTTTGTGCAAAGAAAACCCTCTTTTGTGTGCTTGTGTTGGGGTCGGATGGGGAGAGCACAGTGAGGCAGGACACTGGCTGGGATCCTCGCTGGATTCTTAGGGAGCAAACCTGTGGCTGGTGCAGAACAGAGCTGCCTTCTCCTTGGAACATGTGGGTGTGGAGGGCTCGGGAGCTGTTCCCTGAGCCTCCTGGTCCAGCCCCAGTCCACAGACCCACAGCCCTGGGAACAGCAGGTGATGGGGCTTATAAATGTGATTTATGGCCGTTAGTGCAGGAGCTTGTGGGCCTATAAATTATTTTGAGATTTCTTGATAATAGAGGTAGCATGGTATAAACAGGAGAGATAATAGGGCTGGCGAATGTATTTCAAAGTGCTTTTGGGGAAGGAGAAGTTCCATGACTGCTGGCAGGTACGGGTTGATCCTGGCTGTGCTGTAGGAAGAGCCTTTACAGACCAACCTGGCCAGGATATTTTTTATTTCTCCCTCTTAATGCTGATGGGTTTTGTGGATGCTCCATGGGACAGCCTGGAGCAGAGTTCAAAACTTGGAGCAAAAATGCTCGTGGAGCCCTTTGGTCTGGGGCAACAGGCTGGGGCTGGCATCGAGGGTGACTTGTGCAAGCAGAATTGATCAGTCCCAGGCAGGAGCAGGCAGTGGTGAAGTGCTGAGGCAGCTGACAAAAAAGATAGAGAGACAATTTGCAAGGTGATATAGTGCCAGAACAAAAGGGAATTGTTTCACACTGCCAGAGAGAAGGTTTAGATGAGATATTAGGAAAAGTGCTTCCCTGTGAGGGGAGTGAGGCCCTGGCATAGGGTGCCCAGAGCAGCTGTGGCTGCCTCTGGATGCCTGGAAGGGTCCAAGGTCAGGCTGGATGGGGCTTGGAGTAACCTGGGATGATGGAAAGTGTCCCTGCCCATGGCAGAGTGTTGGAACCAGGTGATCTTTAAGGTCCTTCCACCCCAGGCCATCCTGTGGTTCCTCAGGAAGGGGACTCTGTGGCAGCAGGGTTGTCACAGAGGGAAATCGGGATGCCCAACTGCTGCTCACTCCTTTTGTTAGCAGGTATGGGACGGGTGTGACTGGCAGGAACTCCTGAAGAGTCCCTTCCCCCTGGCACCAAGAGGGTCACTGGGTGTTACCTTGTCAGAATGTGCAGGAGTGGAACTGACTGGAGCTTAGTAAAAGATTTTCAGAGAGGACACTTGATAGAGGAAAGTGCCATGTGATAATTCAGTCGGGTCCCCAGGCATCTCTGCTGAATCAGCTTTTAGAGAAGCCACGTCTCACCTGAGGTCAGTGCTTGGGAGCTGCTCTGGGGACAGTTGCTGGCCAAGTCTCTGTTTTCTTTGCAAATGCAATGCAAAAAGTTATTTTGTGAGTCCTGCCCTGACCTGGTGTGCACTGCTCGGCAGTTGCTGTGTTTTACCCTAGAGGGAGTTGCTTTTCTGCAGTGGAAGCAGGGATCTGTGTTCATTGTAGGATGTCAGGGGACCAGATGAAAGGATCTCCCAGGATAAGCTCTGGATCACTGCTGAGGTGCTGGCCCTGCAAATGTTTATTCTCTTATCAGGAGGTTAGTCTTTGATGATCTTCCATCTCCTTCTGATGGCAGGGTTTTCCTGAGTATCCCTTGGGCTTTCCTGAGTATCCCTCGGGTTTTCCATATCTCGTGCCTTTGCTCCTGTTTTTGTGGAGGTCTCAACTGGGCTGGTATCAAGCAGAAGAGCAGAGATGTCATCTTGGACCTGGCAGGCCCGTGCTTCAAACTGACATTTTAAGTCCTTGTGCTGAATTACTCTGCCTTTTTCCAGGGTTTAGGAAATGCCTGACCAGTTTCAGGGTAGTGGGCTTGGGGTTTCCAGTCTACCCTGCTGCTGTGGCCAAACAGGTTTGCAGCAGGAGTGTCTGCCCTGGGGAGAGGGAAGAAAAGGTCAGGAGTGCTTTGAACCTGGCAGGTTTCTCAATAATTGGATTCAGGTCTCTCTTGAAGAGGTGAACAAATTGCTGGTAAGTATTTTTAGTGGGGTTGCTATGGCTTTTGTCCCAGGAACACCCTGCTGGGAGCTCTGCCCTGGTCTCCACTGCAGCCCCACTGCTGTGGCCACCCAGGCTCCTCCAGCCCTGGGTGAGCCAGGTGAGCAGCAGAGGCTCGTAGGGACAGCCTGTGTGCTTGGGCAGCAGTGCCCTGGGGCGGCAACCCCTCAGCCCTGTGCTCACCTGTGCAGAGCCACCTGTGCTGGGCAAGGGTTTAATTCCTGCATATCAGGGCAGGTTGTTTCAGCAGGAGTGCTTTCTCCATCAAGTAAAGAAGATTTTTTTTGTTAAGGTAGTGGAGGCAATTATAGCATGCCAAGCTCCTTGGTCCATGGTTTCACAGGGGTTGGTTGTGGTTGTTCTGCAAATCCTGTTGCAGATTTCTTTGCAGCAATACTGATGCTGTTAGGAGGGACAGGGGCAGGAAATGACTTCCAAGAAATCTGTGTGCCCTGGTGTGAGCAGTG
The DNA here is from genome assembly GCA_032173965.1 of Sitta carolinensis. Classification (NCBI taxonomy): domain Eukaryota; kingdom Metazoa; phylum Chordata; class Aves; order Passeriformes; family Sittidae; genus Sitta; species Sitta carolinensis. The sequence continues at coordinate 960,036 of CM063294.1, forward strand.
AGGAGTGATGGCAGCAGCACAGAGCCTCTCAGGGATGTGGTGTCCAGCATGGCCCCTGTGAAGTGTGAAGGACATTGCCACTGGTCAACAGAGTGCAGGGGACATGGATGAACACAGAAGCTTCCTCTGGAGCAGAGCAGTGCACCCCGTGGGGAGATGAGGTGCCAAAGCTGGAGTGGTCACATCTGTGTGGCATCAGGTCAGACCTTCCAGCTCTGACCTCCCTTGTGAGCCCCAGGCAGCGGCTCCGGGAGCAACACTTGGCCAGGCGCGGGGGAAGTCAGGAGGACCACCCAGTTCTGATAAGGGTAATTTAGAAAGGAAGGGGAAGATTGTGAAAAGAGGGGCAAAGGGGCACAAAGGGAAGAAAAAACCCACCCCACTGCTGAACAAAACTGAAGATCAAGACTGCTGTTAAACACACTGCCTGCGAGGGAGGTCTCACCGTGCCTTTTCTAATCTAGAGCCAGCCAGGATTGTATTAACAGCTTCAACGCAATGGAACAAATTAATCCCTGATGTAATTGAAATCAGTGAGGTCTCACAATAGGTGAGTTTGACCCAGTGGGATAGAAATAGAACAAGTATTGGAATGAAGGAGTGAAATGAAGTCACACTGTTCAGCCATTGGTATTTCATTCCTAGAAACAAAGGCCAGACAAATGCAGAGAATACATGGCTCTGCTGGGCATGGTTGAAAGCTGCTCAATAATATCAAGCTTTGAAGGGATATTTCTGTGTGAAGAGGAAGTATACAGCAGAGATATAACAAGCAACAAAAAAAAAAAAAAAAAAAGACAAAAAATGAAAGGAAGAAAGAAAAAGCCCTGCTTGCTCCTTGTCTGATGGATAGCATGGTAAAATAATACCAGCTGTTAACTAATCATCATCATCATCATCATCATCCAGATACATAACAACTGGAGAAAAATAAGAAAAAGAGTTAAGGTCTGAACTGTATTTCCAGAGACTTAAACTGTCAAGAGCCCATGGCAAGCTGTGGCATCCCACAAGTCTCCATCAGCTGAGGTGCATGGGGCTGGTTTGCTTTGGTCAATGCAGGTGGCAGGAACTGGTCCCACTGGAAAAGAGCTTTCTTTGGGTGCTGGGAGGGGGCTTGGTCTTTGCCCCTTTGGTGCTGCAGCACCAGGGCACAGCTCAGTGGCCTAGGGGACACTGGGGCTGCCTTGTGCAGGCAGCTGAGCTGCTGCTCATGGTGACATTGTCAATAATGTGACCTGGGGGCTGCTGGCAGTGACCTGTTCTGAGCCAGTGAGAACAGACAGGTGCAGGGGCAGATGAGAGGCTGGGGGTATTGGAGCCCCTCTAGGAGCTGCATTTCAGCATCACAGCAGCACTCTGATGCTGGGCTGTGCTGTGGGCAGTGCTGTCCTGCCTCCAGCTGGGTTTCTAAATGTCATTCATCAAGGCTGAAACCCTGCTCTTCCTCAGGATTAACCATTTCTCAGGATGCAACAAGTTTAGAATCCCACCATATCACAAATGGTGCATTTTCACAGTTCTGGCTATGGCTCATTCCACCATCAAAAGAAGAAACTTGGTCTTCTTGAAGGTGGCATCATCTTTCACTAGAAAATGGTCAGATACTGACTGATGGGCCATAAAACATTAATTTCCTCAAACTCTCAGATTCCAGTTTTTTGGCACTCCCTGCAGCCTCCCTCTTGGTTTCATACCAGGCTCAGTAACACTGTGCCTGCCATCCCAAGGCTGACAGATGCGTCGCTTTTGCAGTGGTCCGTGGCTTGGACAGCTGGTGGGGTCTCAGAGCTGCTGGAAGTGTGGCTGAGTGATGGCTGCATTTCTCAGAGGTTATGTGTTTCAGAGGGAGCAGAGGTCTGACACTGCCTGAGGAGATTCAATCTGCCTCTCTGAATGCACAAGACAGCTCTCTGGATGAAAGGAGGCTTCGCTTGCAGAACAGCTTTTGGATCCAAGTATGTATCACCTCATGGAGCTGTGTTCCCTTTTCCAAACCATGGAAATGTGTTCTCTTTGAGTCCTATTTAACATTTCTGAAATCCAAAGGGACGGGCAGGCTTGACCCCTGCATCACCCCATTTCCTTCTCCTTTTCCAGCTTTCTCACCAAAAAGAAATACCAAAAAGCAGTTCAAGTGAAATACTTTATAAATACCATTGGTGGAGTTTTTTGTGGAATCTCATATCTGATCACTTTGAACAACCACTTCCACAGTGCTCCATGCCCTTTCTCACAGACCATTCCAAAGAGTGCATGGTCACCATCCATGGTGACATCTCCCATGACTTAGAGTGCAGCCTAAATTTTTGTCTATTTATTTTTCAAGAAAAAAAAATTTCCATGGGTATCAGGAAGAAACAAACACCAAAGCAAAGCTCCAAGTTCTGTTATTTGGAAAGGCTTAGGTCCATTTGTGGAACTCTGGCGCTGTTGCACCACGGTCTCTCTTCAATTGGATGCACAGAGCTTCACTCCAAGGTGCCCTCTCTGCATGTCTGAGCATGGAGCTGCTTTTCCAAACATGCTCCTAAGCACAAAAAGGGACCAGGCCCAAGCACTGCTCATCCACTCCCATCTGGCTCTGGATTAGGCTCTGTGACATGAAGGTAACAACGTCCTGGTGATGGATTGACTTTGCAGTTAAATGGAAGAAAAGGGAGTGCATTGTGTTTCAGTGTGTGCCAAGGGTGGCAGTCATGGGGAGCTAGCAAATCCTGCTGTGATTTACATGCAGGAATTCAGCCAAAGTCATGGAAGTAAAGTGGTTTGTTACTTGCCTTTGAGGGCTTGAGAGAGATCTGTCTTGGATATCCTCTTGTTCACCTTATTTAGTTAACTTTCACGTGTTTAGACAGTCATGGAGAAAATCATTAATACTAGGTTGATTTGATGGCTGAAAGGTAGTAAGTATTTCCTGCTTATCAAGATGGGGTTTGAGAGGACTTCAAATATCCTGATTTGTTTATCTTTTCAATCAGTATGGCCCTTAGCAAGAGATATTTTGTATGCCTGCTTCACCTGGGGTAATGACATATGGTTTGCTCTCTATTGAGTGCTCTGTAGCAGAAATAGCAAAACACCAGGAAATTCTGAAGTCCAGTTCCCAGCTAACTTGGCCATGCTGTGGGCCTTGGACATCTCATGCTGTAACGCTTTATGACATGAACAATAACAGATTAATATCTTCTGTTACTGTTACTCAAAATAGAAAAATCTGAAGTGCGTGGAGGTTGGGTGGGTGGAAAGCCAAATCCTGTAAACGTGGCTTGGCATGGCCAGGGTTTCATTGACCTTGGGGGGCTGGGATTGCTCCAGTCACAGGAGGCATTTGAGAGCACAGAGATGGGGCATGAGCCTGTGCAGAGCTGACATCACAGTGCTGCTGCTGGAGGCTTTTGCTGTTCCCATGCTTTTCTTGGACTAATGCACACTGAAACCTTAGGTTGCATCAGCAAAATGATGTTTCCCTCCCTCACCCTCTGTCTGGGATTTAACAAAGAGGGGAGTCATTCCTTAAGTTGAAGGATCGTTGTAAAGCCATCTAAAATGAAATCCATTCTTATTTGAGAATGATTTGCCAAAAAGCATGTGAAAACCTCCCATTGTGGACTCGTTAGAAGACAGATGTCATTTCTGGTTCCTTTGGCTGTTGGGAAAGGAGGTAGGGCTGAATGCTCCACCTTGAATCATTGGGCAAGGACAACAGATGAGAGAGAACAACTTCTTTTCAGGAGTGAGGCATTTCTGTTGCTTCTGGGGCTTGAGGTGATGGTTGTTTTTGGAAGAAATACTGTTTATTCCCTTTTATAAACTCTGGATATTGTAGCTGTATATTATCACTGAAAGGTGTAATGACAAATAAATAGTAAATGGAAAAGGAACTGCTGGAAAAGAAAAAGAGAGGAAGAGTGAAAATGAAACCAAATTCAATGCTCTGATTTAGCAGCTGAGATTTTGCAGGTTATAAATTGTTGCCAAAGAATGAGATGGAGTTACATAAAACCACTATCCTGAGAAGCTGAGATCCGCATGCACAGACAGCGGCCCATACCAGTTGGACAGATGCCAGACAGACCATAATACAATCCCAATCCCTGGAGGAGTCCTGTCTCCTTTGTCCCCCAGTGCTGCTCAGGAGCTAGAAGGTGCAAGCAGCCCTTCCCTTCAGGGACCCGCTCTGTGGAGCTCTGGACCCAGGGTGTGTTTTTCTGCCTACACGGAGGTGTGGGTGATCAGACTGAAAGGCAGAAAAGGACTCTCACTTTGTGTATGATGTGCTTATGTGCAGTAATAGCATTTCAGTAGTGAAAACAAAAAAGGAAAACTTGGTTTGGTGAACAGGAGTGAAAGCCCTTTAGTTTAAGGGACTTAAAAACATTTCTGCATTGAAGTGTATTTGGGGGTGGATGTACTTGGTTTCAGGTGACCTCCTTGACTGAGTGCTGGTGATCAGTAACCAAAGGAGACATATGTTATTTTTTATGAGATTTATACAAGAGTCTCTCTTATGGTATATATATGTGGACTTCCTTATCTCAGAGAACTTTGCTGCTTGAAGGACTGCACCCTGTAGGAAAGGGGTCCTGTGAGAGAGGATTTTAGCAATGATCAAACAGGTTTTATCTCATGAAATCAACACTGCATGACACTTTATTTTTGTGTATTGATATTCTCTGCTGCAGGCCAGGTGAGCCCAGGCTGGCATGGTTAATTCCCTTTGGCCACCCTCCAGCAGAGCATTCTGTTTCCACAGGGTGGTTAAGTGTGAGCTTGTCTTTAAGCAGGTGGCTAAATCCATGTGGTTTCACTACTGCTCTGACCATGGCTTCTGGCCAGGGGACAGCTCAGCAGCAAGGGGAACCTGTAGCGTGTTCCTCCTCCCAGATTTCTGCCCCGGGTCAGAACTGGGCCCTGCCTGGAGAAGTGGTGGAGTGCTAGCACCAGGCTGGCTGTATTCCAGGGCAGCATCACCTGCTGATTCCAGCATCAGCTACTTCAGGACTTGGCTGAGCATGATGCCAGCCAGCTCCTTAGATGGGGGAGGAGGAGATGTCACCCCCTGTGCTGCTCGTGCCCTTCTTGCATGGGGAAGGGGCACTTAATTAGATGATCTTAGGCAGGACAGTGGTGACAAAGGTGCACAGGTGTGTTGATGATGTGTTGGAGCTGAGCATTGTGCAGGGTGCCCTGTGGGTGCTCCTGGGCCCACCGAGGCACTGCAGCTACAGGTGGGAGACTCTGCAATGTGAGTGCTCCAGAGACAATTAGAAGAGAATTAAAACGTGTTTTGGAAAACAGATTGCATTATCTGTTGGGAGTTTCCAAAAAGGCAAAGCAACCTGCCCTTCCCCCGCTTCAAATCCCACCTGTTTTGGTTTTTTCCTAGAAAAATGTGAAATTCATTAACATGTGGTGAAAGCAATGTAATGACATCATCTTGATTTAAAATCTGTTTTAAATCTTAAAATGATGGAGCCAGAATTTTAGCTGCAAATAGCCTTGCTTTGTGGGCAAAAGACAGACTGTCAGCATGACTGAAACATCTCTGGGTTTGGTAGTTTAGCATCCTTTACAACAATGGTATTTGAAAAGAAAGCAAGAAAAGATGTAGCAAGGAGAAAAAGAAATTAATATAATTTCTGTCAAAAGCCAGGTCCTGTGTGCTGTGCTCAGATGTAGCTGTGATACCTGGGGAGTGCGGGGCAAGCAAAGCACAGCTCTGTGCTGGCCAGAGCACGTTCAGCACTCTGCTGTGGCACCCTGCCATGCCCTGTGGCCAGGACCTGCTCCTCCTCTCACATTCCTACCACTGGGTCACAGCTCCTGGCTGCGCTGTTTTCTAAGAGTGGGAAATTTGTGACCCCTGTCTGTCACCTCTGATATCTCTGTGAATGTCCCGGCATTGCCCTGAGCCTCCCTTGCCCAGCCTGTGACTGTGCCTTCAGCTCTCTATGGGCTTCTGCCAACAAAATCAGAGCTAAATGACATTCTCCTCGAAACATCAAATACCAAAATCCCAGATTATAGTAGCAGCACCAAAGACAATCCCTCAGCATCACTGGCAACATCATTGCTGTTGCAGCTGTGCTGAGCTTGGACTTTGGCTCAGGTTTCTTTCTGAAGGTCTAGTGCTCAGCAGCACTACCTGCCTGAGGTTTTCTTCCTGCTACAGGCTTGGGTATCCTCTGGATAACTGCGAATGCTGCGAAGTTCTATTGAGGCTTTGACTTTCAGGCTTCACAGTATTTCCTGGTATGAGATGATGTGCAGAAGGCTGAAGTGGGGCTCTTTGGTGTGTTGTGTCACTTTCTTTATGTGTTTTAGTCTGGAGTGGATCTGAACAAGGATCTATTGACCTTTTCCATTTTCATTGCCAGTTCCCTCCCTACAGTGATACATCAGAACACTTTTGCTTGCAGACCATGTTTCTAAGTAATTTATTGTCCTGTAAAGGGAGTCTGCCACCAAAATGTTGCCCATCTGGAGTGGACAGTGTGGATGTTGTGGTGCAAATGCTCCACGGATCACAGACAGACAGGTCATGGAGCAATTTTTGGACTTTCCTATTTGGATGTGAAGAGCTTTTTGGGTGCGTGCTTCCCAGTCTCCCCCTTGGGAGGGCATCTTGAGAACATCAGTGTTGTCAGGTCCTCTGACTTAGGGCAAGTCAGGATGACTCTTTGGAAGGAAAAGTGGGATTTTTGTTTCAGTCTTTCTTGGGAATACTTAAAATATGAAACTAAACAAAATGTTTATGTTAATATTTTAAGCTGTAGTGAACTAAGATCATTTTACTCCCTCGGCCAGAACAAAGAGATGAGGTGACTGAGGCTGTCAGACTCCTGCTGATCACAGCCACTGGTGGAAAAGCCGTTTTGACTCACCACTCCTCATAATCTTTCCCCAAGAGAGATCTCCCATGGCCCTGTTGAGGTGGACAGAAACACATCCATGAATGGTGACCATGAGGTGGCTTCACTGCAGAGCAGAGCTGGCCAAACAGTTAAGCTGAAGAGTGTGACAAGTGACACTTAATTGTAGTGGATTTTATGGCAGTGTGAAGTTCAAGTCCAGTGTGCTAAGGACAGTACGAAGAGCTTTTCCCCTTGACTTCTCCTTGCAGTTAACCCAGAGAATCAGTGCAGCTGCTGAAGGTGATGCACCAAATCTCTGAGAAGGGGTTGGCTGTCCCCATTCTCCAATTTGTGCCGATGCAACCTGGTAGAAGCTGTGCATATGCAGTGGAGAGTCTAATTCATGGTCAGCGTGGCTGACCAGTATTAAATTTTGCAAAGCAGGGATGAGCAGAAGTCTTTATTCAAAAGCCCCCAGTTTGATTGTAACCCCCCAGGTGTGGTTTACTGTGGAGAGCCAGTTCTGGGTGGAATTACACACGAGTGCCTGACCCTGCAGCCAAATCTGAGTCCCCCAGGGCCAGTGCCCTTGGCAGGCTGGTGTGCAGTCCCTGTGCCCCAGAGCCTTGTTGTGTTCACGGTCTGTTCTGTTCTCTCTCCCCGCTCCCCACCCGTCTCAGATGTTTGCTGCTGAGGAGAATGTGGATTTTCGGATACACGTGGAGAACCAGACGCGGGCGAGGGACGATGTGAGCCGGAAGCAGCTTCGGCTCTATCAGCTCTACAGCAGGACAAGTGGGAAGCACATCCAAGTGCTCGGCAGGAGGATCAGTGCCAAAGGAGAAGATGGAGATAAATATGGTAAGAATATTTACTGGGATCCCCCAGACTTCATGTCAAAGGCTTTAATCCAGAGTGTTGTGCTAAGAACTTCTTGGGAGAAAAATAATAAGAGCAATAAAAACCAAAATAAAAGGAAAAAACTCTTTCCTGGTTAAGAACATGAAATTTGTTTTGCTGGCACTGCCTCCCAGCTGCAGGGAGTTCCCACAGTACTGCCATGCTCAAATTTATTAGTATATGGTTGAAGAGAAGAGTATCTTTCTGCCCAAACCATGAGCTCACAGTGTGTTTACTGCAATTCATAAATGATACCTAAATTGTTGGTTGAGGAAGTCCTTTCCCCATGAACTCTTGGGCTTGAGTTTGGGTGAATCCAGTATTTGAATGGAGCACTCTCATCTTTTCAGGTGGTGGGATATTTGGTTTGAACTGAAAGTAGACTTTGAGAGCTTTGAGAGTATCCCAGAGTTCAAGCTGAATCTGAGTGTTTGGATCTCGCAGGAAAAGCCTTACCCTGTGCTAGCAGCAGTTTCAACTCTTCTTGTGATTTGCACATAAGCAACATGCTGGAAATGCTGCTAGAGGCTGGGATATGAAAAATGCTATAATTCTGGTTCATTTTGAGATGGTTGATGCTGAGATGCTTTTACTCTTTGGCTGTTGAGAACACTGGTCCTGTTTGTGTTTGGGATGTGCAGCCCTGTGCATTCCTGTGCTGCTGCAGAGGTGTGTGTGAGAATTTGCTGGCTCAACCATTCGTGTGGGATTGTCTGGTACACCGCTGGTGAGGTGGAGCTGAGCTACGAGGAGGGCAGGTCAAAATCTGGGAGCGGTTGTTCCCTCAGCAAGCTTCCGGACAGATAAGGCACATGCTGAACACTGAGGGCAACTGCTGCCACTGCGGGTGTGGGTGCAGGAGCAGCGTGAGCTGTGCCGCGGGAAGTGACAGCCAGAGAGCACCTGGCAGGTAGGAAGTGACCTCCCAAGGCACTTGTATGGTGTCAGCCCCTCTCTCAGAGAAAGCCCTGCCCTGAGTTCTCATCAACCTTGTCCTTTGTCATTCCCAAATTTCCAGATATTACAGGAATGAAAAGTGCCACTTGGCTGCTAATTATTGTGTCATTTTATGACATTCATCCTCCTGAGCTCTGATATGTAAACGAGTGGCTGGGTGCTGCCGCCGCCGCTCGGGGACGGCTCCTGCCCGCGGTGACTGTCAGGTGCCGTGATGGAGTTTTCCTCTCGGTGAAAGAAGGCGGCATTTACAGTGGGTGCAGCAGGGAAGTGTTCCCGGGAGCAGCTGACAAGTGCTAATTTATGTGTCAAAGCCCATCTTGTCCCCTTCATACATATGCAATCGTGTCTGAACAACAGACCCGCGCGTGCGAGAGCCTGCTCGTGGCCGAGAGCGGTGCTGCCATGGCAGAGCCCGAGATTCCAGGCCGGGAGCTCCTGCATCCCTGCCTGCCTCCAAACCCCGCTCCCGCATCCCTGCCTGCCTCCAAACCCTGGTCCCGGCTGCTGGAGTGCTCCGGCCGTGGGCTGTTTGCCTGCACCCCCAGACCCCGCCTGGCTCCGTCCCCGGAGCCTTCTCGCCCCCAGCCCTCTGAAAGGTTATGGAAATCTGCTCTTGGTTCTGCTTGGCACGGAACACTTGGAGCATAATAATCGGGGAGATTGTGAGGTGGGACACCGTGGGCCGGAATGGGACCACGCAAAGCTCCTGTCTGGGATAATGGAGGGGGGAGAGATGTCGGAGTTACTGGAGTGAGAACCATCTGTGTTACAGCCCAACCTGGACACAAAGGCAATGACACAGGGTCCATTATGTGCCAGGAACCCCTCCCCCTGAGGCATTATTTTGGAGTAACCTTTGATCAAGACCAGAGAGAGGCTTAAACCGGGTCTGGGGATCTCAACAGTTGCAAACTTTTGATCCACATCTCCGTCTTGCTGGTCAGGTCTGCATCTGGAGGAGGACACCTCTCCTCCCACGCAACAGATGGCTGAGTGTTCCCCTTCCCTTTCCCTGCCCTTTCCTCTCCGGCTGCCTCCGTGCTGGCATGATGTGACAGAGCCGTGCTTCTCTGGCCTCCGCGCTGTGCCCTCGCAGGTGGCAGCAGCTCCCAGGGCTCCTGCCTGCGCAGCCCCGGCTCTGCCGAGAGGCGCACAGCCAGGGGGCTGTGGGGCTAAGGACTGCAGCCTGGGGAAGGCTTTGGGTGGACAAGCACGTCTGAGAAATGTCTGAGAAAAGGCAAGAGACATGAGAAAAGGGGCCTGTGAGCTGGCTCCAGCTGTGAACTCGCTCAACAGCCCGGTCCAATTAGGAGAAGGTGACATCAGGCAAGGGCTACGCCGGCTCAGGATTCACGTGGGAAGCTCTGTCAGGGAGAAGGTCCCTGGTGCTTATCACCAGCCCATTAGCACCAGCCCGTTTTAAGGATAGTGAGAAAATAATGTTTTAACACCACTTTCCCTCTTCCCTTACATTCACAACAGTGTCCAGATGCTGCTCTTTTTTTTTTTTTTTTTTTTTTTTTTTTTTTTTTTTTTTGGCACATATCCAGCTTCCAAATGGGAAGGTTGTCCTGCCTTTGAAGGGAGGTTACTTTTATTGCAAGGTTTATTGACTTCTGTAAAACTTCTCGCCTCTTGGTTGCAGAGAATGCCCAGAAGAGAGGGGAGGTGGCAGATCTCAGGCAGGGAACTGCTTCTTTCCAAGCAGCCACCCCAAGTACAGCAGAATAAGCAGCCAGCCCTGGCTCAGGGAGGAATGATGCTGCAGGGCTGGGGATCTGGCCAGAGGAATCCCCCTTGATATCCAGCTGTGCAAATGCCATGCACAAGGCAAAATGCATGCTCCTGCAATGCAAAATTCTGCTGCCATAATAATTCCGATGTGTAATTTTTGGTTTATGCATTCTTTGGGACCAAGATCTGGCCCCGAGTGTCAGATTATTAAATGGCAAATTCAAGCAGTAAATAGAATTAATTGGGTCGATGTAATCCTTTTAATCAGATGGATTTGACCCCTCCTCAGATGAATTAGAATCCATTAACAGATAAGTCAATTATTGGACTAAATTAAATCTAATAATAATGCCTGCTGCTCACAGCAACACTAATTAATCTAAATACACTTACCTGTCTCCCAATTGATGTTCCTAAAGTGCTCTGAGATCTTTAGATAACAGATGATCTATGTGAGCAAAATATTATCTCTTAACAGACTATAAACTAATTAAAGGACTGATCTATTTACAAATTGCATTTTTACTTTAATCTCTTCAACCTATTCAGAAAGAATTTGCATTGTCCTAGAAAAACAATGTTCCTGTTTTAAGCTTATTAATTACTTTACAGATTCCTAAGTGGGCCTTTCATTCAGAAAATGAAAGAGTGAAGGAGAAAAAACAACCATTAAAGCGCTGACAAAAAAAGACCTGGAACCTTTATATTCTACCTCTGATAAATGGTACAGATAGGGAAGAGAGGGATCAATGACCTGAAACCTTAGATCCTTTCATTTATTTTCATTTCACAAAAGGCAGAAGACATTCTATCCTGTTTGTTCACGATCTGTGCATCCGGCACAGTCGGGCAGACAGAGCTCTCTTGGTTGGGTGAAGGCATTTTTTGCCTCATTTGTATTTCACAGCCATGGGGTTTTTGGTTTAATTTGTCCCCAGCTACTGCTGTCCTGCGGGGCACCGGGAAGTGATAGCCATCAGTGCAGAGGTGTGAGAGCTCTTTGCTAGCGTCGGTGGAGGGAACTTTAATTTGCCGAGTGTTTGGGTTTCCCGAAGGCTGGGCTGTCGTGTGGAGGTACATCACTAATCCGCATGTTCCAGGCGGTGTTTTGTCCATGGGGCCATTCCATCACAGTTTCAAAAACACTCTCGGGTCCCTCAGGAAGTTATAAACTTTTTATAAATCTTGTTTTATAAATCTTCCCACTGATAAGCTCTCTAGTCTACAGCGTGGAGGCTTTATTTGGAGACAGCCTGTGCAAGGGGCAGGGCACAGGTGAGACATCAGCATCCCAGCACTGGGATGAGGCACTGAGGCAGCGCCAGCCCCTGGAGGCTCCCCAGGGTTCAGTGGGTTTAGCTCAGAACTCCCGTGGGACAGGAGGCTTGGGGGCTTGGCAGAGCTTGGGTTTGTCAGGGGAAGGGAAGGGGTGCACACGATGCTGGGTGTGACGTCCATATGCCACGGCCATTCTGGGCACAAACATCATGCCCCACACAGATGTGCTTCTTTGGGTGGTACAGAGAGAGCAAGGAGCTGAGGTAAACGGGTGTCACTTCCTGGGGCCACTCCAGCCGGGGCGGTGAGCCTCGCAGCCCCCAGCTCCTGCCCAAGCTGGAGCTGCCCTGGGATGCCAGCGGACCTGCCCACGGAGAGCACATTACAGCTGTCTAGACATCAGCCACACTCCATCCTGCCAGAGATTTCATTTGTGGTAGAAGTGGGCTCTGTTCCATGAGGAGGTGTAATATGTGTGGAAAATATTATTATAGCAAAATAGCCTCCTTTAATTGACTCTAAATTTTGCGGGATTCCTTCCTAGGTTTGGGTAATCCAGTGCTCTCCAGAATTAATAGCTGACATAGCACTTCTTCGGGCTTGGCAGGCTGACAGCTAATTTAGAACTCCCTAAACTCATTTCACTAATGACTCCCATTTGTTCTATCCGAAAGCCTGGAAACAAATGCAAAATACCAGTGCCATTGTCCCATCTTTAGCAAGTCATTCTTTGCCCTCAGTATTTCTGGCACCTTAACAGCAAGCTGTCTTGGGAAATCTGATTAACCCTTTTCCTTCCTGGAATAGTTTAAATCTATTTTGATCCCTCTCCTGGGAAGAGCAGGAGTAAAAAGCAGAACTCATTGTGGCTGGAGGGCTCAGAATTTATCTGCAAGAAAGATAAGAGATGCAGTCCAAACAGCAATTTGGATTTGTGAAATACCGCTGTATTTCCACAATTTTTCCACGTGTATTTCCAAGCTGCTTTTATTGCCAGGAACAGGTGCTTGCAAGGGTTTGTCTGTCGGTGTAGCTCAGCCCCAAATTTTTCATGAGATGGGATCTGTTTTGTAATTTATTGTGCTGACCCATCAGGATGGCCGTTTCCCATTTAACCAACGTATCGCTGCCTCCAGTCTCTTCCCATTACAGTTTTGACATCACCACAAGACAAATAAATTTTTTGAAAGACCTTTTATCTTCTAAACCATTTATTTTCACTTACTTAGCCTGGGGGCAGAGCTGACCTCAGCGTAGGGGGATGATCGTTCACCATGGCAGCTGTACAGTCATATGTGTCCTGGGGACTGGCCTGAGCCGAGCAGCCTTTGCCCTCCAGCTGCTGTGCTGTGGCTCTGGGCTTTTCCCTGCTTGCCCAGCAATCCCTGAGAGCTGTATTAGTTCTTGTTCCTTAAAACATCTCTCCTTTTCATCTGCAGTGGGGCAGTGGTGAAGCTGTTCCTTGAAAGCAGATGAGGGAATGAGCTGAAGCTTCAAGCAGCTCAGAGCTTTGCTGAGCCATGAGCAAGGCAGGAGCCTGAGCTGGGGCTGAGGATGGAGCTGGGGCTGAGGATGGGGCTGGGGCTGAGGATGGAGCTGGGCTGGGATGGAGCTGGGCTGAGGATGGGGCTGGGGCTGAGGATGGCTGGCTGAGATGGGGCTGGGGCTGAGGATGGCCTGAAAGGGGGGATGGAGCTGGGCTGAGAGGAGCTGTGAGGATGGGGCTGGGGCAGGAGCTGGGCTGATGGAGCGGCTGAGGATGGGCTGGGGCTGAGGATGGGGCTGGGGCTGAGGATGGAGCTGGGGCTGGGGATGGAGCTGGGGCTGGGGATGGAGCTGGGCTGGGATGGGGCTGGGGCTGGATGGGGCTGGGGCTGAGGATGGAGCTGGGGCTGGGATGGAGCTGGGGCTGGGGATGGAGCTGGGGCTGGGGATGGGCTGGGGCTGGGGATGGGCTGGGGCTGGGGATGGAGCTGGGGCTGGGGATGGAGCTGGGGCTGGGGATGGGGCTGGGGCTGAGGATGGGGCTGGGGCTGAGGATGGTGGGCATGCCCAGCTTGCTCTGGGCAGTGAGGGTTCTTGGCTGCCTGCGCCTTTCTGGTGGCTCTGAAATGTTCTGTTTGAAACACACTGTAACCATCTGATACAAACCATCTGTACACTGAAGACATTTTCATTTTTTATTCTGCCATATTCTGTGCCTGTGCCAGGGTGGGGAAAACCTTGCTTAGGCAGGAGGAGAAGTTTAAGAAAAATCCAAGCCTTTTTCGTTCATGACAAACCTATTTTGAATTTGTTGCCGATTTCCTTTACTTTGGATTTTGATAGCTGATCTGAGCTCCTGCTGCAACCAGCATCACCTGAAGCTCAGTCTCTCTGCAACAGTTCTTGTTTCATACCTGCACTAACAGCAAAAGCTTTCATTTATTTTCCCTCTGACATCACACTGAGTTTGGATTTCCCTACTACTGGATCTGGAGATAACTTAAAGAACCTTGACTTTCTCGGAAAAAAAAGAATCTCCTTTTAACTCTGTGTCCAAAATTCAAGTCTCTACAAGCACTGGTCAGGGTTTGGAAAGCATAGGCCTATCTGTCAGCAAATATTAGGGACCCAGAAATAACAAGATGTAATTTAGAGATCTGCTGATAATTTGTCATTTTTAATTTCTGTGTGGAGTAGAAAGTGAGATACAAAGTGAAAAATCTTTATTTTCATGCAAGTCATAAAAGGGTTTTGTTAACAGTTTGTGTGTGTGTGTGTGTGTGTATAATTCTGCACTGTGATTTAAGTGTTCCCATTAGAAATGCAGAATAGGAAATAGGATCCCATCTGTGAGCAATTTAAGAGGAAGTGAGACAATGGAGTCGATTGCTGCTTCAGTTTAGATAATCAATACAAATATTATTAGTATAGTGATTTATCTTAGACACTTTATGAAAATGTGAATGCCAGCCCCTGAAGACAGGTCAATATGAAGTTATCTGTTCCTGCCTTGCTGTGCTTATGATGCTTTCCCGTGAAGGTTAAGCAGCTGCTTTGTTAAATGTTCTTCCTCTGATGAAATAACACAGAAACAAACTTAGGGCTTTCCTTTCTCCTCTATGGCTCTGGAAATGCACTGTGCTTGTCAGTATAGTGATTACTTCTGTCTGAAATCTGTACTGGAGACTTCTGGGGGGTACTGGGAAGTGATCTTTAGGGTTCCTTCCAACCCAAACCATTCTGTGATGAAGTTCTGGAAGAAGTTTGCATAATTTAAAAAATATTTCTAAGTCAAGAGTGATTCTGTGTACAAATGCTGAGAGTTCCTTTGGGTTTATTGCAGTTGTTCTGTGTTGGTGTCTGTTACCAAACCTTGATTTGTGCTGAGGTTTTCCCATGTCTAAGCGTTTGGCCAGTCATTGATTAGTTCAAGTCGGTTCTTGGGGTGCAATTAAAAGTACCTTACAAATAGGCTAGCCTGCATTTCCAAAAGGGCTTTTGATTGCTTTTACTTTGGGGAGGAAGGAAGGAAAACATTGTCAACAAATGCTCTTGTACATTTTGGTTTGGGTGAACATTCCTGTACATGATGTCAAGTGGCCAAAGAGATTTTTTCCTTCACAAGAAACACTTGGAAGAAATAAGAAATGCCAATAACATTTAAGATAATAATAACTGTTAAGAACTGCCTAACTCAATGCAGGATGGGAAATACAAAACTTGATATGAAGATTACACTTCTCCTTAAAGGTACCATGGAACCTCACTCGGCTGTTTGAGATTCCTAAAGTCAGATTCCTGGAGATTCATGATGGTGTTGGCATTGGCCACACCACTCACCTGGAGCATGTCCTGTTCCACTTGGCTGAGCTGGGGTGGTGGAACTCTGGGGCTAGACCCTCCAGACACTGGACACAGAAGGAACTTTGTTCCTCACATACAATGAAGTGGCATGGATTTCATCATCTCAGTATCCTCACGTGCCCCTCCCTCAGCCCAGAACCCCCTCACCTTGTGGTGTGCCAGCAGGATGAAAGCTTTGCAGATGGAGGTGCTAATGAGACTGTGCTAATGGAGATTACACTGGTAGCCTGGTTAGAAGCAACTATTTGGTGCTTTGAGATGCTGTGAGACCGTTTCTGTTTTCAGATTGGGGTTTCCTCAAGAAAGGTGTTAAATTTATGAAAAAGTTAGCCACTTATTAAGTCATTCAGATTTCACCTCAGCTCTTTGAAAAACCAGGTAGTCGGGTGGACCACAGCAAACTAACAACACCAGTAGTGCTGCATGGCTGTCTGCAAGAACAGGGCCCAGGCCCTACAGAACTGCAGCAAGCCCCATGCTTGGCAGAAAGGTGAAAAATAACGAAGATGTGAAGAGGAGAAATTGCTGATGCGTGACGGTTGGAAAGCTGGAAGAGTCCAAAAAGGGAGCTGAAAATACCCCCCAAAAATTACTATCTGTGGCTTGAACAAAATAGTGTCTGATCAGCATTCAGAAACTGCTGAATCCAGGCCACTCCAATACTGGCATTTTCCAGACTGCTTGCCAGTCAGATGCAGAGGAGAACACGTGTGGAGTGTCTGCAGTCACAGTGCTTGCAAGAAGTGGAAGGTGAGCTGGATGTAAAGGCACTGAGAAGTCCCAGTAAAAAAGAAAAAACACCTACTTTTTCTTCCAGTGAGGAAGAGTGGGGGTATTGGGGTTTAAGGGAGATGGGCATGTGGCTGCACTCTGTGAGCATCCCTGTTAATGAGCTGTGCCAGCAATAAATAGTGCCCACTTTGGTCCTTGAAGAACTTTCAGTATTTTCTGAATGCCCATAATAGGCAGTTCATGCTTTTATGGTGACATAGGAGCTGAGACCACCTTAATGTATCCTGAGCATTGTGTCCCTGAGTTGTGCTGTAGCTGCCTTGGGGATGTGTCTATCCTTGGCTGATGCTGCCTGGAGTGGTGGAGCTTGGAGCATGACTGGGTAGTGCTCAGATATTTTTTGCCCTTGTCTCTGTGAGCTGAAACATGTGCCCAGTGGGCTTCTCCTCTTCTGCATTCACATCTGCCAAAAAAAGTGCATTTCTTCCCAAAGCAGTAGGAACAAAACCCTGCCACCTGCTGTGACCCTGCCTCTTTCAGCTGTGATGAGTTTTGGGTGTTCTCCAGCAGTGACAGCAGCTGTGCTGGCTGGAAGGGTCTGGCCCCAGGTAGCACTGTGGAGAGGAGACCTTGTTCTCCTCCACTGCTCAGCTGCTCTGGCCTCATCCCAAAGCTGGGCTGGTGGGGCAGAGAGGGAGCAGATGTTGCTCCTGAGCAGCTCAACGGTGATGTGAGCCTTTGGTGTTTGACCATACGGTGGGTGACATGCCTGGGAGCCCGGCTTCGAGCTGGTGTGCTTTGGTTTAGACCTGATGTTCTCAAGTGCATTTGGAAGTACAAGCAGAAGAAATGTGAGAGGGGAGCTGGAATGTGAGAGGGGAGCTGTAGCACCAGGGGATGTCACCCACAGCCTTTGGAGGCTGTGAGGACCTTAGAGTAGAGAAGCAGCCGGGAAGGGCCAGGAATAGTATGGCATGTAAGCACCAGATAAATCTAAAAAAATATTGTCCAGGTGTTCCCAGTGCTTGGCCAGGGACAGCTGCAAGGCTCACAGTTTGCAGGGATGAGTACTGAAGCAGACTGGGGCTCCTGCTTTCAAATCACATATTGGGTTGAGTTAGAGGGTGAACACTGCAGCTCTCAAAAGCTGGTCTTGTCCTGTTGTGATCAGTGATGTAGGCCGAGGTTCCAGTGCCAAAGGGACTTGCCTGAAGGTAGCTTCAGCATAAATCCACAATAAGGTTTCTACTGGTTGCATGGAGGGATCACAGGGCTGGATCTCTGTTACAGCCAAGCCTTGATTATTCTTTTTCCTACACTCTTGAAACTACACCGACTTCTTCAGAGCCATTCCTGGAGCTCCAGTGTGAGACTGAAAGGAGATTAAGTGCCCAGCAGTGCCTCCCATTCCTCCTGTGACTTGCACCTTTGTTCAGACCTTGCATTTCAAACCATTTTAGTCCGTGGGAGGCAAATCAAAGCTGTTAGGTTTGAGCCGGTGACAATGGCCTGGTGCTGTGTGGTGTGCCCAGCCCCTTGCCTTTGTGCAACCATTTGTGATTCTTGCTTTTATTTCATTTGCTTCGGCATCTGCATTTGTAACCGTTTTTTTTCAAGTGAAGTTTCTGACTAGTGACTCATTAGGAGTAAATAGGCAAAAGGATATTGACTTTACACCTACTAATTTGGGGGTGCTAACAAGCACATGTAAGAGCTTTATAGTCACCGGGTAAATTGTCCCACCTGGAGGGGGGGGGGGGGGCTGGGCCTGGGGCTGGGGGAGAGGAGATGAGATGAGATAAAAAGCATTACAAAGAAACAGCACTTTTGTTTCTGGCTCCTAGCCTTGTCTGTTCCTGCTGCTACTGAAGCTGAGGTGGATATTTGATGGTCACTATTGCTAGAGTGTGTTCTGAGCTTCCCCAAGATTTTCCAGCACCATTAGACCTGTGGGCACAGGACTAAGGTCTTAATGACATGATGCTAAAAGTGTTCACTCAGAAATGAGGTGCCCCTTACCTCGGCTGGGGGAACAAACCCTCCTTCCTGTGGTGTGACCGTAGGGTGGCCGTGAGTCAGGGTGAGCTGTGCTCCGAAGGGCAGTTGGAGACACAGTCCTGGAAGCTCGCCAGCAGCAGTCCAGCAGTGTGGGATGGTGCCTGCTGGCAAAAGTGTCTCCCTGTGCCCATGAGGGCACCAGAGGCTCATGGTCATGGCTGGGGGCAGCTCACTCTGCTGGGGTCAGTGCTCAGGTCTTGCTGGTGCCACAGCCCCAGTCAGCTGCAGACGTGTCTGTCCCTCTCCAGCCATGCCTGTGACACAGTAATGCCACCCTTTGGTGCACTTAAATCAGGATGTCACTGGCTCAGAGAGTGACCTGCTGCAGGGCAGTTGGAGCACAAATGAGAAGTGATGGTCCCCAGCCCCAGTGGTCCTGCTCGAAGCAGAGCGTTGAGCTGGACCACCTCTCGAGAGCCTCCTCAGCCTGAATTATTGCTTTGAAGAGTGTCTTTCAACACTGATTGTCAGGACAGAACTGGCAGGTAAAGCCGCTGCTGATCCCTTGCTCTGAAGGCAGTAATTTTCCTTTGGATGCATTCAGTGGGACCCTTGGGAAGTGATTTTTGTGCTTTGTCCCCACTTGTGATTTTTGTATTGAGATTTTTAAGAATTTGTATTACTTAAAAAAATGGAGATAGGCAAAGTTTTTCATTTTTCTCCTTTAGTCCCTCTGCCCTTTTGCTCATGTTGGGTGACCCACTTGTGTGGAAGGGTTGATGCCATCTGCATAAGGGTGTGTAAGCTGTAGTTTATCTCAGAAGATGTGTGCTGGGGAGGAGAGAGGCATGCTGTGTACCAGGGTGAGAACCAGCTGTCATCTCTGCTTCTCTCTGGACATGAGTCTAGTGTGCTGTGTACTCGGAACAGAAGGAATCCATCACCACTGGCTGTATCTGATGTCAGGCTCTCACTCTGTGGCTGTGACTTCAGCCTCACCGTTTCTCCTCCTCTGTGCCTGACCTGGCTGCAGCCAATATCTGTCTCTCAGCAGGAGGAATCTGAGGAAATGCAGCAAACTTCAGCTCCTGGGGCTAAATTGTTATGCTCTCTAACAGCAAACTGTGTTGAACTAATTGACAACCAGCTTTAAATGTACTCCAATCAAGCAAATGCATTGATTTATTTTTTCTTTCTTGCCAAGCACTAAGCAGCTTCCAGCTTGATTTCCTCCCCAAGAAGTGGATAACTCATCTATTGTGTAGTAAAACTGATGGGCAGCGTTGACTTC
This sequence comes from Sitta carolinensis, assembly GCA_032173965.1. NCBI lineage: Eukaryota > Metazoa > Chordata > Aves > Passeriformes > Sittidae > Sitta > Sitta carolinensis. The sequence continues at coordinate 979,635 of CM063294.1, forward strand.
TATACAATCCTTTCAGTATGCTTAGGGAGGAAGGAGTTCTTATGCTTCTATGAATGTTTGACCACTTAAAAAAAAAGCAAAACAAAAAAAAAAGCCCAACCCAAACCCGCACACAAAAACAAAAGATGATCCATTTTCTCTGGATGTCTTTGAAAGAAGCTTAGTTTAGAGACAGACTGGAGAAAAAGGCTATTGATTTTGTTTGACCTCCAAAGAGACTGCGGTCAGTATATTTTCCCTGTTGGAAGGGGTTCAGGGCTCTGAATTTCCATGTCAGCATTTGTATCCTGAAGCGCATTGAAGCTTTTGCTGCTTCTTCAATAAAGAAGTAGGGAAAGGTAATGCTGGAGTAAATTTATTTCCCTCTGGATCTGCCCTTCCCTTCTTTTTCTTTCCTATATAGCTTTGTCGTGTTGCTGATGAAGCATTTATAATCTTTTTCATTGAACACTGTGCAGGTTTGTGGGTTAAGCTGCGACTACAAGCATGGCTTTGTAATCCCTCCCTTGCTTTTTCCAGGGCTGAGCCAGGTGCTTTCCCAGCCTCTTGCCTGCACCAGCAAGGAGCAAGATGCCTTCCTGTGTAGAGTAATAAATACTCCAAAAAGTGCTGTCCTCTTTTCTACCCTGATTAGTCTCAACCTTTGCAGAGGAAAGCCTTCCTGTTTTTTGCTTAGTCTCCTGAAGAGAAACAGATTATTCTGTCTGGGGACTCAGTTGTACTGGAAATGCTCTGCATGGTACAGGTGTGTGTAGTTTTGTAGATGTTCTTGTAAAGTGGCTCATGACAACTGATGTGCCCTTTCTCTGGCAGCCACTTAGCAAAGGATGGCTTCCAGGGGTGGCAATACCTGTGGGATAAGTTGGTTGTCTAGTCTAAAGGAGCTTCTTGGAGTTCCCAGTGAGATGGGCAGTGCCAGTAGGCATCTCTCCGTGACGGATGTCAGCTGTGTTATCTCCTCCTCAGTTAACAAAATGCATTGCGGGGAGTGGTTTTGGGGTGTGTGCTTCTGCCTGCGTGGCCACAAGTTCAACACTGCCAGTTTGCTGTTGTCAGCTCATCAAAGGGCAGCCTGATAAAGCTGCCACAGCATAATCAAGTCATGGTAGAGAGCTGCTGATGTTGGGTACCAGCTGCTGAGATCCCGTCAGCTTTGCCAGCATGAGCTTCATTTCTAACCCACACGGACACAGCTGCTTCTTGGAATCCCCCCTTTAGAGGAAGGGTTGGACTTCCTGCCACTGCCAGCCTCACCTCTGCTTCTGGTTGTGTTCTGGGTCAGGGTGGAGGCTGCTGCTGTGGGTGTGTGAGCCCTGCAATGTGTGTGGGCTGCTGACAACTGCATGACACCAGTTTCTAACTTAAGCACTCCATTCCCAGAGAGCAATGGCCCAGTGCATCCCTAAAAAACAATGAATGGCTGAAGATTTATTTGTGTACTCTGTGCCAAGCCAGGCTGAGGCTGCAGCCCGTGTCACATGTTTAAGTCTGCTGAGTCCCTAGAGCAGGACTTCAAGGGTTCCCCAGAACCCTTCACTTCAGTCTTTAGCCCAAACGCCCTCTCCCCACATCTGAATATTCACTTACATTAACCCCTTGCAAACGGCTCAGCAGTCACCTCCGGGAGTGGTGAGAAGAGAGAGCTGGAGCTGTTAAGCCTCTGCACAAACACGAGGGCAAGGAGCTGATGGGAAGAGCTTGTGGGAGGGGGTGGCTTTGCGAGTGGGTTCTGTTTGCACCGGACCACTGAGTAGAACAGGGCAATGCAGAACGGCTGCCATGGGACAGTTTAGTAATATTTATTACTAAATTGATGCAATACTTATAATTATTGTATCAATTTGTGATTACTACTTATAATAGTATTTAGAAATAAATACAGTAATTATTATTAAATTAATACAATGTTCATCAATGCACTGTTTGCTTTGGGAGTAAGTAGTCCTGAGCTTGTGGTCTGAGCATAGACTGGGCTGTTAGGTATTGCCCACCTCAAGGTCACCGTGAAGCTTTGTTAATGAATAAGCAGGAAGTTTTTCCAGAGCCTTTAGCAGCAGGTGATGGGCCAGCTGAGCATGGTGCTGGAAGGAAGGTAATCACAGGGAAAGCAGCAAGGCTCTGTGTTTCCCTGTTGCAGTGGCTTCCAGCGGTTGGTCAGCAGAACATTGTGACGATGGATCAGAAATACGACAATTTCTTGTTAACGATCAACATCAAAAACTTAAGCACACGTAGAAAAGCAAAGATTTCCTTGTGTCTTAAGTGCCTGTAATCTGCTTCTCAGAGCTGGGTACCAGAATATCCCTTTGATTCTCAAAGGTAATTGCACCACTTAATTAGCTGGAGAAAAAATTCCCGCAGCCTGAGATCTTGCTATATAAATTATAATTAACCCCTTGGCACTGGAAGTTGAGATTTCCTGCCCCCAAGCACAAATGCAAAACGCATTAGCAGCACTTGACGTCAGGCCCCGTGCAGCCCAGGGGTCAGGCTGCTACCCCAAAATCCAGCTGTGCTTCTCAGGGCAGCAGGGAAAAGGTATGGAAGGCACAAGGACCCAAGGGGAAGCTCTAAGTACACCATTTGAGGGGGTTTGGCCTGCTTTCTTTTCAAAGCTGCTGATGTCCCAACAGGACAGACAACACAGAAATAACAAGCCCAACCCGGGGAAGAGCTGGGAGCGAGGAGAGGAGTGGATTTGTGAGGCGACATGGCCGGGTGCCCCGCCGTGAGAAAGGCGCGGGCGCTGCCGCCCCACACACCTCCAGCCCAACCATTGTCTGGTGCCAGACACACTTGGCTGTGCCTGTTGTGTACAGGGCTGGGCCACCCACTGCTGTCATTCACCAGCATCCTGCTTTTTTGTCTCCTTTTCATCGCGCTTGCTGGGGGATGAGTGTTAACTCCTCACACCGGAGGTGACCTGCGGTGAAGTGCCAGGTTGGGCAGCTGGTGACAGGGAGGTGACAGCATGGCTGGGGGCTGCCTCGAGTCTGTCTGCACCTGTGACACTTCCCTGCCCACTCCCCTCATCCACACTGTGACCAGGGATGAGAGCCAGGCCTGCTGAGCACCTGGAAAGCCACTCCACGGAGTCACAGAATGGTTTGGTTTGGAAGGGATCTTAAAGGTCATGTAGTTCCCCACCAGGAGCTTGCACTGAAGCTCCTTAGTCCGTGTTAGCTGGTTCCTTTTCTCCTTTGGGGTCCTGGATGGACAAGTGGCTCCCTGCTGGCACAGGTCAGGCTGCAGCTTTGCGCTAGGCTATAAAGCCCTTGAAGAAGGTGTTGTTGGCCAGGGGTTGGCTCTTGTCCCATCACTGTGGTGTGTCCTTGGGTTCCTCTGTGCTGGTGGCGCTGACCATGAGTGTCCCAGCAGTGATTGCTGAGCTTGGGTGGTGGCAGTAAACATGGGGAGACTTGGACGCCTTGGCAGCGTTCAGATATGGCTTTGTCCTCCCATGCCAAAGGTAGGGACACCCCAGTCCTTGGGTTTGGCACACAGATGTGGCCAGCAGGGCTGCCTGCAAATATTCAGGTCATTGTAGGTGTAGTGGTGGGCAATTCCCTGTGCACTCCAAAGGCCGAAGTGAGATAAAAGGAGAGGAGTCAGAAGGCGTCCTGGTGGGGAGGAGGCAAGTGCTCACTGGCATGGGGTAGTGAGTGTTGGAAGGAGGGTTTGGTTTGGGGTTTGTCTTGTCTGTATGTCTGCAGATCCTTAGAGTGGATGATAATAAATAAAATAGTCTCAATTTGTTGTGGCTTGATGCTGTTAAAAATTTTGAAAGGCGAAGTCAACGAAATGATTAACTGCCATTCAAACAGCAACTTAGTGTTCAATTCCAAACATAGAACTTGCTGGAGATTGAGCGCTGGTAGAAAAATGAGAAAAATTCATACATGAATGAGCACATTATCTTGTTCTGAGGCTTTTAAGTGTTCTCAATCTCCATGCTGATTGCAGAGCTGATCTCAGAGTCCTCCAACCTTTGTGAGCTCTGTCAATCCCAGTTTGGATGAATGTGGGCTGCACACCTACAGCAGAGATGTCCCCTGCCAGTGTGGCACCTGCCACCTCCAGGGATCTTTAGCCATGCAGGTCCTTGGGGCACCCCTTCAGGGTGGGGAGAGGAGGGAGGATGGTCCATCCCAGCAAGGACAGAAGGCGTGGAGAGAATTTTGAATTGGAAACATGGGGCTGAGTCTGAGCTTTAAAGATGGCCTGGGTCTCTAGATAAACTGAGACTCAGTTTATATCTATATAAAATAATATAATCCAGATTTTCTGCTGTCAGTGCTGCTTCTTTAAATTCAGAATGCCCCCCCCAAAAAAAAAAGCTATAGAAGATATATATATATATATATATATATATAGATAGATAGATAGATAGATATATATAGATATATATATATATATATATCCTATATATATATATCCTCTTTGCTGCTCTTTATAATGCCACAGATGAGGACTGGCTTAGTTCTGTACTTGATTTATTTTTTATATTAAGATTTAACATGGGATCTGCTTTTCTTAATCCAAACACTTACAGTTTGAATGCAGAATTATATTTGAGATTTTTAAAGTATCTTTATTAAAACGTAAAACTAATTTTACTGTTCTGACAGGTCTTATTTAAATACCCAGTGCCAGATGCCTTTTGTCCCAAATGACTTCAGGAAAGAAAAAAAAACCTTTTAAAATTTCTCATGCAATTAAAATGCAGTAAAAGGAAAGTATATAGTCTTACATATGCTGAGGACTAGGGGGAACAGTTTAAGAGAAGTCCCGTGATAAACGTTTCCAAAAATAAATATGTGAAACCAAAGGTGCTTAAAGGGAGAGTTAATGTGATATCTGATATTTGGTTGTTGTTGCGTTACTTCTGTTGCTTCTGCCCTGAGAGCAGTTGTAAGAATTGTGCTGTGTCTGTAGGGAGAAACCTTTCCAAAGGGGCTGGTACACAGGACTTTTCTCCAAGGTCCTTCCCCTGAGGCACTCTTCAGGGTGAGGCTGGTTCCAGATGTCCCCAAATGCTGTAGAAGTTCAGTCCTTGCCCACATCTTTTAACCCTTACCCCAAAATAGTAACACTCTTATATCCTCTGACCCAAGATTTTCTGTACTTCATTTAATAATAAGTAATCTTTTATCTGGCAAAAGGGAGCTTCAGCAACACAAGCATTAAGAAATCAGATATCTTTGAAACTGTGTTTGTGACCATGTCTAAGAGCAAATCCTGCTTAAAATCGTAAAACAGAGAGGAATTTTCCCCATATGCCAGAACATTTTCTTCTGGTAGGTTGTGCTGCTGCCTCTGTTTCTTTGGGTTCCAGAGCCACAAGAATCCCACAGAAAACACCAGAGTATCCTGGAACTTTATTTTCAGAATATTTTTCACTTGCTGGAAGAAGGGAATGTTACAATGAATCCCTTTGAGAAAATGCATAAACACACTTATATTCTGATCCATAAAATTAATTATCCTAATTTCAGCTTTTACTGGTGAAGAATAAGAACTCTGCTTTGTAGAACTTAACATCTTTAAGTAGCACATCTGATAATCTTAATTCAATTTATACACACATTTCTCCCTATTAGCCCTGTTTTGGAGTACTCACAAACACAACAGTGGAACCTGGAGGGGCTGACTTCTGGAGGAGTGTGAGAAACCATCTTGGTGTTGGGATGTGGGAGGGATTTATGTGTTTGGGACTCCTGGGAAAGAGGAGATGGTGGTGCTGACATCACTCCTACTTCATCCCTAGGGATGAGCAGCCAACCAGCAGCTGCCCAAGGGAGGTGGGCAGTGCTGCAGGGTCCCCATGCTCTGTCCTGAGCTTCTGGGCACAAACTGTGCAGCTCTGCAGAGACACGAGAGCACACAGGGTTCCCAGGCTGGTCATTCTCTCCTTATTGTTATTTTCATGTACATCAGTGTTGTTATTGGGTCCAGCTGAGACTGGGAACAAGAGAGTCAAAATAACTTCATTGGGGTTTGTTCTTGCAGTAATTCTAACCCTCTGCAGGGACGGGAAAGGTTCACACTCTTTCCAGACCCGAGAGAGTCCAGTGCTTTGGATGCGTTTCAGCGAGGAGCCGAGGGCCACGTTCTGAGGTCGTTGTCTGTTGGGTTTGACTGTGTCAGTAGGAGTTTATTCAAATGAAAATGATCAAAGACATCAGGGTTTGGCCCTTTAGTTTTCATTTTAGGTGCTTTTTCAAGCATAGAAGATCTTCTGAACTTTTTTGAGGCTCATCCTTCAGTAATTCCAGACTCAGAGCCTGGCAGCTTGTCAAGCAGCTTTCCTGCCTCTGTAGAAATACTGTCCACATGAGCTGTGCTTGGAGGCAGCAGGACACCCTGGTGAGATAGAGGAATTTCTATGCTAACATTCTGAATGCTTCTCTTTCCAGGCTTATTTCTTAGTCATGGCAAGTTTGCAGGTGGCAAAGTTCAGGGCAGAATTTGTTCACAGCTGTCCCCACCCAGGCGTTTTTAAAGCACACAACCTCCCCACCTCCATTTTACTGAATCTTGTCTAGATAAGCTTATTCACCATCGTTGAAGCAACTGCCAAAATATTTTTAGTGTCTCCTATGGTGAATTATGTATAAAACATCTGCAAGAGGTCAAGTCTGATTTCCCACTGCTTAATCCTGTTTTCTTAGACGTACAAAAGGGTGCAAATAGCTCCATGTTAGAACAACAGTATTTTACTTTCATTTTTCACATGGCTAAGGGATGGCCAGCCTCTGGGTAGTGCCAGCTTGAGCCAGTAACATGATATTTATAGCTCAGGTGAGGAGGGTGTGTATGTGGGGGGGTGTGGTTTTCTGTGTGTGTTTGTTTGTTTGTTTTGTTTTTCACAGAATTACAGATTTGGGGATTTGCTAAAGTTTTATATAAGTCAGACAAAAATCTCTTAGATCTACCTTGGTTTTTATTCTGGTCTGATTCTGGTTTTATATCTGCTGACCTCTCAAACAGTTTTCATGTGTGTAGGCTTATAAAAGACCTTGAATTAGCACATTTTCATTTAAGCTTCTCCCAAGATGTTACTAGAGTGAGTTTGTAAGAATTATATTTGGAAGCTTTGTCATCCTATATGAGCATAGGTGGTTTGGGGAAGATGACTTTTATGTTTTAGAACCTCCTTTTTACATTGATAGTGTCATTCTGGCATAAACAACACATTTCTACAAGGTGGGGAGGCAGAATCTGCCCGAGATGGTCCCTAAGGTGCTTGGGGAACACCAGATCAGCATCACCCCCTGGGTGTAGTTTGTTAGCCGCTGCTGAAGTGTTGTGGAATTTTTTTGTGTGGGCATCCCTACAGCTAAGAGCTCTGTTAATGGTCCAGGACAGGTGGGACGGGGCTTAGAGCAACCTGGTCTAGTGGAAGGTGTCCCTGCTCAGGGGTTTGGGACTGGCTGAGCTTGAAAATCTCTTCCAACCCAACCATTCTGTGATTTCACATTTCTAGGAATGGTGTGTCAGGCTTAAATAGAGAGTGATATTAAATAGCGGAGACTGATACTAAATAGTGGAGACTGATATTAAACAGCGTGAGAGGGATTCTTTCTGTCCTGACCATGCCGGCTGTGCACCCTGCGGGTTAACTGCAGCACAGCGTGTCCTGCCTGCACAGCTGGCCTGGGCTGGGCACTCGGGCTGGTGTGCTTGGCACCAGCACGGATATTTCTGCATGTTTTGGCCCTGTGTGCTGCAGACAAGCCCAGGGAGCGCCAAGGGATAGCTCAGAGTGCTGGATGTGGGACAGGAGCCTCCCTGATGGGAGGTGGTGCTTTGGGAGCGGGAGCGCCCGAAAGCATCGCCCAGAGCCCGAAGCTCCTCTCGGATACTGCAGAGGTGAAACCCCGAGGCAGGCGTGCCGGGAGGGGAGCGCGGGCTCCGTGCCCGGGGGAAGGCGGGCTCCGTGCCCATCCTGCGCTCTGCCCGTGCCGCTGTGCCGGGCGGGCAGGAGGGCGCTGAGCAGCGCGCAGCCCTCGGGGGAAGCTGTCCCCACAGCTGACCCCGGCTGCGCTCCCACCCTGCTGGCGCTGGCAGAGGCGGGACCCTGAAGCCGGGTAGGGGTCTTTATCAGCACTCGAGGGACTTCCGATGTGTGTGAAGTCCTTTGTGTAGAAGTATTTACAGGATCAGATTGCTGTAGTGGAAGTGCCTTTGAGGTCTTTGCTGCGTTATAGATTTTCTTCTGATGTCTCCCATGCAAATATTTAACCTGTCTGGTTCCTGAGAGCTACCGAGGCTGTTCTGCGGGTGGCAGGTTGTGTCTGCAGCCTGTCCTTTGTTCACACAGAGCCCTCGCTCCTGCTTCCCTTGCCATCCCGCGATGGGGAAGGAAAGCATACCCGGGGACTTGGCACTCGATGTATGTGTTGATGCCCTGAGGGCCTTAGAGCCCAAAATGTCTTTGTCCCCAGACGCAACAACTTGGTGCTGACCGAGTGAAAGTTACAGTGTTTAAAAGAAATCCTCATTTAGAGTAAGAGCATCTTTCAAACCTTGGGTCAGGACTGGGAGCTGCTCCCTGGGCAGCCTCTGTGCTGATACCAAACACTTCCCTGGCTCATGCAACACAGTGGCTTAAACCGAAAACTATCTGGAGCCTGGGCCTCAGAGCTGTTCTTAGTCTTCCTCCCCATGAACATCCCTTTTGATAATTTGACATGTGTGTGTGCTGTGCTCAGGACAGACAGGATGAGCTCAGAGCAGTGGTATGTGGGTCAGGGTTCTGCCCTCCCGAGCACCAGTCTCACTGATTGGGGTGGTTACTCCTAATTTACACCCGAGTATTTGAGAAAGGAGTTGGGTTCTGTGGATTATTATAACTATTAAATGCCATTCAGTTTGCAGGACTATGCAAGTCTGCAGACAAAACTTAGGGATGCAGCCTTGATCCTCTCACTGGGCCACAGCCTGCAGGCTTCATTAGACCCTCCAGACTTTACCTAATTTTGGTGTTATTCCCTCTTCATTACATCATGGCTGTGGAGCCAGGGTCATTCTCTCCTATGTTGTGGTCGTGGAAGGGATTTACATCATTTTGGTAGGGGTAGGCAGTGTTTGAACAGATTTCAGCTATTTTAAGCACTGTTACCAGTGCTGGGAGTCTCTTGAGAAGATTCAGTCTCAGCAGAAAGTGGATTTTACTCTCCCATCAGATGTAATCTATGCACTGTGAATGAAGGGAATGTCTTGGTTCACAGCACCAGGCTAACAAACTGGGGAAGCTTCCCTCCATCCCAGGTGCTGTGCTTCCAGCCTCAATGTGTCAGTGCATCTTCTTCATTCCCTGGAAATGGTTTCAAGTCTGAGAATGACTTTCAAGTCTGGCTGTTTCAGAAGAAGTTGCAACCAAAGCAACAAAATCTTGTTCCCGTCTGAGACCCTTTTCCTCAGGAAATCTGTTGTATCTGGCCAGCTGCAAGGTGCCTGTGGACAGTGTAAGCAGCTGTGTTCCTTCTCCCTTTGCAGGGGTTTCACCTGCAAAAAAACCCCAAACCAGTGGATAGATTTGAAGTATCCAGTCCTTCTGCATCTTTCTTGTGTTTTCCCCTTTATCTCTTTCTTTATCTGGACTTGAGGATTTTGTGATTGGTACTTGTAAACCTTACACTTCTCAGGTGCCCTCTTTCTCCTCTCTTTCCCTGTACTTTTCTGCCTCCTGTCCTCCCACTCCCAGGAAATATCTGTACCATTATTTGGCATATTTTCTGCTACCTTCACATATCTCCTTGACTTCATGTTTTCTTAGCTGGTAGATAACTTTTCAACATATGTATATATATGTGTGTGTGTGTGTATGTATGTAATCTTTTTCACCTAGACTTGTGAGGAATTCCAGTCTCTTCCAGTGAGAGTTTTCAGGAAGGTTTAGGTTAAATGGGCCAATAAGGCAAAACATGTACAGCAGGAGATCTCACCCTCTAAAGACATCTTTTCTCTTTTGCGCTTTTTTTTTATTCCCCTGGAAAATATATAAGAATATCTAGCTGTCAAAGAATTTAAACAATAACACCTGATCTGAGGGTTGGAGCATAGAGCCTTTGAAAATAAAGATTGTAATCTCTGTGTGGTGTGTCCAGGGACAGATGGGCTAGAAGTCAGGTGTGCTGAGCAGCAGAGTGCTGTGGGGATGCTGCTCTGGCATGGTGCCACTCATTTTACCCGAGCTCTCCTGCACGTTCTCTTGGATTTTCCCTGGCACTTCATTGTGCCATGGCATATTTATCACAGGACAGGACAGCATTCCCAGTCCAGTTTGAATTAATGTAAAATGTGTTGGCAGTGGCTGCTGTGTGCGTGGAGTGTGAGATGCAAGCAGTCCCTCGTGCTGGGTCAGCCTCCACCCCCCAGGAGCTCTGGTGGCATCCTTCAGGGCTGGGATTCATCCCAGAGGATTTTAGATGTGTTGTTTAAGGTGCCTGTCCCTGCTCCTGCTCCCATCTCCATTAGGGAGATGCCTGTTGCACAAAGGAACATCTGCTGTCAGGGTGCTGCAGACCAGAAGCCAGCTGAGTTATAACCCACCCTAAAGCCACACTGATCTCTCTCTTGGACAAAAGGGGGTCAGGGATCCCTAGAAAGAAGAAGATGTTTCCAGCATCTTAAGACTCAGATTTTGCAGAAGTGGGAACCTCTGTGAGGCCTTGGCCTGTCCTAGGGCAGCTCAGATCACAGCAGAGATGAGACATCCTCTGCTGAATCTCCTGCCCTCTGCTCCCACTCCTCAGCCCTGGGTGCAGGGTGGTCCCTAGGGGTTTGGGCTTTCCAATGGGGTCCTGGGAGGGATGTTGCTGTGTTTTCCCTCACAAATGTCTCACTGGATGCCTGCTTATCCTCTGCTGCTCGGGCTGTGCCATGGGACTTGCCTGGGAGGAGTCTCAGTGCTGCTGTAACCCTGCAGCCCACAGGAAAGGTGACTTCCATCTACTTCTAAATTATGACATTATTTTATTAGATCTTTAAACTTTAGTTAAATTTTTTATTTAAAAAGGGTGAGGAAGGTATCATATTTTAATTAGTAGCGGTGCCAAAGGAGTCCTAGATTAATTATTTGAATTCACTCCATCCAGATGGTTTTAATTTTCACAGCAGGGAACCGACGTCTTTTTAAGGTGATATTTTTCAAATTAAAATCAGCTTGGATATTACTCATACTGGTTGCAGAGTGAGGGGGTGGGGAACACGAGCCAGTGTGCCCTGTGTTTGTCCATCTGAGCATGGGCTGCCCGGGGGACCTGTGTCAGAGGGCTGTGAGCTGCTGGCTGTCCCGTGGGACCATGGCTCTCATGGTGAAGGGTTTTGTCGGTGTTAGCTGCTCCTTTGTCTGGCCAGAGGCTGTATCTGATGTTCAGAGTTACTCTCAGCAGCTTTTTACCCTCAGGCTGGAGCGGACAGGGAATGCCTCGCAGCTCAGAGGGAGCTGTGCTGTCCTGTCCTCGCCCGAGTGGACCCCTTGCCTGACCCCTGTGCTGGGTGGCCCACACCACTATTTATGCCATGGGTAGTTTGGCCATTTCCATCAGTGGGCGGATCCTTGGTGTTCTGGGTGTTGGCCGTGGCTCCTAGACCAGGCTTTGCTGGCTCCACAACCTTCACTCATGTGCTGGCTGCTGGTCTCCCTCTCTGAGGCTGGCTTCTATCCTCTTCTCATGTGGGAAGCAGCCCTTTCAGAGTCACCTCTTTAAAGGCAGACAGTCCCACCTTTGCCATTCCCTTCTGTTAGTGCTGCATTGCCCCAGAGCAGCCTCCTGAGCTTCCTGGAGCAGCGGGCACTCCCTGGCTTCCAACCGTGCTGCCCTGCCTGCCCTGGAGGAGCTGTCTTTGGCCCTGTGTCATCACCGCCACCTGGCTGGCTCACCTTGATATCCTCCCTTTGAAGGGTTATTTCTGGCTCGAGGACCTTCCTCACAGAAGTGGTCACAGGTTTGATACCACCCTGGCAAGTGAGGGGACAAAGTGGGCAGCACCCAGCTGTTGTTTCAGGCTGCTCTCCATCACAGGTACCTAAACCCGTTAGGTATTTCTGAAAAACTTCCATAAATATCCATATCTATGCACGATTGTAAGTAACATCCTGCTGTACTACAGACATTATCCCACTTGTCAGAAAAAAGTTATAATTTAAATATCCCCTGTGATAACAGGTTTAACAAATATCTCTAAATAAATGTAAGCAGCCAGTAACTGGAAACCGCTGAACTTACAGATGTGACTGAGCTGTGAGGGGAAAATTGTTTAGGGCCCTTGTGGGTTAAAGGTTTGTGATATTTGCACTGCCACAGAAGCCAAAAGCTGACTTTACAAGTGGGAAAAATATTAATGTGTTTAAATGAAACAAACTCCTATTTCTATCCCCATGATAAATCCTTACAATGAATATTTGCTCTTAGAGGGCTTTAAAGTTTGAAATATGAATGCCAAAAAGAATGTGACTTTTTGCAGCACAGATCAAACATTCTCCAGAGTTTGGCAAAAGCTGTATTTCTACGGTGGGGCTCAGAACTCACAGGCGTGAGTATTTCCAGAGCAGGAGCGTGGAGCTGCACTTGCTGACATTCACACATTCTTGCATTGTGTTTCAACCATGCGTCCTTTCTCCTCCTCCATGTTGGAGATGGATCTGAACCAAAATGTCCAGTCTGCCTGTTCCTGCCTCTCTGGGGAAATTCCTGGAATCTGAATTTTGAGCATGACTGGAATTTGTGTTTAGAGTAGAGATGGAATAAAAGGCTGGATTTGGATCTGTCTGGGTTTTTGAGATGATGATGATGATGGCATGCCACTTGTCTGTGTGGCAGCCTGGCCCCTCCTGCAGGTACAGCTGTGGGAGAGCAGGGGGTTTATGGAGATGCAGCAGAAATCTGTCCTCTACCCTAGCTCCTGCTGCAAACCAGCTCTGGCATCAATACCCTTTGAGACACTGAGACTGGCAACATTTCTCCCAGCTAGACCCAGAGACCTGAGCCTGGACTGCCAGAAAGAAATTTGTGACCTCCTGGAAGCACAACCAGGCATGGAGGACATGTGCAGGGTGGGTGTGCATCAGACAGAACAAGCAGTGCCAAATTTCTCCCTGGTAGCTGTTGTGGTGACCTTCGGGGGATCACTGTGGTGTTCTACACTGGAGTGCGTGGCTGAACCACTTCTGGGCAGTGTTTGAGGGCTGCTGGCTGTGGGAAAAGGATTTTCTTTCTCATCACACTAATCTTTCATTTTCATGAGAATAAAATCCATGTTCTTACTCTTGAATAGCCCTCCTGCAGTGTGAAGGAGAGCGTTGTCATTGGAACAGGCTGCCCAGGGCTGTGGTGGCATCACCATCCCCAGAGGTATTTAAAAGCCACGTAGATGTGACACCTGGGGACAGGGTGTAGTGGTGGCCACAACAGTGCTGGGGGGAACAGTTTGACTTGATGATCTCAGAGATTTTTTCCAACATAAACAATTCTCTGGTTCTAGTAACACTGGGCTAATGTTGCTGGTGAGGTAGTGGGGTTGGTGTGACAGACGGAGCCCACACATGTGTTGGTTATTCTGTGGTAAACGAGCTTTAAATCCAGGGTATCTGTGTGGAGTGAGTGGAGAGGTGTCAGTCTTGCTCCTGCACCGAGCCTGCTCGGTGCAGGGTGGTCCCTGGGGCTGTCCCCTGCAGAGCACCCCGGTGTGGTGTGGTTCAGCTGGGCAGTGGGACAGTGACCTCGGGAGCTCTGCGCCCTGTGGCTTCATTGGGCCACATTGGTAAATGCTTTCTTTTCTTCTTCCTTTCCAAGCCCAGCTTCTAGTGGAAACAGACACTTTTGGCAGTCAAGTCCGGATCAAAGGGAAGGAGACAGATTTCTACCTTTGCATGAACAGGAAAGGCAAGCTAGTGGGGAAGGTAAGTGCATCCTATTAATTAATTTGTAACCCAAGTGTTACCTTGAGCAGCCTCCTCAAGGCTGTAATGATGTGTTTGAGCCTCATCTGTCAGCCTCAAATGAGAAGCAGGATGGAGGATGTGGGGTTTGTAGGGCAGCTCTTGCTGTCCCAGGTGCTCTCCTGAGTGCTCTGTCAAGTCCCCCCAGCCTGTCCCACAAGCCCTGCAGCCTCACAGGGCTCTGCAGTGCTGCTGCAGGTATGCACAGGACCGTGCCTCACATGAGATGGCACCTTAGCATCACAGTGCTATGGCCACCTCCACAGTACCTTCCTCACCTGATCTTTCTTTGGGGGGACATTCAAATATGAATTTCCTCCAGAATTCCTTTTGGGAGGAATTCAGAGTAGAAGGGCAAGCTGAGCACTGTGCTGGTGGTTCATTCTGGGCAGCAGAAAGCTCCTTCCTGCCAGCCAGGAGCCAGGGACTGTCATGGCACAGCCAGGGCTGGAATCTGAAAATTGGGGGATGCCCCCCAATGGAAGCATGTTACAAATTACAGCGTGTTCACCCCTTCAGCCCAACTTGTGTGTTGAAGTAGTATTTTTTGTGTATTAACTTGTTTTTGTAATTCACAGTCCTTCTTTATTGTTGGAAAAACTGGAGGCTTGCTAACAAGGCAGAGGCTTGTGCAAAGATGAAGTGCCACTAAAAAATAAATGTCAAATAGAATATTCCAGACTTCAAACCTCTGCTGCCCTCACCTTGCACCACCAAGAGTTCAAATACAGCATCTTTGTGGCTGTGAAAAAGGAAAGCTGAGCCAAGGCAGTGAAAGCCATGCTCCTAAACAGAAACCAGAAACCAAATGGCTCTGATGAAAAATTATTTACTGTTGTGGTCCCAGGAGTGATACCTGTGGGACATTGCCTTCCCTGGAGGATCTCTCCCTCTTCCACTTGTGTTTCCTTGGGGAGCAGATGCTCTGTGGAGGCTAAGCCCAGGTTATTCGCTGCCAGACAGGGCCCTGTACCTGACCTGCTTTGGAGCTGCCTGTCGAGGCAGAAGGCATCTAGGGCACTGCTTAAAATCAGGGAGAAATGGAAATCAACACACCAGGAAGGCTAGAGCAAAGCAGCCAATTCTCTCTGCTTCTTGCACTTGCGTTACCACCTTGCATGAGACCCCATGGTTTAGCATTCAATAGGGAAATCATTTTAACTGGATTTAAACCATGTTGGAGGCTTTTTGAAGGTTGCATTGGACACAAAAACTTACCTTAGATTTTTCTGTGCCTTAATTTTCCATCTTTTAAATATGATCATAGTGTTTTCCCCTGAAATGCTACAAGGACAATGTTGTTAATGTTTATGAGGTGTTCATACCAGTCATGGAGACCTTAGAATCACTCAAGTGGGGTAAATTGAGCACAAAATCTTACCTTTTTCCTTCAGCAGACCTTGCCCCAGGTGTGTCAGCAGTGGCACAGGGCAGCCCATGACCTTTCCTGTTCTGCACAGAGTGTCCAGGAGCATCCTGGCAAAGTTTTTCCAAAGCATCCGTTTTTCCAAACACACCATATATTTGTATGGAGTGTGTATTTAAGGCTCATCTCTTGATTTGGCCCACTGGGCATTGAGGCAGGACAGTTCTTTAGCTTGTCCCCTTTCAGGCATCGTGAACATTTTTTCCCTCCTGATGTGCTTTTCATGGTGTTAAGCTGTCAAGTGTTTTGTTACAAAGAATAAATAAGTCTGCTCTTGTAAATACTGCTGCCCTCTCGCCCCAGCCTGTGACAAGTTCCCAAAGCAGCCGACCTGGGCTGGGGAGAACGCTGCACTGAGCAGGAAAATGTTCCAGACGTGTTGCCTACATTAACAGCTCCTCATGAGCAACAGAAGAAAACAATAGCATGTCTTCTTGATACCAAAAAGTGTGGTTTTAATTATTGTCATGGTTTCAGCTCTCTTTGTGGCTAGAGTTTGAGGGAATGCTTTTTAGCCTGAATGCTCTAAACAGCCAGTAAACCCCAAGGAAAGCATGAGATAAAAGTTATGCCTGGGTTTATGCAAATATTTAAGTTCAGTCCAGGGGTGGAGGGGAATGAAGCCTACGAAGTGACTGTTCCATAGTTGTCCTGCTGTAGTCCTTTGGCAGGAGAGGAGCCATGGGACCAATCCATACCTTTCCTCATTTCTTATTACCTTGCACTGCATAATCCCCAACCAGATCAGTACATTGTTCTTCTCCTCACTCAGCAGTTTTGGTTCCCCCCCAGTTGAAAACCTGCTTTGAATGTAGCCCCTTTTGTGTCCCATAGTCACTTACAAAGAGTGCCACGGTCAGGAGCAGGTTGTTGTTGTTCTCAGCTGGAACTGGTGATGAACACAAGAGCTCCAGAGGTGGACAGGGCTTTTCCCCACCTTGGAGCCGGCTGTGTTGCAGGGAAGCAGATTAACCCTGGGGGTAAGAAGAGCAGCCTTTGTGTCTTTATTCATTTAATTAATCCACCAGTGTTTCCCAGCAGAGACCTCTGATAGAGCCTGCTCAGGAGCCCCAGACCTCGTGGGTTTTGCCTCTCTCAGGTGTTGCTGTTTGTGTGTTCACAGACAGCAGTGACCAAAGGGCTTGGAGCTGTTTTGGGCAGGCTCTTGACTCTTGTAACAGCAGCTGCTGCAGTCAGTGGCACTCTGTGATGCTTTGGGAAATGAGACAGGGGATGTGTTGTACAGCAGTGACTTCTCTGTTACAGGTAAGCAGCACCTCAGGGAAACAAACTGCAGTGTGTTTTTTGTGGATTCTTGGTGTTGTTTTGAAGAAGGCCCAAGAAACATTTCATTTCATTTCTTTTTACTTCTGTCCATATGTTTCTTTGCCTGTGGGTTTTTGGTGCTACATGAAAATTGTAGGTTCTGAGTTTTCTGGTCTTCCTGAGGTTTTTCTGTGGACCACTGAACTTTATTATAAAATCACAGATTTTATTTTTTTTGGTTGGAACAGACAGTAAAGCCCATCCCATTCCATCCCCTGCCATGGGCAGGGACACTTTCCACTATCCTGGGGCACTCCAAGCCCTGTCCAACCTGGCCTTGGATACTTCCAGAGATGGGGCAGCCACAGCTGCTCTGGGCAATCTGTGCCAGTGCTCTCAAAGTAAAGAATTTCTTCTTTATATCTGGTGTAAATTGATCTTCTTTTAGTTAAAGCCATTACTGCTTGTCCTATTGCAACAGGTCCTGTTGAAAGGTTGGTTTCCATCTTTCTTTAACCATTTTTAAATACTGAAAGGCTGTAATAAGTTCTTCCTAGAGCCCTCTCTTCCCCAGGCTTTATGGTGAAATTGTACAAAGGAGAGAGATGAAAATATGAAAATTCAGAACAAGAATGCCATCTGCTTTTCTGAGAAACTTTTTTGTCTTTTAAAAAAAATTATTAGACCTGTTTATTTGTCTCAGGCTTCTTACAAACACGGGGGGAAGAGGACTCAAAGGAGCAGTTCTTCTTCCAAGGAGAGGCACAATGTTATTTGTCCACTTGTGACAAGGTGACAAACCATCTAGAACACAACTCTGAATATTGTCAGTAATTCAGTGCTAGAGGCAAAGAGGAGCTGATGGTCTCTTTGGAGGAGCTCTTGAGCTTCTAACTGGTTCTCCTGGGGAGACCTTCTGTGGTTTTTCTCTCAGTTCCAGCTTCTCTTTTCTCGTGCATTGAGATAAGGCCATTGGTAGAGCGGGGATTTCATGTTTGCTGAAGGCTGGCAAGGGTCAGTCTTTGAAGTCTCCCAGAGTGAGGAGCAGACTGGGCTGAGCAGGTGACTCTTCCCTGAGTTGGGCTCCAGTTGTTCTTGCTGAACCCGTCCTTACAGCACATCCGGCTCTCTAGAATTGCAGGCTGCTACAGAGATTGCCTTTCCCTGCCCTGTCCCATCCTCTAGCAGGAGATCATTTGCAGTCAGGGGTCTGTGTAAAGCCTGAACCATCAAAGGATGGCCAGAGCCTTCCCTTCCTCTGGGCATGGCCAGGGGTGGTGGCTGCTGAGTGGGGAGCAGAGCATCTCCTGACCCCCAGCACTGTCTCCAGGGAATTCCCTGGGGTTCCCTGACATCCCCCTGTGGGATGAGGCAGTCTAATTAATGCTGGTGCTCAGGCTGCAACAGGTATCTGTGGGGAGGGTATTTCATACTCCCACCTTCTCTCAAAGAGCCTCAGTGATCTGGTGTCCACACACTCTCAAAATCATTGTAGTATAGGGACATTATTTTTGTAAAAGCATTTTAATGAGTTTGATTTTAATCCTCTGTTCTCTGAGCTAAATGTGAGCAGTGGGGAAAAACTGTTTGGTGAAGGGTAGAGAGCTTGGGGCAGCTGGGTGGCTGAGGCAGAGCTCCAGACTGGTGACAGATAATTTGGTTGCCTCCCAAGGACGTGTCCCCTGACACCATGTCTGCAGCACTGGAGCCCTCCCAGCACTCACCACCAGCAGTGCTGAGCCTTGTTCCCCAGGCACAGTCCAGCTCCTGAGCAAAAGCTGTGCCAGCCAAAGCCTGGCTGTGCCGGGGGCATGTCATTGGTACAGGGGACAAGAAGTGGCACAGCTGTGCTGGCCACCAATGCCTCTCCCAGTCCTGACCAGCACCACTGTGCTGGTGCCACTCACAGCAGAGATCTGCCTCTCAGATGCAGCATTTTTGCTGGTGTGATAACTGCTTTCCAAGCCAATATATTTCTTAATGTTACCAGAAAGTTGCTAATACCATATGGCAAGGCTCTCTGTATTTTTGCAGGACAACAAACAAATTGTTGCTAGATGCCAGACTGCTCTGGCAGAGCTTTATCACTGATGCCTGCCAGCAGTAGCCTTTAGGGGATAGTAATAATTCAGGGTTGTTTACATTACAGCTTTAAAATAGGAGTTTTCTTGAGGCATGTGTGTGTTTAGTCAGGAAAGTTGGCTAAAAATCTCTGACAGCATCAAAGAGTGAAAGTGTCCACCATGGCCTGTAAATGTGCTCTTGGCCCCTGAAACTCCTCTGGCCCCACAGGAGAAAGAGCTATGGGGGCTTGAGCAGGAGCTTCCCTTTGTAGGGAAGGAGACTCACCTGGGTGGGAGACACCAGGGGATTCTCCAAAGCCTTTTTCTGTACCTGGAGAAGGTTTGCAGCAGTTAGCTTTGGTTGGGTGAGGTTAAGCTTTCTTGAAAAGCTGTCCTTGAAAAGCTGCTGGTGGAGAACCAGTTCCTTACTGCAGGGCTGGAGGCTGAGGCAAGGACACTCCAGGATGAGCCCCAAGCCTGGTGCCCTCCATGTGCCCCAGTCCTGTGTGGGATTTGGGTGGCAGTGCTCCTGGTGCCCACTGTGCCAGGGCCATCCCAGCAGCCAGGGGTGCTGCAAAAGTGCCAGGAGGTGTGTGGGGAGGGCAGGGGCACCCTGGGGGCTGCAGTTTTGAACTCTGGTGCAGTACATGAGGTGTTTGTCCTCCTCAGCTTGTATATTTAAAACCACATCTAACTGCATATTGGATTTGGGGCAGTTTCACTGGAGTTTGATGCTTTTCCAGAATTTTTCCAGGAGGTGCACAGTATTTGGGTTGCTTGAAAAGGGCTTGTAAAACCTAACAATCTCTGAATGCTGAATTTGCAACATAAACATGAGCAGGATTGGTGGGGTGTCAGGTTTAATAGGACACGTTTTGTGGATCTCTGTGACATGCTCAGCCATAAAGCATTCTGACTTGGCATCTCATGTGAAAGCAAAACTTGACATGGCTTTTGATTGATCTCGCTCAGATCTTGTTCGGAACTGCAGTCTGGGTCTTCACTCTCCTGTGAGTTTGTTTTAGTTTAAGTCATCTAAATAAACACATGCACTGGTCCCTGAAACCAAGCAACTTTGGACAGGGAGGTCTGATCCAGAACCATCTCAAGTGTCCAAAAATCTGGAATCAGAGCCTGCAGGATTGCAGAGGTCTTAAAATCAATGAGATGGCAAAACCACTTTTATTTTGGTTGGGCCATCAGAATCTTCTGCATTTACTTGATCAGGCTTTTTTTCCTTCAACCTGTGGAAAAAAAATTTGAATTATTTTTCTGAAATCAAAAATGGAGGTGGAAGTTAAACCACCCTCCTCCATTCCCAGACCCCAAACATCACTGAGAAGCTGGAGAGGAGCTGCAAGAAGGGACCTAGGAGTCCTGGCCCATGACCAGTTGGATCTGAGTCAGCAATGCCCTGGAGCCAGGAGGGATATGCCTGTCCTGGAGACATCAGGACAAGGGAGGGATTGTCCAGCTGTGCTCTGGACTAGGGTAGCCTCACCTCCAGTCCTGGGGAAGTTTTGGGAACCAAAATATAAGAAATTCACTTTTTAGATATATGTGAACATCTCCAGTTAACTTAAGCTTCTCAGCACAGCCATAATTCTTCAAGTGTTTGCTCTGAAATAAAACAAATGGTCCTTTTATTTAAGAAAAAATTCCTAATTGTATTATTTTTATGATAAGGACTTGCAGGTACTCTATTGGGGATGTGAGCATTGTGTGTCCTGGCTGTGGCAGGTCACCAGAGAGCTGTGTAACACATTTACAGATTTATTGTGATTTCTCTTTAGGAAATGTCATGTTTCTTTTGGATATTTCTAAGAAGCTCCAGTTCTCTCTCGGACTGAGCTTTGGAAAGTCAAGGTTCACTTGCAGACCAAGCTTGTAAGCTTGACCTCTGAATCTTTTCCTTATTCTATGTCTGGAAGATGACTATCCCCTTCCAGGGAAGAAAACCATCTTCTTGAAATCTGTGTGATAATTTAATTTAATCCAATCCTTGCTATGTTCAGGAAGCAAGTGCCACCATAAAGCTGCTGACCTCCTGTCCCCTGTGTTTTGTGGTGGCTGCAGCTGTGTGTCCTGTTGGACTATATCAGTTCCCTAAGGTTTAATGTCAATTAAAATTGCTGATGGGGATCCCCTGAGTCCTGGTCATGCCTTGTCTTGTCTGGGTGGAGAGGATGTGCTGCTGAACGCATCTTGTGTTGACAGTTATCCAGTTGGTTTTAATTGCCTTCCTCAGAGCATCTCATCTCCTAAGTGCAATTTTTTCGTTGGTCTTGAGCATCTCTTAGGATGAGGGTGATGTTTATTCTAAGCACTGCTTGGCAAATACATTGATGTATTTAATTGCAAGAAGCAGCAAAGCAGTGCAGCCTTGTCTCTCTCAAATGGGTGCAGCTGAGATCATGGTCAGGGGACTCCTGCTCCTCAAGGACTGAAGTTTGAAGTTTGGTTTAGGAGAGGAGGTGAGAAAACAGAGGCTGTTTTTGCAGTGGAGAATAAAACCTGTGCTCCAACAGTAGCAAAATAGAGTCTATTTGATATGGCAGTTACAGAACTATATTTAGGGTCAAATAAAAGTAGATCCTGCTTAAATACATTTTTGTTCTTGAGATTCTCTTTCCTTGTCTTTTGGATACCCAAAGATATGAAGTTTTCCTGAGGGAAGACAAGTCTCAAGCCTTGCATTTGTTGCATAGGGATGGAAGTTGGTCACTCACAGGCTGGACCAAATCTGGATGATCTTCTTTATGGATGGCACTTGATTTGATGATGGATTTCTCTCTTTTCTTAGTAATATAACTTGACATGAATAGAACTAATGCCATCCTGCATATGACCTTTCTTGGTTCTAAATTCCCCCCATGTAAGCTTGCCCAGGGAAAACGGTGTCACTACTGGAATCTTGGTTGGATGAAATTGCATTTGTTTGAAATAATAACTTACAGTCAGTTTGCATGCTTGTTTAATGTGAATAAAACTGGGACAGACACAGAACTTGCTATGAGGTCAGGAACTGTTCTAATCTTGTCATCCTGCTGCACTCATCATCTACACCTGGTGTTTTAAACTATTTTTAAAGAAAACATTTCCTATAGTGGCACAACTCTATCACAGAATCACTGAGGTTGGAAAAGACCTCCGAAAACTAGAAATTATTGCTGAAAACATCTGCTCCAAGGTCTTCCCTTTGTTCTAACTGGGAAGCTGAAACAGAGCCGGGACAGAGACAGATAAGCCAGCGATAAAGTCCAAGGTGCCTGATCCCCACCTTGTCCCCAGCCCAGAGCACTGAGTGCCACCTCCAGGCCTTCCATGGACACCTCCAGTGTTGGGGACTCCACCTCCATGGGCAGCCCCTTCCCATGTTTAACAAACTCCCCCTGATGTCCAGCCTGAACCTCCCCCAAGCCTGAGTCCCTGTCCTCTCATCCTGTCACTTGCTCCCAGGGAGAAGAGCGACCCCCACCTTGCTACAATTATATATTGAATTTAAGCGTACATGAAATATGGTGCTGCTCTTAGATGGCTTTTATAGAAAGTTCAGGACTGGCCTGTGGAGGCTGGAAATGACTGCTGGAAAAGAGCTCCCAGCAAAACCCAGCAGAGCCCTTCAGCAGCAGGTCGTGCTTTGTACAGAGTGGTAAAAACACCTTCCTATCCCTTACCATGTGCAGCCTGTCCCGGCTTCCATGTAACTGGACCTGGTGGGAGTAGGTAACAGGAGATACCATAGGTCTGCTCAGATACAACATCTGAAACTTGTCTGGGGATTCAGATCTCCTGAAGAGCAGTAGCTTCCTGCTCCAGGAAACCTGCAGTTTTGACTTAAGTTTCCTAAATTTTCTCTTGGTTTAATAAAGTTCATTTAAAAAGCTGTTGATATTTTTCCTCCTTAACAGTAAGTACATGCAGCTCTCTGAGATGCAGTTAGGAATGTCTGTCAAGCAAATGTGCATCTTTCCAGGTGAAGCCACCTGGTTTGCCCCAATTTGGAACCCTAATTCGTGGCCCCCCTGCTGCAGTGCTGGCAGGAGCCGTGGCAGTGATGGAAGGAGCAGGTGAGGAGGCCTGTCCTGATGTAACCCCAGCCTTACTGGGTTCAGCCTACAGAGACTCCTTTCATCTGTGTCCTCCTGTTTTAGCCTGTGACAGAGAGCTCTCCCAGGGCAATGTGAAGGTTAGAAACTTAGATAGAAAAGAGGAATTTTGGAATGGAAGATAGAAGGAAAGAAAAATTTTAAACTCTTTTCTTCCTTCCTTGGTTCCTGCAGCTTGTGTCTGGCACAGACAGGCACAGGGCTCTGCCAAGCCTGGACATCCTGACCCACGCATGCAGGACCGTGCCCTTTTTTGCCTGTTTTTGGGAGGGATGGGGTGTTCCCAGCATCTGTGGGCAGCTGGGGGCAAATTGGGCAGGGCTGCTTTGGAACGGAGCCTCTGGAGGGAGATGTGCCCTCTACAGAACAGCTCCTCCGCGTGGTTTTGTGTTACTTCCCTGCCTCATGAATGCACTTAGATGTCCGTATACATAATTAACCTCTCCGCTGTGCTGGCAGACACTTTTATTGAACTGCCCATCATGACTCCTAAGTATTTTCCTCGGAGGATTGTGCAGGTTCAGAGGGCAGAGAGCTAGAGGAAACGCGCATGAGGCTGAGTGACTCTTGGCAGTTATGGATGCAGCTTCCCTGATTTACAGCCTGCTCTAGGAGCAGGAATGTGCATTTGGGTCAAGAGGTGTCTCTGTGGTCAGGATGCCTTGTCATAAATCCAGGATGCTGAACATCAGGATGCTGCTGACAGATCTGTCCCGATAATGCCCGTAAAGTGCAGGGGATGGCTGAGCACTCAAGCTCACTGCCGTGAACAGGTTGTGCCATCCCGGCACTGCGGCTCTGGCAGCGCTGAGCTCACCTCCCCATCGTGTTTTCTGACCTGCCTTTAGAAGGTGTGTGTGTGTCACGGGGGAGAGGGGCAGTGCTTAAAGTGCTAATGTGACTTTAACACAGCTCCTGTGTTGCCTCCTTCCACCTGGGATTTTCCAAGCCATGTGGAGTGAGTCTGGAGGAAGCTCCGAGCATTGCAGCTCTGACTTTGTGCAAAACTGCAGAGAAGGAACTTCCTGAAAGCCACACGTCGCTGGGCACTGCTGGGGGAGCAGCTCGGGGGCTGTCAGGGCTTATTAGTAGTGCTTGGGGCACCATCCCTCGGTCCTTAGCTGGGCATCCTTCAGGAGCAGTTCACGGGGACTGCTGAGCCGTGCTGCTCCTGGAAACCCAAACCGTCTCTGCTGTGAAATTTAGGAGACACGGGGCGGGATTTCTTCTGTGGAATGCAATGGGTGAATCTAACAGTGTCAGTGTCCGAGGGAGTTTTCAGCAGCCCTTTGAAATGATTACTGGGCTCAGTAAGTGTGCCTCACACCTTCGAGTAGCATGAAACCCAGAACGGTGGGGTTCCAGTGCTTGGGAAACCCCCCTGTCTATCTGTCTGTCTGTCTCTCTCTTTCTTCTCTCTCTCCCTCTCTCACTGTATGTCGAGGGGGAGAGAAGGATGGGTGCAGGAGGGGCCTATTTTCAGCGGTTTTCCTTGTAAAAGCCTGGGTGCGTGCATGTCTTGGAAACCTTTATCTTGAGTGGTAGTTTGCCTGCTCCAGGATTTTTGGGAGGCGGGGGCTTGCTTCCCTCTCAGAGGGAGGTGCTCTCCATTGTACAGAGGGCTGGTGTCACCACAGTTTGACTTCGAGCCTGGGGGCTGAACTGGCAGAAAGGTGATAATTAGACAGAGACTCAGTCCCCTCTCACTTGGAGTGCTGAGGCTCGCTGTGCCCTGTGCCAAGCCGGCATTCCTGGG
The DNA here is from genome assembly GCA_032173965.1 of Sitta carolinensis. NCBI lineage: Eukaryota > Metazoa > Chordata > Aves > Passeriformes > Sittidae > Sitta > Sitta carolinensis. The sequence goes on from CM063294.1 coordinate 1,004,203, forward strand.
TTGTCACAGACGTGTTTGGTGGCGTTTGGGGCTTGTTATTTGCAGCACATCACCAGTCGCTCACCCAGAGAGCTCCTAATTGCAGCAGCGCTTGAGGAGGGGAAGTGTTTTAACCTGAGCTTAGCTAACAGCAGCTTAATTTGTGCCCTGATCTTTGCAAACGGAGAAACTTTTCCGTCCTGGAGGCTCCTCTTCCCTCTCTGCGGTGTTCCCGGAGCTGCTGGCGCGAGCTCATTGTAGCTGTGAAAGCCGCGGGAAGTTTGGATTTCCCGGTGCCCGCTGCGCCAGGTTCGTGAAGCGCAAATGAGAAAACCTGCCCTAGCCTCCCTGTGCCATCAAGAGCTGCTCAGGTGGCTCGGCGTGGCAGGCTGCGGGGAAGGCGGAGGCGGCTGCTGCACCTGCTGATGCTTTGGCTAGGGCTGGTGGCACAGAGCGGCCGCGAATTCCCCCTGAGCTGCAAGCTGTTCGTGGCAGGAATGCCTCGCTCCGAGGAGCGCTCCTACTACGACAACAAAGAGCTCTTTGATCCTTTCCATTTGGAGAACTTAAAACGAGAAAGCCAAACTACAATAAGACCAAGTTGGGTCATAAAAAGGAGAGCAGGAGCACCAAAGCGCCCCGGAGTGTAATTGTAGAAGCAGCAAATGCTTTGGCACTTAATTCTGCTTTAGTGTCAGTTCAACATGTTTCACGTTTAAGACTGGAGAGCCCCTCGCCAAATGCTCTGCACAAACAATCCGGGGCTGCTCCTCGGCGAGCCCCGTGTGCTCGGAGAGTCCCTGGCTCGGCGCGGCTCCTCGGCTCTGCTGCCCTCCGTCGCAGGCGGGGTGGAGCTGGCCCGCGGAGCAGAAACTATCCTCAAACCCTTGACGAGAGGGTGAGCCCTGCTCTAGCCCTGCAAAAACTTTGGCACCACTCAGGTCCCTGCCTGGCGCTGGGATCTCACTCACTGCCGTCCGGGCTCCCCAGCCCTTGTTCCAGGAGATGCTCTGCTGGAGCTAGCCCTTGGTGTTGCTCAGGCTGTGCTTTCCCTTCGCTCTGCACAGACCTGGGCCATGCCCCGAGCTTTCCCTGGAAGGTGGCATTTAGATCAGGCATTTTATAAGGCATTTATCAGAAATTTGGCTAACAGATACCACATCTTCCCAAAGCTGTTGGGGTGTGTTTAAGCAAAAACATTCTCTGAATGATTTATTTGCAAAGAACTGACCTGCAAGGTGATACAGCCTTGTTGCATGGCCAGGCAGCAGCCCCTGGGCCAACACCAACAATATGGTCTCTGACTCGCAGAGAGCCTTTGTAGGAGCAGGGTTGTGCCTCTGCTGTGTCCAGGTCTGAGCAGGGAGCGTGACTGGAGCTGCTGTCAGTGGGATGGTGATGCCAAAAGGCAGGAGCAGCCAGTGGGGCACACGTGGGGCACATGAAGTTCTCATTCCTGCTGTGGAAGGGACAGGGATGTGGGGCTGGGTGTGAGACCTCCTCTGTCCTGTGGCCGGACCATCACACTAGGCCAGATGCCCTCTGTGCAGCTCTGGGGCTTTCAAGAACTTCTTTAGTGTTAAGAATCAGTTGAAAACACAAAGCTCAATGTTTTGGAGGGTGAGTGCTCTGCAGGGTGCATCCCTGCCAGTGCAGTCTGTATGAAATGTGGCTTGGCATCAGCTCCCAGCAGGTGTTTGTGACAGAGGGTGCAGCCCTGGGTCAGTTGCACCAGGAGCTCCTGGGAAAGGGTGAACCTGTGGCTGGAGCAGGGAATGATGCTTGGCCAAAGCTGTCTCTCTTTTCTCTTTCACCCTCCTCTCTTTGGAGGAGTGAGGGCATGGCTGACTGACTCAAGGAGTGATGTGCTATGGCTGAAATAAGGGAACTGACTAAATTTTAAATGTTGGGCATCTGATGCTTAAAAATTACTAAAAACCCTCACAAATTGATTTTTCCCCTAACAGATTGCTGTGGGTACAGTTCTTCATGGTGTAGGTAAATTGTTTGAATGATTTATCCAATTGGGGATCATAAAAGAAATGGTAAAATTATCTTGTGAGTATTTGAAAATCATTTGTGTGTCTGTGATGTGTCTCAGCACATACAGGAATTCTCTGTTTGGGGAAGTGAGGTCCTTATCCTGATTTATCTCTAGGTACTTGTAAATGTTGCTGAAATTTCATGTTATCAAACCATTTAGCTCTTCCTCTTCCAGAACGAAGTTATTTTATCTCATGCACCTTGTTTACTTCAAATTAGCCCTGAGGTTGGCCTGAAGTTGCACCTTGTTATCCCTCCACCTCCTGTCTCCGTCTTAGGCTCTGTCGGCAAATTTGAAGGTATAAGTAAATACTTTTTTTGTTATTAATAGAATAAGTTCCCCCTCCTACACACATGTTTTCTTTTCATTCCAGTCTTCATTTTCCGTGAAAAACTGACATTGTAGTACAAGCGGAAACCTCCCAAATTGCATGAAAAGCCCTTAATTCTCCTAGCAACAATGTCAGGGCTCAAATCCAGTCCCTTTCCACGAGCATGGGGGGAACAACCCTTCCAATTACCTGCTCCCCCTGCGGTATGGATCCGGTCAGTTCACAGGCACCTGGATTTGGGTGGATTTGAATCCCAGCCATGGTATTGTTTAAAAATTCTCCACTCACTGGGGAAGGGTTTGTAGTGGGCTGAGCCCTGAGAAACCTGGAGCTGGTTTTATGGCTTCCCATTGAAATCTGGTGGAACCCTGTGGTGTTCACTGATTTCCCCCTTTGCCACTCATGTGGCTTTGATCAAACCCAGGACTTGGAGAATGACACCCCCAGGAACTGGAACCACTGAGCTTTGCCCAGTTCTGCTGTTCATTAAAGTGTTTGTGAGCTTCCAGTGTGGATGGTAAAATGAGGACTTTTGTGCCTATCCAGGATGGAGACTGCTGGTCCTAAGGCAGAGCCCCTCTGCAGGCCCTGGATTAGCAGAATTGTTGCAAAAGTTGCCAGAATTTGCCCTCTTAATGACACCTTCCCTGGTGCCAAAAGCCTTGAGGCAGGAGGGTGCAGTGCTGACTTCAGGGCAGACATCACCTTCTGTCACACAGGTGGAACCTACACTCTGCTAAAGTAATTGAGTCCTGAAGGAATGGCTGGCCCTGGGGGCTGGTGGTGACCAGCCATCCTGGCTTTCCTCTGTTGCTGCCTCCAACCTGGATCATGGTGTCTGATGATTCCTCTTTTGCAGGTGTTTGTGGCTTAGGAGAACAGGGAAGACTGTGCAACATGGCCAGAGGGGTTCCCTCCTGTTCCATGATCCCCTGCCCTTCCCACAAACTGCAGCAAACTCCACAGGGATTGTGCAGCATGTCTTAGGGTGGCTCCCCTGGAAGGGCAGGCTGAGCTGTCCTTGGGGAAGGGATGGTGACCATGCAGGGCTCAGCTCCTTGCCCCGGCCTTGTGCCCAGAGGAGCCCTTGAGCAGAGAGGCCAGGGCTGGGGGCTGAGCAGCTCATGCTGCTGCGGCTTCCCTGCCCCCCAGGATGTGATGGCTAAAGACTCAGAGGCTCTGACAGTGTTTAGTTTGGGTGGGCAGGGTTTAATAGTAGCATATCTAGGCCTGCAGTTCTGAAAAACTCATTTGATTTCGTGGGAAACTGAATTGGGCTATGATGGAAATCCTTCCTTTGGCTTTGCTGAGCATTAAATGAAGTCCTGTGTGATGGTTTATATCTGCTTATCCTGTATCTACTCCAGAATATCTTCTGATGCATAAATCAAAGTGTGGGTGCACATGATGTGACATTCTAGGTACAGCACCAGTAACTCAGCAGTTAAAGGGCAAAATGTTTTCTGGCAGGTTATGGGTGAGAAGAATGTCCTTTGTGCTCAAGGAGTTGAAGATGCAGTTGTGTGATACTCCCTCCAGTGCTGCGTTGTGCTGTGTGATAGTCCTGAATACAGAGGCCCGTGTTCTGCTGTGTTCAGAGCCCAGTTCTGGGTCTGGTAGTCTTGATCTCCAGGCTGAGCTGAGCCAAATTTGCCTCCAGGGCTCTCCAGGGTCCTGGGGACTGGAGTGGGGCCGGGGACCCTAGTGGCACCAGCACCCCTGGGGCACCACATGTGGTCCATCTGCCAGGGGTTGCCCTGGGATCATATGGGGGAGAGTTTTCAAATTGCTGAGGAGGCTAAGACTGAGGCTTGTAATAATTTTAGTGGGACTTGGGTAGTTGTGGGTGAAAGCCCATAAGGTATTTCAGAAAACAGAAGTGAGAGGTAGAAGGAGAAATGCTGTTGTTTGGGCCACATGAGATTCTGGGGTTTGGGTTTTTGTGACTAAGTATGATGTTTCCCTGGCATGAGTTCAAGTCATCCTCTCTCCCTGATGGAAAAAAGCAAAGCTGGATGTCTTGCTTTGCTTGCAGTTGAAGGCACTGGACTGGATAAACTTAACTGTTGTCTTTGCAAAATTCTTCTCCCCTTGGATAAGAACATTTAAAAAAAAAAAAAAAATGACCTCACGCTTTCATGCTTTAAAAAAAAAAAATCAATTTCAGTTGAGGCTTGTTATGGCTCTTATTAACAACGTTTGAATCAAAAAAGAGGTCCAGATGTGATGATTTTATTTGTGCCAAATTGGGTTTTGGTCACTGAGCTTGAATTTGGATTATTTATATTTTCTTTTTCTTTTTTTTTTTTCCTTTTTCAGCCTGATGGCACGAGTAAGGAGTGTGTCTTCATTGAAAAAGTCCTAGAAAACAACTACACAGCACTGATGTCTGCAAAATATTCAGGCTGGTATGTTGGATTCACCAAAAAAGGGAGGCCACGGAAAGGGCCCAAGACCCGGGAAAACCAGCAAGACGTACACTTTATGAAGAGATACCCAAAGGGGCAAATGGAGATACAGAAACCTTTCAAGTACACAACAGTCACCAAGAGGACTAAGAGAATACGACCCACCAACCCCAGCTAAAAATAGACAAAACCGGTGTCACAATAAGAAACCACAAAAAGAAAAAAAAAAAAAAAACTGCACCAGAGGAATATTTTTACATTAAAAATAAGGAAGAAGCTCTATTTTTGTACATTGTGTTTAAAAAAAATAAAAATAAAAAAATTAATAAAAGACTAGATGGCAAATGCTGGGGAAAGCTGTTTGGGATTTATTGTGACTTGAAAAATGAAATGAACTGCTCTATTTAAATTGACTTCTTGTTGTTGATGACACACAGGTGCTTATTTTGCTTTTTTTGGAAAGGACAACTTCTCAAGCATATCCCCAGAGGGAAAAAAAATATTAAAAATAAATAAATAAAACCAAAGAAAACCAAAGTTCTTTCCCAAAGTTACTGAGACCCTGCCCCGCCAGTGCCGGTCGGCAGTAATCTATTTATTGCCTGCTGCCCGCCGGCCAGGCCAGGCGGTGGGAGCTGCAGGGATGAGGCCCGTGGAGCTCTCGGCGCACCGACCCTCTGTAACCCTCCTGATGACATAGGGAGTCACGGCTCCGTGATCCTGCATCCTGCTCACTTCTGGAGAATGCTGCTAACTACATTCAAGTGACTACAAGATGACCTAGTACACCAATGATAAGGGAATATTTTAAAACCAGCTATATTATATATATTATATATATATAAGCTATTTATTTCACCTCTCTGTATATTGCAGTTCCATGAACCAAGTATTACTGCCTCAACAATTAAAAAAATTATTTAAAACATATGTACATATTTTTTCTGTTCACACTTCTTTCCCTTCCCTGAGTAGTGGTTTTTTAATGCATATTTATCCTTTATGCGAGGCCAGCAGGAAATGTTCAGGGCAGTTTCCCCACTGTAAACTTCATTGCTGATTCTGTAGTTCTTTCTGTTCCATAATACCTCTTCCTCTTCCTCCCTGGCTGTTGCCACAAGGAAAAGTCTCAGTGGGGTGATGGTGGGCTGAGTGTGAGGGAATCCACACTGGTGTTTTACAAGAGCAGCACATTTGATACTTTTCAGCCCAAGGAATATTTCCTAAAGCTGTGGCCAAGCAGAAAGTAAACTGGAAAATGAGTATCTGACTGCATTAACACGTACTTATGTGTGGCTTGTGTTTCCTTCATTAGAACTTTTAGAGGGGTTCTTGCTTTCAGCTGTTTAATTCAAAATTTTGCCTCGTAAAACTTGCCCTTGGCCAAACAAATCCCTCTCCCTTGTCTTGCATGGTTCACCCAGCTCATCCAGGGACTTGTTTCCCTGGTAAGACCTGCCAGCTTTCCATCCAGGAATTCTGCACAGGATATGGGTGATGTAAAGTGCCCCACAAACAGAAAGTGGGGAAAAGAAGGAAGATGAAATATCTCACCTCAGATTTTAGCTGGAATGGCAATGGAGCCCAAGTGGAGTTTTAAGGAGAAGCTCACTTGGCTTTTCATTCCCTCTGTGTACAGACATGGCTAAACTCCTTGGTTACAGCCAAGGCTGGATATGCTCAAAGCCACTAAGAAAGCTTTTTCTTGTTAATCAGGAGAATGACTCTCCCCAGAACAAGCTTTCCCAAGATAACTTTGAGAGCTGCAGCCAAATCCTGCAGATCAAAGCTGTTTGGGAGATGGTGAAGATAAGCATGCAAGCTTGAGAATGCCTATCTGAACCCATTTCCAAACCTTACAAGCCTAGAGAAAAATGAGCAGTGCTAAGCAGGGTCACTCCATGCTGCTCCAGAAGGAGCTGGGCAGCTGTGCAGGTGATGCTTCACACCAGCTAAGCACTGAAGGTCACTCAACAGCCCCTGTGCTGGGGGATTACTGGGACCTGCTCTCCTGGGGCACCTGGAAACAAGTGCAGGAGCAGGACCCAATAGTGCAGTTGGTTGGTGGGGGCTGGAAGGCTTTGCCAGCTTTGTCTTCAGATTGATTCATGTGGGAAGGATTTGGGGAAAGTTCAGAGGAGTGCTGGGGTGGAGGATTGGGAGCAGCTGGAGATTTGCTGTGTTAGTACCTCCAAGCAGAGACACACAGTTGATTTCCAGAGTGAGAAAGGTTTTATGGGTGCCTTTTTTTCTTCTTGAAATATTGCCATGGCACATGGTACTGATGGTTTCACTGTTAGAACAACAGGGTTTGTTTGCCACTGGAGAAATTCAAAGGGGGTGGGGCAGTAAAGGCTGGAGAAGTCTGAGAAGAAGGTATCCCCTCTTCCAGAGGCTGGGAGAAACCAGGGAGGATCTGGTCCCTGTCCCACAATGGGAGATTGGCACATGGGAGTGAGGGGCCATACAATCAGTATGCCACTGGGGCATCTGTCCCTCATGTCATTGGTCTACAGGAGTATTTCCTGGACAGCAGTGGGACAGGTTCCTCAGGCTGTGGAAAGGCAGTGTGGTGAGGAGATTAATCCTCACCTGGATCAGGTAATGCTGGAGGGATTTGTTGGCTGATGGTGGTTTTTTTGTTTGCACATTAAGTGTTTGTATTTGGACATCTGCTTTCAGGCTTTATTAACAGCAAAAGCAGAGGCAAAGGTGAGAATTCACACCAAGTCCCCTTCAGAGGACCTTCACGTTGGACAGAAGAGTACTTTGAGTAGAAGACATACAAGGACTGAGGAGCAATAGGGGGAATCCATCCTGTTCCCAGTGAGGGACAGCCCTGTGCATGGGGCATGTGGTACTGCTGCCTTGGGCTGTGCTCGGGGGTCAGCCCAGGAGCTGGTTAGAGCTGTCAACAGCCCTGCTGGACAGGTCCCTCTCTGACCTCCAGAACAGAGAAGTAGCTTGTCCGTGGTGTTTAACATTTTGTCATTTCAGAAAATCTTTGGTTGCCCTGAATATGAGCTGAGATTTCCCATGAAGGCTTTGCATTTGATTTACTTTATAATTGAAGATTGTTAATGAGGACTTAATTGCTATTCTGGGATTCTGTTCAAGAGTGAGGGATGTAACACTCTGTGATGGCATTAATGTGTTTGGAACTCTGAGGATGCACACTTTAACCAGTACTCGGCTTAATTTGCTTTTATAAAAGCACATTGGAGCTACTGCCTCAGAAACACTGCTAGATTTGTTACACCATTTTGGTAGCTGAGAGAGGCATGGGCTGATAATGCCAGGCTGACTTTGTTGGGTGCAGGAGGCACTAAGCCCAAGGCGGAAACCTTGTGGGTCCAAGGAAGTTTTTTGAGCATGTTGCACAAGCCAGAGCTGTTTGATGAGACCTTCTGGGTGGTGGATCTCCTGTGATGTCCCTGTGAGGGTGAAGGGTCAGTGGTCACAGCTCAGCTAGGCTCAGTGTCTTACCCAGGCAGGGAAAACCCTTCACCACAGTGGTGGTGTGCCTTGCCTGGGGCTTACCACTGGCCAAGAGGACAAAGAGCGTCTTGGTTCCTGTGCAAGGTGTCTCCAGCCCCCTGCCTAGCTGCCCTGGCCCACAGAGTTGTCCGTAGGTGACTGAGTTCACACCCCTGCAGCTGGAGCCCCGAAGTTGGAGTGGTCTTTCCTGCTCAGCAGAGTTGTTTTTTTCTGTGTGTGCTGTGTTGATGCAAATGCAGGTTCTGACCTGGAGCAGGCTCTGACCTGGAGCACCCCAACAGAGCCTGATCTGCCACTCTCGGCCAGCAGTGGGCATTTGGCAGCCATCCCTTGGGAGCACAGGCATGGGTGTTTGTTTCCTTGTGCTGTCCTTGCAGTCTTTAGCAAAGGATCACCCCCATGGTGCTGGGTCACATGCACAGTTTGGATGAAGTTGTCACAGAAGTGAAGCAACAGGGCAGCCTCTTCCAGGAGCAGGTTTCCTGTTTTAGTCCTGCCCTTCTGTACTTGCCCAGGCATAGCCTACCTGTGATAGGAACTGATCCCTTCAGCTGCATCTCTTACACATCAGCTTGTGTGTTATCTGTGCAGTTGTAATTACAACAGCTTCTGGGAGCATGGCTGATCTATCCTCCAATAAATGTCATGAGGTGGGACAAGGGGAAAAGGAAGCAGTCAGGTCAAAAATAATAAAAGTTTTGGGGAGGGGTGCTGTCCTAGTAGTTCAGTGACAAGAAGACCCAATTTCTACATCTCTGGCTTCTGCAGTTAAGGCCATAGTCTAAATGGGCAGGATGTTCTCATGCCTGTGAGCTCTGCGTGTCTGTGGGTGGATGATGGAGTGGGGTAGAGCCTGGGGAGGACCTTGGAAGCACCGTGAGGCCTGAGCTCAGCCCAGCCCTGCCTGCTGCACAGCCTTGTTCTCTGCAGCAGCTTATTTACCTGGGCTCATAGAAACATGGCAAGGTGAAAGTTAGGTCTGGCTTAGGCAAACAACCAGCCTAGACCAGCTCTTGGAGCAAGGCTTGAGAGGTACACGTGTAGCCACAGGGGTGGTGTTCTGCACCATGTGCCTGGTGATGTCCATCTGCTTTCCCTGATTCTCTGCTCAATTTGTTGTTTCTGTACTTTCACAAAAGCAGTGGAATAGGATTTCAGCCATGATTTTAGACCCAGCTGGAGAAGATGGTCTTTGTGTTGTCTAGGAGAATTTGTCCACCAAGGAAGATCTGAGTAATTGGAGTCAGCTCTAGGTGGGACAGGTTGGGTTACAGAAAACATGGGTTACTTTGGCTCCCAGAGCATGCTGTGTTACCATGCTTACCTTTGAGAAATAAGGTTGGAATAGGGGAGAATGTATGTGTGTGGTGGTGGCTGGGCTTTTTTAGACCACTGGATTACTCTACAACACATGTATCTGCTGATGCAGGAGGAAGAGGAGCGCTGTATGTGTATGGGTCTGTACATTCCCCCAAGCCCTGCCCAGTCCTATTCATCCAGCAGAGGGAAAAGGGTCACACAAAGCAGGGGTGTCCTCCAGGAAAACAACTTTTCTCTGCTGTCCTCTCTCAAGGTATTAAATGCCTTGGGTTGTGTCTGCTGCGAGGCAGAGCAGGTATATTCCTATGCAGAATTTCCTGGTGCTGTGCCAAAGGGTGGAAGTTTATACTTAAGATTCACAACAGCTGTTTAAAGTGCCTATGTCTCGTGCCAGCCATACCACCTGAATGGCCAAGGGATATATATAAAACTTCAATTATTTTTTGAATATTTGTTGTTATTCATTTGGAGACAGATGAGAGGAGATTCCTCACAAATGATGTAACCTATGTAGACTGTTATTTCCAACAGTGTGAGCTGAAAAATTAGGGAGGGAAAAAACAGGTCAAACTGAAACTTTTTTTCTTTTTAAGTGAGACAAAGTTCTGAGTGGAGCGATTTAGGTTTACCAGAGACATTAAGTTCACTCTATTAAGGATTTCTTTAATTTCTTTAAATACATGTTATTTCATAGGGAAAAAAAGATAAATAGAAGTTTTGAAAATAAAAACCAATTATGTGATGTGTAAAAAAGTCTCCCCTGCCTATTTGTCAGTTGAAACTGATTTAAGCCCCCCACTGAACCTTCAATCCTATGGCAGTTTTCTGTTGCTTTAGCAAATGCTTCCTCTCTCTACTCGCTGAGGCCCCAAATGGAACCTTTTCTGGAGCCCACGGATGGGTGCAGAGCCCAGACCTTCTCCCTGTCCCACCCATTCCTGCTGCCCTCCTTCTGCCCCTCCCTTCCCCCCCACCTTTTATCAGAGGCTGAATCCTGGCTGATGGGAGCAAACTCAGAACACAGTTTCCTTTCTCCCATGGCATTTTAAGCTTGCAGTGCCTGTGTTAAGGTACCAACTGAAGGAGAGCTTCTACACTGTGAGCATCCTCCATAGAGTCCCCATCCCTCAGCAAGGTCTGGCACATACTGGGAGCTCTGTGGCCATCAAGACTCATGGATTTAGTGGTTACTGACACAGACAAGCCAAGCTGTGAGCTCTGGGTTGATGGTTACCAGTCCCTGACTGTGTTTGTTGTGGGCGGGACTCGTTTCTACTCAGAAAATTATGGAAAGTTTAGTCCAACCAGTGCAGTGTGAAGGTGGCTGACACCTGCTTGGGCAAGGGCTGTTTCGCAGCCGTGGAGCAGACTAAAGGGTAACTGTCTGCACATCCCAGTGGCTGCCAGGCTTGAGGACCTGTGGCTGAGCCACAGGAAACATAACTGAGTTAGGCTGGGCTTGGAAAACAACTGGTTGAGTTTCCCAAGCCACATCAAACCTATCTAAAGAGAAATGAATTGGTCTGCTCAGGCCTAAAGGATAGAAAACACTGCCTTTGTTTTGAAAAAAACAACCACAGCAGCCAGGAATAACAGGAGACGTAACCACACCAAATCCTCTGATAGGAGTTTCCTCCTGAGTTAAGCAGCACAGGCATCCTGAGGTTCGCATTGTGTTTTGAGGGATGTCCTGGATACAGGACAGTGTGGCCCAGCTGGGGGAAGCACTTCAGGTAATTCTGATGTTTCCCTTCCCAGCTGAGGGCTTGTTCCTCCTTTGGATTTGCTTTCAATGGCTTGTGCAATCCCAGTCTTGGAAGGGCCATTTTTTTTCTGCCAAAGAGGAAATTCTGAACCTGCTTTTGTCCCAAGCAAATGCAATGAGCTATGGCAATCATGGGAGAAATTTGTAATTGAGAAATTTCACCCCAAAACTTTATAGATTGGGAATCCAGAGACATATGCCCATTTTGGGGTACACCACTATGACTACCCAGGAAAGAGGTGCCACTAGAAACTCTGGCATGGGTGGACCAGTGAGGGTGCAGGGAAAGGCTGTCCCAGTGTGTTGTGAGTCTGTGCAGAGTCAGGAGCCCCTGTGGTGGCCAGTTTGGAGCTGCCTGGGAGTAAAGTCCACTGTGGCCAGCTGGGAGGTGACAATGGCACAGGCCTGGAGCTGCTGCTGGCCAGAGGGATTTGTGTGTGAGGCTGGAGGGAGCAGCCAGGAGCCAGAGGGAAGGTAATGTACGAGAGATGGGCCATGGCCCAGCCAGCAGGGCCTGAGTTCCTGGGAGGTAGCACATGTTACTTTGATCAGATGATCGGATTTGCATGAATCAGAATGTAAAAATCTTGGCTGGGGTTTACAAAGGAGTCTAGAGAAATGAGCTGTCTCTTTATCTGTGTATCTGACACGAGCACAGAGTGAAAACCCTTCCACTCCTTGGTGGGACCATTTTCTAAGGAGAGACAACTATGTGGAGCTTAGATGTTGTTTACAGCCATGGCAGGCTTTTGGGCTGTGATCATCTCTGCTCAAGAACTTTCAAAAGGATAAAATGAGCCTCCTATTATAAGGACTGAAAATAATCCTAAATGAATAACACACATGCAGCTTTCACAGGCACACATTTCTGAGCCATTGGAAATGTTGGCACATGCAAACAAACAAAAACACATGTCCCAGGCCTCTGGTTTTCATAGATTTCTGCATGCCATGACATTTGGGGGGATGGCATTGCCAAGAGCTAATGAACTAGATTCCCAGGCTTGACTTGCAGAGCTGGCTTGGGGATGCAGGGGCAGAGAGGGGAGGCCTTTGGGCTGGAGACAGGCTCTGGGGACCACAGAACCACAGGAGAGCTTGTATGGGGTGCCTGCCCATGGGGGGACAGGGCAGTGGGAGGGCTGATCCCCATGGGACAGGGTGGGAAGTGGGGACTCCAGAGAAAGGTGTGCAATGGGGAGGCTCTCTAGAAGCAACCTGAGACAAGGGATCTGAGACCCAGCTCCTCTGGAAGGTAAAGAGGTGATGGAGAGCAATTGCTTGGAAACCCGCAGCTGACGGCAGTGCTTAAAGCACTCTCTGGAGAGAAAGTCTGGGTGAGTTGCCTGTGTGTGACTCCATCTGATCTTAAAGTTGCCATGACAGTGACAGTGGCAATCACCATCAGAGCTAGCACCAGCCTTTGGGGACCCTGAGGGTCAGGGATAGGGACACTGCATCTGCCCAGAGCTGGCAGAGAGCTGGGCTTGTGTAGGCTGTGCCCTGCAGAGCAGCTGGGTGCTCATACAGCTCATGTGCACCATCCGTCTGCCTGCCTGTCTGTCTGGATTCCTTGGGAAAGGTAAAACAGAGTTTCCTGCAGGGTCAGATATTTTGGAGGAGAAAAAAAGCAATTTGTGGCTGTGTTGTCTGCCTGATCAAAAGTGTTACCGGACTGAGCTACACAATGTGCACTCTTTAAACCAGTCCCAATTAGCCCTTCTTGCTAATGCTGCATTTTCATTCCTGGGAGACTGCACTGGGAGAGCTGTTATGACTTTGTGATTGTGCACATACCTTTATGTGCTTTCATTCTTAATCCCCTTTTTGCAGAAGCCAAAAGGTCTTCCAGCCAAAAAGGAAATCAAAACCTTTTGTTGGCTGCTTCATAAGAATTAAGGGTGGGATGAAGGTTGTAGCAGGATCTTAATTAGCCATTGTAAATAACGAGAGCGGCAGTGCCTGCAACCATATACCACCTTGGGTTGAGATATTGTCAGACCACACAAAGCTAGGTGAATGGGCAGCACAATGGCAGATAAAATTCACCCCTGATAACTGCAAGGCAAGGCATGGCAAGGAATAATTTGAGCTGTGCCTGCACTCTGTCGTGTTCCACATTAAATGTAATAATTTACACTCACAAAACGAGCACAGTCACAGCCACTCTGGGGTCTTTTTTCCCCTTTGCTGTTGTGAGAGTAAAACAAAATATGAGGATGGTTAGAGGGATGCAAAATATTCCCTAATTCCCATCAACTCACAGCATAAGTCCGGAGGAGACCCTTTCTAACACGCCAGCTTCTCTCTGGATATCTGATCTCAGAAGGGGATATAGTGGAAATAATAAGTGTTCAGAGGCTGACAATGAAAATACTTAGAGGCCTGGTGAGGGAATGCTTTATGTAGGTATTGAAAGGACTGTGCCTGCTTCATTTAGAGACAGGAAAGTAGTGAATAGTCTAGACTGCAGAGAAAGTAAATTGGGATCTCCCACTCACCTGCTCTCCCAACACAGAGAAATTCAATGAAAGGTAGCAAATGTCAAAACTGCCGAAAGAGAGGGGTTCTTGACTTAGGGAAAATTAACATGTAGCATAGAAATTAGCTTTGGGCTCAGACAGTGGGAGCCTGGAGAGCAGCTTAGGAGGGGCAGGGTGTCGGGCAGCACACCCCCATACAGACTGGTGCTTCACCCATCCTGCCAAGTGAAAACCACTGGGGTTCAACCTAGTTTCATCCACATTAAATATCTCTGGAGAAAGAATGAAATAACTGCACACGTGCTCTGAGTCCTTGCCCCGTCCTGTGTTGCAGAGGCCTGCTGTTCTCACACTCCTGTGCTGACTGAAGTAGCAGCAAAGATGCTCCATGATGGCCTTGCAGAACACTTGTAGGATTCATCCTCAGTCTTTTACCTTTCCATCCCCACAAGAAGCTTCACAGGCACCTCTTTCCAAGGAGACCTTTGCCCACATGGCATGCCTAGTTGCAAGCCCTACCTTGCCTTTTCTCTCAGTGCTTTTTAGATTCCATGGCCTTCCTGTGTCACAGAGGGACCATCCCATTTGCTCACCATCAAAACAGCGCCAGTGTGGGATGTGGCAGGGATGTATGGCCATGTGTTGCATGGAATTGGAGAGAAGAACTGTCCTATCCCTTCACAGGGTGACCCAGACCTTGTCCAGCCCTCAATGCCCTTCACATCAGTCAGCCAGACAACTGAGCAGAAGCGGTCCCATTCTGGAGGTGGAGAAGTTGGGATTACTCATCTCTTCTTGAACATGGCAAGTTTTGCCCTCTGTGTTTCACAGCCTGATGCTATAAGCTCCTCGCACACATTCAGGCTGAGAACTTTTCTGGCCTGGGAGATTTGGGTGCTCAAGTCCCATCTCTCTGGCACCTTGCAGACAGATTTCTCCCATGATTTCAGGAGGAGATCGGTGCACATGGAAGGCCCTTTGCTCCAGGCATCTGAATGGCTTCTTGGCATGGTTTGCTGGGAAGGACCACTAACAGTTGCTGGATAGGAGCAAGTCTGGCTCCAGAGCTCTGGGTCCCTGCCATGGCTGGGTGTCTTCTCCAGGAGCAGAGGGGCTGGGTGGAACAGCTCGGCTGTGGGCCTGGCAGTGGGCACAGCTGTGCGCCTGGCTCAGCTATGGGCTTGGCCCAGCTGTGGGCCCAGCCATGGGCCTGGCCCGGCTGTGGGCCCGGCCATGGGCCTGGCCCGGCTGTGGGCCCGGCTGTGGGCCCGGCCATGGGCCTGGCTCGGCTGTGGGCCCGGCTGTGGAGCTGGCCCGGCTGTGGGCCCGGCTGTGGAGCTGGCCCGGCTGTGGGCCCGGCTGTGGAGCTGGCCCCGCTGTGGGCCCGCTGTGGAGCTGGCCGGTGTGGGCCCGGCTGTGGAGCTGGCCCGCTGTGGGCCCGGCTGTGGAGCTGGCCCCGCTGTGGGCCCGGCTGTGGAGCTGGCCCGGCTGTGGGCTGCCCGCTGTGGGCCCGGCTGTGGGCCCGGCTGTGGGCCCGGCTGTGGAGCTGGCCCGGCTGTGGAGCTGGCCCAGCTGTGGAGCTGGCCCGCTGTGGGCCCGGCTGTGGAGCGCTGGGCCCGGCTGTGGAGCTGGCCCGCTGTGGGCCCGGCTGTGGAGCTGGCCCGGCTGTGGGCCCGGCTGTGGAGCTGGCCCCGCTGTGGAGCTGGCCCGGCTGTGGGCCCGGCTGTGGAGCTGGCCCCGCTGTGGATGCTGCCAGCAGACGCTGTCATGGGTGGTCTGAACACAGCCCAAAGTGCCCTAATCTCTGATCTGCTGCAGCAGCCAAGTGATTCAGAGCTGGAGGTTTGCTTTGTACCTGTGCAAGGTGTGAACCCAGACTGCAACCTACTCATGAGGGAATACAGCGAGGGCAGACCCTCACTCTTTCCAGGTGGCTCCTCCAAACATGGGGTGGCTTCACTTGGGTGCTGGGGCCACCTGCCACCAGCTGAGCCACAAGGGCAGCAAAGCCCTTCTCCCTCTCAGGGCATCACTCTAAAATGCATGGAGCAAGCCAGATCCCACAGGCAGTGCTCAGCCACCTCAGGAGGCAGGGATTGCCTTCAGGAAGTGACTGACTTGGCAAATAAACCAAAACCCTGCCCTTGGGTGGAATTCGTGACATGTAAATTTATAGGTGACTTCTGTGTAGCAAGGGAGCAGTGATGGAGTGAATGCCTTAGGGTTGTGTTTCATTAAACACCTTTCCACCCAAGTCAAGAGGTTCCTACACCAGAGCAGCAATCAAAGCCTCTCCTGGCAGCCTCACAGCCACAGGAAAAAGGGCCACGATGCCCCTGGAACACAGACAACAAGCTCCAGGATGGGTTTGGCAGTGAGCAGAATGGAGCAGTGACACCTGAAGCAGCCCTGCTGGTGGGGTCTGTCCTGCTCAAAGAAGTCAGAAAATCATTGATCCAGGAGAAATTACACCAAGTCCTTGAAAATGGCAGAAAAAAATGGATCAAAGGAGTGCGCAGGATAAAAGATTAAAATTCATTCGGTTTCCAGAGAAGTGGTGGTGGGTGTAGGTGAAAATGTGACTGTGGCTGGAGGTTAGTGAATCAGGGGAAGGCTGTGCCCTCTGTCTGCTGGCAAATATCTGAACTGGAGCATTTTGTTCCATTATCTCCTTTTGGGGATGCATTATCAGCTTCACATCTGCCATACAACTTCTCTGCTGTTTGAAAAATGTAGCTGGTTCCTGAGCAGGAAGTGCATCTTCATGGAGGGCACAGGGACATGCGCTGGAGATGCTGGATGTGATGGGATAATGAAGGGGAAAATGTGAGTACCCACCTGTATGGGGAGAATGCAGGGCCTCCCTCCGGTGGTGTCCCTTGCTCTGCTGTATTTTGAACACTTGTATTCGGTGTCCTGCATAGATATTAGGGGTAAATTGAATCAATTATCTCCCACCATTTCTGTTGAAAGTGGTACTTAATCCTTTCCTTTAAACCTTTTATCAGACATTAAATGGTCATTAGTTTAAAAGAAAAAAGTTAAGCTGACTCACTTTCCAGCTGGAAAAACCTTTCTAATTGCAGTAAAAATGTACCAAAGGCATTTACTGATAACATTGTTTTAGGGAACAAACAAAACCACCATTGGTTTTGTATTCATTATTTTTCTGGGCAAATGAATTAAACAAACAGGATCACTGGTTCATAACTTCTGGGCACATTATTGTGTTTACTGTTAGACTTTACTGAAAATTTCCCGAGTTAGAAGAAACATTTAAATTATAACGAGCTATACATTTCTGGTGGGAATCTTTCCCAGTCATAAATGATAAGGAAGTCTTTAGGCTGATGAGGAGGAATTCAGATTCATCTCCCTAATGTTTTCAAGTCAAACGTAGGAACCCAAGACCCTGCTGCTCTGGGAGTGAGGAGGGATGCTACTGGGGATCCAGAGATCATTGGTCAGGCTGTGGTTGCAATGGTGAAAGCAGGAGACCTGACTCACCTGTCTGTCCTTCTCCATGGACTCATCAGCTGTTTGTGTCATTAAGGAATGAGTCTTTGTTCACCTACACCTACACCCAACGCCTACACCTACAGTAGGTGTACCACCCTGGAGAAGCTCAGGATTTGTCCCAGAGCTTCTCTGGCTGGGATGTGTCACAGAATCATAGACTGGTTCAGTTATTAAAGCTCATCCAGTCCCACCCACTACCTCAGGCTTCTAAAAGCCTGGCCAACCTGGCCTTGGACACTTCCAGGGATCCAGGGACAGCCACAGCTTCTCTGGGCACCCTGTGCCAGGTCCTCCCCCCCTCACAGGGAAGAATTTCTTCATGCTATCCCATCTATCCCAGCCCTCTGGCAGTGGGAAGCTGTTCAAAGGAACAGGGAGAGAGCCAGTCTTGGTGGGAGCTGCTGGGACAGTCAGTGCCTCCTTCTACTCTGACCATGGTTTGACCCAGGCAAGGATGGCAGGTGCAGTTTGGGCCCTGAAGAAGCTCCCACCCCACTGTGCACCAGTGACCACCTGCTCTGGGCACACAGGGACACCCTCACTTGTGACTGGTTCTGGCACCACCTTCACCAAGGCCATGCTGAACCTGGGGTTGGACTGGGATGATTGAACAAAGACTAAACATTAAATCAGGAATCAGTTAGGGGTCTGGTGAAATATGCCTGGGAATTTTGTACTTTGTGCCTTGGAAAGTACAAGCTAAAGGAAAAGGAAAAGGATTAAGCTCTGCATTTTTAAACCGGCTTGTTTTTTTTTGGGTTTTTTTTTTGAAAGTTCTTTGTCTTTTTCCAGCCTAGAAATAAAATCTAGAAATATTGAAATGTGAAAAGAATGCATTTCAGGTCTCAGGTTTTCTGCTTTTCACAAAAATACAGGCTTCCTTCAATGCAAAATTTTTGCTTACCTGTAAATGTGTGGAGATTTCTAGTCAGCTTTGACATTGATTATTCCGTTCGTAAGATTTGAAATGGCAATGCTGAATTTTCCCATGGTTAACAGTGCAGTGCCAGGCCCTCTTCTCCTGGCCCCAGCTCTATGTCACCCATGGCAGGGCAGCACTGAGCCAGAGTGGGGGACCAGGAAGGAGGTCAGCTGCTGGGTGAATCAGAGCTGTGTTGACATGGCCAGTCCAGCTCTTGCCATCCAAGTGTTTGTGACCAGTTTGTTATCCAAAGCCCTAGAGCAAGGTGTGCTGTGACCTCCTTCCCAGGATCCGTATGCTCAGTGCTGGAGGCATCGCTTCCAGAAAACAATCCTGCTCCTTGTTTAATTTACTACTAAATTATAGATTGTGTGGTCCATGAGCCACTGCATTGGTGCTGCTGAGTTTATATGGGAGGGATGAAGTTCCTGTGGTGAAACCTCTTCTGTGGCTGTGGGAGTTCAGCTGTGCCCTATGAGGTCCTGCTGATTTCAGGGAAGGTTTGTCACCAGGTAAGTGAATGGGAACCGACTGCAACCTTTAGACCTGGGTCTGTTTGTACATGTGGACACTTTACTAACAAGCCACATGCCGTGGCTGTGGCTGCCCTGTTAACGTTGGGCGAGCAGGTTATTTATACTTGTTTGAGTGTTTTGTTTGTGGTGGCAGGGAGCCCTCCTTTCCTCCGTCGCTACCTGCTCTGCTGCATTTGCCATAGCCAGGGAGCTGACAGGACCAAAGGCTTGTGGAGCTCCATGTACGCCTCAGGAACTCAGTCCTGCCAGAGTTTTGTGGCAATAACAGGAACAAAGCAGAACAGCCATGAGGGCAGGAGTGAGAGTAGCCCTTGTCCCTGCTGCTGCTGCTGCTGCCCATGGCTGCCAAGCTCTCCATGTCAGACTGGGGTTTATTGAGGCTGTGCTTTTTGGGGCTGAAGGTTTGTCCAGCATTTAGCACACCAGGGGCTTTGCATGAGAAAAGTCATGGTAACCGAAGGGCAGGACAAAGCACAACAGAAATGACGAGGAGCAGGAGCCCCTTCTCTGTGCACAAGAGCTGCTGTGGGAGGCTCCTGTTTGCATAACGAAGAGCTCAGCTTTTGCTGTCTGCCTGACTCATTTATGCTTTTCTGCAGCTCTGAGCCCAAATCCAGCCAGACTTGACATTAGCAGATGCCAAATGAATATTTGCACAAATGTTCACCAGCAAGTTTCCGTGCCGCTCCCTCCCTCAAGGTGGCAAGTGTGGGTGTGGAGAGCTGCCCTGCCCCTGTTTGCGAACATGTCCCTTTGAACTCCCTGGCGGGGAGGGTGAAAGAGAGGGGAAAAGGTTTTCCAAGTGAGAAAATAAAAATAATTAATAAAAAAAGTCATCTGAACAGGTTCCAGCCTGTGTTATTTTCTTATTAACCCAGAAACCTGTGGATTCTGAAATCTGGGAAAGGAGTGGAGGAGTGGAAACGGCCTCAGTAAGAGTGGGAATGTGGTGAGAAAGAAAGCAAAGCCGAAAAAGCCTCAAATCATGACTTTGCTTTGTTGATATGAAAATTAGACACATCCAATTAGCTAGGAAATATCCTGTTTCTTTCAGGGTGTTGGGGGAGGAGGAGGCATTAACCTTAGAAAGGGAGCTCTCTTTGGCCACCCCGGGGAACGTGGGAAGTAAGTGTTGGGTGATGTGTTGACTTTAATGCAGGAAAGGAGCCTTCTGATGGGAGCAGCACTAATCCTGCATCTGCCTTTTGGGCTGCGGTTGTTAACATCCGCTTTTGTCTCCTGGACGCAAGGGCCCGTTCCAAGGGGTGCCCACACACTGTCCCGGGCACAGGGGCTCCTGCCTTGTAAGGGGAGGGCAGAAAGGGCCATTTGGGGAGGAGTTTGCAGCTGAGGAGCCCAAACGTGCTCACCTGGAGGCTGCCGGTGCTGGGCACAGCAGTGAGTGCTTTGCCACACACAGGGAATAGCAGGGATTTGATGGTGGCTCCCACAGGAGCAGGACAGACCCTTCCCACAGCCCCTCCGAGGCTCAGGTGGGAGGCAGGATCCAGCCACCTTTCCCAGACCTCCTGAGTCTCCAGCTGGTTTTGTCACGAGCCTGGGAATGAGAGCAGCAGCGAAACGCCTGAGGATGGAAGAGTTAAGCACACCCTGGCAGCGCTCCCCTGCCTCCCCTCCCCAGGCTCATCTAGCAGATGGGGGAAATACTAATTATCCCGAGCGAGTGGTAGCTGTGTGGTGAGGTGATGCTGTCCTGGAGCTGTGCCATGCCGCTCAGCACGAGGTAGCGCTGCCGAGGGAGCGGTGAGAAAGTCCGGGGTGACTCGCGGGGACGTGGAGGCACCAGCCTGGCAAGAGGATGCTGCAGCGAACCCCGTGTTCAGGAATCAAAGCAAGGGCTGGAAGTAGGCTTGGCTTTTCTCATCTTTCCATACCTTTGCTTTGGGCACACTGGTATCCCTAATTCCTCCCAGGAATTCCCAAAAGAACAAGTAGTTTTTAACCACTGCAGTTCATCCTTGTAGGCAACTGGAAAGCTGCTCTGGCAGAGACTGTTTTGTTAAAAAACAAGCAAACAAGCAAAAATCTATGGATTTAGCATGTCTGAGATGCCAAAGGTGCCTTGTCAGCAGGCAGCTTGTCCCTGGGGTTTGCAGGGTGGAGAGACAGGTTCCAGTTCTGTCTTTTGAGTGAGGGTCTGTGTGTCTGCCCCTCCCTTCTCCCCAGTTCCCTGCCACTGCTCCAGGCTCTGCAGATGAAAGCTCTGTTCCAAACAAAGCATTATTGATTATTATCCCCTCGAATTTCAGAACGGGCTTGCATTTCATGTACATGCCACAGTCCATGGGCTTGCTGGAATAAATAACACATGGGAGCTTGTTCGTATTCCGAGTCAATAGGGAGCTGTTGGCTTTCATGCGATTTCACACATTTTTTCAGCTAGCTCAGCAATCCAAATGCAAAAATCCAGCAAACAGGGACATCATGTTTATTTTTGACAATCCCTGGAGAGGGCTGTATCCATAAACCAATGAATGGATTACACTCATCCATAGATGATGGGTTTTTTTCCATCTGTGACAGATATTATATGGAAAATCTCCATTTAATATCTGATCCAAGAATAATTCAATACAAGTGAGTAATATAAGTTAAAAATGCTGTAAATTCTGCTTAACTCCTTCAGGGTGGGGGGCAGAAACTGGTGGAATGGAGCTTGTGCATGTGTCTCCACTCAGAGACCTGACATCCATACAGCTCTGAAGAGCATAGCCTGTAACCAAGTAATCAGGTTTGGACCCTTCTGAAGGACATCCTAAAAACCTGGCTGGGAGATGAATGAGGGGTCTGAAAGACAGTGGTTGCAGGTGGATCTCATTCAATATTGTCATGGTGGTCTTCTAGTCCAGAGTCCTGGAATCAGAGAATCACAAAATGATTTTTTGGAAACGACCTTAAAAAATAACTTATTTCCAATCCCCAGCCATGACAGGGACATCCTTCCACTATCCCAGTCTGCTCCAAGCCCTGTCCAGCCTGGCCTTGGACACTTCCAGGGATTCAGGGGCAGCCACAGCTGCTCTGGACACCCTGTGCCAGGGCCTGCCCACCCTCCCAGGGAACAATTCCTGCCCAGGATCCCACCCAGCCCTGCCCTCTGACACTGGCAGACATTCCCTGTGTCCTGTCCCTCCCCTGGAAATCTCTCTCTGTGTTTCCTGCAGCTCCTTCAGGCACAGCAAGGCCACCCTGAGGTCACCCCAAAGCTTCTCCTGTGCAGGTGAACAATCCCAGCTGTGGCAGCCTTTGGTGCCAGCAGAGCTGCTCCATCCCTCTGCTCCTGCTGGGGCCTCCTCTGGCCTGGCTCCAGCAGCTCCAGGTCCCTCCTGTGCTGGGCCCTGGGCAGTTCTGCAGGTGGGGGCTCACCTGGGGGGCACAGGGACAGAATCCCCCCTGCCCTGCTGCCCACACTGCTTTTGATGCATGATGTAGATACAGATGATACAGACAGATATAGAAATATATACATAGACATGCCTATATATCCATAAACTCATGTACCACCACATACAGCCACACACCCATACACATACACATACACACTCATACACATACACACACACATACACACACATGCACACACATACACACTCACACACACACACATACACACTCATACACACATACACACTCATACACATACACACTCATACACATTACACACACACACACACATACTCCTACACACACACACTCATACACATACTCATACACATACTCATGTGTGTGCCTCTCTGTATTCACCAGTACCCTCCCAGCATCCAAAAGCTTTTGTCCTTGACCCAGTGACGAGCAGGAGAGGAAAGGCAGCAGATGGGTACAGACAGAGAGCGAGCACAGGGAGAGCTGAGCCAATATTGCTCACTATGATAGACAGTGGTCTTAGCACACCAGCAGCCTAATGCAATGTTTCTTGCTGTCAATTTTTTTGGTGGATATGCTGGCAATGGATGTATTTAAGGAGGAATGTGAAGCATCAGAGCTTACTGCTGTTTGCAGGGATTGTCCTGGTGCAGAGGAGGGCACTGGGGCCCATCAGTGTCAGTGGAAAGGATCAGGCATAATGATTTATTGCTGAAAGTCCAGCTGAACTCAATGTATATTTTACCTGCCTGGAGACTGGTTCTCCTTCAGATAAACTGGGAAAGAGACCTGGGGCTGGTTGTGGGCAAAAACAAGGAGAGGAGAAGAAATAGGTTTTGCTACTATGATCGAATTTTGTATGGGATAGACGCTGGGTAACATATCCTCTTTTCATCCTGACCCTCTGCTATCCCTGAATACCCTACCTTGTCCTGTCAGCCTTGGACTCCAAATGACTGTGCAGAATTCAGGAATATTTTGGAACATAAGTTCCCCCACCTCTCTGGGGCCAAATATTTCTTTTTTTTTTTTTTTTCAAATACAAAGGAGGAAGTAGCTGATTAAGATATTCATTACTCATTTCTGGTACAGCACAGTCCAAATGTCTCAGGTATACCCCCTGATTTTTGCGGTGAGCACGTTACGCACTCTTTGAGCAACAGCTGTGGAACACTTGGTTCTTGAGAAATGGATTCAATTCTGTGTCATCCAAATAAGCAAGAATTATATCGTCATTAGTGTGGAGTAGATTTGGCTAAACCTGCTGCCTTGAAGATGCTTGTTTGTGGTTAGAGCCCTGCCAGCTCTGGTGTTGAGGTTTATGGAGCTGTATAATGTTTGTGTGTGTCCCTGTGCCTTTACTGTTCGATCAGTGAGCAAAGAAAGAGGAAATCAGATTTGTTAGCAATAAAGTAGTGTACAATAGCCATTAAAATAGGGTAATTACATAATTAGCATGGTAGTGGTAACTCACCCAGCATGAACAACAGTAAAACAGGGCCCTGTTTCCCTCAGTCTGACTTGAGCCAGGACCCTGACAAAACTTCCAAAATGGTTATTTAGTAGAAACACACATGAAAAACTTAAAAGCCATCATAAAACTGAGAAGAGAGGCCCAAAAAACCACAGGGAAGCCAAACACTTTCAAAGAAACAATAGTAAATTAGGTGTTAAAGATATAAAAGCCTATTCCCTAACAATTTAATTAGGTAGCATGTCTGTTACAGACATTATGCTGCTAGTTTTGGAACCCATGGCAGGGCCTCACAGCTCTCAATTCACACGAGCCCCCAAGAGAGGAGCCTGTTATGAAGGACTGATGTTTTTGCTCTACATAAAAGTGTGATGGTAATCAAGTGAAAATGGTAGGTAGCACAAGAAATTACTATTTTTCTTTGCAACTTTCCTTGACATATATTTACAGCAATTAAAAGCCCAGTTTGAAGAATAGTCCTGGTTTTAATTAGCACCTGCTTCAGTTTCATCTGAGCTCATTCTCTCGAAGAAGAATCAAAACAACAACACTCTCCTGGAATGGGCTTGAGTTTGAGCACTGTGATATAAGGCTGCCCCAGCTCCTGTCCTGCCTGCAGGAATGGGGTTCAGCCCCTGCCTGGGTGTGCAGTCTTGCCTGGGGTCTCCTTTAGCTCCTCCTGCAGCCACACAGCGTCTCTCCAACTTGAGAGTGAACCCCTTCTTCCCCATCTGAAATCTGGCTGGTGGAATTCTGGCTCCATCCAAAAAATGGGGATCCTGGTGGCTTTCATAGAGTCATAGTTTTGCCTGGGCTTGAGCCCATTTTTAACAACTTTTTGTGAGGTGGAAGTGAGGACAGGAGTGCCAGGGGAGGGAAGGGTTTTGATTGTTAAGAGGATGCTGTTAAGTGGAAGGGACAGTCCCAGTGCTTCAGTGTTGCTCACAAAGTCACCCCATCACTGGACACTGTGATAAAGCCTCTGCTTTTACCTCTGGGGCTCTAAAGATGGGGGTTTCTCTCTTGATGGTAAAGAGGGTTGCAGTTAATGACTGCTGTAGAAAGAGGGGGATCTTGTGGGAAGACTCTCCCTGACCTCTTCTCAGAGGAATTACTGAGCAGTAATTTCTGCTGTATTCAGGGCAATTTTCAGGGATAAAGTTCCCATTAGAGCATTGCTTGATGGTTTGTTCTTCCATCACCTCCCAGCAGTGTTTATACCCAAGAATGGAGAGGCCATTACAAGCTGAGGTGCCATTTATTTTTAGTGGAGTTTATTTGCTTAAAAATGATGGCAAATGCCCCTGATGGAGCTAACCAAAGCAAGTGAAGAAGTCCTCTCATAATCTCTCTGTTGGTTTGCAGGCTTTTCCTGAACCCTCAGTGTGATTTTATGTCATCCAAAGGTGCCGTGCCCTCAGCACACCACCTTCATGCTGCCCCGCATCCCCTCAGTGCTGCCTCTCATCCAGCAGATCACAAACAAGTGACACTGTCACCAAATGAGACCAAGCCCATTGGAGAACTGTCTCTGTTCCCTGCTGAAATGGGAATTTTCAACCGCAGTTCAGTATTTGTCCACTCCAGGATGCAATACCCCAACACTGCCAGCTGAAGGAGAAGTCAGATCTTCTGTCTTCCAGAGCCTGCACAGGGAAGTGCAGGAGCTTCTGGGCTCGGTGAACTCTAGAGAGGGGTGACAGCTCTTCTGTAGCACTTTTTGAGGCTTCTAAGCCTTGCTTATCCCTTTGCACTTCCAGATCTCTAATGCTGCACTCAGTTGGAATAGGGAGGAGCACTTTAAAACAGAGCAGGACTGCTTCAAGCACCTCTTTGTTTCTGGGGGCAGGGTGTGGGGGGAAAGCAGCTCCCTTGAGGAAGAGCTGCTCCACTCAGCCCAAGCATGGTCCCTGTGTCTTGGGAACATGCACCCTCTTGCTTTGTATCTAGAGAATGAGCCTGGGCTCTTTAGAGCCTCTTCTTGAGAGAGGCACTGCAGGGCATGGGGTTGCTCCCACGGAGCTGCAAGAACTGGTGCAGAGCTGGATTTCAGTGGTACTGACCAGCAGGGTTGGATGGATGGGTTCCTCTGACCCCATCAGCTGCCCAGCTGAGCTACAATGCTCAGAGAGCAAAGATCCAGTGACTTCTCTTACTCTGGTATCCGTGTCCAAAATTTCTCCCCAGGCCACTGAGATTCCACTTCTCCTCCCAAAGTAGCTGGCAGCAGCTCCTCTCCCCGGGGAGCAGAGGCTCCTGCATTTCCATGCTGTGTGTGTGTTGTTTGCAAAGAGCTTTGGAGTGAAATCTTTCTCACAAAGCTTTTTTTTTTATTAGCACTTCATTGTTTTTTCAGGGCTGGAAACATAATTTCAGCCATCCCGATGCTATTTTGGACCTCACGCCTCTACTTGACCTAAGAAAACTAAGGACAGCTGCAAAAATACAAACAAACAAATAACTTAGAGCATTGGATATGCTTTAAACCACTAATGAGCTGAGCCTAACAACTCCCCTAGAAGGCATATGTTAATTTACATGTTTTCATTAAGTCTAGTCTTCAGCTTCCCGATTTGTCTGTGCAGTGTAGCAAGGTCCTCAGTGAGCAAGGGAGACAGCACTGGGACTGGAGCTCTGGAGAGAGCTGGAGATCAGAGCATTTTCTGCAATTCAACATCTGCTGAAAAGGACAGTGGCAGTATTAGGGTGGTGTGATGGGATGTTCTGGTCACTGCATGTGCACAGACATCAAGCAAAGAGCTGAAAGAATGCCCTTAATGGTGCCTGGTGGGGAGGAGGATGGCACAGATCTGCAGGGAGCTGCCTCAGCCCTCAGTGAAACTCTGAGCCAGGGACTCCTTCCTGCCAGAGCTTTAAACCCCTGTACATCTCACTCCATCTTTTTCCAACTGAGTTCAGATTTCCTACAGAAAAACACTGAAATTGGGGGAAATCAGCCATTGGAGAATGGGATGGTAATGTTCCTGCTTATTTCTTTTTGGTGTTACTGGATGTCAGAAGTTCTGGCATAAACAGCTTGTTCCCCCTTCCTAGCTCTATTTTCCAGCTTGTTCCTGTGAAGCAGCAGTTGTTCGTGACTTCACTCCAGATCTATTGCTCTGGGATTTGGGAAGTGCTGCCACTCCCTCAGCCCACATCGCTGCTGTGGGGTGGGGAGGAGGAGAAATGGGGAATAAACAGAGCTGTCACCTTGCACAAAGTGGCAGATGGAGTTGCCTGCACTGCCCAGCCCAGCTGCAGTCCTGAGGTGGGAGCCAGGGCTGTGACCAGGGCCAGGACACTCAGGAGCTGAAGGAAACCATTGCCTTTGTGAATAAACAGCAACATGAGATTCTTGCATAGCAGCTGAGGTAGGGAAGCACTGGACAGATCCATGCCCTGCAGCTCCTCCTCCATAATTCCTGGAGGCTAACGCTGTGTGTTGGGTGGTGCAGCAGCAGGGTCAGTGGCTGGGGAAGCTGCTGCAGCCACTTGTGCTTGCCCTGGGCTGTTTGATCCATGGGAAATCCAACTTGCTCTTCACACACAGGGCAGATACAGCCACTGGGATTCAGGCCTTAGTGGTCTAACCTGTGGAGGCAACATTGATGACCAGGGGGGAGTTGAGATTATCAAGGGGGTGTTGAGATAGCAGAGGGATACTGATAGGGGAGCCAGCAGTGCTCATTGCCCAGCCCCACTCCAGGCATTGGTGCTGTCGTGACAGGCAGCAGAACAGAGTCCACTGACTCTAAATGTCTCTTTGATTGGAGAACTGAGATGGGTAAAAATAGCAGCTTACTGTTGAGGAAAACTGCTTCCTGTCTGGGCCTGATTTCATCGCCCAGGCCAGTGCAGCTGCAAAACCACAGCCTGGCTCTGTCTCTTTGCACTCTCCTTGTACATGGTTACTGCACTCTAATCGCGGCATTTTGGAGGGGCCTCTGGTCCTCAGGGCTCTGCTTCAGGGTAGCCAGCCTCAAATATTTGAGGCTCCACATCAGTCACGTTTGAAATATAGTATTTGTTTATTTGCACTGAGATTGCCCTGAGAGGCTTCCTCACTCTGCTAGGAAGTTCCCACCCTGTTTTACTTATGATCTAACCTTGCAGCTTGTAACCCTCTGGCTGGGGGTGGGCACCCATGAGAGTGAAAACTCACTGCCCCTGCTTTGTGTTGGGAGTGTGGTCATTTCACAACTGGACTCAGCTCCAGTTGGATGACCAGGGAAAAAGACTGGAGGGAAGTGGAGAGAAGAGCAGGTCACAGACTGGACATGTTCCTCTTGATTGGGATCAAAAGGCTGTAGCCAGCTTAGGTGCAACAGAATGCTGTTGAGTGTAGGAGCAAAGGCTGAGGGAAGTGGAACCATTTGGTCAAGATCAACCTGGAACTAGCTGATCCTTTAAATTGTCTTACAGGCCAGGTTCTTCAGCTCCTAGGACTGTAACCCTTGGCTTGCCTTGCAGAGGTGTAGTCATTTTATGGGTGATGATCTTGGACCAGGATTGAAGCCTTTTCTAAGGCGAAGAGTCCTGTGGGTGTTACTGGATTTCTGCAATGGCACCTTGTCTTGGGTTGCAATATGTATTCTATCACCACTTGTGGAAACCAAGGTGGGGCGTGGGGCTGTGGTAGTCCTCTGTCAATGGGAAGCTGTTAAGAACCAGCTGGGGCAGTTTTCTTTATCTCTTCCACAACCCATCCTCTGTCCAGAGAGTTATCTTCTGTTCATGGGCCATTGAGTCTCATTTCATGACTGAGAAACTCACATCATCCCACTGAGGAGATGCTTCATCCAGGGGAAGGAGCCAAGCATTCCTACCTGGATATAATCTGAGCTTTGGAACACCAGGGCGGCCTTTTCCACTGGATCCCCAGAGGAAGACCAGGCCCATCTACACCACCACTGGACTTTCAGAGGAAATCTACACCTTTCTGCAGGATCACTGCTCCAACAGAACGACATCTGCCACTCCAGGAGGGCTGCAGCCACTGTTTGATCTGACTGCTACCAACAGCCTGACCCACAGGGTGTCAGGTTGGATTCTGACTCTGTCAGTGGGGTTTGGTTCTTGTATTACTGCATTTTTATTTTAATTCTCTTAATAAAGAACTGTTATTCCTATTCCCATATCTTTGCCTGGGAGCCCCTTAATTTCATTATTAAGGTATAATAATTTGGAGGGAGGGGGTTTGCATTCTCCATTCCAAGGGAGTCCTCTCCCCTCCTTAGTAGACATCTGTCTTTCAAACCAAGACACTCCTCTAGAGAAGTGTGAAACCATTGGCTTGGATCATGTCTCATCCAGCCATTTCATGCTTCTCTGTCTTTCTGCCCATGACTGTCACCCCATGGTGACACAGCCTGTATGATCACCCCCCCCCCCTCTGTTTCCTGCCCTGATAGCTTATCACCAAACACACAACGAGGAGCTGCAGCATCTGAAACAGGGCTCGGTCAGATGGCAGATGAGCTCCAGCAGTCACAGGGCACCTTCAGGAAGAATGAGCATTTCTATCCCAAGAGTGCTGCTCTGGAAGAGGGGAGCAGCTGAATCTCACACAGATCTTAGGCTCTGCACTAAGCTCATAAGCCCCTGTGTTGTGACTTACACCAGCAAGTGTTTCCTCTCTTTTTGGAGGTATCTCGTGTGGGTTCTAGCTCCTCAGCCTGTGGGGAGGCTGCCTGTTCAGTGTCATATGGTGCAATTACTTCAGTGGCTGGAGTTTCTTCACATTCGTGTGTCATCTCCCGCATTTTTGGTCAAACTGCATTCAGATTTTCTTTTCTTCTTCCCATTTTAGGAGTAAAATAACTCTGAGGATTTGTTCCACTACAATCCCTCTTCCCAGAACAGTAAATAAATATTTCAAGCTGTGTCTTATTTGATTTACGATCTTATTTCTGTTGCTGAGGTACATTTTCCTTGCACAGAGGACAGGCTCCATCACAGGCGTGATGATTCACAAAGGGCTGATTTGCCGGTTGTGTTCTCTGGCTGTTGCTGGGCTTGGGAAGCAGATCTACCCTGGACCTTCCCACAGACCCAAGCATTGCAGTTGGGTCAGGCTGGGTGTTAATGGGAGCTGCTCAAAAGGTGGAATTTCCACTGTGGGAGAAGCTCTGACACTCCCTACTTTTTTTCATTATTGAATTAAGATAAAAAGGTGAAATTTGGAAGTTCCACAAAATGTAAATTTAGGAACTGTTCAGAAAAGAAAGTTTTATTTAAATGATTTGTTCCTACTTTCCTATTATACAAAATCAGGAAAACCTAAGACATTAGAGAGTGGAAAAACTAAAATCTCTAGAAGGTTTGAGTCAATATTTAGCTATGAGCAGCAGTGGAAGCAAAAAGATCAGAATGAAACAAAGCATGTCAATGCCATTGAGAGGAACCATTGCAACAGTGATGAAACACTGTGTTTTGACATTCTCCTGGTGTAAAATTTCATTGAAATTGACAAACTGCCGAGAAATAGTTTGATTTTTAAATAGACTTTACTGGATGAGAAATTGTTCTGTTGAAAAATTTTCAGCTGGCTCTATTGCAAACTGAGTCAGCAGCTGATGAGCAGACCATGTCACTGCTGGGGAGGGCTGGAGACATGTGAGGGTCAGACCCCCAGCACTTGAGCAGCCACTCATCAAATACCATTTGTCTGGAGCAGGAAGCTAGACTGAACAACAACAACAGCGTTTGGCACCTCAGGGGTGTCCAGATGGCCCCACATCAGGCACTGGCTCTGGGGAGTGGACACAAGTTGTTATCAAGGTTTCTTGCAGCAGCCATTGGCTTCTGGTGAAGGCTTTCTATCTTTTCAGTTTCTGCATAGTCAGGTCCTAAACCAGCCTCTGAGTTCAAGGTGTGTAAGCACTTGTAAGCAAGCAGATGTAAGGTGTGGAAGCAGAGGAAGATAGTGAGAGGAGCTGTTCTCTGGACCAGACTTCCTGAAGCATGTGCTTGTGTCTTCTTGCTGGACAGGAGAGCATCAGATCTGAGGAACTGCTGGTTCAAACTGACACTTGATCTGCTCTAAGGTGATTTCATGTGCATCCATGGCAGAGTCTTAACTATCTGCTAAGTCTGAAAGCCCACTTTGTTTTGTGGTCAGCTTCAGAGCAAGAGGAGACAAACATGCTGAATTCCACAACTGCCTCACTTCCAGTAATTCCTTGTAAACTAGTCATATTATATACTTGAAGAGCTCTAAAGTAATAATAATAATTTTAATGTAACACTTAAGAAAAGCTGTCAGTCAGAAAAATGCGTGCCCTGTTTTTGGGTATATCACCATGTGCTGCTCTGTTTCTAGGTAGAAAACTCAGCCAGACTCAGCCCAACCTGAGAAGCTGCAGCTGCCACAGGTACCCACATGCACAGTCCAGTTTCCATGGCTACACTGGGAAAATGTAGGAAGACAACAGATGCAGAACACCTCCCACTCTGTGGTTTCCTCAAGTGTTGTGCATTCAGACTATTACATGACAGGAGGACTTGTCCGAAGAGTTTAACAGCTGGAAAATGCATGTGATAGATTCCTGGTAGGAGATAGGACCTTTATTGAATGCCTGAAGAAGGTAGAATGCAACTCTGCAATGCCATGAGCTGTGCTCATTTGTGAACCCTAGTGCTCTGGAGTGCTGTGAGCCCTGAGAGGTCAGGGTGTGTTTGTGCTGCAGCACAGCCATGTCGTGGGGTGGGACACAGGGGATCAGTACCTGGGGGGGGGAGTGAAAGCTGTTACCTACCAGTCACAGCCCTTGGACATGGACAGTGAACGAAGGCATCCCAGCACACATGGGGACACTGCTCACACAGAACTTACACTGCAAGAGGGAAACCTACAAAACTCTGGTTTGCAGTGAAGTTCTTTCGTTTATTTCTGCTGAACCTTATGAAGTTCTCAATAAACAGGTGCTCTTTTTTCCCTCTTCTTTTCTTTTTTTTTTTTTTATTGTTATGGTGATTTGCTGGTAACATCTTGGATAACTTCTCCTGATTACCTTTTGATGTGGATTGACGGTTAGAGTTGGGCAGACAAACAACTGATGGGCTAAAAAGGAGATTTTTGGTGCACATGTGACAAATTCCAGGTCAGGATGTCCCACCATCAGCCTCATCTGGCTTAATACCCCAGAGATGCTTTTGTGACCCTTCCACTCTCTCTGAGGTGCGCCTAATTTTTCCACAGCTCCAGGTATACAAAAAGCACCACTGGTAGCAAGAAATAGATGGGTAATTTGTAATGAATAATCTAAATAGCAATGCCTCCTTTTTTTCCAGTATGTGAGTTGTCTATACGAAATAGTTGGATTTTTCTTAGAGAAACTTGTATTTGAAAGGTTGTAAAAAAAATAATCTCTGAAAAGAAAGGAAATCTTGGTCTGGAGCTTATTAGTGAGTAGTTTGTTGTTAGTGTTTGATAGTCCAAGTCCAGGCTGTCTTGTATGTGAGCACACAGCTCACATGGGCCTGATTAAATTCCTCTAAAACCCAGGGAGTTTTCCTGCTGGAACTGCTGGGCTCTGGAAGGTCCATGGAGAGCACCTCCTCATCTGAAAGGGACAGGAATACTCCAGAGTGGGTTTTTCCATGTTTGCGCCTGGCTTTATTCATCATGCTTGCTGAGACTCTTCAATATTGGCTCAACATTTGTCAGTTCAGGGAAAAAAAACTGTCCAGTAACTTCTCTGGCAACAAATCTTACTGAGCTTTGAGAAGTGTCCTTGTAAGCTCAAAATTTACCAAGGGATTTTTAACAGGTTTTATGAAAACAGCTTTTTGGGCAGAGTAGAGAAGCCAGCCTGGTATTCAAACAGCTAGAATTATGCGAGATGAATTTTCTGAAAGTGCCTTTCCAGTTTCCAAGCCCAATTCCCACTTTCTTTTCATTCTCTTATGTTGGTTTGGCCCCTCCAGCTCTCGTTCCTGGCTCTGTTCTTGACTCCTAAGCCCTTGAAATACCCACCTGCCCATCTCTCCCCCAGAGCCACAGGTGTGGGTGGGCCATGGGTGCGACCTGTCACAATGAGGTGCTGGGAGAGGAGCTCCTGGGACATCCAGTCCTGTGGTGTTGCCATCAGCTTCCAGGCCTAGAAACCCATTTATGAACTCCCAGTTGGAGCTTTCTTGTATCTTCAGGGACTTACAAAAACCAGGTTCTACAACATGAGTTGCTTCAACTATCCCCAGGAGCACTTCAGTTCTGAATATCTTGCTCATTCCCTGTTCTTTGCCTGCTGAGGCTTTGGCTGATGGAGCAGGTCAGGCTCCTTGGAGCCCACAGCCCAACTGTAGCAACATTTGATGTCTTCTTAGAGCGTGGAAATACTGAACAAGAGCAAGAGTGCTCAAGGCTGCTTCTTGAAACAGAGTAAGCACTGAAAGGATGAACTTCTCTCTGAGGGAGAAAAGAGT
Source organism: Sitta carolinensis (assembly GCA_032173965.1). Classification (NCBI taxonomy): domain Eukaryota; kingdom Metazoa; phylum Chordata; class Aves; order Passeriformes; family Sittidae; genus Sitta; species Sitta carolinensis. The sequence continues at coordinate 1,037,292 of CM063294.1, forward strand.
GTCTTTTGCAACCCAAGAGGGTTCAGTGGCTGGTTCAATGGCTTACACAGAACTCTTCTGGCTCCCAATCTTTGTATCACCGCTGAAGCTTGGCTGTGAGTCTGGCCCTCACCACAGTCACACTTCCTGACTCTTTCAGGAGACTCCCAGTTTGCCCTTGTGATGCAAACTCTGCCACAGCTGCTGCGCCTAATCAGCTTTCTCCAGCAAAGCCTGTCCCTTGCTCCCCAGAAAGCTGCACTGTCTCCCTCTCCTGGGACACTGTGTTCCCAGCTGGCCTGGAGCACAGGAAACAGGACAAGGTCTGCTGCCCCAGACAGCCCTGCCCACAGTGGAGTACATCTATGAATGAGATCTGAACAAGAGAAATGTGTTCCAGCCTTTGCCTAACAGCAGACTGAGGATTTGCCCGGCTTCCCCCAGCACCTCCTGGGATCCAGAGCCAAACCCATCCCTACTGTTCCACTGTCAAACTCTTCCAGAGCCCAGCTTTTGTCTCCTTCCAGGCTTGTCTGCAAGAAGAGGGTGAAGAGGAAGTAGGATGGGTGATGTCTTTTAAACCAGAAAGAGGTGATATTTCTTAGTGGAGACAGTGCACAGGAGGAGGGACTGAAAATGGGAAAGGAACAGAACCCAGCTCACACAGCTGTGCGGATAGCCATGGGTTAGCCAGCATGGAGCAAAAGCACTGTGCCATAACAGGAGGCTGGTGTGGGATTATCCCTTGATTGTTTTATAAGCAAGGTTCTGGGGGAGGAAATATGTAGTGAAGTGAAACTGGTGATTGTGCAGGCACGCCGGCGATTAAGGCTGCAGTGGGTGGGCAGTCTGTGGGGGCTGCTGTGTTAACTCCAGCCAAGGAGAGGCACATGCTTTCCAATCTATGCTATCTCAGTTTCAGTGCTGCAGACAACCCATCAGGGTGTCATTAACAAGCAGTTACTCCGCTCTCATTGCTGCACTTTAAGGAAATATGTCAAAGGCATTTCTGGTGAGCGAGGGCTCAGTGCGATCAGATTGCTCCAGCCTTCTCACAGCATTCCATTCAGATTATAATACACAATAGTTCAGACCCTGCTGTGTCCCATTACTCAATTATGAAATTGCTTTAGAAGTTGGAGCTTACTGATTGGCTCCCAATGATTTCATACCCATCATATTTCTGTGTTTGTGCTCATGGGCTGACTGCTCTGTCTGGTTGGTTTGAGCCATTTCGCTCCTCTGTTTCATGCATTTTCATATATTTTATACCTGTCTGTATCATTAACTAACTCCCTCAATATGCTTTGCAACTTCAAACCATGCTGTGAAAGTGCAAATTACCTTTGAGGGCTGTTGTTGGGGGTATGGAGCCCTCATGTTATTGGCTCTGGGCTGAGAGAGGTGGAAAGGTGTAGAGAAGCCAAGCACAGCCCCATGGTGCAGGTCTCCTCTGCCTCCCCTGCCTGGCAGAAGTGCAGCTGCCCACGAGGGAGAAAAATGGGGAGAGGATGATGGGGGGGCAACAGGATTTATTTGTGCAACTTCTGCCAGTCATACTGAATCCTAAAGCACTTATCCTCCAAGCATCACAGCCATTTAATCTAGCCATCACAATCAGCCGCTATAAAATTTAACTTTGCTCATGAATTACTCACAAGAGGCAAGGAAAAAGTGATATTCCTAGTTTGTGAGACCTGCCTTCATGTACCAGGCCTTGACATAGCTCTTTGCCCTCATGGAGTAAACCTTTCTCACTGGTGGAAGATTTGCCGGAGAGAGGCACTGCTGCTTTGTTAAAACAGGGATTTTAGACCTGTTGGAAATAAACCCCAGGAAACCCCAATGGATGTGGTTTGATTCTACCGAATGACCCAATTTATCCTATCCTGCATAAAAGGAGAGTAAACAAGAATAAAGTCAGGAGATTCAGCTTGTGCTTCTTTGAGGTGGTCAGTCCTATTTGAACCCACTCAGGCAAGAACTGAAGCAAGGTCCTCTTCTAAGTTAAAACAGTGTTATGTGATCTAGTTTAGAGAGCCAAAATAAACTTGGGCTTTGAAATTTTCTAAAATGACTGCAAGTATCACTTTGAGCACCTATTGTTATTAGCAGTATTAATTTTTGGTAACATTTTGTACCACCCAAAGTAAAAAAGCTGAGGCTGATAAACTGATAGTATCATTCATTGCCAGAGCCTATTAGAATCAAATTGTTGACATCTTCTAGAGAGATGCTGAGATTACAAAAAATTCTGTGCAAAAATGTCCTTGGTATGCAATTAATATTCTGTCTCCTCTGTCAATAAAAGAATGTGATTCAGAGTCAGAGGGAACTGCTCAGGGGTTGGATGTGTTTGGGAGCTGTGGATGTGGAGCAATTGGATGCCACTGACCTCATGCCCAAACTCTCAATCTGCTGTTCAAGGGGGAGAAATTTCTTAATAAAATCCCTGAGCTCTGGTGGTCCCTCAAGAGCTTCCCTTGAGTCAAATCTTGAAATCCTCTGTAGGTTAAGCCCTTGCTGGAAACATTTAGAAACATGCACAAATTAATATGAATTCAGGACACTGGATCTGTCTGGCTTGTTTTTAAGGAATAGTTTCTTTCCCAGAAACACTGTTTAGCATTTTTTTGTTCCTCCAGTTCAGATTAGACCACCAGCAGATTTGTTTCACCCTCTAGGTGTTATCAGGGAATTACTGGAAAGCAGCGTGGCTTTCTATACCTTTGATGCTGTTAAAATGATAGCCCCTTCTGCCTACACAGGGATGTAGCTAGAAGGTCTTTAAAAGGTTTCAGCTTATGGTTCCAAGATGAGTTAGAGCTTTGGCAATGGCAACAGGATCCTTTCATCTGCCAGCAGATAAGGATCATTATAAATGTTCACCATTCTGGATTATGCTGTTCAGTCAATTGAATACTCAAAAAATATCCTGCTTTCTGCCGTATAAGTTTTTCCCTTTCAGGGTTTCCCCTGGATGTGATCATTCTGACAACCTGCCACACCACTAGGTGCTTATCTTGCAAAGTTATTTCATCTATTTATTAACTCGTTGTGTTTACTTATTTAAATATTCTCTGCAGATGAGACATATGACAATTGCTGGCCAGCTTAGTCTCAGCTGCTCCTCAGATCCAGCTGCTAATATAATTTCATAACTTGGCTCATGCAATTCAGATCTGTACCAAAAGACTCTGTTTTGAATTACCATTATATTTGATATTAATACTAAGCAAACTCACAGCTGTCCTACATTGCTGTTTCCACCCTCCCTGGAATTCAGCTCTCAGACAGAGGACATAACACTCTTGTATGTCTGTCTCTCAAGCTTTCAGATCTGTCCTGGACTCGTCTTGTCTACAGAAGAGAAGATGTGCTAATTGCCACTGAAGTATTCTCAGCTTGAGAGTTCCATGGTTCTTTCAAGGACAGGCCTAAGTCAGATCTGATCTGGAAAGTTTTTCCAGCAAAGCCAAAGTGACTTTCAACTGGGCAGCCCAGGAAAGACTTATATGCAGATTATCCAAAGTCTTGGAGACTGTTTGGGATGAGATTTCAAAAGTATTTAGTCACCTAAAGATGAGGAACAGTATCTAGCAGGATTTTCCAAACCACACTGGGCCCAGACCCTCAGTGGGGTTATGTGTCTGCCTCAGGAAGTCAATGGAGTTAAGCTCTGAAGCACACTGGGGTGGAGGTCTCCATGCCCTGGACACATCTGCACATCTGTAGGAACACCAGCACCTTTTAGAGCCTGGTGCTGGTGAACCCCAGCCTGGAAGCTGAGCACAGAGCTCTGGGTAATGGTCTCACCTGCAGAATAAAACCTCCCAGCTCACCTGCACTCAGCTGCTCTCTGGGGCTCAGGTGTGGGGGTGCCCAGGACATTGCTCCATTGCTGAGACCTCACAAATATCACTAATTTGTGGGAATGTAATTTCAGACAGTTGTGTGACCCAAATATTTTATTTTTCCCACAGAGGCAGTGTTGTTAGGGAGAGGGAAAACATCAAATGGTTGGTATTTTTTTGCTGAGTCCCGGATGAGCAATGCTTACAGCCACCTTTCAATCCATGGCTGCTGATGTGCTCAGGACCCTATTCCTTTAGTACAAGGGGGGAATGTGGCCTTCTGCTAGTGAACAGCTCAGCTTTTTCCAGAGAGGAAGGGTCTCATGCCTGTACTCACTGAAAGCTGGATATTTCTGTTGGCAACAAGCTAACTGATCACCTTTTATGGATGAAAATAGAGAAAAGATGTGAACCCACTGTAAATCCAACCCTCAGCAATCCCCTGTTACAAAAGGCTAGAAAGCATCTCATGTGACTTTGGGGTGTGCAGCAGGGTGGCAGCCGTGGCACAAGCACACTGAAATCCACAGTGTTGCCAACAGGCACAAACCTGGCCCTGTGGGGAAACGTGGCCAGATGTGGGTTTGAGGTGCACCTCACCTGGGAGTTTTCCAAGGTACACCGGCATCATGCTGTGCAGTTGAGAGCCAGTTCCTCACCCTCCATCTTCTGCTTTCTCCTCAGAGTGAATTCAAGTTTATTTAATCTCATATTTCTTGCTGAAAAATGCTCAGTGAGCATGAAATGCCTCTGAACTCAGGGAGTTTTACTCCCTTACAGGGCTGGGAGCAGGAGACAGCCGCTCCTGTAGCCATGGCAAACACCTCTGCTCCACAGAGGCAGGGAGCATAGGGATCCCTCCATGCTCCTGCACACTTTGGGAGTACGTTGGGAAGCACGGGGGGCACTGGGTGTGCCCCTGGTGCCCTGTGCCCCTGCCTGCACACAGCACATGGCATGGGCACACCGAGCTCCTTGTGACAGTGTTTCCAGCCCAGACAACAAACAGCTGCGAGGGACTTGGAATCCATTAGAAAGTGGATAGCCAGGAAACTCTTTCCATGAAGAGAAGAGGGGATTTGGTTGCCGAGTGCTGCAAAGATGCATACATTTTCCTAAAAAAAACATTCATGGTGCCAACGTGAAGATTCAGTGCATTGTCAAAACAAGCCAAGATTCTTATTAAAACCAATTGCTTTGGTTTGTTAGGCTACTTTATTGTGGTGCCTCTAAGCTAGCACATGTATTGGGGTTTAGGAGATCTGCTGCAGCCAAACCTGAGGTGGCTGGAAATGACTGTGAGCTGAGCAGATGCAGAGGATCCTTTGTCACAGGAGGCTGTGCCATGGTCCCTGGGACATGGTGTGTCAGATGCTGCTGGCTCTGGGAGCAGAAGGGCTCCTGATGAGGCTCCACACTAGAGGAGGCACAGGAAATTCTCTGGGAATCCTTTTTCTCCCCCACTTGCAGACGTGGTAATGAAACAGAAGAAAATAAGACAAAACCCACATGCTATTTGCTGTAATCTTCTTTTCATTTGACTGAATGTCATGAATAACAAAGACCATTTTGAAGAGAGAGGTCATGGCTTTTATTAGGCTAACTGTGGTGATACCAGGAAAGAAGAAGAAGCCATTGTACACTTGAAAGCTTGTCTGTTTCTCCGGCTATATTGGGCTAACAAAAGCTTCTCATGCTCCAGCAGTACCACTGTTAGCTTAAGAAATAAATGTGTGTTTCTGATGTGCTATTCTGCTCATCATGGTAGCAGGGTTGTTCCACCCAGGCTGATAAAGACAGACAGGGTAAATGAAACTGGAACCAGGTCCAACATGTCTGCGGTGGATGTACTAATGTAAGTATTCATTTTCTACTTCAGCAAACAAAGAATCCTCTTCAAAAATCTATTGAATGTGTATTTGAAGCTAGAATTATTAATTCGGTCTTTATTCAGACTATAGTACTAGAATTAACAGCACAAGCCAAACAAAGGTTAGAACTTCTAGTGGGATGGGTAGAGATGGCAATTCCAATAGTAAATGCATCAAAAATCATGAAGCTGAAAAATAGGAATTCTTCATTTCCCGCTTCTTTATTGAGCCTTTTAGTTCCTTCCAGCTCACATCTCTCTGGAGTCAGCGCTGATGTGCTCCTTTAGATACTGTTTCCATCACATCTCTCTGGAGTCAGCGCTGATGTGCTCCTTTAGATACTGTTTCCATCTCCCAGCTGATGCTGGGAGAGCTGCTGCTCCCATCATGGCACACAGAAGGAAACCTGAAAGCTCCTGTTTGGGGAAGAGACCAGTGAAAGCAGAATGACCAAAGACATACTGGGTTGCCACAGATGCAATGGTCTGTGCTGGGTACTGGGTGGAGCCTCTCGGCACTGTCTCATGGTGAACACCTCGGGAGCATTTCATTTTCAGGTGTTCTGAAGTGGACCTCAGAATCCCAAGGTTTTGTGTCTGGGCAGTGTTTACAGATGGCTGAATAGTGACTCTGTCCTTGGTGTCCTGGAAGTGCTGCCAGACATGAGACCTGCCACCATTCCCAGGGTGTGTTCCCTCTCCAGGGAGCACTGGAGCTCAGTCCTTGCCCTTCCCCATGGGCTGCTGAGGGATTCTCAACCTTTTAAAAGCGAGCACCTCCAGGAAGGCCAAGATCCCCATGATCTGAACAAAACCTCAGACTCAGCCTTCCTTCTATGAGTGGTATTCTCTCATCTGAGCTTTAAGGCAAGCTCCCAGCCTATCACGCTCTTGGCAGTAATTTCCACACCAGTTTGTTGTATTTGGACTTGAGATTCCCCCTTGACCCCAAAAGTCACACTAAAATGCTAAAAGTATTTTCTTTACTTGCTAAAGAAAACACAGAGGGCTTTATTTAGTTATTCAGAACCTCTCAGCCATTCTTCAGTCACTTCATGATTTCCAGAGATGGTATCTGTGCTGTTGTCTCCCAGCTCAGGCAGCTCGGAGCAGCTCAGAGGGGAAGGAAAGCTGTTACATTTCATTGTCCTCAAAAGAGGGAAGAAAAATCTGACTCCTGCTCCCAACCCAAACAACTCTGCTGCCTCGTGCATTCTTGACAGCCAGGAAGGCTCCCTTGAAACCGTCTGCAGCCTTTAACTCCCGTCTAACAAGTTGGCCATTTCCATAGAGAAGATTTTTTTTCTCCACTGATTTATGAGCTTTAATTTATATGCAAGCCTGGAATACTTGCTTTGGGAAGAGTTCTACCTCCAGCCAAGCAAGGGCTGAGATGCAGAGCACTTTGCGTGGTATGTTTGGTATTTCCACGGCACATTCTGCAGCAGCCCAAAACACCCCAATTTCAGAGCCAGCCAGGTCGTAGGTGGTGCTGAGCACTCTCCTTTGAAGCCTGGCTGGGCAAAGAAGTTGCATTACTGAATTGGGTGGGTTTAAGATGTTTGGGAAGCCTCTGCATGACCCAGGCAGGCACAGTCTGCAAGTGCGGAGGCACTGCAGCCTAGGCTCCCATGTAGTCCCTGAATGATCTGGGACATTGTTTGACCAGGTTTCCATGGGTGATAATGGGACTTTCCAATCTGGAGCTGACTCACCAGAGCCTGGATGTAGGTAGGATTGTGCTGACTCTGCTGTTTCCTTTGGAAATGATGGAGAACTTTTGGTCCTTCTCTGCATCAGGTCAGGAGCTCCTGGCTGACTTACAGTTCCTGGTGACCTGTGCCTGAGGCCTGGGGTGCAGATCCCAATTTGCTTCTAGGAGAATCCAAATTGCTGCTACTGCATCTCAGCTGAAGGTTGCTCTTCTACCTGAAGGGTGGTGGATTTTATCAATATATTACTAATTTCATCATATGCAATGTAGGAGTAACATGTTTTTCATCCACTGTTTTGTTATCACCTCTTGTGCTGTGTTACAAGTGCATGCATGTGAGAGCATTGGCTCCTGGGTCCTTAAAACCTCAGGAGCCATGCTGAAACCTCTGGAGTTTAGCAGAATCCCCAGAGGCTTCGAACCTGACTGGAGTGAGTGGAAGGGGGCACATGAAGTCCCATAGGTTGGAGTCAGAGACTAAGCTCTGGATGGAGATGCACATCCTGGTGCTGGTGAGACCTGTTGGCTTGGTGGGTCACCCACACAGGGCTGTGAGCTTGCAGCAGTAGTGTTTACACCATTCTCAGGTCTTTACCACTACCATCCATTCACACCAACTCCTGCACAAGCCTCAAAGTGCATCATCTCGCACATTATGGTCAGGGTGTTGTTACCAAATGTTACCCACCTCCAGATCCATATGGGAGTAAAGAGATAGCACTTGAAAGCAGACTCTCTTTGGGTGAAACCAGGAGGGGTCAGGAAAGGTGGGGAGAGCTGTTGTCTGCACAGATGGCATGATGAGGAGCTCAGCAGTGTTTGGGTCTTGGCAGCAGGTTTGTTCTGCCCAATGCCCAACTGGTCCTTGCCTGGGTCACAACCATCGCTAGGTGATGGAATTAATTACTGATCAATAACTGGATCTGAAGTCTGGAAGGATCCTGCTACAGCTGAGGAACACCTTTCATCTGTTGGACAACTTCTCTGACTAGCTCATGGCAGCCCATGGAGTTATCACTGACTTTAGCAGGCCTCTCTGAAGAACACTGAGAAGATCTCTTGTGGAAAGTGGTGTAGGGTTCATGGAACAGCCCCATGGTAGGGATATGCTCAATCCTGAGGGTGCATGTAAGTGTGAATGCAATAGCATGATGGACATCCTGGGAGGCTGGGAGTGTGGATTTGGATCCAGGCACCAAGGCTAACACACCCTTGTGATAAGCCAGCCTGGGGGAGAGGTATGGGGTTATTTATCTGTTTGGCTGTAGACAAGGCAGTAAAAGGTGATCTTTTAGAAAGCTCAGAATAAGGAAACCTGAGTCAGAAACAGACTCGTCCTCCTTCTCTGTTCTCTGTGCTGCACTAAACAGGATAATTCATCACTCTCTTTGGCTTATATAAAATTGCACTCTTGGATGTGACCTCCCTCAAGGGACCCACTCCACCCACCAGTACCTTCCTGACCTCATCTCCCCTCTCCCTTCTCCTCCTGGCATCTCCCCTGCAATGCCTCTGCTCACCTCCCATCCTTCTGGCAGCCCCTCATCACCAGGGCCGGTGCTGAGCTCACTCTTGCCAAGTCTGGCTCCTGCCTAGTTTTTCATTTCCACCTGGGAGTCCCCTCCCCTACCTGCCTCTCACCTACACCTACCTTCCAGCTTTCCCTCTCCACCACTTCCTGATCCTCCCTCTAAATATAGGCTGTGTGGTTTGGGAGTTGCCAAACAAAGAAACAAACAAAAACCAGCGGAAGGTTGTGGTTTCTGCTGATTTTCTCTTTCGTACCTCGAGTGAGAAACCACCTTTCACACAAAGTCATGGCTGAGCACAACCCAGCCCTAAGCCAGAGAAACACCAGCAGGGATAGGATCAGCCATGGGAAGATCAGCATGTCCTTGCAGGACATGGAGCACAGACCGTGTAAAGCCTCTGCTTCCCACCCTTCTGAGTTACTGTGCTACATCAGCTCTGTGTTACTAGTAAGGAAAACAATGCCCAGAGGTGGTCACCTGAGTAGCTTTTTCATCTCATGAGGAACATTACTCTCCACCAACTAAATCGGCATGTGATGGATTAGATCTGTGTTGCTGCTGGGAAGCAGTTAAAATGTTTATTGAAATGCCCAGGAACTAAAGCTGTCTTTAGGCATGACAGCTCCAGGGTTCAACAGCTGTCTGGGGAAAAGGTCCCAGAACCAACAGCAGCAACAAAATCTAATCGTATTAATATGTATATAAATATATGTATATTATGTCTGATATTAAAATCACAGTGGGCAGGGGGAAAAAAACCCAAGCTTTTAAGACACAGTGTATTACATAGCTGTCCTCTAGACCCCAAGGCTTAGCAGGTTGTTTTCATCTGCATCAGTTTGTCTGATAATATATACTATCTTTATCTGCGTAAATTTCCTTTCTAGAAAGGAAACTGCACAATCTGTGGATTGAGAGATTAATGGAGCAATCCCTGGCCTTTGATTTGAGGGAAACCAACAAGGTTTTGCGACACCTTTTGTTATGTCCCTGGGGTTGCAGGGATGGACACTGCTCTGTAATCTGTACATCATCCTCCTTGTCCGTATTCCTTCTTTGCAGCTCCTCAAGTCAAAGAGCTGCATGTCCTGGATTTCTTTGTCTTTTGCCGTGTGAAGGAAAAAACCCAAAGACTCCATTCAAGAACCCTGTGTCACTGCCCTCCTTCATCCTGGCATCAGGGCTCTGATTTCCCACTCTGCCATGAGAGTGGAGTTGTGTCAGCAAAGGAAGCAGCCCTGTGAGCTGATAGTTATTGGTCAGTATTTATGGTGCACTTCCCACTGAAATGCCAAAAGAAGCAATTAAAGACAGAAATAATGAAGAGCCAGGTCAGGATTTTTCTGTTCATGATATCTAGCACAAACATGATTAACTAGAATTATTATTATATTATCACTTACGCTGAGATGGACAAAATATAAGTCAGGCTCATCCCTGGGTTAAATTTTGCTCTTAGGTACCAAAGTAACAGGGATAATGTGTGATGAGTTTGCTAGTGTTCAATACCTTTATTGAGCTCTGAACTGTACTAGCTTTACATCCTAATGGTGACAATGAAAGGTACTGAGCTAAAAACTAGCTCATTTTCCACCAAACAGGAATGTACTGGAGCATCCACATGATAGTTATGTTGTGCTGGAATGCCCTGAATGATTCTTGGCTTTGAGGAGCTTGTTGGCATACATGGTTAAAGCAAATTTGGTGGTTTTGTGCATGTCATGTACATTGTCATGTTTTTAACCCTTGGAAATGATGCTGTGTTTCAGAGCCAGTAGCAGTAGTGGTGTATGTCCCTAACTGTGTTAAGTGCAGGACAAAGGAAACACAAAATGAAACTTTCTATGTTTCAGAAAGTGGAAACATAGAATGAAAAATGCAAGAAAAACTGGGAAAGAAAAGGGTTAACCATTTAAAGGACTGAGTCAAACAAAATATATCTGTGCAAGAGCCTCCCCAAGGAAGTCACTGAGACCACATCGCTTGGATCATTTAAAATTGGACTGTACAAAGCAATAGAGGAAATTCTGCAGGGAACAATCCTTCACTGGCAGGTGGGATGGACTCAATGACCTAATAAGCCTTTTCCATCTCTAACTTCACAAGATGAGTCTGTAACTAATGCAATATGGTTTTGCCCAGAGTTCCCATGTGTTGGCTGCAAGAAGAGCCAAGCTCCACCAAACTGTGTTGTGTTTAAGTTAACTATTTCTGTAGTTTTTTTGCCCCCTCTGGTTACATTTTCAGCAGAATTCCTCCCCAGAAAGATGGCTCTTTTATACTCCCCCCATTTTTTGGTATGTAAACATGCTAAACCACATACTATGTTGTATATTGTCCTTAAAAGAGAACAAGAGGGTGGGAAAAGAGACACCCAGCACCAGTATTGATGGCCCTTTCCAATGCCCATGGACACAGAAGCAAGCCTGCATGAGGATGAGTAACCTAGTGGGCTGAAGGAGGCTGTGGGCTGTTCTGGGGCTACAAAACCGTTCTGGCACCACAAATGTACTCTTTGTATGCTCCAGGTTCACATTTTGGGACAGCGCCATGACCCACATCACCTGAGTTCCAAGGCTGTGGGACCCTTTCTCCACCAGGGGGTATTTTCCTACCATGAGGCTTTTAAGGGATGCCAAGGCTGTTGCCGTCTGTGCCCATCCCTGGGAGAAAGCCATTATCTTCGATCTTTTAGGTGCTACTAAATACACATACACTGGAAACCTGGTAAGGATAAAGGTGTTGGTGTTACCCAGTTAGCCAAACATCTTTGTTTTCTACCTGACCCAGGGTGTGTGCTGGGGAGAGAGATGCAGCCCCATCTGAATCCCAGTGCTGGGACAGAGATGACCTGGCTGCCCCTGTACTGACTGACTGGTGTACCTTGGTGGCTGCTGCACTGCTCTTGGGCCTTAAGCAGCAAAACTTCCACCCTCTCTTTACTGTTGCTGGTATTTTTCAGGTTTTATCAGAGGAAAAACTCCCCTCCCAGATGGAGGCCGAGCTAAGGGAGGGATGGAAATGACTGGAGCACACACAGCTCCAACAGCATATACAGGAACAGGCCAGTGGTGTGAAAGGGTCAGCAACAGAATGAGGAAATTTTGATTGTACCAAAATCTCCATGTCCTGTCTCCATAATCCAGCTCATGTCATGATTACAAAAACTCACAGCTGTGTGAAGTGTCTCCAACATGAGTCATTCATGGCAACTCTGTCCTGCACAGAGCAAGTGAGGCACAGGTCTTTGCTATGAAAGAAAATTTCCCTTCACAACTTTTTAGACCTTTTAAATATTTGTTGTGATTGCTGTACTAATTAAATGCAGCTGTTGCAGGTAATATAACTCCTGACAGCTGTTTGTTTTTTTTTTTTTTCTTAAAGTTATTTTCTCCCTGTTAGAGGGCAAATGAGCAGCACTTAAAGGTATATGGTCCATCCATTGGGATGGCTGCTGGCAGAAAGGCAGAGCTCCGATTGAACTCTGAAATCTTGGCTTTAAACTGTGCCAGTTTGCCTTTGCCCCAAATGGGGAGGGGCGCAGCCACAGGGTTCTGATGGGAGGGCACAGACCACCATCTGCCTGGATTTTTTCTTTCAGTCTGAGACACTGGACAGCCAGTGCATGAGATGCGAAAGGACAGTGTCCATCAGCTGAGCCCTTCCCTAGCTTGCTTTGTGTCTTTCTGTCCCTCAGCACCATCAGCTCTGCAGCTGTTGAAGCAGGCTGTGCAGAGCAGAGCTCCCCTGCCACCTCCTCTCCTCCAGAGGGGTTATCCAACATCTAAACCTTCGGCAACGTGGTTCAGATTTGCTGGCAAATTGTGCAGATGAAAAGGCAGTGTCTTACAAGAAAACTGCATTTTTGTGGTCTTGTTCTGATGCTGTGCTGCACCGTGTGTGGGGTACAGGGCTTCCCGGCGCTCATCTTTCAGGTTCTCAAGGAGAATTTCTGCTTGTCAAAAATGATTCGAAACGCCCTCCCTGTGTGTCCTCCAATGTTTTGAATTTTAAAGAGTAGCCCCGGGGCAGTATATTTAAAACATGATCTCAGGGAAACTGCTTCATTGCATTTGGAAGCCTAAAGAGCGAGAATGACAACGATAAATAGACATTAGGGTTCGCGGAGTCACACCGAGGTCAGGCGCTCCCCCTCTCGCCCCAGCCCCCACGATTTGGGTAAGTATTGCCTTTCCTCGTCCAAACCCCAGCCTGTTTCTTTGTGCTGTACGATGCCCACCCTCGGCTCCTCTCCGCAGGCAGGGGCTCCCCGGCGCGGCAGGCTACGGGCACGGGGCGCTGGAGCCCGGCTGGCCCGAGCTGGGCACGGCGCTGCATTCAGCCACCTGCACAAAGCCCTTGATCTTCAGAGAGCTGGATCACCTGCAAACCCCGCCGCTGCCCCTGGGACCTGCGAGCGCTCCCCAGCCTTTGAAAAAACCAACCCGCTGCGCTAGAGACTGGAGATTGCGATGATAGTAGGTGATTGAGTTATTGCAACTTAATGAGCTGCTGCTCATCTGCCAAGCCGCAGCAGCCCTGTGTGTGTGCATGCACGCACGCTCCCATTCATCCAGCCCTAGGATCTGGGCTAACAAGGCTCCTGCGGATTTGCACTGTTTTGGCAGCAATCCCCAGGCCAGTTACCAGGCACTGCTGGTACGTCCTAGCCCGCGAGGTTTAGAGCACCTGAGTTTGAACATCTCCCCTCGAAACAGAGTCAGGTATTTTGTGCTCCCAGAGCTCAGGTGGGGGAATGGGGAGGGGATGAAGCTCCTTTATTAGGTAATATGGCTCCTGGTTTATTCTGAGTTTTGGAGTACAGCAGTGAGTTTGGAGAGAGACAGAGTTCCTCTGGAAATGTGACTGGAGCTACATTTGCACTTACCAAAGTACAAAACTGTCCTAGCAAATGCCACTGAGTATTTAAATGGCTGTGAATCTCAACCTCCAGGCTTCCTTCAGGTGTTCCCAAAGCCTAGGTTTGCCCTCAGAGTATTAATTACACAAAGAAAGAGTGGAAGGACTTTTGCGAGAGTTGGGCCTGGATCCTTATTCCAATTTTCCTTCAATATGGCTCTTAGCTTTTGGTTAAAGCCCATCCACTAGTAAAACAGGAAGAAAAAAAGCCTGTGGACTTACTTTCAGGTCCCTGCAGTTCTTGGCTCTTCACAGAGGTCTGTGACTGAACTATCACCCAGAGAGTCGGGGATGGCAGAACCTGCCTGGATATTGAGCCATCAGTTTGTTCCATGCTTCAAAGAAGCCTTCTGTGTGCTGAAGAGGCCAAATAATATATTTTCCCCCACAATGTTTTTAACTTAGGGCACCTTTGCAAATGACTGTTCTGGCTGGGATGGAGCCCCTGAGTGCCAGAACACCACGGGAAGAGGCTGCTCTGTGATACTGCCAGCCTGAAGAGGAGGAGGAGGAAGCGCTGGAAATCCCCTAAGCACGCCTGTTTTCTCGAGACTCCCAACTCAATTTTGCAAACTCAGGAGATTTTATATAACTTCGTTTAGTCAGTTCGGAGGTTTAAGGCACTTGGCTAAGCATCTGGATTGCATCTTGGGGGTGGGTTATCCAAAAAAGAGCTCAGGCAGAGCAGTTGGAAATTCAGTCATTGCTAGCAAAACCAAAGGAAAACAAGAGCATGGGAAGGGAGTTTCTTCTTTATTATTGGGTGTGTTGGACTCTGGATTTAAACCCATGATCTGTCTCAGTACTTGTCAGAGCTATCAGGTGGTGGAGGAAAGGCAGGGAGTACTTCACACAGCTGGATGTGCCACAGGCCACTGTCATCTCCCTTGACAGCCTGGCTTGTGCCAGTGAAGGGAACTTAAACACCCTCTGCATTGAACTATCTGTGCCACCTGAGGTCTTTAGAGCAAGAAAAACAATTTGATGTATAATTCCTGAATGTGCAAGTAACTCTTCCATCAGCGCTGCAAACAGAACAAACACAAATTTCTGCCATGGTGGTTTCTGCACCAGTGCCCAAGGGCTCCATTCAGCCTTCACAGTCTGCAGATCTTCGCCTTAAAAAGCCCTGAAATTAATTGTTTCAAGTTGAAAAGTCCGAGTTGGTTCAAAATAGAAACAAAGAAAGTTAATTTTAAGGGCCTTTTAATTTTTAGCCCATAAAAGCCAAGAAAGTTGTGTATTGACGAGACAGTGCCTCAAGGTAATTGAAACCCAGCTCAGCACCCTGCTGGGGTGTTGACTATCCTTAGGTCTCATTGTCTTCAAGAGCTGATAGAGATCAGCACCTCCAAGGTCTGAACCTTTAACCATTTGCCATGTTTTGCCTCACAGGCAGCTGCACTTCAGTGGTGGGTGAAATGATTCCTCTTTGTCTGAAAGGGCAAATTCTTCCCTTTAGATGTTTGTGCTCACCTCCCATTAACTTTGGTATGAGCTCAGCTCATGCTTCCAAGAGCAAAATTTGGCTTATAATTTCTGCATGCTTGGGGTTCCTCTGGGTACCATATAAATGTAAGATACTGTGATTCAGTGCTAAAGAGCAGCGAAAATGCAATCCCCCAGGAGACACCGTCAGAGAAAACCGTATAGAACTTGTGTATAAAACAAAAAGGAGAAAGATTAAGAAAAACAATTGATATTCATTCCGGAGGTGGTTTCACTGCAAGCCAAGGAGGAGAATGCAAATCTCTTCTGCCATCACTTCCCTGGCCCAATGCATTCTGTGCCATTGGGCCAGGCACAGTTTGGGAGCATTATTGAAAACGTCTTACCTCCTATATTTTCTGGGTTTTAATCAAACTCACTGTGCTGCCAGAGGTGTTTCATTTACCAGGAGAGGGGTCAGCGAGGCAGCCCTGAGCAGCAGGAAATAGCAGATGCAGAACTGTTCCTCCATGCTTGGAAGCTCTCCGAGGGCAAGCAGTGCTTGGATGTTCATTATTGCCTTCCCTGCACCCCACACAGACTGGGGCACCCTTCTGTCTCCCCTGGGGGCCA
This sequence comes from Sitta carolinensis, assembly GCA_032173965.1. NCBI lineage: Eukaryota > Metazoa > Chordata > Aves > Passeriformes > Sittidae > Sitta > Sitta carolinensis. Next base: position 1,053,222 of record CM063294.1, read on the forward strand.
GTGGGGCATAGAGGGGCAACCAAAGGTTTCTGGGTTTGGGAATTTTAGTGATTGTCTTCCGATTTCACCAACCAGCTCTGTGCCAGTGAAAAGAGCTAACAATGCATCTATTTTATAATTCTGTTTTCTATCTGCTGCCATTTTAGAGTTTCTTGGCTTGTTACCACTGTCATAAAATTACTTTATTATATTTTCCCATTTGTTACATTTTCCTCTCTTTACAGGGGGACATTGCATGATGCACATGGGCTAATTTAACTTTTAAATTATTGTATAACTGTTGTTTATGGAAAATGAATGCTGTATTTGTGGAACAACATGTGACTTCTCCATAGCACCAAGGAGAATGTCTGAAGTCTGTAAACCCAAATGTCAGCAACAGGGTTGCCCGCTCCTCTCCTACCCCAGCCTGTTGCTTTTATTTGTGATCTCATCTGCCTAAATTAGAGCTGCAATTGCTCAGTATCCAGTGATCCCCTCTGCATTCCCAGTGCCCAGCTGAGGGATGGATTCTCCACTGGAGCAGTGCACTGCCTTTGGTGGTGAAGCCTTTCAAGCTCTGGGTGCAAACTCAGCCATAGGAGAAGTGATTTCACACAAACACAAAAAAAACCCCACAAAAACCCCAACCTGAATAACCAGGTGGATCTGCTCTCCCTTCGTTGCCTTTTTTCTCTGTCTTTGATTCATCTGATTTTTCTGTTCAGCTTAATCAAAGCCTCTTGATTTAACACTTTCTCATAGCAAGTGTCTATTGGGAAGTTTGAGCTGCCCAGTCTCCCACTCCCAGCACAGCGTGGGCTGTGACACCATGATCTGGGAAGCAGGCAGGCCTGGGGATGCTCTCAGTACACACTGGGGCTTTAACAATGCTTTCTGAAACTCCTTCTCTGTGTTTTTTTGCTTTTTCACTCCCACTTTTTATTGCAATTTCCACAGCCACTGACAGCACCATCAGCCCATGTTTTTCAATATTTATGAAATGTGTATTAAAGACTGGGTACTCTTAAATTATGCATATTATTAGATGGAATTGAATGTTTGAACTGGGGGTTTGGTGATCCCAAGGGGGTTCTGAATACACAAGATCTTGTTTTAAGAAAAAGAAAAAGATAATTTCATTTCAGAGTCATATTTATGTAAAATCCACCCCCTTCTTCCCTTCACCTCTCCTTCCTGCCCTGAGGTTAATACATTGTACTTTTAAAGCATAATTTTACCTACAAGAGAGGAAACAGTAACTATTCCAAAGAGTGTGCAGATGGAGCCCATTCCCATCACAGCAGTGACCACTGGCATTACTGGAAGGCACAGAAGCATTTATGGAAGGGATCAGGTTTGCATGGGATGACTCCATGTGAACGTCCTGTTTCTGTCAGGACTTGTGAACAATGAGCAATACCCTCTGTGTGGGCTCCTAATGCCGGGAAGGGGCCTGAGAGGTCTCAGGCCAGGACAGCCGGGTCTACCCCAGAGAGGTACTCTCCTCAGAGAATGCCTTCCAGGGAGCCAGCGGCTTTCCCTCGGCTAGCCTAGGGGTGCCTTAGCAGGGTAGGAGCCACGGCGGGCTATAGCGAGTTCAGCTCAGTGAGTTCAGCTCAGTGATTTCAGCTCAGTGAGTTCAGCTCAGTGAGTTCAGCTCAGTGATCCTGCAAGGCAACCCCTTCACAGCCAGCACGGGGAGAGAGAGATGAGGGACTCGTGTGGCCATTCCGCAGGGGGTAACTTTATTGCCAAGCACCCAACGGAGGGGAGCCAGTGACGAGAAGTCCCCAAAGTCTGGGGAAAAGTACAGAGGTTTTTATAAGGGTACAGAGGTGGGTGTGGGGGGTTACAAACCAATGGGTTCCAACAGATCTACATAAAATCCCTCAAAGAATTGTGGGTCTCCGTAACCAAAAAATGTTCTCCTTATCTAGGGGTCTGGACTTTGCTATTGTGCAATGCTCCTTATCTCTTCAGGAGGCCTGCTTCCCCATCCCAGGGGCCTCCCTCCACGGCAGCGCTGCGGTGGGCCTGCCAGATCCCACAGGATCCAATACCTGACCGTGAAATACAGGGATGTGTCTGTAAGCTGTGCTTTGATCACAGCTGACTGGGAAGTCTGGGTGCATTTTCAATCTCTACAGTTACCCAAGAGATAGATGGCAACAGATTCAGGAAAGGAACTCCAAGTTTCCTGTTTGGAATAATTTTCATCTGTTGATTGTGGTAAAAAGATTAAAAAACAAAAGAGGGGATATGTCAATACTCCGCCTGACCAGGGCAGCTCCAGGAGCCTCTGTGTTGCCTTTCCTTTTCTCTAGCAGTCGGTGCCTCTCTGGTAGACGCAGTCCTGCAGCCTGAGCAAAGGGAATAAGCAATTACACACAAAACCGTTGCTTGTGCTGGAATTTATCTTCATGAAGACCTCAGTCTGAACTGGCAAGTGGATTTTGTTTGAACCCTGCAGCCCCTATGCTCAATTCTTTATTAACTTTTTCAATATGTTCTATTGCAGTCAGGCAACAATATGGGAGCTATCTTGCAGCTAATTTAACACCTGTAAATTCCCATGGCTAATAATGAAACCTTGTATAGGCTAGTGGGTGAAGCATTTGCTTCATGTATCAAAGGTCATTAGTTCAGTATTTGTTAACACTGTAGCTTTTATTAAATTTTTTCCTGCTTTTTTTGCATCAGTATGCTTACAGCCTGATTAATTCTTCTGCTTCCCAAAGCTAAATAGGAAAAATGAGTATCACCTGACCCAGAACACTGGCTAAATTATTTGTTGAAATCTGAATTAGCCTGATAGAAATTATACTTCCAGAGCTTCTCACGCATTCGTGGACAAGCACATTGGGAGGCTGTGTGAGAAAGGGGAAAGAGCTCTTTGCAGCAGGAAGGAATGAGTTTGGGTAATGTGTGTGCCTCCCAATATTTAAATTAATCTTTGTGGCATACTCAACAATTTGACACCTCTCTACTACCATGGATATATTTTTATTTCCTGGCTTTCCCATTTTTGCTTGATTTTAGTTAAGGCAGTTTACAGTTTTGGACTGTTTGAGGCGATCCTTGTGAGACATAAGGTGGTAGAGAGGAGAAATATCCCAGCACAACCAAACCAAATAATCTGCCAGTAAGAGATGTCCTCCCTCAGTGTCTTTGGACACACTGTCTGGTGCTGAATGTAGTCTGAAATCCCCTGATTTAGGGATGAGCCCTGTGCTCAGACTGGCTGGTCACAGTCACACAAGGCTGTCACTGCCCTGCCCAGTGCTGCTGCTGGAAGTGCTCCTTCTCTGTGCTGAGCAGGCTGTGTCATCCCTGCTGCACTGCCTGTGCCAAAAACAGCTGACACAGGGAGCTCCAAGCCCCACAGCTGCTTTTCCTGAATTTTATCTTAACTGACCCCCTTCTCAACACTGTCATGGGTTGGGTCCACCATAGTAGCCAACTTTTCAAAACACAACCAGAACAAAGCAATGTTATAGTGAAACCAAGCAGCTTCTGGAGGTGAAATCACAGGGATACTGCATCCAGATGGGATGCTGCAGTTCCTGAGAAGTGCTGAGTGTGTGCTTTTTCACCTGGAAAGGTCCTGGCATGGATGCTGTTTATCAAAATACCAACTCATTGAAACACAGCTGGAAGTGCTGTCAGAAGCACTGAATGAAGCACTGCTGTCTGCTGTCTGCAGACTGCCATATATCTGCTGGCTTTTCCAGAGAGGGGAAATCAGTGGGCTCAGAATGAGCCCTGAACACAGAACTCACCCAGTGGTGTCTGACTCTTGAGAACATGCAGCCAGTGCTGCCCCACCATCACAGACCTTCCAGAGTGGCATTTTCCCCTCTAGTCAGCCTGGACTGAGTCAGGACTCTGCATCTCACATTAGGTACCACTCATCACAGCTCCCCTCCCAGAACCTGCCAATAATGATCCATCCCGGTTATTAGAAGAGAGAAGAGATCCTGGATGGATTCCTCAGACTCCCTACTAATTTAATCTAAAATAAGCTGAGCTTTTTATTAACCTCTTTATGCTGAAGTATTTTATAGAATATTGGGTTCTTTGTAAGGCACACATGCTGGTTTTTATTCATATCTGTGTCAGCCTCAGAGCTAGCTTTGTGATGCAATTCATTAACTGACAACTGAAATAGCTTTCTCATTCTACAACACTTAGATGCCAGATATTTTCTACAAAGCTTATTAAAGTAGTACTTAGTGAGTGTACTTCATCACCCACTGTACTATGGAGCAGCCACATAGATATATTCCACGGGAATATGCAGCTTGCAGAGTAAGAAGAACACCCCTGAGGCACACTTCTCTTTTAGACAAAGGAAAAGATAATTGTTAGCAAATCAGAGGTGGTCCAAAGACATCAGCAGCTTCTGTCTGTATTCTGAATAATGTAAATATGATTTGTTCATACACACAGATAAGGTCAGACAATTCATCTATGCTCAGATGATAAACATCATTCGAGGAACATGACTACCAAACCCACTTCCATGCTAAGTAGAAGCAAAGCCTGAGAAGGGCTCAGCTTTTCAGGGGTGGGGCTGCTGCACCACTGGCTTGGGAAGAGCAGCCCTGGGACACCCTGTGCCAGTGCCACTCCCTGTGCCACTGTCACCCTGTGCCAGTGTCACCTCTGGGCTAATGCCACCCTTGTTCCAGTGTCACCACTGTGCCAGTGTCACTCCTGTGCCAATGCCACTCCCTGTGCCAGTTCCACCCCTGTGCCAGTGCCACATCTGGGCTAATGCCACTCCCTGTGTCAATGTCACCCTGTGCCAGTGTCACCTCTGGGCTAACGCCACTCCCTGTGCCAGTGCCACCCCTGTGCCTGTGCCACCCCTGTGCCAGTGCCAACCCTGTGCTAATTCCACTCCCTGTGCCAGTTCCACCCCTGTGTCAGTGCCACCTCTGGGCTAATGCTGCCCACTGTTCCAGTGTCACCCCTGTGCCAATGCCAACCCTGTGCTGATGCCACTCTCTGTGTTAATGTCACCCCTGTGCAAGTGCCAGTCCTGTGCCAGTGGCACCCCTGTACCAGTGCCAGTCCTGTGCCAGTGCCACCCCTGAGCCAGTGCCCCCCTTGCTGTGGTCAGATGTGTCAGTGGTTGCACTGGTGGCCTCAGGGACCTCGATTGTTGCAGCAGCAGCAGCTGCACAGGGATTGACCCCATGACCCCCAACCCCAGCTGTAGAAGGGGTTTGAGGGTCCAGTCTTATCCTGCCCTGCCCTCAGCAGGGTATGGGAAGGGCAGAAGCAATAGGGGTGTATTTGTGTGTATTTTGTGTATGGGCATGTGCCAGGGCAGGCTCAGGGGACACAGCAGCAGGAATTTCCCCATGGAAAGGGTGAGGCCTTGGCGGGGGCTGCCCAGGGAGGGGTGGAGTGCCCATCCCTGGAGGTGTGCCAGGAAGGGCTGGAGGTGGCACTGAGTACTCTGGGCTGGGCACAAGGTGGGGATCAGGCACGGCTTAGACTCAATGGTCTTGGAGGTTTTTTCCCAACCCTAATGATTCTATGACTCAATGATTCCATGTGTACATGTGAGCACATGTGTGAGCACACCTGGCCCAGGGGGTCCAGAAACACCAGCCAAAGAACAAGTGGATATTTTCCCTCTGAGCTGTGCACAGAGCAGCCCTAAGAGCCCAGGACTCCCCTGCCCTGGCAGCCTCAGCCTGGGTGCCAGGCAAGACCCACAGCCACATGCTCAGGAGGAGAAGGATCACCTCCAATCCTGCCTGGCCATGAACACATCTCATTTTGCCAGGCTGCCATTGCCCATTCTCCCATCCCTTCCCACTCCTGCCATGTGAGGAAAGGATGCTGGATCCAGCACTGGTTAGAACTAGGATTATTAACTTGATTAATTAACTGGGATTATTAACAGCACACACCAACTCACCCCCAGGGCAGCAAGACCAGGCTCTTCCAACTACAGCCACAGTGAATGGTGGTTGGTGGTTCCTTTTAATTGGAGAATTTAATGGTCATAATTTAACAAAACCTTGGTTTTGTTGCAATTTCCCCATATGTGTTTTAAAAATGCCTGAAATGACGCAGGCCAGCCCTGCTACCTCTCCATTGGCAGAGCCAGTGCTGTGCCAGGACTGGTCTGAGCATCCCTCTGGGTTCAGACAGTGCCTCCCCCTGCAATGCTTTGATGTGCACTTTTCAAAGCGTTTAAACTGAGATAGAACACTCATATTTGACAGTGTTTCTGTCTGTTTGATTGAACTTCTCAAGTCTCTCTATTTCTCTTCAGACATAGAGAGGCCATGAGCAAAAAGCCAAGCTTTTTCCACAGCTTATGTTCTTGTAAAAACAGCTCCAAGTACACACATTCTGCTCCTCGCTCCAGTCGGGCTCCGCATGCCAAGTCAAGTATTTATTTTCATTACTTTTGAGACCACCAAAATTAATGTATCTTTCAGACAGGAAGAATTTTATTTATTATGATGGATTTGAACCCAAGAGATGAAAGAAAAGCACCGTGCATCTTGAGAGCAACTGAGCCTGGGAGGGGGAGGAGATGGCCCGACCTGAGCTCCCCTCCCTCCCTGGGAGCAGCCCCCTCCTGCTCTGATGTGTTTCCATACAGATGGACCACAGCTCCATGAAACCCTCTAAAACAACACCATAAATCCTGCCATGGTTACAGTAGCAAGGCCAGGTGTCAATGCTTTAATGAATTCCCCATTTTTCTGAGTCACCAGTGTAGCTCATGGTTGATGGCACAGGTTGGGTGGAGTGTGAGGCTTCTGGAGGGAATCTGCTCATCCCTGCAGAGCATCATCCAGAGAGAAAGCAGATTAATTCTTCCCTTTTTCATGCTCTTATCCCTGAACTCCTTCTACTCACTGCGTGATCTCACCTGTATTATGCAGGTGTTGTCTACTATTTTTTGCTGTTTGTCATAGTATTGCCATTTTATTCTCCACCTGAAACCCACCCCAACAGTGCAGCACTGGAACTACTTGGTGTAAAAGAGCTGGAAGCTGTGTCCTTGAGCCAGCACTGTGCTCTGCAGTGCATCTTCCTCAGGAAGTCCAGACCCAGCAGGATTTTGCCTGGTTTCCCATGGATCCCATAATGAGCTTCTTTGAAAGTGTCAAAATTAAATCCAAGCTTGTTAAAGGAAAAAAAAAATGCTGCTTCTGTTCCTTTCCAACGTGGCTGGAGTTCCACCAAAACATTGACAAAGTAATTTTGCCCATTAGGAAGAAAACGGATTACAACTCTGTAACAACTTCAGAAAACATCCCTTCACTTCTAGACCAGAGCCAGTCACGAGATGGATTGGGCTGGTCATTGGTAATTTTTAGGTAAAAATATTCTATTGAGAAAACTCATTAATGCCACTGCACTCGAGGCTCTTCCACACAGGGAGGCAGCTGGCTTGTGTCATAGACATGAGAAGAAACTGTGGTGGGGCTGAGAGGAGAAGAAAATCCATGAGAAATAAGACTGGAGAGTTCAACATCTCATACGACTTGCTACTTCTTCCATGAAAGCTTCTTCCACTGAAGCTTCAGCCAAGCCCGAAATGTGTTAACAAGGCACCTGGCCCCAGATATCCTGCCTGAAATAATGCCAGCTTGGAAATCCTCAAGACCAAGCATCAGAACCCTCCCAGACTGTATTTGATACAATTTCTCATTGCAAAACCTCCAGTAGAACTGTGATGTTCAGTTATTTTCATCATCTCTGATAATACCTCAAGTCAGGTCCCAGTTCTTTAAGAGAGTAAAGAAAGAAAGCAGTGTATTGGACACCTAATAAAGGAGAATTTGTAGTATCCGCAGTTTGAATTCAACTTAATTGTTTATTACTCTGAGGTCTCTGAAGAATAAAGAATATGGAATAAAATATATCTATCACCTCAGCCTTTCTCAAAACATTCACAACCTGTTAAACACTAGGGTCACCGACTTTGAAATGATCTCACAATTTGATTTCATTATATTTTAATTGCAAATGATATATTGCAGAGCTCATGGAGAGTGAGAAGCTGGGACCAGGCAACATTAAACCCCTGCTTTTTTCAATTCTCCAGCCAGATGTACTGCAGGCAGGTGCAACACAAACTCCCAATGTAAGGAGAGCCTGACCTAGAGGGACTGATGTGAATGGGCTTTTCAGCCCACGTGCTTATTCACTGCTGGCTGGGGAAAGGCTGCCAATCCCGGCACACGGTGCCAGATGTGTGGTGGTTTTTTTAATGCAAAGTTGCAAAACCACAAAACTCATTCTTGCTAGTGACCTTTTTACCACTAATTATCTGGGTACTTAAAAAACCCAAAAAAACAAAAAACAAACAAAAAACCCAAAAAAACCCCCCAAACAAACAAACAAACAAACAAACAAAAAAAAAAAAAAAAAAAAAAAGAGAGAGAAGCTACTCTGGTCAGGGCTGAATTGACGTCCCAGAGACGCTGTGCCGGCAGCTGGGCAGCTGCTCCCGCACCCCGCTGCTGCTTTCCCAGTGTTTGCATCCAAACCCCACTGAGTCCTGCCTGGATGAGTCAGACAGTTCTCTGGGCTGTTGTTTGATTTTTTTTTCTTGCAAAGCAGCTTTGATTGTGAAATAAATCACCAAAAAATATCTGGCAAGTCGGAAATAGGGAGCAGAGTCAGGGTGAGGGTGCAGTCAAGGAGGGCCCAGGGCTGTGTCTGCGCCAAACACTGTGTGAAGGTGGCTGCTTTTTCCCTTGCCTTCACTGTCTCTTTCTCTCTAAGAACACACAGGCCTATTTTGCCTGATTTCTGAAGTTTTTTTACACATGGCTAGTCAGTACCTACAGCTAGACTCGCTGCCCCTTTGAGAGTTTGACCAAGTTTTGAACTTTTTTGCCCTGCTTTAAATTCTGATTAATTCCCTGATTCCATTAGAATTGGCGACATGTAAGAGATGTGTTTGTGAGCAGAGCCTGGCCTACTTTTTCTACCTCCTCTGCTGAGCATTCTACAAAGGGACTGAGCCAAGGCTCAGCTGGGGGCAGAGGGACTCTCAGCCAGGTGACATTTCAAGCCCTTCCAGTTCCACACTCTCCACACACTTTCATGGAGAATCCTAATTTCAAATGAAAAAAGGAGACCAATCTATGTTGATGAGTTCCAATAAATTAAAACGACTCAATGTTCTTGGCCAGCTTTATTTATAATTTTTGCCATGTTGCAGTTTTATTGAATTAGAATGGTTGAAAGGGATCTTAAACATCACCTTGTTCCACCCCTGCCATGCCAGGGACACCTCCCACCATCCCAGGCTGCTCCCAGCCCTGTCCAGCCTGGCCTTGGGCACTGCCAGGGATCCAGGGGCAGCCACAGCTGCTCTGGGCACCCTGGGCCAGGGCCTGCCCACCCTCACAGGGAGGAATTCCTTCCCAATATCCCACCCAGCCCTGCCCTCTGGCAGTGGGAGCCATTCCTGTGTCCTGTCCCTCCATCCCTTGTCCCCAGTCCCTCTCCACCTCTCCTGGAGCCCCTTTAGATCTGGCTCTCCCTGGAGACTTCTCTTCTCCAAGTTCAACCCCAAACTCTCTCAGCCTGGCTTCTTCCCACCACTGTCTAAGAACCTAGATTGCCACACTGAGTATCTGTTTTCACTTTTACAGACAGAAAACAGAGAAATTTCCAGGTTAAATGAGAAAGAACCAGAATTTACAATAAAGCACTTGATGCTAAATAAAGCATAATGGCTTGGGGATTGTGCTCTGTCACATTCATGCGGTGAAATAATCTCCTGTCTACAAAGGAATTTTGTTATTACTTGGTCTTTTTGGTTCTTTTAGCCATTGTCTCCCAAATTTTTCCTGTGGTTCAGAAGTCCTAAGGTGATTTTCTCTCCCATTCCAAAGTCATATCTTCCCTGAGTCCAGCAACTACTGCAAGGCAGTTTGATTGTAAACTTGGGGTGGAAACACTTTCCTCTGGTTTTCTTTCTGTCAGGACATCCCTATTTTCTTTTTCTTTTGTTTTGTTTTTCACTTCCTAACATTTATAATTATCTCCAGAAAGTCCTCTTGGCCTCTCACTTGCCCAGGCTGGTTTATAGCAGTGATAAATGCTCAAAACCATCTCTCTGGATTGGCTGGTGCAGCTCCTGCCTGGCTGAGCCCAGCAGGACAGGATTTTGTGGAACACGAAATCTCCCACCAGAGCAGGTGCTGAGGGAGCACTGGGCTGAATGGGAGGTGCTGGAGGGGCAGGAACAGCCCTGCATGCACGCCCACCTCTTGCCTGTTTTCCTCTCCACGCCCATCACATGGTGCTGCATCTTCACACACCCTCAAGAGCTCTTTGCTTTTGGAAACATAATTTCAGCAGTAAACAGTTTATGGGGTTATTTACAGCTCAATTTACAGAGCATCCTGCCAGAACATCGAGGGAATGCTGTGGTGTGTTGGCTGTTGAGTGTGGTCAAGAACAGAGACATCTTCCCAGAGTTTTTAATGCATTTTGGACCCTCTCCTTTCTCCCCTCTCCAACCGTCTCACCAGAATCTGTGCAAGCCTTACACATGGGAAAACAGAAGCTATAAAAGTAAAGGAACCCAGAAAGGAAATGAAAGAAAAAAAAATGGGTCTAGGATCACAGAATTCTTGGGGTATCCTGTAATTCTCATAATTTTCAGGGTTCTTTTTTTTTTTTTTTTTTTTTTTTTTTAATTATCACAAAGGATCTATACTTGAAATCTGCCAGCAGCCTGGGTAGATGGGCAACTTGGCAGGGTAAAAAGTTCAGCACCACCACTGTTGAGGTTGGAGGGAAATGCCAACCAGGCAGACTCTACACCCCATACCAGCTGCTGCTTTTTCTTGAACTGCATTTTGAATTTAATTTGTATTACCTTTGAGCCTGACATTTTTCAAGCAAGACCCCTCAAAATCATTGAAACTTTGCTCTCATTTGAAGGCAGGGGAAGTCTTACCCTCAACTGAAGTGAGTACAGAAACAAGAGAGCTCAAAGCAGTTTGGAAACATGGAGCTGAGATGTCCTATGATCTGTGCTTCGGAAAGGGGCTCAAAACTTCCTGGAGAACTCTGTTAATCTGAGGCTTAATTTGTTAATGTTCAGTTGTGGAGCTCCTTAACTGAAAGCATCCAGAAAAGTGCAGAGGGCTCTGCCTTAATGAAATATCCATTATATCACAGTGAAGATGGAAGTGGCCTTCCAGGGAGCAGCTCTAAAGGTTAATTCTCCAAAGCTGCAGCAGTGTCATGGTGGTTTGGGGCTCCTTAAGGAGGCCTAAAAGACCCTGCAGTGACCCCAGGAAAGGGACTGTTGTCCCATCAAGACACAAGGCATTGAGCTGCCCCTCCAAAGCACCAGCAAGGTGTCTCAGGCCTCAGACCTTGTTGAACAGAGGTTCTCTAGATCCATGAATCACATGCCAGAGAGGTATGGTTGGACTGGGACAGTTTGCAAGGAAAAGTCCTTGGGGCAGGATGCAAGATCATTGCTGGCTGCAGAGCCATGTGCCAGCCCCCTGCTCCCCAGGCCAGCCCCAGCTCTGCCTTAGCAGCAGCAGTTGCTGGGGGCTGGCACAGCAGCTGAGCAGCAGCCAAACGGGTGAGACCTTCAGAAACCCTGCAGCCAAACGGGTGAGACCTTCAGAAACCCTGCAGCCAAACGGGTGAGCTCTTCAGAAACCCTGCAGCAAACAGATGAGCTCTTCAGAAACCCTGCAGCAAACGGATGAGCTCTTCAGAAACCCTGCAGCAAACGGATGAGCTCTTCAGAAACCCTGCAGCCAAACGGGTGAGACCTTCAGAAACCCTGCAGCCAAACGGGTGAGACCTTCAGAAACCCTGCAGCCAAACGGGTGAGCTCTTCAGAAACCCTGCAGCCAAACGGGTGAGCCCTACAGAAACCCTGCAACAAACGGGTGAGACCTTCAGAAACCCTGCAGCAAACGGGTGAGCTCTTCAGAAACCCTGCCAGCCAAACGGGTGAGACCTTCAGAAACCCTGCAGCAAATGGATGAGCTCTTCAGAAACCCTGCAGCCAAAGGTGAGCTCTTCAGCACCCTGCAGCTGCAGCTGCCAGCCCAGCCCGCTGGTCCTGGAGGGTGACATTGCCCAGGACAGCACAGGTGATTTGTGAGCTTGGCTTCCCTCCAAACCCATCAGGCTGCACAGTTCAGCTGTGGCTGTTCCCAGCTCTGCCTGGGCTACGGCACAACACACCCCTAGCACCAGGAAAACTGGCACCCCTGCACATACAGCCCAACCCAGCCCATCCAGCTGCTCCACGGGCACCCACTCCTGCCAAGCTCTGTGTCCTGAGTGAGCTATTCCTGCTCCAGAGCCATCCCTGCTCCAGAGCCAGGCTCACCCTCCAGAGCCAGATTCACCCTCCAGAGCCAGGCTCAACTCCAGAGCCAGGCTCACCCAAATCCTCTCTCTCCCCAGCTACGCCAGGACCATGCATGGCTGGCAGTGATGGTCTGGGCTCACTCTCTGCCAGCTGTGGGTGCTGCCTACAGCTGTTGGATGTGATCTCTCCTCCTTGCACCATCTGAACTTGCTGGGCTTGGAGCAAGCATGGACTCAGATAAGCAAAATCAGATACTGAGATACAGGAGAGGAACCTGTTTGAGATGACAATTATTCCCTCAGTTATACTTTCTCAAACTAGAGCAGATTTGGTTATTAACAAGATACAGACCTAATTCTGATTATTTTTACACCAGGAAAGCCAATGACTGTGGAAGAAGGAGCAATGCTTTACGCTGGCACTGGTGCAACACCAACCACAGCTGCTGGTCGGTGCCCTGGATATTTTCCCTGCAGGATAGTTTCAAATGCTTGAGAGAGCTGAAAACAAAGAAATTAAATACCAGCCTCGTGCAGACTTTAAAATGAAAAATGAAATCTCCAGGATATCCCTGAAAGGTTTTGGACTGAACAGGAAGATACCTTACAGAACTTTTTCAACTTTTTTCTGATTTTTTTAAACTTCTGCTTTGGCAGCAGAATGCCAAAATGCTAACAGGCAGGGCAAATTGAGCAAAAATAAAATATTCTGTGGACTGGGTTAGAGAGTAAGGCAGTGTTTATTTTTTTATGCTTTACACTTTGGCCAGCATTTATCCCAAATGAAGGCAGCAAATGTTATTAGATTTCATGGAATGTAAATAAACAGTTATTGGTAAATACATTTTGGTGGTCTGCTTGTTACACTGCATGTCAGGAAAACTATAGGGAACTGGCAGGAGTTCAGACGTCTTCAAGGAACACAGAAAACAGACATATTTTACTAATTATAGCTAACAAAAACACTCTGAGATTACAGTTAAATTACATTAAAACATAACTTGTTGGCAAATGCTGTGATCATAATGCTTTGCCTATATCTTTCTGTATAATGTTTCATCAGAACAGAGCAGGAGTATTGGCAAACCCCGGTACAGCCCACGTTGCTGTGGCCCTCAGGGCTGGGCCGGCTGGGCACTCTGTGTCCTGCAAGAGCTCCTGGAGGCCCAGTGGGGTTCCTGGGAGGGCCATGATCTGGATTTGTTTGCAGCAAGGACTGCAGAGGGCTGATCCCACACCTCCATCTGCAACTTCACAGTGGGAAGGGAAGGACAAAGAGGCACCTGCTGAGCCCTCCTGGAGAGGGCTGGCGTGGCAGGAGCAGTGGGAGGTGAGGAGCAGGAGCAGTGGGAATTGAGGGCTCCCTGGCTTGAAATCCCAGCAGGAGCTTTACTCTCCACACCACCATGCCTGGAGGGTCTGAGCTGCCTCCAGCCAAGTCTGCACGAGGCAGTGAGCTGGGTGCCAAGGCAGGTCCACAACAATGCTCCTTCCACCTCTGGCTGTGCTCTGTAGCATCTCTGGGATGAAGAAGACAGAAAGGATGGCTCTGGTATGGAGCTCCTGTGGGTGCAGGGTCATGCTTTGGCTATGTCAGGGTGCAGGGCCCTACAGCAGCTGATTACAAACTTAAAATCAGAAACATGCCTTGACCCAAGCCTGGAATTCCCATTCAGTGGGTCCCCATTCCAGTGAAGGATTTCCCTCCTTACAGGAAGGGAACTGGCCTGGCTGTCCCCATTTACAGGATGCCCAGGAGCTGCTTGGGGCATGGCTCTGAGGGGCCCTGGAGCCCTTCTCGTGCCTGGGGAGGGTCTTTGGCAGAGTACCCCCTTTGCTGCTCCCCAGCTCTCTTCCCACTGCCAGACCCGGCCCGTGGCACTCCTGCTTCATCACCAGTACAAACCATTCCTGCAGAAGCAGTGCCCAGGAGGGAAGGGAGGTCCTTCTGCAGAAATCCTTTGCAGAAATCTTTTTTAACCACATGCAGGGGTTGCAGGAAAAGTGGGCTGCTGTGAGTCCCACATACTCTGCACTCACTGCAGCACTGCTAGGGGCGTACACAGAGATCAGTGCAGGGATCCTTGTATTACACTGGGTTAAATTACAAACTATTTACTTCATTTTTGAAGCAGTTTGTGTGAAATAACTCAGTTAGGAGAGATGCTCAGAAAAGTTGCATGTAAGCAGCATTTGGGGCACAAAAACCCAGGCTCAATATCTCTTTTGTTCTCCCAAGGCTGCACATCAGGAGATGATATTATTGTTACTTTACAGAAAGTCTCTAAACTATTAAAAATTCCCTCCTTCAGCTGGGACTGAGGGGTCCCTGGCAGGGTGATGCAGTGGGGCTGGAGGCTCAGCTGGGCCACAGCTATGGTCCATTTTAAACCCAGGTAAATCAAGGCGGTTGTTGATCTGATCCCAGTTTATGAGGAAGACATGAATCATTTTGTCCACCAAGTAAATGGAAGGTGAATGCACAGGCTAATCTGCTCAGAATATTAATAACACTCATGCCACTGTGCGCCACTCCAGAAACACACAATTCCTGGGGTCTGGGTTATTCTTGCATCCATGCTTGTGTGTAAAGAAATCCTGTAATGAAATCATGCTTCCCTATTACCCCATGGTAATCTCTTCACTTGGACTATCTTTATGTCACATTTACGGCCTGTTCTTTGCTGGGAAGATTTTTACAGGAGATCTGAAGTTTAAAAGAAGACAGATGACAAGCTGTGATCACGAGGAAGAGAGACTCACCATATGGAAATAAAAAGCCCTGGCTGCCTCCCCTATCCCTCCTCCCCTCCCCTGCCGTGTTTCTCTACTTCACATGATGCTATTGGGATTTGAAGATGAGAATACAAATTAAATTATTAAATGAGGAACAAAACAAAACAAACAAAAAACACCCCCCCAACAAATAAAACAAAAACAACAAAATCCCCAAACTCGGGCCTTTCCTCTCCATCCTTCCATGTGATCCATAATTAAAAATCAAAGTGGGGAAAACAGTCCTGCTGGAAGCTGGCATTTGGGATCCAGCTTGGTTGCCAAGAGAAGTATGTAGTGCTCAGGCGACATGTCTGATCCTTTGCATGCCACAGGGGCTCATGCATGAACTGCTTCTAGAGCTAAGGCATTATTTTAATGGAGGACTTGTTATGGGGCATATTTATTGCATTATTTATATTTACTTACTGGGAAAAGCAGGAGCACCACTCCTCAGTCCAGTGCGTGTCTTCAACTCTGGACTCTTTGTCACCAAAACCCACTCAGTGTCCCCAAAACTAGGAGAGCTGAACACCCATCAGATGCTTTTTAGCCATTAATCCCTACAACCTGAATGCATGGCAGCAATGCCTTAGAGCCTGGGCAGTGAAAGAGAAATGAATGAATCCATTTCAGGTGGACAGAACTTGAGCTGTTGCAGTTTTCAGGTTTATTTGGACTGGGCAATTTTAAAGGAGTTGGTGATGTGGCCAGAGTCACCCATGGAGGGTGTCCAGCACAGGTAAGAGACAGGGCCCATGCTGGGGCAGGACATGATCCAGGGGCACTGCACTCCCTGTGCTGGCCCTGCCTGGGTCAGCTTTCAGCCCTCACACCTGCACCCCCTGGGAGCTAGCAGGGATTTTGCATTTTTGAAAAATCCCAAGCGCACACAGCAGTAAAATCTGGCCCCATTTTCAACACTGACCTTGCAAGGCTTGGGGTCAGCTTTTGGCCTCAGTGGCCAGACTTACAGAATAAGTAGCTTGGTCCCCTTAGTGCAGGTTTGGGCTAGGGACATCCTATTTAGGCACCCATGTTTGAACACTGTTGCCTTGTAGCCAAAATAAATAACTGAATCAATGCTACACAGAGTTTAATCTAAACAGGTAATGGACTCCAGCTCAGATATTCCCTGTATTCCATCAGCAGGTCCTGGAGATGGCAAACTGAAGCCTGCTTTTATAGTGTGCCAGCTCAGGGACCTGTTCCCAATTTGCAGATTTGGCCTGTTGCATTCTAAAAGATGTTTAATATACTCGATGCCTGTTTGTGTTAATGTTTACCATTGAAGTTTTTCATTATTTGATGTTGTATTTGGCCATAACATTAAAATTCCATGCGACCGACTGAAATCTAGTGTCAAATCAAAGCCAAAGAAGCATCTTTGTAATAGAATTTCAGTTCCCATCCAAACACTTTAAAAAACAAAAATCAATTGTAGGTGTTTTGTAGCTTTTATTCCTTTTCTCAGAGAAACGGCAAACATTTTATTTATGAACAGTTCTTTTATATGCACAGCTCTGGAAAATCTGAGCCCAAAGCCCTGCACCAGCAGGGAAGTACAAGCTGCTCTGCCAGGAGGACACAGCTCCATCCCTGCCAGGCTCAGGAGGAAATGGGGATGTCTGAGAGTGCCCTGAGCCCTCCTGCAGGCCCCTACATTTGGGATAACAGCATTACCTACCACCCTTCACACCTGCACCCCAGCAGCCCTGGGGCACAGCAGCACAATTCTGCTGTGTGGTAATGGCCAGTTGTTATTTGGGTCATAGAATCACAAAATCCCAGAATGGGTTGGGTTGGAGAGGACTTTAAAGCCCATCCAGCTACCCCCTGCCATTGGCAGGGACACCTTCCTCTATCCCAGGGTGATCCAAACCCCAGTCCCACCTGGCCTGTGAGGCTTGCAGGGATCCAGAGGCAGCCACAGCTGCTCTGGGCACCCTGTGCCAGGGCTGAGAGCAGGAGTTTTCCACAGGAACCCAGTGATAAGGGATCAGGAGTCAATCCCCACATGCCATGGGGAGTCACACCCTTTGGGGGAAGCTGAGGACCCTGAGCTCTCACAGAGTTGGAGCCTGCAAACCTCACATGGCTCACAAAGCTCCTGGCATGGCTCAGCAAGGCCACAGCAAACATAAAGGAAGGTTTGCCTAAGTCCAGATGTTCCTGAACTCAAAGGAAAATATGATGGACTGGACTGAAAATGGGGAATCAGCATTTAAACATAAAGCTTGGAGGACAGGTTTGAGGAACAGGCAGCAGATATTCTCTTGGCTAGTTAAAAGGGGAGCTATGTGAAAAGCCCCTTCTGCAGCCCACCAAAAAACTGCTAAGTGGACATGAATGTTTCAAACTGTGTCCCCTCTCCTGAGTATTTCCTCCAAATTTTTATCAAAATTAAGATATATTGCATTTCAATGAACTTTTCCCATTTTTCAGGGTTGTGTTTTTTGATTTTAATGATAATAAATTAAATTCTGTAAATGTCAACTCAGTATATATGAACATTTCTTTTGACATTATTAATTGGCCTATTTTGATTAACAAAAAGCTCCCACTTTGTTCCAAACTGGATTTCTTTCTGAAACGGGGAAAAAATGATTCCAAAACTTTTCTCAGGTTTAGTTAAAAGCTGAGAAACCAAGGAAAAAAAGATCCACAGTATTATAGTGAAGTAAGAATTCTATACTCCTAATATGTAAGCAGGGGGTGGGGACAGATGACTTCTTTAGTTCTAACAGCTTTGGCCACCCCTGACTGTGTCACCTTCTGTATCCTGAGCTGGACAGCCCAGGTCTGACCCCCAGAGCTGTTTCCTGCCTGATGCAGGCAAGAAGTGAAGAGTCTGTGCAGCCTTACGTGTAGTAGAAACTTCTTTTCCTTTCCAGTAAAATAACTACTGGCTTTAAAACGGATTGAAGCAGCTTCTAGCTTAAGTCAATAAAATTTAAAAATCCCAGAATCCCAAAATCATTAAGGTTGGGTGAGACCCCCACAGCCCATGGAGTCCCAGCTGTGCCCCACGCCCACCTCGTGCCCAGCCCAGAGCACTCAGTGCCACCTCCAGCCCTTCCTGGCACACCTCCAGGGATGGGCACTCCAAGCCTCCCTGGGCAGCCCCTGCCAAGGCCTGGCCACCCTTTCCATGGGCAAATTCCTGCTCAGGTGCCCCCTGAGCCTGCCCTGGCCCAGCCTGAGGCCGTTCCCTCTGCTCCTGTCCCTGTCCCTGTTGCCAGAGCCCGACTCCCCCGGCTGTCCCCTCCTTTAGGGGGGTGTAGGAGGTGCTGTCCCCTCCTTTAGGGGGGTGTAGGAGGTGCTGTCCCCTCCTTTAGGGGGGTGTAGGAGGTGCTGTCCCCTCCTTTAGGGGGGTGTAGGAGGTGCTGTCCCCTCCTTTAGGGGGTGTAGGAGGTGCTGTCCCCTCCTTTAGAGGGTGTAGGAGGTGCTGTCCCCTCCTTTAGAGGGGTGTAGGAGGTGCTGTCCCCTCCTTTAGAGGGGTGTAGGAGGTGCTGTCCCCTCCTTTAGAGGGGTGTAGGAGGTGCTGTCCCCTCCTTTAGGGGGGTGTAGGAGATGCTGTGCTCTCCTGTGAGTCTCCTCTGAGGAAGACTGAGGGGCTCGGATCTGACCATTCCAACATCTGGGCCAGGCTCTTCTCTGTAAACTGGATTGTTCCGTTGGCTCCACTGAGCACACCCAATTTTTATTAGCAGAGGATCCCAATATCAGCACTTGCTGAGCTATCCCAAGTCATATCAGTGACAAATCTGGCCTCCAGACACATTTATCACATCTGCCACTTCCAAATAAAAGGGGCTCGTTGTATCAATGAAATGGCATCAGAGGAAAGTTAGAGCTGAGGCAATATGTTAAACATTAGCCACAATGCTCACAGGCCTAGGAAGGCCTGATAAGCCATGATTAAACTTAATTATGGATTATTTTATATTACCTACCTCCAAGCACTGTGGAAAATTGCTTCCTTTTAACTGCCTTGGCGGCTCTCTCTGGCCGTGCACATTCTGAAGGAGATTTTCCCATGATTGATGTATTTGTTTACTGAGCTCCCTGCTCAAATACGGCTGATCCTTCCTTTAATCAGAGGTGTGAATACCTTAAGAGTTGTCAGAGCCCACATTAACCTCTTGATTAAAAGACATCCTCACCTTTACTATTAAAGAAATACATGAAACAAATTAAATTTGTATTCTTATTATCAACCCCACAATGGACAAATAATAATTTGGTTTTCATGTACTTGGCTCATTGGTATTTCATCAAGTTGTACCTTACAAGAGAAATGGGTTTTTTCCCTATTTTTCCCCTTTTACCCATAAGAGTGAAGGGTTTTGGTGGGCTGGGTTCTATTTTTTGCCTTTGCCTAAGGGCAAAAAGCTCCATGAACATAATTTTTCACTTGACTTCCTTTGCCTGCCTATCTGCACTGGCTATTACTCTCATTGGCTACAGCAATATTACCAATAAAATAAACACGTCAAAATTCAGAAGCACAAACAAGTTCATCTGTGACACTTATTTTGCCTGGCAAATAATTTACCTTGTATCTGTAAGGGCTTCAGTTTCTGTGGATTCAAAGCAAATTCATCTTAAATTTGATGCCTCAGTTTTATTTTTCTTTCCCAATCTCATTAGAGTAAAAATAGCAAGGATATCCATATGATTAAAGACTTCATGTGCAAGAAAGCAATCTGGTCATAGTGCTCCTTAGCTTTATGTACTTCTTTCTATTTGACAACATTAATTTGCCATCTGTCAGCTGAGTTACTGAGTTTACTTGCTGCTTGCTTGGCGTTCACCTCCCCCTTTTTCGTTGTCAGCTGTTTTTAATAGTTTGGACTCCTTGAGTGGGCCATTTATGCAGATTTGAAACAGGAGAAATCCTAAAAACTGACCATATGGGAACCCACTTTGTACTCCCCAGGCTAGCATAGCCATGCACAGACCTCCTCCCCCTTCTAGGCACACCCAGCACTTAAAAATCCAATTTTTCCATACCTCCATAGCACCTTCCATCTGGGGGACCCCAGATCATCACACCACAGATACAAACAGATGAACTTTGCCATTTTGGGCAGGTCAGCTGAATTGTCTAAGATTTCCTGGGAGCTGCATTCAGCCCTGAAAATGCAACCAGATAAAAGGTAAAAACTGAACACTCTTCCTTTTCTTGGAAAATCCCTGTGTTTTGGGACAGGAGGCTTTTGGAACAGAGCATCTGGCACAAGGGACTGACGTGGGAGGTGAGGCTGGCTATCAGATTGAAAGGATTCCATCAGCACAGGCATTTTTTTCCAGATCCCAAATATTTAGACCTCCAAAACACATATATGAAGTTAAGAGTTATTCTTGTGAGAAAAAATACATCAGCTTATATATCTGAAATCCCACCTATTTATTTGAATATGCAGGGGAAAAAAATCTGTCCATTTTTTTTCCGTGTCAGTCAGGATCCTCACAGGCACTGAAGTGAACTTTTCTCCTGAGAAAAGCCAACATGAAGGCTGATTATTGCCTTATTCTAAAGGAAGAACAGAGCTGTGCAGTGTCTGGGGCTCCATGGCTCATTCGAGATGGGGAGTGTAAGCACTGTAAGTGCTGCCCATTGCCCTCAGAGTGGCCCAGGCTCCTGTTTCTGCACCTGGCTTGGGAGAGGGGAACTGCACTTGGAAGGGTTTTCACACTCAGGAGCAGGGAAATCACCTGCAAGGAATAGAATTAAACATTTTGTGTTAGCATGAGAATTCCTTAGTTTGCTTTGCTTATGTCCCATTCCAGGAAAAAGTCACATTAACATGGCTCCTGATTGGTTTTCACTGGGGGTTTGCTGGCTTCTTTTCTGGTTGCCTTTGCAAAAACTCATTTTTAAGTGATTAGAGAAAAAGGTGAAAACTCAAAACCTTTTTGACTGAAAAGCCAGTAGCAGCTGTAGAACAGTACCACAGTTCTACAAAGTTTGAACAGAAAGGGCCAGGGTTTGTCTTCACACCCATGCAGGGAGGTGGGAGATTCTGGTCTGGGGGATCTTTACCTGCTTTGAGCTTCTCTGCTGAGATCAGCCCAGCAATCCAAAACAAGGGCTGGACAAAGTCAGCAGAGGTGTCTGACCTTTGAGGGTGCCTGGAGCTCAGCTGAGAGTGCTTTTGCTGTTTTGGATCCACACCCTGGGCAGAAAAAAGCCACCATTGGGGCAGATCCTGTCAAGGAATCCTGAACAGAGCTGTGGGTGTTGGGGACAGAAGGGTGGCACTACCTGGGCCAGGCTGGTCAGTGGGACAGTCACCATCAGGAACTTAGGCATGGAAGCTGAATATGCTTTACATCAGGACTGGTATTTCCAGCAAAGGAAAGATGGAAAAGGTTTCCCAGCTTTGACAGCCCAAGCCCAGCTCAAGCAGCACGAGAAGATCACCCCAGAAAGGGAAGTCTGACTGAGACAGAGACACAGCAACATTTCCAGCCCTGCTGCCCCAGTGGGAGCCCAGCCAGATGTGTTCCTGCCTCTGGGGCTGGAGCAGACCTGTAATTTATAACAGTCTCCAGGTTGCTCTCATTTATGTGGGGGCCAGTTCTCAGCTCGTTCAGACACAGAGTTCAAAGGCTGCCCTGAGCAGCTCTGCAGACGGGGTGGCCACCGGCCGGGACTGGGCCAGCACCTGGCACCATCCACTCTCCACACCCCAATCCTCCTGTGGCTGTCTTGCACAAAGAGGGCTGGTGGGAAACTGACAGCTCTAACAGGCTACCAAAGGTCCATCCCACCTCCTCCAGGTACCTGACAAGCTCTGCTCTGCATCGCCTCTCTGTAATGGAGAGATACACCTAGATTGATGCAGGGTGGAAAAATGCAGCCCACAAAGATACCCAACCGGGGTGTGATGGTGACAAAGCTCATCCCATCATTGCCTGCCAAAAACACCACTTAAACTTGGTACCAAAGGCAGAATTTCATAATTCTGAAATGTAATCCCTGCTCCAAACATTTCCAGTATCAGCACACATTGGATTCAGGTGTGCAAATATTTCAGGGTATCTTTTGGGGCACCACTGGCCAAACCCTGCCTTATGTAGCCAATGTACTGGTATAGATGTCAGAAGCTATAATGGCAAAAAAAATCCATCAATGTTTTGACACAAACAGAAATACTGGGGAAAAAAAGAACATTGGCATGGTGGTGTTGGCAAAATGTGCTTGAAGTGTTCAGTTTAAGGAAGCTGAGCCATTTTTATTTGTAATAACGCCAGACAGCTTTCAGGACACTGTCTTTACAGAGACTTGATTCATTCTAGAAGTTCATTCACTTGCACAGGGGTTTAGTGAGCCAACCAGACCTCCTCCTCCTCTCTGGGAAGACTCATTAGCTGCAGAGAACTCAGTGTGAATGGGAGGTGTGTGTGAGGTACGGGTAATTACACCAGCACCTCTGAAATAAATCACCAACCTACAGTTGATATGACTGCAAACCTGGAACGGATCCTCATTTTGGGCTGGGAGAGGGCCTTCAGCAACACTCTATAAACTACAAAGAAAAGAAAAGGAAATTGACTTTAAAAGCAACATTTTAATAATACTGAGGTGTTGACAAAATCCTCAGAGAGCAAAGGAGCTCCATCACACAGGATGGACTCACTGCTTGGGAGTGGCTCCTAGCATCTGCTTGGAGCTTTGCTGGGGACAGGAATTCACTGGCTGAGGGACTGCTGCTGTCCCTTGTGCCTCGGGGAGATGCTGGGGTGGCAAAGAGGCTTCAGGGGTGCATAAACTAGTACTGGCTGTGGCACTGACTGTCCAAGTGCTCTGATCCTTTAAACGTCCATGGTCCAGTAAAAGACATCAGCAATGATCCAGACTTGCACATCCTGTGTAACACCACAGGTGCCTCTGCTCCCCTCTCTGCAGCTGTGACTGCCACCAGGGACAGCACAGGGGCACCCTCCAGTCCCTCGCCCCACCGGGGAAACTGCCACACCTCCAGGACTCACTTGGTTTTAGTTACAGGGACTTCACTTACACATATTTTGGTCATGCCCTGATATTTCAACCTACTAAAAGGGAAATTAAAACCCTCTAAGTAACTGAGTTTTACAGACCTTCCTGTCCTGAACTTGTGCTGCTGTCCTGGGTCACCTGCAGAGCGAGGTCTTGGTTGTGACTGCAGGAGAGAGACAGCAGAGTCCAGCACTGCTGCCGTGCTCTGCTCCTCCCTGTCTGACTTCACTCTCCTTATCTCCCTCTCAGCTTTTTTTTTCCTTAAACACTTTGAAGCTTCTTTTGCATCGTGGCTGGTTTTCAGATGCACCAGAAAAATGCACGTGCTGGGAATGCTGTGGTTAAGACATGGGAATGCAAACATTGTGGAAATAACTTGGCTTTTGTTTTTCTTTTCCTTCCCCTTTATTCCTTTCTATAAACCAACTTTTCCACTTCAGTATGTTAGCACTTAGAGCTTGCTTGGCCTGTTAATAGAAACAAGGACTGAAGGGGTCACAGAAATTATCTGTTTAGAGAAATGAGCAGAAGCCTCTCAAGCCCTCATCTTGCAGAAGCTGTAAGTTCTCATCCAGGACTCCAGCAGGTAATTTCCTGTGGAAGGACCTGCAAACCCAAGCATTCAGCCATTGGGAGCTCAGTGGCTGTGACTCGTGAGCTAGCTGGCACTACCTTCACACCCTATGTCCTTTGTGCACATTTTTGGGGAAAGATGTGTCAGATACTGGTGAGTCCAGCTATCCAGGGACATCAAATCATGGACTCACAGAATGGTTTGG
This sequence comes from Sitta carolinensis, assembly GCA_032173965.1. NCBI lineage: Eukaryota > Metazoa > Chordata > Aves > Passeriformes > Sittidae > Sitta > Sitta carolinensis. Next base: position 1,077,117 of record CM063294.1, read on the forward strand.
ATTGGAAGGGATCCTAAAGCTCATCCTATTCCATTCCTGCCATGGGCAGGGACACCTTCCCCTGTCCCAGGCTGCTCCTAGTCCCATCCAGCCTGGCCTTGGACACTTCCAGGGGTCCAGGGGCAGCCACAGCTGCTCTGGGCACCCTGTGCCAGGGCCTGCCCACCCTCACAGGAGAGAATTTCTTCCCTATATCCCATCTAATCCTGCCCTCTGTCATTTAAAGGCATTCCCTGCGTCCTGTCCCTCCATCCCTTGTCCCCAGTCCCTCTCCAGATCTCTTGGAGCCCCTTTAGACACTGGAAGGGGCTCTTGAGGTCTTCCCAGAGTCCTCCCTTCTCTAGGATGAGGGAGCAGCCCCAACTCTCCCATCCTGGCTCCAGAGCAGAGTTTAGAGTTCCAGTTGCTCCTCAGTTTTTCACTCTTCATCAATGTCTTGGGGACTTCTTTATGCTGTTCCTGCAGTGCTTTGGACATTGTTGGCTGTTCCAAAACTCTTCTCAAAAGCAAAATAACACCGGGGCGATTTGAGCTCCTTTTCTCTGGCCTGTTGCAAAGTGCCTGGGGAAGTGCTGTTGTAGGCAGATCATAATTAATAATTAGCATTATTTATAGTGGGGCCTGCAGAACAGAATTGAAAGTGTCATCAGATTTTACATCCAAAATATTGTCTCAGTCAGTCCTTTTTAATTCCCAGGCATTGCTGTGGGAAGATACAATTGCACATGTGAATACTTTCCCATGCCTCCTCTCCGTGTGCCTATTTCCATGTGTAAAGCATCTGGGAATTCTCGTAGGGCCTCGTTGGAAATGCAGTGTGTGTGTGTAAATTGTTGCTTGTCTACATCTGTGTATCTAATTGCATGTGAAAATCACTACTTGAGTTGCATCAATGAACTACAACTTTTTGAAAATACAGCTTTCATGTGTTTCTCATTCATTTTAGTGAGGCACAAGATGATCCAGTTGAAAAACAGTAGCTAAGACCAGATGTTCTTCTGCTCCTACAGCGTGAGAGAAGCAGCTCAGCCTTAAGAAACTCAAAGCTGCTCAGCTTATGATACTTGAAGTATCATGGGAGAGAAAGATCATCTCCTCCAGTGGCCTCCCTTCCAGAGGACCCACTGCCAAAAGAAAATGGCAGGAGTTCACCTTTGCTGACAGGAATTTAGAATCAAGTGCCAAGGCTTGCTTCTTCAAGTGCTGATGAGCAATGGCTGGAGATGGGTGGTGGTCATTTAGTGGGTTTGGAGGCAACCAGGGGACACTCCTGGGGACACTGCTGGCCAATTAAGACTGGATATATGGCAATAAATAAATAAATAAACAAACAAATAAATAAACAAATATATATATATTTATATATATATGATGGGAAGGGTAACTTAAACAGTTTTGCCAAAATGTAATTTTTAAACTGTGTACCTAATTTCTAAACAATTGAGTTTTAAAGATTTAGTAACTCCTTGAATTTTTCCACAGCTCTGCTGCTACTGTGGTCATATTTCCAAATTCAATGTACCTCTTACTCCTCCACTTAAAACATTCAATTTTCACTTAAACCTGCAGGAAAAACAAAATCTGAATTACTTTCAAATTATTGGCCAATCTCAAAGAGACATCCCAGCCCTTTATGGGGTGCAGATAGAAGACCTCAGAGTCCCTGGTCTGCCAGGAAAAAAGTTCACTTTCTGTGAAATGCATTAAGAAATCAAATGAAGCGCTTATTAAACTTTTAGATGCAAGAATCTGTGAATTGGACAAGGATGTGTGACTATGGCAGACGCCTGAGATGAGATGGAGCCTGTCATAAACTGCTGCTGGATGCATAAATGAAGCTCCCTGTGCCGTCTCCCAGCTGCAGAGTATTGAAGCAGGAGCAAGGGCTCAAAGCACTCTTTGTGAGGATCAGCTCCAAACCCTTCTCTTTATTTACCAGCTTGCTGAGACTGTCAAAGTATTTGATATCTTGGAGTCTCCAACCTGAGAGCCTGGCTTGTAGTCATATTTGTCAGTGATTGTACCTTCTTTGCCATTTCTTTTGCAGTGCCCTGATCTGCACATGTCCTCCTGTCCTCTTACAAAGGACTGCAAGTGAAAGAGTCTGCTCCACACTCTCTTCCCTTCCACCTCTTCCAAAATGCTCAAATAAACCCATCCTGGGTTGTCTCGTCCAGGGCACTTTAACCTGATCCTTCACTTTTCAAAGCAGCATTGGATATTCCATCGCCATTCCAAAGGATTAGTTATCCTTCTGATGAGAGGTGTTTGAGCTGGCAGAGGTGCTCCTGCCCACTGCAGGTGTTGGAAGTGCAGCAGGGAGTAACCACTGTTAAAGAGTTTTTCTTCTGCCCATCAGCTCTGAGGTCACCTTCACAGACAATCTCAGGCTGTACAGGGAAGTCAGGTCATGTCTCTGCTTATCAACCCCTTAAATGAACTTTACTGATGCTGCTGATAAACCCACGAGGAGCTGGGGCTTACAGAGCCCACTCTGAGTTCCAGCAGCTACAGAAATCTTTTCATTTCTCACTGTTAAACTTACTGCATTTGATGTATAAATGGAGGCAGGACAGGATCTCAGTTTATAAATGTAGATACGTGAATGGGGCTGCCACAAGTAAGGGTGGGTGTGACCCCAGGTTTACACCCAAAGATGCAGGAGAAATCTGCCAAATTCCCTGGGAGCTCAGTGAGAAAAGCAGTTTGTACTTTCGCCTTGTTTAGACAAATACAAAACATGCAGAGCTAAATGATAGTAAAACTTAATATCTATTTGTTTTGCTTCCTAAATGACCATATTAAATCATGAGTAAAGATTTGTGTTCATATTGTTTGTCCTCAAAGTAAGGTGCATGGGTACCAGACTGAGAGATCACTTACCCTGGAATATGCTGCTTAAGATACTGCCTGATTTATTCTTCCTTTCTCCTGGCAAGGTCGTATCCAGCTTACTGATTAATTCTGTTCTAATTACCACTTAAACAGAGGATTTGAAATATTTGAAACCTTACCTGCACATCTGGGCAAATATTTTTGCTCCCATATTGACTTTAACCTCATGTACAGGCAGTGAAACTATGAAGGAATAAGATATTAAAATTTTTGGTTAGACTAGCAGGGACCTCAAACCCTAAAACATCAGAGGTCAGGCTGCTGCATTGACACCAAACCTCTTCATCTGTAGGGTCCCTCGTGTTTCTCTCAACCAGCTGGTCCCTGCAGGGTCATTGGAGCTCCCAGGGGCTCCTCGGAGCTGGCTGCTGTCCTCCTCACCTGAAGCACTCCAGTGTTCCCATGCTTTGCCACATATTTCTTTTCCCAGCTTTATGTGGTGGTTAAGATGACCTAAAATCATCGTTAAATTTCCTGGGACATTTTCTATTTGCTGTGGGTGACTCAGCAATCCCAGAATGATGAAACAAAAAGGTCTTGAAAGACGATTTTCTCCAGATGCCCACCTGGCTGACTCCATCTCTCTGCTTCTTCCAGTGATGGAATGAAATCCTGATGATGCCACGTACCTTGGAGCACTGAGTTAATTCCTTTCAGAGCAATTCCCTAAGACTCAGCAGTCTTCAACCAAGTAGGCTCTGGCAGAATGGTGTTCAGAATCTCCCTCCACTCATTCAGAACAAGTTATTGCTAGTGTGGGAAGCAGATCCAGCCGACCAGTACTGCCTGCTTCCAAGGAAAACACTCACTTTACTGTATCTGGTGTTTTGAAATGTATGCAAATAAATTATTTATTATCATGACTTGTGGCTTGAACCTGTTTATATGGGCTTGCATCTGTCTGATCTGAAGACAAAGTCACTGACTGACAGACACCTTCTTGGCTGGTCTAGTTACTCACATTATGTCCATATTGTTCCAACAACTTAAATAAAAATAGCAAGCTTGAAACTTCTCTGCTGTTGGCATTTCTTCATAGAGACAGGGTGTTTCTTAAAGAAACATCAAATCACTCTTAAGGAGGTCAGATGTGCAGGGTGAAATGGCAAAATTAATGGTGAGGCTCCCCGACTGCAGTTTCCAGTCCAGTTTTAGCCCCCTCAGCTGCTGTGCTGGATGCCAAGAGAATGGCTGAGGAGGTCTGGACATTCAGAGCTTCCCACAAGTATCAGACAATGACAACTAAAAACCTGCTCCAGTCCAAAACCTGCTCCAGCCCAGAATCTGCAGCCCTTCTGCCCCTGCCAGCTGCTTCCACATCTGGCAGCTGGTGCAAACTCAGGTGTAGTATTTCCACTGACACCAAGTTAATTCTTTTTCTTCTTTTTCACTTTGTAACCCCTCAGAGCAGTGAAGACTGAAGTGAGAGCTGCAGAGGAGCCCCTTGGAGAGGGAGCATGAGGGGACGGGTGGGACTGCAGCAGAACTCCTATCCCTTTGGCAAGGATGTTATATCATATGGAACTAGGAAAATGTGACTCAGTAGAAATAAAATTTTCTCACTCTCCATTCAGCAAGGTGTGAATGTCTCAGGACATCAGAGGTCCTTATCTGGCCTGTCCTTTGCAGTGTATTGAGATCACAAGGAATTGGCCACACAAACACATGCTGCAATACCCACTGGAGTGTCTGTCTGCCAGGAACCAAGACAAAACCAAACCACAGTCATGCCTTACTACTGCTGGTTTGAATCCTTCAGAATTTTCATTCTAAATGCTCTGCTCAGGATTAGGGTTAGGATTAGGATTAGGATTAGGATTAGATAGTCTGCAATGAACACTGTGACTGGCCTTATGTCACAGAACTCTTAATTCAGTGAGTGAAGCCACTGCTGAGCTGGATGTACAGGTGATCAGTCAGGGGAATTCTACCTAATACTCATTTAATGTATTTGAAACAAGTATCTGATCATCATTTCTTCCTGTGCTCATAGATTGTTTTTAAAGGAGAAAAAGAAATTCAGTGGAGTCTGGAATTCTGCAGCCGAGGAGAACGTGCAGAGATGAAGAGGATCACACACCTTGGAGCAACAGCCAATATCTAAGTGAGTACAATATTCTCCACTCACTGTGCATATGCAAACATGGAAGACCATGAGTAGGATGTGTGTTTGTGGTGGAGCAGGAATGCAAGCTATGCTCTGTGTGGATGGAATATGCCTGGTGCTGAAAGCTGTGGGATGGAAGAATGAATGCAGTTGTATTGGAAGAAAGAGGAATGCTTACGGTATTTTGTGTCCTCAAATGTGGATTAGCTTGGAAAGGGATGTAAGGTGGGAAAGACATATCCTGAACACCTGTTTCTACATCTGCATGTTTTTTAACTCATTTTAAAGACATGCATGCCTTGCTCCTCACTCTCTGTCCTTATTCTGCACTAAGGTACTTTCCATTTCATACAAAAGAGTTCTTCCTCTCATGGAAGTCACCTGTCTTTCCAAGAGTGCAGTGGTCTCCATGTGCACGTGTGAGGGCTGTGGAGGCTGGGCACACATCTGCCTGTGGAAGCACAGGAGACCTGGAGCAACCAAAATCACTCACCCTGGAACCAAACCTCCTCCTGCTGATGCTGCTCTGAGTGTGCTCTGTGTTCTCTGACTTCCTTGGCGTTGGCTGGCTGCCACTTTCATGGGATCACACAAAACCCCAGACTGGGCCAGACTGGAGGTGCCCACAGGGGCTCCCCTGGTGCCACCCCCTGCTCCAGCAGGGCCATCCCAGAGCTCAGGGCACAGGAATAGCTGGACTATCCCCAGGCAGGGACACTCCACACTGTGAGCACACTCTGCTCAGGGCTGGCACTGCCCAGGGCAGCAGTTCTGCCTCCTGTGCAGGGGCAGCTCCTGGGCTCAGCCCTGCCCCTGGCTCTGGGGCCATGGCTGGGCATGGAGCAGAGCCTGGGACACACTGGGACAGGGTGGGAGAGACTGGGACAGACTGGGACAGACTGGGACTGACCGGGATGACTGGGACTGACTGGGACACACTGGGACACACTGGGACACACTGGGACACACTGGGACTGACTGGGACTGACTGGACAGACTGGGGCAGACTGGGACAGACTGGGTCACACTGGGACAGACTGGGAGAGACTGGGACTGACTGGGACTGACTGGGAGAGACTGGGACTGACTGGGACTGACTGGGACTGACTGGGAGAGACTGGGACTGATGATGACTGGGACTGAGTGGGGACAGACTGGGAGATGACTGGGGACTGGACTGGGGACCCCCAGGCACCCCCAGGGCTGGGGCCCCTCTCTCTGGGCTCCTCTCCAGGCTGAGCAGCCCCAGCTCCCTCAGCCTTCCCTGGGCACGGAGCTTTCCAGGCCCTTGCTCAGCCCCAGGAGCTCCTGTCCCTGCTGTGCTGAGGAGCCAGAGCTGCACACAGCACCCAGAGGTGCCCCCGGGGCTGAAGTCTCTGACCTGCTGGGAATGCTCTTCCTGATGCCCCTGGGATCCCACTGGCTTTCCTTCCACAACTCAACGTGCCACTGAAGTCAGTGGGAATTTGGCCAAGTGAGGTATTCATGATGGACTCTTTGGGGTGCAGTTCTGGCAGCCGCATTCCCAGTGTCCCTCAAAAATAAGGGATGTAATAAGCTTGCAAACAGTGCTGTTCTTATTTCTGTCAGCAAAAGAAATGCAATTGATTTATAAGAGGCCAGGGCTAAAAGTCTTTCCAGAGGTAATGGAAATATAAGCACTTTCACTGACCTCTGAAAATACATTATTTATGGGAGTACCAAATTATTTACCTAAATTCACACAAACTGACCTGAAAAGATTAGCCCTTGATCTGTGGTGGCAAGGGACTCCACAGAGATAAAGTCACTGAAGGACAAAGAAGCAACAACAGAATCAAAAGAAAAAGTATTATTGAAAGCCAGAAATGCATTGAAGGCCTAGAAAATCATTTTTCCTAAGCAGTGTAACAGAATCTGCCTTGGCAGTGCTGTAGGGCTGTGGATGGACACAGACTTGTCTTCAAGTGAGTTTGGTTTGGCTGTTGGTAATTAGGAACTTGAAAGGAAATTTGGAAACGCAGTAATATTAATTTCAGCTCGGAAATGCAACAACTCCCCAGACCTATAGCCACATTCCTGCTGTCTGTTCCTAGGGAACCTCCATGCACACCCCTCCACAGAGTACTGGGCTGGATGAAGTCTAACTCTACTTTGGAAAGTAATTTTTTACAGGATGGCTCCCACCACACAACACTCTTCTAGGTATCTGGTTGCCAACTCTTCCTAATGGATCACAGAAACATTGAGGCTTTAGGACAAATTCTGTGAAAAGCTCTATGTTTTCTCATGGTATTTCCAGAAAAATGACAGACAAACTCTCAAGATGTCGAATGGAATAATTGAATGCATTAGACTGGACACTCCATAGTGCCTCCCTCCTGGAATGATGAAGAGTTTTGTTCATTAAGATTTAGACCTGAGATTCAGAGGGTACAAATAAGATGCAAACTCCTGCTTATCAGCCCCCACAGCAATTGCTAGTTCTTAAATGTTCCTTCAAAAAAGGCTTGATGAAATTTAACCTTCCTCCTTGCAGTCCCAGCACAGCCAGCTCCCCTGAATTCAGTCAAGAAATATGAAGAAAATGAGCCATTTCAGATTTCAGATCCAAAATACGTGCTACTCTATGTATAAAAAAAGCATTGGGAAAATAATGTGGGCCACCATCAGTTTTGATGTGCAATGTTTGAGCTGATCTGGGATCTTGTGTGATCTGGGAACAGCCAGAAGGGAAGGGAGGAAATGTAAAGTAAAAGCCCAGCAACCATCAACAGGAGATCAGAACAGAATCCGTAAATACATTTGTCTAAAGAGCAAAAAATTGGTCAGGGCATGCCCCATGGTGGCTCTGAATCGGGACTGATGTTCTGTCAGGCCCCAGGGTCTCATCTGAAGCCATTCTTTGATCTCCTCACGGTGTTTTAAGTAAAGTACCTGGAGAGTTCATCAGGATCGGGCCATGAGAGCCTGAAGCCACATTTGGATCTGGACTCTGTGGGTTTGGCTCATTCCTAGGCAGAAGTGAAAATCTGCTTGGTGGTCTGATCCAAGACTCCAGCAAACAGGTGAGTTGGCTTTGTACAAAAACCACTGCATAATTCTGCATGATTGGCACCTTTCACTTAGAGAGGCCTGAGCTGCATTGTAGCCACCAATGAATGACACTGCTGACGGCTGGGGGAGATTTGGAAAGGAGGTGGCTCTGTTCAAGTTGGAGGTTCTCTCATTTTCATGAACCCACATCCACACTGGAATGGAAAGTAAAAGAATAAAGTACCTACCCAGCCCCTGACAGCAAGGGGAATGCCACTTGTCTTAAAACAAACACCACCACCACCACCCCCGCCTTTAATGTGATAATCTTACAATAACTAATTATTTCAATGAACAAACAACACCAAGAAGTATCCTGGAGTCAGAGGCGTGAACTTCTAGCTAGTAGGTCAGTGGTAATATATCTTGTTTGGACAAAGCCTGACAAAGATCTGCTGAGCTATATCCACTGAGGCCAGCAGTGCTTGGCTGTCTGCGCTGTGGTGGAGAGATGGAGGTGGATCACAGGGTCACTGCTCCTCCACTCACACCAGCCAAGCAAAATGAAGCAGGGCCAAACCTTCCTCAGCTGATGGCAAGAGGGAAAATGCTGAAAAGGCCTAAAAATGGCTGCTATGGCTGCATTAGGAGGTGGTTGTAGTAGCAATGATCTGGATCCACATGTCCAGCATTGCAGCCAGCACAACTCTGGTCCAGCCCCTCCTTCTCCAACCGCCTCCATGATGTGTTTTCATGTGTGCTGCAAATAGTTACAGGAGTGTGTCCAGTACAGCTGTGTCAGGGGGTGTCTGCACCACAGCCTGCAGAGGAACCTGGATCAGCTGTGAGTGACCTCATTAGGCCACCTCTGGCCTCAGAACCTGCTTTGCATAACCAGTTTCTAATGTTATTTTAAGTGCTGATAAGAGCATTATTATTGTGACAGAGCTGAGATGTCTGAGGCCAGGGAGCTGCTGATTTAAATACAGAACACCCTGCCCCCAGAACCTGCATGTGGAGAGACAGAGATCAACTGGAGATTTGCACTACCTTAGGAAATTCTTGCTGTTATCAAATCCAATTATTAGCAGTATATGAAGGAAAAACAGAGAACAGAAAATTACATTATGTTTTTCTGTTTTGAAGGAGAGTTTTGCCTGTTTGTCATCCTGAAACAGAGAATAAAAGTTTCACTGGAAGCACCTGGTAGATTCTAATATTTATTAGCTAGGCTAGGAAAAGGAGTTTCCTATGTAGAAAATACAGCTATGTTTTTGAGGGGCAAGTCCTATTTTAGTTATTTCACAAACCAGGCCTATAGTGAATGAGGGTTTTGACAGTAAAACAGATATCTATGACATCACCCAGAAAACATTAATCCATTTGAAGACAAAGGTTAGATTACCATGTCAGCATCAAATTTCTGTGACAAAACCATTTTCTAGACTGTATTCTTCCTGCGTACCCACTGACAACGATGTTGTGTGAAGCAACACATCATATTGGCCTGGCCCAATGTCTGAGCAGGGACAAGAAAAGGGCAGGCCAGCCCTTGCAAGATCCACTTTGAACTGGGAAATGTAGATTCATTCAAAGGCCAGTAGATATCTTTTAAATCAGTTAAGAACGTCCCTCCCTCAGACATGAGAAACAACTCATAAAAAGGTAGAGGAATTGAGAAAAATATAAGACCATAATCATCATGGTCCAGGAGCAGGAGGAGGTGATGGCTGAGGATGACTTGCAGTTGTAACTGAAGAAGGGAAGGGATAGTGTGTGGCACAGTTCAGTGATTACAACCAATTAATGCAATTAACGCTCTTTTCAGTTCCTAGGTGTCGGTTTGGCGCTATGTATGACCCAAGAGAGAAATCTTAACATGTTGTGAAGGTGGAATGTACTCAGAAGCTGAAGGAAGCTACAAAAAAGGAGACTGATCCTTGTCCCTTCCTAGCAGTAGCTAATGGGTGTTTCCAGTCCTGCTCTTTCACTACTGCTTCCTAGAAAATAACATAAAAATTCATCAGATCTTGGACATCCAGCATGGGTACCATTCCAGCAAGTAGCTGTTTATTTTATAAGGGGATTTAAAATTGTAAAACTGAATAAAATGCAGGTGTTTCCATTATAGACAAGTGAACCTTGTGTAAACTCCACAAAGACGTGACTTCCAGATTAAACGGACTTTGCATGGTTCATTCTGCCCTGGTGGAGAGGTGGATTTTTGGATCAGTTTGGGCAGAATTTTCTTTTGTGTTGTGCAGTCCCGAATTCTGCCCTCTGCTCTGTTTGCTCACCAGGGAAAAACATGCAGCGAGGCAGCTGGTGGCCATATTGATATCTGCATGATTTTATTAAGCTGGAAATTTGGCTGGATAAATTCAACAGCAGAATGTCCAAAACACAAATAATTTCGATCTAATGTCTGGAGCTCCATGCTTGCTGAGAAGGATGGACTCTAATCCCACATTGTTCTGCTATTCAGATGACCCAGTCCAGGTTGCTGCCAAGGGATGTTGGGATTAACCAAAGCAGGCGCATAAGTACATGTGAAAAATAAATTTTCACACTGGATTTTGGTAGCAAGGAAAGAATTCCAAAAACCTCTTGGAAAGCTTCCCCAAAGATCAAACCCAAACCTTCCTGCCCATACAGGCTCAGCTTTCTTAAGAAGAGAGATGTTATGGGAAGCCTTACAACAAGGTTTAAAGACAATGAATGAAACTTCACCTATGCCAGTTCACTGACCCCTGATTTACACCAGTAAAAATGAGCAGATAACTAAGGTAATACTGGTTAATTATTAAATATATAATCAGTGTAACCATGCCCTCTAGAGGACTAAGTTTACCTTAATAGAGACAAAACCAGTCCTTGGGTCTGGACACTCCTAAAATCTGGGAAAAAGGCATTTTGGATGTTTGCATTCCTTCCACATTTGCATCTAGACATGAATCTCAATTTCCTCACTGGCACCATACCCAAGATGGCACGGATAGCTGAGTTTTACCTTTTGTAGACACCTGGTGTCTCTGCCAAACAATTCATTCAGCTAATCCCCATCCAGATATCAAAGGTCTGATCCAAGGTCTTAATCTCAACCAAAGGGAAGGTCACTAGCATACATTTGACTCAAAGTGTTGAGTGTTAAATAAACAGTGTTCATGTTCTTACCTCCTGCCTTCCCCATATTTCTTTTAGTTTCTTTCCACATTCACTGGCAATATCCCCAACTTTCCTTGGTCACTGTGGTTTACATTCCCACCTGGCTTGAGCTGCAAAAATACAAGTGAGCTCCATGTGAATGCAGTTTGTCTGTGGTGGCTGAAATGACCCCAGACAGACAAGGTGCTGGGGGCAGGACCAGCAGTGTCCATGGGGACCTGGCTGCCCCACAGACCTGAAGGAGCCAACAAAAGCTTGAGGAGTTATTTTTTTGGCCCAAAACCTCCACATTTTGAGATCAAAACCCGCTACTGTTAGTGTGTGAGCCACAAACAAGGAGTTTTGTGCCAGCAACTTTGGAAAACAAAATCCGGAAAGGAACAGTGAAAGGATCAAAGATGTAATGGGAAGCAAGGAAAGGAAGTTCTTATCAGTCCAGTAGGCTTCTGGAAAGAACCAGAGCATGGATTCTGGGCTGGAGTGTGGCTGCCATTCTGCTGTTGAGGGACAAGCACACAACAGGGAGGTCCTGCTCTTGCTCTCCACCAAAAAACAATCTGACATCTTTTCCACGGTACTTTAGCTTAGTGTCCCAAGGCAGGATGCTCCCCATGTGTTTAAGGGACAGAGGTAGTTGGAGTGCAGCTGCAATTCTGTTGAGTAAATCCAAAATCACTTGGACGTGAGATTTTCAGAGGCTGTATCATCAGCTTTGCTCTTCTCATTGAGCCTTTGGGATGTAAGGCACCAAATATGCTACCAGCTGTCAGACGTTGGTTTTCAAACCTACTCTGGGCATGTTTGCTTTTTCTTCCCTTTTTAAATCCCACTTTACAGGATTCTTGTTCTTCCTGAATTTTTTCTTAGTACAAGAATATGTGGTTTTTTCCCTTGGTTACTTGACTTTGCTGACCTGGTTTCTTGTCTTCCTTTGGAAATGTTTAGGTGTCTTGGCAATGGAGAGGATGAATCAGTGAACATCCAGTGGGTCTGGGAAAACCACAGAAGGAAGGAGCATGTGGGGAGCAGAGAGGATGGTGGAAATAGCTCAGTGTTAGAGGGTTCTATCATTTTCCCTTTTCTCCCCAAATTGTCATTAGCAGCTGGCATTGCTGCCCTGAGCAGATGCTGCCCTTTCTCTCTGATCAGAAAGATCTTGAGCCCAGTTTAAAGGACAACCCCCCAGAACATTTCAGTGGCAGATGAAGAATAAGCAGTATAAAATGAACTTTCTGTGACTGGGAAGCTCTGGGCCTGTTGGGAAGAAAGATGATTTTACTGGGAAGGTGCAGGTCTGGCTCTCAGAGAGGGCTGAGCAGGGAGGCACCCAGGTTTTAACTCCTCAGAAACACCAAGAGCCTCATTTTGGGAGCCTGTACTGCCATTCACCATTTGGTCATAGCCTACTGTGGGTACAGCCATTGGCTTCAGCAGCAATAAACACATCTGAGAAACAGGCAGAGGTTTGGAGATGTTCATGAAGTGAGAAAACAGACACCTTGGTCAAGTGAATTATGTGATGAAAAGGGTATTGAACATTTGGCACACAAATATTGAATAAATGCTGAACAATGTAAGACAATGATCTAATTAATTCATTTTTTCAATTAAAATAGAGGCTGAGATCTTTAGACACTGTCCCTACCAAAACATGTGAGTCATATTCTAATATATTTCTTATTCTTTTTTTAAAGCCTTTTCCAGAGAAGAAAGTGAATTAAGCATAATTTAGGTGAAAACCATTCCTCAGAATTAAACATCTGTGTTTTGGCCCTGGGGCAGAGATGCACAGCACTTGAAGGATTTTCAGTCATCCCCTGACTTCAGCCAGACTAGTCATATCTCAGCCTAAGCTCAGCCACAAGGACCATGTCCCATCAGACTTCTTATTTCCACAGAGAGGAGATGGTTCACACTCAGATTTCCAGAAGATCCATCCATTAAAGCAATCTCCCCCATCAGTACCCTGACCATTTGAAAAGTGCTGTATAAAAATGCAGGCAGACTTATTGCAAACAAGTCTTTTTTTCTCCTACAATCAATTGAATCTGAATCAAATGAATGGGAGTGTTGAAACCAGGATTGAAAAACAAGAGTGTAAGAGTTACGTGAAGTGATAGTAGCTCCGCTAGGGTTGAGTAACGTTCTAGACCTTTCTCTGAAAAGGATAAATGTTTTTAAAATTCTGAATGCTTGATACAGCTACAGTGACTGACATTCTGGTTTTACTGTATTACTAAATCACATTATAAATAAAATTTAAAAGTTGTTAACAAAATAATCTTTGTATCAAATGGGTGAAATGTGGATTCACCCTTTGAGAATGTCATTCTTTGGTTTTTTAATGCCCCTTAAAGACTAATCTAAAAGAAAATTAAATTAATTTCATGCTCATCACCTTTAAATTGCAGAAGTGAAAACCTTTCAGGACTTGCCAATTACTAAGGAAACTTCATAGCTGGATTATTCCCAAATTGCACACCCTTTATTTTAACCACTAAAGGCAAACACATGGTTTTGATGGGTCATAAAAGAACAGGTTGCTTTTTCAGGATTGAAAGAAGCTGTAATTACTTCCCTTGTTTGGTGACTTCCTGATTTACTTATGTTGTTATGGGTGATCCCATTCTGCTGAGGTAATTGGAGCTGCTGGAGTGCAGTCCATGACCTGAGGGAATGACCAGTGGCTTTTCAGTCTGGGTGAGTTGCACCTAATGAGTGGAGCCCTGCTTCCCAGGAAACCAGGACACCGTAACTGCCCTAAGTGCTCAGTATGTGGACTTTAAAGGCTTATGTTTCACAGCCCAAGCAGACTATGCCTCTGATCTTCTGAAACCAAACTAAGTCAGCTCCAGATACAGGGAAAATAAAGGTGTTTTCTTCGGGCAGGAATAGGAGGAACAGATCTCACCGGAGAGGTGAGCCTCAGATATTTCTGCAGGCAACCAAATGCTGCCATACCAACAAAAGGGGCTCATCAACAGTTCTCAAATCAGCTCTTGTCTGTAACATGATATGTAATAAAATATGGTTTCAATGAGGGGGTAGTTGGCTGCAATGAGTAGGTTACTATAGTAAGAACCGAACTACCTGAAAGTTAGAAATAGAATCACCTAAGTTTTCAAAGGCCAGCACAGCCTGGGTGAGGGCATCGTGCCTGAGCTATCCTTGGAGGAGGAAAGTTACATTCAGTTGTCCTCCCAAGGGAACCCCCTCAAGTGAGCTCCCTTCCTTCCCAGCAGGTGACACAGGCAGACAGCCACCAGCTCAGCAGTGCTCCCCACAAAAGGTGTTTTAGGCAGTGCCTCAGTTTAGCTGTAACTGTGGCTTGTTTTGGTTTTTGCAGTTTTTCAGATGTGTTATATTACCTTTCTGTTCAGAAGGACAAGCTTGGACTTGTTGGGTACTGTCTGAAGTTGAGACACTGATATGTACCTATGGTTCCTGATCCAGGGTATCCTGGATCTCAGTTTTGGAACTCATGCTGTCTTGAAGTGCTCCAAATAAACTGATGGGAAGAGGTAAAATCAGCCAACTCTGAGGATAAAAATCCTGTGTCATGAATCACACAGCTTTTCCTGTATGACCCCAGCATAATCTGGTGGGTCTACCCAGGTTTGAAATCTTGTAAGGGGTGTGAATACACAGAGGAAATAAGTACCATTTACACCATTGTGTAAATTCAATTTATAACACCTTAGTCTGTTACTTAGAGAGCAAAAGCTCATGTGCTTCTACTACAGGGGAAAAGCAATGGCCAAAGATTGAGGGTGCTGAGATGTTGATGATGAACAACTAAATTAATCTCCCAGTAACTCAACCCCAGATTAATAATCTCTGTTAGGTCATACATGAGGATGTGAGTGTGCAAGGACATCCAAAAATCCAGGTCTCCAAGACACTCAGCATCTATGAACTGATGTTAAAACACCAGACGGGAAAGAGTTGGCCTATGGGATGTCTTCAAAGTGGCCAGAATTTGCTAACACTTTAACTACCCAAATCTTACAGCATCTTAAATTCAGAAATTTTTTCAGGAGACATTTTACTGCAAAGGACTGTAGACATTTACAGATGAGATTTAACAACACCTGCTGGCACCAACAGAAGGTATCACATACAGTATCCAGATGTCCTGCACGGCTGGGAAAGCCACAGAAAACACAGAATCCTCCAGAAGCCACCACAGAGAGCAGTCCTTAGAGAGACAGGTGGCAAATTCATCATGGCAAAAGCTCACTCCCTCACCTTTTCTTTCTCAAAGCTCTACTGAAAACCTTTTCAAAGTATTAGAAAACCTGGACATTTCTTTAAAGCATCCTAACAGTTTGAGCCTTCCCAACCAAGTCACTTTTCCTGTGGCTGGCACACAAACTGGATGATGCAAGATCATCCATTGTAACATTTCACATCAAGCAGGGACGAAAATAAGTGATTGAGGAGAGGTTTCCTAATGTAGGGAGCTCCAGGAGCTTTTGTTCACCTGATCAGCTGAACAGCATCAACATCAAGGACTTCAAGATGATCTGAAGAACAAATTCTTTTAGTTCATTAGGGATTCTGATATCCATAGAGAAGGAAGGAGAAGCAGAGTAACTGCTGATGATACTGAAATGGCATTTACAGAAGGCAGGAGTTAGAGCAGAAACCTGAGTCTGAGCCTGAGCAGGCACACACAGAGTACACACAGTGGGGTGAGGGGGAGACTTAGGAAAGGGATAATGCAGAGACAGATAATAAATTGTACTTTGCACTCCTGTGCATCAAGACAAAAGAATCCTATCTATTAACTGGGACAGATTAATTGTGTGGGGTAAAAAGGCACATCCAGCTCTCCCTGTACCCTTGGGACTGTCAGCACCACCAGACCAAACACCTCCAGATCCCAAATTCGGCATGTGCCAGCAGTGGAGGTGAGGCCAGGAGTGAAGATGCCACCCACAGCCTTCAGATTTTGATAGCAAAAATCTGCACATCTGACACACATCAGACTCTCAGAGCTCATTGCCATCAAAGCTGCCAGCCTGGCCAAGAGCTGGGGAAGCAGCTGTGCTGGTCTCTGGGATGGGCTGTGGGACACCAGGGCTGTGTGTCAGCATGCTGATATTCCACCTGGGAACACCTCCCACCTCCCCTTCCCAAGTCAAACAGCCTCATGAGAAAGCAGTGTCCAAATAGAATCTGGGAAGGACTAAAACACCAGTCCCCACATGGGTGAGTAGAGCTATTTGGATTGGAAAAGACCTCCAAGACCATCAAGTCGAACTGTTAAACCAGCGCTGCAAACCCACTCCTAAACTACAATCCCAGGTACCACATTTATACAGCTTTTAGATCCCTCCAGGGATAGTGACTCTATCATTGCCCTGGGAAGCCTGTGCCAGGGCTGGATAACCCCTTAGGGGAGAATTTCCCCCTCATATCCAAACTAAACCTGTGTGTTTCCTTTTGTCCTGTCTCTTGTTCCCTGGGAGCAGAGCCCGACCCCCACCCGGCTGCTCCCTCCTGGTCAGGGAGCTGTGGAGAGTGAGAAGGTTCCCCCTGAGCCTACAGGGCCTGTAGATGTCCATTGCAGCCCTCCAGTTCTGTGACTCATCCCATCATGTTTCCATAAGTTATTAGTGACCTTAAAGGATGATGTTTGGGATTATCTTGTTCGGTTGCTGTAGAATCAACAGATGAATTTATCAGCTCCCATGGTGAGATGGATCAAAAGCTACAGGAAAATCCACTAGGTCAGCAGTTCCCTGGGATTCTTGTGGCCTTCAGAGAGACAGTCATCACCAGCCAGGCCAGCTGGGACTCTAGATGTGCCGAGAAGAGGCATGGCACTGTCCATGAATGACACAGCCTGAGATCGCCAGGACAAACAAAGGCTTGGGACAGAATCATCCTTCCTTTTACAAACCTCCCTGAAAGAGTGGGCACCACTGGAAGCATCCCTGCGAGCTCCCAAGTGAGGGAACATATGCTCTCTGCTTCCCTGCCCACCTCCCCTCCAAAATGATCTGACATGCCCAGAAAGCAGAGTATGGGAGATGATGATTAATAGCTTTGTTTACATTTTTCTGATCTGTTATAACAGGCAAGGAGATAACATTTGTTGAAATACAGATCTTTCATAAAAATAAGCAACCAAAAATATAAGTAAAACAAAACAGTCTTCATGTCTTAACTTTCCAGATGTAAGTTTCTGAGTTCCCGCTTGGGTTGTATTATTATTATTATTATTATTATTATTATTAATACTATTACAATAAGAATAGGATTCCCAGTCATGGAGTGGGACCAGCATTGTATAAAAGCACAAGACTGGAGAGCAGAGGTGAGTGCAGCCATCCAGGGAGCAGACGTTCCCTTGCCTCCTTTTTTCAACATGCTGAGCTTTCATAACCACCACATCCACCAGGGACCCTCAGCAAGGGTGAGGTGTCACTGCACAGGGGCCTCCAAATCCTTCTGTAGTCACAGATTCTGAAGGCTTAGCCACACAGAAGGGAGGAGGAGAGGCTCAGGAGCAGCCTCAAACCTCTTTAGAGAATGTCCCATCCCTCTGCTACTTCCCCTTCAAACATGGGTTTAAACTGCAAGGCTCAGGTGGCTTCAGCGCTCAACCCTCCCCCAAACCTCAGTCAGTTTAGATTTAGGGATTTGGTCCCTGTTTGTCAATGAGAAGGGCTTGCTGCAGACTTTGGATCTGAATTCAACCTTTCCTAAATTTGTGTGGGAATGCTCTGACCCATCTCTATTTGTCTTGGGTAGGGGAGTTGCTGTGATGCTCTGCAATGGAACTTTCCACTAGCAGCAACATCAGAGACAAAGAGCTCATGCTCTGACCTTTATGAAACTATTCCTTAACAAAATCTGCTCAAGTAAAGAATCCACAGCCCTCATTGGTTTTACTCATTTAATTGATATGGACATAAAATATTTTGCTTTGTTTTAATAATAGTTTGGGTTTCTGCTAGTCAAAAAAAATTCATTTCTCCGAACATATTTTTAGCAAAAATATTTTGCTTGAACTTTTTTCCTCTGCCTTCAAAGGCTGCTGCACAGTTCTGGGGTGCTAAATACTAAACTTACATTCTATCACTCCA
Organism: Sitta carolinensis; assembly: GCA_032173965.1. Taxonomy (NCBI): domain Eukaryota; kingdom Metazoa; phylum Chordata; class Aves; order Passeriformes; family Sittidae; genus Sitta; species Sitta carolinensis. The sequence goes on from CM063294.1 coordinate 1,095,396, forward strand.
TCTCCTCCCATTTGGATGGTAATCACAGGATCTTGATGCCAAACTCTGGAAGATATTTTTTCCAGCAGCAGCATCTGGCTTCTTGGCAGACCCCGCGAGCAGTTGTGTTGGCAGCAGTGGGAGCTGCCTGAGTCTGTCATGTGTTTAGGCTGCTGCAGAGCTGTCTGAACTGCCTTGAGCCTTAGACTCTGTGTTCTCCTGACTCCCATTCCACCCTGATCAATCTGTACTCTCTGGTAACGGACCTCTATCCATCCCGACAGGATCTCTAATCTGGAATAATACTGGATGTTTGTGGAGCTCTGTTCAGCCCACCAGAGCCACCAGAGCCCAGCTCCTGCTCCTGCAGACGGGAACTGCTCCGTGACCTCTGCGGGAGATTGGTTTGTGCTGAATTGCAGGAGCCTCAGGCCAGCAGGAGACCCTGGAGGGCCAGGCCCTCTCCCAGTGCCCTGTCCCACACCAGGAGCTCTCGTGCTATCTCCTATCTGGGGACGCCAATCCTGCAGCCTGCACACTGACTTATGCAGCTCCTTCAAGGAGCCCCTTCCTGCCTCTGAGTACCTCCAATGCTGTGTTCTGGTGAAGGCACAGGGGAGGGATCTCCACTTCTGCTGCACAGCCTGGAAGAAGAAAACCTAGAACCTGGCCTCCTTGTACGCTAAAGATAGATCGCAAAATACAGAGTAAAGAATGGATTTATTTCCTGCAATGCAAATTCTTAGACATAATTCCTGTTTCTGGGAAAAGACACATAGGAATTAAACTCCTCTGTTTAGCTGTATAAGCTCTGTTAAACCTGAATTTCTCTCTCAGTTTGATCCACTCAAAAACCCACCAGGGTACTCATCCAGCTCTCCAGATTTTGATTCAGTCTTTGCCCTCCTGTTCCCACTGCTTTAAGAAGCATATTTCTTTAGATATGCACTTTTCTTCCACAGGCTCAACAGTTTATGGGAGGATGAAGAGTTTATTTTATGGTGTGGTTGCCTAGGATTTCATTTTGCACCAGAAAGGCCCTGAATGGAAATTCTGGAATCCAGAATTCTACCTGTGGCTCAAAATGGCTTTGATTTAAGAGATCACTATTTTGTTGAGGTTTTAACACTTATTCCAGATTACCAGCCTTGTTTAGTTCTAAGAACACAGGTCCAGAAACGTGCAAATTGGTTCAGAAGGGAAGGGTGAGGCTCTGTTCTAAACATATGAAAATAGTAATAATAGTAATCATCATCATTATCATGATCTGTGCAGCGATTTTCCACAAAACCAAAACAGAACCACGCTGCTCCAGCCCCAAAGCTGATTTCTATATGGGGACGTTTGAAAAGCTTCTTGTGGTTTGACACAGTGTTTAAGAAGAAAACCAAACAAAAGTTTGGACATGACTTGCCTTGTTTATTTATGAAGTCTGAATTGGGATTTAATTTTGTTTCCCCTTCTTTTATATTGCCTTCTGCAGCTCTGGCATGGCTGAGGGATTTGTGTAACTATCCCCAAAAGAACACAATCATATTGAATTCAGGAACGAGTTTGTTCTTGTTTATTTACCAGTTGAATTCACCATCCCTAATTTCTCAGCACTTGCTGAGATATGACGATATCCAGCCATGTAAATCTGGAGGTTTCAGAATGCCTGAATGAGAACCCTGACTCATACTCACTTCCAGGCAGTTTTGCTGACATATGGATTCAGAGAGACCTGATCAGGTTTCAGACTTTTTCAGTTCTTTCTCTAAGATCAACACACATGCCAGACATTTTGTGATTCACTCATCACTAATAAACAATCATTTTACTCTTGCAAAACCTCATTCTCCTGCTGTTCCCAGCCCCTATCAGAAATGCTGCTTTAATAAACTCAACTCATGCATTTTGTCTGGATTCACAGGAGTTCCTCCAGGGGTGATTTTGGATCAATATATCTAATTTGTTTTGTGGCGTAGAGGAACATTCCTTCCTCTTATATGTGGTTTATTTGTGTCTATGCATTTTGCAAAGGAGAGCAAAAGTAATTTAAGGAGCCAGCTTAGGAAATGTAAGGAACCACATTAAGAATTTAGGGAGATGGATTACTTGGAGGGATTCCTTTAAGACCTAATGGAAGATATTTTGCTAAAAAACTTTACGAAGAACTAGCCCATTAAGCATCTCAATGTATTCCCTGAAATCCCAGAAATGTTTAATCAGATATTTAGAATTTCCAATATTAACCAGAACTGTTGCCAGTGGAAAGTTGGATGTCTAGCCCAAGATTTTTGAGTTATTAGGACAGATTTGCTTGTTGTTAAAAGGTGTTACTTCCCAGAATTCTACTATACAAGGGCTGAAGAAGGAACAGCTCATGGAATTTGTGTGTTTTTTAGATATCTAGAAATTATAAGCAAATCTCAAGGTATATGCTTTGGTTTTACTCAACAAGAGAGAGGGACCAAGATGAGGTTCTAAAAGGAACCTAAGGGATCCATGTCATTTCCCCCGAGTCCGAACATTTCTGGTATATATGTCTCCAAATGTCTGCTGGAAGTCCAAGTTGGTATCTCAGCATTTGAAAGGTTTTCAGTGGAGCATCTGGGTCCAGTGAGCTGTGAAGGGCTGAACACTTTCTGCCCTTTTTCCCATGAGAGTAAAGCAAGGTCAGCTCTTCCCAAGAGCTGCTGATCCATGCTCAGGATCAGGAGTTTGGACAGGTAATGGCTTTTGGAATCTGGATCTGGCCTGGGCAGGACAAGGGCAGAGAACCCAAGAGAAATCCTCACTCCCCTGACTTTAATAAATAACCTCCTGTGTCTTCAGTGGAACCAAGGTTTGTGCAAATATCTGTCTATTTCCCAACCTCATAAAGTTCACCGCATCCTTTCATGCAGCTGACACAGATTCAAGGATAAACTTTGCTTACTCATCTGGGCAGGTTCCTTCTTCCATTCAATGAGTGCTTCAGGTCACCATCAAGTCTCTGAAAATTGAGGGAAAAGGCTTTCTAAGAATCCCATCATCTTTTGAAGTGCACCTGGATTATTCTGGCAGTTTGGCTTGCCATACTCCTGAAAAGCTCAGAGCAATAAGTCCAGCACAAGTATGGGACAGGTGGTCATTTACCACCCAGAAATACAAGCAATGCACCTGATCTCTCTCTCCTCCCTGTCAGTCAGGGGGTTTTGTAGCTTTGCTTGGAGAATGACTGAGATCTCAAATAGATCCTGTCTGAGGGATGAGACAAAGCCAAAAGGATGTTGGACAACAAACAAGGCACAAGCAGACAGAGCACTGAAAGCCAGCGTGCCTGCTCATCTGGTACAGGTTTCCAGCTCTGTCAAATTTTCTCCTACCTGCCAGTCACTTTGGGCCATGCCCAGGCCCCGGGCTGAAGCCAACAGCTCTGCAGTGTGGGGCCATGGTGGCAAACACGCAGTAAAAGGTGACATATGGCAGTGATGCAGAGAAGGCTCTTGTTCCCTGGGGGGAAATGTCTGCAGCTTTTGCAGAAGCACATGGACATCTACACAGAAATGTAGATTTCTTTTTAAAAAATAATTTAGCTGAAAGTAGGGAGATGTATTCTCACAGTAACCTGTTCATAGGCACTGGCTAATTTAGCACTAAATCCCATACTCTCCCTGGCACTGCTGCAGAGGAAGGTATTTCCTGAACAGCTTGTTTCAAGTCTCATTCATAGGTACTGTCTAAAATTAGGTCCACCACTTTCATTCAGGTCTAAATCCTTTGCCTAGTGCAACATTTTTTAGAAACAGAAACTCAGCTGAATGTGCTCCATGCTCTGCCCTATTCCCCAGAGCTCCAGAGGGCTGCACATCCCACCAAGGGTTACCTAGAGCTGGACTAGCAGCAGGAGATCAAAACCTGTGTCTAAATGCAAAGTACCGGCTTTTATGGGTAATCCCAAACTCCACAGAGAAACAAACCCTCCCTTTGACTCCGGATAAAGCACATCCTATGCTTTGCAGGTGGGGATAAACAAATGCTTGGTGGACAAAGTCTGCCCCGTGAGCTGGTCTTGGGTGCTGGAGCTCTGAAATGTGGCCAGAGGATGATCTTGGTCATGTTGATCACGTGGAGCTGAGAGCCTCGGGAAGTACTGAACTGCACATCCCACATGTTACCACAAAGGATCTGCATTTCTGCTTGAGGCAAGCTGCAACAGGGAAAGCTCGACCCACCTGAGCCCTCACGACACCTTGAATTTATTTTGACCCCAGCTCAGTAACTTCGTCCACAGCCTTTGTGCTTGGAGTTGATTTTCATTTTGGAGTCTCTCACAGGGGTGTGAGTGGCACCATCCCCTGGACACTGTCCCCTCCTCAGGTCAACACAGGTAACCCTGACAGACCTCATATGAACTGGACACCCCAGTGCAACCTCTGCCTGTAGGTCTCCCCATCCCGAATGGGGCCTTCCCACCTATCCCAACATGGAAAGGAAAAGCTCAGACATTGATCCTTCAGAGCTGCCTTGGTGCTCTCAGAGAGGGAAGCCCCCCAGTTCCTTTGGTGCTGGGCTTTAGTGGCTCCTGAACTGTGTCCCCAGCATGGATGTGGGGTGGTGGAATACAGCCACGGCAGGTGGGTAATGCAGCATGCCCAGAACCACAACAACAACACCAGAAATGCAAAAAAATAACCCTGGGCTGTTCCATCCACCCACCCAGGCCAGCTGGGCCCTGGCTCAGGCAGCTGGCACTTGCCGAGGGACAAACATGCTCTGAGGCCAAACACGGCCACAGCAGCAGGAGGCACAAACTGCTAGCAGACAAGCAGAAAACAGGCACTTTCTTTGGCAAAATCCAAGAGAGAGAGCAAGCTGCCCAATTTTAGCACTCATTAATGGTTTTAAAATCTTTCTGACAACTGCTGCTAAATAATTTAGCTTTTTGACCCATATGTCTGAAGCAACAAATAACAATAAATAAAATGCTGCCTGGGAGGGGAATGGTGGCTGGGAGCTCCAGAATTCCAGTGAACCCTCTGCACCACCCACAGCTCCTGGCAGGGTTCAGACTACACTGAAGAAAGGCCCTCCTTGATGCCAGGGCTGGACTCTCCTCCTCTGTCCCTTGTCACCAAAGAGAGGGACGGTCAGTCAGGTCACCTGGTGAGGCTCTTCCATGATCATGGAGATCATCCTGCCTCCTGTGAACACCTCTGAGGATGGCATTCCATCACTTCACAGACATGGGAGGGAGCCAAAATTATTAGTGCAGACAGGAAGTTTGATTTCAACTGGACAAAGTTCATTTGAGGTTTTTCCACCTGAATCTCAGGTCAAAAACCCTCAATATCAACCCCAAAGCACTCATGAGTGGGACGTTCCCGGGGAAATCCCAGGGCCAGGATGCACAGAGCACACAAGGATAAGACGTAAGGAACTATTGCTGTTTTTACACTCGAGACCTTCCAAACCACAGAGCTGGGAAGGCGCAGGCCGCGGTGGGGCTGGCCCCCACGCTGGCCATGCGTCACACCAGGACTGCTGCCCTGGCTTTGTGTGGGCATTCCAGCACCAATTGGACACAGCCAAGCGTCTGCTTTGTGGGGAATGTGTTTCTCTTGCATTTAACTTGAGATTTGAAAAGCTTTTGCCTCCCTCCTCCCTTCCTCCTGGAGGCTCATGAATCAGAGAGCCGCCAGACGAATGAGTCACCCAGCTAGTTCTTGGTCAAGCGTGCCAGTCTGGGAGGCTCTTCTGGGATCAAATGGGAGCAGGCCAGCTTTGTTGGTGACTGGCCATGTGTTAAGCCAAAGAAACACTCCTGGGTCATCCCCATCCTCTTTGTGAGCTGTTTCTGTCAGGTCGTAATTGCTCTTTTGTCAGGAAAACTTGTGAACGTCTAAAGGGAGGGTGACTGGGGAGAGGCTGGGGGGTTTCTGAGGAAGGGCAGCTTCAGAGGCCTTCCCAGGATGGTGCTGCCAGCCAGGGAATTGTTCTCCAAGGTCTCAGTTCATTGAGCTTGAACTTCCAAGCATGCCCGGTGTGTCCTTGTGCCTGTGAACTGGCCTGGGGATGCGACTCACAGCCCTGGGAGGATCCCACAGCCCTGGGAGGGTGTGGGAGGGTCCCCTCCACCCCTCAAAGGCTCCCCAGCACTGCAGGTGCCCCAGCCCAGCACTGAAACCCACAATTAAGGGCTCTCTGGTGGTGAGCACTGGTACAGACCACACACAGTTTAATAACTGGAAATATGGCAGGCTAAAGAACAGTTGCCTCAATCTATTCCAGAGTAAGAAACTTAAAATCTGCCACCAGCTTGTCAAAATCTCTTGTTTTGAGTTGTTTTGTGTTGTTTTGAGTTGTTTTCCTTTTTGGAAAAAATAAAAGAGAGAGAAAATAGCTGGGGCCCCAATTCTCCCATGTTAAAATACACAGTGGGGTCCTGTTCAGGCATTTATAGAGAGTCTGATCTCCCTAGGAACCATCTGTTTCTTTGTCACGAAATTTGGCATGGACTCTGATCCCCTTGGAAACCAGTTGTGCCCTCTCCCGTATCTCCCATCTCTCCTGCTCCAGGAACAACCACAGTGGGCAGGTGACACATGGAGATATGTAAAGAGGGATGAAGGAAATGGGAAGATGCCACTTGCAACCAGATTTCCAAACGTTGTCAGTAATTTGGGATCTATCCTCAAACAATTTGGGATATGCAAAAATGTGGCTCAAACCCTTTCTTGCTCAACATCCACTGGAAATTATTCACCTCCCACTTGCCATTCCAAACAAACCTTTAGAAAGCAAAGATCATCACCTGAAGCCCAGACCAAGCCAGATCTGCTTTACAACCCATTCCACTACAATCTTCTGCAAAGGAAAACATTAAGAAAAAAATGTTGCAATGAAGTGATTTACGTTAAAGCCTATTTATGTGGAAGGTGACAGGAGTTCCTGGCCTGTGGGGTGAGCCTGGCCTTGCCGTGTCTCTAACACAACTTTGGTTGTCCTGTTCTTCCACGCTGCATTACAGGAACAATCTCAGGAGTCTCCTAGAAGATCCTGGATTTACATTCATGTATTATCTTCTAAGTCTTTGGCTGTAGAGATTCAGGAATGTTCCAGAAAAGTTCCACCTTGATAAATTTATATCAATGTTTCTAAAATGACAGTGAAAGATTTGCAGCTCCAGCCATGTTCTCTAAGCCTGATTTTCTACAAAGGAGCATCTTGCTCCTTTTTTTCCTCCCCATTTACTGTAAACATCAAGGTTCGATAGCTCTGGGATTAAGAATTTGTGAAGACCAAGCTCTGCACACCAGCCAAATAAAACTTGTTTTTAAATAAGGAATACTTACCTAAACCAGGGAAACTTTTTTGTGGTGCCTGTTCCTGTCTAGTGCCGAACGGTCCTTTTCAGTGTAAGTTCTTGTTTTATCATCATTTACACACACAAAACCATGGCAGCAAGGAAACACTACAGCTGTATTTTTAGGAATGTCTGCTTACTTTCCATTGACCTTGTGCTTGGGAAAAGGAAATAATCAGAGCTTCAACTGATATTGAAAAAAATCAGACTTAACAGTGCCCAACAGTGTATCTGTCTTGAAGCATCCTCTAGCATTTCTTCAGTTTATGGAAGCTCATGGTTTGCATATTCTGCACATTCCTACCTTCCTTCTGACAAAAAGCATAGAAATGTCAAGAAAACAAAATTACAAAGGTGTGTACAGATTTTCTCAAAGATCACAGCATTCCAACCTTTTCAAGATCCTTTCAGTGATGAAATTTCACAACAAGCATCTCAGCTTCTCATTAGGGTTTTATACAGGAGCAGGGGCAACTGCAAGAGCCAAGAGACACCTGCTCAGATTAAGACCCAACATTTAAGGCACTTTTGAAGAAAAATTGCCTTGTCCCACCTTCAGGCAACAATTTGAAAGATGTGCAGCTTCTACTGTTTATATTGACTGTAAAATTATACCCAGCTCCGTGAGGAGGAGGGTCTTGGTTTTATCCAAATTTCCTGGCATTGGTAGCTGGACAAGGTAATTTGCTTCATCTCCTGTCTGCAGCTCTCCCCCACAGCTGTTGTCCCCTCTGCTCCATGCAGGAATACTTGGGAAGAAACACTGCCAGCCATACAGCAAATTTACAGATATAAAATTAAAAAAAAAAAAATCATCTTTTTATATTCTGATAGGAAAATAACTCATAGAAAAACCCTGAATTATTGGTGAATGCCAAGAGGTTCAATTATCCTATTTTTTAATTTTAATTCTCAGCTCGGAGTAAGCAAAGCAACTCTGTAGCTTTGGACATGAAAGTCAAGCAAAATGTTCTGGAGGAAAAAGAGACAGAAAATATTTAGGAATTGAAGTTATTGCAGGTGGTGACTGATCCACTGAATTAACTGAGAGGAGGTGCATCAATATGAAATGAAAGTGCTGAAGCTCTTTAGGAGTAACAGAAGCACCTCCAGAACACTTTCCTGGATACTGAGATAAGATACAGGGTCTACACTGCTTATCTGGCACTGGATTCTCTTCTTTTTATAGTCATTACTGAATCACAGATGACAGATGAAAGGATGATAAGTAGGTTATACTGGTATACACTTCTTTTCCTCCTGTGACCAATATTATAGAAAGTACTAATGACACAAACTTCACCATTTAGCAGGTGATCATGAACACAATTACTAGTGAATAGTTTTTCAAATCCTTAGTCTTTACATTTCTCCTAAGTCTTCATCTGACTTTGATAAAGCTTAATAAAGCTGCCTAGCATAATTCTTTTTAAAATATGCCAAAAACATGTTTTCCTTTCCTGCTCCTTTTGCGGTTTTCTCTTCTTTTCCTTTTTCTGCTTTATTTTTCAGAATGGGAAAAATAGAGCTGGTTCATTTTGATTAGAATCTTCTTGGCATTAAATACTGCAATTAAATAATCTTTTGGTGTCTATACACAAAGGGTAAAATCCTGGTTTCAGAGAAATTATACCTTTAATTGTGGTGAGACCAGTTGGAGTTTTTTCTTAGTTCTTACAATCTCCCCTCATATGGTGACTAATTGTAAGAGGAGGAAATATCTGACTGTACGTTTGTGAAGAACTGTTCAAATATACACCACTTAGCAACTAAGTTTTGCTAAACATTTTTTGTCCCTCTCTGAGTTACTTTATTCCTAACAAGATTTAAGACCAAAAAAAAAAAAAAAAAAAAAAAGAAAGCCTTTCCCAAGTAAACTGCTTGAGAGCAGTCACCTGTATGTGTGTAAATTAATTGCATGAGGGATTATTTATTCTCTTGATGGTATTTTCAGGTAATTGCTTTTCAAGATGAAGATTTGGGGCCTGGAGCATCTCTGTGCCCAGGAAAGGCTGAGGGAGCTGGGGCTGTTCAGCCTGGAGAGGAGCCCCAGCTGAGAAGGAACACAGGCAAGGACAAAACATCAGACAGAACATTATTCCTGATAAAATGGCCATGAGTGCAAAGTTTGGGATAGTCCTTGGGCATTGAGGAGAGCGCACCAGCCCTTTGGAACCCTTCTGCAGACCATCATCAAATCCCAGGCTTGTAGCATCTGTGGGAATGGGCAATTCCTACAAGCCTTTCCTGTGGCTGATGGAATCATTCCTTCACCATGTAGGGGACAGACTCCCAGTTGTCACTGGTCCCTCAGTGGTATTGGCAGTCATAGACAATGGTGAGTGCCTGCAGAGGATTTAACCCCAGGAGAGGGGAATCACCCCCAGGGGCTCCAGCTCTGCAGGGAACCCAAACAATTAATGCAGACTGTTTCCTTAACTTCCAGAGTTCTGAAGTGAGGAGAGGTGAATCCCACCCTTTGTATCTTTCTGCACCAAGAACTGGAAAGGGATGCAAATAAAACATGATTTGGGAGGAGAGGTGTGAATGAAGAGCTGTTGTGGAAGGCTCCACACTTGGGTTTTGTTTCTGAAACCTTTCAACAAGCTGCAGTCTCATGGTGCCCAAACACTGTGTAAATGGAATAAAGAAAATTTTCTTGTCTGTTTGTATTATAAAGTGTTCACTGTGAGGGTATGTGTGGCACCTGGGAAGTCCTGAGCTTTACTATGAGACAAAACCCCCCAGACTTATGAAAATGATTTCATGACTGTGGGAATCAGGACAGAACAGATAAGGAACTAAAGGTGCTTCATGAAAAATGACAGTGGAAGTCTCACAAACAGCTGGCAAAAGGCAAAGAAATGAAACCTGTCACTATTCCACCACCACCCAGGTGAGCTCTCTAAGTGTGCCTGCTGTCCTGTAACACTCATGGCTCTTGTACATCCACAACCTCATTTATAGCTTTTAATTTGGTTTTCCTTGAGATCTTTGTTGTCTTGAGTCTCTCTACTCCGTATCCCTTCATGATTTCTCATAAGAGTACAGTGTGAGTGGGAGGAGCACGGATGGGACACCTGACATTCCTGGACCGAGGGAGCTGCTGGAGCCCCAGGTGTGCTGCAGCCAGGGGTGCACTCGGTGCTGCTCGTGCACTTCCACCAGGAACCTGGGACTGGGAGAGTCTGTGAAACTGGAAACTTGTGCCTGTAAAAACAGCTGCAATGGGCAACAATGGGCAAATGGTTTAAATTAAAGAGCAAGCCAATCCAAATTTCTCCCTTAGAAAAAGGAAAGGGATGGAAAACAGCTATCTGAGAGCAGCTTTTGGGATTGCTGGGCTCCAAATAAAGCACTTGCAGGTGCTTGAAAGAAAAGGATATTTGCACTGTGCTGACTTATCAAACCACTTGATTTATAGGGATGAGGGCAGACACTTCTTGAGCCATCTCAAGTTTAACTGGGCTGGGCTCATCCCTTTTATCTTTTGAACGAACTCTAGCTTCAAGTTTCTCTTCTTAATAGATGTGGCTTACAACCTGTGGAAAAAGGACAGGTCCTGTCTGTTCCATGCTTGCTCATAACTGGATTCTTAGTAAACCAGATGCCTCTGGCTCTGCTGGGATAGCCTGGTGCTGGAAACAGGTGTGGGAAGGAAGGACTGTGAGTTAAAAAAGGGACAGAAAACATGAAAGCGAGGGTTTCAAGGCAGAAGTTCAGCCTCCATTATCATGGCACTTAAAAAGGGAGGGCACATGTTCCCTAAAAAATTGCTGTGGCAGGTTACCTTAGATTTCAGTAACAAAGTCATATGGGCCAGTTTATTGGGATCAGTGCTTCACAAATAAACTTGCTACATGCCTGTTTTCAACACCAGCCAAATGGGGGTGAGGACTGTTGAGTGACTCCTTTCAGGGCCAACCAGCAGCACCCAAGGTGTTGGAGTCCAGAATGCAGAGAATATTTCCCTGCATGTTTTGAAGGATCTGAACCCCCTGAAAAACACTATTTTAAACCTTTGTCCATGGAAAGGGCTTTCTAGGCTTTGGGATGAAACAGAATTCTCAAGAATGTCAATTAGATGGTAGCATAATATGTAATTTATCACAGGGTGAACAATTTAGATTTTTGGATTTGTTAGTATGGTAAGTAGATGACACAGGATGAAAGATCCTTGTTGATTTTAGGTTTCTTCCTCCTTCTTCATCTCCTCCATGTTCTGCAGTGTGGGTGACACAGGACGATTGGCTGGAATTTGCCACAGTGTAGAGCCACATGAATAGAAGTTTAGTTGGTTATTGGTAGAAAAATAGAAATAATGTACGTTCTTGGTGATAATTGGGTGAATTATCTTTAAAACAGCCTTGATTCTGTGTGTTCGGAGGCTTTTGGTGTCTGTTCTACACACTAAGCTGGTGTCAAGCCTGGTGTGCTGAGGTTGCTGATAAGGAAATAATAAACAACCTGGAGAACGAGAACAACCAAGAGTCCCATTTGCCTTCTTCCTTAACAAGAACTTTTGCAAAAAATCCCTCCCCTATCAGGGGAGAGACCTGTGGGAGTAGAAGAACTCTCACACCAAAGGTTTGATTTGTTCTTGTCTCAGCTGCCTGGACCAAATTGTCCAATTGATAATGATCCATCCAGTTTTTCTACTGGTGTTCCAAACATGGCCTGAGATCTCCAGGCCAGGCTGTTTGTCTGCTTGTTATTCTCTATTACCATGTAAACCCTTCCCAAACCCTCACTCAGAGGTTCTGGTTCTGCACAAAGGAGAGGAGCTTTATGATTTGGGAGCTTTATTGCATCTGAAGGGATAAAATGAGAAGCAGAACATCCATTTCTGTCAACAACCAGCAGGAAAAGCCCAGCACAAACCCACCCTGGACACTGAGGGAACTCCTGTTCTGTGGTGTCATCCTGCTGCCTTCAACTACAGTGAAAATAATCATTTAACGGGGCAACCCAAAGACAATTTGACTTTTAAAGAATTTTTCCCCTGTACCTTTAGCCTACACCTGTACTTTTGTATAAACCACTGTACTTTCCACGTTTAGCTTCTCTTGGTCTGCAGTCTGCTACTGAACTGATGTCTGACAGCCCCTGCTTGTCCTCCACTGATGCATCCCCTGCTCCCTGGGATGCTCAAAAACTGGCTGAGTTACTATTTAAGTAGGATCTAAATAACAAACATAATGTATAGAGAATTTGAGTTACAACCTATTCTGCTTCTTTGCTGGATTTTCACAGGGGTTCAAGCATTAATTTTCGAGCTGGCAGGAATTCTGTGCTTGGTTTCCCAGACCCAGGATGGGTGGTTGCACGTTGTCTCCCATGGCTGATATGTGGAGTGCATGGGTCTGTCACAGCCCATTGTTGGAGAATGGAACTTTTTAGCTCTCATTGTCCAGGTCCACTCTTCAGTGAGCCCAAGTGTCAACCTGTGTTGGAGTTTGCACCAAATTCAGGACATGGGGTCCTCAGAGGTTTGGAGTGCCCCAGAGGAAACAAGCCAATCCTGGCACAAGGAGTCACCATCTCACCTATTGCTTAATGATTCCAGATTTGCTTTCTCAATTATTTTATTGAAGAGAAAAATATTCGTGTGCAGATTGGTGTTAGCCAGTGGTCTTCCCCACTTTCTTGCCATCAATCCCTTTTTCCGTGCTGTTGGTATTTTGAAACAGTGAAGGAGAATTGTTTGCAGATCTACCTTTGCTCATAAGCTGACACCTCAACTCTGTTCTTCTCAGGGAAAATTAAAAACAGGGACTATGATATCTTTAATTGTTGGAGAAGAAGTTTCTATTTTGGTTTGTCTTTGCCAACCCTGGAGCTGAGAGCAGTGTCTCTGACAGGGGTTAGAGCAGTGTCTCTGACAGAAGCAGTGTCCCTGCTGCTGTGAAGACACACACTCCCCCAGAGCCCCACTGCTGAGCTGGGACTTGCTTAGACCAAGGCTCCAACAGTCTGAAATCAAACTGGCAACACCAGCAAGGATACAAAGACAAGAAGGAGGAATTCACTAGGTTGAAGCTGTCGAGCAGAACCTGCAGTGTGATGTTCACCTGTGCAATGGCTGGGTTAGTTATGGAAAGTCTGACTGTTCGGTAAGAGGAGTGTTCAAGATTTCAGTTTCGGAGACTGCGAAGAGAACTTCCAGACTGAAATCATCATTACTGCTCATGCAGAATAACATGACTTGCATTACTCAGTTTATTTTTAGAATAAAAAAATGCTTTCCTGTTTCCATCTTAGCAAAGTCACTGAGAAATTCTTCTTTTCCTGTGGAGTTCATCTTTTTCAAAATCCTTATGGTAATACTTAAATATTCTTATCTCCATGACTTCAAGAAGCCACAATTTCACCCACAAGTACTTCAGAAAGTACTTTCTTGTTGTAGACTGGAATATTTTTAAAACTCCATCTTTAATCACTCAAAGAACAAAGCCAAAAATTAATTAGTTTAAAACTGGTAAATATTTTTCCAAATTATTTTAATACTGCTGTTGGGAAAGGGAGGGTGTTAGGAATGGCTAGTAATAGTAGGTAAAGAAAATATTTTTGCTTCAAAGAATAATTTTATATATTGTGACCAATTCTAATGGCATGGCAGGATTGGGACGGATGTTCCTAAATCCTCAGCCTTGTCCGTGGCATCCCAACATCAGCAGCCCAACATCCGCTCCTGGATCCACAACAGCAGTTTCACCTCGTAAAGAGTATTTGTCTGTTGAGACTATCTGCTAGAAATTCATCACAATATTTAGACTGGATTCTGAAACAAAATTGAAATTCCCACAAAATACCAGGTTACCTACAATAACACTCCCTGTGCCAGTCAAAAAATACCCCTACATTAAAAATAAGTATTATTCAGATCACCTACAAGTACTGCTTAAGTACAAATCCAGGGAGTTCCATTGAGGAAATGTGAGGTTATATTCTGCTTTGGGAGAATTAATCTGTAGCAAGTATCCTGAGTTTTTTTCTTTTTTATGTCAATGTTTTTCCTCTCATTATTTCCTTCTCTTTGAATGAACCAGAGTTGACAAATTGGCCTGATGCTATCCAAGCCACATGCTGCTTGACTTCATGGCACTTGTGGTTTTTGGGGGATTCATTGTTTGCAGAGAGAATCTCTTTTGCCGGGAAGATCAGACTCCTGATGCAATCCCGTGAAACCCACAAACCACCTCCCTGTTCAGACCTTCAGACTTGGGTAATTTTTCTTTTTCTGCTGAATTCTTGGCAAATGTGTCAGATCACAGGCCATGACTAGAATTCTGGAGAAATCTGAAAAATTTGGTTGGCAAAACCTCTGGAGTTCGTTCTGCTTAATCTCCTGAAGGCTCATTTTGGGTCCCGCTCTACTGTGGAAAATGGCTTTCCTCTTATTGATGTCTCCACCCCTCTCATCAGGGATAAACCAGTGAGGAATGAAAATAGATGTGTGCCTGGAATATCTGAGAACTCCAAGAATAATTCTTACCCCCTGGATCAAGCACATTCCTCTTCAGATCACTTAAAAGTCAAAGAAGCACCTAATTGTCTTTCCAACACGCCAAACTGAGCTTAAAACTCAACAAGTTTATATTCTCCACCAAGGCTGGCTGTCGATGGTCCTCCTCAATTCATCTGGGACCCCACTGATTGCAAGGATGCCCCTGCTTACCCGAGGGATCAAAGTGGTGTTTGTGTTGACATAGGAAATAGGGGACAGGTTTTGGAGCTGAAATTGTGCAGGATTTCCCATGAACACCACCCCCAGGGATGTGGATGGCAACTCACCTTTGGATGTAAACCTGCAGGAGAAAAGGAGTTTCTTTGAGCTGGTGCCTTGAGTCAGCAGCCAGCACTGTCCAGACAGAGAAGAGTTGGGATTTTCACACCATCGTCTGTGTCCTTTGTGCACATTTTTGGGGAAAGGTGTCAGACACTGGTGAGTGCAGCCATCCAGGGACATCGAATCATGGACTCACAAAAATGGTTTGGGTTGGAAGAGATCTTAAAGCCCATCCCATTCCACCCCCTGCCATGGGCAGGGACACTTTCCACTGTCCCAGACTGCTCCAGTTTGTACAGCCTGGCTTTGGACACTGCCAGGGGTCCAGGGGCAGCCACAGCTGCTCTGGGCACCCTGGGCCAGGGCCTGCCCACCCTCACAGGGAATAATTCCTTCCCAGTATCCCATCCAGCCCTACCCTCTGCGTAGAAAGCCATTCCCTGTGTCCTGGCACTGCATGTCCGTGTAAACAGTCCTGCTCCACCTCTTTATGGATTTGGTTATTGTCTTTGCATGCACTGGTGGTTATATTTTCATTCTTGTAATTCTGGTACTGAAGTCACTTGTTTCTCTGCTCAGGTAGAAGAAATAAATCCAGCATTGTTTAAGGAACCAGCCCTATGCAATAGATATCAAATACCACCCCCCTGGTGAACACTGCGAGCACAGGGTGCCATTGCACACACCCTTGGAAAATGTCACCACAGCAGCAAAAATGAAAACCTGCTTGGAAATCATTTGCTATACAGGGACCAGAAATCAAAAATATGGATCTGTATCATTTTAAGAAACAGACAGACATTATATAAACCCTCCCCAAACCCCCATTCTTCCCACCCAAATTTTGATTCTCCAAGTTCTACCTGATGTGCGCTATAATAAACAGCATCAGGAGGAGGGGACGGTGAGTAAAACCAGAATAATGACATATGTGAAAAGCTGCTTCCTAGCATGGCATTGTTCCAGAGTTACATATGGAAATTAATATCCTAATTAATAAGGGGTCACAAAGCACTAAATATTGAGGGCAGGCAGAAATTGCTGGAGTGCTTCTATGACACGACACACTGGGGGCATAGAGGTTGGCAAAGATGTAGTAGATGTACAAAAATATTTGGAAAATTTTCCTGTCTTTCCAGTCCAATCCTCTGTCTGAGGATTATATGCAAGTGTTTCACAGCGCTCCAGGCCAATTTAGAATGATGTGATAAACCAGCTACCAAATCCACTCTGTCTCTCCATGTCCAGCATTCTTAGACACTGATGAAGCAAAGAAACTGAAGGGAAATAAACTGATAAACATGCCAGAACAAAATTTTGAGGGCTCATAATTCAGATCCAGTGAAAAAAATTCTTTTTTATCCCTATTTTCTACTTTCCACCAAGAGGTACAACACCCAGCAGGTTGGAACAATGTTGGTTGAGCAGGCTGTGAGCCAGGTAAAAGCTGCCCTTCCACTGGGAACACAGCAATCAGGTTACCAGAGCCTTGAGTTTCTGATGTACCCCCATTCCAGCTGGTTTTCTGCCTAAAATGAACAATGCCAATTTTTACCACAGAGGATTTAGCCCAGATAACTCCAAAATGAAAGAAGTGACCAGATTGTTTGGGAGGTTGTTTGATTGTTTGGGGTTTTGCTTGTTTGTTTTGGTGTTGAATTTATTGTAGACTGATCATGGAAAGTGTTAATCCTGAAGTATTTTCAAAAAAGGTGAAGTGGTAATAGAGAAATCCTCTGGCTGCTCCCAAGAGTTAAACCAAGGAACAAGAACTATCCTTCAACAGCAGCTCTGATTTCCACCCAAGAAAAATTCTATCAGACCAGCCAAAATCATGACTAAGAAGAGACTGAATTCACAAACACGTTACATGTGCAAATGTTAATCCTATGGTACAATCCATCTTCCAAACCCAGCTGTGCTTTGCCAGGGCCCCTAGGAGCAGGAAGGCTTTGGAGCAGTTGCCCACTCAAGTTTTCCACCCAACACTTGGCCATGGTAAAAAGGACGCATGACCAGGGCTGGGGAAAGAGATAAGAGGGAATGAGAGCTCCAGTGAGACAACCACTGCTTTTATCATCTCTGGGAGGGACAGAGAGCTGTGCACAGCAAAACTGCCAATAGCAAGGCAAAGGAATCAGAGCTGTAATCAAACAATGTTTGAATCATTGGTATCAAACCTGAAGCAAGAAAATGTCCTTAAAAGTGGGCAGGAAAGCTGTATTGGAAATCTGAGCTCTGTGCCTGCCCTCAGTCACTCCCTGTGGGCCCAAATGAGAAAATATCAATTCAATGCCCTGGTTTTCAAGAGTCCCAGAGAGGACTGGGATGGATCTCACATGAGGCACACAAGCAGCAAAATACTGATTTTTGTCATGCTGGCACAGCCAGCTCTAGGTGAGCTGGATTGGTGCTACTTTCCCTCCTGCTCAATGGCTTAAAGGCACTAGGCTCATGGTAGCAGCTGCTAAGCCTCCCAGAACCTTCTCAGGACTGGTAAATGACACTAAATAAGCTTCATTTTCTCTACACAGCTTTCCATTTTCTTTGAAAGTTGTCTTGGGTTGCAGTGCAAGATGTGACCAGAAGCAAGTATTCTATCACCACTTGTGGAAACCAAGGTGGGGCGTGGGGCTGTGGTAGTCCTCTGTCAATGGGGAAGCTGTTAAGAACCAGCTGGGGCAGTTTTCTTTATCTCTTCCACAACCCATCCTTGGTCCAGAGAGTTATCTTCTGTTCATGGGCCACCGAGTCTCATTTCATGACTGAGAAACTCACATCATCCCACTGAGGAGATGCTTCATCCAGGGGAAGGAGCCAAGCATTCCTACCTGGATATAATCTGAGCTTTGGAACACCAGGGCGGCCTTTTCCACTGGATCCCCAGAGGAAGACCAGGCCCATCTACACCACCACTGGACTTTCAGAGGAAATCTACACCTTTCTGCAGGATCACTGCTCCAACAGAACGACATCTGCCACTCCAGGAGGGCTGCAGCCACTGTTTGATCTGACTGCTACCAACAGCCTGACCCACAGGGTGTCAGGTTGGATTCTGACTCTGTCAGTGGGGTTTGGTTCTTGTATTACTGCATTTTTATTTTAATTCTCTTAATAAAGAACTGTTATTCCTATTCCCATATCTTTGCCTGGGAGTCCCTTAATTTCAAAGATATAATAATTTGGAGGGAGGGGTTTGCATTCTCCATTCCAAGGGAGGCCCCTGCCTTCCTTAGCAGACACCTGTCTTTCAAACCAAGACAAAAGTTATGCTGCTTCCTAGACAGACCTCACAACAGAATCATGGAAGCCTATTCTCATGCCAGTGACTTCAAGCCCTTTACTCATTCACAGCGCTGAGGTCTCTGCAGCCTGTGCTACATCACCAGTGCCCTTGCTGTCCCAAATCTGAACAGTCTCCCGCCAGGTGACAGGGGTTTTTGTGTAGCTGAATGTCTCCCCTCTGTCTCAGAGCCCTTCAGATGGGAAAGGCTGCGGGAAGTTTGCATTTCAAGAAGAGACTGGGCATCTTTATGGGGACAAAGCCTGGAGGGCTGGGGTACAGGCAGTACAGGCCAGAGAGAGACTGCAGCTGGAGGGGTGAGAGCACAGGAGAAACAGATGTGTCTCAACTGTCCTCTTCAGGCCTTCATGAAGTACAGCTTTGGAGAGAGGACCCTTGGGCTGATGAGGAATATGGAGAAAGAACAGGTTCTTGTCTTCTTAGCTACTTTAAAGAGCTGGGCAGGAGAACACCTCCCAGTCACAGGGTGCAAGGCAGGTGCTGGTGCCTGGTGTCACCAAAGGCTGGGCAGGGCACCTACAGAGCTTTGTCACAGGTCTGTGCAGCTGAAGGAAAGTGGTGGTGATGCAAAAATAGAATGTCAGAGCAAAAGAGAGAAATAATGGTCAAACACAGCTCTGCACAACACAAGCAGCTGCTGCAATGAAACAAGTCAGAGGATGCTGCCTCCACTCAAGGCTCCTATTGTCACTTTAAAACTGGTGGTTGTTTTCAGAAAAGAGTTTTTAAAAGCTTACTGAGCTCACACAACATCACACATTAAAATGTCCTCTTTGCTACTATTTTACTTTGGAAGAAAATCTGTTTTAAACTTTAAACCTTTGGAAAAGTTGGCGCATGTCATTAGAGTACATTGCTGGATACTTGACCCAGTGATGGGTGAACTGCAGAAGAATGAAGCTTATCGGATGGGTTTTTACTCCAGAAATAAGGTTAAAACCAAAACCAAGGGATTATCAAATTAATGAGAACTTTAGCCCTTCCTGGGGTCCCAGTCTTGGTTTCATGATTGGTGCTAAAAGACAGATCTCAAATCCAAGTTGTTACAAGGGTGCCTGACCAATCAACACCTAAAGCTTGGACTCTTCCTGCAGACTTCTTCAAACCCCCTCACAACCCACCAGAGCAGTGCAAGGAAAATCCCCTAGATAATGCTTTAAACAAACAAAATATAAAGAATATGAAATTAGAAGCAAGGGATTTTAATATTTCAATCACCAAACTACGTCTTAATATAAAAACTGCAAATTCTGACCATTACACAGAGAATATTTGGCAGAAAGGTTGTTTATAACATTTCATGAGGACCAGCAATGGACTTCAGAGAGGGGTGAATTTGTACAGAATCACTGAATGGTTTGGGTTAGAAGAAACCTTGGGGATCATCTCATTCCACCCCTGCCATGGGCAGGGACACCTTCCACCATCCCAGGCTGCTCCCAACCCCAGTGTCCAGCCTGTCCTGGGGCACTGCCAGGGATCCAGGGGCAGCCACATTTGCTCTGAGCACCCTGTGCTAGGGCCTGCACACCCTCACAGGGAACAATTCCTGCCCAGGATCCCACCCAGCCCTGCCCTCTGGCAGTGAGAAGCCATTCCCTGTGTCCTGGCATTCCATACTTGTTAGCAAGTAGTTTCTCTCCATCTTTGTTGTAGGTTATGAGACACAAAAATCTCCTGTCTTCCTGAGATCTCATCAAATCCAGTCTCTAACACAAAACTCCAGGTGACAGATGCTCCATGAGCTGGGCTTCCATCCTCATGCACACAGTTCCTGCAGACTTAGAACTTCTTCCTGAGCCCAGGGCTACGCACTCCTGAGCTGGAAGAGATCTTCTTGTTGTTTTTTTATATTTCTTTTATAAAATTTACTTTGGGGCTCTGTTGATGTGCCAAGGGTGACAGAGAAAGCAGCAAGTGAGGAAGAAAGAGCTGCTGGCAGCAGGCTGTAGATGTTGTGCAAGAGATCCTGGAGTTGGAGATGGTTCGCAGCACAGACACCAAGCACCCCGTAAAATGTTTCAGATCTCCTGAGTATGGCTCCAATAGGCTTTGAAGTGTTGACATCACATAAAATAAAGTGCATTGCTGTCCAAATTATCCCATTGGTTTTTCCCCCTCTACTCACTTTGATGGCTTCTACAAAGCATTTTATATGGTTGAATAAATTTGAGTAACTCTTTACAAGTAAATCAAACCAAAATGATTAAAATAAAAAATTGGATGCTTGCTACCAGGCTCTCTCGAAAAAATTCCATGTGTTTCCAAATACTGAGTACAAGATTTTGTGATGCAGTCTGGTGGTGAACGGCCCTGGAGATGAACCTCCCCAAGGCACTGGGTTTTTCAGCCACAGACAATCACTGCTTCCCAAATTAAGGATCAGCTTGGTGATTAATTGACAGCATCTATCAAATAATCAATTTTCTTGCCTCTCATATTCTGCGTTTTTGTGCAAGTGGTTGTGTGAGATTTTCAAAAATAAATTTTGCAAATTAAGATTAATTTCTAACAGGATCCTTGGCCAGATCTCCCTCTCTGTTGCAGCAGATGGACTTTTGTGTGAAATATTTTTCCTTAGTTGCTATAGAAACATGCCAACATATTTCTGCTTAAGTGATTTGCTGGAGAACTGTTTGTTGTGTTGCCCAATGCTGACAGGAGTGAATCATTTTTAGTCTTCAGTCAAGGCTGATTAAAACCTGGTCTCTGAGTGTCTAACTGCTGCACACTGCTGCTACAGGGGGGACATCCTGCTAAAGTCATTATGGCTGGGACATTTGCAGCATGCCTTGAAGCATGTGGACGAGGCAGGTGGAAGGTTAAAGCTACAAAAAAAATGACTAAAAGCTGAGAAAAACTCAAGGCTGAAAGACAACTGGATGTAAAAAACAAGGTAGAAAATTTATGATGACCTTTAAAAAGATGATTTATAAGATAATTTGTTCTAAAAGCCAGTTATGATGGAAACAATCCCCAAATGACATTTTCACGTGAAAGGACAGGTCATGTGCCTTCCAAAAAGGTGTTTGAAGAAATGAACCAAGTCCATCCATGTCAGGCACTGCAAGGACCCTGCCCACAGCCAAGAGCAGCAGGTCTGGCCTCATACAAGTCCCACACCACAAACACAGCTCAGGCAATCCCACCAGTGATGCCTTCTAATACATCAGGGCTGAATTCTTTGCTCTTCAGAACCCAGTGAACCCAACCTCATCAGCAGCAAACTGAAGGTGCTGGAGGCAGAGAATTCCAGAATGGTTTGAGTTGGAAGGAACCTTAAAGCCCATCCAGTGCCACCCCCTGCCACCTTCCACTGTTCCAGCCCCAGTGTCCAGCCTGGCCTGGGGCACTGCCAGGGATCCAGGGGCAGCCACAGCTGCTCTGGGCACCCTGTGCCAGGGCCTGCCCACCCTCACAGGGACAGATTCCTTAGGGGACAGTCAATGTGCAGGTGTGTGACTGATTCAAGCATTTCCTCTCTGTGAGTCTGTGTTCCAGACAGAGGAGGTGCAGACTCAGAAATTGAAATTAAAAACCTTTACCCCTCCGTTTCTCAGAAGCTGGTGCTGCGGCTTATTTCACCTGTTCTCCCACAGCCTTGCTGTGCCTCAGTTCTCCCCCTGTAAAGCTCAGCAGAGGACACTCTTCACAGGCCACTGCTGTGGGACCTGCTTTTTAATCTTCCTGTGAGAAGGAAATGATCACACAGTGGTTGGAGGCTCAGAGCATCTCAGGAAGGTGTGTGTACACACCCTGAGAGTAAACAGAGGAAACAATTCCCAATTCCCTCAGAAGCTGAACTGAGATACAGCCATGATATTAAATTGCTTCTTAAATATAAATTACCCTGTTTTGACAATAATCTGATACGTAATTGAATGTTTAAAATATGGTTTTTAATGAACTTTCATGCAGAGCTGGCTGCCCAGCCTGCCTTTTGTGAGCTACCAAGAGATCTGCTGCTCAGGGTTAGCTTTGAGCCCTGTGCTGGTGAGCTCTCAGAGTTGTTTATAACAGCCTCTTTAACTGGCATTTTCTCCCTGCTTTAACATTTTCCTCGTTTCTTTCCCTATTTTTGAAGCACACTCCCACTGTGGCAGCTCTCCAACTCCTCTTACCTCCAAGAGAAGGCAGGCTACCAGCTACCTTTATAGTTGCAGCCAATTTTTTTGCTTGGACAGCTTACAAGGGTTCTTAGTTGATGGAATAGTTGATTCTCTGCCCATGGCAAGAGTATGAGTCATCCCTCCAAAAAATATAACCTTGCTGTCCCTCTCTAAGACATGGAGAGGCCTGAGGGGCCAAGAGGCTCTCTGGATACAGCTGAGGTCATAATGTTATTTCTGTTATGCCCAAGGTTTGTATGATTTAAACATAATTTGTAGGAGATGGAGGATCAGGAAAGTCCACCCAGAAAGTAATTTGGTTCTTGGTTTCATGAAGGTGAACCCATGAAGTTATTAAAAGATACTCTGGAGGAACCCAGGCAGAAGAGGCAAACACTGCTCTCATCCAGGCTCCTTCACTGGCCAGCTTGGAGCCCTCGAGGAGTTACTTGGATTTTTGTCATGTGGTGCTTCCATGTCTCCCAGCATATGCAAACTCAAACCTCCACCCTCTGTGCCAGCTGGGAAATTGGCATTTTTTTGCCATTTTTATGCCTAGGCCAGAAGGATCTGCAGCAGAATACAATCTCTTACAAAGAAATGTTCAGATGAGTCCCCCTCTGCCTTGCTGAGCCTGCACATTTAGAAGAGGACACAATCCAGTCAAGAGCAACCTCACTTCACCATAGAGTTTGTAGAATTAAAGCAAGGCTTTAGGCTTGGGAGTTCAAGTACCCTTTATGGGGGCAGAGGCAAGTTTGGAGGCATTTATTACATTGATTCTCCAGATACTTCTGAAATAATAACAGTAAAGAAATCAAAATTCCCTCCCAGTCCTCATATATCTCCGTAGTTGTAGAGCATGAACTTTTCTGGAGGCTCCAGTCCTGGAAAGTGTGATGCCTGTTAATTTGGACAGGTAGATCGTCCCACTGAACTCCATCAGATGTCCTTCAGATTGATGGAAAACACTGCTCTGCTTTCTTTGGCATTGGGTGACAGGTTTGGAAGTACTCTTCAAGAATTATAAAACAACAACAACAACAAAAAAACCAAAAAAAAAAAAAAAAAAAAGAAGTTGGCTGAATGTCCTATTTCTGAAAAGAAACGAACTTCAAATGTTCTTCCTCATCAAAGACACCCCCTCTGTTAGAGATAGGAACTGGGCAGACTCCCAGGTCTCCTCCAGGGTGGGATCCTCATGCTCTTGGATTCCTTGGTTTGCCACAGATCATTGTGCCTCTCCCACAAGTTTCAGGGAGCTCTTGCATTCATCAAAGCATGGTTCTGTTCTTGTGTTCTTTGCCTTTCAGCACTGATGGAGACATGGAGGAGTAAAGACAGATAAGGGGTAGGCACAAAGCAACAGGTTCCAAATTTCCTGTGAATTTAATAGCAGAGCATTTGGAAGGGTAGCAGCGCTCCTGTCACGGGAACTCAAAGCATGGATCAGGTCTCATTTAAATTACAAAAGGGTCCAGTTTGCTTTTTAAGGCTTCTTTTGAGGGAGATGGAAAATACCAAACAGAAATGTTTGGTGAAAGCTCTGAGGTTTCCCCTGCCACAGGAGATGAAACATCTTGGGAAGAGAAGTTCTGTGTGATCCTTTTACCCTTTCCTCATGGAAAAGGTGGTCAGTCTTTGGAAGGGGCTGTTCAGGGAGGTGTTGGAGTCCCCAACCAAGCCCTTAGGATGCGCTACCCAAGGACATGTTTCCGTTCTGGGAAGCCTCCAAAAGGAAGGCTTTATTATTAACCCAGAAATCCTCTGCCTACTCCTGGTAGATTCTCCTCCATCGGCCAAATCTCTTCCTCCCTGCTTATTACTCCCCTTCATAATTATAGCAAGTTCTTCAACAAGCACCCCCTGCATGAAAACAAATTTTGTCATAACCATAATTCCAGCTCAACCATCCATCATCTCAGCTTATTCAGCCTCAGAGTTAATATTATTTTATAGTGCCTTTGAAGCACCCTAATCCCCACCCTGATTTGTTTCCTGGGTTTCTCTGGAAGCCACCAACCCATTTCCCTGCCAAAGGAATGCCAACTCTTTAGACACAAGGTCCCTGGGAAGCAGCTCTGACTGTCCATCCTCTGGGAATATTTTTGACAAGGCAGAGAGGAAGCACACTTCTAGGCTGACTTGGCTTTTCCCCATGAACACACAAGTCAGAATTTTTCAGGACAACAGAATACCATCTTTTTCCATGTTTGTGCCTATTGTGGTAACATTTAGCTGAGAAAATAGCAGAAGAAATTTAATTTGAGATAAATCCATAAACAAGAATGACCTTATATAGGGCAGAATTCCATAAGTTCTGAAGTGTTTTGGAGGTAATGCGGTGGCTCTTTCCACCTGTAACTTCTGGAAGGGTCAGTGGTGGGTGTGAGAATGCTGCCCCTGCACACAGCCCCTCTGAGGAGTCTCTGGGCAGAGCACCAGGCATTTCCAGTGACCAGCAGAAGGGAATCCTTACTTTGGCTTGGGTGGGAGGCTCTGCTATAAATACAACTACTGATTGTTGTAGTTTTCAGAACTACAGTGATGAAGAGGAACAGAGAGATTCAGGAGTTTGGCAGGAGAGACCCAAGGCTGTAACTCTCTGGACTGGGAACTGTCTGCAGAGCCAGTGGGACCTGCTTCCTGAAAGTCACAGCTGATGCTGCCAAATGGTTCTTAGAACAAACTCTGTGTGGAACTGCACCAAGACTGCACTACTGAGCAGCACCAAATCCCAGCAACTGCAGGGACACTCTGTCCAGGGTTTTCTGTTAGTACCTTGGAAGCAGAACCAGTAACAAACTGCATATAGTAGAGTAAAAAGATATTTTAAAAATGCTGCTGAGAACTTGTGATGCTCCTAAAAATGCCGCCTTGCTCAGGTCACACAAACTGTCCCATGCTGCCTCATGCCAGAGCTTATGTAGGCAGTAGATTATTAGGAAAAACCTGTAGTGATGATGTCCCAGGTACTCCATAGGCCGGGACAGAGACACTAGTGACCCTGCGCAGCCTGTCCTGCTGCCCCAGGGCTGGGACACAGATGTGTCTCTGGGCTGTGACACAGATGTGCCCTTGGGGCTGGGACACAGATGTGCCCCCGGGGCTGAGACACAGATGTGCAGCCCATGGCACTTGCCAGGGCTTCCCTGCTGATTTGGATTCATTTAGATGCAGGTTGCCACTACATTTCACATATGTCACCAAAATGAACATCTGACAGACAAGGCAAGAACTGCAAACATTGGTTTCTCCCTTCCCCCCTCCTTTTCCTAATTTGCAAATTCATTTTGATTGTGCTTATGTTGCTCTTGGGTTTTATTTTATATTCACTCAGATACTCATTAAAAGCATATTTGAGTTTAATGCATGAATGTTCACACAAAAAATGCAACATGAGATGCAACACCAGGTTGCACCAAAGCTGCTGCCAGACTCTGACACAGAGACAAACAATCCAGACAGAATTCATCCAGAGCTTTCCCTGCACATACATACAATTACATTGTGTGAAAGCAAAACCCACAAATTTTATTTTAAGCTTTTCTCCAGCCAGCACACCTTCTGTTATTAGTCTAATTTTCCTGGATCCCTCTAGGGAAGACAGTCTACTTTTTTCCCAATGCCTTCTTACAGTTCTCTTGGTTATAACAATTATGCTTTATCCAGCCTGGGAGCAATGAGCGCTCATTTGCATTAATCACAAGTAACCAACATATGCAGAATTCCAAATGTGGTGTGAATCCCGTCAGAAAAATATTTCCCAGTGCGATATCGAAATGTGCTTTTATTCACCATGTGTGCACACAGCATTAGCAGGACAGGTCTCTGGGTTGTAAAAGGGATCTGAGCAGCCCAGCAGTGAAGCAGCCACTGCAGCAGGGAGTGCAAAGGAGGCCATCAGCACTGCTGTGGGTTCTGTAGGTGACCCTTCCCATCTGAACATGGACCAAGTCCATGTTCCCAGGTTGGCCAGGGCTGCCCATGCAGCTGAGGATGCTCAGGAAAAAAAGCTCCACCCTGACCAGCTGTGGGAAAGAACTCTTGTGACAGCTCGACCTGAAGAGTTTTACAAAGTATCTTGGATGAAGTTCCTCAACATCTGGAGCTGGAGTTACCCAGATAGTTCCTGGAGTAAAAAATGCTGCACAATGGAA
Source organism: Sitta carolinensis (assembly GCA_032173965.1). Lineage (NCBI taxonomy): Eukaryota > Metazoa > Chordata > Aves > Passeriformes > Sittidae > Sitta > Sitta carolinensis. Next base: position 1,122,067 of record CM063294.1, read on the forward strand.
AACTTGGAAGACAAGTTTGATACAAATCCTCAGCTTGTGCAAGTGCCCAAGGCCCCCCTGACCACCTGAATTGCCTCCCCTCTTTCAGCTGCAGCTCTCCCCATCACTTTAGGAAAGCTCAGGAGTTGTAGCCGCTGCCATTTACTCCCAAAAATCCAGACTATCCGCTGAGGTAAATCACTCTGCCACCACAAGAATTTCTATCAGCAGAGATCTGACTTTAAGTTACATTCCCATGCAGAAGTGTTACCTGGGTTCCTGAAAACTGAGCCCTCAGAGTGTCCCAAGGTGCTGGACCTAAAACACTAAAAAATCTGGGGGTTTAAACAAAGCCCATTTCAATGTACTGTATTTATGAATAGTCCCCAAACCCACCACCTCCCACCAGTTTACAAAGAGCACTAAATCAAAGACAGTGATGATAAGAATATGCTTCCTTCAGTCTGGTCCTTAAAATTCCTTACTCAGTCCTTGGAAACCTGAAATGAAATATTATTTATTAAGTCCTGCAGTAAGAGCACAGTCTGGGTGTGATAAATTACTAGCAGCAAGCTAAGGTTTTCATTTTTTCCCAAACACAGAACCCAGTCCCTTGAGTGAACTCTTTCCTCCATGGCTCTGTTGCAGAGGTTTCTGCAGGATCCTTCCCCTCCTTCAGCTGCCTCTGGCTGCCAGTAGGAGATGCCAACAGCCCTGAAGGCTGAGCACAGCCCCAGGGATCAGCTCTGGTAGGAATAAAGAGAAAAGACTTCACAGCAAGGGGGTCCTGCAGCAGAAAAGGACAGGCAGGGGGAGGAGGTCAGGTGTGATCCCCACTTGGAAAAAGACTCTTATGTGGTAGCTCAAAACATAGAACCACAGAAACACAGAATGGTTTGGGTGGAAGGGACATTGAACATCATGTCATCACTGTCCCAGGCTGCTCCAAGCCCTGTCCAGCCTGGCCTTGGACACAATCAGGGATCCAGGGGCAGCCACAGCTGCCACCCTCCCAGGGAACAATTCCTGACATATATCCAGTGTAAATCTTCTCTGCTTCATTTTAGGGCCATTTCCCTTTGTCTTATCTCTGAATCAAACACACAGGCAAACCCAGAGGGATGAACTCATCTAAGGGACATTTCTGAGGGACATGGTGGGTGCAGCTGCTGGAGAAGATGCATTTGTCGAAAGCAGCTCGTACTTTGATCGGTTTATACAACAGGAACAAGCAAAGTGTCAGGGTCCCTATGTTGCAACACCTCCTTCCACTGTCTCCAAAGGACTTAGAATCCACACAGCATTACAGCATCTTAACTCTAATGTTAGTATTAAAAATCTTCTGCATTCAGTAAAAATATAAAGCTCTTGTTTGAGAAACAAAATTCAGAACCATAAGCAAAACTGCCTTTAACACTGCAAAAACATCCATCCTTCTGCAGCAGAGATCTGCCTGAAGTCTGAGCACAAATGACAGCCTGTGATTGTAAATGAAATGAAGCTGTGATTGTTTGCTTCCATGTAACCGTGGGAAGAACAATTCACCACAGCGAACGTTCAAAATTCAGGGCTGATGCCAAATCTGAACCAATTTTGACACTCATTTTTCTGCCTTTCATAAACCATAAGTTTCATCTGTTCTGGACTGAGTCATGATTTTCTTCCCTAAATAGAAAGGTGTTCATGTTCATTTTTTATTACTTTAATATGGCAACTATCCTATATGTGTATATAAACTGTGAATACAGGTGAGAAAACCAGGAAACTTTCCAAACACAAACATACTTCATATTTCATTTATTCCATGTGGTTATGAAGTGGGGTTCAAAGGAAACTGTATGGGAACTGAAAGCAGAGCACATATTGTGCACCCATGTAATTGAGAAAATGTAGGGCTGGAAAAGGACAAATCAGATGAATAGTGTTTACATGTTCCTGTAATAGAACTTGGGCTAGAGACTATAGAGTTGCAGTCAAGTTCTCAGGAGTCAGCTTAAATTCATTAAGTTGTTAAAACTTTCCTGGGTATGAGATGCACTGGTAGCACTGTTGCCTTGCTGAGCAACCAACTCCTAAAATACCATCTCCTCTTCTCCCCAAAGATGAGAGATGCAGAGTAACAAACTCATAACTGAATTATATATAATTGGCATAACTTTCAGCATGAAAAAATCGGTTTCCATCACTTAAATTATGTGGATTAACTGGTAGGACAAGATATAGACATAGCTCATGTCTGACGTGGGACAGTAAACATTGAAGCAGGAGACTTGAAACTCTCTTATCACAAAGTTTAATGAAAATACATTTTCCTCCAGAGAACAATGTACTTTTCCAGGCTGTCCTCTTCACACCCCTGTTTGGTCAGTAAAATGTCAAGTCACAATTTTTTCTATGAGTATTTTGGATTACAGTCAAAGGGGAAACCAAAAAGCTGAGTACAGAAGTGACAGAACTCCTGTTTGTGTGTAATTTGAAAAAAAAAAAAAAAAAAACAAAATAGAAGGAGGCATTATTAGTAATAGATGGGAGGTGAACAGGAGATGTAGGTTTGAGTCTGGCAATGACCAAGCTCTGCATCAGCACTGAAGAAACAGACCTGGAGTCTCCCGAGGACAAGTGAGCCCCACTTGTGGAAGGAAGGACAGCATGAAACCCACTGGGTTCGTCACAGCCCCTCCGTCCCTGCTGCTGCTCCAGGAGAGCCCTGGCTCAGAGCACACGGTGCCACCTGCCTCCCTGCAGGCACCCTGCCCAGACTGCTCTGGCTCTGCCAAGCCACCTCCTTGGCACAGCAGGTTTCTCCAAGGGAAGTCAACTGCCCACAGACATGTAGCTCTTCTTAGAAATACTTTTCTTAAAGCCCCTACCCCAACATTCTCATGCACATCTTGGATTCCAATATCCCGTCTCTGTCATCCAGGGCAAAATCTTTGCTTAAGTGGAATTGGTTTACTCCCAGAAACCAAGAATTTTTCTGGGAATTTCTCTTTTCTCTTACACTGCTTGGGAAGCACTGCAAAGGCTCTCCAAACATGGAACACTCTGAGCCTGAAAACCTCAGCAGTTGGCATGAAGGTGTCTCCAAGTAGTAGCTGGTGTTGGAGAAATGTGTTGGGATGATGACAATCTTGGACACAGGTCCCTTTGCCCAGACACAGGACACAGGCAGCAAGTGGCAAGTGACATCTGCTGTGGTTGCCTTCCCTGACACAACTCTCTAGTGCCCTAGTGGCTCAGGAGAGGGTGGAAATTAATTCAAACTATTTTTATTGGCATGCTTGTTGCTGCACAACACATCCTTCCATTAGAAAGAGGAACATTGTAGTTCCTCTCATCCCCTTCCAGAGACATTTCAAATAGGTGGAGGTTTAAATCCCACAAGTGAAAGCTACAGACATAAATTCCACATTTGTTTGTGTGAATCTGCACATGGCCAACCTTACAGAATGCAAACCAAACCCCAATAATGGGACCCAGATTGAAATGAAAACCGGCTTTCCAATGAGAGACAGATTCTCATGTCTGAGAAGTTTGCAGTCAGCTACAATAAAAATCAAGCTCTGCAGCCTGGCCAGCCCCCTAGCCTTCATAAATATCACTTTTCCCTTGTTTTATTGTTAGCAGAAGCAGCTTGGCAGTGGATGCCACCACACTATTAGTAAACACAAGTCATTATAAACACAGAACAGAGACCATAATAACCATCAAGGAAAAAGAAGGAATGAATTACACAACCTACCAACTCCTAAGAAAACAATTTCAGGAATACAAGGCAGTTCCAGCTGGAAATGTCACCATGGCACCCACACACCTGACACATTCTGCCACCTCTCCCTGAGCTATGATGCTCTGTGTGAAGACAGAGAAGCTTTAAAAAGGACTTGGTGAGTTCCTGTATTGTCTGAAAATGACTCCACATCAAAAGACTGGCAGAACTAGTCAGGTTTACAAGTTCCAGGCCATGATCCTTCTGCCCTTTAACCACCACAAATAATAACAACACATGTTCTGAGAACTGAAATGAGCTAGTGCTTCTGTGGGATCCATCCACGCAGGGGACCAGAAACTCTTGGCTGCCCAAGCATCTGTGAGATCCTGATGATTCAAGGAATGGTATTTGAGTTCAGGACTCCAGGGAATTCCTGCAGAATTATAAAGGTAAAAACCATGCACTCCTGATGCTGGTGGGCTCTGCTGCCCCTCAATGGCCCTTCTGGGAGGGGAAGTTCTGGGCAGCTCATTCCTCTCCTGCATGTCCCTCCTTTCCTTTGGCAGCTGTCAAGAAAGCAAAATGAGTAAGGCTATACAGCAAGACAGGGCAAAATGGAGCATAACAGAAAGAGGAGCCTGTGATTTGTCCTTTTGACGTTGTACAGAAAAGTTTATTCTTTCCTACATGTTACAGAGTCCTCTTGGACCTGTTTTAAATAACTGGATTTGCACAAATGTGGGTCAGTGTCTGTATTCCTACAGAAAAGGAGATGGAAATATGCCTGAGAATCTTCTGCACCCTCTACCTGAGAGAAAAAGTTATCCCATAATTTGTTAGAGTTCTCAGTATTGGATGCAGATGAGTGACAATTTCTTAGCAATTTTAGCAACATCCCTACAGAATTCAGGAAAATGGTTTGAAGTGGTGTTTTCCAAGTGAAAATCTCTCCAAGTGCTGGAGAGAGCTAAAGCCATCACATGCAGTTCAGAAAGAACACCACTAATTGGGCTGCTACAGCCCATGGCCCATTTCTCCTCCTGCCCCTGTCCTGCTGAGGACCATGCCAGCAGCCACAATTGACTCTGGAAGTGCTCTCCTTTGGAAGGGACCTCGGGAATGCTCATATGAGGTTGAACAAGATATGCATGTGCCAGACATCACCTGGCAGCAGAGACACGGCTGGGCCTTCAAGGGCTCACAGGCAGACTTCGAGTATAACACTCTTAAAATAAGGGGGAATTCACAACTCTGGGAGGTGTTTTTCACTTGCTCGCCAGACTCAGCAAGGCAGAAGTGGGGGGATTTAAATTAAGGAACCAAAGGTGCTACACAGCTTAAAACAAAGTTTTATGACTGCAAAACAATGAGACCTGCAGAAAAATGCTTTATCTCCAGCATCCAGAAGTACCCCAGCACAGGAAAGCTGGATGTTCTCAGTCTCAAGTAAAAACAAGGACTAAATGAAGCACACAGTTGTTCAGTGCATGATTTGGGGTTGGTATAAGGCACAATAAAGCGGCTGTCCCAGTGTCACAGTCTCGCTGAAGGGCTGGAGAAATAAAGCCAGATGTCAGCAGAGCAGCAAACGGGGTTTAGTGCTTGGCAAATGGTAAATTCTTCTCTAAGCAGCTCAAGAAAACCAAAGAGTCTTTCAGTTCCACTACTCCCATTCCCTTTGCTGACAAAAATGTAGTATTGTCAGGAGGGAGGGACACACTCACAGTGAAATGCTGACTGAATTTTGACACTAAATCTCAGCCAGGCCTACAAAAACTGAATAGAAATACAGCTTCTAGAAGTGGATGAATAGCAGCAATTGAGCCTCCATAAACTTTTATGTTTGTTGCTGTATTTATCATAAACAGTACAACTGGACATTAATATCAATTCTGGATTCAAAACATCTAATTTTTCCAAAAAAAATTTCCATGGAGTTGCCTATAACTGTTTGGAATGGGCTCAGAGCAGAATTCAAGTAATGATGTGAACAGAGAATAATTCAAATGTGTTTTCTTGGCTCTGATAAGAGAGAAGATATCTCTGGCAGAAAAGACACACATGCAGCTGGCCCATGAGACACTTGGGACCAGAAGAACAAGTGGGAAAATATCAAAGCAGTTCAAGGTAAAGAAATTGGATTCATGATTTAAAAGAAATTATATTTGGCTTTGACACTGTTTATGGTGTTGGTGAATCACCCATAATAATATATCCAGGACAACAACAGTGACAGGCAGCACATGAAGATAACTTACAAGTCTCAACTTAGGTAGAGAGTTAAGCTGAACCAGCCTGCTTTAAGTACAACTAAGTCAACATACACATTTTCACAATAATTTGTGATTTAAGATGTAAATTTTACACATATTCCCTATCTTAGAGAAAAAAAATAGCATCCACATTGACTACTTTTGCCTATGCTAAAGATCATTACTTTCATATTCTTCTGGCTACCAGAAATTATGCCAAGAGCTGGAAGAATTGCTTCTGGAACATGAACTTTTTCCCAAACACAGCCTGGTACCAGTGATGCTCCAGCACCTGGGAATTCCCAGACTGGCAGGCACAGGCAGCTCCCAGCAATTCTCACTTCAGGGAAGGTGCTCAATGCCTTAGGACAGCAGCACAGCCAAGAGGAACGTTTTCAGGTAGAAGAGAACAGTGTAACTTCATTTAAGGAGTGGTGCTGTGCTAAAATGAGATTAGGACCAAATAAAATTGCCATCGCCTCCTACCTTGCCCCTTCGTCACCTTCAACACATGGACAGCATAAGGATTATGGACACTTTTATTGACTAACCTTAATTAATTATTTCCTTTATCTATTAAGAAATTAACATAGGAGTAGAAAAACATATTTCTTTCAATAAAAAAAGGGGGAAAATGAGTGAGACTGTTTATGAATGTGGGCTGGGAGGAGCCTGGCAGAGCAGAAGGGCCCTAATGCCTTAATGAAGATAAGCAGATGAAAAGAGTCATTGTGGATTGCCACTGCCTTGCAGCTAAGTGGTGGGTTTGGAAAATAATTCCTCCTGATTCATCTTCTGGTTACATTCTGGTTCTTCAGTCAATTATATGTCACCACGTAGGGTTTGAGAGTGGATTCCTGAGTAAAAAGCCAACAGCAGACAAATTAGCTGGGAAATCCAAGCACTGCTCTTTATCCCACGAGTTTTGATGAGTGCTGTGGCTGATCTGAGACAGCTCCTCAGGTGTGTCGTGTCTGTCAGGCTCCCAGATGCTTTGTGTGCTCAGACCTCCGAGAGGATTTTTTTGCAACCATTCCCAATATGCTCCCACCTGCTCCCCCACAAAAATAAGATCAGGAATTTTTTTCTGCTCTGAAAATTGTGGAGTGGGGGAAAAGGGGAGAACCCCATCCATCAGCTTGTTCAAAGATGTGCCATGGCACTGGTGGAGCTGGGGAACTTCCTTTTGGGGGAAAGCCAGCAGGAGCTCTCGGGGCTGGGGCCAGGAGCTCTCTGGCTCTCCCTCCAGAGAGCCCTTGTGTCCCTGCCTCGCCTGGATCCTGGGAAGGAGCTTTTCCAGAAGGGAAATGATCTCACCACTGTAACTCATGTGGAGAACTTTCTCTCCTCTAATTAGGATATTTAACCTGCGCAGTCTTGCCCCGTGCAGGCTCTGTAAGGGAACAAGCCAGGACTGGGATGAGGCAAGGAATGCAGGCTCGAGGGGGGGAGGTGTGATCTCAGCTGATTTTCTTTGTCCCCAGGGCTGCCAGGAGAGAGAACCTGGGCACGTGGATGTGTGCCCAGCCCCACTGCCCTGCCCTGGTTATGGGGCTTGTGTGGGACAAGGGGCCTGCCAGCACTGATCCCACCTCCAGGTTTATAGAATTGGCTGGTTAGAAATGAAAACTTGTTTCTCATAAAACGTTGTTGTGGGTTTAACAGTGTATTGCTGGTGGCTGATGGCTTGTGATAATCCCCTATGAGTAAAGGTAGCAGCCTGGGCAGGTTGACCAAGACTGACATTAGGAAGGGACTCCTTTGTTCCTGTTCTGTCCATTTCCTGCTTTTCTAGATGTTTTTGACCCTCTCACATCAAATTCCCTAAGCTTCTGTCCAACAAGGAAATTCTAGGCAATGTTTTTCTTAAATAAATATTTTTCTCTCTTTGTAGAGCCAAATATTGCTTTCTCAGCTCAAGATTTTGTGACTTGACTGTATCAAGTGAGTTTTTTTATTTTATTTTTGTGACTTCCTTATATCAAGCCAAAGCATTTCATCCCCCCAGGGTTATGTGGGAATCTTCCAGCATTCCAAGCAGTGACAGAAAGAAGGCAGGAATTGACGAGTGCTTCTGTCACTACTGGTCCAGCTGTGACACTCAAAGAGCATGAGCCAGCCCAGCCTTGTGCCTAGAAATACAACCTAATCACCTGGAATGATTTGGCATCCTTAACTACGCCTTGCTTCCATGAAATGTTCAGTGCAGAGCTTGTCCTCGTGACAGGGATGTACCCAGAGTGAGACAGGACACTCTCAGCTGCATAGGGGAAAGGACACATTCAAGCAAGATAATGCAAACATCACAAAATGCTGCAGTCACGGTGCTCAGGGCTGCTCTCAGGTGCATGTGGGTGGACAAATAGAGGGCAAAAATGATGGGGTTTACCCTTTATACCCATCCAGACACTTGGACAACTTCTCTTGTTTTTACAAGGGACCACTTAAAGCCAAGAGGGGACAGGAGAGAGATGTGTTGCAATTGTCAAATAGGAGACACTTTAATGGCTGTTGGTTTCAGAGCTGATAGATCAGAGGTCTTCATGCACACAGAGTTTATTTTCCTATGGCCCCTACTCTCTGATGAGCTGGCTCATGCCGAGGGCAGGCTGGGAGAAGTGAGGCCAGGGATTCATTGGCTTTAATGCACAACTGAAAGATGCTTTCATTCAGCTGCAGCCTGGATGCCAGGTTTTATTTTTTCAGTGCTCTCACTCTGGGGTGGAGAGGGCCAGCCCTCTCCTTCCTCATGCCTCCTTTGCTCTCGCACAATCTTTTCGGAGCTGAAGAAAAGAATGTTCCCATAAATAAACAAAATATTGAGTTACACACAATGTGAGTGACGACAGAAGAATGCCCCAAGTCATCTTCTTAATTTCTATGAACAACACAATGTGCCAGCTCTCAGATAAAAGAATCATTAAAGAAAACGACATTGCTTCCAAGTCCTCATAGTTTTGAGGTAAAGTCACCAAGCTGTCATTTCCCACGTGCTGCTGTGCACATCGGGACGCAGGGCACAGCCCTCCCTGCCCACCTCCAGCCTGGTGCTCCCCTGCTCCACCTCCCACATCCTGCTCTGGGGTTTGCTCATGTTCCCAGACCCCAGATCACTCTGTTTAAACTCCTGCAGGCTAGCAGGTGACTGGTTCTGGGGTCAGAAGGCAAAGTGCTGGCTGGTGACCTGGCATATGGCAATGCCCATGGCCTGCTGCAGTCACAGTGCATCTGCTTCCCCTGCTGGAAATCAGGGCTTGGCTCTGCACACTTTAATTGGGGACAAATTGCTGCAGTGGTCTTTGCAATGCCTTCTTGCACATAGGTGGTTCCTCCAGATTCTACAGGGGAATTTACAATTATGCTACCTTTCAAAATATTTTGATAGTAGAAACACTTCACTGAATAATTTTCATGCTCACTACAGACATTATTCATGAGAAAGTGATTCAAAATATTCAAGAGAGAAATATAACATGACCCTGATGCATTTGGTTGTCTCCTGAGGCCTGGATACTTTGCTTTGGGCTCTGGTGGGGTCTCTCAGACAATTTAGCTGTAAGGAAACATCCTGAAAGCCAACGTTTTACGTGAGGTAGGAGGGGCTGGGATCACACCCTGTACCACATTTACCGGGTGCCACAGGGGTGCCCCAGCCTTGGGCACCACCCTGGGCAAGGCACAGTGAGAGTGCCACTGCACAGCAACCTCTGCCAAAATGTCCACGATAAATCCAAGCTGAGAAGGAAAATGAATACCTGGGAAATGAAATAATTTTCCAGACTTCTCAGACAGCCCTGGGAAAGGCAAAGGACTGAAGCTCTGCACCTTCAGGTCCATTGCAGCGTTTAGAAGCAAGCCCTGCTTTCTGCCCAATTACACCTCCCTGAGTTAGACCTAACATCACAAAGTTCATTGGAAAAGATTTATCAAGGCTGCTCTGATTAGGAAACTCACATTGCTCATGAAATATCAGGAACAAATATTTTGCTCTCTCTACTCTGGGAGGTGCCCCTCAGCCCCTGTCCTGAGGGAGCTGCTGAGGAGGTTGTGCTGCAGTTCTGCTCTATGTCCCTCTTATTGCAAACCTGGCTTTGCTGGGGAGGGACAACCACATGCACTGGGTTGAGCTCTTGGAATCTCAGGCTCGGACATTAAAGCTCATTTCAACCCTTCCCCTGCCATGGGCACCTTCCAGTAGCCCAGCCTGGCCTTGGACACTGCCAGGGATCCAGGGGCAGCCACAGCTGCTCTGGGCACCCTGGTTCAGGGCCTGCCCACCCTCACAGCCAAGAATTTCTTCCTTACGTCTAATCTAAATCTCTCCTCTTCTAGTCTGAATCCATTCCCCTTTGTCCTATCACTACAGTGGTGCCAAGAAGATACTTAATTTTCTGTGTAACTTTTATTTGTTTGGAATGTAATTTTACCTTCTCTTTTGCTTTCCTTGGTCTGATTTAGGATCTCTTTCTTTTATTGATCTGACTTAGGCTGCAGTTCCTTTCCCCCTGTCCTGCAGGAGCACCCCCATCCTCTGCCTTTTTCTCTCCAGAGTTTCCTCTGGAAAGGCACTTACACCCTGCAGCTGCTCTCTCAGTATTCATTTGTTCCTCATACTACACCTCTGGATGGGATGGGCTTTTATTTCTTTTTCTCTCACGTTTCAATTTTTTATGTCTGATTTCAATTGTTTTTCTTAAAGAGAGGAAAAAATAATTCTGGTATTGACATAATTGAAAAGGGAAACTGAAGCCAATTGATTTAGTAGGAGTCAAAAACCCAGATGAATCTAACTCCCTTCCCCTTCTTTTCTAACATGAAGTTGTCACTAATAGTTTGCTGAATTCTTTAAAATTTAATTTATGGAATATAATTGAAATTTGAAAGAGCTTGCAGTGACTGAAACACAGCAAGAAGTATGAGTTTATAGTCCCTAACAAGAATAAACAGGACTAGAAAGTCCTTCATGTTCTCCCAGCTGACCATAGAAACAGCCTTTTTTTTTTTTCTTTTAAATAATCTCAAGGAAAAGTTAGCGAAACATAAATTAGAACGACTGCCACTGATTTATTTTTCTGAATAAAAAGAACATTCAGTAGCAGGTCATTTGTTTTTGTTTTCTTTCAGAGAGTAAATGGAAACATATTCTTACCTCACCTTTCTCACAAGTACAGTAGATTTCCTAAGCTTGTGTCAAGGTTTTATTGCCAGGAAAAAGTGGTTGAATAGTCAGCATTTGTAATGAGGGCATCACCAGACATGGAATAGAGCTGTCAAACTGGTACCCTCATTTTCTAGGCATTGGCTGATCGGGTTCTGATTGTCAGTGTCACTGTGCTGGACAGGTAATTATGAGCCTCTAGGCTTCCTCTGGAGGTGATTTTTGGAGAAGGTGCATTTCTAAATGAGGAATTGCCAGGCCCTGGTGACAGAAGGGGTTTGTGAGCACTGACAGGAGCACTGAGCATTTACCCTGCTGACAAATTACAAAGTCAGGGTGATCAAGTGCATTAAAAATAGGACTGGAAAATCCTGTGTTCCTGTTCTGTCTCCGTCCTTGATTTTCTGCTGTGACCTTAAGCAAATCATTTGAACTTCTCCCAGCCAGATTCATCACTCCTGTAATTCCATTTGATAGGATAAATGAGGAAGTGCATGGCCCTCTCTATCTTCATTTCCCTATCTGTTAACGTGGGTGAATGCTTTCGGGATGTAATTACTGCCCACAGGTTCTGAGATGTTTCAAATCCTTGCAGCTCTTTGATGTCTGCAAATTTATTTCTTGATATGTGGAGTACCTGTGTGGTAAGAAGTTTTAGAAAAGCTCTAAGCTTTCATCCAAGAGTGGGTGGGAAAACATTGTATGTATATTGCAAAAGTTTAATCTTGTTTTCAGCTTTCTTTTAAGTGTAAAAATTTGCCTATCATTTTGTGCCCAACAGTTATCTGTGTTCTCCCTGAAATATCTAACAATGTCTGCCCTGTTACAAAGCAGCCAAAATCTTGGCTTCAATATTGAAAAACCCTTAAGAAAATTGTCTGCGTGTCTGCACAACTCTGATCAACAAGACAGTACCAAGGGTGATGTCCATGATGCATCTGGAAAGCATTGAACTCTTCAGAGACTTAGGGCAAGCTGATTCAAATTATTCTCATCTCTCTTTTCCAGCTGGGAGGCAGCCGGTGTCTTTTTGTGGGCTGTTTGGGGTGCACATTTTTGGTCTTACCTGCCCCAGCAGCTCAGCTCTCCATGGCACCTGGGCGCTCTTGGGGTGTCAAGAAAAAGTTCCCTGAGGGCTGTGGGTCCTGCCATGGCACTGGGAAAAGGAAACTGGGGCTTGCCAGAGCACGTGCTGACAGCCGTGCTGGCGTGTGAAGCCTGTCCTGCTAGGATGCAGACCCCAGGGAGGCAGATTCCCTATGGGAACACATCACACACGTGGTGCACAGAGCTACCAGGACTTACATTCATGTGTATGGCAGAGGGAGCCCCTGGAGACCCACTGAGAAGTGTCCTGAAGTCCACTGTTCAGAGATGAATAACACTTCTGGAAAGAGAGTGCTTCTAAAAACAGCCAGTGTTGACAGCTCTGCGTAGAGGTGACTGCTCAGAGCCTGTGGATCAGAACTCCAGGCCAGGGCCTGGGAAGCGTGGCCAGCGAGGTCTTCTGCTGGAATGGTGGTGCAGGGGGAGGCTGGGGTGGTAGGGAAGGCAGACACGGGCACCCAAGGCTTTGGTTCTCTCTCGGGGTTCCCAACAAATCCATTGCAAGTGAAGTCATTTCCTTCTCTCTCTCTCCCAGGTGCCCGGGGCTGGCAGTCCCTTGGTGTGCATGGTGCTCACTGCAGTGAGGTTTTGATCTCAGTTAAAGAATCAGACTAAGAAACCAGAACAACCCCCATCCTGCAGTTTGATTCCAGCATTGCTACAGGGATGAGCCCTGACTGTAAGCCAGGCTTAGCGGGGTCTTTGTTCAGCCCTGAAACACCCAGTCACAGTGTGGGAGCAGCAGAAGCCATAGCATCTCATGTGCTGAAAATCAGAGGTGGAAAAGAGCCCTATGAGGTCATTCATTTTGTTGGCTCTTGGCAGAATTATTCCTGGTGCCATGCTCTCCCAGGAGCCTGATCCTGTCCAGTTTGGATTAACTCAAGCTCTGGTGCTACAGCTACCTTTTACTTGGAAAAACCATTTCAGTGCCTGAGACCTCCTGGGTAGGAAACTCAGACACAGTTGGGAGCAGTAAGTGATTCCTTGAACCCTCTGAAGCAGTTCCACCTTTCTCTTGGGTGGCTGTGCCAGCCCTTGAACCTGCTAAACTGAGCTTTAGTCACCGTTCTGGCCCAGCTCCTTCAATGTTTGATCTTTCCTTATGAACCTGCCCCTCTAGGCCCAGAGATTCCCACACAGCTGTCAGGAATGATCAGTCAAAAAATTATGCAGTAGGACTGGTCTGCATTTACCCTAAGCCCTTTTTAATTGTTGACTGACTGTGTAAAGGGTCAAAAAAATGAGTGTTTCGTGCTGTATGTTTAATATCAATTTATAAAGGGCGTATTTTCACAAAGTACAGTAAGCACCACTTCACCAAAATTATGGCTTAAATCCCCATTTCCTGGATTCATGTGTTTATCAACAAATCTCTCTTTTTCTTTTTTTTCCTAATGTACAAACTCCCATTCCTCATTGCTGTAAAGGAAAGTTTTAAAGAGAAGAAAAAATATTAGGTCTTGAAAATTCAGAGGCCACTAAAAAAATAATAATAAAAATGTTTGGTTTTGATCTTTTCTCTCTTCTGTATTTCATCTGTCACAAACTCTCTGCAGCCTGGGCTTTTGAGGCTGGTAGCACTCGCTGCCAGGAGTGAGATTTTGCTATGATGGGGCTGTGGTGTAGCAGCTCTGTCCCAAAAAATTAATAAAGAGCTGGTTACTGAGAAACAGAGAAGCTGTGGAAGCCCCTGGGTCCATGGAAGCGTCCAAAGCCAGGCTGGAGGGGGCTTGGACCAACCGGGTCTATGGACGTTGTCCCTGCTCATGGAAGGGGGATTGAAAAGAGATGAGCTTTACTGTCCCTTCCAATCCAAACCAGTCTGGGATTCCATGATTCAGGATTGATTTAGCAGTTGCTCTTAACAGAAAAACAGCATCACGTTACACAATGCCTCTCAGGTGGCAGGTACAACTGTATCTTAAATATTCAAATGTAATTTTTCTTTTTTATCTGAAAATGTTAATTTAATCACAATGAAACATTTTCCTTTATAAAAAAAACATAACTTTAATGACTGAAAAAATCCCCTTTCTTCTACTTTTTTTCACTGCAGGACCCAGGTGTGTGACAGAGCAGGACCCGAGTTGTGACCCCCATCACCCACAGCCGGGTGTGCCTGGGAGCCCCTGCCATGGCCACCTGCCCCATGGCTGCCTTCTTCCCAGGGAAAACACTGCAGGGAAAGGGCACGGCTAACTGCATTTGGTTTTGTACAAGGGAGCAGAGGATTTTTGGGAGATGGTGGCTCAGGTTTGGAGGGAGTGGTAATGAGCCCATCGTGGTGATGGACAGCCTGAGATGCAGCCCTGGGACAGCACACGTGGGGCTGTTCATGATCTTAGGGCATTTACCTCCCCTTCCTTTCCTCACCTTTGTCTTCAGCCTCTTTCAGAGCAGAAGGAAAGGAATGCCCTGGCCCCCAGGCCCCTGACCTCTAAATTGAGCTCTCAGGACTGTTCCCCCACCACAGCTCTGAAGAGAGCCGCATTTCCGCTGAAAGGGGAAGATTTGAAAAACAGAAAATATATTAAATGGAAAACACAACTGGTCAGAAGAGCCATTCTATAAATTATGAGCCTGGGCAACAGAGATATTTTTATTTGGGAATCAGTCTCTCGTAGTTTCCAGGCTACACGATGTGTAAGAAACAAAAAAGCCAAACAAAGAGGAAAAGTAAAGGATTTTTAAGCAGGCTCAGGAAAGGCATTTTTTTCAAAATTGGGGAAAGGAAATTTAAAACACCAGTGAAAGACCAACATCAATCAGGCCCATCTGGGCACTAAGATGGATACAAGTAGCCCTGGTGTGTGAGGGACACAGGAGATCTCCGTTGCATTTGCATTCCTTTGGTAGAGATTGTCTAACGAGAACTCAGCTACCTCGGCTCCTTAAACCATTTTGGGACCATCTCATTGCTGTGGAGGAGATCATCATCACTCCTGGCAGCATCACCTCAACTGCAGATTGGTCAGGGCCCCTCCTGCAGTGTGGGGCAGAGCCCTCTGAACCGTTGTCACTTCACTAAGGTAAACCAGCTGGACTTGAACCCAAATTTACTTTTGCATCATGCCAGAACTCACAGGCTCTGCCAACAGTAAAGCTTGATCCCTTGCACACAATTCTGTATGAATATTGCTACTCTGCGTGGGAGGGGACTCATGGAGAGCTTGCTTGGTGCCTCCCTAAGCACAGTCTCATAAATATAACAGGACTGGGATCTTCAAATTACTTAAAGGCAGTCAAACATTCAATTTCCACAGTATTTTGGTGTTATTAGGATATGGAGCTCATCAGGCTTCTCTGAATCACTTAGCTTAGTATTTGGCTCCTGGAGGCCATCCTATCCTCTGAACCAACTGGAGATATTCCAGAGCATCTCAAGGTACAAGTTACTCCTCAGGGCTTTTGCAGGAATTTGCTCATTCCTTTGGAACTGCAGCCACCTGCCGATTGAGCTGACACAGGGATGGAGGGAACCAAGCAGCAAGGGAAGTGTGGCCTGGCTGGGTGTGGTTTCTGAGGTGAGCTTTGCCTGACGGCAGGATGAAAGGGCTGCAGTCCTTCCACAGATGCAGATACCAGCTGGCAGCTGCTCTGGCAGAGATGGTATTGCCCTCATCCTCTGGTGTCCCCCTCACTTTGTTTTGTGCCGCTCCACGAAGTCACCACGAGCAAACAGAGGCCAGTAGGGACCAGAGAGTCAAAACCTCTCTAAAATGCCCTCCTGCAGTACCACCCCTGAGTGCTGCCACAAGCATTGAGCAGGAACCATTATATCCTATTCTGCCTGCTTTGGATATTTTTAATTAATATTCATTCAACAAAAATAGGAATTGATTTTTTTCTGTCTGGTCTTGAAACCAGAACTGAATACATCAAAAGGGTTTTGACACTGTGTCCCTGCCTCCATGTACCATTGTTCTCCCAGAAGTGGATTAAAAAGGCTTTGGGTTACTAACATGCCTGGAGTCGCACAGTAAGCCAGCCTCTGAATGAAACAAAAACACTGCATCTGCTGATTTCTGCTCTAGAAATTGCTCACCAAGACCACAGAAGCTGGCCCTATATTGATAGCAACAGGTGCTTTTAACTTTAGTGCACCAGTGCAGCTTTGAAGCAAATCATAAAATCCCAGAATGGTTTGGGTTGAAGGGACCCTAAAGTCCAGCCCATCCCACCCCTGCCATGGGCAGGGACACCTTCTGCTATCCCAGACTGCTCCAACCAGAAGGTCCAGCCTGGCCTTAGACACTTCCCTGGGCAGCCACAGCTTCTCTGGGCACCCTGTTCCTTCCTTCTTGAAGGAAGCCAGACTAACCCCAGCCTAACATTAATCCCAAACACATTTGGAGGAGGTTTAGAGGCCTGAGCACCAATTGGTTCTATCTCATGATGTGCTCCTGTTGCATCAAATCACCTGCAGACACAGCCAGGGCTTCTGCTCCATTTACTGCTGCCAGATGTGAGGTTTAACCTCACCTCTGACTGACAGCTGTCACTCTAATCAATTTGGGAGCTCTGCTCAGTATCTGAGAGGAAATATTCCCTCCACAGCTGGAGCCCACTCTGCGGCTCTCAATCACAATGTCTAACCAGATTTTACTCTTGTCTTTCCAAATGCTGCTCAGGGATTGCACTTTGGAAGTGCTCAGCAGCCTCACCCAGGTTTTCTGATAAAACCACATCAATTTGGTGGTAGAAAACAAAATGGTCAATGAAGATCCATTGCAATGGATTGGTGCACAGGGACAACTCCAGTCTCCAACAAAACTGAAATTCCTGGTAGAAAGGAATTATTTCTAATTTTTTATATTTCATTTTTGAAGTGATTGTCAAGATTTTTTTCATCAGACTTAATTCATGTCTGTGATTTCTATTTCACTGGGTAACACGGCAATGAAGAACTGAAGACAGACCTGACCTCTTGCCTTGGTAGCCCTGGATTTCCTGAGGAGAGCAGTTCCCCTGGGAAGGGCAGGCTGTGCTGCAGGCCCTGGCTTTCACAACCCATGGAAAGAACTGCACCTTCCTCCTGCCAGGGGGCTGCAGGCGCTGCACCTCTGGAGCACTGAAAGGCAAACTGCTGCTCTCCCCCTTGGATCCATCAACAACAACCTCAGAACAAACCCTTCCTTCACTGTACTTATGAGGAGGACACAATGAAAATACTCAGGCATTAAACATTTTGGGTTGAGTTCACTTCTCCATGACAGCCCTGCTCCTCTGAAATCAACACTGGCATCCAACTGGAGTGACACAGGAGGAAAGGGCATCTCTTGGACTGCATTTTGGGGCTGTTACCCCTAAAAAACAAGGGGTAACTGTTCCATAACATCCCTGAAGCTGCAGAAAAATAACATATTGCAAAATTTGGCCTTATTTTTGCAAATGCATCTTTTAAAATTGCGCATCTGGAATTTAAGTTCTCTTCCAAGTGCTGTGTGGGATTTGCTCTTGCCAGAGAAGTACACCTGGGACTAAGAAGGGGGTTTAGATAAGTGCCTTTCCATATGGCCCACTGATAAATGGTTCATTCTGCACAGCTTCGCTTTGAAAATAAATTCAGTATTGTTAAGATATTAAGATACCAGCTTCATATTTCACCTCATAATTGCACTTCACATATCACAAAAAGAGATGGGCTGTTGTTTTTGCTGCTGCTGTTTGCAGATGCAGCCTGCAGAGCTTTGGGTATTGCATCACAACTCACTCCCTCCTTCCTCCCCTTCCAGCACACATTTTGCTCTTCTTCTCTGGGTAATTTTTAGGTGGATTGATACCAGCACAACAGTCAATCTTGTAAAGTACAAATTCAGTATCCTCAAATGAAGAAATAGATAAATACAACTTTTTAGGGTAATTAAACATGCTGATGGGATTGGAGATCACTCAGGATTAAAACAAGATATAATAAAGCAACACTTCTCTAAGAGGCAGGAAGCCCCACACTCCTCACCCCACCCTTTTGGCACTCCAGGTGCCAACAACAACCTTGTACAGCTGCTCCTCTATTTGCTGTCCCATGTTCAACACAGTCTCAGCATCTTCATCCTTACAGCTTCTTTGCCCATGGACTTCCCATGGCCCTGTCCTGACTGACACAGGCCTCTGGAAGGGCAAAACTGGTCAGGAGATTTCCCAGTCAGAACATCATTGCATTTTCCATTTGTTCCCTAAATACAAAGGAACAAGTTCCTCCAGCCCATACAGGTTTAGCCTTGCAATGCACCTGGCAACACGGTGGGCTTGTTTTTTGCTTTTTAAGGGAACCAGAAGGGGAACCAGCAGCCAGAGAGAAATACTCTGGGACAGGAAGCTACATCTCCATCTCCTGGTACTGATCATCCCAGTCCATCATTTTAATCCTCACAACAGCCCAGCCCAGGGACAGCATACAGGGAGCTGCAGCCCGGGAAAAAACAATGCATACTGAAATCATCACCCACAGGTAACATGAATTCTTTTCAGAACCAGCGGAAGTATTTCCTTTGGTCTTACCAGGCTGCAGCATTTTTGCCATTTTTTGTGAAAAGCACACTCAGAGCCACTGGGCATAGTGAGGAGGAGAGCTCAGGCTGCACGGCTGGAAAATATTCCTGCTGGTGTGACCTGCTGGAGTAGGGAAGGGGCTTCCCAAGGAGCCAGGGGTGACCTGACATTGGCAGTGCTGTAAAGTGGACAGAGTTCCGAGGGAGCTGTGGCAGGAGCAGGAGCTCTTTGACAGAGGAGGTGCTCTCTCCAGCTTTGCTGGGGAATCATAGAGCTGCCCAGGGTATTTTTCCTTGCCTGGTGCACAGGGACAGGCACAGTCCTGCTGAGGATCTTCTGAAGGAATGTTGAGAGGAAAAAGCCCCAGCCTGGGGCTCCAGAGGGATCTCCCAGGGCACATCTTCAGCTGGCACAAAGGAGTGTAACCCCAAGAAAGCAGATCTGAACCAGCAGTACCCAAAAATGGGGCCTTTCTGATCATTATCTAAATCCAGAAATGGTCATGTCATGCCTATACCAAGACTTTACTGCAAACAAAATATTAAATATTCTGTTAATTGCAAACAAAAGGCCAGGGAAACAAATATATGATACTTTAAATTATGACCTTTCAGGGACAGACAACTGAGAAGTATGGCCAGAGCAGAAATTTACTTTCAATTCCAGGTTCAATCTATACAACTTTAGGCACAGGATACTTTTTTCTATATAAAAGCAGTCCCAGGTGAGCATTCATATATGATATATCTAGAAAAAAGAACAAAAAGGAAAAAACACCCAAAAAAAAGCCTTGCTCTCTGTTCCAAAAGGCTGTCATTTTTCTTAATTCTATCTGTTTAAATTTATTGCTGCCAAAATTCCCAAGGTCTGCCAAAACGTAAGGAAAGTTGCGATACAGATGAGTGTTACCAGCAGAGAGAAGGGTTCAGAGAGGAGAGGGAAAAGGAATAGTAAAAAGGACAGATCCATCATTTTTGGTGGTTACAACAGTTTTGGAGAAGCATCTTTGTGAATTACCAGTGGTAAAAAGAAAAGCAGAAAATAAAGCAAGAAAATCCTTGCCCCAGAGGAACAGATCAGGTGAGTGCTCTGTTATTTGTTGCAGCAATTGTCTGAAATTGGAAGTGTTTGGGATGCTGCAAAGCACTGGAAAAGGTGTTTTTTTCCAGAAAATCCTGCCCTTTATTCCAAGGTGCACCCAGAAGGAATCTGAGGAGGGGAAGATGGTGCCAAAGGGATGCAGCTCAAGTCTAGACACTCCTGTCCCAAGGCCACCGCAGGCTCATGCTCCTGCTCCCCCTGCTCCTTCCAGCACTGTGCTCCAGCTGGGCCCTCCTGGGTGAACCTGGGAGTTACCTCCAAGGCTTCGATTCCTTCTGACTGGAATCAGCCAAATTATTCAAAGGTCAACAGAAAAAGTGCAAAATGACTGAAGATACTTTGAAATAGTCAATAATTTTGAAGAACAGAGTAGTCTTTCAAATCCACAGTTTTCCTTTATTAAAAATTCCACTTGAAAGAAACAAAAATTTTTTTTTTTATTCTTATAAGATTTGAAGTACTTTAACCTTATTAACTTTTTTTTAAAATCCTAGATTTATTTTTTTCTTTAGAATAGGAAAATTTGCCAAATAGACATTTTAGATGTATTTAAAGACCAGTAATTTTAAGAAGAGTTACGTAAGAAACATCCACCAGCTCTGCTCTACACTAAGAATTCACATTACATAAAAGGCCATATAAAAGGACAAATAGCTCAGAGAAGCCTACTCTGCAGAGCTGAGCCCAAATAACCCTGTTTATTAAATGTACACTGAGAGAAGGGAGTGCTTCCACTCTCTCAATCTATATCTCAATTTGCATGGCTTTTCAGCCACAGATTTCAGTGAGAGCTCTGTGAAGTGCTCATTTCTGGATGTTGCAGTTCCAGGAAGAAAGAGGCATCCAAGCAGGTGAGGGAGCAGCAGCACAGCCAGAGGCTCCAGCCGAGTCCTGAGCTGAGGACACAGCATCCGTTTCCAGGAAAGCCACGCTAGCAGGAAAGGGGGGTGGAAGCAGCTCTTGTAGAGAGCTCTGACATTCTAAGGCAGATGCATCTGTATTTTTCCATTGCATGGAAAGCTTTGCCCATATTTACTGCTCAGGGATTGTTTTTCTCCCTGCTGTTGTCCTGCCAGCAATGAGCACTGAGGGCTGGAGCTCTGCAGTCCATTGGCACGGCAGAGTGGACTCTGAGGCTGGACCTGTCTCCACTCGTGCACTTTGGCTTTGCTCCGTCCCCCACATCACAAATAATCAGCATTCCCAGTGCATGGCTGGCTGGGAATGCTGGAGCACACTGGACTAGTCCTGCCCTGACATGGATCCTGCTTCCCACAGCCCACTGGGAAAGGAGGAAGCCACGAATGTTCCTCAAGTACTATGAACCTCAGCACCAGGCAGAACACAAGGACACTGACCATTTGTTGGGGATCAGGTAATCCCTCTGCTTGGATGCCAGAGGAAAAAGGAAAGCCTGGCTCCAGGAGGGATTTCCAGGAAGCTGCCTCCCCACCTGAGCAGCAATGCCCTGCTGGTCCCCACAAGGACTGTAGGCCAGGCACCAAAAGAAGTCTGAGCTGCTCTGAGGTCAGGGAACAAAGTCTTTCTCCAATTGTTATTCCAAGAATTTAAAAGATGATTTACCTTAGCTGCAAACATAGGAAGTGTTTCTTACACAAAGTGTAAGAAAAATGCAGAAATGAATAAAACAGTGTCAGGAAGGGGTCAGGCTGCAAGGCCAGTGATCCCTACTGGTCCTCAGATATGTGAATCAGTGAGAATCAGAAAGGTATTATAGCACTAAAGCAAAAACTCACTAATAAAAGTGACAGTAAAAGCTCCAAGACAAGGAAAGTTACCCAAGAGCAAAACTCCAATTACACTTGGGAACAGCCTCCACGAGGAAAGCAGCACAGTCCTACTCCTGGAAGTGCTTTATGACCAGACTCATTAATATTTTTGGGAAGGCCAGGTTAAGAAACATACCTCTGGGTGCTGTGTGCAGCTCTGGCTCCTCAGCACAGCAGGGACAGGAGCTCCTGGGGCTGAGCAAGGGCCTGGAACAGCTCCGTGCCCAGGGAAGGCTGTGGGAGCTGGGGCTGCTCAGCCTGGAGAGGAGACACTGAGAGCACCTGAGGAGCAGAGCCCAGGCCCTGCTCAGAGTCCTCCCTGCAGGCCCCTCTCACCCAGCTCTGCCTGGCCAGGCTGACTCAGCAGGATGCTGCTGAGCCCAGCACAGATGCTGCTGGCACTTCGGGAAAAGCAGATTTAAGAAAGGGCAAAGCCACCAGACAGGCAGAGAAGAAGGGGAAAAGAGATTGCCTGTTTTTATGAGCAATAAATTAATTTTACCCAAGTTGAATCTGTTCTGCCCATGACAGGGATTGCTCAGGGACTGCCTGTCAGCCATCTCCAGCCTCTCCTAGCAGAGGACCCCTGTACCCAAACCTGACACCCACTCACAGTCAATCAGCTTCTTCAACAACACTGAGTAAGAACATCTTTATTTCAGCCAAACATCCTTCACAACCTCTTGGAGAAATGGCAAACTCACCAACAAAAGCCCTTCAGCAGTCATCCTGAATTATAAGCTGCTGAAATCTTATTTTTATGATAATGACTTGAAAACACTTCCATATATTAAAAAACCTCTTAATACTTTTCTTGTCTGACAGACTTGCAAATGTAGTTCTGCTTTGTGCCTTTGGCAGCAGTATTCAATGGCCAAACATTTTCAGAAAATTGAAAGTTTTCCTGACCTTTCCTGCACCAAAAAGTCACCAAATTCCCCTGCTGTGTATTTGCATAGGAAGTGCTCTTAAGACATCAGCAGTCAAAGGAGACTTCAGTAGTTATGTTCAGGACTGTATCCTCAACTAGATGTAAGTCCTACAGGAGTTCCTCCAGCCAAGTGCTTTAGAACCTGGAGATTCAAATTTTATGAATTTTGCCCTTTTTTTGTATCCCTTATCCTTTTGTTTTTAATTCAAAGTCGTTGTCCCCTTTAAATGGATTTAATAAGATAGTCGTGGGGACAGAAGAGGATTTGTTTATGCAGAGCTGGATGCTAAAGTGTCACAATCATTGGCCTCCTGCTATCGACCTCTCTGGATAAATCCTGGCTGTGCAGGATGCTTCTCCCACACCCTGCAGTGCTGCAGGGACTGACATACAACCTTGAGTGGGATTAGTCTCCCCACTAACCTCCCTATCTTGACTGGTCTCCTCTTGGCTCACTCTTGTAAAACCAAGCTGTGGAGCATTAATTTGCTGCAGCTTCTGTCATTTATGAACAGCTATTTTCATGTTTTGTTCATTATTAGAGCCTGACTCATGTGCTAGGCCGGTCACTTCTAATCATCCCTGTCCTAAACACTCAGCTTTGAAAGAAGAGCCCAGCCCTGCATGAAGGCTTCGCTGGTTACGGGGCCATAAATCACCCTGGCTGAGTTCTCTGAAGCAGCTGGGCAGGGAGAACTTTCCGAGCTGGAAATGCTCCCCCACCTTCCTGCAGGCTGTCGAGCTTTTGATAAACATGAGCAATTAGCACCTTTGCAGACATAATTTTCCTTCCCCACTGATGGAATATTGGATACCCAGAAGGAAACTGGGCCTTGGAGGGAGGCTCCAGGAAGGTGGGCAGGATGGTGATGGGATGGTGAACACTGCTGCGACTCATCCATGGAGGAGTGTGCTCACACATCCTCTCTCTCAGCCACATCTCCCTGCCCCTGCAGTGACAGCAGCTCTGACAAGCCCATTTCTGTCTGATGGCAAGAAAAACAAACATTGCAGTGGATAATCAAACAAATGTGGGCTCTTCAGTTCTTGGATGGGAACTCCTGCTAACGTCATAAAACATGGGAAGAATGCTCTATAATTAATTCCTCCTCTGGAAATATTTCAGTAAGTTTGGGATGTCCTACAGGAACAACACTGAAGTCAGCAGAAGCAGTAAAGGTTGAGTGAGTCTGGAACTGAGAGATTTTCCTCAAAGTATGTACCTGTAAGAAGCTGGAGCTGAGATGCTGTGAGGGTGAGCAGAGGAATTTAGTGAGGGACTATAAACCACACCCAAGCAAACCTGCATTTCCTCCTGCTTACATCCCTGCAGCAACCTGGGGAAAGTTGTACCTGCAAAGAGGAGACAGTTTTACACCTCTACAGCCATTGTCACACATGTCTTTCCAATGCAGGTTCAGCTCCTGCTTTCCTGCTGCTTTCCCATCTAATCTGTTTCCAGCAACGACAGTAGCTGAGGCATTTCCAGGAAAACCACATTGTGGTTTAAGCTATGATCACTTTAGAGCCTGGACCACAGAGCTCTGGTGTGTGACTGCAGCAGTCACAAGGCATCCAGGGCTGGGCACCTCCAGAGAATGGGATGGGCATTCACAGTGATAGTTAAACCAATCACCACCCAAAAATGCTGGCAAGAGGAGAAAGTAGTCATGAATCCTAATGGGGAATAGATATACAGGAAGCTGAGCCAAAGAAAACTCTCTGACTGTTCTGTTTGGGATCCCAGCAAGATCTGAGGGAGATTCCAGAAGCATGGGAGTGCATACAGCCATATTTTGAAATTTTCACACCACCAGAGCTGCATGTCATGAGAGTTCTGGCTTTATTCTGGACTGTGAGCTTCCCTTCTCCCCTGTCTACATCATTACACAATTCCTCTGTTCATCAATAATTCCCTTCCTCTCCGGGTGGTGAGAAATGGTCATTCTCCATCCTTTGCCTTTAATCCTCCTCCCATCTCATTGCACCTGAGGTTCAGCCAGCAAAGCTGTTTGCCCAAGGCAGGTTGTTGAAGTCCCACATGGCTGTCAGTGCAGGGACAGGGCTCCGGGTGCCAGCCACATCCCACTGATGTCAAACCCTACCCCACTCTATGTGAGATGCATTATCTGATTTGCTAATTGGGTTTGCAGGGACAGGTTTTGGTAGTGGGGGGCTCCAGGGGTGGTTCCTGTGAGAAGCTGCTGGAAACTTCTCCCATATCCAGTAGAAGAAATCCCAGCTGGCTGCAGGATGGACCTGCTGGTGATCAGGGCTGGGTCAGTCAGGAATGATGGTAACACCTCGGGGATAGCGTATTTGAATTCACATTTTTGATTGTGGAATTTGAATTGAATTAGATCCAGACCAGGGCTGGATTACCAGGAGGGCATCAGGGTGCACAATGCTGTGAATTGCTCTGCCTCGCCTCCTCTTCCTCCTGAGCCTGACTTCCCAGGCAAGCCATGCAAAGCCCTGAGCTCCTGCAGCATGGCAGAGCCTGGGAGAACACACCCGTGCAGAGAAAGGGTTAAAGAGGACAATAAAACACAGCAGGTGCAAGCACATGAGTAAGAAATTAAGCAAAATTCCCTCCTTATGGGAGCAATAGAAATGATTGAGAGTGTGGACTTTGTAATCTGCAGAAACGGAGGCGACACTGTTGAGTCAAATTAAATGCAGAGTGGAAAAATACAAGCCTGACAATCTGTCTGTGTCATGTCTGTGGATGATTTACTGACATAGTTGGAGTCTGCCTTCGAAGGATTCCAGGACAGAATGAAAGTGTGGGACTTGTTTCTCTGTGAGGTATGGACATGTGTGATGTCTGCAACCATGCTGACGAGTGAGGAACAGGACAGGAAAGTTTTTGCACTCCCCAATCCCCAGGAGATGGTGAAAGATTCCAGGGTGAATCCTTGGAACAAAGGTGTTTGCTCAGGGCAGGGAGGGGCAGGGAGGCAAGCAAGCTCCTGAAGGGATTTGCCCTCCCTGGGAGCCACTGTCCAGCACACAGCAGTGCCGGGCCAGGGCCAGCATCCCTTCCGGAGCCCTTCCCCAGGGAGCCTCAGGAGCTGCACACAAACCACTGAGAGAAAACCAGACTCTGAAAATACACCCAGGAACACCAGGACTGGGGGCAGTGCCATACCAGGGATACAGGGCTGGGACGGAGGGACAGGTGATACAGGGCTGGGACACAGGGACAGGGAATACAGGGCTGGGAAACAGGGACAGGGGATACAGGGCTGGGATACAGGGACAGGGAATACAGGGCTGGGATACAGGGCTGGGACACAGGGACAGGGAATACAGGGCTGGGAAACAGGGACAGGGGATACAGGGCTGGAAAACAGGGACAGGGAATACAGGGCTGGGATACAGGGACAGGGAATACAGGGCTGGGATACAGGGCTGGGAAACAGGGACAGGGGATACAGGGCTGGGATACAGGGACAGGGAATACAGGGCTGGGATACAGGGACAGGGAATACAGGGCTGGGATACAGGGCTGGGATACAGGGACAGGGGATACAGGGCTGGGAAACAGGGCTGGGATACAGGGACAGGGAATACAGGGACGGGGGATACAGGGCTGGGAAACAGGGCTGGGATACAGGGACAGGGAATACAGGGACAGGGGATATAGGGACAGGGGATACAGGGCTGGGATACAGGGACAGGGAATACAGGGACAGGGGATACAGGGACAGGGGATACAGGGCTGGGATACAGGGACAGGGAATACAGGGACAGGGGATACAGGGACAGGGGATACAGGGCTGGGATACAGGGACAGGGAATACAGGGACAGGGGATACAGGGACAGGGGATACAGGGCTGGGATGCAGGGGCAGGATGCACGCCATGTCCTACTGCCCACCAGCCCACCATCATTCAGGGCAGGTTAAGGTAAGTTCATCTTCTGTCCTGGTTGCAGAAGCTGGAGCAACTCAAGGAAAAAAAACCACTCCCACACACTGTTCCTAGGATAGGAGTGAGCACAGCACCAGCAGCTCTGCCTGGCCCTGCCTTTAGCAGGAGTCTCAGCCAAAGGCCCTGGTTCAGGTAATCCAAGCAGACAGGTTGGCATTAGTGCCCAGCATGCTTTTTGGAGGAGCCCTTCTCTGAAGTGAATTTCCCTGCCACCCATCGGGCTGGACTTTGCTGTCAGTGTTGGATTTCAGCTTGGAAGTTTGCACTGCAGCTGCTGGCTGGGTTCAGCTCCATGTGATCAGTTTTAGGAACCTTTTCAGGGTGAAACACAAAACCAGGTCATTTTGGTGCATTACTAGCAATGCTCTGGCATAACTTCTTGTTGTTCATTAATACCAGGCAAGTTTCAAGTGCCCCAGAGTAATTTATTTTGTCTAATGGATCAATGCAAAGCAAGAATCACGGTTTGTCTCCTTTCTGTAACACACACCAAACCCAGATGACAAAACTCCACTGAAGGGGCTTCATTACCTTTGTTGCTTCACTGGTGTCAAACGTAAATTGCACCAAAGCCATGGAGTCCCAGGGGATGGGAGGGCAAGGCTGAGCTGCAGAGGTTGCAAGTCCTTCTGGAACAGAGAGGCTGCCTTTGGATCCAATTCCCCTGCAGTGTGCATGTCTCCTCTGCCTTGGTGCTGCACCCCGGGCTGCAGGGAGCAGTAGGGACTGTGCCCCAGCCAGAGACGTTCAAATTCCTCCAGTTTCTAGTCTTTCTTACACCTCCCTTCATGTGATCAATTATCACCCATTTGCAGAGAGACCAGCAGGCCTGCCTTCCCTTCCTTGGCTGATGACTGGATTTAGTTACCTGCCAGCAGCAATCTGCAGTGCTGAGATGCCAAGTGAGTATTCCCTGGCTCCCTTCCAGCACCCAAATGTCAAATGGTACTCTAGTAATCATACAGAAGTTAATTATGTATCGTAATAGGCTGGGATTATTTATTCTATAATTTCATGGCCTGTCAGTTCTCACAGGACATTTGTCTGATGCTGCTTACTTCAGTCTATGGGTTTTTGACAGCAAACTGCTCTGCTGCTGTCAGGGGTAGCAGGGCAGAGCAGCGTGGGCATATGGGGGGTTTAGCTTCCAAAAACACTCCCTGGGCAGGGGCTGGGGCTCCAAAGTCCCAGACTGCTATCAATGCTCCCCATCCATGCAGCAAGGACATGGGATGTTTACGCCAAGGAAAGGAAGCTGGAATAAAAGCTTCTGAAAAAGAAACACAAGCATAGGACCTCGTATCTCTCTAATAAAACTGTCTGGAGGGAAAACTCAAATGGATTTTTTTCTGTATTTCTACAGCAAGAAATCACATTGGAACCAAAGCAGTGTCTGATTTCTTTCTCTGTGGGTGATACCAAAGAAACCTCAAACTGAATACAGCAAGGCTTCACTGACAAGTTTACAAAGCTCAGAAATGTCTTTAGAGGGTGTAATTTTGTTTAGCAAAACAGAGCTTCAAAATCCATACCTACAGAAAGCTAACATGGAAGAATTCAGCTGGCTGGCCTGCACTCAGACACAGCCATTCAGGAAGGGAAAAACAGTGTAAAGAATTATAAGTAACACTATTTACAGGAATTTGGAAAATCTGAATATATACAAAACCATTTCTCCAGACAGGAGCTTCATCTTCTCAGAAAGCAGAGTCACTTCTGTCCCTGTGCCTCCCCAGCAGCCCCTTCCTTACCCCTGAGTGGACCTAGGGTCAGGGGGATCTCAGAGAGACAGCTTTGTGTTTTCATGAACAAAAGCTCAGCAGAGTAGGGCACCAGTTACTGTGCATGTGATTTATGTGTCATGTATAACATACAGTACTCTCTAAGCTGCACTGCACACAGGATAAATTCCACATTCTCACATGGATAAAACCATCCCATGACAAAGGATAACAATGACTGGCACAAGGAATTTTATCAGATACACCTTATCAAATACAGAAGAGCTGGAGCATCCAGGCACTGGGGAACTCCACAGCTCCCAAAGCCTGTCAGAGGATTCCTCTGCAGCCCTCAGCATCAATTAGGATGCAACTAATGGCTTGTTTGGGCTGTGAAAGGAGCACAGTGGGAGGAGGCCATGACCCCAGCCCCAGTGGAGACCTGTGGCCTGTCCTGCAGGGTGAGGTGTGGGGCTGGTGGCAGCCAAGGACTGACAGAAGGATGAACAGTGCTTGGACAAGAGCTCTTTGTTGGCCAGTCCATTGAGGGGTTGGGTTTCAGGCCTGAAGAGGTGTCTGGTTACCCTCCCACTCGGAGATAAGGTACCTGAATGTCTTGTGCAAACACAGTGGGGCCACGGGGAGAACAAGACTTTGTGGGAAAAGGCTCTTGGTTGCATACTGTCAAAGGGGAGAATGTTCTGAGGAAAACACAAACAATTCCCCCTGACTTTTGTTAGCACTGATGGAAAGTGGCAAGGTATAAAAAGGAGCTTTACAGCTTGCCAGAGCATGGCTGGGAGGGAACAGATGGCTAATTCATCTCCATCGAGCTTGGCACCTCCAACAAAAGAAACAATATGTGTTTGGCTGCCCTAATTTCTCCCCCAGGTATCCCAGCAGGTGACTGGGATGTCTGATGACAAGAATGACTTGACTTTTGCTCCCCAAGAGCACATGTCACATGTTGCTGGGGCCTTGCCATTGTTTTGCCCAATCTCCCACTCCTCTGCAGCACTCCGGGAGGTGTCTCCAGATCCAGGAGACAACAGCAAACCTGGATGGCACCACCCAAATCCAGCACTCACAGGGACTCCTATTTCACATGGGGAGTCATTCCAGTAGCCCTCATTTTAGTCTAAAAACATCTATTTCCCAGCACTGGAGCTGCACACAGCACATCCCAGGGATGCTTTGCTGAATACAACTGGCTGCAAAAATTTCAAGATTAGATAGAAAGATCCAAAACCGAGCTTGCAACCCCAGCATGTTTTCACATTTAATGTTATTTCCCAGGCACAACCTTGATTTCCACTTCTGTATTTTCCTACACAAGGGATAAACTGCTCCACTTTCCCACAGAGAGAGTTTGGGGCTGCACCAGGGTGGCTTTCACAGGGGGAAGGAGAGCAAGGGAAGGGGAGAGATTCTTCTCCCCCTGATGCAGTCTGCACAGGGCTCATGTATCAGAGCTGAAGGAGAGGGCCATGGCTGAGTCAAACACAAAATTGTATTTCTGGGTAAAATGTATCTTTTCCCAGCCCTCATGCTAAGCTGGACATTGGTGCAGTCTGGCACATACCAAGATCCTTAAAATTTGCAAACAAAAACAAAAAAATAGCAGTGTCAGGGCAGGCAGTGTGGATCCATCAGCCACCAGCAGGACTCTCCTGCACTTTTGATATTATCCTGCCATTGCTTTACTTTGCAACAACAGCAGAGCAGATTAAGAACCAAGTCTAAAAGGCCCTGAAACTGCTGCCCGATCAGGAGCAGAGGATGGGAGTTCACATGAGCTCTGCAAGATTATTTTGAAAACCCCACACTACAGCTCTACAAGGAGTCCAGCTCTAACTAAAATCTGTTGGGCTTCACAAACGATACTCTGCCATATGTTAATTATGAGGCCAGAACATTAAATTGAAGTAAGAATCATTGATGATTAAAAATTATTCACTAGAAAACTTCTAGAGAAGTATTATTAATAGATCAAATTCAAGTGACATTTTAAATAAAATTATTTTTGTTTCTATTAGTGATGCATGAGGAGAACCTGTAATGGGTTAACAAAGGATTTTTTCCATAAGCTGTTTATACTAGGAAATACAATGTTATATTCCCCACAGAGCAAAAAGTTGTTTTCTCTTATTAGTAAATATTGACTAAAAAACACTGATTAAATGAATGTTCCCATGCTGCTGACTCAACCACGTCCGTGTTCATTCCCTTAAGAGAGCATTACACACACTGAACATATATCCAGAAGAATCAATCATCAGACATATGGTTAAGATATTATCTTTTCCAAACCAAAAGTCCAGGCTTTCAGGGAGAAACCTAGAGCCAAGACAAGTAATTAGACTTAGTTATCTCTCAGAAGCACAGCAGAACTGGTAACACCCCAGACTCTGTCATATTCACATATTTTAAGGAATTTCTAAAGAGAATCATCTAATTCTTTTTATTTCTCATCCCGTTATTTTATGCTGTGGCTATCTACAAGGAAATTGAATAGTCTTGCAATTAAAAACACAGCCCTGAATCTCCAGCCTGGCTGTAAAGATCCTTAATGAAGATGCAGAGCTTTAGAACAAGCTTCGATGTTTCCCTGCCACCACTTTCAAGGGAATTGAAATCTATAACCTGTCTCACTTAAGTCTTGCAACAGTGAGTGGAACAAGCCCTAAATATCTTTAAAATGCTTGGGTTGGACGGATTTTCAACACAGCTCAGCTCGAATTTCCCCTCTTCAGCAGGATCCACATGAAGTCAGAGTGCCAGGCCCGGAGCTTGCCGGCTCAGCTCTCCAAAGGCTGCCCAGCATTTTTGGAAATCTTGCCCCTTTCTGGTGTTCCTGGCTGAAAGATGAGCTCTTTGAAAAGTCCAGCTTTCCTTTTCTGTAAAATAAGGCTCTTAACAGGCTGCTGATTCACACAGGCTCGGGGAAGCAAGAAGTGTCTAGAGCTCAGGCATTCCAATGGCTCTTGAGAGAAGCAAACAAGGTCAGCCCTTCTCCCTGCACCACCCTTCCATCAATATTCCTCATTTCACTAGGCCACAGCCTTCTCTCCCATCTTCACAAGCTGGCTTCTAAAACTAGGCAATTTAATTCAAAATATTTAAAACTATTGAGAGAGAAAAGCTGCTACAGCTCTTCAAGTGACAGCCTAGGAACAACCTGGGAGGTCACATTTAGCAACTTTACAGTAAACTATTTCTGATTATAGTGAAGATAGTGGGATCTACAGGTCCTCAGATCTACTCCTCATTTCAGATAGCATGGATAGCTACAGCTGGATGTACACAGACTGCTTTTTTCTAGACTAAAGTGTCTCTGTGTCATCCTAATACTGTTAGTTTCCAGCAGACTTTTGAGGGAGAAAAATTAAGTACTGAAGATAGTTATTACCTAAGAGTTATATTCTTAGTTCTGAAAAAAAAAAAAAAAAATTAAAAATATGGCCCTTATTTTTGAATCCTGTCATGTGTGGTGGACCAAAACCAAATTTAAGAAGGGAGTGCAGGTGGATTTTGACAAAATGGATGACCTGAAGGGTAAAATTCCATCAAATCTGAAAAATTCCTTTTGAAAAATTACCTCTAAAATGTGGTAAGCATTTTGTGATGAAACTTATTAACAAAACTTCTTTTAGAGTTCCTGAGTAATGCTCAGTGATATCTCAGTTGCATATTCCTGGGGTATTTTACAGTTCCCCAGGTGTGTAGCTCTGGTGGCAGACCCTGTCTAGGTATCTGTGAACAAGAAAATTCACCTGCCCCTGCCTGAGCAGAGCAACTCTCCAGGCTCCAGTGCCTGCCAGGACCAGGACTGAGATGGAGCTGCCACGCTGGGATAGCTCCAGGTACCATCAGGTTTGGGAGAGCTTGGCTTGGCTCTCTGCTGCTCAAACGTGCTCGTTACTGGCTGGGCCATAATTATAGGAGCCCTGGGAATGTGTGGGAAGGGACGAGTTCAATCCCTGTAAAATATGTCCCAGCTGGGCATGACATCATGGCCATTGATCAACCTGGGAGCCCTTCAGTCCCCATCCAGCCAGTCATTTACACACAGCAGCAAAAGGGAACAAAGTCTGCACTGAGCTGCCCTGGGACGCACCAGCCAAGAATTTCTTCTTGTCCCGGGATACTGCCAAGCCTCTCCAGAAGTTTTCTTAAAAGAAAAATCAATGAGCAACTTCTTTCCAAGGATACTGCAATACCTCATGCCCATGGGTTTGCTGTGTCAGGAGCAGCTCCTGGGGTAGTTAAGAGCTGCTTAAACTTCTTCAGGTGGGAAAACTGAGGTACAGAATGGCTGAAGTGTGGCACTTGAAACTGTCACCAGCCTAGGTGACTGCCTTATGTGCACTTATATTTTAAGCAAATACACTGAGTGATGGGGTTTTCTTCTCACATTTGTCCAACTTACAGCTCTCAGGCTGAGCTAAAGTCCTCTCCAAACCTGTCCCAGATCCCGCGCTGAGTTCCAAACCTGTCCCACTTCCAGGCTGAACTAAAGCCCTCTCCAAACCTGTCCACCTCCCAGGCTGAGCTAAAGCCCCCTCCAAACCTGTCCCAGCTCCCATGATGAGCTAAAACCTCTCCAAGCCTGTCCCAGCTCCCAGACTGAACTAAAGCCCTCTCCAAACTTGTCCCCTCAGTGCAGCACATGCAGCCTCACGCTGCATTCCAGTCAATCAGCAGAAAATCCCACACTCCCTCCTGGATGTTCTCCCTCCCTTCTGGATTAGTCCCAAACTCCGAGCACTCCAGTAGGCACTGACAGACGGCAGGAGATGATGGAGAGGTGCAATCAGATCAGACTAGGGAGAGTACAATCTGTACAGCATAATAAGTCTTCTATTGCATATATCAGAGCTTTGAAACTTTTTCTAGTTAAATATATAGTCTGAAAACATTCAGCGTATATCATCTCATCAGAACAACAAGCTTCCATTGTTCCCATGGCATAAATCTCTCACAGGCTCCTAACAGCACATGATTTCCACCGGCTCCAGGCTGATATAGTGTGGCATGAGGAGAGGAGGGTTTGTACATGGAAATTGACTTACACTGTAAGAACAAATTTTGCATTGTTCTATACCTGCAAATCACACGTCTCCATGCTGCCCAATGAACTCTTGCACAGATTGCTGCTGAAGGGAAATAGCTCAATAATCAGGTGTGTTTTGCCTGAGGGTCTGCTGGAGTGATCTGCAGCTCAGGGCACTGTGGCACCAGAGCTCTGATGGATCAGCTCTCTCTGGTCCTGCAGCACAACCCAGCAGTGGCAGCAGACAACACAATGGCCCCAGGATCCAGGGATGCTCCAGCCCCACAGAGCTGTGCCTCTGCCTGGCACACAAGACCTGTGTCCTACACCCTCCAACTCCAAAAAGGATTCATTGGTGCTCTCTCAGCTCTGTGGGTGAGAGTAGGACATTCCCTCAGGGGAATCAAAGGTCATTTACAACTTGTGGTCCTGTGTTGTCCCTTAAAATAAACCTTCTGATTTCTTTTAGTATAATGGAGTCAGTTCTCATGAATTGTAAGATAAACAAGGATCATGATTGCATTCCTTGGTGAAAAGATATCACCTGATGGACTTCTCAAGTGACCAGTGGAGATGGAGAAGTGGGAACTTCTCTGTCCAATCTCTCGTCACTGTCCAGAAACTTACAGATATGAGGTCAACAATAAACTAGAGAGTTCTTTTCTTCTTCTCAGCCTGAACAGTTGTTGTGTGTGTGTTGCTGTGTTCCTCTCTGCATCACAGTGAGTCCTGTGCCAGGACAAGCAGCAAACACAGATAGGTGCTTAGTGGCTGCCAGGTGGAAGATATTTGCTTGGCATGAAATGTCCACATTTCATCTTTGCTGGATGAAGCTCCACAGCTGCTGCTCTGGGGCCAAGAACAGCTTAGTATTAGGCCCTGTAAAGGCAGTGGTCCCACCTAGGCAACCTGCTGCTCTATCTCCTGCTCTCTTAGCAAAAAGGACCTGCTCCTGTATCACAACAGGCTGCCTGGAGCTGGTGGATGCTGGATAGAAGTGTTTCTATCCTAAAACAAGACATGGTCATCCTCAACCTCCTTCCTTGTCAGCTTTGTTTCCATTCCCATACCTGGTCACTCTTCCTGCAGTTGTCTTGCCTGTCCTTCTTTTTGGGAATGCATTGTTTCCTGGCAGGGTGGGCAGGCCCTGGCACAGGGTGCCCAGAGCAGCTGTGGCTGCCCCTGGATCACTGGCAGTGTCCAAGGCCAGTTTGGATGGGGCTGGGAGTGGCCTGGGGTAGTGGAAGGTGTTCCTGCCCATGGCAGGGGATGGGACTGGATAAGCTTTGAGGTTGCTTCAACCCAAACCCTTCTAGGATTGTGATAACGATCACACCATGATTATCCATACCCCCTCCATATGAAGACACATCATTTTCTCAGGGTTCTTCTGGCTCTCAAAAGCACATGAGCAAAATTGCAGCACTGTTAAATGTTGGGGACACTTTATAAAGCCATCCCTGCATAAGACGTGCTGCTCCAGCAGCACCCCTGGCTAAGGTGCAAATCCCTTTGCCTGGAGTGCCCCCAGGAGGGGCCTGGAACATCACAGGTGGTGATGGCCCCAGGTCACTTCAAGCGCAGGATGCTCTTATATTCCTCTGAGGATAGAACAGGTGGAGTGCTATGGAGATGCTCTCTAGGGCTCTCCTGCAGTAAACAATTGACAAATTCAGCCCCAGGGGCACTCCCAAGGATAAGGTGAGTGCAGCCATAAAGGCTGCATAAAGGTTTATGAAAGAGAGGTAAAATAGTCTGTCAAAATATTCCCATTCTACCGGCAGATGGGATGGAAGCCGTTCTGCACTTACCCTGCAGCCTGTCCTTACCTCTGAGTGACCACAGGCAGGGAGATTCCCAGAACACACAGGGAGAATTTCCCAGGGATGGTAGGAGATGAATCACTCACTTATGGAGGAGTGCATGAAATACTGGCTGTGCTCTCACCTCATACCACACAGGCAGAGGATTCCTATCAGCACACAGAGGCTACAGGGTTACATTTTCTCATCAGACCCCAGACCAACACCACAGGTTGCAGGCACTGTCCTGGCAGCCTTGCAGGGCAAGCATGCACACCTGGGGTTTGCTGTCACTCAGCTGCACTGAAATCTGAAAACAAGAGGTCATTGAACTACAGCCTTGCCAGGGTAGGATCATCATCTCCCTGACCCACAAGCAGTCTGGGATAAGGAGCAAACTGCAAATATATCTATTTTGAGATCAGGAACGGTGTGGCCAGCTGCACCCCGGCTGTGACTCTTGTCCTGCACTCAGCACTGCTGAGGCCACACCTCGAGTGCTGTATCCAGTTCTGGACCCCCAATTTAGGAAGGACTTGGAGGGACTGGAGCATATCCAGAGAAGGGCACCAAGGCTGGTGAGGGGTCTGGAGCACAAGTCCTGTGAGGAGTGGCTGAGGGAGCTGGGGATGTTTATCCTGGAGAAGAGGAGGCTCAGGGGAGACCTCATCACTCTCCACAACTCCTGACAGGAGGGTGCAGCCAGGTTGGGGTGGGGCTCTGCTCCCAGGGAACAGCAACAGGACAAGAGGACACAGCCTTAAGCTGTGCCAGGGCAGGGTCAGGCTGGACATCAGGAAAAAACTAGCATAATGTTTTTATTTAAGGTAATCAGTTAAAGCCCTGCACTAGCTAATAATTGCCAATAAAGTAGTTTAACTCATCTGAATAGTGTTTTCTTAATGATCAACTTTTAGGTCTTTCAGTAGATTTCAATTTCAGTGAATGCCACAGTGATATTAAAATCTGCATTTTGTAAAATGCTTTGCAACAGATTTTGAGAGTTATGGGATCACTCCGCAATGTACAGTTCTTTGATGTGTTTGACAAGGATGGCAATACAATTTTAGCACACAAAAGGACAGTGGGATTAAACTGACTCTATTTGAAAGTGCATCAAGATCCTTAGGAAAATGTACTGGAGATAAGAGTGGCTAAATGTTAATATCCAGAATCTGTCATATGATAAGGTCAATATATTGTTAGCTAATGAAATACAGACTTAATGTATCTCCTGTTTGCTATGGAGCAGGTAGGATGTCAGCCTATTTTATTAGCTTAATGAGAATTTGAAAATCAATATATGAGAGAAGGTGGCCAGACCAACAAATGCTTTTTAATTACCCCAAAAAGGTTAATCTGTTATTTGAACTTCTCAGCTCCAGACACCAACATAATCAGTGCTGGAACACCTTCACAGACTTTGACACCCCTCCTTTAGTGAGTAACAGTCACAAATATTCAAAGGTTTAAAATAGTGAAATATCTGATTTTATCAAACATAAAATAGGCATCACATTTTCCAGTCTCCTGGGTCCCTGAAGCACTGATTAGACTGTTCCTTCAGGAAGCATCCAGGAAAGCCTGAAGAAGGCCTTAAATAAAGGTTTTGATCCATATTTCCAACACAGACCCTAACTGATGTGTCCTCATTTGAATGAGAAAAGGAACTCTGTAGAAATTTAAATCTCTAATGCTGTAAGGAAATAATGTTCTTAGTCATGACTTATTAGAGAAAAATAAGTCTCATTTGTTGCATTTAGGTTCTTGTTTACTTTCTCTCCTGTTGATGGCTGTTTCCCACTGCTGTCCCCTCCACTCCTGTGTATTTGTTCTTTCCATGCCTACTTGGGGCTCTCAGTGTTACCCAGGGTTCCCCACAAACATTGTCACTCATTATTTCCTTCTGCTATGGCTTTAACATCTCCTGTGCACTCTCAGGCCTTTGGCTTTGAGGTGGTTCTCAGGTATAACTGAAGGAAAGAAAAACGGCTAAATATTTCTGTGTTCACATTTCTTCCTTATTCTCTTATTTCTTCTTCTATTTTATTTGCAATATCCCTCAACTTCCCTGCTTTCATTCTGTCCTGGGAACTGACACATACATATTTTCCTTCAGAATGCTGAAATCAAAGGTTCTTCCCAGCAGTTTTCTCCCTGGACCAATGTGGATATCAAAGAGCAGCGTTTGTATGTATGCTGGAAACCAAAGACCTTCAGCCTTTGCTGGCACCCACAGAGATATTAGTGCTGCAAGACTGGTGTGGATGCACTCTGCAGCACCTTGACTGCCACAGAGTCTGTGTCCACCAAGGTGTCTCTGGAGATGTATTTCCTTCTCCACTGGTTACTCAGAGGATCACATATGCCCACAAGGCAGCTCAGAGACTGAGGTATTTCAGGGAGATAGAAGAAATTCAGGTGTGGGTATCTGACCCAACAATTCCATGTCAACAAAACACTCACTGAATCAACAAATCCCTCACCTGGATCGATGTAGTCATTGTCTTTTGGATTGACTGACATCCAGAACAACACGGGCTGCCCACAGCCTGCCAAATCCTGACGGAGCAAACCTAAAACATCTGTTTTCAGCTGTAATTCTGAGAATTCAGGAGATGTTGACCCTGCTGTGAGAAGGGGGAAAATAATCTGTTTAACCTGTCTGGATCTCTTCATGGGCAGGTGCTTCACGAGTTTTGTATCAGTTGGAACTGGACAGTGACACACCCAGAATCCTACCACAAATCACTGAAAACAGGTCCTGGTGCTCCAGCTTTCCCATAGGCTGGACCTGTGTCCCTCACCACTGCCCAGGGGTCCTCCTGGTGGCTGCAGGGCCCCTTCCAGACCCTCCAGCCTCTGCAAAACACCGCAGAACACCAGGGTAAGTAATGGGATGCAAATGTATTCCTCAGAGGTTGATCCAAAGCCCAGCCAAGTCAATTATTATTAATGTAATTAGTACTGTATGAGCAGTTTGAGGCATAATTCAAGTCAGGTTTCCATCCAGGCAGGCTGTGGATATGTGCACAGCAGAATTAAATGGTTTACAAGCTAACTGAGTGTGACAGACAAAAAGAAAGAGAGGAAGGAGATATGAAGTGATATAAAAAGAGCAGATAATCTGCCACAAAAACCTAATCTTAATCCTGGGCTTTGTCTGGCAAACCATGCAGCCTTCAGTAGGAATTTCCAACAGCAGTTACATCAGCAGAATGTTCATTAAATAATATTTTGAACCTTTATTTCAAATTTATTTCATTTATTTCATATTTATTTGTCATGAACTTTCTCTCTCCTTACATTTGTATTCATTTCCCCTTGCACTGGGCTGGCATGAACGCGCTATTTATTTCTCTGGCAGGGACTGTGTACTGGGGGTCATTCAAGCCAAGTCAATAGCATGACCCTGGAGTTGCAAGCATGAATGAAGGGCTGAACAAAACCCACCATGAGCTTCGCTTACTTCTGTACCAGTAATTAAAAATGCCTGAGTCACACTGAGCACTGGGGAACTGGTTTGCTCGAGTGTCAAGTCCAGATGCCAACCCTCGAGCTCCTCGCTGTTCACTGGCACTCACCCAAAAGCTCTTTTCTCTCTCTTTTTTTTTTTTTTTTTTTTTTTTTTTTTTTTGGTTTGGTTTTTGGTTTTTGGTCTTTTTCTTTTTTTATTCCCAGTCCAGAAGGGAGCATTTCCACTGGCGGAGGGAGGGCGGCTCGCTGGGATGCGGAGCCGCTCCAGCTCCTCGCTGCGCTCGGTGCCCTCTGCCCAGGCTGCCGCCCGGCCGGTGCAGCCGGAGCACCCTCTGCTGCTCCGCTGGCTCCTGCAGGGCAGCCCCTGGCACTGCCGAGCCCTTCCCGAGCGCGGCAGGGATGCTGCGGTACCCGGGCTCGCTCCCAGCCTGCTCCCCGGGCTCTGCGAGCGCACTGTCCCGGGTTTTCGGGGGCGATGGAGCACGGGGCGAGAGCCACGCAGCCAGCAGCGATCCGGCAAACCTCCTGCTTACTGCACCACAGGATCATTTAAGAAAGGCAGGGAAGTCTCCTTGGTCCGTAACCCGAAGTCTGGTGTAGTTGGGGATACAAGGCTGCACCAGAGCCCTCGGCACTGGCACGGTTTTATCTGGAAATATTTGTAACTGCCCTTGCTATTAGAGCATATGAATGCAATTACAATATTCCATCAGAAATCAGCCGAATATGTGGCAAAGCAGGGGGACAAACCAGGGAATGTGTATAAAATAATCTTCCTATCTTGCACATACAAGGGCACCGGGATGCCTTCCAGAATCCAGCCGCTCCCCACACTCCCTGCTGCTCCCACAGGCTAGCTGAGGCTGCGCTGATGGCGTGCAGGCCACCAGGTCACCCCTGAGGTGGCCAGGCAGCTACGCCAGGCAGCCGTGGAGAGCAGCAGTGCTGAGACATTTGTAGCTGGAAAAGGCAAGTCAACATGCAAATCCTAGTTAAAATACCTTTATTAGCAGCATTTTAATCACTTGCAAAATCTGGACCGGGATCAAACCAAACATAAGGCAGCAGCTGCTGTAAACAGCCGTTGTTGAAATGGAAAAATGATTAGTGCTGAGGGAAGGATGTCAGGCGTAATGAGCCTGCCTTGGCTGCCAAGCACTGGGCACCTCCGCACTTCTCCTGCCCTAAAACCTCTCCTGGGGCAGGGAGTCCCAGGCCTGTGACCTCTCTGCTGACCTCAGTAACCATCCCTGGCTATATCTACAGCACCGAGGTGTTTTCAGACTCTGCTTGGTGAAAGGAACAATTCCACTGGTGCAGGACCCTCTCTCCTTCCGTCGCACACTGGAGGGTAATGCTAAAAGTCATTTTAACTTCCACAAAATTAGGGAAGAGCAATGTTCTACCAAGACTTGCACTGAAACAAGGCGTGTATTAGCCCAATTTTGGCTCTGGTGTTAATTACAGTTTCTTCCCTTCCCCGAGGCTGCCAGGGCTCCAGGAGCGTTTGGACGCTGCTCCCAGGTATGCACAGGTTGGGATTGTTGGGGTGTATGTGCAGGGCCACAGCTCTCACTGTGACACCTCAGCCCTTCTTACTGCACAGAGAGCTTCTCTTCCCTTCCTCATTGACAAGATGCCACAAGAAATTCCCAGTGTTAAAGCAGCTCAAACCATGTTGAGCATGAACATACACAAGCCATCAATCATTCCCGTGTGTCACGAGGAGCAGCAGCCAGCTCCTTAAATCATCTGCCTTTCAAACGCTGAGTGTCAAAACATGAGAAGTGCCTTCAGACAAACCAGCTCTGAGTCCTGTCCGAGTCAGGAGGGGAAAAAAGCGTTGCTTAGTATTTTTCATTTCCATCAGGGGGAGCCTGTGCACAGAGGATTGGTCCTGGTGACTCTCCAGCCCCAGACCACAGCTCATTGAGACCTTGTCGTGTGTCATCTCGGCTGCTAGCTCCCAGGAACCTCATGTGAGGGCATTCAGAAACATTTCTGCGTTTACAGAACTGTTTGAGCCAGACTCAGGAGTGAGATCTGTTTATCTAATTACATTAACGAAATGTTAACATTTTTATTTAGCTTATGTGTAATTCTTACAACCAACAATGCAAACTACATTCTGTGGTTTGGAGGTTGACTCTACCTGGTAAATATTAACATTTGTGGCATGAAAAATAATTAGAGGGTTAGTGTCAAGATCCGTGCAAGGGTTATGTGATAACAGGCTTGAAATTAAAGACCTTGTTGTAATCAGACTTTACAAAACGCCACCCTGGATCAAAGGGAAGCAACAGTTTCTATCTGTTATGGTAGCACTTGGGTAAACAAATTGCTGATAAAAAATTCAAGAATTCAAACACTTCCCATTGGAGAGGTGGCAAAAAAGTCAGATGCAAACTATCCAGTGTTAATACAGAATGAATCAGGTCTTAAACACCCTGGACTTCCTACACAACATATAAAAATCCTGTGTTGAATAAAAAGCAATGAAAATCTAACACTGCAAAGACGTCTGAGGTGTAATGTTAGAGCTCTACTCCAGTTCTCTTGTAGGGAAAAGTTTGCCTTCATGGTTAAACCTGTCCTATGTTTGAGAAAAGAGCTGAACACCATGTGCAGCATCTGCTGAAGTTCTCTCACCTTCAGGACCTCCCAGGATTTCTGGGTAAACCCAAACTCCCACATTCAGTTTAAGGCCTCCTGTTAAATACTTTGAGCCAGCTCTGTGGTACCCAAAAGCAGTAACCCTTCCTAAAATGATCACTTGTAATTTGGTTTACACTCAGTTTTTAAGGTCTGCTCTGTCACTGTTGTAAACAAGGTCGGTTATTAAGACACAATTCCCCAGTTCCTGCCTGTGCACCTGTACTCCATAAAGGGGACTCCTGAAAACACCTGCTCACACCCCCAGGGTTCTAAAAAGGCCTGATTTGGATGAGCTCACAAGAGGCTCAGCATGGCAGAGAACCAGGTCTCTGATGTATGGGCCACCAAACTATTCAGGTGTATCTTTTACCAGGTCAGTCTTTCTACGAGATCCAGAACAAATTCGGGGTGTGCCCCCCTCATACCCCAAACTGTAATAACAAATTTGGTTCTTCCAGTGCCTTTTCTATCTCTCATAAATGATCCGGGACAGGATCAGTCTCTTGCATTATGCATTTTCGGACACAATCCAACAGGGCAGATGAGGCCATAATAAAAATAATAAAAACACAGTGAATATAAAGTCAGGTCTAGTGGCTTGAGGGCAGACATGAGGTGGCAGGAGTCAAAGAGCTCATTATATTAATTATAAAATAACTACGGAAAAGGCTGAATTCCATCTTCTGAAATCTTTCAGCTGAGTCTTACTGAAATATGTGGTCTAATCCTGCAAGGCTTATAGACTTAATAGAGGATTCAAAGAGAATCAGAATGGTATCTCTTGGCTTTAAACATCTCTGGATCTTGAGTGAGCAAATGAGTTGTCGAGGAATAAAGTCCTTTTTTGAATTCGAAGTAAAACACACCTACACCTCCAGTCTGGGAAGACAGCTGCTGCAGACATCTGATATCAGATCCCAGTTTTGTTTCCTCTGCTACAAGGCAAGGGCAGATCAGTCCAAAGAAAACTCCTCAGCAGATTGAAGCAGTTGAAAAAAAAGTACATTTACTTGTTAGTGTCTCATAGTCTCAAATGTCTATGGTACAAAGGAAAGTATTTGAACAGCTTAAAGGTTTTATGGTTAGAATAACATTCAATAAAAAAAACATCTCTTCAGGACTGGCTAAGGAACCAGAGGCAGGCAGGAATTCCAGGAAAGTCCCCGTTCCTCTGGGAGGAGCCAGTGGGGAGCAGGGAGAGGGGTCCCTGCACTGCCTGGCTCCCCAAAGACACAGGGAAGGAATGCTTGGGATTTTTACTTCTGAAAAAGTCTTTGATCAGGCAGCTGGGCTCAGTCTCAGAGATGCAGCTTTCTGCTAGCAAAATCCCGAATCCAAATGCTGGGTGCTATGCTTGCAATCTCAAAAAAAAAAAAAAAATCTGGCAGTTCCATGTGCCACTGAACACATGTCTGTGAGTTTGCCTAGAACAAAGTCATGGACTCTTGGAGCAACAACTGGCTCTTGGACAGAGGTCCTGGGCCAAGCATCAAATACCCCCACCTTGTGATTTATGGATTGGTATCCAAAGCAGAGCAGCAGATTTAATTTCTTGTCATTTACAGAGCTGAAACCAGGTGAGATTTGGGGGTTTTAATGAGTTTGACCTAGAATTTGAAAATCCCTTTGATGCCCAAATTCGAAGTGAATTTGATTCAGAGAAATGATCCCACATGAACCAGACCCAAGAATGCATCTCCTCAAAGCCTTGTGAAATGAAAGTGTAACTTTGCAGCAGCTTTTGTTGACATCTTCCCTTGCAGCACCCTTCTAAAACTTCTGACTGCCCAAATGCAAAATGTCCTCACCTCACTATTCACAAATGGCCTTTAAAAATATTCAGAGGTCTGGTTATACATGAGCATTATGAGAATGCATTGTCTGGCACCAGCATCTCACAGGCTTTCCAGGAGTTAAGTCCTCTCTCTGTGTTTGCATCAGTCAATACCAGCACGAACTAAAGGGGTATTTAGATGGAGAGGAGTGGGATATTTTAAAAACTAAAGGACTAAGGACATCTGTATAATATTTCTGAGTGTTTCCCTGACAGGTATCTTCCCACACTTGAGAGCACCAGACCCTCCAGTTCTCAGGCAGTGTGAAGCCATTCCCCGTGTCCTGTCCCTCCATCCCTTGTCCCCAGTCCCTCTCCAGCTCTCCTGGAGCCCCTTTAGGCACTGGAAGGGGCTCTGAGCTCTCCCTGGAGCCTTCTGCCCCCTGACTGACTAGCCCTGGCTGCGATGCTGAGCTGGGCTCTCCAGAACTGAATCTCACAACTTTTCATTTTAGAAACTGCGTGTGGCATGAGGTTCACAATCCCCTCCATTGCATGTTACTACGAAACTTCTACTAAGGACAACAGAGGGAACCAAACCATGAAAAAATGAAAGCCTAAA
This sequence comes from Sitta carolinensis, assembly GCA_032173965.1. Taxonomy (NCBI): domain Eukaryota; kingdom Metazoa; phylum Chordata; class Aves; order Passeriformes; family Sittidae; genus Sitta; species Sitta carolinensis. Next base: position 1,165,632 of record CM063294.1, read on the forward strand.
AGTCTCACTCTGGCTGAGCAAACCTGGCTCTATAGCTCTGTCCAAGAGATGGTACAGCAAAGATTCTTGGAAGCCTCCTGAGAAACTTCTTTGGTGTGTGCCAGTGCCAGCTGACACAATGGAAAGCACACAGGGGATGTTTCAAGAAATCACTTCACTTGGAAAAAAAACTATGAAGCAATGCTTTTTTTCTGAGAACTAATTTTCCAAATAGAAGGTTCATTTTCTTCCTCAGAACAATTTCTCCCTTCAGGCTGTAAACTTAACAATTTAAATCTGAAGTAGCTTTAAGATTCTATTAAGTCAAAATCAAAGCAAGTGTTCCTTGGCAACCACTCTTTCTGAGACATTTCTTCTTTGGAAAAAGGGAGACCCAACAGAAGCTGGAAGATTTTATTGCAAGTGACAGAACATCGGGCTCAGTGATGGAAGCCTCAGCCTTGGTGTTAAGGAACATAAAGCTCCTGACTCAAATTAAGTTTTGTTCCATTTATATGGGCATAGAATTGGATGTTTTGAAAGAAAAGTCAATGGGCTCCAGGCAGCAGTCATGACAGGGAGACACCTCATGGAAATTGTTTTTATTCCTGTTCCCAAGATATCAGTCCTGAAGGAAAGGTTATAGGTGCTGACAAGCTTCTGCACTACAAGACAGGAAAAATAATTAGGGTGAAAAATAAACAAAGGAATATTCTAGCTCTCTTGGGAATTAAAGGTTCTTTTGCCTGGCATTATTGGACTTCTCACACAAACCTTTAGCTTTGCTGGGGAGAATACTAGATTCTCCCTGGCATGCCAAGTCCTGAATCCATCATGAGAATTTATTTTGGAAATCTTTCTATCACAATATTAAAGGAAAATCTTGTGTTGACAAAAGTGCGTGTTGCATTCAATGCAGCCTTTCTGTGTTCATTGTGTTGAGGAACATAAGGAGGTTGGGACCGAGGCATTTATAAAAGCTAAGCAAACCCTGTCCCTTTAATCTGAAATCTGCCTCACTTTGCCCTAAGGTTGACATTTATTGTTTAAAAACATTGAGAAAATGTGCCGAGGAATTGCCCCTTTCCATCAGTGTAAGTATGAAATGTTTAAAGTGCACATTTTTCATCTGGTGCCAGCTCCAGGACCACAGCCAGGTCCCGTTTGACAACCAGATGAGTAACACAAAGGGGTTCCCCTCATGAAAACGTTTGGATCTGGGAGCTGGCACAGCCCATGGATCCCAGCTTTCCCTTCCAGGAGCTGGGCTCAGGTGTGTGCAGGGCACAGGGGCAGCCTCAGAAGAGCAGTGCCAGGCTGAGCTGTCCCAGGGAATGACCAGAGGGCAACTTGGGCATCATTTTGCATTGCCCTGGTATACCCAGTGCTACAGGGCTGTCCATGGAAACAATTTTAAGAGGGAAAACGAATACAGAGCCCCCATGGCCTGAAGGTGAAGCAGTGAGGGTTTGAGACACTCAGTATGAACACTGCCTCTGCAGCCAGGTTCCCCACAAACAAATCAGTGTTGCATCTGCTTCACTGACTTCTGCACTGAATCAAATTAACACTCAAAAATAAAATTAATCCCTTTACTGGCCAAAATCTGTGGATGAAATAATCTCTACTTACAAGAGCAGGGGGTTCACTTCCCCTCAAAAAGTGTATAAATGTGTGCTGATTTCTTGGGAAGAGAACAGAAAATAACTTCATTTCAGAGATGTTTTAGAAACGTTGTAAATCACATGGGTAGCGTTCTACTTAGGGCCAAAATCGTTGCCATCCTTACATGATTTGCAGGATTTCCTGTTGTTAATCACTGCTGATTGTGGGGTTTGAGCTGTACAGATGCTCCAACCTCAGGGTCACCCTATAAAGGCAAGACCTGCTCCTACTTAATAGTAGATTGGGATACAAATGTGTTGTTACCTCCTTCTCCCTGTTAACTGTGCAGAGCCAGTGTTTTGGATTTGTAGAGGGTAGGAAATGCCGAAATGGAAAAAGGCAGATTCTCTTCCCTCTGCTCTGAGCTGAAAACTCCCAGAACATTCCTGTCTGGGACTCAGCATCCAGCACCAGCAGAACTGCTGAACTGGGACCTGTATTTCTTCAAGACATTAACAGGCACTAAATTATCATCTTGCCTCCACCCTGGGAACTTGCACACATCCAGGAAAACAGGCTGGAATGACAATAGCAGCACATTGCCTGATTCCCTCACCTGGCATAACCTGCTGCCAGAGCGTTTTACAATTTGGGGATGCAACTCAGTTTGGCCCTGTCCTGTGGCACACCTGGCTGGACAACAGAATCAGGAGATGCTGTGCCAGAGGAGTTGACTAAACAGCACTGAAACACCGGGCTGTTATCAGACCTGGGAACAGGACAGGATCTCTCTGCCCCGTTTTGTGTCAGTCCTTCATGTTGTCAAGCTGGCTGCCAAATGCATGGCTGCCAAGTAAATTGACACTGTCAGTTTTAAACCACCAATTATCATCATTACACTATTGAAAACAGTGCCGTGCCTGGAATTACACCAGTAAGAAGATGCTCTCTGATACAGTTTTGTTCCCATAAGGATATCAACAGATCAGTCCACAACACCTTTACACTGATTTAAAGTCTGTATCATGCAGCTCATGCTGTTGTAATCATAATATTCTCATCCCTGGGAAAGACTGGGAGGCAGCTAAACACTGAATAAAGTGAGCTTCTTTATTTTATATCCAATATAATGCTGCTTCCAAATTCAAATAATGTCCTTACAGCAACTGAGTCCAAACCTACACACTGAGATCAATGCACATTGATGCACATAGGACACAAGAAAGGTCTTATTTTCACGTAACATTCATAATCCAAGGGATCAGAGAGCACCTTTGTTTCCAGGCACAGGAGTGGCTGCACTGAGACATGGCCAGCTTTGGGGCAGAGCAGAGCCAGTCCCTTCTACCCTATATCCACCTGAGGGAATGGTGAGTTCCCTGGGTACCCTTTGTGTCTCTAATACTCATCTTTTATCCTTCCACAGTATTTGGAATCACCTACAGCTTATAATAAACATTAAAATGCCTGGATCCCTCCTCCCAGATACACTCCGGGAAAAAAAAAAGGACAACACACAGTAAAAACTCCAAAATCTGCTTTTGCAACCCATCAGGGAGAGGCACAAGCTCCAAACCCTTACCAATAAACAGAGAGGACCTGAGCACTTTTGCCAAGACTGTACCCCTGCACACGGTCAGAGGCTGAAACAGGTCTGGACAGTGCTGAGCACTGAGTGATATCATCTGCAACACTACAGGAGAAGCTCTAAAAGCAGATTCCTACAGAAAATAATCAATCATCTGCTGAGATGGCTGGCAGCCAGAGTGATGTTATGGAACCTCATCTCCAGCACAGCTGAGCTGGGCATTCCCCGGAGGGGCTTGTGCTTGGGAAGACATACTGCTCCTCCAAACCCCAGTCAAGTCACAGCTGGGCCCCAGCCAGGGCTGGCACCCAGCCCGGGAGAGCTGATCCACTGGGACACAGAGCTGGAGCTCTGCCCTGCTCCGGAGGGAGGCATGAACAGCCCTGAGCTGGAACTTCTCTTTCCTGAAGGGCTCACTAGGGCCATAGGGTACAAACTGAGCTATGCACAGACTGGGAGCCTCGTGCTTTCATTCTGCTCCACTTCTGCTGAGTCCCTGCAGCTACTGGAGCAGGAGGGACCTGCAGCCCCCCTGCCAAGGCTGGGCCTCCAGCACGTCCCCCCACAGAGGCTGGAGGAGGATGCTCTGTAGTTTTATGCAAAGAAAATCCCTGTGTGGACCCCTTACACTGTAAATGCTTACTTCTATGTGCCCCAAAATTAAAATTTGGCCTTGAATTTTATTAAATGTGCCACTGGAAGTAAAATCTTTCATGTCAGTGATTTGGAGAGAACAAACAGTCCCAGTTGCTTAGTTAGCAGGAACCCCCTCTTACTTCCAAGTCCAGCCATTCCCAGAAGCCCATCACTCCTGTGGCAGAAGCAGCACGCATCCATTAATACAACATTATTTGGTTTAATTATTTCTTTACTTCCTGTTACTCCCTGCCTGCATCCGTTTCTGCTGGGCTCCCAGAGAAGCAGCTCCCACCAATAGATTTGTTTTCTGACTTGGTATTTTTATCTAGAGCAACTTCTTCATCCAGGATAACCCTCCCCACTCAGAAATATTAATCCCATAGATCCTCCAGCATCTTTTAGTGATTTTCCCACTTCTTCACAGCCTAAGCTGCCTTCCCTGAACAGTTATAAACTTTCCTGGCCAGAACGCCACTTAACCAAAAACCCCGAGTCATCTGCAGGGCCCTGTGTTTTCCAGATTTCCCAGGGACCTACTTGGTTATGTGAAGGTCAAATGTGTTCCCCAGGGCTTTGTTCCAGGGATTTCTTCACATTCTGCAGTCAGGCTTCACTGCACAAACATTGTGCAGGCCTGATCTCAGTGCAGAAACCTCTGGCACTGAAGCCTTGCTGAGTTGCTTTGCCTCAACTGCCAGGCTGAAAATTACTGCAGGGACTGGACATCAGCTCTGAAATCTCCTTCCAAGGTCAAAAGACTCCTAAAACTAATGACAGGTCAGCCTAGAGAAGTATTTCTAACTTGGTCAACAGTTTCAACCAAAAAAACCCACTTTGGTGGTTTTTTTCCTGCTGAAAGTTATATTGGTTATTAAACCCCCAAAATGCCTCTAAACAACCTTTGATGCTCAAACAACTTCCCCTGTATTCAGGGAAGCCCACATGCATCCATCACACGCACTGCTGCTATTGGAGCAGTCAGAATTTAAATGAAAAATCTCAAATTTAAAAAGTCACAATTTAAATGAAAAATCTACTGGTGAAGTTCCTTGCACACAAGTGTGTCAGCTGCAAATCAGTTCCGTGTGTGACAGCTGCTCATCCTCTGCCTTTCTGGCTCAGAGACCTGTGGGCTTCACTTCTCTCCTCACTTCACACCAGCAGTTTTCAATGGCTCTTCCAAACCCCTTTCCCAAGGGCTTTGAAGAACCTGTAGCCATCCCTTTCCAAAAATACCAGCCGCTTAACACAAGATGGCACCGCTTACCACCTCCGGGCTCAACGCGAGCCCAGGTACGCAGGACACGTTTAGATCTGTTTATTCAACTCCTTTATGGCTCCTGAAAAGCCTCTTCTGGTGCATCTCCTCCCCATCCCTCGCTGGGCTTTGTCACAGACACAAATCTGTCTTGCTTCATCTTCCAATGGCCCCTTGGTCAAAACAAGCTGAAATCTTCCCCAAGAATTTTTAATTTCCTAATTAAGGCTGGCAATAGTCTGATTACTAAATGTGAAGAAAAGGAGTTGTGATATGTCAAAGACTCACTCAGTGCAGTCCCACATCTCTCTTATTCAGCAGTACAAGCAGCTTTCAAGCTTTGCCTCAGTGAGAGGTGAACAGTGACCCACAAACCCTCCTGTGACCTGAGATTCAGAGCTCTGGAGTCTGAGTGAGCTGCCAGCCTGGGCTGGGCACTCAGCACCACCAGGCTGGAATTAGCCCTTCCTGATCCATCACACGAAACTCCTCTAAATGGGACTGGGTTTCAGTCACCACCAATCTGTACCCCATTACTAAAGGGAGGAACAAAAATAGGTTGACTTGATATTAGCATTACTCTCGAGTCCCTGGGAAGCAGAAAGACTGGGGGAAGGGTGAATTCCTTCCCTATACAACTGAGAATTACATCCTTTCTCTGGAATGTTTAAGCTAATTTGGAGAATTTAACAGATATTAATGTTCTTGCTGCAGATTCATACACACCAGTCCACATCCTGAGATGAATTACTTGTGAATCTTGTTCTATTTCCATAGTTTCTCTTGAAACAAGGCATATTTTATAGCACTTTTTTTTTTTTTTTTTTTTTTTTTTTTTTTTTTTTGGTAGATTCCCCAAATCATTGCCCTTCTGTGAAGACCATGGGCATTCCTTAAGCTGTTTTATACCTAGACAGGATTGAAATCTCCAGAGCCTACTCCAAGATACATTCTCCTAGTTTCTCATTCCTTGAGGATACACAGGCAGAACTTACCCTATGTGTATTCTCCAGGCTCACATTTTCCAGCACCTCTCCTCCCCTTAAAGCTTCAAAGTGCTTCTGCAAAGAATCCAAACCCCCAAGCCAAACTTTTGTGGCTCTCACAAAATATTCCCCAATCACAACTGAACAACCAACTGGCTTTACTGGGCTCGAATCTCACCCTCAGTTGCAGAACAACTCCTTGGGTTTCAGCTGAGCTAACTCAGATATTGTCCAGCTTTACCACTTCAGTGCTACTGAAAAAAAGTGCAAATCATCTTCCAGGGCCATACCTGGGTATTTCTAGAAAGGTTCCTCCTACACTCAATTCTGGAGTTACAGAATCATCCCAGAATGGTCTGGGTTGGAAAGGACTTTAAAGTCTGTCCCATTCCACCCCTGCCATGGCAGGGACACCTTCCAGTGTCCCAGGCTGCTCCCAGCCCCGTCCAGCCTCACCTGGGCCACTGCCAGGGATGAAGCAGTCCCTTCTGCCCTTGCTAACATATGAACACATCAAAATTATAACTCTGATAAAAGCCCAGTGGTTTATAAAACTCACAGCTTATCCAGTATCAAGTAATGCATTTCATTTTCTATTGCATGCCCCAGAGCTTTGCTGTTTAGGCAGTGTCCCAGCAGGGAAACCTGCAGGCCTCTTTTCCAGCACTCCTCACATACTGGTACTGTTGTGGGAGAACATTTTCAGAGTTTAAATGTTCGTGGTTAAAACACCAGCAAAGCATCGCTTAGGAAGTTAATTTGTCCTCAAAATCAGGTTTAATCTCTTTTTTAATGAGTGTTTTGGGGATGTCTTCACCAGGACAGGAACCGAAACAGAGTCAAAATTATTTTCCTATTGAAAGGAACTCAGGTGTAACCCCAAATTGCAAATTTCTCCTGAATTCATTCTCTTTGATTCCATTTAGTTCAGGTTTGGTACTCGCAGCAGTCTCCTGGTTCCCAGGCACCAGGAGGAGTGACCTGTTCCCTGGCAGGGGGAGCTGTTATGTTTCCATCACAATGCACAAGCTCCACTCCGAGAGGGTGAGCAGGCAAGGGGCCAAGAGCAGAATACCTCTGCTTTGCAGTCACTGCTGAGCCAAGATACTCTCTTGGCTTTTCAAAAGCATGAGTGGTCAGAAAGTCCTGCTTGGAAATTGAAACCATCCTCCACGCACCTCACTCTGAGCAGCGAGGCTGAGCAGCCTCTGGATTACATGACTCATTCAGTGTGGGGACTGCAGCTGCCCTATCAATAATGCTCTCAGCTTATATTTCTCATTTGCACCTTGCTGCTTTTGCTGACTTGATCACGGACTGAAGACCAAGGCTGCAGGTCCCTGCAAGGAGCTGTGTGCTGAGGAGCTCACTGGACAGTCCACACCCATCTCCATCACTCTGGGACAGCTGTTCCTGATCCATCTGCCCTCCCAAGGGTCCTGAGCAGCCCCTGGAATCTGTGGGCCAGCACTTGGGGTGTGTGTGAGACAGCCCCAGCCCTCTGTGCTGCAGCAGCCCACACCACACTGGGGTTTGCCTGACCCTTCCCCAGGCATGCAAGGGCTTGTTTTCATCTCAGAAGCAGACTGAAGTATTTTTCAAGATGCAGCATTTCTGGATTATGGCAGTCCAAATGCTGCAATGTTCTGCTGGTATTACTATAAAAAATCCAGGGGAAAAAGCTTAAGCTGAGTTAATTCCATGCAGATTGTGATTCTCCATGGGTTGACTCCGTTCTTCAGGCTGACTCAATCAAGTTTGGCTGCTTCTGCCTGCAGACTCTGGGTCACAGCCCCACTGTCAGGTACTGGGGCTTATCTCCCAGGGTAATTTATGAGGAGGGATAAAAGAGGGGGACAACACATCCCACTCTGCTTTTTAAAACATTGGGAGTCTCTGGCGTGCTCAGGACAGGCTCCACTCGATCCACCCCTGCTGTCCACAGTCAACTGGGACCCCACAGTGACTGGTTCTGGTTGGAAATGGAAATTTTGGTAAAACCCACAGTACTTCATATCCATAAGCTATAATGTCCGTGGCTTCCCTCCCTTGGCAAGCCAGCCTAGACACCGAGCCTGAGTGGGAATTAATTAAAATTGCAGTCTGGGGATAAGGGCTTCCAGGAGGGAGCTGGGGTCCCCCCCCAGATGCTGTAGACTCAGGCACATTCCACTCTACTCATTCTCTTATCACAGCCACTTGCACATCTCCAAGACCACGAACCTTATAATCCAATCCACAACAGAGCATTTCCTTTTATTTCTGCAGAGTGCCTTGTGCAAGCAACCCTCATGCACTGCATGTGGCATTTCCCTTTGCCCAGAAAACCAGAATCAAATCCCACGGACCGTGCCCAAGTCAGAACATCCCATCCCAGCAGATCTTCTGAAGGAAAGCAAGCTAGACCAGGCCAGAAAATGCACAGAATAAGACACGGCTACTTTTAGACACTCGACAGCAGCCATACGACAAACTTGGGATGCTCACAACAGGTGGCAGCTACTTGCAGGGACGTTGAACGGGCCCCACATGCTGCTGCTAATAAAATAATCTGAGGTCAAACCAATATTTGTGCAGAACCACTGTGTTTTTCTCCATACGTCAAGATAGCACACGCAAATATTTATCTTCCCTGAAACCATTTTAAACAGAGTATTCCTACCGATTGGAGTGCTGCCGAAATATTCAACAGTCACTTCCTGGAGTATCCTACAATTCCCGGGACAGTTCGCCTCTATTTGGGCTGGATAAAGCCGGGAGCCGCCCCCAAGCGCCGTCTGTCTCCACAAGGGCTTTCAGCACATCTCGAGTTGTTATTACCAGGGGTGCCAAGTCCACAGCCTAGCTCGGAATTCAGCCCCTCGCTGCAGCTTCCAGAGGCTCCCACTGGAATGTCCCTCGAATTCCCAGCCTTTGATGATGTCTCAGTGGCACAAAGAAAGGCAGGTCCTCACCACAACAAAAGGCAGAGCACCGCGCGGGAATACTCGGAATTCTCTGCCCCACAGGACATGTGTGGTCGGGATGGGTTTTCCCACAGATTCCATCTTTCTGGAGTGGGTTGTGATGCAGACCAGGGCTGGAAATTGTTCTCGTGCATGGGATCACTGCGTGAACAAAGCTGAACATCACAGCCTCAGTTACAAGATCCCAGAGTGGTACAGAATGAGGGGGGACTTCACACATGAAAACAGCAGACTCCTGAGTAGGTACTACGGCTGTTCACCGCAATTACTCACCGAACCACAGAACACATTTTCCAAAACCACTTCACCTCTCAAGTGGGTGTTAGGTACTTGAAACGGAGCTCCCAGGAACACCCCGGGCACTGAGAGTTCCCTGTGTTAACCCTTCAGTCTCAGAAACATTCAGTTATATTTGTCACTGAGAAGTCTCCACATCATCAGAGAGATTTTGCTGTGCAGGCACTGACTGTTCTATCTCATTGTGTACAAGAATTAATGCACAGCTATATGGGTATGTACAAACGTGAACAACGCACTGGGAACCTGGCAGAGGTGACCTGGCAATTCAAAACAAACCCTGAAATGAGTCTGCAGAATTTCTAAATTAACCTGTTGCCATTTCCTTCCCAAAGCAAGATGGCTGTAACATTAAGACACAAATTTGCCTCCACAACACCCTTGTGTTACCCCCTTGTTCAGGATGCTGAGTATTTAAGGTTAGGATTGGAAAGGCTGATATAGGATGGGAAAGTGAAAAATTGTCTGCAGTGACCTCTGGAGTATTTCTGCTGTCGGAGACCAGCAGCCAAATGTCCTTAAGTTATGAGAAAAAGATACAGACACTCCCTGCTTGTGTGCAGATACATCAGCAGGTATTCTGCATATCCCCCCCAGTGAGAGGGCATCCTCCTCAGTGCAGGTCAGTGGGAAACAGACATCTCCATAGCATATCACCCAAATAACTTCAGAGATGATGGGGACAGCCAAAGCAGCTGGTACCCAGCAGCCAATCGGTTATAAAAGAGCTTTAATGTGATATTGGGTTTTACTCAGCCAAATGTCACCATGAGTATCCTTGTAGATGGTTCTGTTTATCCTCCTGACTGAGGCAAATATGTCCATGATTTATCCTGGTTTTCTTTTTTAATTACAAAATGCTTTTAAAAGCCATTTTCATACCATCATCCTTGCTTGCAATAGACCAGCAAGTTGGGGGGCGGGGGGAAGGTTACACATGGAAGAGATGAGGCCTTTGTTTTCAAGATCCCCCCATTAAAATTCAGGGCTTTGCAGCTAAACAAGTTGCTTTGTTGCTGGTCCACTCTAGGACACCATCCCTTCATAAAAAGTGTCAGTAGACACCCTAAATTGGCTGAGCAGAGTCCCCAGGTGTGGGCACTCCATGGCCAGCAGTTCCTGCTGGAGAATCCACAGAAAGGCAGGAACAGTCCTAGGACACAGCCCTGGGCACAGGACCTCTGCACCTGGGAGCTGGGCAAGCTCAGCAGGCACCAGGTCCTTGTTCTCCTTGGGAACATCCCAGAGGAGCAGCCAGAGGGACCATCCCAAGCCTGAGTCCGGACAAAAATACCTCATTAGACTCAGGGATGGTTCTCTACCAAGGCAGGAGAAGTGGGGCACCTGAGCTACAGAGACCCAGAGCTGCAGTCAGAACCACCAGTGGCTGTGAGTGGGGAGTGGGGCTCTTTACCAATTTATATCAAATTATATAAATCTCTGTGTGCTTTTGATTGCTCAACCTGCTGTGCATGGGCTCGTGTTAAACACCAGCTTGCACATTCCACAAAGAGGTTTGGGGGTTTTTCCTGCTTTCTGGGCTGTCAGAAAGGATTTAGATGAGGTCAGTCCCTGAACACAGAACATTAAGACTCAACTGAAGGAAGAAACAAAAGCTATGTCTCTACTGTACAGCGTGATACATGTTGTGCATATCAGTTTGATTTGTTTTATTACCAAAAATTACCAGCTCCAGGCAGGGTGACCTGCTGAACGAGCTGTCTGACACAGTCATTAGTCACAGCTCAGCAGACACCAGGATAGAGGGGGATTTGGATCCTGTAAAGCAACAGGCACTTATCAAACAGTTGAAAAACCAAAGACTAAGCACAAGCAGCACCGTGGCTGCCAAGGGGGGAAGAAACCACCTGAAATCTGGAATGTGTTTCTACTTACTGTCCATCCTAGTAAAATAAAATGGTCTCTCATTTGAGCATATGGTTCTGCTTAGACAAGAAACTGTATATATTGGTCTAAATCCAGAATAGCCCTTCTGACATATTACTCAGTATTAGAAAACCACTACAACTTGTGTGCTCTGTAGCAGTTCCTAATGCTAAGTGCAACAAAACTTCAGTGAGCTTCCTCCTCCCTCTCTCCTCCCTGGCTTTCTGTCCTGGACCTATTTCATTCTTCTTTTCTCAGATTGACACCTTTCTATACCCTTCTCCTTTCTTTTCTCTACCCTGACATATGTCTCTTCAAGGAGGGATTATGGCTTTGCCACATGAAAAGACTTCCAGCAGCATCCCAAAGTTCCCAGTTTGTGTGGCAACCTGCTAATTGCACAGAGACTGAGGTTTCAGATGGCAAATAGCTCATGGATAATCTGCATGTGAATTTTTAAAGTCATTATGTATTTTAGCAAATTGCTTAGCTTTTATTTGAGCATAGTCAGAGGGACAGAGGAAACTCCAAAGCTTTGAGGTCCTCAGGTGACAATGGAGATGGAGTCTCCAATTTCCAAAGCAGATTTCTCTGAGAATGAAGGTGGCTTCGCAAATCCTGGACTCTGAATGGGACCTCTCAGAAGAGAAGCAAGTTGACATTTCTCTGCCTGTATTTCCCAGCTGAGAATGTATTTTAGGCATGATCCAATATTTCCAGGGGAGCATACTGATTTTCTGAAAATGGCATCGTGAAAGAAATATTGAACTGAAACATTTCAGCAAGATCAAAACATTTAAATGGGGAAAGCTCATGATGTAAGAATGAATATGGATGGGAAAGGAACCTTTGCCAGAAAACCACGCAGCCAACTGGGCCTGGGCTGGATCCAGCTCTGTCAGAGATGGATTCCTTTCTGCTGGGCTCTTCCACAGCTCCCAGAGCCCAGCAGCCATGGGAGGAGGGGGCAGCTCCAGGGCACCTGAGCTGGGATGAAAGGAGCTCAGTGCCCTGGGTCCCTGAGCTGTGTCTGCAGCAAAACCTTCCTGAGCAAGGAGGGAGAGCCCTGCAAACCCTGGCACAAAACACAGCCCAGACCTGCTCCTCAGCCAGCACAAAGTGAAAACCTGACCCACAGCAGGGTCAGAAAATACCAGAGACAAGGGGATGAACCAATGGCCCCTGTTTCAACTGGTTCTAAGAACTGAGACTGAAAAGGGGAGTTTTCCCATGAAAAAGCAGCTTCTTAGCTGAGTAAATGAACATTTACACACACGAGCAACAGGTAAATACAACTGCATAAAGAAAAATGCAAAAACACTTCCTTGGAGTTTTCTTGAAACAGTTTTTTAAGCAAAGCATTGGACTGGCAAAATCCCTCCCACTTCTTGTAAGGAAATGATTCCTTTTGGGACCATGTTCATCTCTGTGGACTAAGAAGTTATTTGCTGAATTTCATCCCAGATCTGAGTTCCTGTTTAATTTGCCACCCACCAATACAAGCCATGCTGTCTAAGGAAATAGGCAAAATCATCAAGAAGGATAAAAGCTCCAACCATTTCAAGACACAGAGGAGAGGAAAGAAGATCCCTTAGGATATCATGCCATGAGGTCAGAGTTCTTTCTGCACTCCAGGATACCTCAGTCTGTGCCAACAGAATGGATTCGTTCTGCATAGAAAAGATCCCCATAGACCTCAGCCAGGATAAGGATTTGTGCCAGGGATGAAGGAGCTTCAAGTATTTCTCTAATCCTGCTAGATTACAGAAGCTGCTTTTACTGATGAGGCTTCCACAAGGGCTGAGTTTAGAGTGAATGCCTTCAGAACCTCTCAAATAGGGAAAAAAGGGTATTTTGTAGACATCTTCACTAAAGTAGGGCTGAAACCCAAATCTCCCAGGGACCAGTGCCCAGCAGCAGGAGACAGGCTGGGCTCAGGCTGGTGCATCACACCCCAGACAGGGAACTGCTGACCAGCACAGGCTGGAGAGCAGCTCTGCAGGAAGGGACCTGGGGGATCTAAAAACACCTCTCACATCACATCACCTTCAAAACCAATGGGATTGGATAAGATTTTCAAGAGTGAATGCCTGTGTTTTCTGCAAGCTCTGTTGAAATAATTGCTCTGGTTTGTTTTGGTGAGATGAGGTTCATTTAGGTGAAGCGTACAATAAATTAAGAACCATTTATGAGGAATTTTTGACCAAGCAAGGCTGAGTTAAGCCCTCTCTCACAGTGGAAGAGGAGATGCACCAGAGCTTGGGTTTGTTGGCCAGAGCTTGAGCTCTCTCAGAGCAGCACGAGCTGCTCTGTGCCAGGGGCCAAACCCTCAAAGGGCTCCAAAGGCCAGCACAGCCCACAGTGCTTCATCCACTCACAAGCCTGGTGCAGAAACCAAATACATCCCCAGGCCTTGGCACTTCAAACCTGTCCCCAACACCTGCTTGGATTGCTCAGGGCTGTGCCCTGGCTGTGGGCCAGGCGTGAGCTCAGCCCTGCAGCTGGACCCCCCTGACACATCACAAATCCTGGCCACGCCGGGCACGTGCTGGCCCACCAGATGCTCTTGTTCCTGCTCCTCCATCCATCATCCAGGGGAGAAAAGGCAAGGAACAAGCCAGCTGAGCAGAAAAGGGAGTGTCCCAGCTTGGGACAAAGTGTAAAGGCATCAGCAGAGGCACAGAGCAAGGTGGCAACCTGAGAGCAACTGGGCAGGGAAAACACCCAGGGCACTTCCCGACCAGGGAAGGAACTGGGATGGCAAAGCCAGGATGAGGAGGCCAAAGGAAAAGAGCAGGGATGAAGGTGGAAGGAAAAGAGTAGAGCTGCACCTCAGCACAGCCCTGGCTCACACATCCCTGGTTCCTGAGCCTGAGCATCCTCCTGCCACAGGAGAGAGGTTCAGAATGGGGCAGAGCCAAGGCACTGCTTCCCTCTGACAGGCACACTGTCATCCCTCAGAAATTTCCTGGGGATATCTCTGTTTTGTAGAGCAGCAACAAATCAAACCTTTCTGTGACAACAGAGCTTGAGCAGGGAGACCAAGAAATCAATAAGACATGGAAAAAACCTGTGGAGGTGTTTCCTCATTTTGTGATAAAAGTCAGCTAAAGCTGACCATCCACAGCAGAGAGGTTGTGGATGTGGAAGCTCCTGCACCAGCCTGCATGAAAACTGTCACCATTGTCCCACTGTCCCAGCAGGTGGCAGAGAGCCTTGGGTAACAGGCAACTGGCTGAAACAAATACTAGGTAAAATCAAGATTGATTGCTACATTTGGCTCTGGTTTTACAAAGCTGTTGTGCTAAAGAGGCTATAATCAAATAGGAAGTATAAAAAAAAAACCGCAAAATGATTTATTTTAAGGCAAAGTCTGATGATTTTAAGTAGAGAATGCTGTTGTGTGCTCACTTCCCCAGCAAAGGACTGGACATGAGAGTTTGAGAAGTCATTTGATCTTATTGTACATGTTAGTGGAAACATAGCAAAGAAAATTGCACAGAGAGAAGGTTCTCTAGTTGGGAAAAAACACCACAGCATCTCACTCTCATAAAAAAAAAAAAAAAACAAAAAAACCCCAAACAAACAAAAAAAACCCCACACCTAAATAAAAGGAAAATAACCCCAAAACCCCCAAACCTTGACTCCTGGCCTCAAAGCCATCCCTTCCCTGGCACTTCTGAGCTCAGACCACAGACAGACCCCTCTGTACAATAAATAAATAAATTAGCCAGAAATTCTGTGGTACTGATTTGTATGAACAGCAAAATGAGGGCAGAGGAAAGGGGACTTGCCTGGCTGCAGGTAAACAACAATCCTGGGGAAAAGCCTGATCTGTAACATCCCCACCCATGTCTGGCTCTGAATGAGTCCCAAATACCATCACACCCCAACATAAACCTCAGAACACCTGTCCTGTACAGAGCCTCCCAGATGTCTTTGCTCCTGCAACCCAAATTTGTTCTGTCTTTCCCCTTCACAGGCAAACCCCACCATAAAGATGAAGACAATGTGCAAAACTATTTTGTGTGGGTGGGGGTATGGAACCAAAATAGTACAAATTCTTTCAATATGAGACAAAAAACATATGTGAGACCATACTGCCTGAATTGGATGCACAGAGAATTCTTTTATATGCCAGAATGTTAGAAAGTGGATTTTTACCATGTTTCAGAACTTCCAGTTACGTAACAAGGAACAGGAGCTGTGTGGGGAGGTGCCACCCCACCTCATCCCTTGGCTTTACACAAAGGAAGAGCAAGACAAATCACACAGAACAATGGATTATCCCTTCTTATTTGGCTTAAAAGCAGAAAGAGCATGAATTACTCAAAATCACTGGGCCTGATTTACAAATCAGGGTCTGGTGTAGCTCCCTCACCTCCAGCAGCCAGAAAGAGTGAACAGCAGGGGAGTGGTTGATTCAAAGACCTGGAAGGACTTTGAATGAATTAAGATGAATTGAGAGCATCAGGAAACATCCGGTGTAGTTCCAACTTAGTTCAGACACCAATGAAAGCCCTTGCCAAAGTCTCATCAGCTACCAGAATACAACCAAAGCCATGTTTAATGTGTTAACTTTGAAGGTTAATCAGGGTGCCTGGCATTACGGGGAAAAGTCACTAATTGTTCTTGCTTGAAGCAAAAAGAAAATAGAAAAACAGGACAAAAACTACTTGGAAAGAAAATTACATTATATTACATGCAGAAATAGGAGACCGTTTAGACCTGAGAAAATAATCAAGTGTTAAATAGGGGAGAGTCCAAAAAAAATCCCTTTTGTAATCCTCAAACTAGGCCACTTCGCCACATTAAAGCATCACCAGTGCTCTGTGCAGGTGTCTCAAGAGAAAACTAGGAAGAAATACATGTAATAAATACAGTTATCATGGTAACTCATTTGATTTTTATTAAAATGTTATATATATATATATATGTTATATGTTATATAAATATAAAACATCCTCAAAGAATAAATTACAATAAGAGTTGTTTGTGCAGTAAAGCACAGAAAGAGCAGCAGATTCTGTCACAGCATTTCTGTCTGAAGACACCAACCAAGCACTTCTCTGAGCAGCTGGTGTGCAGAACATGAGCTCCAGCGGAAGGATAATGCTTTTTATATATACTGAATAAATACTGGCACCTCTGTTTTATCCTTTCACTAATGAATGGGACTACTTGAGAACTCCTCTGTTTTCAGAGGACAAAAATTCTATCCCTGAAACTCTGCACTGCTGACCATCTCCACTGTTTATTTGTACAGTTTTTAGTGTGACTGAGTCACATCAAAAAGAATTCCTGATTCTGGAATAATTATAAAATACACAGCAGAAGTAGCAAATGATGACAAAGTGTCACGTAGTGGCAGGGAAATTGCATTGAATTGATATAATAATATTCCAGCTATTTTCTATCTACATTTCTGGAAAGAACTGCTATTAAAGACATATTTTCTTCCAGCTGTTTTAGCATCTTCTTCCTCCTTATGATGTCTGTTTGAGTTTCCTCATTTTTGTAATGCTGCAGAAACTTGGACCAAGCACCTTTTAATGTCAGCCAGGTCTGTGTTTTGCAGCTCTGTGTAGCTGCAGCATTTAGAGGAAGTTTGGTAACCCATGGCAACTGCTCAGAGTTATTAGCTGCTCTGCAAAGTTGGTGATTCCCTGTCTAAATAAGGAGAAAGAAGCTGTGAGTTGGGAGGTGAAGATGGTTTATTTTATTACTTCTGTCCTTCAAGTGTTCCATGAAATTATCCTGCCGCTTCCGGATGTTACAAACCCACTCTGCTTGGATGTGCCTGCAGTTCCACTGAGCCCAGCACTGCCCTTGATGGAGGCTCTGCTCCAACACCTCCCAGCCAGCAGCCCAAACCCACCCACATGCCCAAAGCACACAGTATGTGACCCTTGCAACAGTTCTAGAAAGATTATGGTACAATAATTACTACTAATTACTAGCAATTTGTACATACACTATTAATTACTAGCAATTTGTACATACACTGAATAACTGAATTCATTCTGTTTGCAACTCCTTGGAAGAGTTGCACCCTGTGGTGGCAGAGCATTAAATGGAACTGAATCCCTGGGGAGGTGTTGGGGTTTTTTTCCCAGAAAGCAAAGTATCCCCAGAGCAGTTCCAGTGCCTCGCTCCACAACATTATCCACCAGAATATTCTTGAGTTTAATGGCCTGGACTGCTCCCTCTCCATTTGCTCCTCAGATGCTCCATTTGTGTAGCAGCTTTGTCCCTACAACCCCCTCCAGCCCCAGACTCCCCTGCCCCTGCACACTTTGGAGCTCTATTTTCACTCACAATTAACTTTAACAACTTATCACTCATCCGCATTGGGCTTAAAGTTTTATGTTTAGTTTTATGTAAAGTTACATTCACTCCCCTCGAGCCAACTCCAGCACCTCTTTAAAGTTCAGCCAATTTTCCTTCATAGGCCATTTTCTAATAAACAGTGCCAGTCTACTGCACTTAATCTGTTCCGCATTTTATCTGATTGGAAGCTTTTGAAGCTTAATTCACCTGTTTTTACATCAAACCTCCTACCACAGCTGGAACTTGAAACAGCAACCCCTCTCTACCTTGAGTGGGTCACAAAATGTCTTCCCAGTGCAGAAAATCCAAACATTCTCTTCAATATCTTTATCCATTGTTTGCAATATCACAGTCCCGATACACTAAATAAAGGGAATTTATTTATATTTATAACATACTGAGAAGTCTTGTGTAAATGCCGTGCAAACCATGTAAAGGCAGCAACATCGTGATCACCGTTCTGGACTCCTGCAATCTACTGGCTCTAGGCAAATAGTTTTCCATTTTAAAAAAATCATTACCCCAGAAATCCCTCATTGAACAACGAATTACCCAGACAGGAATACATCACCCAGCAGTTAATTCTTATTTTTCATTTCCATCACTATATTTTCTACAAGGTCTGGGCAAAGTTTGCTGAGCAACAGTCCTGGCCTGGACTCCAGGAGCCCTGGGATGCCCTTTGCTCCCTCCTGTGCTGTGGGGAGAATCCCAGAGTCACTGAATTGGAAAAGACCTCCAGGACCATCGAGTCCAAGCTTTCCAACCCAAAATCAGGCCCCAATAAGGAGAGGGTTCAGTCGGGCTGTTTGTTCACCTGAAGCCAGAAAGCAGGAGGGTCTGAGGGAGGGTTCAAGTCATAATGGTGTTTATTTTAAAGAAAGGTTACTGCTGGTGCTCTGAGAGCAATTTTTCTAAAAGTAAAGTGTATTTTCCAGATCAAATGGAAAAATGCTCTACTAACCAGCAGAGAAATTCCTCGTGCAGGTATAAATGCTGGGAGCCCCTTTATTTTGGCAGTGACAGTCCATATGCACCTGCTGACAGAGCTGATTTGACTGCACTCCCTGTTCTTGAAGGTACCTCAGCATCAGGCAGCTGCAGAGGGAGCAGGGATGTGCTTCCAGATGTGCTCTCATCCTGCATCTGCATTGCCATTCTGCAGCAGCCATGAACAGCTGGTTCCCAGCTTTCCTGCCTGCAGACCCCACAGCCCCTGCCAGCCCTGGCTTTGCTGGGGCTGCTCCTCACCTCACACCTCGCTGTACTGACCCTCGGCAACGGGGGAGAGCAGCAGGCTGGGAGGGAATTCACAACATTTTGTTGACGAATCATCATTCCAGTGTTGCAGACCACAATGCAGAGATGGAAAACAGGCTGGGATGGTCATCCCAGACCCATCCCATTCCAGTATCACTTGGCACAGGCCCAGAATGCCCAGTTTTCCCCCACTTTCTTCCCTCAAGCCTGTCAGCATTGCCCATGGTGAGCATGTGAAGCCACAGCTGGGCTGAACTCAGGTTTGAGATTCTCCCCCTGAACATCCCTTACCTGGGTGTAACCTGGAGTTCAAATGTGGCACAGACCAAGTCTGCACTCCAAGGTGGCACAGGACCTCTGGAGAGGGAATGCCACCAGCCAAGCAAATTCCTGCACCACGGCAGTGCTGCCTGGCATGAGAAGCAAAGCTCCACACCGAAAGGCAAAGCCCAATAAGATTTTGGGAAGAAGGAGTGGCTCTGGTCCCAGCACGAGTCTCTGCTCCCTGTCCAGCTCCTCCCTTTGTTCCCAGGGTCTCAGTGAGAGCTGACCACAGGCTTTGGTACCTCCTGAAGGGTGACGTTACCCAGCAATGATTGAAATCAATTAGCAAGCTTCAATTTCAGCATCTAGCCACGTCGGGAGCTTTGCAAGAGTCTGCTTCTTCTCAGGGTCTCTTTCGCCCAGCATGTTTTTAATTATGGCCCATGCTAATTTTATGAGTTGTCTGCCTTCAGTTCTGCGTGACTGTAATGTTCTCCAGCTGATTTTCAAAAATCAGAAGGTTTTAACTTTTCAAGCTGCCTTTTCAACAAAAACAGCTGCCTGCTAAACGGCCTGGCAGTTGGATCTGCTCTGCAAATTGCAGTACTGCTGCATTCCAGGCAGGAGAATTCCTGAGCCCTCTGCATCCCGGGATGGATCCAGTCACCTCTGCAGGAATGCTCCAGGGCATTAACCCCTCCTCTGCTGGGCTGCAGCTACCTGAACACACCTGAGCTTCACAGCGCTGCATTTTTCACCTTCCTGGGCTGAGGAGGATGAGAGACATTGACCCCCAGAGATGATAATTCCCAAAATTATTTTGAAAGAAAATTTCTCTGAGTTTTCCACTAAGGCTTATAAAAGAGAAATATGCAAATAGCAACTTAATTATTCATAGAATCGTAGAATGAATCAGAGAATGGTTTGGGTTGGAAGAGACCTTGGGGATCATCTCATTACCACCCCTGCAATATGCAGGGACACCTTCCACCATCCCAGGCTGCTCCCAGCCCCAATGTCCAACCTGATCTTGGGCACTGCCAGGGATCCAGGGGCAGGCACAGCTGCTCTGGGCACCCTGTGCCAGGGCCTGCCCACCCTCACAGGGGAGAATTTTTTTTTCTTATCTGATCTAAATCTAAACCCACTCTCTTTCAGTTTGAACCAATCCCCCCCTCATCCTTTCACGGCAAGCTCTTGTAAATTGACTCTCCATCCTTACAATGAAGAGAAAGGACCTCAAAACAGAATCCCATTGGTTTCAACCAGAGCTGGAACAGATTCTCTATCAACAGTCAATTCCTGTCCCTCTCTATAAACACAGAGCAGCCACCAAACTCCTCCTCCCCTGCCATCGCTGCCTCAGATGTCGCATCTGAGGGGAAGCATTACAAATTAATGAATGATTTATTGGCTTGTCATTATTCATGGCTATAAAATATTAGCATGCTCTAAATAAGTAAAAACGTTTTTGCAGCTGCTGCAAATGGTTCATTCCTAGCTGTAAACTTGGACCAGAGCACGAGGCCCTGTTCAGTGCCAAATTCACAGTGAAGTAATTAGCATGTTAAAAAAAACAACCCTAATGCAGTGCTCTGCAGCCAGGGCTTTCACACCAGCAGTGCTGATAGCTACCCACAAACACAAATGTTTCCCAGGCTGCTCCATCCAGACAGGTAACCCTATCCCTCATCCCAAAGGTGTGGCAGAGCAAGGATGAAGTGTTACAGAATGGGAGCAATGTTGCACATTACAGATGTGTAAAACAGCTGGGCAAATGATGTCATTAAAAATACTTTGCCACCTCTGCTACTTGCTGTTGTTATTAAAAGCAGACATTAAGTTTCTTTACCCAATCACTCTGTGTGAACCTGTTGTGTCAAGTGCTGGAGTCTGTTCTACTCCTAATTACCAGAGACAACTTGCAGCTGCTCCCAAAACGCCTCCCTGGCTTTGAACTCTCGGTGCTGCAGCACAGATGTGCTTTGCTCCTGGAATGCACGTTTTTATTTGCACAGCAGAACCTTCTGTAGAAGCCATAGGTGCTCCACTCTAAACCCAAGGCCCATGGAGCATGCACGGACCACATCAGAACATTAAATGGAAATGAAACCATAAACACTTTCCTTCCATCTCTGAGTCACGAACACAGAGAACACTTGCAGATCAAGTCTTCAAGCTGTTCCGTTTCTCATGCTGAAGTTAACCAAATGTCCACTGAGCTTCTTGGAACTCCAAAGCCAGTTCCTAAAATCCAACAGAATATCTCAGTGGCTTTCAAAACACACCTATTAATAAAGAGGAAACCAAGTACATCCTTAGGGCCCTTAAATATTTCCCTTGTCTTAGGTTCTAAGGGTGTCACCTATCCAATGCAGGATGTATAAACTCTCCTAAGAGACCACTAAGCTCAGCTTCCCTGTTACTCTCCTAATTGCAGCAGAGTTTTCAGATAAACTCCCCATGGCTCAACCTTAGCAACACGTTTGGTGAGTTCGAAAGGGATAAATCAGGTCTGTGTGGAGAATTGAGCCTCCTCTCACAAGTGCATTTTTTCCTTGTCTTGGTTTTGTCATGACAGTAGCCCAGGACACCCTCTGTGACAGATTGGGATTATTCATTTACCCAGTGCCTCCTCAGTACCAGCCCATGAGATCCTGTTAGCAGGCAGGAGTTCTCTGCTGGCATCTCTGTCCATACACTCTGTATTTTCTTTCCAATAACAGCATAGTTCCCCTGGACTGTTGATAAAGAGGGGGGAAAAATCACATACATATTAGTAAACATGGATAAAAGTAGAATATTTTATAATCCTATTAAATTTCAATAGGGTTTCTCTAAATCCAGCTGGCAGCACTATAACTGTTTTACTCAAGTGTGCAGCAGGACATGAAGGCAATGAACAAACCACTCAGTGTCTCTTTAAAATGACTGGCAGTGGACCCAAAACATGCAGAAAAATGAATGTAATTAGCCTGTGTTGGGACTACCAAAGAATGATCCCATCCAGATGGCAAAAGGAGGGATAAATAGGTGTTTTTACATTTATTAAATAGGTATATTCCCCCTGCTTTGACATTACAGCAAGACTTTAAAAATTCTTACTGGATTTGAGCTCATGGCTTCTTACGATGTCTTGTAACCACAGGGGATCACATCTGCTGCCACACCTCCACTGGGCTGGATGATAATTTACATCCCACTGAGAGCTGAAGAAGAAAGGACAGGAGCTGATTTGCTTTTAATGTCCTTGGAAAGGATGAGAGAGAGAGAGATTTCTAAAAAAAATGCCAAGAATGGCTTTTTGGTGGGTTGTTTTCCTCTGTTTTCAGGGAGAAACTTTTTTAACTTGCAGTTTATAGTCAGCTGGACAGCAGGACAGCAGCTTCTCTGGTCATGGGAAATAAGTCCCTGCTCTTGAAAGGCTGGAGCTGCTGCTGCTGAACATCCCAACCCAGGAATGTCCTCACTGACAGCCCAGCTCAGAGGGCTGAACTCCTACATGAACAGGGAGTGAGAATCTCCTGGCCTGATTTGGATAACCTCTGAAACATCCAGATCCAAATCCCCCTGGCCGGGAAACCAGGCTGGCAAACTCTCCCCAGCAGTCTGATTCTTTTTCCTCCTTGGCAAGTTTTCCAAATCTTCCCTGTTTTGGCTTGGATGGCAATCCCACAAGAATGGTCTTTCTCATGTATTCCAGAAGTCTCCTTTCCAATCCCACCTCAGGCTGGGGCGTGGCAGAGCAGGCAGAAAAGACAAAATATGAGCCCCTGCTTGATCCCACAGGAGCCTGGATGTTCTCCCTGTGTTCCCTGGCTGGAGGCTCAGCCCTATAAAGAACAGCCTCTCACTACAAACCTTGCTGGAACCATCCAGTCAAGCATTTATACACAGCCATACATTTATAATATTTCCATCATTAATGTTTCTGTGACCATTACAACCAAACTGAGTTGTCTTAAAAAGAGCATCTTGTTTGATTTGGGGCTTTAGACTTAAAGGTTCTGATTTTCCCTCTCTCCTCCCTTCAGTGAAAGTCACACTGCCACATAAAGATGTCTTCTGCAGTCATATTTACAGGTGTACAGTGCACCCACGGATAGAACCTGCAGCAGACACCAGAGGAGCTTTAAGGTCCCTTCCCACTGAGGTCACCCCAAGATTCTGTGATTCACCAGGACCTCACTGCAGTCCCTGCATTCCTGTAGGATAAACCTGCTGGGGCCACTCACTTCACTGCAAGGAGGGTGTACAAAAATTCCCAAAATATTTCTCTGCTCAAATCTGCCTGTGTTCCCCATAGTAGATTTTTGCTTTTTCAACATTTTCATTCAAAAGCTTCTCACCATGGCACACAAGTATCTCAGAGGACTTCTCTTCATATGATAAAGCGCAGGGTTTATCCTTTTTTATATGTTTAATTTTTATTATTGCAGGCAGTCAAGATCATTATCAGCTCCTCACTGATGCTGGCAATCTGTAATATGTTCTCATCATATTCACATTTATTTTTGAGTGCCAGAGAAAGGCATTCTTCCCACTAACTAAAAAACACGCCATTTGTTTCCCTGTCTTGGTGCCTTTGGTAGTTTATGAGAACTTGTTAAAAAAAAACCTGCCAGCACCAGGGACTCTGATTGCAGAAGTGATAAAAACTTCTTTAAATTCCTTCTCCATATTTTTCAAATGTGGGAAATTTGGCAAGCCCCAGAAACTGTTCTCAAAACTTCACAGATTTCCTCACTGATCCCAACAGTTGTTTTTTATCTTCTTGAATTGGCCTTTAAATTTCTGCAAAGGCATAATTCATGGAGTGATAAGAAAAACTGTATAAATTGAGGAACTACTAAAGCAGCACAAGCAAATGAGTAGAGCTTATTTTAGGGGACGGTCCTGTTTATGTCTGAATATTTGACATCACCTTTGCAAAGATTTTATTCCTTCTCCCTGGCTGGCTTAGGACACAAAGCTCAGAGGCTAAGCAGGAATAAATGCACACTGTGAGAGATGCACAGCAATTTAACTAGCACTTCAACATGTGCTTTAACTTTGAACATGTGTTCAAAGCCCCTGATCGCTGTGGGACTGAAGGACATGCTTAAGAGCTTTGCAGAGCAGGGAATGGTTATGGGATTACACATCCATTTAGGGCTGGTGTGTGTGCTCCAGTGCCTCCCAGCACAGACAGCAGATAAAGAGCCCGATAGCTCAAACAATCAAAGTGCTTAAGTTCTGTGTTCAGAAATATTTTCCATAATACCTGGCATTACAGAGAGGATGTAGGTCCTAATCTGTTCTCATTTTTCCTCAGCCATCTGTTGCTTCTTGGATTTACAACTTTTAAAACAGACTGACAAATTAAGGAAATTCCTGTCTAATTAACATTGAGGCTTTCAGCCTTATCTGTGGTTTTTCACTGCTGTTAGCACAGGAAAGACATTCCCACTATCTAAATAAGCTCACTTTTCCCAGCCATTGCCGTGTCCTTTGAACATTCATTTTAGACATCTGAGAGTCAGGGGAAAAAATTTGACAAGGCACTTTAAAAGTCAAGCTGAGCTTCTGTAAGAACACTGGGCATTCCATGGCAGATGGATGGAGGTGGGTTGTTGGCTTGGGGTTGTTTGGGGGTTTTTTCACTGGAAAGCAATGCAGGATGCCAAAGGATGCAGGAGCTCAGCTGTTCTTCTTAGGCACTCAGGGAGTAAAAGATGATCTGTAACCCAAGCTGAGTGCAGAGGGCAGAGCCCCACAGCTCCTGCACCTCTTGTTGTCACCCTCAAGACAGTCAGCTCTCCTCGTATGAAAAGTTCAGGGATTTACTGTCCCAATTCCCTCCTGCTGCATGAAAAAAACAGGCCAGATCCTTCCCCAGTTCTGTTCCCTTCCCTGGACACGCTCCAGCCCCTCGAGGTCTTTCTTGAAGTGAGGGACACGTTTAGAAAAAACATTTTCACAAAGCCTCACCTGACTCTATCAAACAACAATTAATAAATCTGCCTCCAGTTTCTTCACAGTATTCTACTGGCATAAATATTTAAGGGAATTAAAACCAAGAACACTACTGTGTGTCCATAGAAAGGGGAATTTACTTTGAGAATTACATTCTTCTTAATTAACAAAAACATGTTCAATCAATTTGGCATTTTGAATAACCAAATGAAAGGAACTCCAAAGAACTGACTGACCAAATATTATTATAAAAAAGAGTGAGAGAATTTAAATTTACATTTACCTGAAGCAATTAAAATCTTCTAATGCATACAGCAGAAAATAAAATGTGGTTGTCACTGCTGGAACAAAGAGTGCTCTGAAAAGAATAACAGCAAAATTTTCTAAAGTGCCCTCATGATCTTAGAATCAAAACTGATTTTTTTGAGTAAAATTATACTTTCCCCATCTCTATCAACTTAAAAATAAGACTGATTCTTAAGTAATTTCAAAGTTATTATTTAATGTGCCCTAAAGCCTCATTGAAAAGTCAGAAGCAAACACCAACTAAATTGTATGAAATATTTTTTCCCTGTACAAAACTGGTGACTAAAGACAAAGCAACACAACCTGGGTCATTTGTGTCTCCCCCTGACATGAGCAGCCCTGCAGGGCTCAGCCACAACCTGTGCTGCTCCTGCCCGGGGCACACCAGGACAGGATGCAACTGGGGCTGGAAATCCCAGCTGGAATGGGATAACCGGGCACTGCTCAGCATCTCTTTCATTCCTAGTCCAAGATCCCACCAAAGGGATTGCCTGTGGCTGTGGTTCAAGGAAACAATTAAATAGGGCAAAAAATTCACCTCAAAAAAGAGGAGAGATTTCAGGGGGGTTGTCTGTATATAGAGAATAGAAACGATAGAAATGACCAATCTCCTCTGGCCACATCTCTGCTCAGATTTCTGCCTGTTTCTGACAGTTTTGGTCATCCCATGCTAAAGCAAAAAGATAGAAAGAAAAATAAGGTGTCAAGGGGTCTGCTGAGTATTAAAGGCACTTAGTCAATGAATGGAGCAGCAGGATATGACAGATTTTTACAAGAAACAAAGGAAAAATGCCGTTTAAAGGAGGGAAGGAAAAGCTGGGCTATTTAAAAGTGCCTCAGGGCTGGGAAGGTGCATTTAATGCAGCAGAGGTTGGGAGAGGATTCCTGGCAGAGACACAAATTACATGTGTGGACAAGAAGGTCAGCAGAGGGTAAATGCGGTGCAGGAAACTGCCCGAGGCTCAAAACTAACTCTCTGCAGTGGTTTGCTTGTATTAGGGCTGGGACAACGACAATTTTTCATGAGTATTGAGAAAGCAAGTTCACAAATGAGCCCTGAGAGTGTAAGGCAAAGTCAGGAAGAGTTACTTTGGTGACTATGCTCTGGAAGGGTTTGGTTCTCTGTGTAAGAAAACACAAGTGTGTGAGAGCCATCAGTCCAGGAACAGCCAGCAGATCCCACTGTGCACACACAATTGGAGTTGTTTCCATGCCGAAGTTCAGTACGGCCTCTGTAGGCACAGGTAATTTTTAGGTCATTTTGGTGATATTGCTACAAAGGGAAGGAAGTGTGAGTTTTCCCACAAGCACTATTTTTTTTCCCAAGTGATCATATGACCAGCAATGTGATCAAGCAGTTGTTATTATTTAAACCTTGGTAAAGCTGAATATCCCAAGCTGAAGCCTCACTACACACTAATGTCTACTGAGTTAATCTGTCAGATACTAAGGGACCATACAGGGTAGGCGGGGGGAAATTCTGGCATGGAAAGAGAGATAAGTGTGGTAACCTGGTTATATCCATTCAGCCCCACACAGGCAATAAATACAGTCAAGACCTGCACATTAAGGGATAAAGTATCCACTGAGCCCTGGGTATCCACTGAGCTTTCCACTCTCATCTCTCCTGTTAGAACAGGGACTCATAACTGGCTGCTGAGTTTTCTCCTTTTGTGCTTTTCCTTGGCAGATGAAGAGCCATGAGCTGTTTTCCCCTTGACTGCTCCCCCTTTACAAATAACACAGGCTCAAAACCAGATAAACTCTTGGGTGCACCTGGTGGCACATGGTCTCTCACCCTCATAAAGCTCTTTGTTGCCCTGAAGGGCTGGAGCTTTGCTGACCTGCTGGTCACTGCATTTCATTAGAGAACCTTATTAACCTGCTACTTTGGCTCTCCCACTTAATACTCATGGAGTGCAAATAGGAAGACTGTGGAAAGTACTTTGCTTTTTATTCAACTTAGACGGCAACTTTTCCCAAATTGTTTACACAGGCTAACTTGCAGCAGGTAAACTAACAAGTGCATCGGGGGATTCTAAAAGAAACCAACCCAACCTCTCGAGGCAGCAGCCCTGCGGGGCTGTTCCCCTGTTCAGGGCTGTTCAGGCCAAGTTCTCCTGCTGCTGCTCACAGGTTGAGGTGAGTGGAGGGTGGCCTGTCCCTATGTTACAATTCCCACCAGCAGGAATGATGGTGAGCCCTGGAACACAGCCCCAAGGGGGCATTTCAGCCAAACAAGCTCAGAAGAGGAGGAAAGCAGCTCAGTCTGTTCCTGAGCCCTTGCTCCAACGTGGAGCAAGGTGCAGGGTATTTTCTGACTCCACTGAACTGCAGAGTCATGAGAAGCCACTTCTCAACTGATTTACTGTGGGAAAAGAGCCACTGAGCAGAAAACCAATCAGCTTCCAACTGCAAATGAGGCATCTGGAGAGTCACTGTGAGGAAAATAAAGTAGTTACTACTCCATTTCATGGTTATGTGTTCAAGGACTCTGGCAAGTGCTGCTTCTGCATTGAAACACAAGGTGTTTCTGCTTTTTACCCTCTGTCTTTCCTTTAAGCTCCCAATGTCCTTCCAATTAGACAAACTTTCACTAAGCAGAGAGAAATTATATGACACATTAATTACAAAAGATGCATTAGTAGTGGCTGCAACTTCTTCATATTAAGCAGATGTTGCTTTTAAAGTTTCCCTCCCTTTTGTGTTCTGTAGCTCCTAGCACAGACTCCACTGGCTTTGAGTAATCACCAGACGAGTTCATTTTGCCTTTGCAAAACGCACAGCGAGTGCACTCCAGATTCTGGGTAATCAGGAGAAGACACAGAGCACTGAGACGTTACCTCTGCATTGTGTTTGTGCTTTGTATTTTCATCAGCAGCCACTGCATTTGTCAGGGTTTCTCAGCAGCCACATGTTATTCCATACAGCCCTGGCAGGGTCCTGAAAGGAGCTGGGTCCTTTACAGGAGATAATGTAAGCTTTCGGCTTGCTTGGAGCAGGTCACTTTGGGAAGCCTCCAAACTCACTTCAAAATATTTCCTGCCTGTGCCAGAAGCTGCTTTTGAAGTGCTGTGCCCAAGCCACAGGCACTCGGGTGCCAGGATGCTGCAGCAGCCCAGGGCAGGAAGCGTGTCAGCACTATTGCCCAAAAACAGGGTGGGGAGGAGTGGTGCAGACACCGGGAGTGGAAAATCAGCTGACACGGCCCAGCGCTAGAAGCAGATCAGGGATGGGTCAAATGACAGCCATTCAACGCTCGAGATCAAACAAGGCTTTATTCTTTCATATTTTGGTCCTGCATGTGAGAGCATGCTGCAATATCATGCTTTTTAAAGTGGAATATGCAGAAAATCGTATTTGGAGGGCCTGGCATTGATGGTATTTTTATTAAGTTCTCTTTCCCATTTTGCTTTTCATCCATTTTCTACAATTTTTTTCAGCATGCTTTTCCTTCTGAGTTATTGTTTTTTTTCTATTTTTAAAATAAGAAATATTTCCACTCCCGAGTTTCTAATGTAATGCACATGAAAATTAGCAATGAACAAACCTCAAGCTCTTTAGAGGTCTGATCTGGCTGGGAGAAACATCCAGAAGTTCAGAGGCTTATCCAAAGCTAATCTGAAAATTTCCAGCCTCCTCAGTCTAGACAGAGCTATAGGAACCCGCTGGCTCAGGACCCCACCACGGGCTGGGCTTGCCTCTCACTGGCTGCTCCCTCCCAAGCATCCAGGAGCAACTTTGAACAATGCCTTGCTGAAGAGCACACAAGGTGTGCAAACACACCCTTTCCTCCAGGCAAAACCTGGCTCTCGGGACATTGTTGCACAAAACAACAAACAGATGTTTGGTTCCACTGGGAATGGCTTAAAACTCTGCTAGAGGCATTTTTTTACCAGAAATGTTTTGGTAGATTTAAGCTCCACGGTGTGATTAACATTTATGATCCCCCTTCATCTGAATCACAGCATCCCAGAATGGTTTGGGTTGTAAGGGAGCTTAAAGTCCATCTTGTCCCCTGCCATGGCAGGGACACCTCCCACCAGCTCAGGCTGCTCACAGCCCCAATGCCCAGCCTGGCCTTAGGGCACTGCCAGGGATCCAGGGGCAGCCACAGCTGCTCTGGGCACCCTGTGCCAGGGCCTGCCCACCCTCTCAGGGAACAATTCCTGCCCAGTATCCCACACATCCCTGCCCTCTGGCAGTGGGAAACCATTCCCGGTGTGCTGTCCCTCCAGCCCCTGTAAACCATCTCTCTCCGTGTTCCATGTAGCTCCTTCAGGGTGGGGAAGGCAGGAGGGTGAAGATGAAGAAGGACTCACCTGGAACAGGCACATACAAGGTGACACAGCTCATAGCTCAAATTCCACAGTGATTATGAGGTTTTGCTTCAATAGTCTGTCCTAGACAATGTTTACTTCAAAACTCCCTGAGTTCACAGTGCTGAATGTATTAAAACATCTCAGTGAGCTCCACAGCTGATGAACCTTTAAAATTAGGACCCATTATACCTCAAATAACCTACAATTAATAACCTACCAGAACTGCATCCAGCAGATATCCCATGGCTGGATTTTGAAATGGAGCCAGAGCTTTGGGAACATTTCTGGTTATGCATTAAAGCACAAGGACCTTTTACTACCTGGATTCAAAGGTTGTCTCAAAGGCTTTGGTTAGGATTTTTAGTTAGACTGGGGGAGAAGAAGGTCTGAAATGAGAACGTGCTTTTCTTGAGGCTTTCACGTTCCTCTCAGTGTCCATTTATCAACAATGCCCACCAGCCAGCTGCCAGGCCTGCGAGACCAGAAAGACAAAAAGCTCTGAGTCTTGCTTCAATAATCCAGAAAAATGCCATATATTGGATTAAACGATAGCCAAACATCTCAAATCCACTTAAACAGATGATAAACAAGGCCATTCCAGCATTCATTTACATCCACTCAAATTCAGAGCAAAGGGACTGGGTACAACAGACATATGAAATTCTTTTTCATTTCAGACAAAAAGCTATAACCTAGAAGAGCAGAGGGCTGGAATCCCGAGCCTTCTACTCATGCTGTCACCCGGAAAGCACATTTCCTCCTTGCTCCTGGCCAAATTCCCTTTATCAAAGGGATTTGCTCGAGCTTTCCTTGGAAAAGAACTCAACCTCTAAGAGAGTTTTGGTTGTATTTAGGCAGTTTTACCCAAAGAATTTGATATTCAATGTTAAAAAAGGAGATCAGTAGGCAGATTCAGATGTTTGTCCACAGGGTGATAATGAGATACTGGAAATGGCAAAATTTAGTTAAATTGTGTTCTGATTATTTAAAAAAACAAACAAAAAACAAACAAAAAACAAACAAAGCCACAGAGCTCACTATTATTTGTTTTACTCTTTTTTTCTTCCTTCTCTCTTATCTCGGGCCATGACCTATTGCAAAGCCCAATCCATACATCAATTTTGCCAGGCAGCTCCAGTGGTGCCGTGTGTGGATTCGCTGCTGGTTTATTCTCTCTCCTGGGAACCAGGAACTGCCTGTCCAGCTCTAGTTGTGCTCTGTGCTGTGACGAGGTGAGCTTTAGAAACTGCAGTTCTCCAGTCGTTCCATCTGCAGGTGGTGCCATGCACAGAATCCCAAGTGTGGCTGCAGAGTTCCCAGGATCATGTGGGGATTCATTGATACTCAGACATTCTGGAACAGAAACTTCCAACACTGGCCAGAAGCCCAGTGGAATTCACTGAGGGTTTGGATTGGGCTTTTTTCCCAAAAAAAGTATTTTAAACATTTTTCATTTTTCCAAATATCAACTCAGCTTCCCCCCTCCTTTTTCTAAGTCTTTTCCTCTGAAGTGGATGACAGCCTTCTGTCTGATCCTGAAATTCCAAACTGAATTATACACCCAGGGCATGGCTTCCCAGAACAGCAACTGGAAGAGCACTTGGCCTTCACGGGAAGAGGCAATTTGGATGTCTGGGTATGTACTGGAGCATGTTAGGCAGCAGAACTGCCTGTTCTGCCTGTCCAGCCACACTGATCCACACTCCAGGGATGCCTTTCCCAGCTCACTGTGTGGAAATATCAGTGAGAGGGTTCCTGCCATGACTGGAGACATTGCTGTGGAGCAAGGCAGGAATCACCAGTTTCCAAATCCTCAGGCTGCAAACACACCCAGCCCCTGCCCAGGGAGGAAGCAGCTTCCACTGCCCTGGGACAAGTCCTCACCTACTCTAAGTAATGAAAGCACAATTCCAAATGCTATTAAAAACAGGGGAAAACATCCTTTTTTGGTTGGGTTTTTTTTGTTGGATGTGGCTCCTCTCCAGCCCCACCTTTCAAGATTCTTCCAGGTGTCTCCTGTTCCCAGCACAGGGGTGGCTCTGCCAAGGCCACTGGGGTCACTTTTGCCCCAGGGGCAGCTGAGGGAGCTGGGAAAGGGGCCTGGAGAAAGTCTGGAGCAAAGGAGGCTCAGAGGAACCTTCTGGCTCTGCACAACTCCCTGACAGGAGGGAGCAGCCAGGGGGTCTTTTCAGAATACACGGGCAAATACACGGAGCAAGACTTGTAGACTCCAAGGAAGTGCTGAATGCAGAGCAAAGGCTTTCACCTTGTTCTTTGAAGATCTCCAGGGCTGTACTCTCAGATCAGAATTGTGATTTCCATGCACAGTTTTAGGTTTGTGCATTTTCCTTGAAAAGAAGGATAGTTCTTCCACATCCACTTAAAAATATTCAAACTGACAGAAAAGGAGTTTGCTGAGAGAAAGCCAGTGAGATGAGACAAATTAACAGCACCAGAGGTATTCACAACCTCCACAGGTACAAAATAACCTCATACAATCTGTCCATTGTCTTTAAAACAAACTGGTATCTTATTGATTGATCCCAGATGGAAAAATGCCCACATTAATCTACATCTGTTACAAGTCTGCTCAACCAAATATTGATGAGGAAGAGCTTTTCCTCTGACTTGAGAGCACAATGAAAGTGTGATTATAAGCAAGGAAATGTGGTACATCCTGAAGAACGTGTGTTGGGTTTGTGATGGATTGTGTGTGACACTAATCCCCCAACACAGCAATCAGAGCATGGACCAGGCACTGGAGTAGAGCAGAAAAGGAAAGGAGGAGAACCTCTCTGGTGCACTGAAATCATAGGCTTTTCACATAATCTTGCAATTTGCTACCTTCTCAAATTCCCCCTCTCCCTTGCCAAGACAAATCAAGGAACATCCACAGAACCAGAGCCGTGCAGCAGAGACCTGGGGTGTTCTCCCTAAATGGGAAATGCACTGAATCTCTGAGGGCTTTCAATAATCTTGCTCTCAAGAACAATGAAGAGGATTCTCTCCAAACTGGAATTCATTGCTGCGTGTCTGAGGTTTAATCCAGCTTCCCAGAAAGGTGCAGGCTGGGTGATTGCTCTCCAAAAAGCCAAGGCAGAAATGCAACACAATGTCCTGTGTAAAAAAAATGCTTCATCAGACACAAAATACAAGTTTTGGGGCATGATTTCCAAAGCTGATTTTAATCCACCTTTTGCTGCTGGCTTTTGGTATGTCAAATTCTAATTGTCTCAGACTTATTATGGTTCTCAAACACTTCAGAGCAGATCCTCAGCCCTCTGCCATTTCTGTCCATGCTGTCAGAACACAGGATGGTGTTTAACAAAGAGAAATTTTGCAAACAGAATTTTACAAAGAGAACTTTGTAAAGAGAAAAGCAGATAAGAAACCACCACACAACACCAGGAGCTGCCATGTCCAGGAAAGCTCTAAGATGCATCTCCCTGACTCCTGTGTATGAGTTTGGTGGCCCCAACAGTGGAAGATGCTCTGGTATCCAGCACCCATCCAATGCCTCTTGACACTCAAAGCTCAAAGTGCCAGAGCAAACTGGTTCTGCTTACAGGGTAAAGGGGAGACCCCAGAGCCTCCCTCATCTGAGGATTTCCCCAAAGCCCCTCCTGCTGCAGAGAACAAAAGGGAGACCTCTGCATGGGAATATTTAGGAGTGAAGCTCAGCCCAGAGCAAATTCCTCTGTGTCCCATTACCTGGAATTCAGCTGCTCACGTGCCAGGGCTGAATCCTTCCCTGGACTTCAGAGCAAATACAGCATAGTTTGTGTGGCTGTGGGTTTCAACTTGTCATAGAAACCTCCAAAACTGCTACCCTGAGCATTCTCAGGAAGAACTGGATCCACAGGCCCTGGAAATCCACGGGAATGCTGCCATCTCTGGCCCTGCTTTGGAGCAGACTGTTCCTTGCTAAGAATGGTGCAGGAGCTAAACCTGGCTCAGACAGGGCTGGGAGCCCAGGTGGAAGAACCTTGGCTCAGCAGAGGGAGATGAGCCCAGGGCAATGACAGCCCTGATGCTGCAGAAAGCACACATTTTCCATTGAATTTTTATTTCATTTTGAAAACTACAGAGCATTCCAGGGCTCTGGTGAAACACCCACCCTTTATATCTGAACTGAAGCACACTGGCTCTCTCCTGTACTTTTTTGCGTGGAAACTTGGTGGGTCATGGCAGGGTAATCTCATTTTAATGTAGTCCTCTGTGCAAAATCCACACTGACCCAGACAAAGGCAGACAGATATTAGTGATATTATCTTGCCCACATAAAAAAATAAAATATCTATGGTGTTATTAATCTGCTTTGATGACTTTCTCAATGCTGACACCTTGTGACTTACCAGGTTTGTTAAAAGAGACAGGAAAGGTACTGCTGGAAATACCACACAATTCAACTCCTGGTATAAGTGTGTATAACCCAAGATACCCTTTGACTTTTCTTTGAGATCCACAGTCCCTAATCGAGCTGAATCTAAGCTGAAGACCTGCTGGAGTTCTGGTTTACAAATGAAATTCTTACACTCAATTAATAAAGGACACAATGAGGCTGCCATGCAGTCACCAAGGCCATATATCCCAAATCCACATGTTTGTGCTGACTTTAGGGTGGGTTTGATGGAACACAAGGAAAGACAATACTTCACACAGCCCTGACCCTCAGGTTCCAGACCTACTGAAAGGCTTAATTTCAGCCCAGCTCACAGATAGCAACTGAAGCTTTTAATCTACTGCTCATCATGCCTAAGAAGTGCATTCTAGAGATAAACCTGTCACTAGGAAGGTCTACAGAGGAAGAACTTCACTTTTTCCTGAGCCATGGCCAGCATTTTCCAAGCATATGGTAACCAAATGCCCGTTTGGAAAGAGCATTCCATCTCCTGGGGCAGGCACACACATACACCTCATAAAAACTGATTTACAAGTCAAAATAAGCCCCAGCTCAGAATGCAGATCCTTCCCTGTAGAGGCTGCAGAGCACGAGGTGCTCCCCAGATGTGCCTGGTGTAATAAAATGCACCCTTGCAGGAACAAGGACCAGCTGATTCCGTGGAGCTTCCCACCTCTCTGTTCACACTGTGGGGCACAACGTGGCTCATCCCAAGGGTGATGGGGACACCGTCTGCTGGGAACTCCTTATTCCCTCTAATTCCACCTCCCAAGGCAATCCTGGCTCTGCACGCCCGGCTCCCACGGATGAAAACAGTTCTCACACACCCCAAATTGTCACTGAGTACAAAGAAAGTGAGAACTTTCATTTGTAAACTCCACATTAAATTAACTGATGGGACTAGAATTGTCCATCATTTGGGCACACTTAGTGATGGAAAATCTATTATTTGGGAAATTGGTTCAACCCCTTTGCATCATGTTCAGAAATAATTGTACTTATTTTTCACAAAATTAAGGAAACCCTTTTTACAAATGCTTTTCTCCAGCTGCCGTGGTGCAATTTCTATTTTGGTGAGATTTTTTTCAGTCTGTGGCTCACTCCCCACAGCTTAACTTCAGCTAGAAAAAGTTCACAAGTCGTGACTGCTCCAGTCACTGCTTTGACCTCTGACTAACACCCTGCTCCTCGCTCTGGAAAATAATGAATTGCAGGGAACCTTTTTCTAAACACAGATCCTCAGAGGGAGAGCAGCCACCCCTGAAACACGAGCACTACCCAAACACGCCGGAGTAAATTACCTCAGTGGGCAAATGAGGAAGAGACAAGAATTGTCAAAACAGAAAGTGAGTTGTAGTAGATTAACTAAGTTTTTCTGCTGTTTAACTCTGCCCTTAGCATAGAGGGGGATATTTTTGGAAAGTCTTATAAAATCCATTCAGCTGTTTGAGGTAGATGAATGTGGAAAAAAAACCCTCACAGCTGTCAACTTTATTTTTCAGAACTTTTTCTTTTTAGTTTTTTGGTGCTTGGATAATTCAAAAATGGCTTTGATTTAAAACTCCAGACTTGGCAAGGGCAAAATGGTAGCTTTGACTGAAAAACAAGACCAGTGCTTGAAGTTATGAAATAACCAACTTATGGATGCTTAAAGTTAACTCCTGAGCCTGTCGAGACACCAAGGACAACGCTCTGAACCTGGGCAGGTGCAAGGGTAGCCTTGGAAGGGCTGTATTAGAATTTGGAGGTGTGAGCTTGGAGTGTTCAAAGTAACCCCAGCTATGAAATACAGCAAGAGACCATTCAAAAAATAATGCACTGAAATTGGTACCATGGTAAGTCCCACAACAGAATATCAGGGAAAACCAGCATCTCCTTGAAACACTTAATTTTGTTCTTTTCTTTTTTATCTCAACTGAAAAACACCCTTAGGTGTTTTTTAATAAATTAATTTAATTAATAATTTAAATTAATTAAATTAGTAAATTTTATTAAATAAAGTTAATAAATGGTTAATAAATTGACCATGCTGGGAATACATTTCCCCTGGCAGGAGGAAGCAATTCCTGGACACCAATGGCTGCACTGGCTGCTCATTATCAGCTTTCATTTGATTCTTTCCACCTTAAGTGGGTCTGTGTGTTGATACCATAATGGGATTGTGTGTTGAACATAAAGTTAACATAACAGGCATTTTTCTACTTCTCTAAATTACAATTTGCTCAAAATGTACAACATTTGGCCAGGTACAACTGATGAACTCCACTGTTAACAATTGTCCCTCTGTACTCAGCACCAGAGGCCACACCTGGGGGGCTGTGTCCAGAGAGCCCTGGAGGGGCTGGAGTGTGTGCAGGGCAGGGAAGGGAGCTGGGCAGGGGCTGAGGGGGCTGGGCAGGGGCTCAGCCTGGAGCACAGGAGGCTCAGGGGGCCCTGCTGGCTCTGCACAGCTCCTGCCAGGAGGGCACAGCCGGGGGAGTCGGGCTCTGGCAACAGGGACAGGGACAGGAGCAGAGGGAACGGCCTCAGGCTGGGCCAGGGCAGGCTCAGGGGGCACCTGAGCAGGAATTTGCCCATGGAAAGGGTGGCCAGGCCTTGGCAGGGGCTGCCCTGGGAGGCTTGGAGTGCCCATCCCTGGAGGTGTGCCAGGAAGGGCTGGAGGTGGCACTGAGTGCTCTGGGCTGGGCACAAGGTGGGCACAGCTGGGACCCCATGGGCTGGGAGGGCTTTTCCAACCTCAGTGATCCTGGGATTCTGTGAACTCCATAGCTCAGATGATGAACTCTGACATTTCAGTGCCTTTTTCCTGAGACAACCCAGCTAATTCATAAACTCACATGAAGAGATGGAAGGTGGGTGTGGGGAGAGGAGTAAACCAAAGCAGAAAATAAATTAAATTAAACCCAGGGCTTTCAGTAGCCTCCATTCAGTAGCCAAGAATTAGCAAGGAAAACACCATTTCCCATTTTTTAATTGATGTTTATGCCAAAAGGCCTCAGGTAGGTACAATCCCAAACAAAAGTCTTGGGGGAATTTCAGCCTCAGGAAACAAACTCTCTTGGGCAAAATGTGATTTCCTGGAGTCAGTAGTTCTATTGCAGAATACTGGATGTTAACTTTGTTAATAAGAAAACATTTTTCAAATGAAAAATTACTTGTTAAACCACTTTTATGTCACTTTTTCAGTAACACATTAAAGTAAACAAACCTAAGATGTTAAATAAAATAAAATCCCACTACACCTGCAGAGTTTTACCAGCTCACATTACAAAGTGCTCTCTGAAGTGGTTGGGGAGTTATTTCCATTACAAACAGCAAGTGTGCCTGAAAGTAATTCAAAGAGTCAAATTAGGCAGATTACATCAGAGTGTATTTCCCTACAGCAGAAGGACTTTTGAAACACCTGCCTGACATATTTCAACCTCTGCAGAGAAATATGACACGGACGGGTTTCAGGAACAGCTACAGCCTACAAAGGAGGCTATTTGAATTTTCATTCCACAAAACAATCCTTAAGTAACAAGCCCATTCTGTTTGCAATTTGTGCTTTTGTTTTTAAACACAAACCAACAATAATAAGCAGTGACAAGAGGCCAAAAGCTGCACCAGCTGAAACTACAGTAAGGTTTGTACACTTCATGTCTGTCCTAGGTTAATGCTGAATTGTATCCCCATTCGTCTGTTTAAATCAAAAATGAGTTCTGCACCTTTAAAACTGGATCTGAGAGTGAAGAAGAAGCAGTGGAATGTCTGAGGCGGGTGTTTTCAAAACATCAAGGTAAGAGTTTGCAGTTTTGGAGACACACAGGGAGTGTTGGCTGCAGTGCGGACGGCGGGAGAGAGCTCTCCTTTGCTTTCTGTTAGTTCGTGCCTAGCTGAAGCAGAGAAGTTCTCCGTACTGTGAGTTCCTTTTCCTTTTTTTCCTTGGAACTGTTCAAACCTGCTCTGGACTAACCCCCAGCAGAGCACCAAGAGCTCATCCCTGTGGCCCACTGGGCCTGGCATTTCCCAGTGCCAGGGACTGACACAGACTGAGTGAGCCGAGCTGCACCCACGGCACAGACTGGCTGGATTTGTCATCTCTGCGGAGAAGCAGGAGGTTTTGTTCCTTGGTGTTCATTTGTTGTGCTTGGCCTGTTAAATAAACACATTTTTTCCACTTTCCTCTAAGGAAATTTTTTTTTTTCCTCTTTTTCTTTCCTGAACCTTTCAGTTGGGGGGAGGGACCGTTGGATTGGTTTTCTGGAGGGACCTATTCAGAGGTTCCTTCCCAAATTTGCCTTAAACCAGGACAATGTCAAACACTGAACTACTCCTTTAAGACACAACGTTTTGTTCCCTAGGACACATTTTAGTTAATTAAATATCTCACCACACACTCAATTGACAAGATTGAGAAAGGATTGAGACCCGTTTAGCACTGGAGAGATAAGCTGAGGGCACATAAATGGATCCACTCTTGGAGCTGACCTGTCCCAGATGCCTCGTGTCACAGGGTACTTGGCATTTTAAAATTTCAGAGACTGCTGCAATTGCCTTTTCACTTTGCTTCAGTTCTTGGAAAAATGCTAGAACAAATCATTACACAAACATTTGAAGCCAGAGGCAGAGATGGCTGATGGCCGACAGGCATTTCTCAAGAGCAAATCGGGTCAAGGAGGGCAGCTCCCTCACCACAGACAGGCAGGGCACGGACAAGGGGAAGAGCAGCACGTGGAGTCCAGGCCCTAAATTCTCAAAAGCAGTGGACACACCACAACAACAGGCATGGGAGGTACCCACTGATTAGAGAATCATGGAATATCCTGAATTGGAATGGACCCACCTGGATTATCAAGCCCAACTCCTGGCCCTGCACAGCCACCCCAACAATCCCAACCTGACCATTGTCCAAATGCCCCTTGAATTCCAGCTGCCTCGGAGCTTTATCTTCCTACAATAACATTTTGATGCTGCCTTTCAGGGTATTTCTTCATCTTGATGTACACACAAAGGCTGGTCTGCATTGGACTGGACTGGACTGCACTGCAGGGATTTCCATCAGGAGGGAAACCAAACCCTCAAACAGATGGGAAACACCCATTTGCTCTGGAAGCTGGTGGAGCCTCCTGCTTGGTTTGAGAAGTGCAAGGTGAATTTTCAGTGTTGAAAACTCCGAGATACGAGCGAGCTGCTGCTGGGGTGTGGCTGGAATGATGGGAGCAGCAGCTTCAACAGGGAGCACCTTCAGGGGAGCAGGGGAGCAAGGACCTTTCCCATCATTTTATGTTACAGGTCTGCTGTGAGTGAAGGACTCGAACGTCTAATTGAACTGAAAATTATTTCCTACATTTCCTTCTCTTACAAGATCATTTTCCTTCACTTTTTCTCCCACAATAAATAATTGAATGTTGTGAAACATTTTGTGCTACTCTTCAAGCAATGCATTTTACCATGTCCAAAACGAACCTTCTCACTCCCAAAAGGAATTGAGGTTCAGTGAGTGAAGACACAGAATTGGTTCGGTGTTTTGCTGAACGGAGAAGCAGAGCTGCAGGAGGAACCCAGCAGGTACCCAATAAAAGGACCCCTCCAGGTCTCCTGGCCCCGAACAATCCCGGAGCTCTGGGGCAGAGCAAAGCCCAGGAGCAGCCCGTGAGCAGAGAGAGCTCGGGGAAATGCCACATTCACCGAGCGCGAGGAAGAGGAGGTTCGGGAGCAGGGCCAGGCGATCCCGGAGATATTCCTGGGAGCGGCTCCCCCTGGGAGCATCCCTGCCCGCCGAGCCCGGGGCACCGGGCTGCTGCAGAGCCCTTCCCCGGCGCTCCGGCCAGCCCAGCCCCAGCCCCGCCAGTGCAATGCCGGTTACTGCCCTGGGAATCCGGCAGGCAGGAGCAAAGTCCTCTCTCCTCTTTGGGGAATGCACAGTGGCCCCGTCGGCGGAGGGAGGGCTGCAGCAGATGTGGCTGAGGGCAGTCTCTGTCAGCCTCAAGGGAAGATAAGGTTGTTTATAGAGATGTTCTTTTGCTCAAACTACAACAATTTACAGTTAATTTTACTTAAAGACATTTACAAAAGAGGCTGTGAAAGGAAGAAAGTCTTGCCTTGTGCCTGCAGCACAGAGGCAGAAAATTATTTCATCATGTCACAGCTCTTGCCAATAGAACAGAAAAATGGATCAAACTGGCACCAATTTTTTTTTTTTCAAAAGAATTTCCTGGGCAGTTTGACTAAAAATCCCTGGGAATAACAATGTTAATGCAACAAGCGATATAATTTCCACACCTGATTCATCTTCAAAAAACACAATCTTAATTACTTCTTGAACACTTCAACATGAAAGTTTCTTTTTTACATAAAAAAAAAATCTATCCAGTGAGTGAAGTCAAAGATGCAAGAAAAACAAAGGTGACCTTGAGGGCAGCACTAAAATAAATAAATAAATGTCCTCAACAAAATCACCTGGCTGTCAGTGACCCAGAGGTGCAAATCACTCTGAGAGTTTCTGAGCATCTTCTCAACAGCACCGGGAGCCCAGAATGTCTCTGCTGAGCAGGGTGGATACTCACACTCCTGCACAAGCCCTTCCCCATCCCCGTGTGCCCCCTGGGTCTCCTCAGCCCAAGCACAGGCAGGGCAGTGG
This sequence comes from Sitta carolinensis, assembly GCA_032173965.1. Taxonomy (NCBI): domain Eukaryota; kingdom Metazoa; phylum Chordata; class Aves; order Passeriformes; family Sittidae; genus Sitta; species Sitta carolinensis. The sequence goes on from CM063294.1 coordinate 1,206,298, forward strand.
GAGGGGGACGATGCTAAGCCAGCCCTGAGCCAGGCTTTGCCCTTCTAAGGCTCTGCCACCTCAGACTTTGGTCCTTCCCTAAACTGCTGCAAAACTCCTCTCTTGTAGTCCTGACTGTTGGGGGTGGTCTTCTTTCTCCTAGGGAATAGCAGGTCAAGTTTTGGCTGGTAGAAATCATCAGAGATCCAGCTAAAATCAGGTTTCTGGTTGGTCTCTGTATCTGCAGACACACAAGGCAGTGCCAGGGACGATGTTCCTTCAAATAGCCAGAGACTGAGCCTACTGCTGAACTAGAACTGGGTGATAGGACAGTGCATTGCAACAAAGCACATCAAAAATGGCCTGTAAACCTTAAATCAGCCTGACAGCCAGGGAGGAAGAGAGAATCCACCACACTTTGTATCTAAGAACTGAACTCAAAGTTAAATTCAGAGACCAATCTTAAAACTAATCCGTAGCCCAGTCCCTGAGGAAAGACGGAACCATTGAATTCAGACCTCAAGCAATTTGCCCAGGGATAAACAATAAATCAATGTAATTATATTGTTTCCCAGCTAATTAAATTATTTACTGTTTTCATGTTGAGTTCAAAGTTGCCTGACTATGCAAACACACGCAGGTAGGCATTATTTTATAAACTTTCCCTTTCTGAAGGAAACATAAACATGCATATATAAAAATATCAAGGTTGCAGCCCCAGCACTCAAAGCTTAGAGAATGCCAGAATTAAGTTTGCATGGGCAAAAGAAAATATTTTTCTCTTCATTTTGTTCCCAGAAATGGTGAAAACATTTTTTGTTGAAGCTTTCCAAACAATTCATCTGAGGCAGACATTCACCATGGAAAGTTTCAGCCCAAACAGTTAAAATCTGGCACAGATTTATGCCACTGAAAACTGGGGCTTAAAATGGGAAATGTGAGGCAAGCTTAACTACAAGCAGCACTACCAGCAACATTTATAATGTATTTAAGACTAAAGTTTCATATTGGCTTTGCTTTGTCTGTTTTTCTAGGAATATTGTACATAAGTATTTGAACCTTCTTATATGCCTTTAAATTTCAGAATGTTTGTAAGTCAGGGGTCTGCGACAAAACTCCAGCACAGCTCTTTGCATCAGCCCTCTGGAATAGGAGGCATCGCTTAGAAAAAGAGATTTCACTTGTCTGATATGAAGTAGGAATAGCCTTATGTTTTCAAAAGATCCCAGTACCTAGACAAGGTTCAAATTTCTGTGGGTGCTTTTTAGTTTGCATATTCAATCAGCTCTAGAGCTGGTCCAAGGTGATTCTTTTTGGGGTTTTGGAGTGGGGTTTTTTTTGCTTTTTTAAAGTTTGGGGGGGGGGGGGGGTTTGCTTTTTTTTTTTTTTTTTTTTTGCTTTTTTTTTTTTTCTTTTTTTTTTCTTTTTTTTTTTTTTTCTTTTTTTCTTTTTTTCTGCCAAGGCATTGATTTCCAGATAGAAGCAAATTAATATAGAATTCTCAGCTGATCTGCTCAATAATTAATATTCAGAATTTCAAAATGAAAGGAACCAATTTCAAAACAGCTGGACATCCTGATGTCTCAGGATTTGGCATCACATGGAGAGAGATTTTTTACAAGGGCCTGGAGTGACAGGACAAGAGGGAATGGCTTCAAACCAAGAGAGAGTTGGGTAAAAGGAATACTGGGGAGGACTTGTTCCCTGCGAGGGTGGGCAGGCCCTGGCACTGGGTGCCCAGGGAAGCTGTGGCTGCCCTGGATCCCTGGAAGTCTCCACAGCCAGAGTTAGACAGGGAAGAAGTCTGATTTATTAACTTCCTAAAAGCACAAAAAATAATCTTCTATAAATGACTGACAAGTGTCGTTTTGTTCTCCCAGCAATCCAAATGCCTTTACCAAGTGGCAGAATGAGCTTCTGACCTAAGCTCATTGAAGCATCCTGAGACACAGGAGATCTGCTCCCAGTTCTTTACTAATTAAAAGAATTTGGTTTATTCATTTCCTTCTTCCAGGCCCCTGCTCCCCATGCTTCAGGGGTAAATACCATCACCCCATTCTCCTGCTCTTTTCAGTTAGCCAGGAGGCTCCTCCAGGCAGGCACTGTCTCCTGGACATTGGCTTCTGCCAGCTGTACAATGGCAGCAAATCCATGGGGGATTTCAAGGTGCTTCTGCTGCAGAAATGAATCCCAGCTGTGTTCTCAGTTGAATAAATGCCTTCTCTTCTGCTAAATTTAAACCCCATTCAATTTAACTAAGCATTTCTACTTTATCTGGTGCTTCTTCAGTTTGCCTCTCTTGAAGCAACCTCCTCAAATTTATGTGAAATGTTCTACCCAGCTGAACACACAGTCACTTTGTTATTCCCCTCAGCAAAGCATAGTGACATAAAGAAATCCTGTGAGGAAAGGCATCCACGGCAGGAAAAGTAAAGGTTCTTGTAAAGCACTTCTCCAACTTTCCTAAAGACTTCATATTTGTGACTTATAACTCAGGGAGGTTTGTTCCACGGGGGCCTTGCCAAGGAGGTTCCAGTGAGGAGCTCACAGTGACACAACAGCTTCGTGGTGTTTGCACAGAATTTCTTCCATCCGTCACCACTGCTGGGGGTGATGGCAAAAGCTGCTATGAACTGTCCTTTGTGAAGCAGTGAGGGTGCCCTCTGCACATAAACACCTCGGGGATTTGGTCAAAACTGCTGCTGAGGCTGAGCTTTGTGCTTTGCAGCATCCTCCTTGGTTTCATCCGTGTGGAAGGGCTTTGTTTACAGCAGCAAATTCCACCTGGTGTCCACCTAAACCAGAGCCAATGTGATCAGGAGCATCTCCTGTAGTTCCCTGCAGGCATGAAAACTGCTCCAGAGCTGTAGCTGACAGTGGGGGCCTCAGCTCCAGCAGGAGGAGTGCATGCTGTGCTTCAGAGGAGAGAAAACCCTCCAGTTGTGTGAAAAATTACAGAAAACATCCACAATTTTTTTGGTTATTTGTAACACCATGGTACAAATGGGCTGATATTACAGAAATGCAAATCCTTCAGGAAAGCTGGGCTGGCAGAGCCACTCTGATACCCTGGCAAGAACTGCAGCCAAGGTATCTCTAACTCAGAGTATTTAATTTCATTTCATTTCATCTCAATTTCATTTCATGTCACACTAACACAAAGATATTAGGCACGTTCTTACTACCCTTCCAGCTTGTGTTTTTATACATAAGATAGACACATATGGATCTTTCCTGGGTTGATGGATGTGTCCATTACCCTCCCTCCTAAAAATCTGTGCTAATCCTATTTTTACAGCAGAACCCCAGCACGGTTTTTTGCTCAAAGCGCTGCTCTGAAAATTCAAACAAAGGTAATTTCTCCCTACCTATATTCCAGGGAAGGTTTCTGAAGGAATGAGACTCAACCCAGCTTTAGACAAACAAGAGCTGTAGCACCCAATTGTGTCAAAATGTTCAGAGGGAGCTTACAATATTCAACAGGAACAAAGTATTTTTACAGTAATATCCTTGATATCTGGTGAACAAATACACATAGATTTCTCCAGAATTTTCTTGTACATGGTGAGGTAACAAGGTCTTAAATCAGACCTCCTTCTGTGGAGTCATTCAGTGACAACAACAGGATTTTCTTACAGTCACAGTTCAATATAAGATTCAACATCCCAGAACAGGAAAGGCTTTACAGAAAACTTTACTGTGATCCTGAACTACCAAAAATACACCAACATGGTATCGAGAGTAAGCCAGACAAATCACTGGATGATCGAGTCATAGAAAAAAAAGTGTTAAAGCTGCATTTTTCCCTAAGGAGCACCACGGCTGCCTGCCAGCATCGGGAGACATCGAGGATAATGCATCATGGGCTCCAACAGAACAGTGATAATGCAATGAGCAGAAAAGGACCTGGAGGTCCTGGCTGATGCCAGGTGAACAAACATGAGTCAGCAGTGCCCTAAAGGACATCCCTGTCCTGGGCACATCAGGGGCCAGGGAGGGATTGTCCCGCTCTGCCCTGGGCTGGGGCAGCCTCACCTCCAGTGCTGGGGCACTTTGGGTGCCACAACCTCCGAGAGATCCGAAGCTGTGCCAGAGTGTCCAGAGGAGGGAGCGGGGCTGGGCGAGGCTCTGCAGGGGCACCCGGGCAGGGCTGAGGGCACTGGGCCGGTTCAGCTGCAGCAGAGGAGCCGAGGGCAGAGCCCAGGGGAGCAGGGAACGGCTGCAGGGGGCGGTTTGGGATGGGAGCAGGGCAAGGCTCTTCCCCCGAGGGTGCTGGCACTGCCCAGGCTGCCCAGGGAATGGGCACGGCCCCGAGGCTGCCAGAGCTGCAGGAGGGGCTGGGCAGCGCCCCAGGGATGCACAGGGGGGATCGCTGGGGTGTCTGTGAGGGGCCGGGGGCTGGACCGGCTGATCCCGGTGGGTTCCTTGCAGCTCAGAATATTCCCTGATTCTCAGCAGTTTTGCATCCACTGCCTGTTTATGTTGCAGGGGTGCAGCCCCCGCTTTGCCTTCGCTGAACCAGAGTCTGGAGCTGCAGCCTCGTTTGGGGGGAACTCTGTAAATGTGGGGCAATTTGGGAGTGTTAACCTGGAACTCACATCTGCCAGCAATTACATTTGCTCACTGAAGCATAAAAGAATTCTACTTATTTGCCTTAGGCTATAAATGCAACATGGCCCCAGGGGCAGGGCTGAGCCCAGGAGCTGCCCCTGCACAGGAGGCAGAACTGCTGCCCTGGGCAGTGCCAGCCCTGAGCAGAGTGTGCTCACAGTGTGGAGTGTCCCTGCCTGGGGATAGTCCAGCTATTCCTGTGCCCTGAGCTCTGGGATGGCCCTGCTGGAGCAGGGGGGTGGCACCAAGTGGCCCAACCTGACCCATTCTGGGATTCTGTAAAGCTCAGAAGCCAAGAGAGGCTTCCAGAGTCAGGATTATTCTGGAGGCTCTCAAGGATGGGTAATTCTGTTGTGGGAATGAAACCTGACCTCCTCCTTAGGCAGAGCAGCAGTGCTGGCCAAAAATCCCAGCCAGTGTGCCACAGCCACAGAGCTGGTGGTTAGGAAGGAGCTTTTAAATGGTTTTGAGACATGGAAAATGCCACAACTGTGGAATTGTATATTCCTTATGCATATATTTTTCATATGTCCTCCCATCCCAGGAGGCATTTGATTTTGGGTTTGTTTTCTTAGAGAAACAAGGTTTAAGCAACCACAAAGTCTGCTTGCTCCACCCAAGAACCTGTGTCATTCACTGCTACATCTCTATCACATTTATTCCAAACTAGTTGTCCTGCCAAAGTCAGGAAAGTACATGGCCGGGTAGAAAAGAGAGATTATTTTTTGTGACAGAGAGACGAAGTCACAGTGTAGCCTCTATTACATCCCACTCACAGTTCATTCTGACAAAGCAGAGATTCCAGCTCTCCGAAACAAATCCTTAAGGACCTCGACTGGGTATAACTGCTACACATGGAGCAACATGCATTAAGGACACGGGAGGAGAGGCAGACTCATGGTTGCCCTCTCCTTCTCCTCTTGAGAAAGCAACTCCCAGCAGCAGCCAGAGGGGTTCTGGCAGCCAAAAGGTGCAAGCAGCAGAACAGAGCCCCCCAAGCCCTGGCAGGAGTCAGTGTTTAAGGAACACAGCCTGCAGCTCAGGGATGCATTTCTGCACCCACACAAGGCAGCTCCTGTGACCCCACTTATACACCCCTGAAGGATGGGGTGAAATCCAGGGGGACCTGGACAAGCTCCAGGAGTTGCCCAAGGGAACTTCATGAGATTTAGCAAGGCCAGGTGCTGGTGCAGCCCCTGGGTGGGGACAACTCCCAGGGTCAATCTGGGCTGGGATGAGCAGCGGGAGCAGCCCTGGGAGAAGGACCTGGGGGTGCTGGGGGTGGGAGCTGGACCTGCCCCAACCCAAAACCCCCAGCACTGGGCTGAGCCCCAGTGTGGGCAGCAAGGCAGGGGGGATTCTGTCCCTGTGCCCCCTGCGGAGCTGCCCCAGCCCTGGGGAACAACATCAGGAGAGACCTGGAGCTGCTGGAGCCAGGCCAGAGGAGGCCCCAGCAGGAGCAGAGGGATGGAGCAGCTCTGCTGGCACCAAAGGCTGCCACAGCTGGGATTGTTCACCTGCACAGGAGAAGCTTTGGGGTGACCTCAGGGTGGCCTTGCAGGGCCTGAAGGAGCTGCAGGAAACAGAGAGAGAGATTTTCAGGGGAGGGACAGGACACAGGGAATGGCTGCCAGTGCCAGAGGGCAGGGCTGGGTGGGATCCTGGGCAGGAATTGTTCCCTGGGAGGGTGGGCAGGCCCTGGCACAGGGTGTCCAGAGCAGCTGTGGCTGCCCCTGGATCCCTGGCAGTGCCCAAGGCCAGGCTGGACACTGGGGCTGGGAGCAGCCTGGGACAGTGGAAGTCATCCCTGCCTATGGCATGGGATGGGATGAGATGAGCTTTAAGGTCCCTTCCTACCCCAACTATTCTATCATTTTATGCTCCTATGACTCTATGATTCTATGACTATTACACACTCCTGGGAAAGTGGTTTCCCCACAGAAGCTCATTAGCAAAGGATTCTTTATCAAAGATGCCGCTGAGACCAACAGGAATTGCCCTGCCCTGGTACCAGGGGGAAGGTGAAGGAATTACACCTCACTGCTCTCCCTTCCTTGCAGCAGACAGGGCAGGACTGAGCCCTCAATGTGATCCTGGAGCTGGCGTGTGACAATACAGGGAATTAGAAGCACATGTGCTGAGGGAGCAGTGTGATGTCATTGGCATGTTCTAGATGTGAGCAAAGCAAGACATGGACTGCAAGATTAAATTACAAAGGTGTCAGATTCGTGGCAGGGATGAAGGCAACAAGACTGAAATTGTTGGCAAGATGGAGAAAAGAAACATTTCATCAGAAAATATTTTTCAAAGAGCGGGTAGAACAGATTTCTAAAAACAGCAGGTTTTGAGGTGGAAGGTGAAAATGACAAACATCTGAAATGCAGAGAGGGCACTGCATTCTATGTAAAACAGGACAGCAAAGAGAAAACTAAGGCAGGCCTTGGATCTGTTTATCCCATAAGCAGAAGCCCAAAGAATGTTCTGGGCTTCCATCTTGAAGGCAATCCAAACACAGCAATGAAGACTTTGGTGAACATCCATCAAGGTAGGCACAGGGAATGGCTGTGATGCCACTCCGGCACCAGGACAAGGAAATTAAAAAAAAAAAACAAGACAGGGAAGCACTGTCTGAGAGGGAAATGGAGGAGGAAAGGAAGGTGTGTGCATTTTTATAAAACAGAATCTCGATTAGGTCCCCCAGGCAGATGCTCTTACACACAAATTAGGTAAATGATGTTAAATCTGCATCAAATACTAATTTGCTATCTCTGAGTACATGATAAAAGCCTTACAAGCCCCACTGGACACAGAGAACAGGAAGTTCTGGGCTTACACAACTCCAAGAGATGCACTCAGATCCTGGCTGCACCAGCCCAGAGCAGCCTCTTGCTCTCTGTCAGCACTGAGTGAAGGGAAGGCTCCGCTCAGAGGGCCAGGGGCTGCCCACCATTAGACTCTGCACTGGACTGTAAACAACGAAACCCTGCAGTGCCCCTGCACACAAAGCATCAGGGCCTGAGGGTGCTGGCGCTGTCCTGGGGCTGCCCTGGCAGTGGAGGGGATGCAGCAAGCCCTGGGCTGCACCTGCTCCACTCCCAGGACTGGCAGGGCTGGACAGGTCCCCACATTCCTCCTGGGGATGGCTCAGGCTGCTCCCACCTGGCACTGCTCTGCTTGGAGAAAAATCAGGCATTTTCAAAATAGCTGGTGCCCTACACGTTGACATTCAGACTCTTCTCTTTGTTTCCTCTCTAGTTTGAGGCAGCTCTCCCAGACTCACAGAAAGACTAACCAGAACAGAGGAAGGGTTGTGGTTTGGCATGAGTTGCTGTCTGATGATACGAGACTGCTACTGTCCCTAAAACTCACAGTTGTTTCATTATCTTCTATCATTTGCCAATATTTTGTCTTTGACCTTCTGTTTTGCTGAAGCCACTGTCCCTCTAAGAGACCATTTGTTTTCCTTCAAAACTCACAGCAGAATGGCCTGATGCCCATAGAGAGGCAAAGGTATTTTATCAGCTACAAGGCTGGGTTCTTTCCCTCTTGCCCCATCTCCCATCTCACCTTTCCTTTTAGCTCCTCAGGGAAGGTCAGAGCACTGCCTGCTCTCCCCCAATACCCACCTGGAAGGAGGAGGCAGGAAAGGGATCCAACCCAGGCAGGGTTCTTCCCCCAGGCAGGAGCAGGGTGTGATGACTGATGTGTTTCATCATAATGCAAATCCAGCTCCAAGAGATTCATGATGAAACTGTGAGAACTGACAATAGTGGAAGGAATGAGTATCACAGGAGCTCCAATAGTCAGAGAAATTTTGGACTGGTTACTCAGAGAGATAAGGACCAGGAGCTTCACTAAAAGACAATTTCATCCCAGTTGTACAATGCTTTTGCTGCTGTGAACCAGGAGCACTTTGCAGTGGGCAGTACCTGAAACATGAATGCAGCTGGTTCAGCCTGGTGTAATATGAGACAGAGCTTTGAATTTTTATGAACACAGAGAAACAGCTGCAGAAGTTAAAACTCACAGTAATCCCCCTCAGAGAAGTCTTTGGCCCAAAAAGGAGTTTATAAACTCACAGGCTTTGTGCATCATTTCTTATACACGTTGTCTGGGTCTGCTGCTTCCCAACACACACCCCAGCACATCCAGGCACAGAAGGAACAGCACACTTAACAAAAGGATACAACCTGCAAGTGCTTGGGACATTTCCCCCAAGCCCCCCTCCCCGCCTGACACAGCAGGTGGCTCTTCAAAGCACCTGAAGGTTATTTGTCACAGAGATGACCTAGGAGGTCCAACTTGACAAATTAGGGGAGCATCAAGCATGGAATCACATCAGAAAGAAAACCAGACCCCATCCATGGTCCACAGTGCCAGGGAAGCCCAGTGGGTGTCCTGCCCTGCAGCTGTGAGGAGGCTCAGAGGATGATGCTCACTGGCCAAGTGCCCTCCTGGTGCTCTGATAGCTGCTGCTGCCAGCAAAGCAGTTGCTCCTTGGCTCAGTGAAAAAGCACTATTTCTAAATGAAAAAAGCACATTTTCTCAATTGGAGGTTGGGCCTCGAAGAGCAGAAGTGTCTGATTCCTTTGGGAAGGGAAAGGCAGGGAGTCTCATTGGGAGCCTGCATCGTGCTGTCAGAGCCTCCTCGATGAAGGCTATTATCAAGATTTCAGGGTTCAGCACTGGCAATTCTGAATTACTCTGAGCAGCACATTTGAATAAAACCCATGGGCTCAGGGGGCTGTGCTGGTGAGGGACCACAGCCTGAAAGGTGCAGCTTGGCTTCAGCACTACCTGCTCCTCCTGTTCCTCCACATAACACGACAGCTCCTACACACTCTTCCAGAGAAGTCTCAGAGAACGTTGTGTGTCTGGTCCTTCTACACCTAAGAGAAATTTATCACTACCCTTTCCAGTCATTATCAAAATCTGGATTTAAGCCTCAGGAGTGGCACAGTCATTTTTACTGTTTAGCATATTTGGGGCTGCTCTCGGCTTTGCCCGAGTTAATACCTTGCAGCAGTTGGTCTGTCCTGGCCTCTCCCCCACACACTCTGCTGGTCACTGGGTCTTTTACCAATCACTTGCTTCAAGCAATTGGATTTTAAGTGTTGGGATAAAAATCAAAAGAGCAGCTCCAGAGGGCACATTTGCTAGGTCAGAGCTCTGAGAAGTGTTACAGAGACCTCCTGACACCAAAACAGTTTCAGGCAGTTGGGAACAGCCTTAATTTGGGTAATTGAGTCTGACATGGCCGTGAGTGAGCAGAGCTGAAACCCACTTTAGAGCCCCTAGAACAAGAAGATGAGTCAAATCTACCACTTGAAAATTGTTTCTTTCATATCTTTCATTGGCAATACCATGAACTCCTATTTAATGGCGTAGCAGCTGCAAAATATCCAGGTCACAGCTGCAATTTGGGGAAACAGGTAGGAGCTTAATTTGTTAGCAAACAAGCTGAGGCTCTGAGCTGTTGTTTCCTTTGTCAGCGTATTCCTGCATCAGATATTCCTTCAGAGCATCCAGCAGGGTCTGTGGCTCCTGGAGCTGGCTCTGGGGCAAGGGGAGCTGTGCTACATGGGAATTCAGCACATGGAATGAGAGAAATTGCCCTTAAATAACAGACTGCTTTTAATTAAGCCCCATAAGGACATGAAAGGTCATTTCTCAAGGCACCCAAAAGGAGCTGGGTGTCACACCCCTATGGAAAAAACAAAGTCTTTAGTAGTGACCTCCTCCCTGGCACTGTGGAGGAGTAGAATAGACCCACAGCACCCAAAGTCAGACATCCTGAGCTTCAGAGCATCAAGTTTTTCAGATGCCTGACACAGATGGCTTTGACAAGAGCATCTTCTCCTCATGGTGCTCCTCTGTTACACAAGGTGACCTCTGAGAGTCACTCGCAGGTAAAGACTTGCCCATCAGGGATGCAGGACTTACTGCTCCAACAGACACCCTAAGCAGCCCCTTGTTCATTATTCATTCCATTGCCAGAGACACCATTCATCCAGATAAAAGATAAAATTATGAAAAGGATATAAAATGAATTACTGTGGTGAAGGCTGAGCAAAGTACACCCCTCTGTGCTGTGGCCCTCATGGAAAAGTCAGGCAACAGGAGCACAAGGTATGAATATTTTTTTCATGTGGTTTTAACCCAAAGATCCCAAACCCACACAGATCAGCATTTTAATTGGTAAGAATGTGGTGTCATTTCAGCCTCATTTGAAATTATGAAATCACTTTGATCTTAAAAGTCAAAAAAAATTCCAGTTTATCCAATCCCAAAAGACTATGTGTGAGATGCCAAATCTTTTTCTTCTGTTTTTCTTTGGATGGGAGATTAAGAATTTAATTATAATTCATCTATCCTTACACTCTGAAGTTGCACGGTTTCATTACCTCACAGATCTCCTAAATTCCTGTAGCCCACAAACAGCTCCATCATCTCCCTGTTTAATTACAAATTACCTTCACTTACACCAAAAATCTCTCATGGTTTGGATGCAGACTGACAGAACTGTTTGATTATTTTCTGTGCCCTCTTTTCGAGACTCTCCATCTCTTCCAGAGCCCTGAGTGAAACAAGATGCTTGAATTCCTTTCCTTTCCATGCTTTTGCTCACAGAATAATTCCTGATTTGGTGTAGAAGGAAGGGTGCACTCAGATCCATCCCTGACTGCAGTGCAGGCAGACCTGGGCCTGGGGTGCACCTTTCTGAGGAAGACAATGCACAGTGAGAAGTGCAGGATTTATTTGAAAAATTATTTATTAACAAACAATGGGCAGCTCATCTGACCAAGCAGGCTCTCACTCTCCTGCAGGCCACCACACCTGAAATCAGAAAAGCAGTCTTCAAAATCCCTCACACATCCTACCTGAGCTGCTGGACACACCAGAGATACAAAGGAAGTAAAAAGAACTGGTCTGGTTTAGCAGAGTGATGCTCAAAGGTGTTTTCCTTGTCTGTCACTTCATGAATAATTAACAGCTTTAATTCACTTTTCATTCTAGGTAAGGACATTGAGAGATGAGAGCTCTGTAAGCTCTGTAAGTGCTCCTGCTGGCACTGAACCTAGGCAGAGGATGTCAGGGAATGGCACAGGGAAGATTTGATCCTGCTCAGGAATGCTCTGCCTGTGGTGTTTGGTTCTTCACCCTGCAGGGAGCAGATGCCCAAATGTCCCCTGTGTCCTGGAGAATGGCACAGAGCATGGGCACAGCAGCATCGCGGGAGGCACGGCAGCCTCGTCACCTTGTTAGCTGTGACTGTATTAAAATTAACCTCTCCCAGCCCTTATATGTGCTCAGGTTAGGAACTAGCAAGGTAAAATCCCATGTTCCTTAAATACTAAATAAACCTATTATAAATATTGTAAATATTACAAATATGTATATAAACACTAAATATAAATATTTAAATACAAAACGGGTTTAATGTTCTATGTCAGTTATATCTGCACAAACATGAGTCAGCAGTGCCCTAAGGGACATCCCTGTCCTGGGCACATCAGGGGCCAGGGAGGGATTGTCCCGCTCTGCCCTGGGCTGGGGCAGCCTCACCTCCAGTGCTGGGGCACTTTGGGTGCCACAACCTCCGAGAGATCCGAAGCTGTGCCAGAGTGTCCAGAGGAGGGAGCGGGGCTGGGCGAGGCTCTGCAGGGGCACCCGGGCAGGGCTGAGGGCACTGGGCCGGTTCAGCTGCAGCAGAGGAGCCGAGGGCAGAGCCCAGGGGAGCAGGGAACGGCTGCAGGGGGCGGTTTGGGATGGGAGCAGGGCAAGGCTCTTCCCCCCGAGGGTGCTGGCACTGCCCAGGCTGCCCAGGGAATGGGCACGGCCCCGAGGCTGCCAGAGCTGCAGGAGGGGCTGGGCAGCGCCCCAGGGATGCACAGGGGGGATCGCTGGGGTGTCTGTGCGGGGCCGGGGGCTGGACCGGCTGATCCCGGTGGGTTCCTTGCAGCTCAGAATATTCCCTGATTCGATGATATATTTTGGGATTTTTAAGAAATGAAGGCGTTGTTATGGAAATTGACAATGAGATGGGATGAGAAGCAAATCCAGAATAACTAAAAAGCCAAGGTAGATGTTAAATTGAACGAGATTCTGGGTTATGTTTATATGATTTGTTTAGCTGTCCAGCTGACCATTTCTCCCTAAGGCTGATCTGCACCTGAAGGGGCATCTTGAAGATAACACAAACAAGAGTAGAAAGAACATGGAAAATCGACTGACGTCATAATTTGGGTGAAATTTTCAAACGGTGAACTGAGCTAGAAAGGAGAAAAAAAGAATTCAGTCTGTTGTAGAGAAAGTTAAGGGAAAGGTGGGAGCCGGGGCAGGAGGGTGGTGTTGAGGAAGCGGGGAGGATTGGCCGGACTGGAGGGGGACTCAGAGCAGCAGGACGGGCGGGATGCCCGGGCTGTTTGCCTTGGCACTGCCGCTGGAATCCTCCGAGCAGCACAATTTACACCAGCTGACGATCTGGCCCGAAGGCTGCGGGGCTGAGGAGAGACCGTATCCATCACAGGGCTGCAAACCCGCCCCGCCCTAGCAAAACAAGAGGCGTAATCTGGTTCCTGGGCTTGCTGCAGCCAAGTGAAAGAGGTGCCAAACACCTGAATATCTCATATCTGGGGCTTGCTATCTGGAGGAGGAAACAACCCCAGACAATAAAAACAATTTTACTGCCAAATAAAAGTGTCCCCGACGCTTTCCTATAGAGAAACAATGACATCCAGTGGTGAGTTCATTCATCACAGGGATTTACATGAGCCCAAACTCAGGAAATCCCATCTCATACCTGTCCCAGGGAGGGATTCCGTTGCTGTATCCATTACCCATGTGCTATTCCAGCCCTGGCAGACTTTAACATTGTCCTTGCCGGCTAATAATCTTAAAAATGAACCTGCCATCACAAGGTCGCCTGTAGAGGAGGGGGTGCTGGTTATCTGTTGTGCTATCAGGAGGTTCATTAGAAGACAATTGGGATTTTAGGTGTATAAGCTCTTGAGATAAAAACACCCACCTGGTCGACATTTCCATCCATCAATGATGGATTCCTGACTGGATTTTGTCATATAAATACTTTCAAAAATCCCATCAGACACACAAAGTCCTTGTTAAATATCTGAACATTCCCAAGACTGCCCCAGCTGTTTCTGTCAAAGCTACACAAAAACCCAGGCTAGGTCAGATCCTGAGGAAAAGCCTGATGTTTGGATTGAAGACTGTTGAGCAAAATAATGTAAAAGCCCTCAGTTAGGTCTAATTCTCCTTTCTAATTTCCAGAACCCCAGACTGGGCCAGACTGGAGGTGCCCACAGGGGCTCCCCTGGTGCCACCCCCTGCTCCAGCAGGGCCATCCCAGAGCTCAGGGCACAGGAATAGCTGGACTATCCCCAGGCAGGGACACTCCACACTGTGAGCACACTCTGCTCAGGGCTGGCACTGCCCAGGGCAGCAGTTCTGCCTCCTGTGCAGGGGCAGCTCCTGGGCTCAGCCCTGCCCCTGGCTCTGGGGCCATGGCTGGGCATGGAGCAGAGCCTGGGACACACTGGGACAGGGTGGGACTGACTGGGACTGACTGGGACACACTGGGACTGACTGGGACTGACTGGGACAGAATGAGAGACTGGGACTGACTGGGACAGACTGGGACTGACTGGGAGAGACTGGGACAGACTGGGACTGACTGGGAGAGACTGGGACAGACTGGGACTGACTGGGACACACTGGGACAGACTGGGAGAGACTGGGACTGACTGGGACCCCCAGGCACCCCCAGGGCTGGGACCCCTCTCTCTGGGCTCCTCTCCAGGCTGAGCAGCCCCAGCTCCCTCAGCCTTCCCTGGGCACGGAGCTATTCCAGGCCCTTGCTCAGCCCCAGGAGCTCCTGTCCCTGCTGTGCTGAGGAGCCCAATTCATTTAAAAACTTCTCAGGCAAATCACACAGAGGGAAAACTGCTTAGGGGAACACAGCAGTCTCAAACTCAATGACATTTCTGTTAAATCAAGCTGTTTGTACCAGTTCTTGTCTTTGCCTTTGGGGATCAGGACTTCTAAGTAGTCCAGTTAAATTGTCCATGATAAAATAATTTCTGTTTCATTTTTTACTAAATGACCCCTTGCTCTCATGTTAGGGAGAAACACTAACTTGAGGAGTGGATTAATTTCCACAGTACCTTTCCTAAACACCTCACTCACATACTCTCCAACCCTTTCTTCTTCCAAACTAAACAATTCTCACTTTTGCACTCTATCCTCTGATGTAAACCCCACCCAGTCTTCCAACCATCTCATGACATGCTTTTGGTGGACTTCCAAACCAGAGAGGTTTCCAAACTGAACCTCCAAAATGTTTGAGGTTTCCCCATTTCTGTGCAGCCCTTTCCAAGAGCACACTCCCATTGATCGTGGAGGCAGCCTCAGATCCAAACAAACCATAATGCCGTCAGGAACAAGTCTGGCTGCTTTTTAATGAGCAAATATGCTCTTGGGAAGTATCCTGCAGTGATGGGCAAACCTCAAACACATTGGAGGTTCTGCTTATAAAGCTCTTTGATGTGGAAGTTTCACCCAGTGGCCAGCCCTGCTGGTCCTGCAGGCCCAGGAGCGCCCCAGCCACGGCACGAGAGCGCCAGGCAGGGCAGCGCAGTCCCTGCACACCCCTGTGGCTGGGCTGGAGCAAGGGTTCAGCCAGGAAAGAGCATTACACTACCAAGAATCAAAGAGAAAATAGCCCAGGAGTCTGCAACTCAAGTTAACCACCACCCCTCTCGCCCCACAAAGTCCCAGTGCAGCCGTATCTCAGAGCCAGCCTAACGCTGCTCTCCGAGCTGCAGCTGCAGAGCTCCCCAGCCAAGCCAGGCTCAGAGGATGAGGAAGCTTTGACTGCTCACTGTTCCACAGTGACAAAGAAATCAGGCTCTGCTGGGATGCAAAAATCTGCTGCATTTTTATTAATCAAAGCTAAAATACTTGACCTGTGAAAGAACAAATGTTGCTGTTGGTGCACGTGACAGTTATCTGCCCCGGGGACGAGTCCATTAATAGCCAAAGTCATTCGAGTCTCAGCTTCGGGCTGCTTTTTATTTCCAGCTGCAGACTCCATTGTCTACCCTAGCTAATCCCTGGTTTAGGTAGGTGGTGACCAATGCTGTAGAGAACTCTGGAACCAAGCTGGGGTAAGGCACAGACCAAGGGCCTCTCTCAATGTGTGTCTGCCACCCTCTGCCTCTTCCCAAAATCCTGCACGTGAAGACACAGGGGATTTCTATCCAGGCAGGGAACTTCTCCATTTTGCTGATGGGAGTTATGGAGCAAAGACCCTTTTTGTGCTACAAACAGTATTTAAATTTCAGGACTTACTCTTCTCTAAGTCATTTATTTGTTTGTTGTGCTGCACAACTCCACAGGACACCAGGCTCTGCTGCTTGGTTTCCCCAAGCTTCTCATTCTCTTTCTTTACATCTCTGGCCCCAAAGAGATAGAAGTAACATGTATATTAGAGGTTCAGTGCATCATCAAAGTGCTGTTTAAAAAGGTTTTAAATAAAAACAAAAAACAAAAAAAAAAACCCCAAACTTTTTTCATGCCCCAGCAGAGACAGCTTTGCTGCTGGCCAGTGCCAGACGCTGTGCTGGGCAGTCCTGAATTAGCTGAGTGTGAGAGGTCAGAACAGGTACCTGCAGCCCTGGAAAGGAGTGGAGAGAGTCCTAAACCTGTCAGAACCACCCCACACCAATGTGAGCCACTGTGCTCTCATTGTGATATCCAGCTGAGCAAGATCTTATTTCTAATTTTAATATTCAACAGGAATTTTTTGTTTGGCCTGGCTGGGCCAGAGCTCCATTAGCAGCTGCCTGTGGCTCAAAGGCTGCTATGTCAGGAATTCAGGCTGGCACCCTGCACCCAGCAGGGAGGTGCTGATTCCCAGGGAGGTGTGGGGATGTGCTGATTCTCTTCCCTCTACTCCACTGTCAGGTCCAGGAGCCACCAAGAGGGACTGGCAAGTCATGGCTCTGCTCCCATGCTCCACAGACTCTTGCAAACTTTCAATTTTCTATCATCTCTGTGGCTCCTGCTCAGGTTAAACAGGGGTCACAACCAGCCCCAAAACCTCCCAGGTATCAGAAATTTTATTTTTCATCTGATACCCCGTGTAATAGGGAAAGCTGTGCAAATAGGCTGGAGGAAGTCAGACGTGAATCAGAATGAACCTTTCACTGTAAGATTTGAAAAAATTGCTTTCAGCTTTTGTTATCAATAAAAGCTTTAGATTGTTTCTTCATCTCTGATCTCTGGGCAGAGAGGCTGCAGTACCAAAGCAGAAGAAACACTGTGCTCACATTTGCCCCTGCTCTTTGGCCATCCTTCCCTCAGGAGCATCAGCAGCAGCCCTGAGGAACTCTGAGCAGCTCAAGACCAGAAGAACTGCTGAGGAGGGGAGGTTATACCCTGTCTTCCAAACTTTGGAGGAAACAGGAACCTTTCCAGTGTCAGCCACTGCCCCAGTTAGAAAGTTCATAGTCCTTCCACAAGAGAACTGAATAAACCCTAGTAAACCTGACCCAGCCTTCAGACCTGCTGGAGCTGGGACAGCAAAACCCCAAAGTACATCAGTGAGACTGGACAGCCCTGAGCTTACAGACTGACCTCATTTCTGCTTTCTTAGCCCTTCTTCCTCTTCCTGCCCAAAGTTACTCCAGCTGATAGTCCAGTATTTCCTGGTCCTGCCATGTATTTCTTTTAAATAAAAGGAAAGGATGAAGTAGCTGTTACAAGTGCAAAGAGGTCTCACATCCTTTCTTGCTTGTCAGCCTGTAAGTGTCTATCCTCAAACCCTTCAGATTCTCCCTCATGTGTTTCCCTGTGTGGCTCCTCTTCTCTTTAAGTCTTTCCCTCATTTGAACTCCCTCACCCTGCTTTGTGCCATCCCTTTGTCAAACTCTCAATATGTGCTTTCTTATGAATTATTTCTCCCGGTTTTTTCCCAATTCTTTTGTGTCCCTCACGTGCTTATTTCATGGCTACTCAATGCCCACAACTCCTTTGTACCTCCCATCCATTTGGGATGCACAAAGCTGAACACAATATCCCAAATCCCATGCTGACAGTGCCATTTCAGCAAAAAGCCTAATTACCTGTTTAATATCTCATTTGCTGTCTCTGTAACTCCCATGTTTAACAACACTGCTTCCCAAATCCCTGTTTGATTAAGTACTTGCAGTTTTCTTTAGACATATTAACTGCATTTTTCTAAACTGAATCATGTTTGTTTTCTTCTTATTCTAGCACTGATCTCTTGAGGCTTCTTTTGTACAAGTGGATGGAAAGATTTCTTTTTTCCCCCTTATTATTGCACAAGAGGGTTTCGTGTATTTGGATGTGTCATAATAAAATGGTTTTGGTAGCAGCAAACCTAATTCCTGTTGTTATTAAACCTTAACACAATTCAGGAGAACTTAGTCATTGTGGAACAACAGTGAGCACCACCTCTACCTGCAGGAAGTGCTGAACTCAGAGGAAGTGGGCTGGAGGAGACAAGGAGGAAAGCTTTACAGGCTGAGTAAGACATTAAATTCAGCTTCTCTTAATGAATTAGTTGAGAAAATAAATAAACCACTAATCACTAACAGCTAAGATTTTTTCAGTTACTCAAAAAATTTTGCAGTGATTCCCTTTTCTACCATTGAAGGACAGCAAAAAGCATGGAAGGAGAAACTTGATTCTTAATTGTATATATAAGTTTTTGCTGAAAAATGGAATCTAAGCTTTGGTTCAGGATGGGGGCAGAATTGGTCCTACAGACCTGCTGGGGCACTCAGCCTATAAAGAGGTTGCTCTTTTCTTGACTTATTTGTGGTCAATATATTTTGTGTGTAAAGATGGGCTTTCACAGCCAGTTAAGGACCATTTTGTATTTTCTCCATATCCAAAGCATGCCTTCCCTCCCAGGCACTCAGTCCTCCTGCCATTTCAATTAACAGCTTGTGTAATTAAAGCTCGTTAGGGTGGGAATGTCACCCTTGGCCAGTGCAGGGGCAGCTCACACTCGTGGGCTGTCCCAAGTCCCACACTTACCTGGAATTAAAATTCTCTATCTGAAGACAATCCCAGACCAAACCAACCTCTCTGGTCCCCTCCAGACCACACTGGCAGCCTGACAAGAGCAGAAGGGAGAGCACCCACAGCTTATTCAGAGAATGGAAGGTTGGGTTCATTGCAGATCTAGCCCCTCTGAGAGAGCTGTAAGAGGAGAGAGGGCAGAACGCAAATTCCCGTGGGCAAACCCGCCCCTTCTGGGGGGGCTTAGCCCAGGTCCTTTACACCCCCTCATTCCAGAGCCTGGGTCAGATCACACTGCTCCACTGAGGGAGCTGGCAGTGCTTATTCCTCAATTCCTGTGGACTTACAGGATCTCGTGGCAGCGGGATGTGCTCAAGCACAGACCCAGGAGGCATCCTCAGGTTCTCTGGGCATCCTGTGCCAGTGCCTCACGCTCCCACAGTTAAGGATTTATTCTCAACCCATGGTCCCCACATCCTGAGCAGGGAGAGCATGGAAGTGTCAGGAGAGGAGGAGCAGGAGAGAAGAGGAAGTGGGAGGAAGGGTGGGAGGAATTAACTGGGCCCAGGGAAGTGAAGTGGATCAAGAGCAAAGAAAGTCAATAAACTGCAGAAGGAATCAAAGAGGAGAGAGAAACCAAAATCCTCCCTTCACAGTTTATAGCAACAAGTACTGGGAAAACTCTTGGAGCCTGCACCCCTTGGAAACAAAGCCATCAATAGTGCAAACCTGGAAAAGCATCCCCACTGCTGGGCTTGAACAGTATGGATCCAGGAAATATTAAATCCATCTGCTGTGGAGAGAATGTTTTATCAACAGCAAAAAATTCATTTGATTTATTCTCTAGACACTGCCCAGCCACTGAGCTGTGCTATCTAATGTGGTCAGACAACTTCTAGGGAACCAACCTCGTCTTGCCATTACTCACAGTGTTTACTTTTCCCCTATTGCCTTACTCATCTGATTCCTCCCTTCTTATTATGGCTCTGGTTGGGTTGATAGCTCATAATTTATCCTCCAGGCTGAGGCTTTCATGCCTTTGTCAGTAACTTGGGCCAGGGAAGTGAGTTATTCTTGCCTTTCTGTGTTTCTCTGTCTCAGTCCTGCTCCGGCTGGGAGTTTACCTGGATGTGGAACACACAAACTCCGTAGCACTGCCCATCAGAAGAGATTTCCCTCCTGTTCCAGTTACCCTGGGTGTCTGAGCATGGCTTTGGATGATTTTTTTGTTGGATGTCAGGTGGTTAGTAAGAGCCTGCAGTGATACAGCACCATAGTCCCCAAGTGCTTACTAAAACAGAAATTCACCCAGTCCAGTTGTCCTAATTAACATGAAAACAGAGGGATCACTGGGATAGAGCAGGCACACAGGAGGCACTTCCCCAACAGTGGGCTGTGTCTCAGGCTTTGAGTCCAGTCCAGCTCCAGCCACTTTAGAAAGCACCTTACCCACCTTTTGGTACTGGTCCACGACAGCCAAAGATCTGCTTCTGTGTGGACAAAACCCAGAGCAGGGGTTACACTCATTTCACACCCACATTCCACAGAGGACACAGACTAAGCCCACTCCTGCCAAGAACCCCAGTTGTTTTCCCTCACACAGGTAGCCACAGCATGGTTCTTCTCCATCCTCAAGGGCAGGAATCCCAAAGCAGCCACATTTCTTGCTCCCAGGCCCAGGGTTGGGGTTCTGCTCAGCTGCAGCTGCACTCAGGCTCCTCCTCACAGTGGGAAATAGTTCTCAGAAAATTGTTAATAACTTCAGCTCCTTCTACTGTGATAAAAAAAATCATGAAGGGGTGGGGACAGGCTCAAAAATGACCACCCTCCTAATTTGTGTTCTCACACCCACAAAAAAATGCTGGTTCCCAAAGGGCATGAACATGTCCAGGTCACTTACTGGGAGAGGGAAGGTGAAGAAATCCCATGGGGCAAAAATATCCCATCCCATCCCATCTCTGTATTCTTCATCTTCAAGAAAGAGCTTCCCATGACAGATGAGCGTGAGCATTTTCTTATTAGAACTTAGGACACTCTCTGCATCTTCCACTATCAGGAGCTCAGGGTGTTCATTACCTGCAGCAGCCAGTTCTTGCCTTGGTGACATCAGGAAAAAAACCCAAGGACTCATTTAGGGAAGAAATCCTCAGGGGACCACTCGAGATACATTAAATTTCTTCCCAGAAGGAATTAAATTTTGAGCTTACTTGCCAGTTTTTTCAATAACCAGAGCCTTAAAACACAAAACCCAAACCCAAAGCACCCTCCCTGTACAGAAGAGAGAAACAGATGAAGGAATTTGAGCGAGCCCCAGCCCTGTGGGCAAACCCCTCGCTGGCCCATTAAAATTCCCTTCACCTGCTGCCCAAAGGCCCTGCTGGGGTTTGGGGGTAGCAGCCCTTCCCAGAGGGAGGTTTGACAGCTGCCAAGGGCGGTTCCTGCTGCTGCTCCGTGAAGGGATGATTGTCCCGCCTTGCAGTGGGAAGCCTGGGACATGAAAGGCACATTAATACAATATTATTGCTGCTATTCCTGTTATTTCACTGGCCCTTTGCCTCCCTCTCTGGTGAGCACAGGAACAGAGGTATTCCTGACCATCTCCAGCCCTGCCTTCAGTCAAGCCTCATCTTTAGCACTGCAGACCTTCAGATATAATTTTTTCCCATCATCTCAGTTCACAGAGCCACAGACCACGTTTTTTCACTTGGTATTAACTTCAAAGTAGTCCTCCTTTTAAAATAAAAATCAATGTTATTTGTGAAATGAGTGTTTTGAACTTGGATCCAATATTTTTAGTAAAATGAAAAAGAAAAGAAAAAGAGTTTTGTTTTGTTTTTTAACTGGACAGAATCCAAACTATCCACAGCTTTTATAAACCAACTTCCTTATGAGTCAGGACATTTATTGCAAGAAAAATATTATTCTAACTTCATTAGTGCAATATAGCAGTGACATCTAGTGGCTTTCATCAGTGTCATGATGAGCCAGGGAGGGTGGGACTGGCAGGATGCTGGAATGGATCCATGTCAGGAGTTGTTATTCCATTGTTGAGAGTCAGTGGAAACCAGACAAGCTCTTCCATAGAGCTTACCAGAATTAGAAAATTCTGATACTATAATGAAAATAAACTCTAAGATTGGAAAATCCAATCAGGTAACACCCAGAGATTTCTTCAGCTCACATTGTAAGGTAAAATTCCTGACTTTTTTTATGGTGGAAATATTGTTCACATTAGGGAACTCCTTCACCAGGAACCACAGAAACAATTATTCTCAACTTTCTACATCAAAATTCAGTCTAAGGCTATTTACAGCCAACATCACCCAAATGCCCCTGGATCCCTGGCAGTGCCCAAGGCCGGGCTGGACACAACTTGGAGCACCCTGGGACAGAGGGAGGGGTTCCTGTCCATGGCAGCGGGTGGGACTGGATGATCTATAAGGTCTCTTCCAATCCAAACTATTCTATGATTCTACTCTAAATTTTCCATGTAGAAGGCATGTTTGACAAAAAAATAAAGGCTCTAACTGAGTAAAATATGTTAATAATTGTTTTATTTAGCTTTGGACACTCCAGCTACACACAGAGAAGGAGATGAAATCTTCGGAAACTCATTTTGTAGAAGCACATCAGCCTGTGCTGGGCTGGCTGCAACTTAGATAAAGCCCCAGATTGCTCCACAGTGGACAGAAATCTTCCAGGAGCTTTGTGCAGAAGGCTGTGCTGAGTTCTGGCTGTGCAGGTGTGTGCCTGGGCTGGGGGTATGCATGTGTTTTATTATGAAAGGATTTACTTTTCCATGTGCAGCAACGACAGCACCCAGAGGAAGGCAGGGCTGAGAAGCATTTGACAGAATATTTGTGCTGCATCTGCACTTTGTGTCCCCATGCCAGCGTTATTGCTATGCTCTCCCTGCTCAGGATTACTGGGGGTTGTAACAATCAGTGGAACTGCTGGCTTTGAAGCCCAGGCCTCAGAACTGAGCCAGATTTTCCACGTTGGCAAGGAAGCTGCTGCCTCACTCCATGGGTGCCAGGCCAAGGAAACAAATGCTCAGCCCCACATCTGCCTGCAGCACCTCCATGGAGCCCCCAACCCTCCCTGTCCAGGGGCAGCTTCACCCAACCCTGCCTTGGCCCCAGGGCCTGCAGGAGGGCAGAGCTGGGGGTGCCCTGGGCACAATCCCTCTGGACAGGGCTGTCCAGGGCTGCCAGAGGGGCCAGCTCCAGTCTGCCAGAGCAGCTCCCCCAGGGCAGCATTCCCTGTTCCCCACAGGGCAGCATTCCCTGGGAAGGGGTGAGTCACAGTAGCGGCTTCAGGGAGACTTCAAACACTCCAGCAGGCCTGGCAGGAATATTTCTACACCTGCATGTTCAAATATGCTCCACTTTCTCACTTTATAAATACATGGGAGCCCACTGAGCGCTGGCCCAGCAGAGCAAAGCATGACCCTCTGCTTTGATGAGCCAGCTGTTTTCCTGTCCCCTTCACATAAACCTGTTTGTGTGTGTTGATTTTGCAGTTTATTGGGGAAAAGAAGCAGATGCCAGATCGTATGTGCATTTTTGTTCTGTGTAGAACTGTCACGAGAACATTCCCCCCAGCCCAGTTCCTGTTTGTTTTGCAGGAAGGGAAGCAGCACAGAGAAGGCTCAGGAGGGGCATTGCTGATGGTTTTTAACCAAACAGGTGCAGAATCAGATCACACAGGTGAGTTGTTGCAGTTTGCAGATCCAATCTCCACCTGGGACCAGGTATGCAACGTGGACTGCAAGATCCCCCACATCCATTCCTTTGGGTCTGGCTTCCACACCCCCATTTCCATGTGCAACCTGGCTCTGGCATTCCAAGTTCATCCCAGGATTTTTACAGGAGCTGTGACAGCCCTTTTTTGGCACCAAAATACCTTTTTTGTGCATGCATGAGTCTAGAATCCACTTGCTCCTCTGCTGTGTGTGAGGAGAAGACACAGCTCAGCTCCTCCCTGGCTGGAGCTGGGAGAGGAACTAATGCAACTCTACATCTCCACCAGCCCTGAAATCACAAAGGGATGGTTTGGAACTCATTGCCAGGTCTGAAAAAGGAAAACATTTCCATTTCCACCATGACTTTTCTGCAGCCCCACAACCTGCTGAGAGCTGGGCTTTAAATTGCTGCTACTGCCTCTGAACTCTGACTTGGGTTTGGGGGCACTGTCTTCCATTCCAGTTCAAACCTGTCCCCAGTGGTGCCCAGCCCTTCCCTGAACATGGCTGGGCCGGAGCAGCACCAGCCCCATACGACTGAGGGGCTCAGCAGAAGAGAATTCCCAGTGCCAGCCCAGACCCTCCCTGCCAACCCTGCTCCCACTGGGGGTTGGGTTATTGGAATGGGGCTGGATTTGTGCTCAGCTCCTCTCAGGGTGGAGAAATAAAGCCCCTGGTGTGGCACAGGTGACCATGAACTGTCTCAGAATAAGCTAAATTAAAGCTTGCCTTGGGTTTGTGTTGCCATTGCCCTCAGCCTCTGGTCCTGTGGCTCACAGGAATTCTGTGTTCTCCTCACACCACACCACAGACCTGGCTGAGGAAAAGACAGATGTCCAGTCCACAAGGTTCCTGAAAATGTTGATTTTCCTTAAAAAGGAAGATCATCTGGATGCCTGTTGTCCCTTCAGGAGCTGGGAGGGAGCATGGCCCAGCATGTTTGGGTTGTGTCACAGGGACAAATTAAACACTCAGCAATGGGCTGAGGAACTGCCAGGAGGTCACAGAGGTGGTGCAAGAAATGAGAGTCTCGCCAGCTCTCACATGAATGTGTGCTGGCTCTGGAATCCCTGCTGGAAGTCCAAGTGGCAACTTGAATTTCCTCATTTCACTGCTCTTGTTTCAGTTCTCCAGTCATGGAAAGAAACAGCAAAACAAGAGAAGAGCACCCAAGGTACATCATTAATCACCCTCAGAAAATAGCTAAGGGCAAGTCATGGCAAATAATTCACCAGTGTTCTGAGAGGGAAGCTCACTGGGCTGGGGGTGTCAGCCAGTTCTGGCCAGCCAACTCCTAGAAATAAGTGTTTGCAGGAAATCATCCACAGAAAAAACTGGGATTTGTTACTGGTGTCTTTTCCAGTTCTATTATTTGCCTAATATGGCAAAACATGTTCAGGACGAAGCAGGAGGTGCAAACAAACTGTGCTATGCTCACCAAAAACCCAGCTGGGTGTGAGGATTGGAAAAGGGAAGGTTGTGCAGAGACCTCACTGCCCCTGTCAGGGTCTGAAGGGGCTGCAGGGAACCTGGAGAGGAACAATTCATCAGGAACTGAAGTGACAGGACAAGGGGGAATGGTTCAAAGTGAAGGAGAGTAGGTTGAGATTATTGAGGAAGAAATTCCCCCTTGAGGGTGGGCAGGCCCTGGCCCAGGGTGCCCAGAGCAGCTGTGGCTGCCCCTGGATCCCTGACAGTGCCCAAGGCCAGGCTGGATGGGGCTGGGAGCAGCCTGGGGGGGTGGAAAGGGTCCCTGGCACTGGCCTTCCTCCCACAACAATGAGGGTGCTGCTAGTGAAATGTTCTTTTCAGGATGAACAAGCACAGCACCCCCCCACTGTGCCAGAGGGACTGCAAGGTCAGAGCAGGAACCCAGAACCCCCAGCAGGAGACTCCCTGTGGACCACAGGCTCTCCATTTGCTTTGAACCAACAAACACAGAGATCCCTCAGCCCCAGGGGCCAGCACTCTGCTCAACCACGTTTGCCTGAAAAAGAAAATTCTCCTATGGGAACACAACCACTTCCACAACAACTTTTTCCCAGTTCTGCTTGTAATTCCTTTCCTGGATGTGACATCACCGAGTTCTGGGGTCCTGTCCCAGCCTGGCAGGCTGGAGCTGCCATCAGGAACTCAGCAGATGCTGCAGGTGGCCCAGCTGTGCAAGCTCTGTGGGCTGTGCCTGGCTCTGGGAGCTGCTCCTTGTTTCCCTGGGCCCTCCCGAGGCTTGGGAAGATGCACCAGGGCTGTGGCAGATCCCTGAGGATCTCACTGCTCCAGCCTCTCAGTTTATCTCACCCCCAGATCCAGGCAGTTTGCCCTTCCTCAGCAAATTTTAAATACTCTGTTGTGTAAAGGATCAGGGACCAGGAGCTTTTTCCTCCACATACCTGCCCAGGCTTCCCCTCCAGTTTTCATTTGCATTTAGACTTTTCCTTGGTGTATTTGCAAAATTTTGCCAGGTTTTGACAGAAGCAGCACAAAGGCACCAACCCAGATGGAGGCAATGTGGGGGGACTTGTAGAAAACATCAGATTTGCTTTAAATCTGCAGTTGAAACCCAAATAATTCCAGCCTGGGCTGGTCCCTCTGAAGGAAAATCTTGAGCAGTGACTCAGGGCAGGTATCCAGCTAAGCTGGATGAGCTTTAATGTCCCTTCCAACCCAAACCATTCTGGGATTCTGTGATGGTGCCTCCTCTCTTTTTTGGCCTTACCTGTTCAGAAAAATCTGGTCATTCAGATACAAACACTTTCTTTTAAACTCTGTTTCTCCAGCAGATTTGCACTCCACTCAGCATTTGTTACATTTTCAAGATACCACATACCATGTTTTTTCTGAAACACAAGATTTGGAATCCACAGCTTTAGCAAGATAGACCAAAAAATCAAGGTAACCCCAGTCTGGAATGACCTCACCACCTGAAGCCATGTAAACCAACATGGCAACACACCATGAAAAGCCTTGGGAGGGTGGTAAAATCAAAATTTTCCCAAGAAAAACATTTTTATTCATTTGATAACCACCAGCATTTTATTTTGACATCAAGATCCTAGTATAGATAATGGGAAATGGCAGCTTTCTGTTAAAAGCTTTTTTTTTACAGCACCATTCAAAGGGCTTAGAAGCATTTGCTCCATTTCTGTTGGAGAATTTCACCTACAAGCAGCCCTATATGTTATGTGTTTTAAAAAATATTTCCATATGCTAAAGGAATGCAACTGGTTTCCAAGGAAAGTGGCTGTTACAGCAGCAGGCTGGGGCTGTTTTTCAAGGAAAAAACTGCTACAGAAACGAGGTATCCACAGAGGTGCACTAAAGCAATACTAACTGCAGTGACCTTGAGATGACCTAGACCTCCTCATATTACAAAAACGAAAAGGGACTTAGAAAATCTGAGGCCAATTAGGTGGGTTTTTTTTCCTGGAGACATGATGAAATTTCCTGAAACAAAAACTTTAGCAAATTCTATAAAATACTTCTTGCTTTGGTGGAAAAATAAATTATTGCCTTTTTATCTCCTCATTCCTGAGGCACAGAACTGGCCCACTTCTGTTTGTGCAGATGGATTGGAGGGAAAACACCCAGTGAAGGGCCAAGTGGTGAGATTCTTGGCACGAGCAATTAAGTGTGAAGTTATTCTCAGGGCTGCCTATTTGTTATTGCAGCAGGAATCATTAAGATTATATGGAAAGATATTGTCTGGGAAAAAGTGTGAAGTCAGGATTATGTGTGCCGAGATGTGATTTAGGGGCAGAGCATCGCCCGTGTCCGCGGGGCTCTCGGAGCAGCTCCCGGCCGTGGCCGTGCTCAGGCGGCTCCCTGGGCTCGCCTTTGGAGCTGAGCTTCCCTTCTGAGGAACACCCAGCAGGAGCAGGGCCAGCCCCGAGGGAGGGGAGTCCCTCGCTCCGGGGCTCCACGGTCACCTGGAGCCCCCCGGCTTGGTGCCGGCAGCCGAGAGCTCCGGGGGGCTGCGGAGCGCGGGGGCGGCCGCTGCGGGCTGCTCGGGCCGGCAGCGTGGGCTGGCCCGGAGCGCAGCGGCTCTCCCGCCAGAGGCACCGCCTGCCGGGCCGGCCCCGGCCCCGTGCCTGCCTTCGGCAGCGGGACGCGCTGAGCGAGAGCCGCGCTGAGCTCGCCACGAGATTGGAGCGATCGAACAGAGGAGACAGACCCGCCTGCCTGCCGCCAGGGCATGTGGCAGCCCGGGGGCTGCTCCTGCCGGCCCCTCGCCGCTGCCCGTGCCCGCAGCCAGGGGCAGAGGGGCAGAGCGGGCCCTGCCGAGGAGAGGGCCATGGCAGTGCCAGGGCTCGGGCAGAGCGGGGCCCTGCCGAGGAGCAGGGCCATGGCAGTGCCAGGGCTCGGGCAGAGCGGGGCCCTGCCGAGGAGCAGGGCCATGGCAGTGCCAGGGCCATGGCAGAGCGGGGCCCTGCCGAGGAGCAGGGCCATGGCAGTGCCAGGGCTCGGGCAGAGCGGGGCCCTGCCGAGGAGCAGGGCCATGGCAGTGCCAGGGCCGGGGGCAGAGGGGCAGAGCGGGGCCCTGCCGAGGAGCAGGGCCATGGCAGTGCCAGGGCCATGGCAGAGCGGGGCCCTGCCGAGGAGCA
Organism: Sitta carolinensis; assembly: GCA_032173965.1. Classification (NCBI taxonomy): domain Eukaryota; kingdom Metazoa; phylum Chordata; class Aves; order Passeriformes; family Sittidae; genus Sitta; species Sitta carolinensis. The sequence goes on from CM063294.1 coordinate 1,234,303, forward strand.
GGGCCATGGCAGTGCCAGGGCCATGGCAGAGCGGGGCCCTGCCGAGGAGCAGGGCCATGGCAGTGCCAGGGCCGGGGGCAGAGGGGCAGAGCGGGGCCCTGCCGAGGAGCAGGGCCATGGCAGTGCCAGGGCCGGGGCAGAGGGGCAGAGCGGGGCCCTGCCGAGGAGCAGGGCCATGGCAGTGCCATGGCAGTGCCAGGGCCATGGCAGAGCGGGGGCCCTGCCGAGGAGCAGGGCCATGGCAGTGCCAGGGCTCGGGCAGAGCGGGGCCCTGCCGAGGAGCAGGGCCATGGCAGTGCCAGGGCCGGGGCAGAGGGGCAGAGCTGGGGCCCTGCCGAGGAGCAGGGCCATGGCAGTGCCAGGGCCATGGCAGAGGGGCAGAGCGGGGCCCTGCCGAGGAGCAGGGCCATGGCAGTGCCAGGGCTCGGGCAGAGCGGGGCCCTGCCGAGGAGCAGGGCCATGGCAGTGCCAGGGCCATGGCAGAGCGGGGCCCTGCCGAGGAGCAGGGCCATGGCAGTGCCAGGGCTCGGGCAGAGCAGGCGCTGGCCCATCTGTGCCTCCCTCCCTCTCTGGGAAACGGAGGCGCCACACGCGGAGCCCGGAGCGATTTCCTCTCCCACCGAAGGGAAAGGAAAGGTTTGGGGCAATCCGCCACCCCGGCCACTCCCTGCGCCTCTCTCCTCTCCCTCACTCCGAGCAGCCCCGGTCGTGAGGGATGGGTTTGTGTCCAAACCAGATGCTGGTGGTTCGCACCTTACCTGGCGCAGCTCGAGTGCCGTGGCAGCCGCCGGGACTGGGGACAGGGCTGGGAGCCAGCGGGATGTCCCCGCGGGATGTCCCTCCCTGCTGCCAAGCCAGCCCCGGCACAGCGAGTCACCGAGGTGTCTGCAAAGCACTCCCAGAGCCTTTTCCCACTCAATCCACCCCCGAGGAGCTGCAGGGTGAGGAGCGCAGGACCTGCAGAGCTCATCCCAGGACTCAGGGTCCCGAGAGCATCGGGGTCACCCGCGGGCGCGGAGCCCCCCCGTGCTGACACAGAAATCCCACAGACCATCCCTGAATTCCTCTGCCACGGGGGATTTTCCGGCCAGGGGCTGCTCCGGGCTCAGCCGCGAGCAGACGGTGGGAAAGACGATACGGGAGAGAGGGTGGTCCCTGCAAACCTTCCCAGAGGCAGCCGTAACCAATTACGGTTCCCAATTACCGCTCCCGCAGCGCCGCTGGCGCTCAGGGAGGGCAGCGGGGCCGTCCCTCAGCGAGGAAAGAAGGTGCCCATCTCTGGTGCCCGAGTACCCAGCTCCTGTGCAGAGATGTACAGAGCACAAGGAGAATTCTGCAGGATCTCTCTTTGGTTCAGCTGTGATTTTGATTTGATAAATTACTGATTACAATATTAAAAAAAAAAAAAATCTCATTACTAAAACGAAACAAAAATCTACTGAGGGAAAAATTGAAGCATTTCAGTCAGTGCTCACAGTGCCCCGTGTTTAGTGATGATAGAAACAGCCAGGGAGACTGAGTGAGTTCAGACAGCTGAAACCACAGAGACCTCGACTCACGGCAGTCGCTCATCCTGCTGCAGTGCCTGGAGGTATCCCAAGAAGATGTTACCTACAGGCTTAGATAATCACTGCTGATTTCTGTCATCTCCTGCCCTGAATTCTGCTCTAATGCAGAACAAAAAGCCTTTCTGCAGAGGGCAGGAGCTCTGCCTTGGAGCCCCTGCTGCCCAGAGTGGCTTTGTCCTGGTGTGTAGGTGACCAACTGACACGAGTCCTGTTTCAGCACCACGGAGCATTGCACAAATGTGTTTAAAGCAGCCAGGGTAAAACTGGAGCTTGGAGAAGCCAACGCTGGCTCCATCCTCCTGCCCTGCCGAGCAGCAGCAGCTGGGGCCTGCAGGGCAGGGCAGCCCCAAGCCCTGTCACAGAGCAGGGCTGTGCTCAGCACAGGGACAGCCCCCGCAGACCCATGGAGAGCCGGGCTGCCAGAGCAGCAGCCCACAGCAGAGATGGGCACAGCTGGGGCTGGCAGCACAGCCCAGGGCAGGAAGTGATCCTGGACACTGGGCCTGGCCTGGGATTTTTAGCAAAAGCTCTGCTGGGATGGGGAGCAGAAAAGGGTCTTTTCCAAAGGTCTTTTTTCCCCTTCATCCCCTCAGCACAGGCAGCAGGGAAGGGGGATTCTATCCCTGTGCCCCTCAGGTGAGCCCAGAGATGCCCCAGCCCAGGGCCCAGCACAGGAGGGACCTGGAGCTGCTGGAGCCAGGCCAGAGGAGGCCCCAGCAGGAGCAGAGGGATGGAGCAGCTCTGCTGGCACCAAAGGCTGCCACAGCTGGGATTGTTCACCTGCACAGGAGAAGCTTTGGGGTGACCTCAGGGTGGCCTTGCAGGGCCTGAAGGAGCTGCAGGAAACAGAGAGAGATTTCCAGGGGATGGAGGGAAAATAAGAGGGAATGGCTTCTCACTAAGAGAGGGCAGGGTCAGATGGGATCTTGGGAAGAAACTCTTCCCTGTGAGGGCACTGAGGTCCTGGCACAGGGTGCCCAGAGCAGCTATGGCTGCCCCTTATCCCCCTGGAAATGTTCAAGGCCAGATTGGATGGAGTTTTCCCTCTGGAATTGTGCTGCTCTGCCTCCGTACACAGGCAGCCCCGTGAGTTTGGGAAGGGCTTGGCAGGAGATTCTGGACCTGAGTGAGACCCCAGTGCCTGTGGGGTCCCTGGAGCCCAGCCCTGCCTCCTTGACCACCCTCCATGCTCAGGACAGCATGTGGCTCCCACCCTCTGGCAGGAGGGGAAGAGTTCAAAGGGGCCCCAAATCCCTCTGGGATGGGTGGGAGCACCCAGGGGAGCAGGGCCTCCACAACTTCTCTGGGAAGTTTTCTGGTGGGAATTAACAGCCAATTGTGAAAAGCTACAACTGCAAGGGAAAACCCACAGAACAAACAAACCCAAAGGCCACCCAGGTGAGCTGGAATGTTAAAGCCTGACCTCAAGGTTTATGCTGCAGATCCATCCCAGAGCTTCTGTGGCTTATTTGGATAATGATACCTAGCAATGCCTTCAGAACCCTGTGATGAGCTCAGCCAGGCTGCACTTCCACACTGCACTCCTGGCACCAAACAGAGGGGATTGGACTCACTCAGCTCGAGGGACAGCCTCAGCCTGACAGCAGCAATGCTGCTTCCAGCACTCCTATCCAGAATCAAGAGTGGGGCAAGGAGAACAAGAAATCATCTGCACTGGACTCATTCCTGAGGCCTGGATTTGCCAATGCCGAGCCAGAACTGCTCATATTTTTAGCACAGAGTTTATGGAACCTCCAAAACCATTTCAGGTCAGTGCCTCCCACTAAACCCAATGCTGAACCACTCACTGCACAGCACAGGAAAGCCCAAGGCAAAGCTTGTCCTGAGCCAGAGCAAGCCCTGGAAGACTCTGAACAGCTCAAGGCGTGGAGGTTGCTTCAACAAGCTAGGAGATAGGTAGTATTTTTTATATACTATTTGCATTCTTGGCAAAGTAAGAAAAAATCCTTGTGACAGTCCTACAAAAGGGCAGGAAGGGCATTTATTGGGCAGGGACTGCTCCCAGCCAGGGCTGCTCCAACCCATCCTTAACCCATACCCAAAATCTGCTGAGGTGACATCACTCATCCATTCATGTGACAAATTAAGTTCAAACTTTTTTTTTTTATTAAGCACATTCCACAGTACAAAGCTTTAGATCATGAACGATATCTGTACAATTTAACAGTTTCAAGAAGCTGTTCATACACCAACTTTCCAAACAGATAATTGGCAAACATAATTAATTACAAGTTAGAATTAGACTATCCCAGTGCTTTGAAACATTAATATCGCAGTAATGTACAGTTGCTCAATTATGGTTAGCAAAACAAAAGTCCAGAGCAGCCAGGATCACTACCATGAATCCCAGGAGTCGAGTTCCTTGGGTGCCAATCACAAAAGTCCACTGCTATGTTACACAAAGCACAAAGAAGTTTAGACTGCATGTTCAAATACCATTATCTCCCAAGGAAAAACAGGAATTTAAATCTTACACATGCATTTTTAAAAAAAGGACTCCGCTCTTCAGAAACAAATAACCTTCTTCTTCAGGGCTGCGACAGATCTCTCTTTTTTAAACAGTTTAATATTAAAGCTATTAGATGAGAAGGGTAAATTAAGACACTTGCACGAACTACTGTCAAGCTTACCAAAAAGTGACCTCATGGACGCTCAGGAGCGAGTTTGCTCTTCTGGACTTCATCACATTCGCTCATCTGGATGAATAAATAGCCGGAGTGACACGGGGAGGGGAGCTGGGCTCCCCAGAGGTGGCGAGGGGAGCCCCAGCAGTGACCTCTCGGAGGGGCTGGGCTGGTGACACCTTGAGCTCCCCTGCTGCCCCTCAGCACCGCCTGCCCTGGGACTGCACAGGGAAAGGCAACAACCCAGCAGAGCCAACAGCTGCTGCCAGCACAGACCAGCAGAGAGGGACAGAGACAGGGAGTGAGAGCACAGCTGTGCCTCCCCCGGACAGCCGGGGCCGCGGCGGCTCCACGCACGCAGGCACCGAGAAGCCACGGGGCTGACGCTGACGGGAAATTCACTGTGCATTGCTCCACGCCTCCTCCTGACCCAAGGACAACGCAGGGGGTTTGTGTGACCACACAGATGACAAGGGACACTGTGAGAACTGAGGAAGCAGCTATGGAGGCTCCCTGACAAAAGCATGGAGGAGCCAGGACACGGCAGCTGATCCTCCCGGGACACCAGCACGGGAATGGGCACGGGAAGCAGAGCGGTGACTGGAATGGGCTCCTCTCACCTTCGGGAAGTGTCACAAATCAAACATAAATAATGGAACTTTGGCCCATGGAATATTCTCCACTGAGCAGCCAAACTAATGAAACCGAGGACATCAGCGGGGCTGTGAGACCCCACTGCTGTTAGAGACATACAGCTGCAAATCCCGCGGCACAAAAAATAAGATACGGAACATAAATTAAACAGTTTTTAATTTTTAAAAAGTTTAGAAATTACATTTTAAAATATGTAGTTCCCAATAAAAAAAAAAAAACAAAACAAACAAAAACCCAAAAACAAACCAAAAACAAAAACCCAACTAATGAATACTGAAAATCTCCTTTTGCAGAGACAACGTCTAGGTAATCATGTCACCACTAGTGCCAGGGGTCAGGACATCCTGCTGCCAAGTGCCACCAAGCTGAGTGTTAGTGTGTAGTGTCAGGACACCCTGCGGCTGGCACCAGAGGCTCTGCTGTATGTACAAGGTATCTACATGCTTACACAGTTTCCAAGATGAGGGAAGCACACAGGAAAGGAGGGGTTCTACAGCAAACATCAGGAAGCGCAGGATGGCGAGTACAGAGCAGAGGGCAAAGGAAAAGAGTGCTATACAACTAGTTAAGATAACCTAGCCTGAATTACAGGGAATCTTTAATTTAAAAGAAATTATTGGTGCAGAAACAAGTAAACTGTAATCCAAAAATATTACTGAGCAACTCAGAAATATTTCTAAGAGTCCAACGTACACCTACGGAACAGAATGGGCTCTGAACCTGCCATGGGGAACGCCTAAAGGACACTGGTGACTGGAAAGCAAAGCTCTGTACATTCTGGGCATGTGTTTGGCACCCAAATTTCACTGGAGAATGTTGTTTGTTTTTTTTTCTTTAAAGTCAGACAAAAGTGCAAAGCAATATAAATTAGGCCAAGTCCTTTCTTGACTTCTGATTTATATCTGAAAAACAAGCCATCAGAGTTCAGTTTCTACTGACAATTTACATGTGAAGCTTTGGATTTCTCACAGCAGGGAAAGATAGGCTTCTGAAATTCATCTACTCCAAGTCAGTGAATTTGTAGCAAATTCAAAGACGACCACTGAGAGCAGGAAAGATTAAGAAATTTAGACATAGAATTGTGCTGCTTTGCATCTACACAGCATCTAGAACCGATTCTGACTTTAGCTGTCAATCATCTTCAGGCATGTAGTAGCCAAAAATCCAGTAGTTCAAGACTGTGGAACCCTGAAAAAGACAAAAGACAGATGAACTAAGAGGAGGCACAGGGCAAGCAGCATCCTGAGGTGCTCAGGCCCACAGCATCTTTGCATCCAGGCTGAGAGGGGAAGGGCAGAGCACATGCAGGAGGTGACACTCGTGCAGCACAGCCAGGGTTGCTGGCCAGGAACTCCCCAGTGCAGCCCTTCCTGCAGGGGAGCTGCCCCAGGGGCTCTGTGTGCTCTGGGCCCCACTGCAGCAAGAGCCAGGCTCTGCATGGCTCTGCTCCTTGGCAGTGACCCACAGGCAGCTTCCTTACACAGAGGCACAGCCAGGGACCCTCCAGCTCAGCCCTCTCAACCCAACCCAAAATGGCCAGGGGACTGTCCTTTCTTCCTCACACTGCAGAGGAGTTCTGCACAGAAGGCAAGTTCAGCTATTTTAATACACGAGGAGGTTTTAGGAAAATCGACAAAAACCTCAAATACTTTGATATTCCCATTTCCAGCCCAATGGCTCTGTTATCAGCCTGGGGGCAGTGTAAGGACTGAGTGGAATTAAATCTGAGCTTTGATTTTACCTGCCACTTCCCAAGACCATCTTTAATGGACTAAGGAGAACTATCCTCTTCTGATATGACATTCCCATGAAAGGTTAAAACATCCTCAGGCACTTCCCCTTGACTTCCCCTCCCTCAGCCCAAGGCCTAATGCTTAATACCAGAATATTAGAGTATCATATGGTAACAATTTTTATCATGTTACAATAAACAACAGGAATTCAACAGAAAGCAATAAAACTCTCACAGCCAACTGCCAGGACTGTCAAAACTGATCCACTTTGAAGAGCCTCACATTGCAAAGCCTGTAAAAATGTGTGCAGGGCTGCTTCAAAACTCACAAGACTGTGATGTTTGAAAGCTTATAAAAGTGTTTCATTAAATGTCATGATGAAATATTAGCTGTTTGACCATAATTTTATGTAGATTTAGGGTTTTTGGATTCTGAAGTCAGACAAACCTGACAAAAAGTGACATCACAGCATCTCTGCAGTAGAGGAAATAGCTGTTAAGTGACTGTCATTACCAACACCAGGACCTGGGGGCTGCGTGGTCCCAGCTGAGCCTCCTGGGGCAGGCAGACTGAGCTGTGCACAACTGCCAAGAGTGCAGGATGTGAGCAGAAGAATCCCCTGCCAAAGGCATCTCCCACTGCCCTGGCAAACCCCAAAGATGGAGCTGTGTGTGCCATGTGGCCAAGTGACACCAGCACGGTGCTGCCCAAGGAACTGACAGGAATTTTATACAACTCCTCATTTCTTGACCTGAAGGAGCAGCTGGAGCTGGGCCAGGGCAGGCTCAGGTTGGATTTTGGGAGAAGATTCTTCCCCCCGAGGGTGCTGGCACTGCCCAGGGAATGGGCACAGCCCCGAGGCTGCCAGAGCCCCAGGAAGGGTTGGACACTGCTCCAGGGATGCACGGGGGGGGGGGGGTGTTGATGAACCTGCTGGGTCCCTTCCAACTCAGGCTAGTCTATAATTCTGTGTTTCTTTTGTGCTTAAGACACACTATATGTGGCTTTTAAAGAACCCTGCCCAATCTGTAATTTAAAGACAGAATTTGTCCATCTCAAATTATCATTTCAGTTAACAGAAGCAAGTACTGATGCAGGACTGGAAGGTAGATGGAGATGATGCATTTTATAAAATGCAGCCTTTCCAGGTGTCTGTCCTACCCTGGGCAGGACAAACCACTCCATGAATTTCACTAAGCTACCCCTGCAGCAGGGTTCTTAAAACCTGCTGTGAAGGGAAGGTTTAGCTGGGATTCTTCCCTATTCCAGGGCCTGATTACAGGAATGCTGAGAGGCAGCTCAGCCTGGCAGTGGCCAACTGCTGGCTCAGACCCTCCCTGCAAAGCAATGTGCCAACAGATCCCAGAGTCAGATCCAGAGAGGGAACTGCCCTGGTGGTTTTAAAAGGAGTGCAGTAGCAGGGAAGGCAGCCAACCCTTTCTGAGGTGAAAGAAAACTCATCTTTTAGCAGGAGCACTTCAAAGTGTCTCCACAAGGCAAGGGATTTCCCAGCCAGACACAGAGATCCTACAGGAGTGCAAAAACCTGAGGAACACATTGCCACAGCAGGGACAAATGTATCCAGGGAGATAATGAAACTTATTCCACACAGTGTTTAAACAAAGTATTCATTATCTACTTCAAATTAAGTAAACCCTTCCTGTTGGGGCAATGTCACTCCCAGCTCCTCTTGCTGTGTGTCTCCAGCTCCTGGAAGCACTGGCAGAGCCTGCTGTGCTTTGGAAGGCAGTGCCAATGTTTCCAAGCCCCAGCATTCACACATAGGTGTAAGTCTGAAGTGCAACTGTTGGCAACAAACAGAGAGGAGAAGAATCCACACTCCCAACAAAGGGCTTTGAGCACTGACTGCAGTGACTGTAAAAAGGGAACCAAACTACAGCCAGTTCTCTGAGCAGAGAACTGTGTTTCAGACAGCTCTGAGCTATGCTGGTAAGCTCTGAGAACTCTCCCTGCCATTTGTGCTCCTCACAGAGCTGCTGTTCCTGCCCAGGCTCAGCTCCTTGCAGAGGCCCTGCACTGCTCCTTGCACAGCTCCCCATGGCCAGCAGGTACATGGAGAGCTCCCAACAGTCCCCATTTCCTGGGACAGCTGGAATGCCTGTGCCATACACCAAGGCTCCTCAATTCCCAGCACTGCTGTGAATACATGACAGCTGTCTCTAACATGTCTGAACACCCAACTATAATCAGAGGGATTCCAGAAGGGGAAAGCCAACAGGACATGCTGCAGCATGATCACACAAAGATTAGATAGGGCATAAAAAGGTTTTATTTTCTTAAGGAAAACCTCAGCTTGTTTGACTAAGTCAAGCTGCGGGCAGAGGGAATGTTTCAGACATTTCTCAGACCCAACAATGAGGGAGCCTTACCTTCTGAGGGCAGTAAAGTGCAGACTGTTATCTGGAAATGTAGGTGTATGTTCTAGATGGAGAGCGGGTCTCGTTCTGGGCACTCGGTGGCACATTTAAGAAATCCCAAATCAGAATTGTATCATCATGGGAACTACTAATGATCTGAAATTCATCAAACTGGAGCCTAAAGACACGTCCTGAATGTTCCTGTGGGCAAGAGGCAAGCAGTCAGCAAGGCAAGAGGGAACACTGCAGTGCACTGGTATCAGACATGGATCTGGACACACATGGTGTGTTCAAACCCTGCTGTGCCAACTAAAAACCTTTCATACTACACACAGATGGAAGAAAAGCTGCTTTTGTATGAAAATTCTTTACAGAAAACACACAGCTCCCAAATCCCGTGCTGTACCCTGAGCCTCCCTAGGTAGGGCCAGCCCAGCCACAGGCTGAGATTATTCCAGATGGAAGGTGTCTGTCCATCAAGGAGCAGCAATTTTGGCCCGTGGCTGGCACTGATGCTCTGCCAGGGCTCCTTCTCCTGCAGAATTCTCTGCTGATTCTGTTTCTGTGCAGCCTCAAAGCAGCACATCACAGCTCCACCCTGCTGAGAGGATCCTCAGGGCTCACACACCAGTCAGGAATTCAAACACTGCCATAAAGAAGGGGAGCACATCTTCCAGCAGCTCTTCCAACAAATCTGAAAGTGGCACAAGAAGCCCAGAAAAGGCTCTCCCCTTAGTCCTGCTTATCCACTTTCATTAAATTTAAAGTGAGGACTCTGCCTTTACTGAAGAACTAACTCAAGCTGGCAGAGTGTTCCCAAACTCCAACCTGAGCTACAGGATACCCAGAAAACACAGAAACAAACAACTTTATCACTAAAACTAAATAAAAAAAGAATTAAATTTCATCTCTATACCAAGACTACTGGAAAGAAAGAAACAAAAGTATTTCCAGCCACATAAGCACTTCTCCATGTGTTGGAAAGGCCAAGCACATGCATCACCTACAGTCAAGGACTTTGAGTTGTTACGGGCTGACTCCCGAAGTAAAGTTCCACACGCATTTGGGTGAAAAGAACAAGGAATTCATCCATATATTTTTAATTAAGTCTGCTGTCATAAGCCAAACCCCTCATTACAAAGAAAAATGTAACTTGAGCAACTTAAGCCTTAAATGTGGCAGTCCTCTGAATGGCTGAGAGTTCCTGTGGCAATCTGTTGGACTCAGCCTCCCTTCCCCCTTCTTCCTTCCAAAGCAAAGGGTTAGGAGAAAAGTTTGGGAAAGGCTCACAAGATTCTTGCTCCTTTTTTAATAAGAGGGAATTTAAAACCAGCCCTAGAGTGATATTAGGGAAACACACCAATAACCAGAGTGATTTGATACAGTATCATGATAATTTTACTTAAGAGTATCTAAGAATCTCAAACTGGAAAAACTTGATCTTTCATTTCAGTTCAGCTGCAAGTCGTTCAGGACATGACAATACATTTTTCTAAATTCTTAGGCACTCCAGACTTCATAAACCATCCTGACATTCCCACCTATCCCACAATAATGCACTAAAACACCCCACACCACCCCAAATTAATTAATTTTTACTTACCACTAATGTACGCAAGCATAACGTACTTGCTGGGGCACGAGGGTCAAGAGCAGCTTGCAAGTCCCAAACTTTAATTTTCCTAGAAGAAAAAGAAGCAACTCATTATGAAAACATAGAAAATAACATCCAAAGCCCTGGAAAGCTTGCCAGGTTTTCCCTACAGCTAATTCCTCAGGAACAAGCACATTGTGAGAAATACTAATGCTCAAGCTTGCAAAAGCCAGGTGGTTTTGTGTTCCTTCACAGCAGCCATCCCCTCTGTGATGGCTGTGACAGACAAGCTGACAATGCACACACAGACCCCTCTGCAACGTGGGAATGAAGCTGGGCCACCAACCCCAGGCAGACACTGAGCCCAAATAAAAGGCTACAGCCAAACCCATTTCCAGAACTGTTTTCAGCAGCTCTCCAGGCAGAGACAGAAATGAAGAATTTGGATATGGATGTAACTGCCATGAATGCACAACGCGCTACAGACACTGAACAAGGCAGAGGTGCTCTGGAGAGGAGTCCTGCCCTCAGCCTCACAGAAATGGTTTGCACAGTGCCCCACAAGAGAAAGGCTAAGTTCTGGGAACTGCTTTCAGACCTACCCATCATAGGCTCCACTAACAATCCTCTTGTTGTCGAACCTGATGCACCGAACCAGCTCTTCATGGCCTTCTAATACTCTTAAACAGGCACCACATTCAATGTCCCAGAGCCTGGGAGAACACAGGAGAAAGGCTGATTCCCACACCCAGGGTTAAGCCTGGTTTGCTGTGGGAGGTAGGCAATTTTCTTAAAAAGTTGTCATTCAGAGCAGCTGCAGTACACATCAAAATTAATGTAATCATTCAAAATCCCATGCAAGTAAAGCTCAGATAGGTGTTATTCTGTGAAATTCGAACAGCTTTTTCTGTCTTCTGTAAACCATTGATTAGAAGTTTAGAAAGTAAGAGAAACAGGGAGTAATGTCTTCCCCATCTCTCCCAGCAGACGACAAGGTGATACAGCAGTAGATAAAGTTTCTTTCACACTGAAACCTCAGTGTCCCACTCTTTCACAGGGTTGTGCAATGTTTACTCCCACACCAAGGTAAACCCCATTCATAAACCATCTGCTCCAACGGCGAGCCGTGCCAAGGAAGTTTTGAAGCATTGGAGTTGAGGGAAATCCTGTTTTCAGGACAGAAGGCCCCTGTTACAGGTGGCCAGCAGCTGGGGTCACCCACCTGATGGTGTTGTCCGAGGAGCCGCTGACCACGAGGCGGTCCCGGTACTGCAGGCAGGCGATGCCGCGCTTGTGCCCGTTCAGCGTCCGCACGAACTCGCACGTGCTGGTGCTCCATACCTGGGGACACGGAAAAACCCCTGAGAGCTGCACCAAGCAGGGCTTCTGCACTGCATGAGAAGCCACTAGGAATTCACAGACAGAGAGGCCCGAGGCAGAGCTCTGCTGGACAGAGAAGTGAAAACCCACAGAGCATCTTTAGAGGCAAAGAGCAGGGCCCAGGCACCAGTGGGGACCCAGCAGTGACAGAGCCACAGGCACTGCTATGGCACAAGAGCTGGGTGTTGCACCTAAAATATTTTCAGGTGGCAGAGACTGCCCCAAATGATTTCAAAATTTTTATTACCTTTCATAAGTTAAAATTATTTTTAAAACTGGAGTTATCAAACACAAAACCCTCACATTTCTTTTACGGAAGAAATTACTAGGAAGCTCTTAATAACAGAAGGTCCAGACAGCCTTTAAGCTTGGTCTTAACATTAAATGATTCAATCAACTTTGCCCTTTTTTAGTGGACCATAACTGAAGTTGTAATGCATCAACATTATGCAGAGTATCAAGTTAATAAATTAAGTTAATATTAATGCAGTGTATCAAGTGGCTCATTTTCCAACACAGAGTGCAGCAGGATCTCTGGCAGAGATATGGACATGGAACTGCCAAGAGCTTCTTGGCCCAGGCTAAGGCAGCTCTGGTTCAGAGAGGGCAGGGTGGAAATGCTTTTGTTATATTAGTGCACTCTGGATAACTCAAATCTTCTGGTATGTAACAGCCTTCAAATCCAGCCTCTGAATCATTCAAACATGGCACAGCCTGGCTGAGCTGCTGGAAGGAGTGGTGAGGAAAGGCACTGCTGAGGAATTTCATGTCTGGGCAGAACTGCCAAGTGAAATTAAAAACACCACTGGAAAAAGGCACAGGATGTGACACATTTAACAAAGCAACCGATCTCGAGACCAAGAGTTCAAACAGCAAATGAGCTTTGCTTTTCTGCACTTGCACAGCAGAAGCCACGAAAATATTCCAGTGCAGTTGTGTGTCCAAAAGCCACCAAGAGCCAGCAAGAGGAGGCCACTCACTGAGACACCAGCGAGGCCCTGGAGCAGAGCTCTGCCCCTTACCTTGATGGTCCTGTCCCCCGAGGCTGACACGATGTACTTGTCATCAAAGTCCACGACGTTGACGGCGGCGCGGTGCCCCACGAGGACGCGGCGCAGGGTGATGTCCGTGGGGGAGGCCATGTCCCACACGGCGATGGACCTGTCCTTGGAGCACGTCACCATCAGCCCGTTGCTGAACCGCAGGTGGAGCACAGCCTCGTTGTGGTGGATCAGCGTGTTCAGCACCTCCCCTGTATTTACATCCCAGACTCTGCAGAGAGAACAGCGTGAGCCAAGGGCAAGCTGGTGGCTCTGCAGGGTGTGAACAGGCACGAGCCTGCCCGGGTCTGCAAGGGAAATCTCTGCTGGCTAACTGCTGGCAGGGCTTGGGCAAGGCAGGAAGATGGCTACTGGAAGCGTCCTTTGCACTTGTCAGGAAGTGCTTCATGTGTAATGAACACCCTCTCAATAACAGTCACAACTACAACATGTCAGAGGGCACTAAAAGAAACTCTGACTGAAGAAATTATTGTATCATTGGCCATCAGCCTCTCCAAAACTTCAGGATATGCCTTGAATCTCTCAGGTCATATTCCTTAAAAAATCCTAATGCTAAAAGAACAAAATAGATTTTGAAAAAAATTTATTCAATATGATGCTTTGCCAAGTATCTTCCTTCTGGAATACAAATAGCACATTAATCTTAAGGATATTTTCTGGTATTTAGAGATTATTGAAAATATTCCCAGCCCTGATACTCAAATTTTTTTTGTGCAAGAACTTAACACTCACCTCACTGTAGAATCTGAAGATCCAGTTACAATAACTCTTTCATCATATTGCAAACAAAGAACTGAGCCAGTATGTCCCGTTAATACTTTCAAACATTCCAAGCTTGTTTTGTCCCAAATCTGTTAGAAACAAGAAGGGTTTGCAAAAAGATCCAAGCAAAGAACATGGATCTGAGACTTGAACATTGTCAGAGCTATGAAGAAAGGAGGAAAACCAGACTCCATTAGGGGTGAGTCTGTCCCAGCAGTGGGCCTTGTCCTTCCCTTTAGCTTTAGGAAGTCTTGACACAAGCTTTTGAGGGAATGGTGAAATAACCAAGCAGCATGAGGAGACCAAATCCCATGGGGCCAAAGGAAGTGCCGGGGAGGATGAGCATGGAAGCAAAGTCCTGGCAATGAAAGAGCCGTAGCCAAGACCAGTGGCACACAGAGACCTCCTCCCTCCTGGGGGAACACTATTTCAGGGCAATCTTTGCAGTCAGTGGATGTGATCCCTGCCAGTGCCCCAGGCTTCCAGAACAGAGTGCAGGTGAGGACTTTGCCAGGCTCAGACATCCCACCCTCACCAACCACACACAGACCCTGTCCCATGAAGAGACACCAAGGAAGCACAGGCGGCTTCCAGGGCAGAACCCCACTCACAGCCAGGAAAGGACAAAGGCAAGTGCTCACCTTAATGGAGTTATCTCGTAGGCCACTGATGATCTTCTCATCATCATACTGTAAACAGTAGACCCCTTTGCTGTTCTCGGAGCGGCACTGGATCCTTTGCAAGTTGTGCCTCCCACACCTCCAGTTGGATTCTATAGTCTGACCAGAGGGCAAAACCAGGAGTTAGACCTCAGGCTGCAGCAGGACTGTCCCATACCCCCCAGCTTTCCAACACACACACCATCCTCGAATCTGAAGGACATAAAACAAATCTCTTCTCCCGCTCCCAATAAATACACAGAAACCACAATGAATTACCATGAGCACTTCAGTAATTTGACATGACAAAGGCTGCATTTAGAGAGGAAATCATGGTCAACCAGCCTTAATGAAAATTTCCCAAGAAGCCATTATAGAGATACATTCCAGAACCCTTTCCCCCCATATTTATGTGACCAATCAACAAAAGCTGCAAAGATGAGACCAGGAGCTCACACGGTGCCTCGTCCAGCCTCACCTGGGTGACCAACACGACAGAACTGCTGAGTCCAACACATGGGTTTTCCCTGAGCCTCTCCTTCCCCTACCCAGCCACATCACCCATTAATTGTACTTACACACCTCGGAAAGAGGTTTTGAGATATGAAACGCACCTGAAAGTATCTAAAACCCTGATAAAAATAAAGCCCAACAAGAGCTATAAGGTTTCAAATAACTCAAACTCGCTTTCCTCCCCCCACCTGAAATCTGTGGAAGAGTAATTCTCAACATTTTCATTCTGAAAGGTATTTTTAAGGAGACCTGACATGCCTTAAAAAGCCGCAAACTATTTCACAGCAGAACCAGCATGATTTTCAGGTCTTAATCAGCTTTATTCCTTGCTGGAAAACCAATGCTGGATTCAAAGAAATGTGGGGTTTTGGACAGGAAGATTCTAACACAACCATAAGAGAATGTGTGCTCACAACTCCAGGCCAACACCTGCAGTACCTGGGCAGGCTGGGATGCTTTCACCAGAGCAGGCCTTCTGTTTTAGCTATTTCCCTGGGATTCTCCCCAAATACCGTACAGAAACCTGGGGAGAAGCTAACAGACTGGCAGTTTGTTTGGAAAAGCATATTCATTATGCAATCCTAATCTCCAAAGCAGTAGCAGGCAACTCCGCAGCTCCTTCAAGATTAAAACCGACTGAACCCTCAGT
This sequence comes from Sitta carolinensis, assembly GCA_032173965.1. Taxonomy (NCBI): domain Eukaryota; kingdom Metazoa; phylum Chordata; class Aves; order Passeriformes; family Sittidae; genus Sitta; species Sitta carolinensis. Next base: position 1,249,899 of record CM063294.1, read on the forward strand.
AAAGACAGAAGTGGAATGTAACTGTGACACCCCAATTCTAGGAAAACATGTCTGCTTCAAGGGAAAACTGACTTTCCACTTTGTTTTCCACAAGTTTGCTCCTTCAATTGTCTCCGTTATGCAATTTGGAGAGAATTATACCCAGTCCTAATACAAACCTGATGTGCCCCAAGAATGCGACTAAATCACAAACTTGACTAAATCACAAATATGCTTGTAGAGGAGCAGCTGACAGATCACTCATCCCTCCTCATTCCCTTCCAATTTGGTGGGGAAGCCAATGAAATCAGGACAGTGAGGGAGTCAGTTTGGGATCAGCTTTCCTGGCCAGCCAGTGCCCCGCTGATTGTCACACTGGGAACTGGACCCAAACCTGATCTCTGCAGAGATCAGCCCAGCTCCTCTCCCTGCTCAGCATGGAATGCAGGCTGGAGGGGAAGGACAGGCAATTCCCAAGCTTTATCTCGTCTGGGCTAGAAGGGCACAACTGCAGCTCATCAACTCCTCTGACCCACTGAACCAGGAGAGGATTGCAAGCATTAACAGCAGGACCAATATAATTACAGATCTGAAGGCAGCAGATTTAAATATGCAATAGTGACACTGGAGATAAAAGAGGTAAGACATCAGAGATCCCAGTCGGCCAATTTAACTAGTTTTAGAAATTATTTATGTTAGATACTCGGTTCTGAATAGTCTTAAGGGAGAGCTTCCCCAAAGCCCTGCTCTTGGAAAGGTCTGCACTAAGCTTGCACCAAGCATCTGCCAGAGGAGTGAATGCTCTGTGAGCACCTCCACACTTCAGCTTCCTGCGACAGCCACTCCCAACAGCTCCAGAACACACTGGGAACGCCCCAGATCAGAACTGCTGCTGATCACAGCTTCCCAAGCAGAGCAGCATGCAGTGGAAGTTCGCTCACCAGGCACTGGGGACATAAGCTGGCCCAATTCTCACAGGTTCACTAGAGGAAGCTACTTCAGCTGCTCCCCATAAGAAAATTCTGGCTTCAGATAAGTCTTGTGTATGTCTGTGAGGGCAGCAAGGCACATACAGGTGCACGTTTCAGTTCTGTGAGAAGATGTCACTCCATGCAGCCATTGTGTAGAGTGGCTACTGTGGGAAAACAGTGTATGTTTTTGGAGAACTTGTAAAATCCCCTCACGCTGCCTTAATTCTTGAGATGCTGGGAAAGCAGCCATGACACACAGAATGTACAGAGCACTTTCCTGGGCAGCAGAGTGAAACCAGATGTGCACGTCCAGAGACATAACACTGGGGATGACTGAAGAGACTGAGTGAGTGGGCAACTGCAGGACCCTCCGAGAGGAACATGGCTAATGAAAAACTGGCAACAACATGAAAGCTTCTGCTGTGGGAACTTATGGTCATTGCTCCATGGTACAGGGAGTCAAAGTCTTCATCTGCACCCTCCTGCCAGGAGACATCCTAACTGGATACACAGAACATGGAGGACAGCAGGTATGAGGGGTGAGGACACCACTGTGTCTATGGACTTTTATGAGCATCAGGGAGTCGGTCAGGGCTGAAGAATCCCACAGTTTATTTGTGGTTTTGTGGTTCCAAACCAAGATATCCAACACCCACAACAGTATTTTCTACAGATGCCCTCAAAAGTCTCCTCTGCCTCTGAACTTGGGTTTCCCAGTAAAAGGCAGAACAGTCTCCTGAGTTCACACCCAGTTTCTCACACTCTCCTGAAGGCTCACCAGAGCAACAGCAGTGAGGAGCTCACAAATGCTGCACAACCAACAAAATCTGGATGTACAAGGGATAAAGACCAAGCATTTGCCAAAGCATTTACCACAGCAGGAGAGCCATTTGGCAGCTGAAGTGGTGCACAAATGGATTGAAAGAAAAAAAGACATTTAGTGAGAAAAGTACAAACAGAAAATAGTCCAAAATGTAGAGGTATAGCCAAGCCTTGACCATGCCAGGATATATTCACTGGTGCAAAGACGCACAGTGACAAAAATGCAATTCATCTGCATTAACAGCTGGAACGTTAAATATACACTAGAAGTGTTAAGGATAATCTGCTAGGAACAGGGTGGGGTTTTTTTTTACCATTAGACAACGTACACTGTGTTCAGCTCCTTGTCTAACAATTGCATTTTTATCCTTGTGAATCTTATTGCAGAGTAAGTGGGTTTAACTTAATCCTATAAACCAAGGAGTTTCTGTTCCCTCTGAATACACAATTCTCCGGCAGCACAAGTGGGGCAGAAAAAGCAAAAGGAACATCCCCGTTTGTTACATATGGAAGGATTTCTCCTGTCGCATTAGGCCATGAAAATCCAACCCTTTGTTCTCATGCTTTCTTCAAAGGGAAAAAGGAAAATCCCTCCTGACCATGGCAGAGGGAAGGCACAAGTAAATGAACTTGTGTCACCAGGGTAGAGAGGGCTTAATAATTTATTCATGATGAAGTTAAGAGTGTCTGGTAAGCAAAGACCCCCCAGGTCCCTTCCAGGGCTGCTCTCCAGCCCCTCTGTGTTACAAAGCAGGAGTGACGTGGGGCAAAGGGAATCAAAGGAGCCAAGCCAGAGCCAAGCTGAAAGGGAGTTCTGCCCTGCTCAGAGAAGAGAGCTGCAATCTGTGCCAGGCACAAGAACTTGGTCCCTCCTGCTCCAAAGCCTGCCCTTTCCTTGGCCCAGCTTCATTTTTAAACAATGCTTTTTGGAAAGTGCCTGTGGAATAGAGATTTTAAAGGATGGCTGAAAAACTTTCAAGGCATATAATGCTGATCAAATTCTCCCCACACATGCAAATAAAATTTCTCCAGCATCATAATTAGAGCAGTACTAAACAAACCCCTTTCCCTCAGAAATTATACCCTGCAACCTTCATAAACAGCCATCTCCCAATGCTAGCAGGGACTTAAGGCAAGAACTGACTTTTTCCCCTTTTCAAACTATCCCAAGGCTTTAAAATTTCAGTTCCAGTCCTAAAACCTCAACTTTTTCACAAATCAGAAGAACACAGAGTGTTTATCTGATGGCCTGGCACCACATTTTCCTAAAGTCTTCAGAAAAACCACATTTTTATTCTCATCTTAATTAGGTGGACACATGGAAACAAAGTGAGGGCACTCACCACATGCCTCAAGATAAGGAGAACATTTATGAAATAAAGTCTTCTCAACTCATCACCAGAAACAGATACTTGTACTAATCCTGAGAGGACAACAAAATAGTTGGCCAAGCTTCACAAATAATATGGAAAAATTCCAGGGACTTGGGGTTCTAGAATCAGCAGGATTAAACTTCCCAGCCTGGCACTGTGTCCAATGACACAGAATGAGGATCAAAATGGCCAACCCCGCACAGGACACCTCGCTCCAACCGGGGCTCTCCACAGCAAGGTCTCACACCAAGTCCAGTTTTCTAGGATAAACCCCAAACCCAAAAAGGTTTTCCCTTTAAAAAAAGCTCCTAAAGAACACTGGCAGTTCAACATGTGACTTGGAGACATTTGGAGGGACTGAACCACCTTTTGTGAATTGAAACCTAATTAAATATTGGCTTCGCAGGGGAGGAGGGGAGTAACCATGTCTTTCCAAGGATTTGGTTTCTGATCTCTAAATGTCCTCTTATTTTCAAATCAGCTGACTAAAGAAGTGACATTATGTTCCTAAAATGTGTTTGGCATGAAGTAAACAGACACTAGCACCACCACATTTCTGGAGAGGCAAGGGAAGCTCCCTCTGCCAAACCCCTGCCTGTGTTATCTTCAGCTCCCACCACTTTGTGGTTGCATCAACTTTTGACCCACGATGCAAGTAGAGCCCAAGGGAAAGAATTCAAATTTGCTGTTTATCATTCCCCCTTTTTCCTTCCAATTGTTAATTCAGGTTTGGGATTATTTTTCAAATTCTGACAGTCAGAGAGCACATTCTGCTTTGAGCTTATCTCTGCCCACAACCCAATTTAGCATCAGCTGCAGTAAAGTCCTAACTCACCTTTGGAAACCATCTAGAAGGATTTTGTCAATCTTCGTAGTAAAATACAAGATTTTTGTGCTACATCAAAAATATATTTACTGTATTAAAAAATCACATCTTTTGGATTTGTTTTTAACAACAGGTACATAATTCTTTAACTGTTAATATGGCTTCCTAAACTCTGACCCTCTGAGAGAAACAGGACAATCTTATTAAAGATCTGGGCAAACATTTGAAGAAAAAACATTTTGGTACTCAGAGACAAAAGTTCTTCATCACATCTAAGATGAAAATCTTATTTAAGAGCTTCTGCACATTGCTGTGAAACATGACAGAATGAGGAAGGTACAAAACTGTGGAATAGCACCAGAAACAGGAAGAGGAGTAAAAAGTTAATCTTAAAGCTAAGTTTGGTTGTTATTGGTACTCACACTCTACATTTTAAACAGTGTTAAAAGCTTCTTTTGACAGTCCTTTAGGGAAGCAATTTGTGAAAAGTACTTTAAAGGGTGACTTATTTGAAAAATTTTAATAGACTTTTACAAGTGGAAGAATTATTGGGCCTTTGACCATTAGCACAAACACCAGCCCCACTCCAGGTCAGAGACCTAGCAAACAGGAATATTTCAGAGGGAATACGTAAGCAGGGGAAAATCTGCTGTGACCAGAAACACACTCATTGCTACAATACATTTTTAAATCCTACTCTTTTACCACTCTCACCTATTCGAAGACTGACAATTTTTTAAATATTTATTATTGATATTGAGAGAAGCACGAGGGGTTTGGGTTTTTCCTGCTTGCTTTATTCTAGCGAGAAGCATTCAATTCAGAAGCTTTGTTCCTGTGCACTGGAAAGCAAATCTACAGCAGCTAAAGAACCAAAGCCTTAAAGAACAGATTGGGATAACTCAAAAGCCCTCAGAACACCTTCAAGGAGTCCTTCCATTTCTAATAACAACAGTGCCTACACAAATGTTACACTTATACAAATGAGTTTCAGAAGAACAACGTTAGAAGTGTGAGTTACAGAAATGCCAAAATGTTTTAGTGTTCTAAGCAAACATTTTCCTGTTGCTTTTTGTCCCATTTTCTTTACAGAACTAGGCCAGAATTGTGCAGAAAGCAAGAAAATATCACACTAAAAGCTCTTAATCCCGCAGGCTTCTTATCATTGCAGTTATCACTCTCATTGCCTATGGGGAAAACACATCTCCCCTCCAATAACAAAGTGGATCATTCAGCTCACAGGTAAATATCAAGTTTGGTCATATTTTGCTTAGGGTGTATTTCATGCCCAGTTCTTTATCTTTAAATTTCTATAAATGATGTAGCAAGGTTTATAAAAACATATTTGGAAAATACATTACAGCTTCCAGCAGAACCATTTTACAGCTGGGTTCTGAGTCGAGGATAATTTTGTTTCCTGAGTGCCAAGCAGCACAAATTGCCATTTGCCATTCCACAGTGATTCCATTAGTTCACATCTGTCTTCAACATCAAAACACATTTCCCCACTAATGAATTTCAGACCAGTAATTTCCCATCCTGAAATAAATCTATGACAGTCTGTGGTGTAACTTCAGAGCTTTGTGGTGGGTACAGCAAACAGAGCAAGACACGTTTTCTCCTGCTGGCAGAACACTGGGATGATCCTGATTTATCAGAAATATTTCAAAACCACCATGCAAGGCCAGCTCTGTAAATCTCAAAGAAGATAAGCAAAATTTTATATCTGAAGCTTCTTTACCACTGACGCCCCTGTGGGTTCATCATCACAGGACTGATGATTGTTCCCATCAAACCACTAGAGTGAGGAAAAATCCCCTATAGGGATCAGAGCTACATTTGCAACAGTCAGTCACTGCTTTAGAACTGCTAAGTTATATTTTAAATAATTGGTGTTTAAGGCATCAACCTCTTATCACCTTCTAAGTGAGTGTGACCAATATACTGAACATTCAGCTATACAGGGAATTATTTTTTTATTTTATTAAAATCCATTGTCTCAGAAGAGTTTCAAAACTCTTTAAATGCAAAAAGGATGGTGTTAACACCTAAACCAATGCACCTGCTGTAGCAGGGAGTGGCTGAGGGTGTTTTTTACATCATCCCAAGAGCAGCAGCAACAGATTCATTGCTCCAACATTCACCACCTTCGGAACTCCCAAATCAGCACCATTCTCTGTCCTGCAGACAGGACAGATCAGAACACCTACCTCTATATCTTGGATTATCTTGGGGTATAAGGACCTGTAAAACGAATTGGGGGGCCCATCTGTTGGTCTGTTTTTAAACAGGTACTGATCCCTAGAAAGAAGGAGAAACACAGTTTTCAATGTACCACAAGGAATCCAAACTTCACAGGAATGCGAAGCCTGCCCAGAACAAACCCTCAGCACATATTCTCAGAAATACTTGGAAGAATTTTTAGTATCACTATTACAACCCTGTGACTTTGCGATTCGACAAATATTTAAAATGTCCAAGGTTAAAAAGATAATAATGTTTTCCAGTTCTGAGTCCCTGCTCCACGAGGTTTCCAGGCAGCAGGGTGCCATCCCCCTGCTCTGTACATGCCTTTGCTCAGGCACACCACTAGAGAGCATAGGGAAACAGGTTTCCGAGGCAGAACAGCTCTCCAGAAACTTAGGAAGGACAGGAAAACTCCATTGCCACAAACAGCAAGGGTTTCTCTTTGAGAGGCTTCTGCAGCCCAAGCTATTTTACACTTTAAGAAAACAAAAAAACCCCCCAAACCCAAAACTAAACCAAACCAAAAAAAGTCGAATTGGAAACAATTCACTTGAGAAAAAGCCCTGCAAATGCACTGCCACTGTTTTTTGTGAGCTGACAGAATTGGAAGTTCTCCCTGCAATAGAGAAATTTAAAATTTGCACACTCAAGCAAGAAGAAATGGTGACAGACATGGGAGCACAAAAGGACAGGGACAAAGCTGGAGTAGAAAGGGGAGCTGCCAGCTTTGTCCTCCAGTCCCAGCAGAGATCAGGAGCTCAGCAATACCCGCTGACTCTAAAGCTGCTCTTGGGCAGAGCTCAGTGTGAGGGATTTGTGCAGGACACTGCAGCAGGGGAGGTCAGGTACTTACCAACCCCTCCTCTCCGAGAGCCCCTTCCAGAGCGGGTCTGTGCGTACCATTCTCTCAATGAGCTTTTTCCATAGCATCCCCTCCGAGATCACTCTCTGCCACTCCTTACACACCAGCTCTGCTGCACACAGGGATCTGGCATCGAGATAGGAAAGGATGTTTTCTGCTATGTGATCTAAGCCTTGCTCTACAAAGAAATGAAGAGCAGTCAGTGAGTGCAGAGAAACAACTAAACCAGCTTTGCAAGACACTGAGAATCCAGAGCTTCAGGGGGCATGGCAGCAACATGAGAACATTGCCATTGGTAGAGGCACCAGTTACAGGTGAGAACGCACACAGACACCAAAATATCTTCCAGGTTTTATGTCTTTCCTGCCTATTGGACTGTCCTTCAGCCCTGGAGGGAGAATCAGCACAGGAGTGCAGCAAAAGCAGTGTGGGCAGGCCCAGGGAGGGGATTCTCCACTGCTCTCCTGAAATCCCACCTGAAGCAGGGATCCCAGCTCTGGTGTCCCCATCACAAGCACCATGGAACTGCTGGAGGAAGTCCAGGGAGGTGATGGAGCTGCTACAGGGACTAGAGCAGCTCCCCTATGGAGCCAGGCTGGGAGAGCTGGGAATGTTCAGCCTGGAGAAGGGAAGGTTGTGTGGAGACCTCAGAGCCCCTGCCAGCACCTGCAAGGGCTACAAGAAAGGTCCTCTGTATCAGAACCTGGAGTGCCAGGACAAGGGGAATGGCTTCACTGCCAGAGGGCAGCGTTAGGTGGGACACTGGAAAGAAATTCTTCCCTGTGAAAATGTCACTGATAGGTCTGTTCCTTATTTCAAACAACCTGTAATTTTGCTTCCCACAAAACTCCCCTGAACCTGAGATGTTGAATAGCTTCATTTTCCTGAGTAACATACACCCCTTGGACAAGCATGAAAAAAATCTTTCAAACCAGGAGATGATGATCTTTTTAATTTTCCACTTTATCTCATGACAGCCCACTTTAGGCTTCAAATAGTTCTGACAAATCAAAGGAACTACTGTTATTTTTTTTAAGCATGAAGAAAGTGTATTTATTCTGTCCTCCACTGCACACTGAATTTCACATGGCCTTCATAAAAATGAATAGCAGCAGAAAGCAGAAACTAATACATGTAAGCCTTACTCATTTATTGATTTGTTCCACATAATTTAGAGAAGTATAATATAAGTCTAGTGGGCCTGTCCTTCATGTCTGTGCTTTGGACCTGTTCCTATTATGTTAATTAGGGTAAAAATTTCAGCTGACATCTCTTTTGAATGTAGCAATTTAAATCTGTGCACTTCTGCTAGCAGTAAAAATCTCAAAAACAGATTTGATGTCAGAATGCAGGACTAAGTTAAACATGCAGGACTAAGTTTAAGACACATTAAGGCCTGAAATAGCTGTATATCCCTATTTTACATTGAAAGACAATGATTTATTTTAGAAAATTTCTGAAATAGGTACTAAAACCTATCCATTTTCTAAAGCAAAATGAATTTGACATCTATTGGTAGACTTTTCAAAGGAAAACATGACACCCATCCCTTATGCCTCTACAGAGTCTTTGCAGTTTTACAGAAAATTGTGAAAAAGCTGTTGTTGATTAGAGGGAGCAGCTGAAGGTTTGGTTGAATTTCAATACTAAATTCAAACAATTAAAATTCACAGGGATTTCAAAGGTCAGTGTATAAGTATCACTTTGTATGAAAATGAAACCCAAATGTGGGATGTCAACTCTCTAAATGTGATCAATTAGATACAAAACAGTGACTTAGATCAGGAAACACACCACAGTTACCACTGTCACTGAAAACAAGGGAAATCAGATTCCATCAACTCTTCTTCCATTTTTTCTACATTCTCACAGGTGTATAATTGGTCAGTACAGCTGTGAGCAAAAACTATTCCTGTTTAAAATAAAAGAATTTGACTTCTTCAAGACGAGTGAAACCATCTTTTAAAAAGGCATCACAGAATATTCTGAGTTTGAAGGGACCCACAAGGATCATCAACTCCAATTCCTGGCCCTGCACAGGATGACCCCAAAAATCCCTCCATGTGCCACAGTGGTACTCCAGTTATCCTTTAATGGGATTGCAGCCCAACAAAGGATTGATTTCAATCAGCTGGGATTAAGTTCCTGGGTGAATTTACAGATGTACTTTGCACACCACAGCACCTTCAAGAAAGGCTGAATATGGGAACAATTCCCACTGTTTATACTGGGGAAAAAAGCAACAGAAATTGTAAATATGTACTTTGATATATACAAATGTGGTGTAAACAACTGTCATCTTATAAAGCTTCCAAAATTTTCTTAGGCAGAAATATGTAACATGAAAGATCTGTATAACTCTGTATCAGCCCTGAGGTATAAAAGGCAAACAAAATAAAATTTTAATTGAAGATCAGACTTGCACATAAGGGGTCTGGAGAGTCAGTCATAGGAGGAGCAACCGATTGGGATTTTTAGGATTTAGCTTTTAGGCTTAGCATGGCCTCCTCTTCCACCCTCAGTGTTCAGCTTTGTCCTGGCATTCCTGGGACAACCCCACAGGCTGCTCACAGTGCAGGGTGAAGCTGTGCCAGTGGGCTGCCAGGGGCACACAGAACACACTGAGCACTTACCCAGGCTGATTTCCCACTCTGCAAACAATGTCCACACATTTCCCTTTCCAAGAATCAAATGAATCACTGTCCCCAGCAGAAAGAATCCAGAGATACAGTTTCTTCCAAAAATTAATGGAAAAATAAATACAACTTCACCAGCAGATTACAGCCCAGAGATTCTATATATCCACGTCTCACTGCTCTGCATTTTTGTGAAAAAATTCATAGAGCAAGTGTAAAAACAGATTTCAAAACTGAACATATCAACACAGACTGACACTTGTGGGTATCAGAAGAGGCTGTGAGTAACTGAAAGGAGGAATCAGGGATGGACAACACAAAAATCCTCAAGTGTTTCTCTCTCAGGTCAGCAACAAGAGTAGACAAACTAGATGCACTCATCTAAGCAGAAACTCAGAACAACATTAAAATGTAAGAGTTCCTAAACTAAAATACCTCTGCAGTAGTATTTTCTGTATGAAAAAGGAATTCAGACCAAAACTTGCAGATACACAACTTTCGTGACAACCCAGTTCCAATTCCAGCATAAATTCTTTGGGATACACCAGTCCAACTATTTTAACGTGGAACAACACTGGCATCCAGTGGCCAATCCAATTAATCACAGAAGGGATTCAGCCACCCTGCTGCCCTCCTCTGCCCCAGGAAGCAGCCCCAGATCTCTAAGGGCCAGTGGAAGTGTGGAGGATGACCCTGGCTCCATCCTTGGATTTACCTGGCAGCGCAGTGATGAAGTCCCGCTGTAACATGGGCTTCAGGTAAGAGTTAATATGTCCATGCTGATAGTGACACATTCGGGAAATGAGGTGTTCCACAAATTCCACTTGATCTGATTCAGACCACTGGTCAAAATATTTTATACATAAGTCTTTTTCCTTTTCGTAGTTTCCTTCTGATGGTCTTTTTCTTGAGACAATCACGGATGAAGTTCCATTACTTATCTGGGGTTGGAAAAGGAACATTATTTATATGTTAATATATATTTAAATATTGGTATTTAGATATAAACTATAGGAACAACTTAATACAAACTCTCTCAAGGAAGAATATGTAAGAAGATGCAAGGAAATAATAAAAACTAAGTTTTAGAACACATTCTTCAAGAAATGAGTTACATCAGATGAATTTCGAAGACTTTCATAGACTTTGCTCCTAAATTACTTCTTACACTGAAAGTCCTGAATTCTTCCTTTACACCTCTTCCCACTTGAAACTGCCAAGGATGTAATAGTTTTTAGAACTACCTTTCCCAGCTCAGAGCAGTGGTTTCTGGACACATTGCAGTTTATCTCCACAAATGTTTTGCTCCGATTTTCCTAGTTGAAGTAAGGACATGAGACCCTCATGTCAGTGTTGCACTGGCTGTCCATAAATAAAAACCGAAAATCAAGTTGACTTGGTTTGTTTTTGCAAAACAGCTCCTGTTGATGTTTGGGACATCCACATGAAGACCTCATTAAAAGCCTGCAAGCTTCAGCTCCACATCAGGGAGCCCCAGGACACCCCGCAGGAGTCATTGCTAATGAGTGAGCACAGCCTCAGAGTGATGCCAGCTCCTCCAAGCCCCTCAGCAGCCAAGGGGCTGCTGGGCAACAACTGGCAGCTCCAAAATATTCCCAAACTTCTTCAAAGCAAACGGGTTGTAAGTCCTTGCCATGTTGAACTTCTCTTTTTAAACAACAGTCACATGTTCAGAAATATAAATGAACTTCATTCCCAAGGATGCTTTGATGCAGCATTGTCCTTCCAAGGTCAGCACAAACTACAGAATCCGAGCAAAACTGGTAATTTCTCTAGGATTATCCACTGGCATCATCCTTCACTCGAAGGCTGAGCTAATTTTAGGAGGATACAGCACACATTATCCAAGGATGATTATGCAGACTCAAGATTTGGACATTTCTCAAAAGCAGGAACATACAAATCTCTTTCTACATCCATGTTAGTCCTACCTGCCACAGGGTATTTTTCTTTGGAGACTCATCTTCATTCTGATCCTCCATTACTGACGTGTTCTGGAAAAAAAAGAACAAATATTACTTCAGCTTTTTACTCTGTTACAATTTCTTGTTCTACAAGCATTACGAAAAAGCAAATCAATTGAACAGATAAAATTCATTTTCCCAGTGAACGGAATTCTCAAAGACTTCTGGCCACAAAAACTGAGTATTATAAATAAATTTCCCTTTTAACTGACATGTTTATCAATTCCATTTACTATAAAGATAACTCCCCAACCCCACTTCAATTTCCTTTGACAGGTTTTCATGCAGCCTTTCAACGTTTTTCTCACTGGGAAATAAATTCACTTTCATCCTACTCAAGCCAAAGCAATTAAACCTGTCAATGTATTCAACCAGCACTTTCTGCCAAAGTTAAATTGCATACAGCTAGGAAAAAAAAAATTAAAGAAATCACTATACACTACTTACATGCAACAGAATATGCTTTTTGCCCGGCTCTAGGAACAGGGATCATTCTCTGCAGAACATCTCTGCAATTCACTGCCCAGGCTGTGTCTACAACCCTTGGCAGTCACCCCTGCCTTTAGTGCAGTGCTCTCCCCACATCAGAACTGCTCCTTACTACTCTTTCCCTCCCTTTCCTTCACCAATGAAAGATGGAAGGATTTCTAGAAACCTTCAGTGGCAAATGTTTCTCTGAGCTCACCTCTGCCACCCAAAATCTTCCCCTCCTTCCTGCCCCTGTTGGTGATGAGCTGCACCCTTTTGCTGTCCACAACACACCCACCATCTCCTCCTCCCTGCTCCCAAGTGCCTCATTCCCAGGCAGTTCCAGCTTCCCCCAGCCCTGCCCATCCCTGTGCCCAGGAGACTGGCAAAGGGTTAGCAGGACAAACTGAGTGTCCTCAAACACCAGCTGTATTTATTTCAGCCTTCTTCCCTTCTGTCTCAACAGAAATGGAAACAAGGGGCTCAGGTAAAACACAATGGAATAAGTCACACAATTCCCTTACTCCGGCCATCTTGGATTATGGATAACTCCTTAGAAACTACATCCACTCTCACTAGAAATACAATTCCATCTTGAAAGCATGCATCTCCTCTTCTTCTTTCCCTAAGGACATGCTGCACAAACCCAGAGAACCTGGAAAATAAACAGTATCCTGTCTATAGCAATCCTTCCTCTCCTGCCCAACTGCCTTGGCTCAAGCTTACCCTGAGCCCTCCCTGAAGGTGTGGAAAAACATGCGGCACTTGGACTTTGGATGACAGGGTAAAAACTGTGGCCACAGGTGATGGAAAGACTCAACTACCTGGCTACGACACCATGACAATGACAGGTACAAGTCCAGGAGGTGGCTGGAGGGGAATCCAGGAAGAGCTAAAGGCAGGAGATGTTTGGGGTAACTCCACAAAAACATGAATTGTAGTGTTTCTGGCCATACACTGAACAGTCCCACCTTCCCTGGTTTCTGAAGCCATAGCCTCTGCAGGGCCATCCCAGGTATCCACAAGCCCCAACCAGCCCCTCCCACTGGGGCACCAAGCAGGGCAAGGGGCACCCTCCCCCAGCAGGGAACACACAGCACCCCCTCACTGACTGGGACCTGGCCAGCCCACACCAGTTACACCATTCTGGAAAGCAAACATGCCACCAGGGAACAATGCAGGGTTTCTTTGATTTTATTGCAATATGAATATGTAGAAATACTCATTAGAGTGACTATATGTTGTTAACAATGCATCCAATTAGTGTGTCCTTAAATGAGTAAGGAACAGCTCATCTCCTTTGGCAGCTGAAGGCTAAATAAACCCATAGATCCTGGGAAATACGAGCAAGGAACACTGAGAATATCAAACAGGTGCCTTGGGTCAGCAAATGCAGCAGAAATCCCACATTTTGGCCATTTATCCCCCCTAACTTTCCTTCAGGAGGCTATGATGAGACTCTGCTATTGCATTTCTCCCTTTATCAGAAAATATCTCTGAGATCTTTGCCAGCTTTCCCAGGGGTGGAGACTAAGTACTGCCTCCTAAATATAATGTCATTCTGGGAACATCCAATAAAACTACAGCAGCACTGTGACAGAGTGCAAGGACACAAATGTCACCAAAACCATCAGACTTCCACACCAGCAGACTGAAGAGTGAATTGCCCTCTGTGCTGTGCCCCTACTCAATTCCAGAGTGCCTCCACTCCTTCACAGGGTAAGAACTGGGCAGCAGGCTTTGGGGAAGGGCTACAGCCTTGGAATGTCACAGGATAACAGAATCATTAAGGCTGGAAAAGACCTTAAAGACCATTGAGTCCAAGCTGTGCCCAATGCCCACCTCATCCCCAGCCCCAAGCACTGAGTGCCTCATCCAGCCCTTTCTTGGACACCTCCAGGGATGGGGATTCTGAACTGCACTGCTGCCCAGAGACCTGTCACCATCCGAGCCATGGCTGGGGGGACAGGTAACAGACTCATTTTTAGGCTGGAAATGAACACTGTATCCGGATATTTCACCAGGAAGTTGGAAGCTGCATTAATTTAATGGTATCTACTACTACAGCTTCTTGTGTTCTCTCTTTTCCCATCCTGACTCATTCCACACTTTCTTACTGTATTTTAGAGATTTTAAATCCTTCATCCTTTCCCTTTCTGCTCCCAAATACATATTTTGTTTACTCTATTATATCTTCTCTTCCTAATAAGCTTGCTCCACTTCTCTCTTAAAGCACTTCATTTTGGGGTCATTTCCCCCATCACACACATCCCAATTCAGACCCCAATCTCTCCCTCCAGCACTTAAGTCTACTAATTGGAAACCAGATGATGGCTGGGTCCTGCCCTGTTGTCTGCAAGAAGCAATTAGACAGCTCTGATCTGTCCTGTCCATTCCCAGCATGTGGCAGAAGAAGGATTTCAGAATTCCTGAGAGCTGGTGTCACCAGTCGTGGCCCCTGGGCTCCAGCCCTTGTGCAAAAACACTGATAGTCATCTCCAAGTCCAGCTCTTCCCTTCCCTCAGCTGCATCTCTTGTTCACCCCACCCACCTCCACATAAAGGCAATTTCCCAAGTGGCTTTGAAGTGGCATCACCATGGAGTTCACCCCAATTCCCTGCAGCTCTGCTGAACAGCTCCAAGGCCTGATGGAAGTTCTGACATCTCATGCCAGTGATCCCAGCAAGGCCAAGCTGCCCTTCAGACATTCCCCAGGTGTGATTCCAGCCCTCACAAGAGCCTTGCAGCTTCTCAAAGTGTAAGCAGAGCTTCTAAATATTGTCAATTCATCTTGCTTATACATTCATTTTTTTTCCAGAGATTCTTGTGAAGTTGCTCACGGCTCTTGCAAAAGTAGAATGATTATTTCCAACCAGCTGTCATTCCTTAATTAGTCAGCCTGGAGTAAGTGCTTTTCATCCCTACTGGGAACAGCAGTGACAGCCAAGAGATAACAATGGGTCCAAGCTGGGATGTTTTGTTGCTGCTTCACAGTTGTTACAACCCAACTGTATCGAGTTACACCAAGCAAAGCCCTAGCCTCTATTTCCACGGACCGTAACCAGAAGAGGCAGTAAAATTCACACATTGCTCCACAAGCTGGGCAAGTTTAAAAGCTCATTTCCTGGAGATTTTCATCCCACATTCCTTGCTTAGTCCCACAGAAACTTCAGTCTTTCTTTAGTCTTTCTGCTCCACAATACCTCAAGTTTCTGGGATTTCTATGGTGTGCAGAAAACCATGGCAAAGACAGGTTCACAAGCTAGTTAGAGAGAAAGAGGTTCTGACAAGCCTAATTACATCAAGCTAATTCCCTTTGGAGATTATGAAAAGCTTCCGAAATAGAAAGAACTATGAATGATCCCCAAAGGCAAAGATATTGTAAGTATTCTAAAACTCCATAAATCACAGTTTCAATTAAGATCCTTGGATACCAGGTAGGAACTGATGTCTCAAGCACAGCTGTTTCATGGATGTGAGGCTGCAAGGGACAAAAGCACCCCATGTTTTCCTGCAGGTGAGTGGCACTGCAAGGCTCCCCTCAGCAGGTGCGGGAAAAGCTACTCCTTTTCCAGCAGAAATCCATCAAACCCGGACAGGCTGCTCCAGATTCCCAGCAGACTGCTCTCATCCGGGGTTTGCACTGGGCTCCAGGAGTTGGGAGTGCCTTGAGTCACTTAATTGCCTGGGCAGGGGAACAGCCCGGTGCAGCTTTGTTCTTAACCGACTTTGAGCTCTGGTATCAGAAGAGCAATTTTGGAAGTGATAGCCAGAAATTCTGGGAACTGGGGCAGGACACACAAGTTTCAGCACTGGGCAAGGCTCACAACACTGTTAAGTTTCTCTGACAGTAACATTTTCCCTGACAAAGAAAGGATTCACAGGATACAAAGGATGGATGGACAAAACAACAGCTGTGTTGCCTTGAAAAAAAGAAGAGAGTCTTGTATTTGAGCTTTAATGAAAAGGGAAAGGAAGCAAGAACCTCTATGTCCCACTGCCCTTAAAACTACACCAGTAATTCCCATCTCGGTGAAAGACCCAGCTCAGTCTTCAACAGTCTAACTTTCCACAAGATTCCCACTCTCGGGAAAAAAAACACCAGGAAATTTCAGTTAAAGTTACAAAATAAGCAAAACCGATTAACATAATTCAGCTAAACAGGCTCTGAGGTCCTTGAACAAACAACATCTGACTTTGAAGAAGCTGAAGAACCAACATAAAATAACTAATACATACTTGGATACCTGGGAGTCAAACTCTGCAGGTGGAGGGCAGGGAGCTGGAGCTTCAATCCCCTCCTGAACCAGCTCTGCCACACAGGGACTGCTGGAGGTCCCAGCACACATTTCCCAGGGAAAGTGAGGAACCTGCCATCCTCTGGGACAGCTGGAGCCAGCAGGAACAGAGGAAGCTGGGCAGCCATCTGCACCAGCTAAAAGTGATGAGCATGTGCCCCTCATGGCTTCCTGCTTTTCATAGAGCCAGAAACTGCCAAACGCTTCAGAGCACTTCCAAACGAATGTGAGCCTCTCCTAGGGGAGAAATGGGCAGCATTTGCTAACCCAGGAACCTGTTAAACAATGCTTATTAACAACATCTTGATACTTGATCAGGGATAAGAGGGGATTTTCCTCTTAACTGTGGAGAGGTTCTTAGTATAAATGTCCTGTAGCACAAATATGAAATTAATTTAGAGAACCCCTAACCCAGACTGCACAAGATGGGAACCAACCCCTCTGGCAGCAAGGACCGAATCCCTTCCTTCTCACCCTCCTTAAGATCTGTATGTGAAGAAATGCAAAAATCCTAATGTCCCCAGGTTCCATGAGCCTCCTTGGCCCCAGAGACAGCTGGATGTCCACCAAACAAAGGTTCACTCTGCTGACCAAGGCCATGTCTGTATTTGATGTCTGTATTAATAACTGCTTGTTTCTGCTCAAACTAAACTATTTATGCAAGCACTGGGGATCTGCACGAATTAGGCTGAACATGCTTCAATTCTTACCTAGCTCGCTGCGCTCCCAGTTGCCAGGTTTTATTTTAGTGCAGTTATTGCTGGAAGTTTAAACAAAAATATACTTAAAATACTTAAAGAGTCTACCAAGAGCCAACAGCTGAAGGCAAAATTAGAAAAGAACCCTCATATAACTGAAAATAGGTCATCAATTTTTATTTGGCTTCTGACTAACCACCCAAAAGTTTAAAGGAAGACATGCTGAATTCAGCATCACAGTTCCCCTGTTTGTATTTCAAGCTGCTACAAATTCTAAAGTTTGACCACAGGTTACAGATAATAAGTTTTAAAAAGACCTAATTCTCTTCCATACCAGAGTTTCACACCTCTCAAGGGTTTGTTTTGCAGGAGGTTTTGGCCAGAGCAAAAAACTTCCCAAAACGAGAACTGCTTGCTCTTGCCTCTTCTCAGAGATGAAAATCCCAAGCCATTCATCACCTAAATGTTCCAGAACAGCTAATTTTGCAGGTTCCAAAGACTACAAGCAGTCACTAAGAGATGACTGCTTAATCACCAAGGTTTTGATGATTGGCAGTTTGTACCATTTTCACTTTGTTTCAAGAGTATCAACCCTCACCCTAAACTCATTACAAAGTACCTTGCTGATCTTGTGCATATACATAGATATATGCATAAAATGTGTATCTCTGAGTATTCAGTATGTCTGACTTCACATGGAACTAATAAAATCACGTAAATAATCTCTCTCCATGTTTTTTGTCAGTTCTCCCTTCAGCTCTGGAAGGCCAGAATTAGATCTCCTTGGAGCCTTCCCTTCTCCAGGCTGAATAATCCCAGTTTCCTCAGCCTTTCCTCATGGGAGAAGTGCTCCATCCCTCTGATCACCCTGGCGGCCCTCAGAAGACAAGTCAGCATGGGCAGTGTCTGGAGTCACATTTTCACATGAAAATGCTCAGCAGCTCAGGATTAGTTTTCTGATCCAGTGCCATGAAACACCAAGCAAGGACTCCAACTGCACCAGTGAGCCTTTGGTGATGGCACATCCTTTTACCAGGCAGCTGTGTGCCCAAACTGCAGCCTGAGCCTGCCTGGCAGGGCAGGAATTTCACCCCAGCCTGTGAAGGACCACAGCTGATGGAGAATTTTAACAGCAAGATCACTCTGGGGCTTTTAGAAATTCTGAAATAACGTATTACACATTCTCAGAAAGATTTACATCAAAAATATTCACTGACCGACTGTTAGTTCAATTTAGGTTGTCATAAGAAACAGAACAATTGCACTTCTGCCCAAGTTCAGAGCTGTTTTCCAGCATGCTTCCATTTCCACACAGCAAGCTGATGTCACCAGAAAAACAATGTAATTATTGCAATCCCAAGAGACATCCAGTGGGGGTTTGGTTTTGTTGGGGTTTAAAAATGCAGTAACTGGTTAGTTCTTAAGAGAAGCCTTACCTCAACAGCTACTGCAGGATCACATTAACGACACCTTCCTCGCAGAACTGTTTCAAAGACACCCTAAACTTTCACTTAATGTTCTAAGTGTCTGGAGTAAAGAGTCAGTAACCCAAACTGCCTGTATCCATCCCATAAAAACACCTTGTATTTAAAAGGACAATGAGCAGGGAATTGTGTAATTGTAGCAATTTGATGACTCATCCCTGCACCACTCCAGCACCAAAGCACGGCCTGCAAAACTCACACATGGTGCAAACCCTGTGCTGGATGGAAAACCAGAGCCCCAACACAGAGCAACCACTGTCTGTCCACCTGCCCCTCAGACACAGAGCACCACTGATGCAGGCCCAGGAGAAAGGGCAAAAGCACTTGTGACTTCAGCCAGGCCAGGGCTGGGGGCTACATTAAGGTGCCCACATGCTTGCTCAGCCTGTGCTGCCAGGGGGAAATTTCCAATCAATCAAAATAACAGTAATAATAATAATAGTAACAGTAGTAATATTCTCCCAGCTGGTGCAAGAGCCTACAGCAATAAGAGAAGGCAGCAAGGCTCCCTGCAAAGCCTCACCTGAGACTCACCCAGATGAAAACTGGATTCACCTTCCCACCCCTCCCCAGCCCAACAGGAGCTTTAATTCCACCTTCAGCCTCCAAGTGGTTGTTTCCCAGGTGTCTCAGCTGGTGCATTTCACTGTCCAGTCACTCAGCCTTCCTTGGCAGACACTCCTGTGCGCAGGAATCCCAATCCACCCTCCTGCCAGAGCAGCAAAATCTCACTACGCAGAATCATGTATCAAAGCAAGCATCAAGCTTATCACTGATATCACTGCTAACACTTGCAGTCACTTGCCTAAAATCTCTCTCAATTAACTTTCACTACTCTAGAGGTCAAATACCTCAAAAGAGAAATCCTTTCTGCCTGTGAAGAACTTTTTTTAAACAGTGAAATGTTTAAACCAGAAACATGGCCCTGACGAACTGGCTGTAGGAAGGTTCACAGATTATCAGGAGCAAGGTATTGGTTTGCTTTTTCAACTGATTTTTTTTTTGAATAGGAGAAGTTACCACAAGTTCTCAGCTACAATTATTAGTAGCTTTGCACTGATGGTTCATCTGTTTTCCACATAAACTCACTTTGATAGAAGCTGCCCTTTTAATCTTAATGCATCCTAAAGCAGAACAGTTTTTCCTCTGTACTTTTAAGACTCAGGGCAAACTTCAAACCATATTACCTATACAGTCAACTCACTGAAAGTTCTGAAGGAAATGCAGAGCTTAAGTTTTTAAAGCTTTGACTACATCATGCTACACACTTGTTCAGAACATCTGCACCTGAAGCTGTTATCAAAAGCTACTCTAAATAACTGGATTTTGCTAGGCAGTTAGGAGGATTAGGTATGTCAAACTTTTGGGATTTTTTTTTTTTTATTTATTATACTGAAAACATTAAGTCATATTTATTACCTTGGAAACTGTCTCAATGTCTAGTAAAGAGCCCCTTTAGCTTTTATTTCCTGTATTAAATAAGCATCCAAAAAAAGAAAACTTGAAGGGAAAATAGTGGCTCGAGATCATCACTCTTCTGCGTTTCTGAGTAGATGCAGAGACCTCTTCGGATCCATTCATCTCATCATTTATAGGACTTGCAAAAGGAAAACAAACTATTTAAAGTTGCATTTCAGTGCTGACTGCTCAGATTAGCACATCTGACTGAGGGTTGAGCACAGAACAGCTGAATTCAGGGCTCCAGGAGCAGCCAAGACACTCCAGAGGCAGCTGCTGTGCATCCCTGCATCACCAAATGCTCCATCAGCACTGCTCTTCATAGCCCACAATCCGCCCCAGCCCCTCCTACAAGCTCTGCCATTCCCATCCTTTCCAAAACCCCAGGGGCTGTGTGGACACCCCCACACCAGGGCAAGGCAAAATCAAATTCCAAAAGCTCCAAAAGCTGGACATTTTTCTCTGTGCCACATTCATGAGTAAACAAGGCAGAAGACAGCACTCTGCCCCACACAATTAATAAATGTAAAACAGTATTCCAGATTAAAGGTAGGATAAGTAACATCTGGAAAGCAAATTTCAGGCTAAGCTAGTAATTAGATCAGTTCAAATTCATCAAAAATAAATTAGCCTCTGTTAAGATTAACTACACATTTGCAATTTGGCTGCCTGACGCAAAATTAAAATACTTCAAAGGTTATTCCTGGTTTCCCAGAGGGAATTTAGGTTCAGATCTCTCCTGCTGTTTCCATACCAAACCAAATGGAGTTACCACAAATTGCCAGCCCATAGCACAACTCTCAGCACGAGGAGTTTGAAGAGATGTGAGAGGAAGGGGACACTCAAGGGCCTCAGACACTGCAGAACTTTAAGCAGGTTTTGAACAGGCTTCCATACAAACTTTTACAGTTAAAACTACACAAAGGTTACTCAAAGCCACTGAACACTCTGAATACTAAACCTGCAGTAACCCTCGATTACTCATTTTTTTGCAAAATAGAAGGTAAATGCTCACAAATGAAATACAGAAAAAGCAGCCACCACAATGAAAATTCAATAAAACTGCAGCCTAGAATCAATGAGCTACTCCAAGGAAGAATCCTGTCCTGTTCAAAGTTCAGTTGTTTCCTCCAGACATGTACGGCAGTGTATTACAGCCCTGGCAGCTCATGAAAGTGTATCAATCTTCACAACTCCTCAGGAAATTCTAATCACTCACTAATTGTCTGAAACACAAGCTTTTGTTTATGCACAAGTTCAATGTGGGTTTGGAACTGCTGATATCCAAGCAACCCAGAACCTGGAGAAAATCTCCTCTCCACGAAGGCTGCAGTTCAACTGCAGCTAAAGCAAAAAGCCTTCAGTAGTACAAGATGTAAAAAATACTCACATAATTGTTTTTTTAATATCCACCCAGCCTTCCCTGGGGTTAGGCCGACACTCTGTACTCGAGAGCTGATTTTATCTGGCTATTCAAAGGCATGTGCAATTGCATAATTTAGATTTCACATGATTTATATAATGAATGGTAAATGTTCCTGACCTGGAAGGTCAGCACCGTTCCTCTCTCTACAACTTCAGGATCCAGTTGATGAATACAAAAGCACCTCACTGTAAGACTACAGAAGAGGATTTGAGAACAGCAGGAAGAGCTGTTCCACATCTCAGATTCCTGGGTTTGAAGGTTATTTTAAATCCATACCACACCAGCGCCTGATGTCACAGCACAGCTCCTTGTGTGAGAGGAAGGTGGCAGAGCTGTGGCACAAGGCAAACCAAAGCCAGGAGCAGCTGACACCTTGTGCACCAGTGCCAGCAGCAGCCCCACCTCAAGGCCTGGCAGGAGGGCACTGAGAAAGGAGAGCTGCTGGCCCTCGCTTCTGAACACAGGGACAGTCCCAGAGAGTCCCAGCTCTGCTTCCTGCGCCTGACCCACGTCTAAAGGGGCTTTGGGAAGGGCAACTCTGGAGCCAGCAAGGCTGAAATAGAATTTCACAGATACTGCAGGACAACACAGAAATCAGTTACAGCACTGCTCCTCAAGGGCAACAACATCATCTCGAATTTCCCAGGAATCCCAAATCCACCTGGAAGACCATCCTGCACTACACAGCCAAGCCTTTCCACGGGACAGGACTATTTTGCCACAGATATATTACACAGAGGAGTAAAAAGCTCCGTTTATAGTTCCTTTTTCTCTGCTGTAGCAATTCCTCCACCCTGCCAGATAGGGATTGGCACGATTTGCTCAATCCCTGCTGTGTCTGTAGCCAGCTGTGCAACCCTTGACTCTGATGCTTCCCTTCATGTATTTGGATTCTCCCAGCATTTCAAAGGACCACAAGAAACCAACCACCTATGTGAAGACGCTTAAATGTCAGTCCTGAAGGCCCACAAAACAACGTACAAGATGCGAATCACAGAGGCTCAGGGAAAGCTGGGAATGGGCAGCCAGCTGAGCACCCAGGAGTCTGTCAAACCGAAAGGGTAAGTGTCCTTTTGATGGTAAACACAGTACCCACGGAGCTGCTGAATTCCCCTGAGCAAGGGACCCACCCTCCTGCCAGGGGGGTCTGATGAGGAGTCTGCAGTGCAAAGACACTGCACAAATGTAGTTTTGACCTTGGTGGGAAATATCTGATTATATATTTCTGTTTCCTAGAAAATTCCTCTGTGGGAAAGTGGAAAGAGCTGCAAGGAAGAGGACTGTCACACACATCCTGAACAGACTGCCTTGCATCTCCTCCTCTCCTCGGGCAGATTTCCCTCCTCCATCCCTCCCACCACGAGCATGGCACTGCCAGAAGGCAGTTAGGGAGCAAGGCACGTTTCCTAACACATTTCTTTCCACCGTAACAGAATCAGGGAGAGAAAAAATCCTCTCTTCCACAGAAGGCTGAGAAAGCATCAACACGAGCCTGTGGCTAACAGCATCCCTCCTGCAGACACTTCAGAAGAGCCATCAGCAATAACAGCTCCTGCCCACCACTTGTGAAATCTCTCAGGCTTAGTGGCACTGTGCTGGGCTCTCTGAGGGACACAGTAATGTCTGACACTGTTGCAGCTCTGACCAATGGGCACTGGATTTGCTGAGGCAAGGTCCAGTACCTTGTGGTGATCCATGAATTCACCACAGAGAACCATATCCTGCCCAGTGTGGAGTGGCAGATTGGGATCTCTGAATGGAACAAGAGAGCAACATTGACAAAAGGCAGGCCAGCAAGCCACCCAAAGAAGAGAGGACTGGATCTCTAAGCTCCCATAACTTCTGCTGTGTTCAGAAGTCCCTCCTGCAGCAGCAGCTTAGTGATGTATCTTAGAGGAACTCCAATCACCACTTCTGCCTCATCTGGCTCATAAAGATCAGTGATTAAGTCAATTACTGATTTCTGAATACTGGCAACTTCTAAAGAGAAGATGAGAGAAGTGCCCACCAAGAAGAGCAGGCTCCTGAGAGGGGTCACTCCTCTGCTCAAGTACACTTGGCAGCCTGGGGATGCAGTGTATAACCTTTAGTGCTCTCCAAAAACCACTGAAAACAACAAAGTCCAAAAAAAGCACTCGTGTGTATCAGGTTGTTTGTAGCAGCAAAACTCTTTCCCCACAAGCAGAAAGGTCAGTGCTTGGCAGCACCCAAATGGTGCCAGCCAGGGGAGGCCACCACAGGTGACCCCAACCTGCCACGTGGTTTCACAGGCTGCTCCCCCCTTTTGCTGAGCACAGGGAATACAGCTGGAATCCTCAAGCAGGAGCCACAGCCAGCTCTAAGTGACAGATGTATGTCGTGTCCCAGGCAATCAGGAATCAAAATTCACAGATACTTATTCCATTTTGCTGATTCTCACACATCAGGAACACATTTCTACTCCTCAGCAGAGGAAAGCAAAGAGCAGAGATCTGACTCAGAGCTCAGTCCTGGGATTTACTCCAGTGAGTAACCACTTGCTTCCACTTCCAAACAAACACCAGGAACTGACCCAAGACAGAGAAGGCCTCATCCTGCTCCTAAGAATGAACAGGATCAGTTAAAAACTAAAGCCATAAAGCCCAAAGCACTCAGATAAACGAAGGACGCCACAGAAGTGCTTATCAGAACCTTTGGATAATAAATCACGCTTGGAAAAAGTAATTCCTGCATTTCACATTTCTCCATCCTCTTGGGAGGAGGTGTCTGGATCCAGACCAAGCCAGGGCCAGCCACACCACCAGGAAGCATCACAAAAAGCTGCTGTGACTGTAAGGGATGCCCAGACTGCATCCAGAGTGCTCATCCCAGTTTAGGCACTCCAAATGAAATAGGCTGGGATATGGTGGAGACGACCAGGACAGCCAAGCACCAGGGGGAATAAAATGCAATGCTACCCTTTGCAAAATACCTGCAGTACGTGCAACTGCCACCAAACTGAGCTGTCAGATCAGGCCTCAAAATCTGTAACACCCACACTGAGAACTAAAAAAAAAAAAGTTATTACAAGAAACTGCTGAACTGCTGAAAACAAACCCCAAACTGGTGTTACTTTTCACTGAGAGGAGACTCCAGCCAGAAGGAACATCACTGGAAAGCACTTCTGCTGATTACCAGAGAGAAAAAGGGCCATTTTTACCTCAGATTTAGGGACTGGGGAATCCAGGCCATCCCCCTGCCCACACTGCCTCCAGACCCACAACGGGTAGCTTTAACTGCGTCTACACTACTGGCCTTGGTTTGAAAGCTCTGTGTCTCTGAAAAGTCTATTTAAACATGGGGACAAGCACAAATATTTCAGATATTGGAGAGAACATTCTGTTCCTTTAAAGAAAAGGAATCAAATATGTATTTCTTTTTAATGGATCTGTTGGACTGCTTCCAAAAAGAAATGGTAACAGTTCCACTGTTTTGAGGCAAAATACAAGAAAACATGTCAAAGAGGTATTTGTAAATGACTTCAGACCTAACAGAAGCAGCAAAGCAGTCGTCTGGTTATGACAACTCATTTCAAGAGCTGCAGAGAATAGCATTTCCAAAGGGATGCAGGCTCCAGAGCGACAGGCCACTCATCATTTCCCATTTGTGATTTCATGCTCTGGAGGAGAAGGTTTGAGCAGAGCCTATCTCTGGCACTTGCTGTCATTTTAAGAAAACTGCATCATGTCTGTGCCTGAATTTATACTGGGAAAGGAGGATAAAGAAGTTTCCATGTTCAATTTTTTGCTTTCAACTACAAGTTTTTCCAACTACACTTTCTGTTGTTGTGCTTCCCTCTGGTATCAGAATAGAAACATCAACAGAAGCTCAAAATTAGTAAAGAAAAGCAAACAGAAGTTTAAGCAAGTTAATGCTAAATTGTAACATCAATAAATAGAAAGATAAACTTCATTCTGGAAGCTTCTGGGTTTAAACTGAAAGAAGGGGAATTTATGTTAAATACCCAGCCCAGAGTGCTGAGTTCCACCTCCAGGGATGGGGACTCCATGAACAGGAAAATGCAGATCCAGGAGTGCTTATGGAGCTGGACATCCCGCTGGGCAGAAGCCAAGGATAAAGGACAGGAAAGCCAGGGGTGCTATCCTAAGCCTCCAGAGTACTTGGGAGAATGGGCTTGGAGAGGTCAGGGGAGAAAAAGCCAGTGCAGGAATGTTAAGATCTGGCCTGTGGAGGAACAAGCTGACATCTCCCACCTGCAGCTCGGGAAGTGAGACATTTCTTCTTCCTCAGCAAATGAACTCCATTAAAGCCTCCAGGCCACAGAGCCCCTGTGTGAACACAGAGGGAAAGAGAAGCAGGGCACTACACACAATTAAGCTGAAAACCTCAAGAATAGATGGAAAGGTGTAGAAAAGAATCTTTTCTAAGAACCCCGAAGACCTTGTGAGGGTGTAAATAAGCACGACAAAACCTAGGCAGAGTTTTAGAAGAGAGATAAAATGATTTTTTAAAAAATAGAAATGGAAGAAAAGTGTAACTGAAGACAGGGAAGAAACTTGGTGGGGCAATATTTAGTTACTGGGTTAGTTTCACTGTATCTCTCTAATAATTCATTTTTCAAGACTTATTTCATCACCTCCTACATGATGCAATTATTCAAAGCGATGCCTGGGCTCTTATCTTCGGCTGCTTAATGAGCAGTGCTCCCTTCACACTGGAGATGTTTACTCACAGAGCCAGAACCCTGCCTGTCCCTGCCTGGCAGCCCTGCTGGAGCCATTTCCCAATTCAGCACCGCAAAACATGCTCTAAGCCCTGCCGTGCTCCAAGGATGATGCCAAGGAAGGAGCTGTATCCACAGGGTTGCATCACACCTGCTAACAGAACTAGTTTCTCTAAAGACTGAAACAAGTTTTGGTTTTAATCTTGCAGAGAAATCCATATCAAAGCAAATGAAAACAGGAGCTCTTGGACACCAGTGTGTTTGTGTACAAGAACATCATTAAAGGTAACTAAGCAATTAAAACTAAGGCCTTGTAACAGTTTCAAGTATTATGAATTGTCATTTAATAGGTAGTTCTCCATACAACAGAAACAAGTGTTAAGTGTCAGGGACTTTTATTTCCTAATAATATCAATTAAACCAAAAGCCAGAGTAGATGAGAGCAAACCTCAAGTACCACAAATAGGAATAAATTACCTGTTTCTCTTCTGCATTCACTAACAGCTCACAGAATGCACAAAGCAAGTATTTCTCCAGTAAACTGCAGGCACTAGGAAGGAATTTTACTGCATGAGGAAAAGCACAGAATACACACCCAGACTGAGAACTGGAACACCTCCCCCGGTCCATGGGCAGAGGGGATATGCTGAAATTCTACAGCTTGATTTTAAACAGCATTATTAGGTTTGACGATTGTTAACAACATCACAGAAAGGCAAAGCAAACCTAATCCCTGCTTTCTTCCTTTAGTGGATGGCAAGTGACTGCTGAAGCCTAAAGGTTTGAAAAAGCCCCGGGACTGAGAAAGACTTCCTGAAAAGATTCTCCAAGGCTCCAGAGTGCAGATGGTCTTCCCCCTTTCTGGCCTGCTCACTGGTTACTCTACACATACAGCAGATATCACCCCAGATAACTTCTGTCAATCACCCAAGAACTTCTGTATTTTCCTCCCAACACTTCCTATTAATCATTTCACCCTAACTCAATGCTACCTGATTTCTATGTGGGCTTAGAGCTCAGGAAGCAAGGAAGGGCAAGTCACAGTGCCAAAAATAATAAATGGGGAAAGCAGCTGGTGCCACTTTTGCTTCCAAGTTCCCCTTCAGGCACCACTGAGTCATGCATCCAAAAGGAGAATTTTTATTTTTTTTTTAAATAATCCTTAACAGACATTTCCAAAGGTCTCAAAGCCTCCTCTGGCTGCAGCTCTACAAAAACAATCAAACCTTAATAAAAAGAAAAAAGGCTTTATTTTGGCACAATATCCCATTGAACCATGAGATATCCTGTGCTTCAAGGATCATAAAAGTCCAACCCCTGGCCCTGCAGACACCCCAAATATTGCCAAGAGAGACACCAAAGCTCTGTGACTCTGCCCTGGCATGACTGTAGGCACTCTTCTCTAAGCATTATTTGGCCATGACACTGTTCATTTCTATAAAACTGAATTAGCCATCTAGGAGTTAGTCTTGGACATGAATTTTTGTCCTTTCTTTGAATACTATTTAAACCATTCAAATGGAAAAACAGACTTGCATTTTAAGAAATTTTTTGAAGGAATTTCTGGTTCTGAAATTCAGATTTGCTGTATTTCAAGTGACCACATTTTGCAGGCGAGAGGAGAGGTTCTGATATAACTGGTTACTCTCTAAGGTACGACACTGATGTTCTCCAGTGGCTGACCTCAAATGGAGTGACACACAAAACTCAATTGTTCATTTTCATTCATAAAAAAGCAGGGTTTTTTAAGTACTCATTTTATACACATGAAAGACTGAAGCACTGAATAATGCTCTTGTGTTACCAAACAGACTAATGTTAAATAATCCTTGTGTTCTGCTAAAAAATGTTACATTCAGAAACACTTTGGGAAGTGCCACACAGTTACTACACATGTTCAGAATTTTCCTTCCAAGGTGAACACACTGGGAATTCAAAATTGTTAACTGGTCCCAAAAGCTCCCTTTTTATCATTTTCCATCCCTCCCAAACCAATGAAACAGCAATTCCCCATCTATAAATTATGCAGGCTCAGCTTCAACAGCTTACTAGAAGAAAAACAACAGAGAACTTAGGATTTACTGGTTTTCTATGCAGATCAATCCCGCCACCCCAACCCTCCCATCCCTTGTTCTTGACTTCTTAAAAGTTAAAAAACTGAGTTAGCAGGGCAACCCAAAGACCCCAGGACTACATGCTGACTATTCTGCATTCAAACACGTGCAAAGACTAAGGCAAGGCTATACCCAGGACCACACTTAGGAGCAAATAAAAAGCTTATCCGTTCTAAATTAAATCACACAAATATCACAGGCTGGTCAGTTCATTGCAATTTAAGAGAAATGGCAAAGCTCATTATGTTATTTTTAAGTTAAACGAGAAAGCAAAACGTAGCAGGCAACATGCAGAACTATGCTACTGATATCACAACTTCAGTAAACAGGCAATAAAACACAACAACTCATCTCCCCAGCCCTACTGCACAGAAAGCCCTTAAAGAGTCACTCCTACAATGCAGTTAAGTAGAAGATTTCAGAAAAGGATGCACAAAAAACATTTAGCAGACTTAACAATTCGATTAAACAGAGTCCTGAGAGTTTAACACAAGTTCAACAGCATAACATTTACAACAAGAAAGAAGAAAGGCACCTGGAGACATCTGACACTGGGCATGCTCTGCAGGCATCTCAGTGCGCACATGCTCTCTACCAGGTTGGAGCAGCCTAGCCACAAAGACCTTGGCACAGAACACTGCAGGGTGACAAAAAGGAAGGAAGAGAAGAAGCAGTTAGATGCCACAACAAATCACTCAAGGCAGGCAACTCATTAGTATGTTAACGTGGGTACTTATCTATGTTATCTCTACATTCATCCCAGTTAGCTGCCAAGGGTAAAATAACCACTGAAGATCCTGTGCAGCAATCACGGACAAGCCATCCCTCTGGCCTGAGCTCCTTCTCCCCCTCTGTAACCTCCTGGCTTTAGTGCCCAGCTGAATGCTTTACCTGGCTCCCAGCAGCCAGAGAGCTTGAGTTCACCCAAACTGCTGCCCAAGCAGAGCTGCTGGGGCAGAGGCCTCACCCAGCAACCCAGCCTGGCTCAAATCCCTGCCCAGCTGTGCCCTGGGGACAGGAGGCCAGGAGGTGCCACTGGGGTGGCAAGGCTTTAGAATCCAACTGGAGGAGCTTTGGGAATTAAGGTTTGGCACTCCCCAGTGTCTCAGCTTGTGGTTCTTCATTCTGCACTGGGACACACCACCTGACAATGGGAGCATGTTTTAGAGAGGAACCACACAGCTAAATTCAAATTGCATGACCACATTCTGCTTAGTCAAGGAATCCTAATGAACTGGGGGAAAATGTCAGAATCATAGTTGAAGATGTCCTAAAGCTGAATTATCCCCTGGCTACATTTACTATGCATCCTGCTTCCAAGCTTAACTACCGAATTCCCCACTGCAGACACGAGAAGTTAGGAAAAGTTTGGAGACCCCTTCTGTTTATTTTCTGAAGCTGAAGAAATTTAATGCAGACAAACTCTCCAAAACTTCTGCAGCCCCCCCAGTATTACTTCCCAGCTCCTTTAAAGGACAGAGCAGTACATACAGCAGATAAAGGATTCTCTTCTGCAAAGCGCACAAACCCAGCTCCAATATTTGGCACAGACTGAGCTTTCACCATTTTCCACACAGGCTTCCAATTTAGTTACAACAAACACCAAAACTTTAAAAGAAAAGCCCCACACAGGTCAAAGCTGAAAGTGGAATAACTGAGGTGAAGCCTCATGGAAAGCTGTTTGTGCCAGGATCGAGGAGGGGGAGAGAGCCCAGAGCACCTGAAGAGTTAAAAACCTCTTTTTTTTTTTTTTTTTTTTTTTTTTTTTTTTTTTTTCATATCTTATATAACAAAAGAAAGACTCATCTCTTCATCTCCATGCTAAGGAGAGAAATTACAGCAAAACCAGTTCAAGAATGCCCCTAGCAGCACCAAACACATTGAAATTCCCTCTCTTATCTAGCAGGATGGTGCTGATTCCATAGCATGTGCTGTGCTATGCACTTGGCTTGGCAAGAGTGGGAGCATATATCTATGGACAGGGGGAAATAGAGTCATATTTATGTTTATTGCATTATTCTGTTGGAAACAGCAAAACAAACTCTCAGTTTTCAATTACTAAAAGTTTTTAAAAGTTTATTTAATGTTTAGAGAAATGGGATTTAGCTATAATTACTCCAGCATATCTGTAATTACTTTGCAGTATTTAACTCTGACATGTCCTCACACTAACATTGGAAACGTAGTTCCCAGGACACTTCTAAGACAGTCAAATAAGAGACAAACAGGGAAACTACCTTAACTTCAACAAGATACCAAAAAAAAAAAAAAGAGGTTTTCATATTTTCAAAAGAGATGGGATGTTCTGTTAAAACCCACTGATTGAAGACACACACTTTTTATCAGTTTGTTTTTCAAAACAAGAGTGCATATTTCAACAAATTCCCTTTCCAATCTGTTTCATTCTTTGTTCCTATTTATTACAATATCTTCATGGTGGTTCTGCTATACTGAACCAGCAAAATTCAGGGTATTGCTGCAGGTGTCGATTAAAGCTCAAAAACATTTTTAAACATACAGGCCTGGTAAAAAAAAGTCACCTTGCTCACGTGATGTAATAAAAAATTGATAAATAACACAGTAAACTCCTCTCCTGAGATGCTCAGATCAGACCTACAAAGCTGAGTATAACATTCATAATGAATCTACACTTGTATGTGTCCACAAATTGTAAGTTAGAAATCACTGTTTTAGAGGTCATTATGTGGGGGCATTTAGGAACTACTCTAGCTAAATAAACTGAATTTTAAGTGCTTAAGAGAAAAATGGGTAACATGAGAACATTTTTAAAAATTTAATTCAAAATGCATTAGACACCAAGGCCATTTCCATGCCAAGATTAAGCCACACAAAAACCTTTTCACAGCATAATGAAACTCTGTATGAAAGGCTTTACAAAAACTCCCTGGACACTCAGCTGCAGCACTGCTGTTGCACAATGCTACAAATTAAATATTGTGTCCCACTTCACACTGAAACAGGAAGGTGCAAACATTTGTGTGCTTCCCTGAGATGTTATTGCTTGACCCAGACCTGAATAAAAGCTTAACAATGTTCCAAAGGCTTCCCTTTGCACTGGCCCTTCTGTCGCCAGGAGCCCAGCGAGGTGCAGCACTATTTAATAAAGTCTGGGAAGGGGAAAGTGCCAGTGGCCAACAGGCACAGAATTAAACGAGAACACAGAGAACAGAACTGCACAAGTTAAGGGAAGGACAACTGAAATCAGGTTTTAAGGAATAAGGTAATTAGCAAAGGTTTAAGTGCCTCACATTCTGAGGGCTGTGGATCACCTGGAGGTCCTGTTTGCAGAGCTGAGAGGGGCTTTGAGCTCCAGGGCAAGGAGGGAACAGACACAGAAACCCTCATTCTGATCTCTTCAATGCTTTGTGCTTGCAAAGATTTGTACTCTAAATTTATTATTAGATTACTGATGCTAATTCCATACACAAAGAACTGCTTTGGTGGTCTAGCCCCAGGAATCACATTTCAAGCTTTATGTTTCAATCTCAAATCTCAAATTTAAGCAGCCTATACAAAATGCTGCATTCCCAGTGAAACCTGTAAATCCTCAGTAAAAAGCCAAGATATCTTTAAGATTCAAATATTAAGAACTTCTTATATTAATAGCAAAGCACACAGTAGTGTGCACCCAGTAAACCAACTGGAGCTGGGAACTTTTAGGATGGAGGTTTAAAAAACACCCTCTCAGGCCCTGAGCTAGCCAACATTTTCCTCCTCCCAAGTTACAGCACAGCCTGGTTAAAATGCCCAGAAATGGTTTCTTTCAGTGCATCTGATACTGTCACACAGAAATCCTCACACTTTAATATCCCTTAAAAAAACCGCATTCATTTATCCTCTAAAGCCCATTAAATTGCTCAAGAAATGCCTACAGCCTGTATTCCTGATGGAATTAGAACACCTCTGCAACCCCGGCATGGCAATATTGCAGTATCATAATCAAGAATGACAGCATTTACATAACCCAGACTTATGCTGCAAGTTTTATAAAATATTGAAATTATGACCTCGGAATTTTTCATTGCATTCATTTTATTTATACAAGATAATTTAGGGAAACCAGATTTATTGGTGTGCTTACAGCTTGGGAAATTCTGGTCTTAAGGCAAAAATATGCAAAAAAAGGTACAATCAAATAACCCCAACTGCCCTGTGAATTCTTTTTTTTTCAGATTTTCAGCTATAAGAAACTTACATGCTACTCAACATTGGTGATTTCCCTGTTTGTTTACTTTGACTTAGGCCTGGACCAACACAATTGGTATTTCTTTATTTCCATCAACACTTAATATTGATAATTTTACGGGTAAGAGGTGCTACTTAAACCCCTTCTCCATGGCTGGTGGCTCAGTTTAGTGCAGCCCAAGGGGTGCTCAGAAAAGCCAACTTGGATTTGAGGGCATTCTGACAGTCTGGGAAAGCCTTATGCTCCCACCTCCAACTTAATGGCTCAGATCTCCTCAAAAATCAGCATTAAGCACACTAAGACAAAAAATACAAGCAGTAACACTGTTTCAAGGCCTTCAGAATTATTTTACACTCAGCAGGAACAGCAGCCAACCCCAAGTCCCTCCCAGTCTGCAGACTGGGATTTCCTCCAGCTCTTACCTGGTGCTTTTCTGGGTTCTTTACTCAGTGCCAAGCAGAGCAGTGGTGCAGCCCTGGGCTGCAGTGAGTGCCCCAGTGTGCCCGGGTGGCAAAGCACAACATCCAAGGGGGTGTGTGAGCCCCGTGTGGGACATGCAGAGAGCAGTGACCCCAGGGCCAGCCTGCCTGGCAGGGATTCCTGCAGCCCCTGCACAGCCAGGCTGTGCCCACGTGCCCCACACAAGTCTGCTGGAATCGGTGCCATCCATCCCTGCCTTCCCACGGCCAACCTCACTGTGCTGCGTGACTCGCAGGGCTGTTGGGAGCATCCACACAGCACATTTCCACTCTCCAGGGAGTTCCACATGTGCATTCCAGCAACCTGCTTCAATTTCAGCACAACTGGACTCCCAGATCAACAAAGTTGTTTTAGATGCAATTTACTCGTGCATTTATTTCTGTCCTTCCATGAGCTACAAATGGAAAAGCGAATTTCTCAAAAAAAAATATCCACAGATTGGAAAACTCATTTTAACTTATGAAAATTTTTTGATTATTCTTTTACTGCCATCAGACCATTCTAAAAACATGGGTAACCAATAGCTGAGTCACAGAGTCATTAGGAAAACCAATTTGGCAAAATCATTTCCATTCACAATAAAAACTGCTCAATGGAACAACCTTCCAACAGCCATTCGAGATCTGCACGTAAGCTCTTGCATTTGGGGTAAAACACTAAATGAGGAATCAGGAAATGTACAGCAAGACAAGGGAAAAGAATGGATCAGAGAAATTCTCCTCATTACCACAGCGATGCTCTAGATAGGACTGAATTCACAGGAGGCTGATGGATAACGCTGTCCCAGTCTGCTCCTGAAGATCAAAGTGTGTGTTTGCTACACACAGTCAATGCTACAAAAGGAATATGGGTTCAGTGGAGAGAAGATTAAATGCTTTCTTTGAATAGAATAACCATCTTACTCCATTATAATTTATTCATCAGGATAAGACTCATGAGATGCAGCAGCTCATTTTCAAGAAGAAACAAAGGACTGGGAAGAAAATCCTAAAATGTTTGCATAAGTCACTGAACATTAACGGAAATAATCTCAATTTTCCAAAATACAAAGAATTTAGATTAGCCCTTGCTTCCTTCATGTACATACACCCCAGCTCCTGCAGCTGTGTGCTACACCTTTCTGCACTAACATCCCCTGTGTTACACTAAAAAGGCCATTTCTAAAGTAAAACACTTTCTTCTGCTCTCCTGCAGCAGAACCTACAGACATCTCCAGCCAGCAGCTCAGAGCAAACTCTGAGTGGGTAACACAGACCCAGCACTGCCAATCACACAGGAGAAACTTGCAGGGAATCAAACACAGAGAAAAATGTGGCTGAAACTTATCTAACACGTGAAAAGCTGTCTCAGACCCTTCTGTATTGGGTTTTCAAGGCTGAGGCCTATCAGAGCTCACAATAAACCCTTGACAGACAAGGCAGGGCAGGAGCACTTGACAAGTTCCGATGCCTGTGGAGCCTGGGCTGGCAGGAACAAACCCAGGATTGCCAGGCAGGGGCTGCACACCCCAGGCTCACAGGAACACTGCCACAGCTCTGTGAGCTGCCTCACATTGCACTTTCTGAAATGCAACATTCAAAACACAGGCAAGAGCAAAGCTTCCAACGTGCTCAGCTCTATTGCTGCCTTTGTAGGGCTGGTTGATGTTTCCAAAAGTTAAGCAATATTAAATAACATTGAGGATCTTGATCACTGGAAGCACTCATTTATGCTTCCCCTTTTTGTTCCCTGCTCAGTGTATTTTAAATTATTTCCTCTTTTCAGTTTTCATCACTAAAGATGAAAAGTTCACTTCTGCCTCCCTGTTCTCTCATTTTAGAAAAAGGCACACCCTGAACAGCAAATACTCCACAGAAAGACATTATTTAACAATTTTAACTCCAAAGTGAGTCTGATGGGTGTGTGGAACAAATTCAATTTGACACTAGCTGAGAATGCAAAAAATGTGTCAGTCTAAAGTTAGTAA
Source organism: Sitta carolinensis (assembly GCA_032173965.1). Lineage (NCBI taxonomy): Eukaryota > Metazoa > Chordata > Aves > Passeriformes > Sittidae > Sitta > Sitta carolinensis. Next base: position 1,284,901 of record CM063294.1, read on the forward strand.
GTATTTCCCTTAGATTCTCCCTCCGGTTTATTTTAAAGAGTCACAATAAAAGAAACTTCTCCACCCTAACCAAATAAAAGTCAACTACTCAAAATATCAAACCAGGAAGCAACAGCACCCTTGGCACAAGTAATTAATTATAAATGTACTTATCAATTAAATTCAAATACAACTTTGGCACAAAATACCACACCAGCAAAACAAACGCAGAATTAAAACCATGCACAAGATCAACAGCACCTACAGGAGTTTCTGCTACAGGAGGTTAAATACTGAGGCCTCAGCATTCACTGCAGTAACTACCTACAAAGGAGAACACACAAAGGCTGAGCATTACTGCTGTTACTGTCCACAGGAATGCAGGTACATTGTTTCATATGACTTTAGAAATAAGTTGCCAAGTCAATCAAAGCACCAACTTCAGTAAAGCTGGGCACTGGGAGGTGCAGCTCTCCCATTCACACCAGATATGATACTGAACTTACATAACTTTATTTTCCTGCCAGCCAAAGACCCAGCTTGCCTTCCTGAGGCACACAAACACCTTCCAAATCCATCTCCAAGATAACCTGTTGCAGCCTTTTGCAAGCACACCAAATCTCAGAGGAAGGTGACTCCAAGTACAGTTGCTCTGAAATAAACCCACTGGTGCTGTGAGACTCCTCCTGCCACCCCTGACCCACACTGGTCCCAAAACAGCTGGGGACAGACCTTCACACTGACAGCTTAGGAAGGATTTAGGACACCAACTCCAAGTGCTGCCCTGCAACAGAATTTCAAATGGCATTTCAGCAGGAAAAGCTACAGGAAGTTGTCCTAGGAATAACCAGAGTTCTCTCCAGTTCTGATGGACCCATCCGAGGACAGGGACAGAACTCAGAGCTGGGAGCTCCCTGAACTCCACAGGGAGCCCAAGTCAGTTACTGGCAAGGCTGCTCTCCCCTTCCAGCAGCAGGATGTGGCAGCCAATGGCTCCGTGCCCATTCCTGTACACACAGAAGTTCACCTCATGTTCCCAGGCCTGTGTTCCACAGCAGACTGGCAATTCCCTCCAGTACTGCTCCTGCATTTCCTGGTCATGCCCTCTCTGACTGTAAGCTCAGCAGCTGACTCCCTGTGCCCTAACACTTGGGGGACATGAAGCAGTTAAAGCAAGAGACTGAATGTGCGGACAAACTCATCTAAGCAGAAGCAGCAAGATATAGTACAGGGTGACTTCTTACCTGAAACTTTGTTTCTGGGCTTCAGATCCACCAATCCAGAATGAAAGGGGATTCGAATGGGTTTTCCTTCTCAGACTTGTCTGTTAAAAGAGAGCAGCCAATCATCTTCAGCTTGGTGCATCTACTTCTTTCTTGAATGAAATCCCAATTACTGCTAATGCTGTTAGAGACAAGGCAGCCCAGGCACCAGCCCAGGCACCTGCCCAGGCCGGGACCGACTACGTTAGTGGGGTCGTCGGATTGGTGGATCTAAGACAGAGAAACGCATTTACAGACAAGAAATTGCTCCTTCCCTTACCCTGGGTCACCCAAACAAGTGTTTTGGAGTGCAGCTCACTTTGCTAAGATTAAGGAAGATGAGAAGAAGCTACAAAGCAAATAACAAAGCAAGTCCTAATGCTTCAACCAGCAGCTCATGCCTCGCAGGCCTGCCCCAGGAACATAGGTTTGCACAACAGCTTGATGCAGTTCTGGTCTGCCATAAACATCCTCTAAAGCACTTCACTGCAATGATTATTTCCCTACTTCCAGGCTCAAAATGACCTCATTTGCCTTACACGCCTGCAGCACAAAGATGGAGTTGTCAAGACACTCCTGATCTGAACAACAGCACTGAATTCAGTACATGTGCAGTACTGCTGTGTCTCTGGAAAACAATCTAGAACCAAAAGAGAGTAAGGCACCACACACTACTCCTGAGACAAGAAACAGTCACCTCTTGCTAAGCAGGGAGATAAAAGGCCTCCAGCCAGTCCTGCCTGCAGCACAGTGAGAGTGTGACTACTTTAAAGCAGCTGGAACAGTGACACCTCAGAGAAGATGGTGTCTGCAGAAAACTCACACTCCATGTGCAACAGAAAGCTCAGCCTACAGAGAACAAACCATGCAACTTCCACCAAGAGCTTCAAAAACTTTGGGACATAGCCTACAGAGCTTCCCCTACCAGTAGTGAGAACAAAACGCTGCAACATCCCCAGAGGAACACATGACCACCACCTGTCAGCCTTTCTCCTCTGCTCTGCGGCCCCTCCAGAGAGCTGAATCTCAGCCGCCATGGCTGTGCCCCATGTCTCAAGCTCCACCAACACACAGAGGGGTGAAGAAATTGCCCCTGTCCCCAGCTGTGCCAAGAAACTGTCTCCAGGAGGACAGGACTGTCCCTGATTGCCCATAGCTCCCCAAAGGCTCATCTTCATGGTGGGGTGACTCACTGCTCTGCAGCCCCGGGCAGGGCGGTCAATCCCAGGGCAGCGGCTCAAGGACAAAGCTGCGCTGTAGGCCCAGTACCATGTCCAGTGCATGATCTTTAAGGCTGCCAAGGAAAGTGCTAGGATATCAAGGCATATGACTCAGAATTTTCAGAGTACAATATAGCTCAGCAAGAAGCCAGCAATCAAATTATATAAATGTACTGATTTGCTAAGTCACTGCAGAGCCAGCAGGGTGCTGGAAGGAGAGGCACTTCTCCATGGGACCAAACCTTAACATTATTTGCAAGTGTAACAGCACAGGTCTGATTTTTGTCTCCAGAAGGACTGGTGCGCTGGAGACAGCCTGAATAACAAGTTTCCCTGGCTAGTCCTCCCCTGCCCTAAGAGAATTGCCAAAGAGATTCTCTATCAAGTCCAAACTGCAACTTACTAAGTTTTGCAAATCCTGAGTATAGATTTTCAAAGAGCTTTAGGCATTTTTGTCTGAAAACCAAAAACCGCCTTCACTGCAAAGGTTGGAAGACTTGAGAACAGCCTCATCATGCAAACCAAGCTGAAATACAACCTCACACCTCTCAAAAAGGCAAACAGTGCACATTGGCACAACTTTTGTACCAAAACTCCCCATTCAAGAAATAATCAATGGAATAAAACTCAGAGCAAACTTGCAACACTGAATAAATAATATATATATTTATATACATATATATATAGTTATTCTCCTCTTCTCCTCTAAGTCAATGAGTAAACCAAAATTCTGTAGGGTTGCCAACAGCTTGAAGTTGACCCAAAAAGCTTTTTTGCTATTTTACCCAGAAAACACATCACTCCCTATTAATAGCAAGTAGGTCCCTACCTACATCTTACAAACTTCCATCTGTATTCATCCTAAAAATGGGCCCAGGAAGCTGAACTACTCTTTGATCCCAAACAAAACTGTTAATTTCCTGGGGTAGAAGTACAAGACCTGCAGGGATGTGGATTAACAAAGCACTGAAGAAACAACACGCCTTCAAACACTCCCGTTGTTAATTTCACCTGCATGAGAAGCAAATTAAGTTTTCAGAAAGAGTCAGTGTTTTTCACTGTTAAAACACCAATGGCATTGCATTATTTTTGCATTATCTGCTCTCGGTCATGCATTGCTCATATTGGGAAATGTGTGGAAGTAGTACAGGAAAACGGAGTATGCTGTCAAATGTCACACCACTGAGCTCATAAATACATCAATAAACTGGGGAAGGAAGGGATTTTTCCAGAAAAAGTGGATTTTCTGTGAATAATGATGCCATAAAAATCAAACCACGAAATCAGATTATGTAACAACATAAACAGTGGCATTTGTATAAAGAAGACGTTGCCCAAGGAAAAAGCTGGAAGGAAAGGATTGTTACCCATCAGCATTAATTTAAACAACTCAGTCAATATTCTCATTTCCCTTCAATTCATTTTCTGCCTTGCAACAAAAAAAATTCCTTGTCACGGAGCAGCCCTCTCATAAGCACGGTCTCTTGTTCTCTCCCACACATCATTCCTCTCACATTGGCACATTTGCTGCAACATCCATTTCATCTGAAAGCCATCAGCAATCTCCCTGAGCACGCTGCTGCACAAGCACTCCCAGGGACAGGCAACTGGAAATGCCAAAGCACCAGTGACCTCTAAACTGCACGGCAATAAACCCAGCACACCCAGAGACACACAGCAAGTTGATTTAACAAGGAGCAGAGTGTTTTCTAAAACATGAAATGAAATGGTACATCCATCCTTCAAAGAACATTCCCAGGTCTCTCTGAGGGTACAGCTTGTAACAAGGCAGGTTGTTTTGCTGCGATGCTGCTCACAACGCTCCTCAGTGACCCAAATCTTAGCAGTGTTCACAGCTCTGTGTCCTAAGGGACACTGCTGGCACCAACACACAGCAAAGGCAGACGGGCTTTTCAAAGCAGCAACCCCAGAGCACTTCAGAGAGGGCAGCTGCACCCACAGCAGCTGCCTGCAGACATGGGATCTCCTTCCACACAGACACCTGGGCAGGCATTTACTCCGGGAGCTCCCAGCTCCCAGGCAGAGCTCTGGGGCAGCCTATGGAGCCGAAAGCTGCCTGGTCACACTCACCCAGAGGAGTCCTGCACGTGTCCCAGGCTGCTGGGAACTTCCACTGCTGCACCTCACTAGCTCAGCACCGGGCAGAGATTGGAGTCAGAAAACGTAATTGGATTGGGAGGTGAGAAATCTGAGTCTCAAATGAGATTTAAAAAGCCTCTGGTGAAACACCAGGGCTTAGTCTCCCCAAGAATTGGTAACTTCCTTTTATTAAGAACCAAAAGCAATTTAGTTTCGAAGTTCCCCCACGACTGGCACATCTGCAGCTTCCCTTCACCTGAATAAACTGATGGCTGCTGCCACCACCATCACAAACCTCAGAGAACTTTTCTTTACACACTTTTGCATCTTTATAGCCTCCTTCCCTCTGCCATCTCATTTCCCCAATCAGGCCACTGCTTTAGCTAACCCTTCCCAAAAGATAAAGCTTTCCACACTCTTTGTCCACTTCCCTCCTTTCACCACTCTGCTGGCTGAGTGCAATTGCCTTGCTCTAATTCGTGTTCTTAAGCTCTTTCCTTCCCATTTTCTGCACTGTTGCCAAAGTCACAGCAATTTCTTCTCTTAGATTTGCATCCTTCCTCTGCAAGGCACTCTCTGAAACGGGACTGTGACTCTCAGAGCCCAGCAGCAGCACAGACCTCACATCCCCTGACCCAAGGTTCATCCTAAGGCTGTGTGTTCCTCACTTCCATCCCACCACCACCTCTTTTTTAGCTGTTTGCTCCAGCCACTGTCTTTTTCCCCATGTCTGAAACCCTGCATGTTTTATTGTCCAACATGCAGCTCTCAACTCTGCTCATTTAGCTACTGAAGAGTAAAAAAAAGACACCAGCAAAGCAAACAGATCGTTATCATGCTGAAAAAGGCACATCTAGGTTACACACAGGTTCACAAATGCCTTACTAACATTCCATCTACTCCCAGGCTTCAATTAAGATACAGTCACATTTCAGCTAGACCAATACCTCCTTTGTTTCAGCTGCAAAGATGGTTATTGCCTGTTTCTGTGTCACTACAGAAGTCAACTCTTTGAAGGATTCCTCAAAGAAAGAATATGTGGGGGAAAAAAATCCCACAAATCCAACTGCCTGCTTGGCTTGCAATGACTAAGACAGGGAAGAAAAAAGCCAGAGCACTAGTGAGATATCTATACAGCAGCTGTATTTTAGCTTCCAAGCAAATGTTGGGATTTATTTTGCACTTTAAATAGTTCGGGGGCACAACCATCTCCAGTTGCAGTAACCCAAGGAACTTCAGGTACCCCTGGAGTGATTTACAGCAGGAACTGCTGCTGCTCAGGGAAGTCTGTGTGACACATTTCCTTTTCAGACCGGTACCTCTGAATTGAACACCTCCACCTCCAATCAAAGTCCTGCCAGGAGAAAGAGAAAGGTTTTTGGCAAGATACTCAATTATAATTCTTCATTTATTATTTACTGAGGCACTTAACACTGGACATTTTTATGAGAGCCACAGAGAGGCATTCTCAGACACTGAAAGCCGTGTGTTAGGAAGATTATTTCCACATATAACTTCAAGATACAAATGATAGCAATGTGAGCAAGTGCTTGCTCGGTCTATTCCCAGGCATGGCCTTTCCCAAACCTTTTCATGCTCCTACCACTGAGCAGTGAATGCTGAATTTAACCTGCCAGCACAGGGACCTGTGTTTGGAGAGCAGCTTGGGCAGCAAGGCCACCGTGAAACACCACGGTCATAAGCTCGGTGAGTGGGAGAATTTCCACAGAGCTGGAATCCTGCTCAGGAGCCATCTCCCATAAGTGGCTGGTGGGTACAGGAGCCTGGGAGCAGCCGATTTATTTTGTTATGCCATCCATATCTCATGCTGCACACAGTTCACCCCATAAGTGTATAAAAAGCCCCACAAACTACTTACCACACTGCTTGTGTTACAAGCACCTCAGTACAACCTAAGTAGCTAACTCCCCCACTGTGAAACCTGCTGGTAACACTAAATAACAATTACGGGAAGCTCACTGGGAAAATGAGGAACACAAGGCTTTTAGCAGGTATTGAAGGTAAAAGCAAATCACAGGGCTGATGCAACTGAACACAGATTTTATACAGAACTCAGATCTGCAGGTAACAAAACTTATATCACAAAGCATTGCTGTGGGTTCTTTAAAAGAGCAAAAAAGTCAGAGTTATCTAATTTCACTGCGAAAACCAAAACCAGGGGCAGAAAGAGCCCTTTCAGTGACTGTGGCTGGCCCTCCATCTGTTCTGGATTACTCCCTCACTCCCCAGTTGCCTGCTCACACCCAGCATTTCCCTGAGCCCATGACTGAACCAGCCCCAACCGTGCCAGACACTGCGAGCCCCAGCCTGGGCAGCCCAGCCAGTCCCAGGTAACCTCGGGGGGATCTCACCCACACAGGTGGGCACCACCCCTCAGGGAAGCTGTGGAATGGTGCTCAATGCTCATCCCCCTGGGAATGACTAAGGACAGGATCCACAGAACCAGCACACAGCACAGGAAGCCTTCAGCTGTCCTGAGGGACACAGTGGCTTGGGAACACTCACTAAAGCTTCACATGGCAAGTCAAAGTTGTCACTCTGAATCCTTGAAATAGTTCTCTGAAATTCCAGCCTTAAAAATAGAGCAGTAGTATTTCCATGAGTGACTTTCCTCTAAATAAATGCAAATGATCTATCAATGGAAGGAACAATTGAGGGCTAGAGCAGCGTGTTCTGAAACTTACATACAATTAACATGTTGACACATTACCTCCTGTTTATCAGCCCCGCAGAATTACGGTGTATTTGCTCCTCAGAACTTTCACATCACGCATTTGCTCCTCTATTTACCACAGATTCATCCCTGGCACTGGAGGGAAGTGATTGAGCAAAAGTACACCAAACCCCATCTCCCTGATCAAAGAGAGGCATAAAACATCTGCTTTTAGGAATGCGGAACACTCTTACAAAGAGCAGCATCCCCCCCCCAAGTCTGCCAGGCCGGGATGATCCTGGGTTTAGGATGCTTCCCACAGCATTTCCGGGTCACAGAAAAATCCCCAATAGGGAACCCAGCCCAAACAGCTTCTGAAATGTGGATTCAAACAAATCTCCTGGAGAACCTTCCCTTCTGCACCACACCAGAAGGCAAAACCTCCACGTCTGCATTTAGGAATGATTTTAGGGAAACATCTCCACCCAAACACAAATGATTCTGTGCAAGCCTCCACTAAGATTAACATTAAATTCATCTACCAACTACATTGTACAGAGCACCATTTTCTCTTGGAAACTACAGAATTAATTGTTCATCTTATTAAAATTTTACATTTATCGGTTTCTTGTGAAAGAGAGAAGAGTGTATTTCTAAAACCTCCTACTACATACTAAAACTCCTACTAACACTACCGATATTTGCATGGATTAGCACATTCCCAGCTCCAGCAAGTGGAGGATACAACACTCACCAGCAGAAGTCCCATTTGCTTCCTCCTGATACAACCTGGCTGCTAAGAGGAGAGACTAAAATGGGAGAGCATCTGCAAAAACACAAAAACGTGGGGGGTTCTGAAAGCTGAGGGAGCCAAACCTTCCAGCTCCAAATGCTGTTTGAGCACCTCACAAAACCCAAAGCTTAGTGCTGGTGGCTGTTCCACGGAGGAAAAAAGCCACCAGAGCACATTTCCCACCTCAGAAATTTAGGAGGCATCTCTCTGGGAGGCTGCTGCTGAGCCAGATCCCCACTGAGCTGCCCCAACCTTGCCCCCACTGCTGAGGGCACTGATGGCTCTGATGTCCCCAGGGCAAGTGCGAGACCACAGCACCAGGGAGGAGGCTACCTATGAGCGGCTTTTAAGCCCCTGCCCTTAGTGATCAGTAAAAATAATGAAAGATACACAAAGGCTTTGTGGGTTTCTCCTTCTCATTTATTTCTGCTCTTTGAGACCAGATAGGACACTAAAGAAAGTTCTTATTTTCTGGATCAGGTAGTTTAGCAACAACTCCACTGGCTAAAAAACCCATTTATGTCTCCACTGAACCCAGCTCACCTTCAGAGTACCTTAAAAGGAAATTATTTGTATTTTACCCCTCAGTTCTGGAAAACTGAATGATTTTTTTTATGTGAGAGCAAATTACGCTTAGGAGAAAAAGAAATTATGCTTACAACAGATAAATTAGAAGGTATTTACCGATTACTATTCTCTTTCAGCTCCTAATTTAAATCTATTCACGCCTAAAGGCAGTAAAACGAGGGGCCTCTGATATTTGTCTATGGGGATCTAATTTGCTTATATAAAACAAACCAAAAACACCACCTCTGTCTACTGCTCCCACCTGGCTGCCTCTCCACTAACGCGAATTTAGCGGCGTAAGCGTTAATTAGGGGTATAACCAATACACCCATGAGGTCTCGTTAGGTAACTCCGGTGTGTGCGGGACAGGAGCTGCAGCACCGCTGCTGGCCCGGAGCCCCGAGCCGCCCCGCGGGCTGTGACCCGGGCCGGCCGGCCCGGGCAGGGGCTGCAGCCGGAGCCCCCCCGCCGGCGGCATGTCGCTCTCGGTACGTGCAGTGCGGCCGCGCCGTTCCGCGCCCCCGGCCCGGCCCTGCCTCCTGCGGGGGGTTAATTGTTGTTATTTATTTATTTTCAATGAAACGAAGGCGCTCGTGGCGCCCCGGGCGGGCCGCGCGGCCGCGGCGGAGGCGGGAGCGAGCGGATTCCCCCGCGGGAGCAGCGCGGCGGGGCCGGAGCCGAGCGCGGGCTCCGCGCAGCCCCCGCGGGCCGGGCGCGCCGGCGAGGCCTGAGCCGGGGGGAGAGACAGAGGGGGCGGGAGGGCGTGCGCGGGGGCCGGGCGTGACTCACCATGAGCTCGATGGTCTTGTCCTCGATGACCGAGTCGGGCTCCATCGCGGCGGCGGCCGCTCCGCTCCGCTCCGCCCGCCCGGCCCGGCCCCGGCCCCGCCGCCGCCGCCCCGCGCCCGCCAGGCCCCGCTGCGGCCCGCCCGCCCCTGCCGCGCGCACGCGCACACGCACGCGCGCTGCGCCCTCCGTGACGACACGGCGCGCGCGGAACGGGCGGGGCCCCGGTAGGCCAGGCCCCGCCCCCGGGGGAGCCCCGCGCTGCCCATTGGGCGCGGGCGGCGCGCGGGGGGTGACGGGAGCGGTGCGGGCCCGACGGGTGGGGAGGGGGGTGGCGTGAGGGGGCGCGGGCACAGGGCACGGGCGCGGGCACGGGAATGGGACTGGGAGCGGGAAGCGGTGCGGCAGCGAGCGCCGCCGTGGGACGGCGGAAGCGCTCGAGCCGCCGAGGTTCCCGGGCCGCGCTGCCGGCGGGGCAGGACCGTGTGGGAAAGGCCGAGGCGGGGCTTTGGTGCGGGGCGCTGGCGGATCGAAAGCTTGGAAAGCACTTTTGAGGATCCCCCCTATTCCCTCACTCCGTGCCCTGGCACAGGGTGCCCAGAGCAGCTGGGGCTGCCCCTGGATCCCTGGCAGTGCCCAAAGCCATGCTGGACACTGGGGCTGGGAGCAGCCTGGGACAGTGGAAGGTGCCCCTGCCATGGCAGGGGTGGTAATGAGATGGGTTTTAAGGTCCCTTCCAGCCCCAAACAGTCTGTGATTCTGTGATACACGGACTCATGAGATGGCTCTGCATGTTTACTTAATAAACAGTTCTATTTAATAAGTCCTACTCCGTGCCTTAGGCCTGGTCTTGCTGGCACTACTGGGCATTTCCACTTAGCTCCACCCTTGGTAACGAACAGCTTTTCCAGTGGTCGGTCTGGATCCTGCTGGCAAACTGCCACTGCCACAGGAGCCACGGGGCATCCAGAAGCCATCCAGACCTCAGGTGCTTTGGGGACCAAGGACACTCGGGCTGCCCTCTGACCACACAGCAGGGACCAACTGCAGCCTAGGCATTGGAAATTGGAAGCAAAACTGTCATAAGCAGCAGTGTGATGTGACAGCACAACACTGGGCTGGCCATGGAAGTTGACCTGGGGCTTCCTGCTAAGCATTTTTTTCTGTTACCTGTTCAAATCTCTGCCAAATGGTGAAGAGATGGAGGATGAACAAATGGAAATGGTGCAAAGTCCTTTCTTATTGATGGCTCATCTGCTCCACAGGATGCTGGTGTCAGCAGAAATGTCCTTCATGCATTCAAAATTGCTTAGAACAATAGTTACTATGAGGTCTAAACCCTTTTTAGAGCATTTTAAAAAGGTAAAGCAAGAGCTGCAAGTGTTCCTCCCCATCAAACTCCTGCTGCTGCTCACAGCCTGGGGGTAACAATTTGATGTGCCCCAAAAGTTGCCCCATTTCCATTTGTGGGGACAAAGCCAAATCCAAAGATGCCACTGCCCCAAAGTCCCTCTAAGTGGGACCACAAAGCCCAAACCCGCATGGGTACCCATACCAGCACTGCCCTCACACTGACACACCCATTGCCATGGAAAATCCATCCTTTTCCTGCCAAACCTGGGCCCCTGCTGGCAGCTGAGCCGGATCCTTCCCACCTTCCCATCACAACCCCGAATGAGGCACTTGCAGGTGGAGTTATACCCACTGTGTAACACCCCACACAGAGATGTCACTGAGAAAGGTGGGACAAAATCCAGCTCCATTCTGCTGTCCCTGGGATCAGCCATTCGCTCTGGACATCAACCAAGGCAGCAGAGATTTGTTTGGGACACCAAAGAAAAACCTCAGCATGTCTCAGTCTAAATATACCCAGGGCAGGGATTTGCTGATAGCACAACACTCCTGGTGCTTTCCAAAGCACAGCCTGCTGTTCTGAGTATGGGAAGGATTCCCAGGTCAGAGGAAATGAGGAGAAAATGAAGAGAAAAAAGAGGAGAAAAAAATCTTCCCTTAATTTGTACAAAGGGTAAATCATCGTTGCCATCCTGGCAGTTCCAAGGGTTCCTGCACCACAGCAATGGATGTTGCACAGCAGGATGGGTCTCACTCTGGCAGGAGACCTCAGATGGAATTGGAGTTCCTGTAATCTGCTCTTAATGGTGTGGTAAAAGCAATTCCTGTGATGTGAGAGAAAGACAGAAATTAAATAAGGAAAGCATTATAAAAATATCAAATGTTTTGCCTTTAGTGTGGAACACCAAGTAAGGCAAGATTGGGAATATCAAACCCTGTATCTTTAAATTAAAATTGCTTCTGACCAACTCACAATTAAAGACCTCACAGGACTGAGGAACATATTCAAGGCATACTAAGATGAAAAAACAGGTTTTGATAAATTTATTCTGCAATAGAAACTCACTGGAAAAGAGTCAGTCCTAGGAGGAGTGGCTGGGGGGGCTGGGCAGGGGCTCAGCCTGGAACACAGGAGGCTCAGGGGGCCCTGCTGGCTCTGCACAGCTCCTGCCAGGAGGGCACAGCCGGGGGGGTCGGGCTCTGGGAACAGGGACAGGGACAGGAGCAGAGGGAACGGCCTCAGGCTGGGCCAGGGCAGGCTCAGGGGGCACCTGAGCAGGAATTTGCCCATGGAAAGGGTGGCCAGGCCTTGGCAGGGGCTGCCCAGGGAGGCTTGGAGTGCCCATCCCTGGAGGTGTGCCAGGAAGGGCTGGAGGTGGCACTGAGTGCTCTGGGCTGGGCACAAGGTGGGCACAGCTGGGACCCCATGGGCTGGGAGGGCTTTTCCTCCTAAATGATTCCGTGATTCAAGCACAATATTCCCATGCCAACCTGGCTGCAGGAATTTGAGGAGCAGTCTCTGGGTGTGCCCTGCTCCAACCAGGCTGTGCCAGTGACTCCGCCCGGGTTTGTGACAGATCTGTGTCACACATCGCACAGCAGCCCAGCAGGGACACAGCGCTAATTAGTGCTAATGAGGCCCGTGCTGAGGTAGAGGCACAGCAGGATGGTGGGGCAGTTCCAGTCCAAGAGAACTTGCTCTGCCAGTTTTCCTGTGAGGATGAGGATGAGGGAGAAGAGGAAAGGAAAGTCCCACGACCTGGAGATATCTCCATGTTGTACAACAGGGTGGGGATTCCTTGAGGGTCACCTCAGGCTCTCTGTATTGAAGCAAAAGTAATCCTGAGCTTAGAAAAACCCTGGAAAAACCCCCATCCCCCCGGGCTGACTCCACTGGAACTTAGCCATCAGTTCAGTCCATGTTTTCTGTCCATTCATTGTCCCAGGGAAGGATTTGCTCCCATGTCCTCCCCACCTCTATTCCCACATAAGCTCTGTCTGTGTCTCACGTGCCCTGGCACCACCACAGCATACCTGGGTAGGATTTTGGGGGTGACACCATTTTATTTTGTCTCACTCCATCTTTTCTGGGTAATGAGCTGAACTATTTCTCCTGACATCCTCCTGCACTGGGCTGTCCTGGCATCAGCCAAGCTTCCCTGGTAGCTGCACAGCCCAGACAAGCCCAGTGTCACCAGGGTCCTTCCAGGAGCCACTGCCTCTCTTACCTCCACAGGCTGTAGGAGCAGAGCAGCTCAGGAGGAACCGGAGATCCTGGGAGCCTCAGCCAAGCTGATTTGAAGGTTCCTCACTCCAAGCAAGTCCCGGAGTCCGAGCGCAGGGAAGCAAAGCAGCAAATCAGCACCTGGGCCTCTCCAGGCACATGGCAGGGAAAGCCAGAAAGGGAAACTCAGCTATGAGGATCTCCTAGCCAGGGAGGAGGGGGTTGTGCCAGTGTGGGAACCTGGTGTCAAACAGGTGAAGCAGCTTCTCAGGAAACTCCTGCCCTGGCACTGAAAAGAAGAAACTCTGGGTGAGCAACAGCTTTTGTCTCACAGCTCTGGAGGTGGCTGGGGTGGAAGGGGAGAGTCCTACACAAGGGACATTTACTCACCTGGACTTAGGTCCTTCAGCAGCTCCTGCCTCTATCCCAGCTGTCCAAGAGCTGCCATGTCCAGGATGGGCCCTGTGGTGGCTCTGGGGAGAGCAGAGCTACACACAGGGCATGGACACGGGGCTGCAGCTACATCTGGGGACTCAGAGGCAAGGGGGGAGAACTGACCCCAAAAGGGGCACAGTGAGATTAGCAAGGAGCCCAGAGCCACCACACCATAGCAGTGACTATGGGACACCTGCAAAGAGGGGACAGACAGGTGGCAGGGGCTGTGTCAGGGCTGTGTCAGGGCTGAGTCAGTGTCAGGGCAGTAGCTGTGGCTGTGGCAGTGTGCGGGCTATGGCAGTGGCAGTGTCAGGGCAGCGGCTGTGGCAGTGGCAGTGTCAGGGCTGTGGCAGTGTCAGGGCTGTGGCAGTGGCAGTGGCAGTGGCAGGGCAGTGGCAGTGGCAGTGGCAGTGTCAGGGCTGTGGCAGTGTCAGGGCTGTGGCAGTGGCAGTGTCAGGGCTGTGGCAGTGTCAGGGCAGTGTCAGTGGCAGTGTCAGGGCTGTGGCAGTGTCAGTGGCTGTGGCAGTGTCAGGGCTGTGACAGTGTCAGTGGCTGTGGCAGTGTCAGGGCTGTGGAGTGGCAGTGTCGGCTGGCAGTGGCAGTGGCGTGGCGGTCAGTGGCTGTGGCAGTGGCAGGTGCAGTGTCAGTGGCTGTGGCAGTGTCAGGGCTGTGGCAGTGCAGTGCGTGTCTTGTGGCAGTAGTGTCAGGGGCTGTGGCAGTGGCAGTGGCAGTGTCAGTGGCTGTGGCAGTGTCAGGGCTGTGGCAGTGTCAGTGGCTGTGGCAGTGTCAGGGCAGTGTCAGTGGCAGTGTCAGGGCTGTGGCAGTGTCAGTGGCTGTGGCAGTGGCAGTGTCAGGGCTGTGGGCAGGGCTGTGGGCAGTGGCAGTGGCAGGGCAGTGGCAGTGGCAGGGCGTGAGGGCAGTGTGCAGGGCTGTGGCAGGTGGCTGTGGCAGTGGCAGTGGCAGTGGCTGTGGCAGGTGGCAGTGGCAGTGGCAGTGGCTGTGGCAGGGCTGTGGCAGTGTCAGGGCTGTGGCAGTGTGCAGGGCTGTGGCAGTAGGTGGCAGGTGGCAGGGCTGTGGCAGTGTCAGGGCTGTGGCAGTGAGGCTGTGGCAGTGGCTGTGGCAGTGGCAGTGGCAGGGCTGTGGCAGTGGCAGGGCTGTGGCAGTGGCAGTGGCTGGTGGCAGTGGCTGTGGCAGGGCAGTGGCAGGGCTGTGGCAGTGGCAGTGGCAGGGCTGTGGCAGTGGCAGTGGCAGTGGCAGGGCAGTGGCAGGGCAGTGTCAGGGCTGTGGCAGTGGCTGTGGCAGTGGCAGTGTCAGGGCTGTGGCAGTGGCAGGGCTGTGGCAGCGGCTGTGGCTGTGGCAGTGGCAGTGTCAGGGCTGTGGCAGTGGCAGTGGCAGTGGCAGGGCAGTGGCAGTGGCAGTGGCAGGGCAGTGGCAGTGTCAGGGCTGTGGCAGTGGCTGTGGCAGGGCAGTGGCAGGGCTGTGGCAGTGGCAGTGGCAGGGCAGTGGCTGTGGCAGGGCTGTGGCAGTGTCAGGGCTGTGGCAGTGGCAGGGCTGTGGCAGTGGCAGTGGCAGGGCTGTGGCAGTGTCAGGGCTGTGGCAGTGGCAGGGCTGTGGCAGTGGCTGTGGCAGGGCAGTGGCAGGGCTGTGGCAGGGCAGTGGCAGGGCTGTGGCAGTGGCAGTGTCAGGGCTGTGGCAGTGGCTGTGGCAGTGGCAGGGCAGTGGCAGGGCAGTGTCAGGGCTGTGGCAGTGGCTGTGGCAGTGGCAGTGGCAGGGCAGTGGCAGTGTCAGGGCTGTGGCAGTGGCTGTGGCAGTGGCTGTGGCAGGGCTGTGGCAGTGTCAGGGCTGTGGCAGTGGCAGGGCTGTGGCAGTGGCAGTGGCAGGGCTGTGGCTAGTGGCAGTGGCTGTGGCAGTGGCTGTGGCAGGGCTGTGGCAGTGTCAGGGCTGTGGCAGTGGCAGGGCTGTGGCAGTGGCAGTGGCAGGGCTGTGGCAGTGGCAGTGGCTGTGGCAGTGGCTGTGGCAGGGCAGCAGTATCTGAGCTTCCCACAGCCCCTTCCCAGCCTGGGCAGGGCTGGGGCTCTCCCACCTCCCCCATTCCCAGCTCAGCCCTGCAGCAGCTCCAGGTCACCTCCTCATCCCACTCCTCACAGCAGCCAGGACCTGCCCTTTGATTTATTTAAGCACTGACAGCGATTCAAAAGTGTTGGAAGTGCAATTTTTCACCACCAACTAAAATTAGCAGAGTGAAATTCCAGAGCTGCCTCCACTGCCGCTGGCCTGGCCCAGATGCCCGGGACAATGGCATTTGTAGCCCACGAGTGACAACAGCACAGGCCAAGCTCCAGCTCCCGAAATAACAACTCAGAAAGGGCAAACTCTGGCTTTAATTACAGGCAGACAAAAAGGAGCATTTCAGAAGAGCATTATCAGAATATCTGAGCATGCGGTGCCAGCTGGAAACTGAGCGGGGAATGCAGAGGGAGCGAGGTGGTCTCACCACACAGACCCCAAATTTCAGGTATTCCTGAGGAGGGGGAGGCACACTCAGCTGGAGCTTTCAGAAGAGCTGAAGCCTTTGGCACAATGGAAAAAACCCTTTGGGCAGCCAGAAGGAGCTGATGATCCTTGACAAGAAGTCTCCAGCCCCGCATCCAAACCCAGGTACACACAGGGCTGGGCCCTCTCAACCTCTCCAACATGCACAGAAGCAGCTCCATGTGACATCCTGGAAGAGACTCTTTTTTCTCTCGGTTCCAGATAATCGAGATTGGATCCCTTCTGGGGAAAAAGTTATTCCCCAGCAGAAAGCTGCCCATCCTGCCCAGCTTCCAACCCCAAACCTGCTGGAAATGCCCAAATGTGGCCCTATCGAACTCCCTTCCTAATTCCAGCAGCAATCCCATGTGCTGGAGGCAGTCAAGGCTCCTGGATGGGAGACCTGCCAGGTGATGCCCACCCTTACAGGGTAGGGAGAACACATCTGATGCTCTGTAATATTCGCTGTGAAGAAAGGCACTTTTGGATTACAGAGCAACTTAAGTGCACCTGGAACAAAAGCCAGGCTGCAGCAGAGCTGCTTTCTGACGAGTGAAAGGGACCCAGTGTCCTGATCCTGGCAGCTGAAAGGAAGGAAAGTTTTACCACATCTCTCTCTGGGGGCCTCATCCTTCCATGGGTGAGGAGCTGCTGGGGGAGTTCCAGGTGCCAGGCACTGAGGGGACCCAGCACACTCAGACACAGCTGTGCTCTCACTGAAACGTGCAAGGGAAGAGCCAGGAACCAGCCAAACTCCCTGAGGAAAGAGCAGCTTCCAAGCATGGCTGTGACAGCAGAGGAGAGCTCTGGGCACCCTTCCACAGCAGCCAGGCCTTGGTGCTCCTGCTTCCTCTTGGAATGCACAGCTGGAAAGCAGAAACCAGGCTTGGTGCTGCCAGTAAAGGGTCAACTGAGAAATACTTAGGATTTTATTAAACAATACACACCCACGTGCCTGGCTGCACCAAGAGGTGAGATTGCAGGAACAGTTCTCTGCAGGCAGCAGCTAACCCTGACTGCAACAGCTGAAGGGATTATTTTTCTATTTTTAATTTAGTGCTGAGCTCAGCTTGACACCTTTACCTACACCATGAGCTGAATGTTATCACTTTTGTGTACCTGGGTCACAGACAGTGTGAGATTTGTGCCTCACTTTTAAATCTCCTCCAGCAGAAACCTCCCATGTCCAAAATTAGGGAATACAGAGAATGGAGCACAAGCCAGGCTGTCCCGCCTGCCTATAAGAGACTGTGTGAGGCTGAGCACAAACTTGGAAGTGTCAGCTCCCAGGAATAACTGCACAAGCCCAAGTGTGACAGCAACAGGCCAAGAGCCTCACAGCCAAATCCTGCTGTTCCCATGGAAGGTGGAGGCTCAGAGAATCTCAGCCAAGCAACACCTGCTGAGAGGGGATTTAAAACACCCTTTAAAAGCCCTGATATTAATGATGTTCCTCACAAATTGCCTGCCCAGCTGGGGCAGGAGGCAGGTGCTCCCTGGACAGCCTCAGCCACACATGGGCTGGCCACAGGAGAAGTCAGGGAGTCAGGGCAGGCCCACAGAGCCAGGACACTTCTGTCTGGGTTGGCCTGGCTCCGAGAGGCAGAGCAGAAAAGGCTTCTTAAAAAACCACCCTGGGGCTCTGGGATTGGGATGTTAAGGGTAGGGTGCTGCTGCTGCTGCAGGTTGTTGCTCCTCTGCCTCAGGTGTTCAGAGCACCCCAGGTAACTCTCACAGCACACCCACCTGCCTTTGGACTCTCTTGGATTTCTCCCTCCTTCTGAAGTCACAGTTTTAAGCTTTGGCTTCAAAGAGCAACTGAGTGTGCTGGAGAAACACAGACTCATGGAATTGCTGAGGTGGGAAAAGCCCTCCCAGCCCATGGGGTCCCAGCTGTGCCCACCTTGTGCCCAGCCCAGAGCACTCAGTGCCACCTCCAGCCCTTCCTGGCACACCTCCAGGGATGGGCACTCCAAGCCTCCCAGGGCAGCCCCTGCCAAGGCCTGGCCACCCTTTCCATGGGCAAATTCCTGCTCAGGTGCCCCCTGAGCCTGCCCTGGCCCAGCCTGAGGCCGTTCCCTCTGCTCCTGTCCCTGTCCCTGTTGCCAGAGCCCGACCCCCCCGGCTGTGCCCTCCTGGCAGGAGCTGTGCAGAGCCAGCAGGGCCCCCTGAGCCTCCTGTGCTCCAGGCTGAGCCCCTGCCCAGCCCCCTCAGCCCCTGCTGGGGCTCCAGCCCTGCCAGCCCCCCAGCCCTGCGCTCCTTCCCTGCCCTGCACACGCTCCAGCCCCTCCAGGGCTCTCTGGCCAGGAGGGTCCAGAGCTGGACACAGCCCCCGAGGTTCCCAGCAGTGCCAGCACAGGGAAAACCACCCACAAACACAAACTGAGCTTGTGAAAGAGCTGCCTCCAACCTCCAGCCCTGAAGCTGGCACCAAGATGAGAGCAAAAAGCAGGAGTTCCCTGGACTAAAGAAAATAAACCAGGAGTCTGTACTATATTCTTAAATATGGTTTAATACTCTTCTCCATTTCTGTACATCACAACACCAAGATATCACTGCTTGGGATCTCTCTGCAGAGGCTATATAGTATGCGAAGGCTAGGATCTCCCACCCCCACTGAGTGTGTTTGCATGTGTAAGTGTAATACATATCAGTATATATTGATATACACATCAATATATAATGCAATATATATCACCGAAGAGAACACATTGATTAAAGAAATACAAAAATTTGGCATCATTTCCAAACTTAAATAGTAAAAATAAAAACTACAAAAAGGAGCTGCATACCCTAATGTATCATGTGAAACAACAAGCAGTATATTCAAAAATGTAAATTTACATCCAATTTTTGTGGTCTTGTCATGTCACATTAGACCCATTTACAATGGCAAAATCCAGAACATACTGCTGTGAGGGCCAGGGCTGTGCTCAGCCCTGAGCAGACCCAGCCCCACCTCCTGGGAGATTCCAGCTTGGATGTGAGGATGGCAGCAAAGCTGCCAGCCAGGTTAGGGACCAGGGGGACGAATGGTATTGCTCACAAAGACAGGAATTTTGGACCTCCAACAACAGCATGGTAAAAATTTGAAGAGAAGCTCCCTCTGTTCAAGTGAACCAGGACTAGAGGCAAAGATTTGCAGCTGGAACAGGAGCTGCTCCTGAGGGAAGCACCGGGAGTGACACTGGAGAGCCCCCAGGGAGGGAGAAGGACCTGAGCTGAGCCCCTGCTCCCCTGGGATAGAGCCTGAGCTGAGCCCCTGCTCCCCTGGGACAGGGCCTGAGCTGAGCCCTGCTCCCCTGGGATAGAGCCTGAGCTGAGCCCCTGCTCCCCTGGGATAGAGCCTGAGCTGAGCCCCTGCTCCCCTGGGATAGAGCCTGAGCTGAGCCCCTGCTCCCCTGGGATAGAGCCTGAGCTGAGCCCCTGCTCCCCTGGGATAGAGCCTGAGCTGAGCCCCTGCTCCCCTGGGATAGAGCCTGAGCTGAGCCCCTGCTCCCCTGGGACAGAGCCTGAGCTGAGCCCCTGCTCCCCTGGGACAGGGCCTGAGCTGAGCCCCCTACTCCTGGGACAGAGCCTGAGCTGAGCCCCTGCTCCCCTGGGACAGAGCCTGAGCTGAGCCCCTGCTCCCCTGGGATAGAGCCTGAGCTGAGCCCCTGCTCCCCTGGGATAGAGCCTGAGCTGAGCCCCTGCTCCCCTGGGACAGGGCCTGAGCTGAGCCCCTGCTCCCCTGGGATAGAGCCTGAGCTGAGCCCCTACTCCTGGGACAGAGCCTGAGCTGAGCCCCTGCTCCCCTGGGATAGAGCCTGAGCTGAGCCCCTGCTCCCCTGGGATAGAGCCTGAGCTGAGCCCCTGCTCCCCTGGGATAGAGCCTGAGCTGAGCCCCTGCTCCCCTGGGATAGAGCCTGAGCTGAGCCCCTGCTCCCCTGGGATAGAGCCTGAGCTGAGCCCCTGCTCCCCTGGGACAGAGCCTGAGCTGAGCCCCTGCTCCCCTGGGACAGGGCCTGAGCTGAGCCCCTGCTCCCCTGGGATAGAGCCTGAGCTGAGCCCCTGCTCCCCTGGGATAGAGCCTGAGCTGAGCCCCTGCTCCCCTGGGATAGAGCCTGAGCTGAGCCCCTGCTCCCCTGGGATAGAGCCTGAGCTGAGCCCCTGCTCCCCTGGGACAGAGCCTGAGCTGAGCCCCTGCTCCCCTGGGACAGGGCCTGAGCTGAGCCCCTGCTCCCCTGGGATAGAGCCTGAGCTGAGCCCCTGCTCCCCTGGGACAGAGCCTGAGCTGAGCCCCTGCTCCCCTGGGACAGGGCCTGAGCTGAGCCCCTGCTCCCCTGGGATAGAGCCTGAGCTGAGCCCCTGCTCCCCTGGGACAGGGCCTGAGCTGAGCCCCTGCTCCCCTGGGACAGGGCCTGAGCTGAGCCCCTGCTCCCTGGGATAGAGCCTGAGCTGAGCCCCTGCCCCCCTGGGACAGGGCCTGAGCTGAGCCCCTGCTCCCCTGGGACAGGGCCTGAGCTGAGCCCCTGCTCCCCTGGGATAGAGCCTGAGCTGAGCCCCTGCTCCCCTGGGATAGAGCCTGATCTGAGCCCCTGCTCCCCTGGGATAGAGCCTGAGCTGAGCCCCTGCTCCTCTGGGATAGAGCCTGAGCTGAGCCCCTGCTCCCCTGGGACAGGGCCTGAGCTGAGCCCCTGCTCCCCTGGGATAGAGCCTGAGCTGAGCCCCTGCTCCTCTGGGATAGAGCCTGAGCTGAGCCCCTGCTCCCCTGGGACAGGGCCTGAGCTGAGCCCCTGCTCCCCTGGGATAGAGCCTGAGCTGAGCCCCTGCTCCTCTGGGATAGAGCCTGAGCTGAGCCCCTGCTCCCCTGGGACAGGGCCTGCCTTTGAGCCCCTGCTCCCCTGGCCTGCACGACCCCTGAGCCCCAGAGTGTCCCCAGCAGGCTGGACACACCCCAAGGATGAGCTCCATGACCCGTGGATGCTCCATGGAACAGGCAGGACGCAAAGCCTGGGCAGTCTGGGATCACCCAGAGGTGATCCTTTATCCCCTGAAGGGCACATCCCCACAGGACAGACATTACTGGGAGCTGGGTGTTCCCAGGGCTGTGCCAGCACCCCACGAATCAGAATCAAATATTCCACACTCCCAGAACTAATTCAGCTTTCACTCCACTGACTCGGTATTCCTGTCAAACACCCACTTCCATTAAAGACCTGTGGGCTCAAATTCACATAATCAAGGAAACCTTACGCAGTCCTAAAGCAAAAAGAAAAACTTACTGAGGAACAAAAAGCCAAGTGTACCTTACTTCACTGAAATCTCATGTTTATTTTTGTCAAGACTGAAAAAAAAAATAAATTCCTGAAGGCTGCACTGCTCAAATCCAAATTAAGCCCAAGACTCCAGCAGCATTTTCATTGCAATCCATGAAGTGCATTTCCTAGTTTGTAAGAGCAGTGTTTCTGCAAATAGATTAAAGCACGTTTGGCTGGTGAGCCTCCCCAAACCATCAGAATTTGCAAGCCACATGTAATGAACCAGCACTCAGGTCAGTGCCTCCTCAAGCTTTTGGAGAGAATTATGTCTCCAACCTCGTTTCATTTCTTCTGCAGGCTAAGCTGAGAATGCCATGTAAATGGGTCACAGCGCTGCCAAATGCAGCAATTGATTTCTCCAATCAAAGTATAAAGAAACAAACCAGTAGGATCTTACTTCTATTAATTTTGGAAGGAAGAGGTTTACAGCAGTTAATGTATCATGAAGGTTAAAAAAATCATTTCCATAAAATACAAGAGCAACCAATTTCACCATTGAGTAAAAGTAAAAACTGGGATTCTTTTTAAATTAGTCCAAAGTGGCATATAGGAACTTAGTAGTTTGCTGCTGTACTGACACTATGACAAATCAAAGTGTAGGGTTTTGCTTTCTTAAATCCAAATGCTTGTGGATCAAGTTCTGGAAACGTTCCAATTCTAAGGCAGGGATCTGTTGTGTTTTCCACCATGAGTTTGCTCCTTGGGTTGGATGCTGGAGGGGCGAGGCACGTGTTGCCGGACCCAGCTCGACTACCTAGTAGTCATCAAGGTCAAAAAATTCATCATCTCCTCCTTGGTATTCCATGCCCTGGAAGTCCACCCGGTACCGCAAGATACCTGCCAAAGAAAGAGCCTTTAGCTTCCCCAGCACTGCCCCAGGCACAGCCTCCCCAGCCCTGCTCCCAGAGCTTCCCAGCCGTGTCCAGCTGAGGCCTGGCAGCAGACAGGCAGCTGCAATGAGAAATGCCACAAGGAATTCAGTGCCCAAAGGCAGCAGCACCGACCTGCCCAGCCAGGGCAGCTTCCTCCTGGAAAAGCTGAGCCCGTTCTAGGGCTGCAGCTCCACAAACACCACCTGGTCCCAGTGCCGCTGCTCAGACTGAGGCCTGGCAGGAAAATCCAGAGGGCAGCTGGCACTGCAGCTGCTTTTACAGTGCAGTAAAAGCAGATTTAGTGGCCGTTTTCCTCCTCCCACCCCAAACGCCAACCTAGGGTTCTGGAAATCCTGTATCCCTGGAATCATTTACTGAGGTGAAGGAGATTTTCAAGGACATTTCCTTTCAAGCCTACAGGGCATGGGAGCAAAGAGGATCTCACCATGCAAAGAGGCTGGATCTGGCAGGAAATGAGAGACTCCTGGAACTACAAACCCTGAAAACTTGGAAAACTGTTGGTCCTTATGGAGCCAAACAATCCAAGTTCTTTCCTCCCGACTGGGTGTTCTCTGGGCCCTAGAAATTCCTCTTTAAAAAGCACTCTTCCCTGGTTCACACCCATCAAAACTGAGCACAGCCAGTGGCACAGCTTTGTCCTGGAATCCCTGCCCAGGCAGGACATGGACCATGGCACTGATGTGGCTCCACGTGCCCAGGATCTTTCAGACTGGCACAGGAATCACCTGCACCTCTGCCATGCATGGCTGATGCTCAGTGAGCTCCAGAGCAGCACTGGCTTTCAGAGGCCTCACTGCTCCAGAGAATGGACTAAAAATACTTTTCTTTTGAAAAGAAGCAGAAGCTCAGGGAGTGAAGTACAGGGAGGCCCTGAGAGATGAGCAAGAGCTCCAAGTGCTTCAGGAACAGGGCTGGGGGTTGTCAGAGCCCCCTGGGCAGGGCAGGAGCTGCCACCAAACCCCTGTGCAGACAGAGCCAGGCAGCTCAGGGCCCTCCTGAGCTCCAGCAGCTGCACAGGGGGACAGCCCATCCCTGAGCCCTCCAGAGGACACAGGGATTGAGGAACACAGCTGGAAAGTGACAGGGCACAGCATGGACCATCATCCTGCTGACAGGGAACAAATCCACCCTGGTGAACACAACTGTTTCTTGAACAGGTTTCATGACTAACAGGAATAAGATTAGTCCCACTCGTGTTGGCACCAGATTATCAAACCAACCACTAAACAAGACAAACACATTTTCCTCTTGCAGTTTACCTCCAATTCCTCCAAATCCTTTCACAAATTGGGATCCTTCTTGTGATTTGTCTGTAACAATTTCCAATGTTGCTCCAAATTTCTTGTAGTTGTTTGCAAACCACTCCAGGAGGGGCATACTTTCTATGAGTTCGTGTTCCTGCCCAGTCTGTGGAGACATTGGAAGGGAGAAATAAATAATAAAAACCTGTTACAGTCACTGTGTGTTCAGTACTGAGAAAATCCCCCCCAAAGCTGGCTCCATGGCTTTGTCACCCCTAGCATGGGTGACACAGGGACAGTCCTAAGGGAAGGCATTCCTGGCAGAACTGCACCAGGCAAGAGCAGGCACCACCACCAGCTCCTGATGCTACCAAATTAATCACTGACAGTGTTTTGGACCTCCAATATGAAATTTAGTGTGTAAGACAGGAGAAAAAACTGCCTTGACTCTTCTGCTTCAGTGTCACCACATGCTACATCTCAGTTTCACTGCTCATTCACACTGGCTCTTCCCCCTGCACAGATTCCAGCCCCTCTCATCCACCAGGCCCTGTTCTCAGGCAGGAACACTGATCCATGCAAGCACAGAGCCAAAAGGCACCATTTCTAAGCATGAAGTGCAGTGATTATTGTAAAATAGAAACACCTTGCAAGTAACACTGCAAACCCTCCAAGCACAGCAGGGATGGGCAGTCCTCTCTCCAAGAGGGAAAACAGCTGGAAATGCGCCCCTCCTCCCCCCCCCCCAGCACAACCCAATTGGGACAGATCCCACCCTTCTGGCAAGGGACACTTTTTTCCTAGTTTATTCTGCAAAGTAACACAGACCCCATGTCCACGAGGGCTGTTTGACCTGCACAGGCAGGAAACTCAGGCAGTAAATGACAGTTCCACGTGACAAAATCATCCCAAAGCAAACACTCCCTTGGCACATGATGCAGGTCATGATTCCTGACCTCACACTGATTCTGCATGACCCAATCAGTGCCCCACAGGCAGGGGAGCAATGGTCTGGGTCCTTGCCTGCATGGTGGCTACCAAACCCTTGTAGGTGATGGTTTGGTGGTGGTCAAAGATCCCACACTGCCCATTTACACAACCTTGGCATTGGCAGCAGGGAAGACTGGAGAAAAGCAGGTGAGAATCCAGGGGTTACACAGGAAGAGCCACAAGTTCCTGCCCTGAGGTGTCATCACTGAGTGCCAGAAGGTCATCATGCTCAGGTGCTTGGGACAAACTTAGCTCAGGTGTCCAGAGCTCTGCACCAACACACTGAGAACAAACCCAGAAGCCCCAAAGCTGAAATACCTCCTTGTCTGTGAAGTGGGATTTATCCTTCTCTTGTTCTGGTGTCAAATACAGGATCTTCTCCTCTGAGAAGGGAGAAAAAATGATAATATTAGTTTGGGTAAGGCTACAGGATGCAGTTTAAAGACAGAGACTGAGCACAGCCAGCAACTACAACACAGAGGGTCTGGGCACCACCACTGCCTTCCATCCTCTCTGAAGCTCTGTCAGCATCCCCCAGGGCACAGCAGCAGAGAGCAGCTGCAGAGCCAACAAAGACAGGGACAGGTCCTGCTGCAGGCCCAGGAATTGTGTTTACAGCCACAAGGTCACCCAGTGTCCCCTCTGGTATCGCACTCACTAAGCTGGAAGGAGGTTCCAGGTCGGCCCTGTGGCCAAGTGCCCCCCTGGCATTGCAATTCCCTCTGTGCACTGGAACCCTGCTTGTTCCAGCTCTTCCCTCACAGGGGCTGGGAAGCTGCAGCCAGTGACCAGCAAAGTAACACAGACCTGCACAACATCCCTTTTCTCCAAGGAAGTCTTTTCCCAAACCAGCAGGGGGAGAGACTTCAATCTGCTTTCTAGAGAGACCCCTTTGGAAGTTTCCTCCCAGATTTGCCCTCAACCAGGACAACGTGTGATCAGAGGTCCTCAGGGAGCTCCTCCCACAAACCCATCCCAGGGAGGCACCTCAGGTGTTAAACCCTGAGAGCTTCCAGTGTGCCAGAGCACCACGTACCCTCAGTGCCTTGGCAGTGCAGGACGTATCTCATGATATCCAGGTTTTCATAGACTATCAGGATCTCTACTGCTCCCATTTCCAAAGCTTTTAGTGTATCTTCCACACCAAAGCAGTACTTCCCTGTGTCCTGGCTGATCTCATCGAAGTATCGTCCTGCAGGGCACACAGAGCCTGCCATGAGCACTCAGCACAGCACACACACTTCAAACAAGCTTCAGCTGAATGAGAGAAACTGCAAGAAGCAGCTGCCACCAGAAGGCCTGGAATTAAGGGGATCTCTGATGGAAGGATGGAGAAGGTCCAAGAAGTCTGGTGGGGAAAAAGAAACCAACCCCGCCCCATACTAGCACTTGAGTGTCCAGGGGGCCAAGAGAAGCACTGCAAGTCCCACAGTCAGCACAGCACGGCTGGGGCAGCACAGCCGGGCTGGGGCAGCACAGGGGCAGGGCCGAGAGGGCAGGAGCCAGACACTGCCACACACCCCCCCAGGAGGAGGCTGCAGTGCATCACGTACCTATCAGCTTTTTCTCTTGGATGAATTTCACATTGGAGAGGACCTCAGTTGACAACTCAATTGCTTGATTGAAGCCATTTTCTCCTCCGTATGAAATATCAACTAGTTTGAGCACTTTGGATTGCAACCGCTGAATGAGAGAAAGGAGGAGACATCAAAACATAAATCCAACACCACAGCAGGGCTGTGAGACTCCTCACCCTGCCACAGGAGTCACTGCACTCATTACAGCACTTCACCTGAGGCAGAGGGACCTCTGAATGCACAGTACTGAACCACAATGTTCAGGCAACAGGGACACAGATTAAGTTTACTGGAGTTTAATTCCAATAAAGTTTCCGCTTTAGATTTAGGAACAAAAAGAATGTGAATTCCAGATCCAAACCAGGGAGGACAGATTTCTTATTAGCCCTGTTTTAAGAAAAGGAGTTCTCAGCTCCTTGCAGGAGGTATTAAGAATGGGAGGCTTCTTTGGATACATCACATTTTTAGTTTTGATCAAATTTCTTCAGACACCAGAGTTACGTTCCTCTGGAGAAGCATCTTGTATCAGAGCTACTGCTACAATCACCACCACCTACACTCAACCATTGGGTTTGCTCAGGAAAGGCCACTCACCTGATCAAACATGTCAGACTGACTGAGTTCAGTTTTGAAGTCAGCCGAGCCAGCGAGGACGAGCCCAGCCACGTTGACCTTGTCCCCGGAGATGAAGAGCTGCACGGCCGTCTCGGCCACCTTGCGCACGTAGTTGTGCCTCTTCTCCATGCGCAGGCGGGCGAAGCGCAGGGCAGACTGACCTCCTCTGCCTGCAGGGAGGGAGGGGGCAGCCATGGGGGACCCACTGCATCCCAGCAGTGCCCTCAGGACACAGCTGGCCCGGAACAAGCAAAGCCAACGGTGGCCGCAGCCTCCTGAGTTCAGTTCACCACAAGCTGAGGCAGGGGCTGCCACGGAACTCAAGAGAAAAAGGGCTCATTCCCACCAGATTTTTCTCCACAGAGGAAAATGTTTCTTTTCTTTCTATAAAGACTCACAACTCTATAGAAATTGAACATGTGGGCACATTCTCTGTCCCTGTATCTTCAGGAGAAGCCATCTCCTTTGTACACTGCCTCAAACACTCCTGACACAGCACAGCCCAGCAGTCTCTGCTGCACAGCCTCACTGGGGGCAGTGTTTTTACTTCATTTTGTCCCATCCCATTCTGCAAAGGACAGTAGGCCAGGAATAACCTGCAGACAATATGCTGAACTCATCAGTGGCTGGCTACAACACAGCACCACAGAGTGGAATTCGAATTTTCCTTGCTCCATGAGACCCTGTGCTTCCTGCAGAGAGCGGCTCGCTGCACACAACACCAGCACATCAAACCTTAACAACCCCAATGAGTGGGATTACTGCTTGTGCTACTAATACTTAGTTATAACTGTCCCAAAACCAAGTAAAGGGTCAAATGCAGGAAGAAATAAAAAGTGCCACTTCTAAGATCAACTGATATTACTGTGATTCATTAATTCTGACAGAAGGCTCATACTGGAGGCTTTGCTGTCAGATTCCAAGGGAGCACAGACTTGAGCAGAGCTAAACCCCCACAGGCCAAGTTGCCCACTTCCACCCTTGCATCTGAGCTCAGGACAGGCTGCTGCACTCAGCAGAGACAGAAGAGCGTGTTACCGTGCTTCTTTGGAAGATCCACAGTGAATTTGTGCAGCACTTCTCGTGTGTTTCCTTGGAGAGTTCCAAAGAGTGCCCCACTCCCATCTATTACAATAAAGCCAAACTTGCTGTCGTCGGAGAGCAGCGCTGTGAGGGCCTGGAACAGAGAGCAGGGCTGTGAGGGAGGGCCTGGCTCACACGGGCACCAGGGACAGCACAGCCCCACCAACCTCAGCTCACAGCTGGCCATGCCTATTTCTGCATTAATAAAGTGGAGGAAAAGCAGCACATTCAGGAGCTGTAACCATTCCAGATCACTACAGAATCCCAAGATTGTCTGGGTTGGAAGAGACCTTAAAGACCTTTACAGTGCCACCCCTGCCATGGCAGGGACACCTTCCACTGTCCCAGGCTGCTCCCAGCCTGGCCTTGGGCACTGCCACAGCTGCTCTGGGCACCCTGTGCCAGGGCCTCCCCACTCTCAGAGGTAGAAATTCCTTTCATACATAATCCCACCCCTTACAACACTGCAAGAACACAAAGGAAACTCAAGTTTAATTCTGAACACAATTTCCCAGCTTTGCCAGTTCCCCACCTGAGGTAACGGGCAGGCATGACAGCAAAACCCTGGAGATGGGCTCTGGAGAGTGTAGAGTGAAATGGATCCCACCTCTTTGAGGTTGCCTCACCTCTGGCTGGCACAATTGGAGCAGTAATTCTCCTGGCATTCCAGCCAGGAAAAGAGAACTTGCTCAGTTCGTTGTCAGCTGAGTTTTGTACTCCAAAGCACTGACACAGCCTCCCAACCACCACCACCACTGGTCTGCTGCACCTGCTGACTTCAAGTCCCACAGGCAGAATGATGAAATAAATCTACAGTGGCTGTGGCAAATTCAGCCTAAGAGCACAAGGAACAGCAGCAGTAATTGCCCTGTGCATAAGTGGCTGTGGAGAAGACAGTCAGAACACTTGCTGCAAAATGAAGTTATCCTTCAATTTTCCTCCTTTCAAAAAAGGCAGCTGAATATTTCCCGTAAGATCATTTAAGTTGCCCAACCAAAGACTGTGCAGCATCAAGCTTTTTGAGTTGATTTTGCCCAAGCGCTCAAACTCTGTGCTCCTTTCTCAAGGCAATCCCTCAGCTGCTGTTCCCTTAGGGGCTGTCTGAGTGGGCAGAGACATCCAGCACACACACACACACACTCCTGCTCACTTACACATGCCCAAAAAAGCAATAGCCAGAATCCTCTTTCTGGCTGGCAAAACCACATCAGTAGGATGGGGAACTTGTCAAAACTCCAGATTGCTTGAAGCCACCAGTTTAACACTGAAAGTGATGGTGCTGGGTTACTGCACGGGACCTCGAGCTGCCTGCAGGGCTGTCAGCCTGATTATTGGGCTAAACTGAAAGGATAAAACCCATCAGTCATCCTCTTCCAAAATCCACACAACCCAGGCTGCAGCTCTCAAGCTTAGAAGAAACAGAAGCTAAGGTTTAACGGAATCCCCATGCCAAAGTAAATATTCTGTATTAATTCCTCAGCAGTGGGATGAATGAGAGGAGGAAGTAGCATATTACACTGCAATCTATTTAACTGGGACAGAGCCAAGCAAAACTTGTGACTGGAATGAATGCTCCAGCCAAGGTATCAGAGTAAGTCATTGTAAATCCTACCCTCAGACACACATCAGGGCTCACAGCCCCCTGGGGGAGTTACTTTTCACATAGGTAATAAAATACCTAGAGAAAATCTTATCAGATGCTCTTAGCAGGCAGCACATGACTACAGCTCTTATGTTCTTTATTACCTCTTCTTTTCATACAGTACCAATGATCCGTGATTCCCTGATCAGCTCCGCCAGCAATTGCACTGTTTGACCTGTCAAGCACCAAGAAGGGACTATTGCCTTTGTTCTGTTCCTTCAGCCTGGACTGAGCTTCCTCTCTGCAGCTGTGAAGGTGAAGCTCAGCTCCTCCTCCTTCACCCACTGACTTTGCCAGGAGAGCTGTGGGTGCTGAGCAGCTGCCCTGGCTCTCCTCAGCTGGGACATGGGGTTCAAGGCTCGACAGCCAGAGAGGGGACAAAGCCAGAGCTCAGAGCCCCCAGCAGGCTGCTCCAGCCCCAGCTGACTCTGCAGTGCAGGCAACCCCCAGGGAAATAACTCCACAGCCCACAGCCAGGGGAAAGCAGAGCCCCAGAGGGAGGGGCTGGCAGTGATCCCATCATCAGGAGCAGCAATTCCCACTATTCCCCTCAGGTCACTGCCACTCATGGTGAGCAGTGCCACACACACCAGTGGATTTGCAGCTGCTCCTGGGAACAGCCTGTTGGGCATTTCTATACTGAATCAGTGACCTGAGGCAGCAGCTGCAGAGGAGACCAAATGAATCCATCTCATGACAGGGCAGGAGGAAACCCAGCATCCTCCCCCTGCCCACAGCAGCAGGGACAAACACCTCCCTGGGCTTGGCATCCTGGCTCCCTACTGAATTCTCTTGTTTGCCTCTTGCTTTCACTCATCTATGCACACATGGGCCCAGCAGAACTCCAGACCCTTGTCTGCGCAGAAGTTTGTGTTCCTGGGAAGTCAAAGGCATGTTGGGATTTCATCCTTTATGGGGAGACAGAATAGCAGGGATGGACCTCACTTGTGCAACAAGCACACCTTTCCCTGCTGTATTCCTGCCCTCTGCAAGCCACTTATGGATCACATCTGCACAGACCCAAGCAGACAAGCAGAACTACATCACTGGAGGGCCTGTCAAGCCCATGTCACACGGGTTTGACAACAGGCAATTAAGTCTCAGGCCACACATTTATTACGGGGAACATCAAGAACATGAGGGGCACTGCAAACATTGAGACCTCTGCACCTGCCAGAGTCAAAACAGCCTCAGAGGCAATACACTGACTGCTGTAATCCACATTTCTTTCAATATGCCTCAAACCATTCATTTAACTTAATTAGATGTTGGATAAAAATAAGCCCACTTTCCCTCAGACTGACTAGGCACATGCCAGTTCTCCATCAAGGTTCTCAGTTACCACATCTGATAGCAAGACTGGCAACACTGATATTATCTTGGCAGTATTTTAAAGCCTGACTTGGAATAATATCTATGGGCCTCTGTGCTTAAGAAAAAACCACCCTTCCTCCAGCTACAGAGAGGACCTCCTGTCTGTGGTTACACAAACTCAGGGTGGGGAAGAGCTGGGCAGTCCCTCAGCCCCTTCCAGCAGGCATTCCCCACCTCTGACCTCTCCCAAGCCAACCCAGGGCACGTTCCTGCTATTCTCCAGGCTCAAGCACAGCAAGGCTGTGCCCAGACCTTGCCTCCTGCAACGGGACAGTCCTTACCTCCGTGTGGAATTTGTTGTCACACAAATACAACGACGTATTGATTGGTTTGAAAGGTTCAAAGTCAATGTTGACTTTCTTCTCTTTTCCTTCTTCTGTCACAATTGTTCCACAGTAAACAACCAGACCATTTGGAGGTACTACAAATGACACAATGCAGGTTTAGATCACTAAGGAATGTGGCAAGCTGTACCCATTAAAACCTGACTGCCGGCCCTTGAGACTTGTAGCAGAGTTGAAATTCAAGTTCCTTAACTTTTCATTTTTCTTTTTCCCCACCTCATTCCCTCCCAGGTCTCTACAATGGGAAACAAACTCCTTTAGTGCACCTGAGGCAGACATGCACCTGCCTGTTAAACCCACGAGTTTGCAAGCTCACAGCACCCAGAGAAAGACTGAGCAGCCCCCGAAGCTTTCTGGTCCCCACACAGGGATTTACAGAGTGACCATCCCAGGGAAGGCCAAAGGCCAGTGCAAAGGCTGTAACAATGAAGTTCTCCAGGGCTCATCTGAGATGGCCTGGGTGTCTGCTCCCCCCAGAATGATGGCAGCTGCTCAATGCCATGCATAAGGCACACAGAAGTTTCTGCTTGACAGAAAATTACTACTTTAATGCAAATGAACTACAGGAGAATATCCAGCTCTTAAGTCTGGCCAAGTTTAGCAGAATCAGCACTAAGAACAGAATCATGACCCCACTCTTTAAAGACAAGGACCACCTTACTATTCTAGTCCCAAAATCCACCCCTGAAGTAGCCATCCAAGGGCAACATACCTGGAATATCAGTGCAAAACAGCAGCACAGGCCAACAGATTTGATTAGCAGAAAACTGCATAGTGCAGGAACTTAAGGCTGCTTCCAAGAAAGGGAAGTGTGCCAGCATCCATACAAGCTAGAAGTTACCTTTGTTATAGAGTTTCAGTCTTTGCTGTACAGATGTAATGGCTCCCAGTACTGAAAGGCGATTCACTCTTGACTTTATGTTGGAGGCAGTGCCAAACTCGTCCGCTAACATTTTTGCCACTCGTGAGATCTGGTCTTTGGGGGGAATGATCAACGAGATCATGCTGGTACCATTGCTGGGGAGGGAAAAAAGTGATGTGAGCAGGCAGCAGAGCAACAAGCACCCTCACACCACACTCTATGTACATGTACTCCATGTTCTCTCCTCCTTCCCCAAGGATGCTTCTTCACTGTTACTGGTATAATTCCCCTTCTGATGGACAACAATGGGAGAGAAAAGGAAACAAAACAAAACAGGCTCTTCTTCAGTGCTCAGCCTCTCCCAAGCAAGTCCTCCAGAAGCTGCTTGCTTGCTCTGGGGTACTACTCTGGGAAGAAAGAGCACATGTACAGACCAAGGGCTGCACAGAAAAAGGGCTGTGAGCAGAAGGAATGGAAGCAGCTCCCAGCAGAGATTATTTAAAACAATGCAGCCATACACTTCAAGGATATCTTAGAGCCCATTACATTTGTTCTCAGACAGCTGGAGCACTAAGCAGCCCAAGTGGTATCTTAATACATTGTTTTCCTTAGATTAGTACAAAAAAAATGAACTGGAAGGATCCCTTTGTCATGGTGAGTCTTTTCTGCTTTCCCACTATCACTTTTCACCCCAGAGCAGCTCATCAGCTCTGGCAGCTGCTTTAACTAAACTGTGCTAAGCACACACTGCTGCTTCACCAACACCGACCCCAGGCACAGAGTCAGGAGATAAGACCCCACAAATCACAGAACAGGCTTAAACTAAAGGAAAATAAGTTTGATATCCGTTTTTCCTAGGGCTTTGGGGTGGGTCCTGCAGAAATCTTAATCCCCAAAGCTGCCTCGTGGTTCAAATCCACCCAAAGCCAAAAGGAAAATTGGGAAAGTTCCCATCTGCCTCCCAGCAGGTACCTCCCATTTGCCATTGAAGTATCCCAGATGTCTGAAGTGCTGCCTCTGCATTGTCTCAGATTTAACCCAGACCTCATGCTTCCCATTAGAGTAATGGCATAAAAATCAAATCCCTCATCGTATCCTCCAGCCCTCTCAAGGGCAAACCAGCTAAGCTCTGTGAAAAAGCCTCTTCTCAGGATTCCGAGTCAGAGAGCCAACAAAGTGCTTTTCAGACATCAAACCCCAGGGTTTTTGCTCTTTTACATTTCTTATGGGAGGTGGAGCCTACCTCAGCCCCTGCTCACTGCTTTTTCAGGCTGTCACGTACCAGTGTCCTGCTGAAGTATTTGGGCTAGAGGCATCAGGGAAGTGCTTTAAAAAGCATCACTTCATTAGCCTCTTTGCACAACCTGTACAGCCCTCTCCCAAAGATCCTCAATCCAGGCCCAGGTGAAACAGAGGCTAGTTGGTCAAATAAGTCCCTAACCTTAAAGGCAGCTGAGGGGTTTAATATCTGACCTCCCCATACAAACCAATCAAAGTCACAAAGACACACTGGAATGTGTTATTCCCAGGAGGAGCACTGAGCCA
Source organism: Sitta carolinensis (assembly GCA_032173965.1). Taxonomy (NCBI): domain Eukaryota; kingdom Metazoa; phylum Chordata; class Aves; order Passeriformes; family Sittidae; genus Sitta; species Sitta carolinensis. Next base: position 1,318,292 of record CM063294.1, read on the forward strand.
TGCTGGCAGCTCTCAGGCTTCCAGGTAACCCCAGCCAAGAATACTCCATATCACACTCAATTAAAGCAGTTACCCACCCCAGCGAATGGCACCAGCCTTCGGGGACAGATAATGGCTATCATTCCCAGCAGGCTCCTTTGAGCAAGAGGCTGATCACAATGAAAGCAACTCTTCCCCACTTTTCTGAAAGTAGTACTCCTGAGCTATCCTCTGAAAGAAGAAAGACCTCCCAGAGATTAGAAAGCTCTGCCCATCACACCTAACTTCCTGCATCCCCTAAGGGCATCCCAGTGTGGCAGGTGTTCCGCCCCTCCGGCACTCCTGGCTCTGCTAGGAAGAGATTTCTACAATTGTTCCTGAATTGAGGACAGAGGGGAAAGGGCAGGTATGGAGTCCTGTCACTGCAAGAATCGGGCTGCCTGCAAGAAGAGCCCAATCACCCCCCCTACACACTCCTTACAAGAATTTGCAGAGAGCAAGAAGGTCCCTCCTGAGCCTCCTTTTCTCCAAGCTGAGCCCCCTCAGCTGCTCCTCTCTCAGGACTGACTCTCCAGACTCTTCCCCACCTTTGTGAACAGCAAGGAAGAAGGCTGGGTGTGCACTCCCAAAAGCAATTTCTCAGTAAAAAGTAAATTGAAAAGCTCTCTTCAGTTTTCAAATGCAAGTCACCCTCAGATGCCAGCCCCAGCCTTGAGCTGTGTTCTACTGCCCCACAAACACTGGTGCCAGCACTGAGCACCGACTGGATCCTACCGGGGCCACTGGAACTGGGGATGATTTATCCCACACACAGCATCTCGTCCACCAGGCAGGGTCACAGCACTACTGCTTAGGAATACCCAAGGTAACACAGTGGCCTCCACAAGCCCTGGGGATGCACTCCCCCTCATTTAAATCTCCAACTAGTTCAACACAGCACAGTACTGTGCCTGAGCCAATCCTTCAGCAAATTCCAGTCTGGATTTGTATCCAAAAGCACCTTCCACTACCAACATCAAGTGCACTTCTTGGGTTTGGCATGCTTCACTACTATTTACACAGCCAGAGCTATTTCAGGCTCTAACCAATTCCTGCAGAATCCAGCAAAACAGCTGGCATGCAGCTTGCCACAGAAGCAACCTTCCAGGCTGCTGGAAGCCTGAGCAAAAGGAGCCAGCCAGCTTGTCACCATGTCCCCAGGCACCCAGCACCCAGGGGTAACGAAATCAAACACTGAGACCAGCATGACACCAGCTGAAGCAGATGGTCACCAGCACTCAGGGTGGCTGCAGAACTCCCTCACATGCTGCCAACACCTCATTATTTGACCTTGCAAGAACAGCTTTCCTCTCTCAAAGCAAGCTTTTACCTGTGACCCTAATGCAGCATGGCAGGGTCTAAAAAAGCCCTGTGGTGCATCTGCTAGACTCACCCAAGGAGACAAAATGCAACAAAGAGTTTCTAAGAAAGCTGCTGTTCAAAAACACTCAGAAGGAACAGGTTATTCTGCAGAGTAAGGTAATTTCCAAGTCTCCTCTGGGTCTTTGGAGCCTCAACAAGATAGAAGGTATTTCTGCAAATCCCAGCCAGTCCCCTCCAGAGCTGAGGGTTTTGGAGTACACTTACCCGGGAATGAAGTAAGGAATTTCCCCATAACCATCCTAAGGCCTCCCAAAAGGGGGCACAGCTGCACCACACACCTGCTCTGGGGCACAACCAAGTGATCTACTTAGCTCAGCAGTATTGCTCACACTGGCAGCTTGGGGTCACACGTGCCAGGAGCTGGGTCTGCCCTGCATCACCCACAGCACTCCCGAAGGAAGCTTGTTCCTCATCCCAGATTATACCCTGATTTCACAGCACTGCTGAGGTTTCCCCCTGATTCAGCAAACCCAAATTCCACCAGAGCAGCTGGGAGCTGATGCTGTTGGACCCAGCTGAGCCAGGGGTTTGCAGAGCTCTGGCTGCTTGCTGTTCCTGTTCTGGACAGAGAGCTGCCAGTGCCATCCAAGGGCAGGATGCTCCGAGGTGTTTGCTCTGGAGGGAAGCAGCACCCTGGCCCACAGGCCAGCACCACAAGTGCCACTGCTCACAGCACTGGGGCAGAGGAAGCAATCGGGAGCATGAGGGGCACCAGGCCCACACACTACAAAGAACCAAGGGAGCAGTTCACTGCCAGCTCTGGAGAGGCAGAAGGCCTGCCCTGCCTGCGCTGTGGGGACAGCTCATGGTGCCAGGAATGCACAATTAGCTCAGATTTATCAGCACCTGCCACGAGCAGCACTACTTATCGCTAGGAGAGAGGATGAGGATCAAAGCTCCAACTTTCCCACACCACAGCAGGTGAGCTCTAGCTTTCTCCCACACCGTGCTAGAGGGCTGTTTGAAGGGAAGAAGGGGAAGCAAAAATAAGCACATTTCACTCTCTGGAGACAGCAAGTTCTTCACAAAATCAAGGTTTGTGGATAGGACAGCCCTTCTATTAGTAAAACTCCAATATAACTACACTTGGAATGTCAGACAACTGTGCCTCCAAACAGCTTTCTCAGACACAGAGAGACCTCAGAGCAACTGCTGACAAGTGATCACAGTGAGTGGCAGTGTGTGCAGAGCAGAACCACCACTAACTCAGTCCCGAGAGGCTGCAGGGGAGAGCCGTGCCACTCCTCCTGAAAGCAGCTGCTGTGGCACCCCAGCAGCTCCTTTCCCTGCAAGGAAAGGAGGGATCACCAAGAGCACCCCCGTGCTGTGTGTGCAGGCAGGAGAACCACTGTGTCCCTTCCAGGAGCAGGGATGGCCCAGAGGATGCTGGCCCCAGCTGGGTCCCTGCTCCAGCCATGCCATGCTCGGTACCAGGAGCTCTGGGGATGTGCTCTATGCTCCAGCACAAGAGAGGCACCAGAGCAGGAGCCAAGGGCATGGAGCAGGCACTGCACCCATCTGGGACTGGCTGCCACGCGCACCCCATGGCTGCTTTCCATGACAGCTGCCAGAGGAGCCTCCTGCCCTGAGTGGCCATCCCCACCTGCAGGGCTTTGTCACCATGTTCCTATTCTCCTGCCATCAGAAAGAACAGCTGAGCAGCTCCTTAGAATTTCAGCTGGTACTAGACAGTGATGTAGTGGTTTTCCAAAAGGCTCCCACCACCCTACTCAGCGCTGTGCCACTGAAATGTGTCCTGCACTGCCACACCCCAAATCAGCAGCACTCACCACAGCTCCCCGCCACCTGGCAGAAAACCACCAGCACTCTGAGGAGGAGCAGTCAGCCAACTTGTCTCCTGCAATTTGGGCTATGAGCTGGCAAGGGAGAGCATTAATTTCACAGCCTGCAATATAAATAGCAGTGACTGCCCTGTGCTATCAGAGGAGACCTGACAAACAGCAGCTGAGCCGTAGCTGTTCCACAGTGAAACATTTCACACTAACAGCACACTGTGGAATGTGGGATACAGAGGCAAGGGAGGGCAGTCATTCCCTAGCACTCAAAACAGGGTTATTTTTACAGGGCACAGCCTCATGAGCATCCTGTGGTCCCCAGGAACCAAGGGCAGCACCAGGCCCACGTGTGAGTGCCAGAGACTGGCAGGAGCAGAGCCAACAGCTCCCAGATAATCTGATCCCAACCACATTCCACAGCCAGGAAGCTTTCTATGAAACGACTGTTGCCACACACTGCTCCAAGCCATGGTACCTTCCCCAGGTAGCCTCTGCTGCTCTCCATCCAGGACTGTGCATTACTGGACAGGCACAACATATCCCAAGGAGCCCAAGATGCCTGGACAGCCGAGGCTCCCCAAGTTATGTGATGGCTAAAGCAGTTCCACACACAGCAAGGCAGATGCCAACAATATCTCTGCAATCCAAGGCAGAACTCCATCAGGCACATCTCAGAGGTGTCAAAGAGCTGCTTCTGAACCAACATCCACAGTGCTGCAGGCACGGAGCACTTCAGTGAAGGACTAAGTTCAGGGCACAGCCCACAAAATCAGTGATGTGAGGAAAGAATATTTGAGGGTTTTTGATGTACCTGAGGAAAGGTGTTGAATGGAGTGCTATAAAAAGGAAGTGCCCTTTGGTACAGGCAAGTACAAAATTGCTCGCTTGGGTTCCCTCACAACACCCACGCCATCAGACACTCCCCACTCATCCTGCCCTGTGTGCAAGAGCACTGACCTTGCCAGAGGGAAGTTCTACACACACTCTTGCAACTTATGAATTATGGCTGTGAAATAAACAGGCCAAAGCTGTGCCCTTTAAAGACTTGATGTCTTTTAATAAGACAAAGCCTTCATCAAACAGAAAGTGGCTAAAGTCCACTTGAGATGCCAAATCTAGAGACAACAGCAGATGGAAAAGCTGCACAACTGTTCCTGGAAAACCTGCTAGGAAAGAGCAGGGAATCTCAAGAGTCCGGGATCCATCAGTGCTTCAGAAGCCACATCACCTGGAAGCCAAAGACTGCACAGCCTGTGACAATATCTAGTTGAATGCTCTGCAATAAACCCAGCCAACATGCCTCAACCTAACTGCTGCTTGGGGGCACCAGGGTTTTGTGATGCCTCCACCAGAAGCAGATGAACTCCCCCTCCCTGTGCAGCCACGGGCTCTGAGCACAGCTGGAACAGGACACAAGCACTGCACAGACACACAGGGAGAGCATACAGCACTGGGAGCTGCGTGGCACCCAGCACAGCTCCTCTGAGGTTTCATGTGGAGCTGAGGCAAGAGCCAGGCAGGACATTGTACAGCACTGCTGTACAGTTTCAGCAGGAACATCACAGTCCCCCAGAGGCATCCTGCATTTCACCCCAGCATGCAGCAGGACTCTGGATCATCTCCTAAACGGCAACATCAAGTCATTCCTCAAAGGCTTCCACATCATCCAAAGAAGGGTTTGAAGGTATGGAAGAGACCAGTTCCCAAGCAAAAGTAAGGCAGAATTCACCTCTCTGGATCCACTGACACCTCAGAAGCAGAGAAAAAGGACAAGATGGAGGCAGGGTGGGTATGAGGAGAAGATTTCCAGAGTCGGGAGACCAAGCAATTCATTCTTCAGGAATCCTTTTCAGCATAAACATTAATTGGAGAAATCGAGCCCCCCCCTCCCCTGAACTGATGAAACACCTCATACACCAAATTCCTCCATCAGTCTCTGAATGCCACCTCTCCCCTGGACAAAGGAAAACCACTTAACTGCACAGCATGAAACCGTGCAGCTATTCCACCATGGCTCACACAATGCCAGGCTCTCCCGCTGTAGTCCTGCTCCAAAGCTCATGACAGGAATCTTGCACATCATTCTCTTCTAATGCTGGCAGTCTGGATAGAAAAAGCACTTCATGTAACCAGAACCAGCTTGAAGCAAACACTCAGACTGTCCTGGAAAGGCATCCTGCCTTCCTACTCTCACCCACTAACCTTCTCAGAGAGGAAAGGCCTCCAGATGCCAACTAAGCTTGGAGTGACAGCCAGGGAGAGAACCCACCCTGGAAAACACGAGTGAGCCTCATTTCCTCAGTGCACCCCTGGCTCCAGCAGCCAGGGAAAGATTCCCACAGGGAGGCAGCAAATGGCTGCTCAGCAAAGGAGCAGAGGCAAGCCTGGCCAGAGCCTGAGCAAGGGTCAGGTGAGGCAGTGCTTCCCCTGAGCAGCTGCCGGCCGCCTGCCAGGAGCTGCCTCCTGGGCTCAGTCTCCCTCACTCCCAGGACACAAAGGAGGTGAAACAAGAATCAGGTCACAGACTTCTACTCCTCCACACAGCACAGTTTGGCAGCTCTTGCGTGTCTGAGGGCTGCAGAGGTAGCAGGTGACAGGGACCTTGGTCCTTGGGCCACCATGCACCACCTGCCCAGAGGGACACGGCAGCGGCTCCATCCCCAAACTGGGGCCAGCTCTGACACTGCTGCCACCACCAGCACCCCCACCTCAAATCAGACGTGCAGCTCCAGGAGCACATCCCAATTTTAGCCCAAGAACTGAATCAGCACAAGTGCATCCTGCACACCCCATGGACAAGGTGAATCAACACCTCTCCAAAATCCTTGGATCAAAGGCAACACACCACAAAACATAATTGCATAGGCATGTTTTGAATAGGCCTTATTGGCTGCATCTGACCTCATGAAGAAAGCCCGGATGCCCAATTACCGAGAAGCCGAACAGACATTTCTGCACTTCAGACATTTGTGACTCACTGGGAGGCTCAGTTTTGCCACAGCTCCCCTGCTCTCCCTCCTCCTTCTCCAATTATTAATGCTCCAAGTTTAAAAGACTTGTTGCATTATGCTAATGGGCCATTTGGGTACAAGATGTACACTGAGGGACTGAAACAAATCCAGATTTGCTTATTAAGATGCTAATGCCGCAGAGCTACATGGGAATAGGTGGCTAACAGGGGGGAAGAGAAACCCAGTTGCCACAAAGCCAAAAAAGTCTGTCCTCTTTTGTGGTGCTCGTTCCCATCTCCTACCATGTCATTCCTCAGGGGCTCATTCATTAGCTCGATGTGAATGATGATCTGTGCATGAATCACACTGCTCACTAATGATTCACACACAGTTGTAAAAGAGGCACCAGGCTGCTGAACAACAACAGGCTGTCAGACACTCGCTGGAGTTCTGATCTGGAGCCACTTTTCCAGCTCAGGTCCTCCTCAGCCATTTCCTAGTGAGCACTCTCCAAACAGCACTTCTAATTGTTGCTGTAATGCAAAAGGAACAGGTACAGCAGGCAGGTGAGAGCCCAGGAAACGTTTTACAACCATCAGACAGAGGCAACCAGCAGGATGTCAACAACCCTTCAGACATTGTCCCTGGCTCCCACCTGGCACAGCTTTCTCAGACCACACACTCTCAGCACCACTGAAACACGAGACACACTGCTTAGCCCAGAGAGGTCCTGGCAGCCCTGCTTACATGAAATCTACGTTCAGCTTCTACCCCAGCACTGTGGACACTGGCAGCCTGAAGAGGTTCAACAGAGTAGGGAAATGGTGTGGAAGCAGCTGCTGCACATCCCACGTGGTTTCCTGCCACCGCTCTCCCTTCTGCCCTGGACTATTTCAATTCCAGCTTCTCCTCACACCGACAGAGGCAAAAGGCAGTATTAACATTATAGCCTTTGCCTCTCACGTGACCTCCTTTAGGAACTCCCCCTGCCACAGACAGGATGGACTTGGAGGAAGCAATCTGCCTTGGGTAAGAGCTCAAACCACAACCTCCTTCCCTTAACGCTTCTCTAATGGCAGATCACCAAGTCAAAGCAGCAAACTCACTGTCAGTAAAGCTCAATTCCTGCGGATCCTCCTCCTTCAGCCCTTGTCCCATCCATGTCTCACATTTCCCAAAATGTGAAGCCCAGCTCAATTCCAGCAGAGTAGGACTTCTCTGGAAGAGAGGTCCACTGCAGACACCAGCTGACAGAGAGATCGTCAAGGCTATCCCATGACTGGCAAGAGCACAATATAACAGCACTGCAACCTAAATACCACAGCACGAGCTGGAAAGCCCAGGACCACCTTGGCATGGCTCTGCCCTTCCCAGATGGACCAGCTCACCAGGCCTGCAGCGAGGCCTCCATCCTAAGGTGAAAGCTGCAGAAAGAGCTCCTGTATCAACAGCTAAAGTGACCCAGAGGTCAGATTAAAGGCACAGCCACGATGACAAACAGATCCTGATGAAGAAGGCAGGGAAAGAGATCTGCTGCCAGGCTGGGAACCGGGGAGAGAGCCTCTGGACTGACACATCTCTGGCAGTGCAGGCAGACACCAGTCAGGGCTGACAGATCTCACCAAATGCTCCTCCTGGTGTATGACACCCCCTTGAGCCAAGAGCTGCTCTGGGACCTGCCTGGGCATGGTGGTGATACCATACTGAAGCAAGAGATCTGCTGTGCTGTGTCTTGTATGAAGCAGGAGAATCCATGCTGGAGTTAACTTGGCTAGGATACTGTCCCACAGTTATCCCAGCACAACTCCACCTTCAGCACCAGCAGCAGAACAATGCACCCACAGGAGAGTGCTGCAGGAGCTCTGCCTAATTCAGGAGGGAAATACAGCATGAGAGAACCCTGGCACCACGGTTTCCCAGGACTTTGTTCAAAAGAAACTGGGAACGAGGCAAAGCTGTACAGGTCATACCTGTCACTTACCCCACACATGCCCTGACTGCCCCAGCAGTGGAGCTGCCACAGCTCTGCCCACAGTGGGGTTATCTTGCAGCCAGGTGGGCTCTCAGGCCACTTCTGGAAAGGCCCACCATCCTCACAGTGGAACCAGTCAGGACCTTTTCCCCAGAACCACCAGGTTGTCCAAGCACATCTCAGCCATGCCACACTGCCTGGCCCCAGAGCAGCACCATCCCTGCACAAGGTGTGGAGAAGTGCAGCCTCCTGTTCCTGTTCCACAAGGCTGGAAAACAGCAGCAGCTTGTGGCTAATTCCAAGGCTGGGCTTTTCCATAATGACCAGCAAGACTCCAGACAGGCTGCAAGAGAACCCATCTGCAAATGATGCTGGGGCAAATCTTTTCTGTCTAAGCAAGAGGTGAGCTTGTCCACCCTCAAGCAGCACTATGTTTCATTTTCCAGGAATTCAAGCAGAACTATGTCTCTCTTTGCAGGAATCCTCATGTACTTTCAGGCCTCTGTCCTTCGTGGTGACTTTATTTCTCTCACTTTTTCTTTCTCCCACACAGCAGATGGACGGTTCAAAGTGGCAGAATCCAAACACAGACAGGAACTGCAACACTTCGCTTTCCTGGCATGCCTCTGGAGACACCAAGATGTCCCATTCTCCCTCCTCCAGATTTGAAACATTTCTGCCAGTTACAACCAGAGTAAATTATTGCTCAGACTTTGTTTCTGCATTTTCCCTGTTTTACCCAGAGCACATAATTTGGAAAAATGTCCTTCCACACACAAGCCTCAGTTGTGCTTGCAGTCAGTGCCCTCAGAGACAGCTCGATCTCCACCTCCTCTTTTCCTGCTTCAGTAAAATAACCAGCAAGGGTGCCTGCTCCCAACACAGCAAGCTCAGGACAGGGGAGATGTCTGCAGAGATCAGGTTCCTGAAGGCTTTCCCATTGTAGGGGAGCTCCACACCCTGCATCAGCTGCAATCTCACCTGAGGTCTGGAAGCCCATCTGGCCAGGGAGGTGTCAGTACCATTTCCAAGCAGTGACGTTTGCAGAAGAAAGCATTTCTAAGACGTGGAGAAGTTTCCAAACATGATTCCAATGTGACATCTCAGGTCCTCTCCCAGCAAAGAGACTGCTTGTTGTGCTGATACTTTATTTTGCCAAGCATTTACAGCTTAGATTAGCAAAAAACCCTGCCCATAGCCCAGCTAACTATTCAGAACTGCAGAGACCAAAGGAACAAAGAGGGATTGTCAGTTTAGCACTGACACTGGAAAACTGCATGAAGCAACAGCAGAAAAACCCCGCGCGAGAGGATAAAGGAAAAGAGAGTGGCTAATGCTGCTAATGCTGCTTCTACCTGGGCTGCTGCAGTTCTACAGCTGCAGCTTCTGGGGGGCCCAGTGTTTCCCCAAATCTATTCTATGAAACTGAACTGGGGACTGAAAGCAGAATTAATCCCTCAGTCGGGGAGAAGAAGAGATGTCTGATGAAAGTCTGAGTGTTCCAAGCTCTTAGAGATGAATGACAAGGTTAAACTTCTGACAAGGCCACAACTGGCTCATCAGCAGCCTTTTACTCCCATCTTCTTGTGGCCACAAAGGTTAATTGCCTGCAGTGCTGAACTGGCCCCTCTGCTCCTCCTCATACCCTGTGCAGAGCCCAGCTACCTCCCTCCACCTCACCAAGTCAGAAACACCAACTCAGCCACTCTGTACAGGATCACACAATTTGCAAGTCAACTTTGGAGAGCTGAAAGGAGAGAACTTCTAGTTTAGGAAACAAGACACAGATAACGGCTCCTTCTAGTTCCTGTCAGCAGAGACAGGATTTTGAGGTGGGGTTGGGGAGTTTAAAATTATTTTTCATTGTTTTGGATTGACAAATTCTTTCTATAGATATCAGTGAGAAAGCCAGCTTTCCTTAACAGGGCTGGGAAAATAACACTGGGCATTCCTGCTAGGATGCCTCCAGGTTTGAGAGGCAGACCTACCCCTGCTGGCCTCCAGCTGATCAGCTTCTGGGAAAACTGAAGTTTTAATCTTTCTCCTGGGTGCACGGCCCCTTTCCTCATCAATCCCATAAAAGCACTTCCTTGCCCTCCTGCTCACTCGACTTTTGTTAACACCCAGCAGACTCCACTGAGGTTTTACCAGAAGAGCTGGACCAGAGCAGAGGTGCCCCAACCAACGCATGCCAACGGAATGTCTAACTCCAGCTTCCTCCATTTCCGTCCCTTTGATCCCCTGCAGGAACAGCCAGCACATGAAACTGGGACACTGCTGCTGGGTCACTAATGGAGCACATGAGTAAGGGAAGGTGGGGACGCCAGCGAGGCCCTGGCCCTCCACATCACCCTGTTGGAAGGCTTTGCCCCCTAACCCATCCCAGAACAGGTCTTCCTACTCCACAGGAAGCAACTCTTCCAAAGGCTGGAAAAGCCTGTTCCACTGCCTCACACCTCCTGTGCTGGGGAGCCTGAGCCTGCTGGGGGCTGAGGCTGCAGCACCTCTTCTCCTTACTGGACCAGAATCAGGATAATTTTAGCTAGGACTCCCTGGAAGGCACCAAACCAGAATCACCTTGCTCAGAGAAGACTTGCTGGCACCAGCACCACCTTCCTCAGGAGCTGGTTTAGCAGCTGGCACAGATTGAATTAAGGGACAGCAGTAACACCACATCCAGGAGATGTGCTGGACCCAGGGGGAACAGCTACACGGATCTGACTGTGCCTGTGGCACCTCTGCTGCACAGCAGAGCTGTTCCAGGGATTACTGGAAGAGGGAAGACAGGGCTGACACCTGGGCTGTGGCCCCAGATAGCCGATACCCACAAGAGACACCTGCCCTTCAGCCTTGAGGAGTGCTCCAACATCTGCTGGAACCTTCTCTGCAACACTCATCTATCCCAAAGAGACCTGACACTGAACTCACCACAGTTCGAACCAGGGAGAGACAAAACTCCAATTCTGCATTTCCAAAACCCACCCAGGCTCCCTCAGTGCTCTTGCACAGAGCAATGTCACAAGCTCCAATGGATGCCTGGAGCTTCCCAAGCCCTTTCAGCTTCCTGGGACCCCTGTGAGCACAACCTGTGCTGCCAGCACCATGCACAGGCACAGCCCAGTGATCAGCTGGGGCAGCCAAAGTCCACTGTGCCACAGGGAAGGGCAGCCCAGGCTCCCCACTCCCTTCTCCCACCTGCCATCCCCACACAGCTGCATCATAAATCAGAGTAAAATATATTTAGGGAGACCTGTGGCTTGGGTTCCTCTCCTGCCTGGGTTAGTTTTCAGCTAAACGACTCCTCAGGCTGACTCCACACATAGAACAAGCAGCAGCACTAAGGACAAGGCCAGACAGCAGCTTGGCCTCTGCCAGGCTTTTGGGGGGCTACACAACAATGCCAGTGCTGCCCCAGCTACAGCAACACCTGTTCAGGTGAGCCTGTGGAAACTGGAGCCACAAGGGTGTCTAAGGAGTGACCCTTCATTTTTATTTTATCAGGTTGTCTGCCAAGACACACTTTCTTTGCTATTTTACAGCCCCAGCACCTTGAGGTCACACAATTCCTTGAACCCAACTGAATCAACCAGGCACTGCCAAACTGCCCTCTCAAACAGGCACCTCTGGCATAGGGCAGGCTGTAGGAACAGACATTCGGGGAGGGGAGGGGTGGGGGGCGCCAAAAAAAATTAAAGTGGATTAGAGACTTTAAACTTCCCACTGTCCAAACTTTGGATGAGCTTGCTTTCAGGGAAATGGAGCTGAGCACCTTCGCTGGGAGGGGAAGGGGTGAGAAAGATCAAATAACTGTCAGTAAGGAAAGCACTGAATAAGTGCTGCCTCAGCCGCTGCCTCCCTGCCCTTGCCCCGCCGCCTCCCCCGGCCCAGCCGGTCCCGCGGGAGAAGCCCAAGGCTGCTCGGGGGACAGAGGAGCGTCTCCTCCGGCTGGAATCCGCCTTCCGCCGGTGCCAGCTGGCACGGGGCGGCCGGACGGGCCGGGAGCGTGGCGGGCACCGGGGCCACGCACCTGTGCCACCCCCGCCGGGGCCGGGGGGAACCGCCCCGCCCGAGGCCGGGTGCGGGAGCAGCTGCGGCGCCGCGCCGGGGCCGGCGGAGCCCGGGGCAGCCGCGGCCCTTTTCCCTTTTCCGTGCGGGAAGCGCGGTCACGCTTCCTCTCCGCGCCCCGCACGGCCCTGCCCGCACGGCCCCGGCCCGCCCTCCCCGCCGACCCCTGGCCCCGAGCGGCCGCCGGGCCCCACACGGCCGCACAAAAAGGCCCCGGGGCTGGGCAGGGGCCGCCGGGCCGGGGCTGCGCCTCCCGTCCCCCGCGCCGGGCGGGCCCGGGCAGCGCCCCGGCCGCGGCCCCGCTCCAGCCGGGACACCCGGCGCTCCGGGGCGGCGGCCCCGCGGGCCCGGCGCTCACCCGCGGGCCGCCTCCAGGCTCTTGATGAGCTTCTTGATCTTCCAGATCTCCACGTTACGGTCGGCAGCGCTGGGATCGTCCGCCATCTTCTCCCTCCTCCTCCTCCTCCTCCTCCTCCTCCTCCTCCCGCGGCGGCAGGCGCTGCGGCGGGCGCGGCGGCGCGGGGCGGGCGGGCGGCGCGGAGCGGGGCGCTGGGGCCGGGTGTGTCCCGGGCGGTGCCGGTGCCGGTCGGGCCCCGCCGCTCGGTGCCCGCTCCCCCCGGCGCGCGGCGCTGACGTCGCACGCGGTGCTCGCGCTCCCCCGCGCCGCGCACCATGTGTTGCAATCGCCTCACATGGGGGGCCCTTGACGTCACTTCCGGAGGGAGCCGGCAGCGGGGCGCCGCGCCATTGACCGCCGCCCCTCCCCGCGCGCGACCGCGGGGCATGGTGGGGCGCGTAGTCCGGGGGCCGCCCGGCGGGGCGGGAGCGCGCGTGCGGGACCTCGCGAGAGCTTCGCGGAACGGCCCGCGCGCGCTTAAAGGGCCCGCGAGGGGCGGCGGGTCCGGCCCGAGCGGGCACTGAGGGCAGCGGCGGCGCCAGCCCCGCTCCGTCCCGGGGCACAGCAGCGTGTGCACGCAGCGCTGGGCCGGCCCCACCGAGGGGCGCGCCGCAGCCTCTGCACAATCTGCTCAGGGCTCGGCCCGCCGCCCGCGGGGGAAGGGGCCGCTCCCTTTGTGCCACCGCAGAGCTCGCACTGCCGCCCCCATTCGAGTCATGGACAGAGGAGCCCCAGTGCTGACCCTTGCGTGACGCCGCTGCCCAGCCCGGCCCACTGTCCCCTCATCCAGCCCGAGGGCCCGAGCCTGCCCATGAGGATCCCAGCACAGGAAGCATCAGAGCCTTGCTGAAGCCAGGAGAGACAAAGTCCAGTGCTGTCCCCTCATCGATCCAGGGGCTGTTCCTTTGTGGGAGGCAGGTGCGTGGGTTTAATGAACACACTGACTCTTCCTGATCACGCTCTGAATCACCTGTGTCCCCCACCGCAGAAACTGTCTTGAGTGCCACTACAAAATCCATCCTTTCCTTCCCTCTAATACTTGAGCTGGCAGGACAAAGCAGCTGCAAACCTGGTTTTCCTTCCCGTTGAAGAGACAGAGTGAGAGACGGGGGAAAAAGGAGACACAGCTACATTTCTTGCAGTTCCCTGTAAGGCTGGGCTAGTAGCAGCACAGCGGGCAAGCGCTGCTCAAGCCTGGAGCCTGCTCTGCAAGGCCGAGCCTATTTACAAAGTGCCTGAGGGTGAAGTCCCACTGCTACTGCAGGCACAGGACTTAGGGCACCGCCTGGGAGCAGGACTGATGCTCTCAGAAGAGCCCAACTTCAACCTGACACCAGAAATCTCCTTTTTACCTGTGAACAAAGCACAAGGTGCAGAAAGTTACAGCTGCCTGGCTGTTCCCTCTGCAGCTGACACAAGCAGTAAAATGTTCTCCATCAAAAGCCAGGAGACCAGGAACTTCATGTTGGACACTTTTCTGCTTTTATTTTAAAAAAATCCAGAATGGATCCAGTAACAGTTTTATTATCAAGGAAATTGTTTTACCATAAGCAGAGAACAGACAAAGGATGGAGCAGAAGGCTCAGACAAGCAAAGTATTGAACTTCGACACTGCCTCTTTTGTGAGAAATAATGTTACAGCTCAGTTTGAAGTAGCCCTCTTCCTTCATAACAAAGGTACCAGCCTAGCTCAGGGGCTGTATGGTCTCTAGCAACATCCCCAGCCTTGCCCCCGCTGCTCGCAGGCCTCACCTGCACCCAGCTACTCAGACCCACCAGGACCATGCAGGCCTTATTCTCCTCCCCATTCCCCGACAGCATCCATCTGCATCCTCCAATTTCATGACATGGTTTCCAAGCTTGATCTCAGGTTTACTACACCATTGTGTCAAGCATTAAATGATCAGCCACTCCTCAGGTGCTCAGGGGAACATGCCAGGGCCAAACTCCTAACTTTGTCTGGCATGAATTAACTTTCAAGTGACAATTTATCTAGCAGACACATTACTAAATTTATACATTGAAGAATTTTATATATAGAATACTGCAAAAACACAGTAAGTCTGAATTCTGCCCCTTGATGCTCAGGAAGGTCCCTTCTCTCCCAAGCATCAAGAAAAATCGACCTCTTCATCATTCTCTTATCAAGGCAAGACTCTTTATTGCTTCTCTTCCTTCTGATCTCCTGGACTTCCAGAACCCTCTCGCTCCGAGGCCATCTGCGAACAAAGGGGTTTATTACTTGTGGAAACAACAAACTGCTTCTCTTGGCCATTTCTCCCTGCCTGGCTGCCCAGGTTGTCTCCAGCTTGGAGAACCCTCCTCCAGTACAACAAGCAATGTCCACGGAGAAGGGAAATCTTCATCTCTGCCTGAACTCTGAAAGGGAGGAAACAATCTTGCCATTACACCCTTTGCCAGGAGAGGCAACAAGCTAACACTGCAGCACTAAAAGATTAGTTGGACATCAGGAAAGCAGCTGTCCCCAGAAAGGACAGCTCAGCACCAAGGTCACCTGAGCACTGTGCCACTGCCAGGCTGGGACACCTTCCTGCACAGGAAGGCACACCCTGGCCAGGTGCCAGTGAGTGAGAGGGCCCTTCACTGGGAAGGAGGTGGAGAAGAAAATCCCAATGGCCTTTACTCTGGCTTTAGGCAGACTGAACAGGAATTGTGTTTTAGGATCACCCTGAAATATGTTCAGGAGTTACTTTACTTCTTCAGACACTCCATGTACTGAGGGGAAAGCCCTCTCCTTGCACTTCTGGATGCTCCTTACTAGGAGTTTCCCCTTTTCCATGGAAGGCTGTACAGTAACAGAACACCCATCCTGGAAGCATGGCCAGGATTTCAGGCCTTCAACTCTCCTTGACCTTCTAGAGCTGCCCCGTCAGCCAGAGGAAGCTTCACAGGGGCTCACCACCACCTCCCAACCCCAGAGCTCGATGTCCTGACTCCCTTCCAGCCCAGCTCTTACCTGGAGCTCAGTGTCCCGACTCTCCCCTCCCCATGTGAGGGCTCTGAAAGTGAACTGGCCATGCACCTACCTTCTTGTATGCCATTTCAAAGAGCTTCAGGGAAGCCTGCTGCAGGCTGGTTGCTGCCTGCCTGATGTTCTCTCCTGTTTCACTATCTTTACGAGCCAGAAGTTCTCTCATTTTAGCAATTTCTTCCTTTAATTTGTTGCACTGCAAAAAAGATACAAAGGTGAAATGCTGCACTAGGTTCATTGGTAATCTCCATCCATTTCACCACCTGCTGATGACAGCAAAAACATACCTTTTTTTGCCAGAAGCCATGAAGTTAAGCCTCAAAGTGAGTCTGCAGGGCCCAGGACTGTGCCCAGTTTCCAGTGGGCACCTGTCCACTTCACTAACAGTGTCCCAGTTGGCATTAATGGGGCCCTGCTTGCTGTCTGGGCAGAGGTGCCAAGGACAGAGCCCTGCAGGGCCTGACAGCTGACCAAGGCTGAGCTCTGTGCCTGGCACAGCTACACCAGGGCAGGGGGCAGCAAGCTGGTTTCCACGGATGTTTAAGGCCCTGTCGGGAGCTGGCGAGCAGGGCTGCTCCTGCCCATGGAGCAGGAGCTCCAGGCAGACCAACAGAGCAGGCTCAGTCCAGCCTGGAGCCATCTGCCAGTCCCTGCACTGGCTGGCACTGCCTCCTTCCCTGGCAGACTGCTGGAGAGGGCTCCTGGGCACGGCCGTGCCAGCAGGGCTCAGACACAGACACAGCTCTGCAGAACAGCACGGCCAGGGACAGGGAGTGACAGCCACCAGCAGCACCCAGCCAGCACAGGCTGCCCCCACCCCCCAGGGAAGTCACAAGGAAGAGTCCCTGCAGGAAACAGGGATTTAGGCTTCATGCTCCTCTGAGAAGAAACTCTCTCACATAATTCCAAACAAAGAGTGAGCCAGTATCACAGAATCACAGAATGGTTTGGGTGGGAAGGGACCTTTAAGATCGTCTCATTCCACCCCCCTGCCATGGCCACTCAACCAAGTTGCTCCAAGCCCTGTCCAACCAGGCCCTTGGACACTGCCAGGGATCCAGGGGCAGCCACAGCTGCTCTGGGCACCCTGTGCCAGGGCCTGCCCACCCTCACAGGGAACAATTCCTTCTCAACATCCAATCTAACCCTGCCTTCTGGCAGTTTAAAACCACTGCCTCTTGTCCTGTCCCCATTGGCTGGCACAGAAACAGCCTTTAACCGACCAGAGGCTGCTACCAATAAACTGTAATTGTGTTCCCTCAGACACCTCAGAACCCCCAGAAGGCCTTTAATTCTGCTTCCCAGAGTTGTTAAATTGGTAATTAGGCACACTCTTTTAAACTTGGCTTTTGAAATTCACAATGCACCACCTTAGAGCGGTGTGAAAAGCATTCCTGGATATTAAATATATATTTCATTTCTAAGAGAGAAAAACTGGAGTTAAGTGGATGCTGATTTTTACTGCCCCCCTGGTTCTAGGGTGCTGTGCATGCACTGCCAACAGAGCACAGCAGCTCTGCCTCTGTCCCTGTGCTAACAAGGGCAGGCACTCAGGCACTGTCCACAATCTCCAGCCGTGGAGCAAAACTCCCCTCTGAGGAGGCAGCCACAGCACAGTCCTTATCACAGCACTGCAATGCCACACCAAGGACACAGCTCTGTCAGAAACCTCTCATCAGCAGTTCCCAGGCACTCACAGCAACCTCGCACTTTGCAATAGGTTATCTGCCAGCACCTGAACCCTGTTCCCCTAAAGAGGCCTGTCCATCCCCACCCCTCCCATCGAGGGGCACAGCCAGAGGTGCAGGGCTGTGCCACCTTCACCCAGCATGGGAACACAGCCAGAGCTGGTGCCACTGCCCAGAGCCAGCTGGGAGTTAAGTGGGAATGTGAGCAATGATTTTGTGAGGAATTTTACATGCTGTAGCACCCCAGGATCAGGAACCACCTACCTCATCTGCTGGCAGCTGATCCTTGAACTCCTCCATCTTGGACTCCGTGTCATGGATGATGCCCTCGGCCATGTTCACAGCCTCCACACGTTCCTGGGGGAGAGAGAGCTCATCAGGGCTGCTGCCCACACCATTGGTGACACAAGTGGTGACACTTCATGCCCCAAAGTGCCAAGCTCCACTCAAGTTCCCACCCAGGGTCCTTCTTAATGGCACCAGGGCAAGAAGAAATGCAAGCAAGCCATTTCTAGGTGCACTGTGGCCCCACAGGGCCCTGAGAAGAGACTGCGCCAGCCAGCCCTCAGGCTTTCATTCACTCCCCTGAACTACAGGTGACCAATGCACCACAATTGCTGACACATGGGAAAGGACAGACACCCCAGGAACAGCACAGTACACTCTGCTCCTTGGGAAAACAGCAGAGCTTTTGGAGAATAACCTGAAGCTTCTTCAGCAACAGGGAACT
The DNA here is from genome assembly GCA_032173965.1 of Sitta carolinensis. Lineage (NCBI taxonomy): Eukaryota > Metazoa > Chordata > Aves > Passeriformes > Sittidae > Sitta > Sitta carolinensis. The sequence goes on from CM063294.1 coordinate 1,336,284, forward strand.
AGAGACAACTCAAATGGTGGGTGGTTTTACTCATGGTCCCTTATTACAAAAACTCCCATTTATGCATTCCTGATGCTTTCATAGCAGTAAAGCCAGGACCAGAAAAGTGTAATGAGGCAATTTTGGAAACTACAGTTATACATGTCAAGTCAAGAGAAGTGTTAAGTTAAAATAACCTGATCGCCTTGCTCTATTAGCTCACTGGACAGGGGTGAGACCCACTTAAGCATTACAACAGAAAGGAACTTATCCAGTAATTTAAGATACAAAGTAAGGCAGCAGGACAGTTTCCAGTACAGCCTCTTTAGATGTCAGACCTCCCCCTGTGCTCCACAGCAACGATGAGGTTATTCAAACAGTGGGACTTCCAGAGCAAGGTCTTTGAAGGTTCTCCAGCTAACCTAAAAATGCCCATCAGCCACTGCTTTGTGGCTTGAGAGGTTCTGAGGTTAGGCAGCATTGTTTCCTGGGGATTTATTCCATGCCTTCTCCCCTTCAGTCCTTTTCTGATCCCTTCCCTACTGGGGGCAAGATTTACAGCATTGCCTGGACACCTGAGATAAGCTCCTGCAGACTAAAGGACATGAAGTGGATCAATTCCATGTGCCAGTTTCAGCAATCACTAAACATATGCTGGTGCCACATCCCAGAATCAGCCTGTACTGTGTCTGCTTAAAAATCAATGCTCTATATTTAGTTGCATAATTCATTAGGACTACCCTCATTAAACCAATTAGTTCCAACCATTAATGCTGCGTGTATCACAGCTTCAGTCACTCCTCCATGGCAAGTGCCAGTCCTTCCTCGACAAGGCCAGTGAGGATTTTCATCTCCTCCTCCCGGCCTCACCTGCACTGAGGCAAGCACCTCTCACAGACAGAGCATTCCAGGTGCCAAATGCACAGCCAAGGGGGACAGTGGAGAGCAGTGATGACAAAAGCCCTCAGCAGAGCTGCAAAGTTGTTTGAGTGGCAGGAAGGTGGTGGCAGGCAGGAGCGCCTCCACATCCCAGGAATTCCTCAGGGAGCAGTAAAGTGCAGTCACACAGGGTAAGGCACCCAACCCCAAGACCCAAATACCTCTGCAAACACCTTCCTTCAACCCTGGAGTGTCAGCTGAGCATAAGGAAAGGAGCAGATACTTGGGAAAGAGCTCACAGAGCAGAGCCCAGAGCCCCCCAGGGTTGGGCACAGCTCAAAGCACAGAGCAGCAGGTCGTCTGCTCCCTGAAGGTCCTGACAGCCCCATTACCTTCCTCCGCCTGTCCTCCTCCGCGTATTTCTCTGCGTTCTTCACCATGTTCTCAATTTCATCTTTGCTGAGGCCACCAGAGGACTGGATGACAACTGTAGCAGAGAAGAACATGAATAAAGGATCTGCTCTCACCTTTGAGGAGAGGATTAGTCCCCAGCCTAACAGCAGCAGCCTCGCTCAGAGACTCTGCACTCCAGGAGGCCCCATGGGTAGGACAAAGACTGTGACTCTTTCAAAGATCCACTGATGCTGCTGGCAAGGTAAAAGCCTCAACTCCTCGATCTGCAACTCCCCAGCTCTCCACACACTCCCTGCCTGCTGGTCTGCAAGTCACTCTGGCCAGTCTTCAGTTAATGCTCCTGGAAAGTGAGGGCACACCAAAGCCCTCAAACCAAAAGAACATCCCAGACTAGAACCACAGAACTAAAAACATCAAAACTAAAACCCCTCAAGCAAGCAAACAAATCCTCCAGCAAAAACCCAACCAACAAAAAAAGTCCAAAGAGAAGGAATGGTTTCACCAGATTCCTTTCCCTTTTGGAAAGCAGCCCAGGGTGGGTGGCAGGGTAAAACAACATTCCCCACCCAGCTCCTCACATTGCCCTTAATAAGGAAATGGAGCATGACTCTATGGGCAGGCTCTTACCTGTCCCTTCCTTGTCTTTTTTCTCTATTAGTGTCAAAAAGCATAGCCTAGATTCAGGCTTTACTGCAGGAATTAGTCTAATTTCATTGCAAGAGGATCAATATCCAGGATATCTCAATGCCCATAAAAATGCATACTACAATTACCATTTGAAGGAACTTGGCTGTGGAACATTTGTCACAGGTACAAAGCCCTGAAAAAAGACACACACACAGAGGTGTCCTTTGGATACAGATGTGTGATGAGCAATTCAGCTTTGTAATTAGGACCACACCTACCTATAGGTAGGCAGCTGAAAGTAATTCTGCTTGCCTGTCACCCAGAGCCTTTTACTCAACAGTAGAAGGCTGCCACATATCCAAGATCTCCAAGGAAATCCAAGTAACAAGCAGGGTGGTTTTGGTGACAAACTGCTGACAAAAGGCCAAGCAGTGTGATTAAAAGCAGCACACACCTTGCAGTTGTGCATAGTTAATACTTCTGCTAACTGGAGCACTTCACTGCTCGAGGGTTCTCTCCAAGAAACAGCTGAAGGGCAGCATAGAGGCTTCCAGTTATAAGGGAGAAGAGAGTTTTATTTTCCATCGGGGAATCTGTAAATGCTTCAAATTAATCTCCTGAACCCACCCCACAGCTTTAGAAACTGTCAACTGTATTATTAATTACCCCAGCACACAGGGCTCAGCATTTCACTGCACCACAGAGCAGAATACACTGACAGCTTGAACTCCCTGAGCCTCCTGCCAGCTGGAGATTCTTCCAGCCTAAGCCGAAGAAAAAGAACAAGGTGGTTACAGGGAAAACCTGCTGCTTCAAAATATCCCAGTCTCCAGACATTTATAATAGAATAATTACAAATAAACAGGGTCTTGGCACAGGTCTGGTCTGCTCAGCTGTACATGATACACCTGGAGTCAGAGATTTGATTCTTCTCCCTTAAAGGCTGACACCTTCATGCAGCCAGGCTCACAGACAGCAATCCCTGTGTGTTCCCAAAGGAACAGCACTCCCAGCAGCACAGCTCAAGGACAACTCATACACAGTACTGCATTCCCAAACCCCAATTTTAGTCCCCTCAGGGTAACTCAGGGCACACATGACTGCCCCAAACACCTCGGTGACAGAGCATGGCCCACCAACACCAGTGAGCCAACCTGTGTACCCAACACCAGGTACTGGGACACAGTTGATCCACACAGGAAACAGCTGTACTCTGCTCAAGTGTCACTACAATTACCCCAGATGGCAACACCAAGGCAGGACTGTCATACAGGGCAAAAGCACTTGGAATGTGATGAAATCCTGCCAGTGAGGGCTGCCTTGACACTGGCGTAAGGCAGGTGCTTCAACTCTGCTTAACATGCAAGGAGAACACCCAGTGGCAGCAGCCTCTGTCAGCAGATTACCAGAGAGAGTAGGGGCTGTGTGCTTACAGAAGCTTTACTGTCCCAGAACAAACCCACAGCTCAGTTCTCACTTATCCTTTTGCCCACTCTCCTTTCCAGGGGAGACACAGGCTCAGATGACTTCAGCTGCATCTGTGCTGTACTGGCAACAGGCTGAAGAGACTGGGTGACCCAAGCATGGAGCCACAAGCTCCATCCCCACCCCAGACCGTGGGATGCCATCGGGCAGCACTGGAGCACACTCTGTTCCCCCAGAGTCACTCAGTGCCACCCTCAGCTCCCCTCCCTGTAGGCCCAGGGCACTCACTCTGCTGCTCCCGCCCGGTGCCCTTGTCCTTGGCTGACACGTGCACGATGCCGTTGGCGTCGATGTCGAAGGTGACCTCGATCTGGGGCACTCCCCGCGGCGCCGGAGGGATCCCAACCTGAGGAAGGACAAGGGTTGACCATCAGCTCCCAAAGGGACAGAGCTCAGGGGACAAGGGCTGGGAACCCTGGGGATGATACTGAATGAGCCACTAACCAACCTGCAGAGCTGAGCTCTCCAAGTACCTGTTGGCACCATGTTGTGCACTGGTACCTTGACATACTTAACAGGATAAAAGGTTTCTGCCCTGGACGAGTGCACAGAAACCACAAGAGAGAGCCCCCAGGTTTGGTACCAAGGTGATACAGGTTCTAATTTATTGTTACACAAGCCCATGTTCCATAGCTGTGGCAGGATGCTCTATTTCCTCAGTTCTGGACACAGATTTCACTAGCCACCTCTGGGGAACCATTTTAAGACAGTGAGAGGCAGCACAGCTTCCTCCCAAAGTACAAAGAAAGGCAAAGCCTTTCCTTTCTGCAGGGCTCTTCCTAGGAAGTTCACAGACTTGAACAGTTTAACAAACTTTGCCAGCACTGAGCAAACCCATTTTGCTCAAGGAGCTGGCTGGGCAGCCCCCCTCTGCTCCCAGCAGTCCTGGAGCACATCTGTTCCCAGGAAGCAGGGCGTGGGCTCAGTTCACAAAGTCTCCACACAACTCTTCAGAATGATGTGTTGACAGTTTAACATCATGGCACACACACTGCAATCCCAACCAGGCCACAAACAAACACCCTGGGGTACCTTGGCTCCCAGGGTCCCACTAGGCTGGAACTGACTCCCCTGGGGACTGAAGGTATCCTGGAACTGCTCCAGGTCCCACCTTTGCTACACCAGAGGAGGGGCCAGCATTCAGATTACCTGCTGTAACCGGTACTGCACAGGTTTTTGTAGGCAGAGAGCCCTTGCTCATGACCAGGCCCTAAAGCTGCAGTAGTCCCAGTGCCACATGGGAGTGCTCAGAAACTTTGAGCTCCATCTTCAATGCCAGCTGATCCTCAGCCACAGAAAGGCTGTCCCAGGGCCAGGCTGTGCCTCTGGAGGCTGCTTCTGTACCACAAAGGGGTCAAATGTCTTCTTTAAGATGACTCCCCCTCAACACTGCCTTCAGGGGCAGCTGACATGGAGAAGGCTCTGAAATGTCTCCAAGAAGGTCAAGTCTAAGGTCAGGAAGAGAGAAGCCAACGTACCAATGTGAACTGGCCAAGCAGTTTGTTGTCACTGGCCATCTCTCTCTCCCCCTGGCACACTTTGATCTCCACTTGTGTTTGCCCATCAGCAGCTGTAGAAAACACCTATGGAAAGGGAACAGGAAGTTACTGTATAGATAATTAGAACACAAACACCTGCAGTTACAAGCTAACTGAATGAGGAATAAAGGGAAGCTACTTGGAAAGGAAAATCATGAAGTTCCTCTGACAGAACTCCAGGGCATCAAGGCTAGCAAGCGCCAAGCTCACTGTTGTCTTGTCTGCACCTGGGACACAAAAACTGGTCATCCATGGCAGCAGCAGGTTCCAGGGCAGCCACCACACCCCAGAACATCTGCCCTGAAGCAGAAGGCTCCAGCCCACACGCCAGGCACCTCAGGTGTTATCAGAGAGAGCACAGGGCATCAGCCCCAGACAGGGCCAAGGGAAGGAAAAGACCACACCCAAGTCACCAGGACATTACAATGCAGAGAGAAAATAACCCCTCCCGAGGCACTCAGCCAAGCAAGGCACTCTCCCACGGGCGTGGTGCTCAGTCTCAGAGAGGCTCAGCACAATCCTTTTTCAGAATGATGTGTTGAAAATTGACATCATGGCATACACACTGCAACAACCCTCACCAGGCCACAAACATCCTGGAATATCTTGGCATCATTAACTCAACTGCCCTCCCCTCTTGGGCACAGAATAATCAGAGATACTCAGTAGCTGACATTAAACCTGACTTCTCCACTGCTTCTCTTGTCAGATGAGGAGGCAAAACCATCTACCAGGATGCTCTGAGTGGCCTTTCCTGAGTTGTCTGAAAGCACCAGCAAAGTTCCACCCATCCAGAGTCAACTCTTACCTGGCTCTTTTTGGTGGGGATGGTGGTATTCCTGTTGATGAGCTTAGTGAAGACACCCCCCAGGGTCTCAATACCCAGGGAGAGAGGAGTTACATCCAGCAGCAGCACATCTGTCACATCACCAGCCAACACCCCACCTTGGATAGCTGCTCCAATGGCCACAGCCTCGTCAGGATTGACTGCTTTGCTCGGAGCACGGCCAAACAATTCCTGCACAGTCTGCTGCACCTGAGTGGAGACACAGCACAGCTCATCCATGGGGGAACCATCATGGCCACAGCAGCCTTGGCTCAGCTCTGTGTCCTTATGCTGCTGCTGCCATGGAAGCCAGAGACAGAAACACTCTGCGCCTGCTCCCTCACTGGCCATCCTCCTGCACAGCAGGATGCCCTCATTCCAGCCCAGACAGCTTCTTCTCCAGAGGCTCTGTGTGCCAGCTGCAAGGCAATCCCCACCAGTGCCTTCACACAGCCCAGCCACATTCTGAGGGGATCATTCCAGGCTTATCTGGGAGTCAAGGACGGCTCCCTGGGAACTGTGCAAGCCACACTGAGCAGGAGACAGCTGCCAAGGACACTACAGCTGTGGAGAAGCACAGGCAAGGTAAAACATCCAGCAGCACAGTTCATGTTGTTTGTGTGCAGCAAAGGGAAAAAAGAATTGTGTAAAGAACAGTATTCTCCAACTCTATATCAAGGGCTGTTTCAGCAGAGATGTGCTTTGTCAGCACCCTGAGCTCTGCTGTCACCTCTGCCCATTCCCAAGGACTGTGCTCATGATCCCAAACAGACTTCCTGCTAAAGCATCCAGACAGGACTGCACTGAGGGTCTTCCCCAGAGCACAGCTCAGAACTGCCCTCCTCTGCTCTGCAAGGGAAGGCTGTGGGGCTGGGCCTCCTCTCCCAGTACTGGTGTTGGGTACATCAGCACAGGTGAGTGGGATGTGCCTGGAAAACTGCTGGAAGCAAACACCCAACTGTGCACTGCAGCCAGGAGACACCTGCCCAAAGTGCTTACTACAGAGGAGGACTCTACGTGTGAGCATGTAATTAAATCCAAGTCTTTCCCTCTGGAGGTGTATTTTACAATACAAAACAATACTTGTAACCACCCACAGTGCATTTCCCAGAGTACTGGCCATGGGAGAGCTCCAGAGAAGCCACATTCCCTCCTAGCAGGGGGAAGAAAGCAGAACAAGGTACCCAAGGGAAGGCTTGGCTGTGTACAACACACTGGCACCAATTTCAGAGGCAGAGCTGTAACTACAGGCACCAGGAAAGCATTCTGTCAGCTCAAAGCCACACATTCTGGGGGTTACAAGGGGAAGAAGGAAAAATAAAAATAAATATTTAAGTTCTGTCTTCCACCCCTAAAGGATACATAATATTTCAGGAAAAAGTTTTGTGTTTGTCATCACTTTACACATAGGTAATCACACACATTTTTCTTTTATCCAGCTGGAACAACAAGGACTTTGGGAACATACAGCAGAGTTACTCCACCTCAGCTTTGGCCAGAGCAGGAGCTTCTGTTTATCTTGTTGCTCTGGCTCCCCTGCCTGGGTGACCTTCTGCTCACCCCAGTATCACCTCCAGCCACCAGGTTCATTAATACAAGGAAGAAAATCCCTCCCACCAAACCCCAAGCAGGACCATGTACACACCTACTGTCCTAGAGGGGACCTGCAAATCACAAAGCAACAAATAGTCCAAGCCTGAACAATCTCTCTGGAGAGATTTTGGTGTACCCTTGGAGGGAGCAGAGAACATCCCTATTCAGGTCCGGAATGGAGAAGCAGCAGCAGGCATGGCTGGAACAGGAGCAGTAAATCAACTGCAGACAGCACTTATCTGCACAACTGTGCAGGTCAGCACAGCAGGCTTTAAAGCTACCTGCTGTGTTTATCTCCACAGAATGTAATGGTCAGGCTTTAGATAAGGAGTGTGTGGAAGAGCCAGGTAAATGGGCCTGCCACCAGCAGGTAGCTCTGACTACGCACAACCAGCAGGTACCAGAGGGGTTCTGCTTGTGCAGGTTCTTCACATCTGAAAGTGCTGGAAATCCCTTGGAAGGCAGAGATTGCTGACAAGTGGCTGTCACTGAAATGTACCTTTATCACAGAGAGTCCACAATAAGAGGCAATGCCCTGTACTTCTCAGCAATGCTGCTCATGTCCAGTGCACACCAGAATGTCAGGCTGCAGCTGGACTTTCACCCCTCAGCACGTCCCCCTTGCCTCTGTACAGTACAATTCAACCCCAGCCCCCAGGTCCCAGCTGAGTTAAGCAAACAGAACAAGAGGTCCTGGGCAGTGCTCCCACGGGATCCTCACACTGAGGGTGCTGTGAGCACTCCCAGCTCCCCTGCTCCCATCCCCAGACAGCACACACAGGGCAGCTGTGCCAGCCCTGCCTCCACAGGCCCTGAGCTCATACCTTTGGCATTCTGGTCATGCCACCTACAAGGATGACTTCCCCAATGTCACTCTTGCTGACTTCAGCATCCTGCATGGCTTTCTGGCAGGGGGCCACTGTCCTCTTGATCAGGTCAGCCACGATGCCCTCGAACTGTGACCGACTCAGCTTCATGTTCAAGTGCTTTGGTCCAGAGGCATCCATGGTCAGGTAGGGCAGGTTGATGTCAGTCTGTGACATGGAAACAGGCTCAGTGAAAACCAGGAATGGGCTTTACATCAGCTTACAGGATCTGTTTGGCCTGAACTGAGGCATCTGCATGGCTGTTCACCCTCCAGCCCAGTTTAAGTAGCAGCAGGCACACTTTTATGTTTAACATTTCAGAAAGAAGACAATTATTTTGTTCCATGCCTCATGGTTACAACTGTTAAACCCTAATTTTAATACTGTGTTACTTCAAGGTCTTTCATTGTTGAGCAATTTGAATGAAATTTGTCACAGCAAGGAGGTAAGAGCAGAAACACTGGAGGTGACGACCTTAATGCTGTTTCTTCAGCACAACCCAGAAGAAAGCCCATCTACAGAGTCCCAAAGATTCTGCCAACTTACTCGCATTCCATATCAGATAAACTCCTTGAAGGTATTTCCTTCCCTCCTGGCTGTTCTGTAAATGCCAACAGTTCATGTTCGACAGCCACTCTGCTGCCATTTAACACAAAGTTAATTAGTGCAAGGGACCATAATCCCCACTTCTTATGGCTGCTTGTCACATGCTGGATTTGTAAAGCAACTCTTATACTGAAATCATCTGATTCAAGTGCTGAGTCATGCTGACATCAAAAGACACTACAATGCAAAACAATTAAAGCTCTAGAGATTAAGTTTACACAAGAATTAAAGCCTTGCTGCTGACCAGAGGTGTGCACTAACGTTATACACAGCACAGTCAAAAGTATTAGGGGAAAAGAGGACCAAAAGCAACTTGCTTTCACATCACTGCTAAAGAGTTAAGGAATTCAGTCTTTCCTGGCATGAATAAACTGCATTTGCCAGCTCTTGAGCTCATAAAACAGAGTTTGCTATGTCTCTGGCAGAACTGTGCAGCCATTGTGACTGCCCTCAGCTCCTTGCTACGAGCTCCCCGCTGGCCAGCAAAAAGACCACCATCAGATAAAATTAAAGATGCCTATTCAGAACCTAGAAATTGGCAGAGTCCCCATTTCAATTACTATATAATTGACCTTAATTTCACTTAGCCAGGACTATTACACTCCAAACTTGCTGCTTCTCCAGTTCCTTACTCAGTAATGAATAAAAGACACACTTGACTGCATTAATATACAAAGCTGATGGAACAAAGGAGGGAGGGTGGCTGTTGCCCACTGTCCAGCCAACTCATCTATAGACAAGCAAGTCAAAATTCTGTACAGGAATTACTACACAAATTAGCTGTTTCAGTGGAATCAGTAGCACCAAGGTTTTGGAACTGTTAGCACAGAGCTGTAAGTGTTTCCATTAACCCAGCAGCACTGGCTGAATTCCCTGATGCCCATCACTGTTCTAAAGTACAGGACAGGTTGGGAAGGTCACATTCCCTGCAAGATCAAAAGGTGTGGTACCAGAAAAAGGGCAAAACCCAGCACCCAACAATTCAGCTTCCAGCAGCTCCCTGTGGTCTGAAAGCCCACCCTGCAGAGCGACCTGCTGTGCCAGTGATGCCACTGGGTTACACAGAAGGAAAAACAGTGTCAGGGAGCTTTGTATACAAAGCCAGTGCAGAACTCCAGCTCCCAGTGTTGTAGTGGATGCTCTGGATCTCTGGATCCAGGCACATACCTGCACTGATGATGAAAGCTCACACTTGGCTTTCTCGGATGCTTCTCTCACCCTCTGAAGGGCCATGTTGTCTTTAGTCAGGTCAACTCCTGTCTGAGAGACAAAACCAGAGTTAACAGATTCTCAGCACCTACTCAGGAGTCACTTCCCTGCAGTTCACCTTCTCAGAACTCTTGACTGAAAAGCTATTTCTAGAGAAGACTGCCATGTGCACTGTGCTGCTCTCTCCCTGCTGGCAGGGGTAGTCAGCCTTTCCAATCTGCCAGCCTCTCTGCTCTGCAAGTGATCATACAGTGAATTACAGACTGAACCTCAGAAAGGCTGCTGCAGCGCAGAATAAGACAGGACTGAATTAGCAAATGAGTTGGAATTACATTGCAGTTTCCTCCCAGCAACCCTTGTTTGTATCTGTCCTGTCACATTAATTGCACCACAGATGTTCACTTTTAAAAGTAAGCAGACTGTGTATAGGACAGTCCTGTTATACCAGAGAGAAAAAAGGCAGAAGATCTGCTATTCTGTGTCTTCCAGGAAAGGAATATTCCACTTCAAGAAAATAAGTGTAAGAAGTGTAAGAAGACAGGCTACAGTGTCTAATCCTCTAAAATTCCAGCTGTGTCAGAGGTGACAAATCAAGTCCTAAGAATTTAAGAGAACTCTCATTCTTCTACAGAAGTGAGGGTTGAAAAGCAGTGTAACACAGGACTGTGCTCTCAAGAGACACCTTACCTCTCTCTTGAACTCTTTCACAATATACTGTAGCAAAGCCTGGTCAAAATCTTCTCCACCCAAGAAAGTGTCCCCATTGGTGGACTTCACCTCAAATACTCCCTTCTGGATTTCCAGCACAGAGATATCAAAAGTGCCACCACCAAGGTCATAGACTGCAATGCTGCAGGGAGAGAGGCAGGACATTACCTTCTCGACAAAGGTGAGTGGCTCAGAACTCCCTCTCCTCAAGAGAAGACATGCAGAACTCACACTGCTGCCCACACGAGTTCAAAGTCTCTCTGAAGACAGCAATGAACAATATCAAAGTGTTCACAACCCCTGAGCACTCAGAATCCATGTGGGGCTCCCTGAAAGAGGTGCTGCACAAAACCTGACCTTGCCCATTTTTTCAGAGAGGGCAGTTCCTGCCTCTCCAATACCAGACTTTCTCATATCCAATGACAAGAGCAAGGACACCAGTATTATGAAATTTTTTTTTAAAATGTGAGGTTTTCCCAGCATTATCATCTCCCTCAGAAATAGAGAATGTCTAACAAAAGCCTGCACTTCTGATGCAGGCAGGGGAGCTGCAAGGCACAGCTCCCATGCTGCCCATCAGCACCTCTGGTGACAGCCTGTCACCCAGCTGTCCTCAGCCACACCCACCCCTGCCACAGGCAGGTAAAGAAATTAAATTAACACTCAGGTTGCTAATTAAGTTGTAGCTGCAAGTTATTAACTCTCTCTTTAACAAGGTTGGTTGGCACAGAACACAGGTGATATTACAGAGCTCCCACTCACAGCTCTGAGTCCACCTTGGCAGAATTCCAAGCAGTGCTCTAAAACCCAGCAAGCAGAGGAGGCAAATCCCAGCAGGTGGACTTCAGAGGGTTGGTGTTATGCACAGGCACTTACACTTTGTCTTCAGACTTGTCCAGTCCATAGGCAAGTGCAGCTGCTGTGGGTTCATTAATCACCCTCAGGACATTCAAGCCAGCAATCTGCCCAGCGTCTTTGGTAGCCTGAGGAGGAACGGGGAGAGTGCTGACTGCTGAGAGAAACTGAATGCAATTTATGAGCAAAAATCACCCAGCTTGATAAGTACCTGTCTCTGAGAATCATTGAAGTAAGCAGGGACTGTGATCACGGCATTCTTTGCTGCATGTCCCAGGTAATTTTCTGGAAGAAAAAGAAGAAAAAACAAAAGTCATCCTTGTAAGAACACCAAGTTATCACTCAAAGAATTGGCAATGAGACCTTAAAGCCCTTCTCACTGCACTCCCTGCCATGGGCAGGGACACCTTCCACTATCCCACGTGGCTCCAAGCCCTGTGCAACCTGGCCTTGGACACTGCCGGGGACCCAGGGGCAGCTGCTCTGGGCACCCTGTGCCAGGGCCTGCCCACCCTCACAGGAGGAACTTCCTCCTACTGTCTAACCTAAACCCACTCTCAGTTTGAAACCGGACCACCATCCCATCACTACATGCTTTTGTAAATAGTCTCTCTCCATTAGTACCCAGTTGGAAATTATTTCTCCCAACTAACAGAAGACAGGCTTGCCGTTTTCTGCAAAAATCCAGAGGGAGCTGTGCAGAATTCCAGTCCTTCCACAAAACATGGAATAGCTTGTAGGCTCCTGGCAGCACAGCAATGCACCTCTGCAATTCCATCAGTGACTGGATGCCACTGTAATGGATTTTATCTGAGAGCTTGTCTTTTAGAGTGTGAGACTGAAGCTGTACTCCATTTTTCTGTATGTGAGGCACTTAAAAGTTACTCATTTTTATCCCATTCATAGAATCTGCTGTTGCTAACACTTAGACAGTACAAACAATGCACATACACCAACTTCTTAAGTGTTTGAGACAGTCAGAAAAATATGTATTACATCCTATTTTAAGGTCTCATAAAAAGGGAAGTCATGAAATGCACACTGAGATCTGCTAAAAAATACGAACATGCATGATGCAGTGAGGATGCACAGACAGGACTCGTGGCTATGCAGCAGCCCAGCACAGAGCTTACACACTGCATTGCTCTCTGCTGCCTGCACAGACACAGCTGAAGTCATGCAGCACCCAGGCCAAACACCAACACCTGCTCAGGAAGTGGATCCCTACTAAAGGCAGAGAAACATCACCCTCAAAGTCAGATCTATCACCTCTAGATGTTCACACACCACATACTTGTATTTTACTACTGAGTGGAACTTTAGCAAGTGCCTAGGACCTAATACAGAAAATACAATAGCCTGTGGATGAAGCTTCAGTCCTGCCCTCCTCACACGCACTGGACACAGTGTTTAACAAGTGATGGTGCAGGAGGCACTTCCCTCTCTGTACTAACACTCAGTTTCCCCAGAAACCACTTCAGGAATTGAGAAATAGAAGAACATGTCTCCAGGCCAATGGTGATTTTCCCCTAGTGAAGATTTAAAGTCACCACTGGCTACTCAGCCATTAGAGCCCAAGAACTGGGTCACTTGAACACGCCCTCTCTCCCTGCCTGCCACATATGCAGCAGCTGAGTAAAACAAAGCCACTCCAGCCCCTGCTCAGCAGCAGCCAGGGAGGCACAGGGACTGCAGCTTCCAAGGAAATGAAGCTCCCCCTTCTGAGTGAGTGTGAATTCAATTAAAATCAGAATCAACTCAATCAGCAACCAATTCTGGTAAGAGTATCTTTTAAGTAAAGCACTGATATTTTGCCAAAGATCCAAGATTGAGGCAAGCACTGATATTCCTTGAGGCTTCCTAGGAGCCCACCCTGTTCCCTTCCCTCGCCACAGCCCTGCACTACCAGGGTTTGGTACCAAGAAAGCACTGCTCTAGGAGCAGCACTTCCACACACATAGCACAAAGACAGCAAAGAGCAAGCTGTACCAACCTGCAGTCTCCTTCATCTTCATGAGGACAAAGGCACCAATCTGGCTGGGGAATAGAGCTTCCCATGAGCCTCCACCCAGGCGTCCCCGTTGGAGGCACGGACGATCTTAAATGGGACGTTCTTACTGAAAACCACCAGAACTCACACTCAGTTTCTGCAGCAGCACAAACCCCTGACCATCAGCATCAGCAGATGAACACGTGTAGTTCTAAACAAAGAACACCGAACTCACCAGCAGCAGCCCCAGAGCCAGAGTCTCGGAAGTACCAATTACAGATTGCTGCTGGCAACACTTATACAATATAAATAATACACATATACCAACTTCGTGTTTGAGACGAGTTAGAAAATTATGTACTACACCCTATTTAAAGTCTCAAAAAGAGAGAATTAAGTTATCAAATGCACGGCCCGGCAGAGAGCTTAGACACTGCATTGTTCTCTGCTGCTTTTATCAGACACCTCATTTAATCTTACAAGCCTGAGGAACAATCACACGGCTTCGACTGCAAATGCCCTCAAGAATTAGAAAAGTCTGCATCGCAAGCATTGACAAGCCTTTTTTCCTCTTCTCTTAACGTGAAGCCTTAATGTGATCAGCAATGAATGCAGCTGAATGCAGCCTGGCCCTCAGCCAGAAGCACTGCAACCTCGAGAGCCGAGGACACGACAGCTTCCCCCAGAGCAGGGTCGTGTTTTGAAGCAGACCAGACTGTGCCAAGCCCGTGGAGTTTGCTGCCCTGGTGCTGGCACTGTCCCCTCACTCACATGTCCTTCTTCACCTCGGAGTCGTCGAAGCGGCGGCCGATGAGGCGCTTGGTGGCGTAGAAGGTGTTGTGGGGGTTGGTGACCGCCTGGCGCTTGGCCGGCATCCCCACCAGGCGCTCGCCCTCGGCCGTGAACGCCACCACTGACGGCGTGGTGCGGGCACCCTCCGAGTTCTCCAGCACCTGGGGACAAAGGCAACTGTGACATCCACTCACTCACCTCAGCGACACATGGGACACCCCAAGTGTAACACTCCTGTTTTACTTACTTTTGCTTGCTTCCCTTCCATAACGGCCACGCAGGAGTTGGTGGTACCCAGGTCAATGCCAATAACGGCACCTTTGATTGCCTCTGAGCTGGAGAGCACATCAGCGGAAAGCACAATTACCATTAAAGGAAAATAATTACAAAACAAAAGAAAACGTTAAGTCCCAAAGACAGGACAGTGATTTTTCCAATCAATGTTGAAGAAAATCCAGGCTGTATCCTGACCTAAGGTGTTCTTTGTCTCTTACACTGCAATTTAAGGTTATGCCTCTGTTCTGAGCCAGATCACTTATCGGTAAACCCTTGCTTGGTAAAATAAGCATATAAAATATTATCAGTCCCCAGAATATCTTTACTACATATATATTTTTCTATCTTCTCAACAACCGTTAAGAGTTTGATATAAACAAAAGTCGTAGTTAACTTTATAGTCCCTATAGATTGCTGTTTTGGGTTACTTTTGATCACAGAATCTCAGACTGGTTTGTATTGGGAGGGACCTTAAAGCTTATCCAGAGCCACCCCTGACATGGGCAGGGACACCTTCCATCATCCCAGGGATCCAGGGGCAGCCACAGCTGCTCTGGGGAACCCTGGTGCTCAAACTTGTTTGAAAACATTCACCTGGAGTTAAAACACTAATAAATTTTATTTGTTTATTTCTCATTGCTTAACCTGGGGAGGAGAATACAAAGTGATACATCACTTGGCCCATGCAGGGTGCTCTGGGCCAGAGCCAAATCAAACCACCTTCCTGATCCTCAGGAGCAACAGGTGAATTTAATCCTGAAAAATGGAAGTGGTTCTCACACAAGACAAATGTGAATCCCCTCCTCCTCTCTGGGAAGAGTGCATTACCCCTTCAGAGGCTCAGAGAATCCCTGAGCCACAGCTTTGCTTACAAACAGTGCCTTCTGGGGCGGAGAAGACATTCTGCAGCAGAGCAGGACAGTGTTTATTTCCAGGAATGTCACCTTGTCTGTGCCCAAGCTGCCAGGGGCTCTAACTCCAGCTCCAAAAACAGAGCAGTGAGCTTGGAACATTCAGCTGTACCCAGACAGACCCCAGCTTTCCCAACACAAAGAGATTTCCCAGCCCATGGCCTGAATCAGCATCAGCCACAAACATTTGAGTACACCACACAACCAACTGCTCACTTCTCCCATTACCCTGAAACAAGGAAAATGAGTGAGTCAAATGGATGTTTGAAAAGAACTTGATCTGCAGGGGAATGGATCCAGGCATCACCCATTTCATGTCAATGTAAAACAATTTGTTCCATCAGTGTTTGGATTACTTTTTGTTTGGTTGGTTTTAATCAAACAAATCTCAGCAATCCACATTTTGCAGGCATTACTAGTGGTGGAAGCAGAAGGGAACAGCAATTCCCAAAATTCCCCTGGAGAGAAACAAGAGATGAAGCAGCAGCCTTAGAAAAGGCAGAGTTTCCATTTGTATTCTGCTGGTTTGGCTCTATTACCCAATGCTTGGCTGCAATAATCATTTCCTGGTATCAGGAAGAGAGTAAATATAAACACCAACAGCCAAACACAACCACCCCAAGGAACACTTACGCATATCTCCTGCTGGATGCTGCTCTGAGAATATTTTGGCTGAGGCCATTCCAAAATGTCTGTAAAACAGAGACATTCTAATGAGAATTTAGTTTAAAACATCAAGAGGTCTTCAAACCAAGGCTTTCAGAGGCAGACAATGTCTGAAGCAACACTGTCCTACTACAGTGTTCCCTCTTTATAAGCTTAGCTACAAAGGTATGGAAAACTTGAGCAAGACTCCAACTGATATAAACAGCCACCCCCCCAATTACTGCACTAAGTAATCTGTCACAACCCCGATTACTATGACTAGAACCGAGATATTTCCCTCGTACAGAATAATTTGTAAGCATATTACCAGGCAAAAGACATCTCAGTAAGTCAACACAGACCCTTAAGCATTTCACAAGCAGCTGCAGCTAAACATTAACCCCATTTCGCAGAGCTTTGTGCCTGGTCACCAACAAATGCCCCACTGCATCCCTTGAAGAATCCGCAGTTGAGACTTTGCTGCACAACTCCAGCTACACCCCATACGGCCGCCCCTCTGCATGTGCAATGCAGTATCCTGGAGACCTCGGGAGGCATTATCCCTCTTTCCGATTAAAAACGACCTTCTAACCAGATAGCTTAATGCGAGCCATGACTATTTCGGTGACATTTAAAGACGTAAGGCCCAGGCACACTGCATGGGTGGCTCAGGCTGCGACAGAGCACGGACAGCAGAGCGCGGGGAATTTGCGGTCCCCGCCCGTCCTTAAAGCGCCTCCACGTGCCCACCCAGCCCGGCTGTCACCATCACAAGAATGGCCAGTAGTAGAGAGACCTTACCACAAACCTCCTCAACTGAACACACTCAAACACGTAAAACGGGCTCTTCTACACCCCCAGGACCGCCTCGCCCCACACCCACAAAAACCTTATCTTAATAAAATCTGAGCACCGAAGGGCCGCGGCCAAGGCCCGGAATCGCCCGCGGGGAGCTCCCATCGACGCTCCCACGGCCCCGCAGTGTCCCCCACCCCATCTCTGGGCCCGGTCCCTCCCGCCCTCAGGGCCCGCAGTGTTCACCCCCCGGTCTCCGGGGCCCTCCCGCCCCGCAGTGTTCACCCCCCGGTCTCCGGGTCCCTCCCGCCCCGCAGTGTTCACCCCCCGGTCTCCGGGGCCCTCCCGCCCTCACGGCTCGCAGTGTTCACCCCCGTCTCCGGATCCTTCCGGCCCTCCCGCCCCGCAGTGTTCACCCCCCGGTCTCCGGGCCCTCCCGCCCTCCCGCCCCGCAGTGTTCACCCCCGGTCTCCGGGGCCCTCCCGCCCTCCCGCCCCGCAGTGTTCATCCCCGGTCTCCGCGGCGCTGACCTGCGCGGGGCGCGCGGGCGGCGCGGGCGCGGCGCGCGGCAGCAGAAGGGGCAGGCGGCTCGCGCTCAGCATGGCGGCGGCGGCAGACGGGACGCTCGGGGCCGCGGCTCTTCTGGAAACCTCCACCCACGTGGGTCGCGGGGGGGCCGAGTCCCGCCGCAGGACCCCCGCCGGATGGCTGTCCGAAAAATGCCAGACTCCAGCCGCTAGCTTTCGGTGCGTCTATGGGACTCCGGCACCGGCGGCGCAGCTGCAAGCTAGCTTCCCGACAGCGACACGGAGATCGCTGTAGCGGCTGGCGCGCGCCGGGGCGGGACACGGGCGGAGAAGTGGAGCGGCGTACACTGGCAGGGATGTGGACAGCCCGGGTCCTGCGGCGGCCGCGCACTCAAGGTCGGACAGGATAAAGCGCAGGGCGATTGCAGCGGCCTTGCGTCAGGCCGTGTGTTGCGCAGGCGCAGATCCCGTGGGGCGCCGCATGCGCCGAGGCAGCGGAGCCGTCCCGCCCCTCACGCGCATGCGCCGTTCAGCAGCGGCCCCTCAGCACAGCCGGGACCGGGAGCTCGCCCTGTTCTGGGACATCAAGCACTGAACCCTCCATCGCACCCTAAACCCCGCTAATCCAGCCTCCTACCGCGTCCAGGAGGACTAGAAAGGGCTGTGGAACCACATGCGCTTGGAAAAAAAGAGAGTTGAAACTCATACTCGCTCAGCCCCAGAGGAGAAACAGGACTCCAAATCAAGTAGTTCAGAATTCCACAGCCTTCCCAGCCTGCAGCCAAACCCAGCAGTGAGCCAGTTCCCAGGAAGAAAGGAGTTCTCTCCCAGTCAAATCCAGAACAGCAGGAGCACTCAGACAGCTCTCTGGAGTAATCCGAATTTATTTAACACCTATCCCAGAAGGGCTCTCCTATGACTGTAAAGACCGCCAAGGGCCGACTCGGGCGAGCCTCCTGGAGACCGGTGAACATCCAAGGTCTCCTGGGCACCGTCTGTGTCACCGAGCTCGGGCTGTCCCCGGCTGGCTCAGGCACCACGCCCCGAGAGCCCTGGGGTGGACGCTGGTGGCTGCAGGACACTTGTGGTTCTGCCACCTGCTTATGGGAATGCTCCTCTGGCTCCAGCTGGGCTCCCATTTCTGCTTCCCGGCTTTCCCTGGCCGTGTCAATGTTCTGGGATGTGCCGGTGCTGTCCATGTCCCTGGGGTGTTGTTGATGTCCAAGGGAGCAGGAGGAGCTGTTGAGGTCTTCCTCAGTGTCCACGAGCCGGAAAGGCTTCCTGAGAGGCTGGAGGGATCAAGGCCTCCAGGAGTGACCCTCTGGGAGGGAGGCAGAAATGTGGAGCGAGGGACAAATCTTGGCCGGCAGAGAATCTTGAAGGCCTGGGGGCTCTCAGCAGAAATGGATGCGCTGGGAAGCTGCTCGGAGGGGTGCAGGGTCTCAGCGATGGAGAGGTTCTCTGAGGGAGGGAGGCAGTTGACAGCAGGGAGGGTCTTGCAGGGTTGGAGGCCATCAGAGGCACTGGAGACTCCTGGAATGCTGGATCTCTGCTGGCCTGAGCTTCTCAGAGAGATGGTCAGTCTCCAGCAGAATCTCCTCGAGGGGCAGGAGGCTGTTCCAGGGACGGCTGGTCTGGGTGGGAGCAGCCTCTGGGAGGGACGGAGGCGCCTGGAGCAGCAGGACAATGCACAGCAGGGCAGGTGGCCTTGCTTCCCCAGCTGCTCCAGCTTTGCCCACTGCGCCTGCCACATCCCGGAATGAAGCAGAGCCCATGTTCCATGAGGAGCCCAGAGCAGCAGCACTAACCCCTGCAGCTCCTTGGCCACGCTCATGCAGGGGCCACAGCTTCAGGGGACACTCGGGGAACTCACGGGAGTGTCTGGACACTTCCGAGGGGTCGTGCGAGGCCCGGAGGCCTTGGGGGCCACAGGGGCTCCTGGGCGCCTCCGCAGGCCCCTGGCCCGGACCCCGGGGCGCTTGCACGGCTTCCAAGTCCTGGCCTGCCGCCCTCAAGGTGCCTGGTGGCCAGTGGCCTGCAGTAGGGCATGTGCAGCCAGCAGGACACTGACGTCGCTCATGACTCTGGCACCTGTGGGGCTGGCCTGGCTTAGCTAGGGATGGCCCAGGGATGTCCCAGTGCTGGGGCCACGATGCCGTGTGATGTTGCAGCCTGGCCTCACGCCAGTGTCACCCCCTTTGTGCCCTCACAGGCCTGCCTGCCTCAGGGGCAGCAGCACTGGCTCAGCCCTGAGGGTGCTCATGGCCAGCAAGGGCCTGGAAATGAAAATGGGAGCCCAGCCCATGGCAGAAAAGTGTTCACAGGAGCAAGAGGCACATCAGGAAGAGGCCTGGTGCCACCAGTGCCCACCCCATGGCTCCCAGGATGCTGTGGCAGTGCCAGCTAGGAACAGCCTGAGCTCTGTGCCTGATAAGATCCTGCAGACACAAGGGGAGCTCTCCCAATCTGGCTGCTGGCTCCAACTCCTTATTCCATCACTCCATTTCCTGGTGCGGAATGCCTCTTCAGCTCCCTTGGAGGTCATCTCAGACACTGGAAGGCACTGGGAGGTCTTCCCACAACCTTCTCTTCTCTGGGCTGAGCAGATCCAACTCTCTCAACATCTCTCCACAGGAGAGCAGCTCCCCTTAGAAATCCGGTGGCCTCCTCTGGACTTGCTCCAACCATCCCATGTCCTGATGCTGGGACAGCAGAACTCTTAATCCCTGCTCCAGCTCTGGCCCTGCCTGAGCAGGTTCATTCCGCGGGGTCAGGATCCATGTGTGGCCGCTCAGTCCCCGCTGCCGTAACTCGGCAGGATTAGTGCTCACGCAGGATCGCCAGAGTGTTGTTCCCCATGGCTCTCCAGAGCCTGACCACATCCCTGGGGCATCTCTGCTCATGTGAACGCGAGTCCTGCACGGGCCACCTCTGCTCTGGCAAGAGGGTGCCCGTGCCAGCCTCTCCCGTCGCCAGGCAGGGGCAGCAGCCGGCCGTGCTAGCGCTGCTTGCAGCCTGCTCTGAGTGACACGCCGGGAGAGTGACAGCTTCATTCTGGCACTGGCGACTCCCAGCTCTTGGCAAGGCAGCGATGGAAACGCACCCTGGGAAGCGGCTCCGGGAGCTCCGCTGTCCTTGCCCTCCGAGGGAGCAGGGCCGGTGTCCCCTCGGAGCCCCTGGCTGTGACTGGAGCAGCTCCCACAGCTGCCCGTGGAGCAACAGGCAAATGTTTCAGCAGTCTAGAAAGGGGAGTGAAAAGAGGAGTAAAAGGAAATTGTGCTCTGAAGGTGGCAAATTCCCCCTGTGCCTGCTCAGCGAGACGTGCCCTGGGCGCACCGTGCTGGGCTCTGGCCCGGGGGCTGTGTGGGGGCGGCGCGCACCCCGCGCTCGCGCCGGGCCCCGCGGGCACGGCCCGGTGAAGGCCCTTGAGTGACAGCTGGAGCGAGGCTGCCATTGGCTGGGGAATGGCGGGAGCGCAGAGCGGGCAGCTGATTGGGTGGGAGCAGCACGGCAGCTGCCCCAGCCAATGGGGCCCTTCTGCTGTTCGCTGCTGTGAGGCCCGGCTTTGGTTTGTTCAGTCCCGTGGAGATGGGAGCAGGAAAAGGAGGTGATCTCTGCAATAAAGTAATCTCCTCTGGACTCTAAAGGAGGTCTGTTTCACTTTGTTCCCCATTGCTACACGTGTCCATGTTCCAGGTCCCTCTGAGCCCCCAGCACAAGGCCAGCACACATCTTCAGCCTCCACTCCTCATGTGCAACAAGTTCTTGTGCTCTCTTTGGGCTTCAGGCTGTCCTCAGGTGTTGCTTTCAACTGCCCCACTGGCAGTGTCCTGTGCCACTCCACTCTGCCCCCTTCCCACACACACTGATTGCTCAGGAGGGGCCTGCCTTGTGTCCCCTCTGCTCCCCAAACTGGGCTACCCAGCCCACAGGGCCAAAGCTCATGGCCGTTCCCCTTGGTGACCCTCAGCAGCCCTGCAAGAGCCTCAGAGCTGCCACTCGCTGCCTTCAGGTGACCCAGAGGATGCTCTGCAGTGGGCAGGGTCAGCTCCCGAGCCTGCCCTTCCCTGCCCCAGAGCCTCCCTGGGGAAAGGGGACATCTGGCAGGGCAAGGCGATGTGATTCCTCTTGGACAATCCACAGTGAGGACCAGGCAGCCCCTGCCCACAGCAGGGCACAGGGATACAGACACGGCCCTGTGACAACCCCAGTAATTTCCTCCCCATTGACTGCTGCCCAACACAAGGCTGCTTTGAAGCACTCTAGAGGCTGCTCTTGCAGCAGGGCAGGTGTGGGCAGGTGCAAAGGCAGAGCTGCACATGGACGTCCTGCCCCTGCTCCCACAGGGATCAGCAGCAGAGCATTTGTAGGAGCAGAGCGGGGCTGTAACTCCGTCCCTACAAAGCCTCCAACCACTCGGGTGCATTTTTCAGCCCCACAGGCATCTCTCTCAGAAGGATGTCCCTGGAAATAACAAAAATTCAATGTGTTACCCCTAGTTTTCAATGTAAGCAGCACATCAGAGACGTTTGGCAATGCCAAGGCAGGCCAGGGCTGCTGGTAGTGCTTCAAGGCCTGTGGGGAGCTCCACAATAACTCTTCTACCTGCTCCTGCAGCTCCTGCTCTCTGCCCCAGATGCACTGAAGTTACCCTGAGAGATGCCAGCCTGGCTCCAGGTGACCGGGTTTGAGAAGGCTCATTCAGGCAGCTGCCAAAACTGCCACATTTCAGCTGCTTTCCTGCTTGCTGGATGGAAGGAAATGGGAAAATCTGTGATGGATCAAACACAGCACAGTATCAGGCTGCACTCTAGTCAGGCTGGATGACACTGCCCCATACACTCTGTGTGGGACAGGAGAGCAGCCTTGGGATCCAGGGTTATCCTCCAGGTCTTGTGATGGCTGGGTGGGAAAGAGGGGGCTGCAAAGGATAGGAGCAGTAGGAAAGGGGAGAGGTCAGAAATAAACCTGTTACTCAGGTGGGAGGGATGTAGGTGTTTGACTCAGGTATGTAATTGCTCCAGTGAAGGATCAGTCAGATGCCTGGCTAAGTAATTGTCTCAGGGGAACCACAGCAGGAACATGAGTACTTGGGGTGGGCATTCAGCACAGAGCTGGTCACCCTCCAGCATCCTTTCAGGCTTCCCTGGCTTTCCTCCCCCCCCCCCATGATCCCTGTGGGACTGGCAACAAGCATCAGCGTGGAGAGCATCACAACATAAATCAGAAAGCCACCCAGAGGCAGCAAGGCAGCAAGAAGGCAGCTGGGAGGCTGCCTGTGTCTGCCAGCAGCTCACCAGACCTTCCTACAGGGCAAGTGGCAGAGCCCTGTCACTCAGCGAGGGTGCAGGAGATCAGAGGGAGCACAAACCACATCTCACTCCTCAACGACTGCAGCTGCCTTAACAAGGACCCTAGGTGCCTCCAGGAACCATAATAATGAGGGCAATTAGTGCATACAAACGAAAATTTCCAATTGCTGCACTCTACAGGTTTTTTTACCCTGATCTGAAGCAGCTGAGGTACAAAGCCAGTGGTTTTGGGAAGGCTCTGAAGGCTGGTCCCAACCCTGCTGAGGGGACAGGCTGGCTTGAAGCTGTGCCACACCAGGCCGTGCCACGGTGGGAAGGCTGACAGGACCCAGCCTCGCAGGCAGGGAAGGCCCTGGGGTTCCTCTGTCGAGGGGTTGTGCATTGGCACAAATCCCCGTGCTCCTTGCTGGCCTGGGCTGCATCCATTTTCCCTGGCCCATGGAAAGGTTTTCCAGCACAGCCCAACCCTCTGCTCTGGCCTGGAATGTCAGAGTAGGGTCACCCACTCTCCCACATACCCTGCAGCACCACAGAATGAGCCCAGACATGTCCCTTGCTTCCCAAACATTCCCTTGTCAAGTGGCTGTAGAAGGATCTCGTGCCTCTGCTGCAAAAATCTCTCCCTCCCTGCTGGCCCTCCTGTCCTCCCCATTCTGGTATTTGCAGAATCACCAAATTCACAGCAGTGGGAACTCCAAGTGCTCCGTGCTCCCTCCTCCAGGCCATCACAGGGTGTGTCACTGTGTCCCCACACCCTGCCCTCTGAGCCGGCTCCTCTTGGTGCCCATTTCCACTGTCCTCTCACCTGTGCTGGTTTAGCTGCTCTCTGAGGTTCTGCCAGCAGCAAGAACCAGCACTTTCCATTCCCAACGCAGCTCAGAGGATGCAGAATGCCCCAGCCAGCATCTTTGTCATTGGAGGAAGAGCACGGTTTTTGTTCTGGAAACAATAGGAACCACTCCACTGATCCATACATGCTCTTCCTCTTGTTATTCTTCAGTGCCTGTGCTTCCCTTTGGAAACCTCAGAGCTGGGAGCCTCATCAGCTGCTCTGTGCAAACACACTTTGCTTTGAGCTGGCTGTCTGAACATGGAGCCAGGAAAGAGAGGCCAGGAGCTCATGTTGGATCAGCTGTTGCCAACACACGTGGCCCAAGTAGTGCCTGTGATTTATTTAAGATGTACAGTTACAATAATTTCATTTTGGAATCAGCCTCATGAGACAGGTGTGAACAAAAGGGTAACATTTGGAGGAGAAGAATTCCTGATTTGTGCTCAGACAGAAGAAATTCTCCTTCTCTGCTGCCTTGGCAATAACACAATGAGGGAGGAAAACAAAATCATTCATTTTCTGAACTCCCTTCTCTCCAGTAGCACCAACATATATTTTGAAGAGCCTCAGTGCAGGTTTTTACTGCAGAAAATAAACAATGAATTGTGTTCCCCCCCAAACAGTGTCAAGAGAAACATCCTGACTACATCTAGTCTCAGCTCCTCACCTCATGCTGAGCTTTCTGGCTTGACCAAGCCACAGCACAAACACATTTGGCACCAGCCAACCCCTAGCTTGCTGAATGAGGACACATCCAAGACCTCCACATCTTGAATTCCAGGAGCTCCTGCAATCCCTGCTTGGATGGGGGTAAGGGGTGCTTGGCTGGACCTTGGGTATTGTTGGAATCTCCCTTCCCCAAGGCAGTTCCCTGCACTGCCAAAGGCAGCCCAAAGTGGGCACAAGCAGCCAGAGCAGGCGTGGAAGCAGCTTCTAATTGATTTAAATAGTGCTGCAGACAATTACAGACCACCCAAAGGCCTCTCATGTTTTTGTCCTGCAGGAGAAGCCAAAGCCCCTGGATGTCATTAGCAAGCATCTGCAGGGCTGAGGGACAGCTCAGGGGCTGTGTCTGAACTGCTGCTTTCTCTTGCAGGTAACTAACTGCAGGTACAGTTACCAACTGTAAGAGACTTGCAGGTCTCTCCCTTCCCTCTGCAGCAGCTGGCTCTGGTGAGGCTGTGGGGAGGGAGCTGCCTGGCAGGGTCACATCCCCACATGAGGCTGCCCTGCTGGGTGACAGCCTGATGGCCCTGCTCACCCCCTGTCCTGCCTGTGTCACCCAGCCAGGTCCAGGAACAGCCTGAGCTTGGTGGGGTACCTTGGCCCCAGGCAGTGAGGTCTCTGTGGGAGCCCCTCCACGAGCCTGGGGACAGCACAGACACCCCTGTCCAGCCTGTGGGAGCCCCACTCAAAACAGCCAAAGAGGAGGTTCCATGTCCTCTGGGATTTTCTTGCTCTCAGCACTCTCCGGAGAGCTCCAGGGCCCCCTGAGAGCCCCCTACAGCCCTGCCCATCCAGCTGTACCAGCATCTGCTGTCTGGGTGTATTGTTAGATCAAATGAAGAAACAAGGACACACAAACCACAATTCACTCAAACTCATGCAGTAGATTGGGGTGAATTCTGCTCTGGGGTGTTTTCTCCTTGGATCATGTCACTCATTTTTCAGTCCATCAACCCTGTATGTTTTGCAGCCATTCAAAATGCTCCCCTGACCTGCAACGAGGGAATCCAGCTGTACCCAGGGCTCACATGGACACTTCACTCCTTGCTGCGGGCCATGAGCTCCATCCCTAACCTCAGCCACAGTCTGGCCTCTTCCAGACCAAAACTCTCCATTCCTCGAAGCCAGGAATCTGTGTCCTTGGGTGAGGAAAGTCAGGAAAGAACGAGGTGGGGGAAAATATGAGCAGTGAGCTCAGCACCAGTGTGTGATTTCCATGGAGGCCCCTCAGATGCTTCCAATCCTGGTGGTTTTTGGAGGGAGGGCATCGTTTTGAGTATTGATTCAAATGACCTCTCCCATTAATCTTTGCAAGGGACTTTTTTTTTATTCCTCCAAGAGAACAGGCAATTTTAGCCACAACATCATCCTGGGAGGAGGGAGAGCGGACAGCTTTGAAGGCACCCGGCTCAAAGCCCGAGTTATTCTCCCTGCATTTCCCTCACCACCTCAGCAGCAAGAACACATAAATTGTGTGTCATAGCTGCCTTTTCATCTGTCCCAGGAGTTATAGACTGCACACATAAGACAATTCGTGTTCCTCTGCATAATGAGGTGAGTTATATAAATCATAAATCTTCACTTAATATGCAGGTGGTGTTTGCTGCCAGGTTTAGGAAAACTGATGTAGTTGCCAAGTTCATGAATGTCATAAATCATTCATGCTAGGGTAGTCTGCAATTGCTCAGTCCTTTGAGACAGACCAATTTCAAGGTGGTTGTTTAACACACAAACACGATCTTCATTGATTGTTTATACAAATACATATTTTCATTAAGTTTTTTCCCTCTCCATTTTTTTTTCCTTCTTTAGGTGCCAAAAGCAATGCCCCAAAGAGTTTCCACTAGTGGCTTCTCTCCAATTTCAAAATTCCATCAGAAATCCATTACCAAATGCATAAAAATCCATGGATTTTTAATAAAACGAGCCTCCTAAAACTCAGAAAACAGCCCGGATGTCTCCATAAATCCCAATGCATGTGATTAAAGAAAACAGAATGAGAGAGCGTGCCTCAATTGTCACAGGGTCATTTTGGACATCCACTATTTTCTGCAAAATTGACATTAATTAAAGGTTTGCTGATCCCAGCAGGGTTTCCATCGCTGCTCCAACTGTAGCTGCTCTGTGCACAGGAAGGAGCAGGTAATGCATTTCCCATGGGGAATACCCTGTGTGCTTCTGGATTTAGCTGAGCCTACACACCCCAGAGCTTGCTGGGTGCTCTGCAGCCCCCTGGGATGTTCAGGATTCCGTGGGAAGTCTCGTGGGAAAGCAGCTCTCCCAGAGGATCTGCAATTTTTAGTGGGGTGGAAAATTAGAGCTGTGTAAATCCTGCAGGTACCTGGGAAGAGCCTTCCCCCAGTGTCAGTCCCAAGGGGCTGAGCATGGACAGACCTGCCCAGGGTTGGGCTAGGGTCACCAAGCTCAGCCCTGGTGGGAGATGATCCTCTTGGCCTCACATCTCCTAACCCCAATGTCCCCGGGAGCTCTCAGCTCGTGGCCTTTGGGCCTCATCTTCCCCTCCCACCACATAGAAAACCTTTCTGGTTTTCTATGACCACATTATTTCTAGGCTGGTCTAACAAGATGAAAGCTCAGTCCTATATTGCAGTGTTCAGGGTCATCCAGGGAGGGCTGTCACGTCCCCTGCAGAAGCAGGGGTTGGGTTTTCAGAGCCTTTCACTTCCCACCTGATTTACATCTTGGAGACATCCAAAAAACCAAGGCACAGCACTACTGGATGGAGTAGTAAATCAAAAAATGCTCAGGCTCAGACTCCTCCAGCACTTGAGAGGGTCTGATATTGAACTCCACATTAATTTTTAGTGGATTTGAGAAAAATGCGTAGGTGGGAAAAGGCAGAGAATTTCAACTGCTCTTCTGTCTTCCATCATCCTTTTCCAGTGTAATTAACTCATCACAAATAATTCAGGCATTGAGTTCTTTCTCTTCATTTTCCCTGTGATCAGCCAACAAGTGTTGAAGTTTCTCGAGTTTATTCCTTGTTTCAATCTACTCACTGAATAATTGTTGCTGATAACTCCCCAATGGGAGGAGGAGGCTGTTCCTCAGCATCTCACTGTGTGCAAGCCAGAGCTGGAGATCTGGGCCAGACTGGTTGGTTCTGGTCAAATCTGGAGTTTGCTCCTTTGATTTGATGAGCATGAAACCTAGAAGAGACTTTTAGGAGAAAAGATTACTTAAAATTTGACTTGCCACTAATGTGGCATTGGATTGGCTCCCAGCCTGCCCTGAGATTTCTGTGATTTCAGTGTTACTCCTCCAATTCTCCTCTGATCTCATGGTTCTCAGATTGGTGTTACATCCTGATTTCCTTACACTCCTGCCTGCCATGACCACTTCTCCAGGATATGATTGAGAACTCAGCCCTGGACATCAGCACAGCCAAAGGGAACATCCCCCTCCATTGCAGCAGCTCCAAGGTTTCCACCTCCTTGTTGTGAGGTGCCCTTCAGAGAAATCATTCTCGCTGGAGTGGCAGCTGATGCTTCCCACTAATTCAGAGCTGAGATAAAACCTCAGGGAACTCCAGAGCTGCAGGACCTTCACGGCCATAACTCTTCCCTCTGGGAGTATTTATGTTCTCGAGATTGATTAAGCTGGGCTTGAGCCATACCTCACACTCCTTGAGGTGCTCTCCTCCTGCAGAGGGTGACATCTCCTGGGAGCAGCAGTCAGGGATCTGGGATGTCAGGGAGTGAAAGCTGAGAGCCCATCAGGAATGATTTGAGGTGAAACCTTGTGATCAAAAATCTGAACTCACCAAAATCCAGGAAAGCTATTCCCACACCGTCTGCAAAGAGAAGGAGCTTTTGGGGTGGTTTCTCTAAGGATGGGAGGCGGGACTCAAATCTTCCTTTGATTGTTCCTTCTGGTCATAAACTAAAGACAGGGAGGATATTTCTGTGGAAAACACCACTGCTGGATATGTTATCTCTCACTCAGAACATCCCCCAGGGACAGAACTGGGCAACAACAAAAGCAGCTAGAACTGGGGAAAAGGAGAGGAAAGAGAAGAAGTTAGGGAAGTCACATGAAAATAGGGAAGAGAAGAGCTGCAGGGTCCTTCTCCCTCAGGTCCCTGCTGCCAAGGCAGCATCCAGGCAGGCACAACAAACTTGCAGGGGCTGCCACGTGGGATGTGATTAACAGGAAACTGCATTTTCCCTTAACTGTTTGAGTTAAAGGGGAAACCTTCCCATAGCCTGGGGAGCTGCTCACACTCAGAGGGATGCGTAGGGCTTCCCTGGGTGCTGGCTGGGTGGGTGGCTCCAAGGAATGCTGCTGTGCCCCAAGGAATGGAGGTGCCAGGGATGGGACAGCCCTGGGAGCCAGGCTGTGTCAGCCACAGGCAGCAGCACTTCTCCCTTCCCTCTCATCCCTCTGTACATGTCCTACTTCTTCAAAGATCCTGACCACCCCAGCTCCCTTCTTTCCTCTCCCTTCTCTAAAGTGTGACATTCCCACCATCTGTAAGGCTGCCAAACAAGTGACTTTGCATTTCCCTGCAGGGCTGTACTTCAATTAAAAGCTTTTCTTGATGTTTTAACTTTCACCTCGCTTAATTGAGGTTCTCTTTCCCAGCCTCCTCCTCCTTTTTAATGAGAGGCTAAAGTTCTGGTTAATGGTGTTTGCAGTAGGCAGCACCAACCACGCTTTGGAGGGCAAAGGCTGCTCCTGGCCTGGCCAAGAGCCATGGAGCCCAGAGCAAAAGCCAATGGAAAAATACAGGATCTGGGCCACATGGCCAGTGATCCTGCCCTTTTACAAGCTCCTGGGCTTCCTCACTCAGCACTTCGGCAACAGCACTGCTCCTTTCCCTGTTAGAAAAGCAAGGACCCCAGTGAAAGAGCCCAGGTGGGCACAGCCAGGTGCTGCTCAGCCCAAATTTCCCTTCCTGGAGCACGACTGTAACACTACCACCCCAAGTATTTTAAAAGCGTGGGCTAGGTTAAATGTAGTGAAATAAACAAAAAAAAGAAGCCTGTACAATCTCTTTAATTTGCCTGCTAATTTATGAGCAGGTGAGCTGCTCTCCTGCCAAGATTTTCTTCACAAAAAAAAACGTTTAGAAACACTTCATAAAAAATATTGAGCACTTCAGAAATTCTACAAGTCCTTGTGCAGAGGTGAGGATGATTTTTTGTGAATAACTCATTTTTAAAAAAGGATTATGTGTGTGAAACAAAGCACACCTTTATTTTATGGCCAGCCTAGGCTGGGTTCAGGAGGCTCCCATTAGGTACACCCAGAGCTGCTCACTGGTGAAACCCAATCTTCTGAGGAAAGAAGGGATTGGAAGCTGTGAGGGAATTTCCCTTGCGCTGCTGGGAGCTGGGGAGGATGACAGAGCCATCGCTGAGCTCTGCAGGCTGGTCCCTCCCCATTTCTCTCCTGACCCAGCCCTGCTGCTTCCTGCCAGGGGGCCCAGGTTGCTGGCAATGGAGCAGCTCTGGACTGGCATACACGGGAGCTTTTGGGGCTCATTGCAGAGGGTTTCCTTGCTCCAAGGCTGATCCCTGCTGCAAGCACAGCCCCATCTTCCTACAGAAGGTCCCCCAGCTCCTCCCCAGAGCAGCTGTGCTCGCTGAGCTGCTCCCATCCTGGTGGTGCCAGATGTCCTTGAAATACCGCCAAGGGAAGGGACAAATATCTGCAAAATCACTCATCTCTCGCTGTCCTGACCATTTTATTTCTTCCCTCATGCTTGTAAAAGCTGGGACCCTCCTTGCCAGCTCTGCAGCAGTTTGAAACCCGAGCTGCTGTGCTGGAACACTTCCACAACTTCAGGTGCAGCTTTTCTTTCTGGCCTTGGAACAATGTAAGAATTTCTGATCGTGCTTGGTCGTCTCCAAAAATCATTCATTTGCAGCAGTGCATCACCTCACAGCACCGTGGTGTGGGATTTGGGAGGGGAGAGCAGGAGCTGGAGCAGAAGGGCGGCTCGGTGCCCGCGCTGGAGCCTCGCAGATGGACGAGCAGACGCTGCCTGGGGGAGCCACAGGCTGGCGGCGAGGGAAGCAGGGCCAGCAGGAGCTGCAGCCAGGAGCAGGATTTCCCAGCCCCGAGGGCTGGACACTGCCTGCAGGGAGCCAGCACAGGCTCTTCTGTACCCATGCAAGGCCCCGGTTCAGCTGAGGCACGGGGATGTGAACACACTGCTCCAGTTTTGAGTAAATTCTGGAGGAGGTGCACACATATTTTTGTAGGCAATAATTTTGGTTAACAGAGAGAAAGTCGGTTTTATTTGGGCTTTTAGGAGGACATCTGCCAGCATGAATAAATCAGTGCTCTCACCCAGCTCTGGGGACAGGCTGGGGATGGGGCTGGGAGCACAACCTCAATGGGCTCAGTGGATCATGTGCCCACCACCCCCTGCTCCACGGGGGCTTGAAGCCTGGCCATCACCAGAGCCACTGAGAAAAATGCTGGTTTACCTTTTACAGATCATTTAACGCTCTAATGAGATGCCTTAAAAATACAAACGAGCCACCCGATACAGCGGGATGCAAACCTGTCTCCATGGCAGTGATTTTCCTGAAGATGCTTTTCATCTCTGGCTGCTGGAAGCTTCGATGTAAAAATTTATTGTGTGCCCTCCCCTAATAAAATGTGATGGGTTTACTGTATTTTTTATATAAATGTACATTTACTTGTGAATTATACCAAGAGGCAGGCACTGGCTGTGGCCGAGCCTGCAACATGCGGTGTAAATCACAGCTACCTCGCAACTTCCCAGGACCGTGGACTTGTGCCTAAGGGTGTGAGTAACTTCTGTTGACTTCAATGAAAGTTTCTGGTGTGCTGCCGTGAGAGAATAGGCTCCCGGAGGGTCATTTGGTGTTGATTGAAAGCAGGAGACTGATAGCCCCGGACACAGGGTGCAGCCGAGCGCCGCCGCCTTGCCTCGGAGGCCGGCCCTGCTGCTCCTGAGCTCACAGAGCTCTCTGAAGCGCATCTTGTCCCTGACCCAGAAAGTGCTTGTTTCAGCTGCGCGCCCCAAACACGCCCAGTGCCACCGCGGTGTCACCCCAGCTGCCCTGCGCTGGGCTGGTTCCGCGTGTCCACCACAGGCTGCCCGTTCTCACTGCCTTCCCGGGAATACCGCACCCTCCGCCTGATTTCCAGAAGCTCATAGCGCTGCCTCAGCAGGTGTGCAAGGCACGGAGAGGGGCCAGAGCTGGGGTCAGAGCGGGGGTCGCAGCTCCCACTGCCCACAGCAGCCCCAGCCTGCCTGTTCGTTTCTTGGCCAGCGTGTCCTGGGACAGGCGGGGGCTCAGCAGAGCCCCGTGGCTGGGGGGACATCAGGCGATGGGAGAGCTGCCTTTGATGTGATGGAGCTTAACGAGCAGCGCGGGAGCTGCACCATCAGCACGATGAGCCGAGCTCTCCGGGGAAAGGGCTGGCCCGGGAGAGGGGGAGATGACTGGTGATGGAGGAGTAGCAGATGGTGTCTCTCAAGGAGAACGCCGGGACAGTAATTACAAGAGACAAGAGGAGAGCTGCTGGCTCACGCACAAGAATTTGTCCAAGCAATCATGGGAAGCACAAGTGTCTCCAGAGAGGACCATGGGGGAGGAAGGGTTTTGCCGGCAGCTCGCAGTGTTGCTGCCAGGGGCCCCCCACCTCTCCAAGGGGGCACGGACGTGTCTGTGACTCCCTATTCCCAGAACAGCCATGGGTTCTGTGCTTCCAACTCGCTTTTGCTTCCTCCCACTCTTCTTTGTCCACAGGGCATCCCAAAGACCATCCTGCCGGTCCCAGCTTCCCAACAGGTCGGATGCAGAGACATGCCTTTGGTCCTTGTGTGGGTCACGCTGTGCCACGAAGGATGGGCTGGGAGCATCACTTCCCAGCGCCGCTCAGGGAAGGAAAAGCAGAGCAGAGCTCACAGCGTGCAAGTGCCTTCTCTCCTTTTGTCCAGCTGTGATTTTACGTCTTATTGCCCCTCTACCCTGTGCCCTCATCTTTTCTACTCTACCATGTCTCCCGATTCCCCTGGCAGAAGTTCACTGCCAGACAGAGAGGTTCGGGAGGAGTTTAATTAGCGCTGCTGTCTCTCACTGTCCCTCCCCGAGCCCGCCCATGTCCCTGTCCCAGGGAGCGGAGGGTGAGGAGGGCTGCGCAGCCCGGCGCTGTCACCGGCAGGGATCCCCCGCCCGTACCTTCCCATTGATGCCTTAGCTCTGCAATGCAGCCTAAGCAGGAGCTGAGACCTGCAGGTGACAAGGAAATCGAGGCTAATTAGAACTGCTAATTAGATCTCTGCTGAAAGCCCTCCTCTGCCGTGGGCTGTGCTCCGGGATGGGTCCCTCCTGCTCCGGAGGGTTCCACGCCATCGGCAGCGCACGCGCTGCACACGCAGGAGCCAAACCCGAGTAATTATTGGTAAAAAAGGCACTTGGCAAGACTGGAGGGTTTCACGTCATGCTGCCGCAGCCCCAGCACCGAAGGCACGGAGCCAGGAATATCCAAGGAATATCTATTGCACCTCCCATTGATCCAGCTCAGGGCGCAGCTCCCGGTACTTGCGATGGCTCCGGGCACGATGGGGAGAGCCCAGCGATCCCCTCCTCCAGCACCAGCCAAAATGGGGCCAGCAGTGGTCGGGAGGGAGCCCCTGCCAGGGCACCCTCACTTTGGGGCTTTGCAGGGAGCAGAGGTGGCATTTCATTCCTGCACACTTTTCCAAAGGGCTCTGCAGCATATCTGCCCAGCTCAGGCACCAAAAGCTTTCCCATCTCACTTTCCCCAGCACTTTCCCCAGCAGTGTCTGTCCCAGGAGCAGCTCCTGGCCCGGGGCAGCCGGCAGTGCCAGCTCCAAATTTGTGTTCAGATTCCCTATCCTGTTCCCGCAGCAGCAAACCCTCAGATCATCCCCTGCTCTGGAAGGGCACTCAGCACCCGCATCCATCCCCTCCTGGCAGTGGGGAACTCCCTCCCTCCCATCCCAGCGGGGTTTAAATGAAGCCCCCCGGCCTCGGAAGCACAGCCTGTGCCCGGCAGTGCTCTGGGGTGTGCCCGGCGCTGTGTGCAAGTGGGGCTGTGCCACGGACCCGCTGAGGGCACGGGGGAGCCACGCACTCGTTTGGTTTGTTGCTCTCCCCACCTTGGCTGGTCTCAGTGCCGGAACAAACACTCGCCAGGGCAATTTCTGCAGTGATGGGGTGTGGAGCTGGAGCTGGGTGTGGGGTTGGAGCTGTCAGGTGCGGTCACATGTTGGAGGGAAGGGATGGCAGAGGTTGGACCACGCAAACTTCAAAGCAGCAAAGCAAAGGGCAAAGTCCTACAGCTGGGTCAGAGCAATCCCAAACACCTACAGGGAGCACCTCCTGTGACAGCGGGTGTCTGATCAGGTTTCCCCACTTGGCTCCCTCCATGCATCACCATCTACTTTCCTTTTCTGACTGAGGGAAAACTGCTTGTGAGACCACACCTGCAGAGCTGCCTGAGACCTGGGGGCCAGCACAGCAAGGACCTGGAGCTGCTGGAGGAGGCACCAGAATGATCAGAGGATTAGAACATCTCCCCTTTCAAAGACAGGCTGAGAAATCTGGGGCTGTTCAGCTTGGGGAGCCAAAGATTATGTGGAGATCTCACAGCATCTTCCAGTCTGAAGGGGCTGCAGGGAAGCCAGAGAGCGACTCTGCATCAGAAACTGGAGTGACAGAACAAAGGGGGATAGGTTAAAACATAAAGAAGAGAAATTTAGATTAGATGTTTGGAAGAAATTCCTCCATGTGAGGGTGGGCAGACCCTGGCACACGGTGCCCAGAGCAGCTGTGGCTGCCCCTGGATCCCTGGCAGACTCCAAGGCCAGGATGGACATGAGCAGCCTGGGATTGTGGGAGGTGTCCCTGCCATGGCAGAGGGGTGGAATGAGATGATCTTCAACGTGCTTTTCAATTCAAACCATTCCATAATTCTCAAACCATTTGCCATTTCCATCAGCAACCCCCACCAGCAGGACCAGGGCAGGCAGCTCAGCCTTGATTTACTGCCACACTTAAACCTGTGCCTAACTTTAAGTGCACAAGAAGATCCATTGACTTCAGTGGTTTAAGGTTCAACATTTGTAAGTAACTTGCAGATCAAGGACCTACATTATTCATCCAAGACCCCGGGTAATGCATTCTTAGGAAATAACTACCAAACTCCACAAATCCCTGCTGAAAGGACATCCTAAAGCCCTGCCTGGATAGAGAGATTAGCTGGGATTGCTTTGTAAACACCGCACATACATACATACAGATATATGTATTTCTCTACCAGGCAGTGCAATTCAGACTTTCCACGATCCCAGCTCTGACTGCCCGGGAGGAAATGGGAGAGGGGCCACAGCAGCAGCAAAGCAGCACAGCTCAGACCGGCCCTCCCCACGACGCAGCCAGAGAGGGGACGGTGCAATTAGCAAACTTATTGAAGTGCAAATGTAGGTGCTTATAGCATGGACTGCCAGGCAGCAGCAGGAACCACAGCCACAGCTCAGCTCTCTCATTGCAATATCAAGATGATATAAAGCCATGTCATGTTAAGACACGGGCATAAAATGCTGCAAGCAGAATGTTTTATGTCCTTTATTCTCCTCCAGGGACCTCTGGGAGCATCAGAGCCAGGCCTGGGGTGCAGAGCCAGGTACCTGGGGGAGAGCAGAGCCAGCCCTGATACAGTCCAGCAGAGTAAAGGCCAAACCTGGACACCCTGGCCACCAAGCAAGGCTGCTCCCACCTCCTCAGCACCCCCAGCCCCGAGCGCAGCTGTGCCACCTTAGGACTTGTGTTAAAGCCCCCACTTGCCCCAGAATGGGGAATAAATTCCCTCCAGGATGGATTTCGGGTGGCTGGGAGGGAAAGCAGCTATGCCATGGCAGGATGCACCCCATTGTGAGGAACAGAGCAGGGCACCCCTCTTTGCAAGGTCAGACGGGAAGCACCCAAGGTTTTCCAGGCTGGCAGGGGACACCCGAGGTTTTCCAGCCGTGGGGAGCAGCCTGGCAGGGCAGGGCCAGCACTGCGCTTGCCTCACTGCTGGCGGCCGGGAGCTGCCTGGCAAAATGAGCTGAAATGACATGGGTTTGAGCCATTTCATAAAATGTAATAGAGAATTATATCCCTGTTGTGCAATTCCAGCTGATAGTTGGAAAAATAAAAAAACCCAGAATTCTGTCGAAAGGGTCTCATTCTGCATTCAGCCTGATGAGCAGCAGGAGAAATCCCTGCCGCAGCCACATGTGCTCCATGGCATCCCGTGGGATGTGCCATGCACTGGGCACCTTTCCTATGCACTGTGCACCTTTCCCATGCACTGGGCACCTTTTCTATGCACTGGGCACCTTTCCCATGCTCTGTGCCTTGTGTGTGCACACGGGTGGCCCAGAGGTGCATGGATGGGGTGTCTGTGCCTGCCCCTGTGCCTGCCCCTGTGCCTGCCCCTGCCAAAAAACTGGGAGCAGGTGGAAGAGGGCCACAAGTGGGATGGATCCATCTTCCTCTCTGTGCTGCTGGTGGTGAGATTCCAGCAGTGGGAAGCAGGGAAAGCCAAATGTTATGGATCCTTCAACCACTTTTATTTGTCCCCTTGTGCATCGCTGGTATTTTGCATTAAAATATATGTTGTTAAATTTATGCCTTAATATATATATAGATGTGTAATATGGCTGAATTACAGTTGCTGTGGGAACTATAACTTTCTCTTTTCCAAGGGCTGTTATATGTCTTATTATGCTGTATCATCTGGAGGGGGGCTGGGAACAAGATTGCTGCTGTTAATCCTTCAGCACGGAGGGTGATTAGAGGCAGCAGAGACGAGCTGTGAGCAGGGCTGTGCCTGCAGCTGGGCAGTGCCACACGCTTGGTAACTCCCCTCCTCTGGGCCAGGGGATCCGGGCAACAGCACGGGGTCAACCAGGTGTAAATCAGCTCCCTGAGCTGCTTTCCTGCTCCTCCAGAGCTCTGCTGGGCTTGGGCTGGGAGCAGCCATGCTGCTGCCACCTCTCCCGGGTGACAAACAGTGTCAAGCTCCTGCCTTCTGCACAACGGGAGCTTGGGCAGGGCTTGGGTGGGGCCCATCCCTGCCAGGCTGAGCCATCGCTCTCCACCTGGGACTGGGAACCAGGAGAAAGGCAGATCCCATGCCCCTCCTGCTCCTGCCCAACCTCCATCCCAACCAGTTGGCATGGTGGGACATATCCAAGTCCTGCTCCCAGCATGGACAGGGAGGAAAATGTCCACGGACAGCCAGAGAAGGCACCAGAGGGAAGGCTCTGCTGCCTGCCCTCCCTGTGCCTCAGTTTCCCCATCTGGAGAGGGGGTGGCTGAGCTCCATTGGGTGGCTGCAGTGAGGTGGGGGCTGTGTTTGGCCCCCCTTGGCAAAGAACATCCCGAGTCCTGTCCTGGGACTCACAGTGCCCAGGGCACACAGGGAGCCAGGTCCCTGTCCTTGGCACTCATCCTATCCTTGGCACACGTCCATCCACCTCAGGGAGCCCTGGCTGTGTCCAGCAGGACACGTCTCTGCACTTCACCTGCTGCTCCTCAGGTGAGTTTCTCCTACCCTAGAGTCCTGTTTGATGTGAAGTCACTCCCAGCCTGTTGTCCATCCCCACAGCTCCATCTCTGCCTAATCCTGCCCCACATCACCCACCAACTCTCCTGGCATTTTTTTCCCATGGACACTGGCTGGGTTTGGGATCTGCACCACCTGGTTTGATGCCACTTGCCTCTGCCCCTTGCCTGCATTTCTTCTGCCTCTTCCATCAGTCTTCTCTCCCCCTGCCCTCCCCCCATGTTATTTGTAGTAATTTGGTTTCCTGGCATTTTGCTGGGTTTTATTTTTCTTGGCATTGCATCTTTAGGGATTTCACTCACATCATTTCAGCCCAAATTTGCATTGACATCAGTATGATTCTTCTCTTCGCGCTGCCCACTCTTCCTGGGAGCCAGCGCTGTCCCGATGCTGCCTGGCAGGGTTTAGGGCGGTGCTCCCTGCCCTCGTTCCACGGCTGCCTCCTGCCTGCAGCTCCTCACGAGCACAGCCTGGCCTCGGGTGAGCCCAGCAGAGCCCGTTCAGTGTTCCAGGGCTGACTGGGGAAACATTCCCCAGCCTGCGACAGGAGCAGCTGCAGGGGCTGAGGCTGCTGGAACAGGGAGCTCCTGGCCTTGCCCTGACAGATTCAGCACCTCCTTCCTGCCCCTTTTTCCTGGCCACAGGAATTCTGCTCCAGCATCCCAGGAGGGGAAGGATCCCACCTTCAGAGCTGCCCCAGCCCAGGGCCCAGCACAGGAGGGACCTGGAGCTGCTGGAGCCAGGCCAGAGGAGGCCCCAGCAGGAGCAGAGGGATGGAGCAGCTCTGCTGGCACCAAAGGCTGCCACAGCTGGGATTGTTCACCTGCACAGGAGAAGCTTTGGGGTGACCTCAGGGTGGCCTTGCAGGGCCTGAAGGGACTGACAAGAGAGACGGAGAGAGACTGTTTACAAAAGCATTATTTACTGCTGGTATCTGCCTCCCATTCTGGTTTGTCACATCCCTGCATGTCCCTGCCCAGACAATTTGTGCTGTGTTTAACTGGGTGTTTTCCTGGGGGTGAATGTTGGTGTTGGCAAGGAAGATGTCAGGGAGCTCCTCAGGCTGCTAAGCACGTGCAGCAGGTGAGAAACAGAAGGACAAACACCCTGCCTGTGGGGGATACTTCAACCAGCTTCTCTTTAAAAAGGTGCCACAGAGGAATTTGGATCTGTCCTTGTGATAACAGCAACTGTTCCTGTCCATGGCAGTGAACTTCAGAGTTACCAGTCATAGAACCATAGAATCACAGCATGGCCTGGATTGGAAGAAACCCTAAATCCCATCCTGTTCTACCCCCTGCCATAGGCAGGGACATCTTCTACCATCCCAGGTTGCTCCAAATCTGTCCAACCTGGCCTTGGACACTTCCAGGGAAGGGGCAGTCACAGCTGCTCTTGGTGCCAGTTCCTGGATTCTCTCCAGCAGCTCCAGGTCCCTCCTGTGCTGGGCCCCTGGGCTGAGGCAGCTCTGCAGGTGGGGGCTCACCTGAGGGGCACAGGGACAGAATCCCCCCTGCCCTGCTGCCCGTGCTGGGGGTTTTGGGTCAGGGCAGGTCCAGGTCCCACCCCCAGCATCCCCAGATCCTTCTCCCAAGGCTGCTCCCACTGCTCATCCCACCCTGGATTGGCCCCAGGGTTGTCCCTAATCCCTCCTGCCAAGCACATCCTGCCAGCCTGAGCCCCCTGTGAGCACAAGTCAGGGATGGAGCCTCATCTCCAGATCCAAGCCCTTGTGAGCTTGGCTGGAGACACCAGATTTTACCCTCAGTCAGAAAAAAAAAAGGAGCTGGAGGATGCATGAAGGGAACCAAGAGGGAAAACACGCTGAGACACCCGGTGCCACAGGAGGAGCTCCAGCATGGCGTGTCTGAGCAGAACAGCATGTCCCTGTGGCAGCCCATGTGCTGCAGCCAGCGCCGAGGAGCACAGGGATCTGGGCTCGGCACCTAACAGGGAACTGCGAGTCCCCACTTCCTCCAGCACAGCCCAGATCCCCATTTAGACTCTTTGGGAAATACTGGCTGAAAGGAGGCTGGCACGAAATTTCCATTTGCAGTCACAGAGGTTTGGGGAAATCAATCTCTTCAGAGTCCTTTAGAAACCTCAGTCTGGTGGCTTTAAATATTTACTGTACTCCTGCACACCAGATGCCAAAATTGCAGGGTACATTCTCCCAGGCAGCCCGTTGGTGCGGACACTGTGAGGCTCCAAACCAGCCTGTGCAGGTGCTGATGAAAAACAGTCCTTAATATGATCGTGATTTGCAGTTGAAAATCTCTGAAGTGCTTTTGAATTTTGGGGAAAAAAATCAGAAATAATTTTTGGTCCTGCAGAACATTAAAGTCCTTCACGGTGGGACAAGGGCAGCCCACGCCTTGCCAGCTGCGCCCACCACCTCCTGCTGCACGCAGCAGCCACAGGAGTGCCCACCTGGGATCACCCCCGGGGGCTGCTCTGGCTCTGGATGACTCAGCTGGGGAAACGGGGAGGCAGAGGTGATGCTTGTCCTGCTGCG
Source organism: Sitta carolinensis (assembly GCA_032173965.1). NCBI lineage: Eukaryota > Metazoa > Chordata > Aves > Passeriformes > Sittidae > Sitta > Sitta carolinensis. The sequence continues at coordinate 1,375,775 of CM063294.1, forward strand.
TGGGTAATGGCAGTGCCACTCCAAAGCTTTAAAGTGGCCAGGGGGAGCATTAGGAATCACTGGGATCCATCATTATTTCTCATAATGTAACAGCAGGTGACATCTTTTTCCTCTTTTGAAGATGCCTCTGCTATCTGTGCCTACTTCAGGGAGAAGCCTTATTCAAACCCTAAAATTTCAACATGAGAGCCCCTGAAAGCCCTTCCAGGGCTCAGGGAGCAAACCCTGCTGGGCATCGCTCAGGATGGACAAATCTCACCTGGTGCTGGGAGCTGGGCTTTGGCTCTGCAGGGAGCAGGGCCCTGCTTCAGGGGTCCCTCAGTGATACCACAACACCTCAGGTGTGCCCAGAGCCCCGGGGTGCTGCCCAGCCCACTGCTGGGCCCTGCTGTGGGACAGGGGGACACTGCTGGGGGACATTGCTGGGGGACAGGGACACTGCTGGGGGACAGGGGGACACTGCTGGGGGACACTGCTGGGGGACAGGGACACTGCTGGGGGACAGGGGGACACTGCTGGGGGACACTGCTGGGGGACAGGGACACTGCTGGGGGACAGGGACACTGCTGAGGGACACTGCTGGGGGACAGGGGGACACTGCTCTGGGACAAGGGGACACTGATGTGGGACAGGGGACACTTCTGTGGGACAGGGACACTGCTGGGGATAGGGGACACTGATTTGGGACACAGGGACACTGCTGTGGGACACAGGGACACTGCTGGGGGACAGGGACACTGCTGGGGGATAGGGGACACTGCTTTGGGACACAGGGACAGTGCAGAGGTTTCCTGTGGGGTGGGTGGGTTATGCTGAGCTCTGGCCTGCAGCCAGGGTTTGTTTGGCAGGGCCAGCACGGCCTCAGCTGCTTCGTGAGCAAACCGGGAATGTCCCCCGAGGGGGCAGGTCTGGGAATGTCCCCCGAGGGGGCAGGGCCTGGGCTCATGCTGCCTTTGCAGTGAAATGTTCATTCCTGGCCATTGTAAATCTGCTGTGCTGCTCCTGGGCAGCTCCTCAGCATCGCTGGGAGCTCCCAGCAGCTGCACCCCACAAGCTGCTCTCCAAGCCCATGCCCTGTGCCCCTGTGCCCCAAACCACAGGGTCCCACCCCCATTCTGCAGCCCCCAGAGGCACCAGGATGGGCACACACAGTGGGGCCATGGGCCAGTGACTGTTTTCAAGCCTGCAGTCACTCACACCAGTGAGCTTGGGGGTCACTCACCCCCCCTTTGCCCACAGGAGAGCACAAGAACAGCATCCCTGGCCAGCCCACCCCTGCCAGCTGTCCTGGGGCTTTTGGTGGCAGCGCCTGAATGCAGATGTTCAATGCTGACCAGCCAGCTCCCCCCAGGAAAGAGGCTCCCAAACACCAGCAGGTTGAAGCTTAAAGCCAGGCCTCATTCAGCAGCCCTGAGCTCCAGAAGGGACACCCAGCCAGGATTTCCCACTTCAACTCATGGACTAGCAAAGTTCTGCACATTTTTTTCCTCCAGTGCCAACTGAGACCCACAAAGGTTCATTGTTCCTCTCCAGGGTATAGTTTACAGGAGATGTATTTGGGAAATACCAGAACCATGAAATCACAGTCACAGAGTGGGTTGGGTTGGAAGGGACATAAAGATCATCTCATTCCACTCCCTGCCACGGGCAGGGACACCTTCCATGAGCCCAGGTTGCTCCAAGCCCTGTACAACCTAGGAGACTTCCAGGAATGGGGCAACCACAGCTTCTCTGGCCAATAAATCCACAGCAAACCCACTGTGGATGCTGCTGTTCATATCCCCGACAGGTTTGCAAGTTGGAAAAGAAGGAAGGACCAGAACAGAACATAAACAGCTGGAGTGTAACCCAGTGCCTGGCAAACCCAGTGGATGGGGGCTCAGTGACACAAACACAGGACTGTGCAAGGCTCTGACAGCTCCCACAGCCTCAGAGATGTCCAAAAGCACCAGCTGGGCAACTCACTGACTCTGCTTCAAAGCCATCTTACTGATACAAAGGGAAAAGGAAGATTAAAAACTGCTCAGCAGTAAAACCCCAGCCTTGCTCATCCTGGCTCTTCCAGCAGCACTGAAGGAAAGGAGATGCTGTACACCCAGAGCTCTGCTGGAGCCCTGCCCATCCCCAAAGCAGCTCCCCACCCCTTTCCCAGCTCGCTCCCCAGCACGGCAATCCCTGTCTGAAAGCCAGAACTCCAAGCAAGGGGCAGAGTAAGAACCAGACTGGCACAAAAGGTAGAAACACCAGGGTTCGAGCAGTTCCTGCTTCCAGAGATCTACTGTGCCTTGGCTGTGCCCTGGCTGCAGGGAAGGGCACCTGGTGCTCCTGGCACATCCATGGGGATTCTCCAGGCTCATACAAGGATTTGGAAGGGCAGCACAGGCCCAGGGACCTGCACCATGAGCTGCTGCAGTGTAGGAACAGGACCTGGGGCTGTGCCCCTGCAGCCACAGCAAAGGCAGAGATTTTGTAGGGAGGATCTGAGTGAGCCCTGCTCTTCAGTCAGGGCCCTTGGGTCCAGAGAACCAGGAAAAAAATAACAGCCTTAAAAAAGACTAATTAGGGACAATCCTAGCTCGTCTATAGCAAATAAGTTTTGCTATTAACTATTATCAAGGTTAGATTTTACCCAAGGAGATTTCCTGTTAGAAAACAGCTTAATTAAAGTGGGTAGAAAGGACTTGTAGGTCTCCCTACTCCCACACCAGTACCCCAGGCAGGCGATTTCCAAACACACTGCCTTACAGACCTGAGACAGGGATCAAGGGAAGATAAAGGGTACAGGGAGAACCCACGGGCTCAGCTTACACATGGAGCAGGGAGATGGCTCCTTCCCACAGAGCTCAGCATCCTCCCTAGCCCAACATCCCTGTCCTTTACAAACATCCCCCACTCTTCCAGATCCTGTCCTCTCTCTCCTCCAGTCCTTCACCAGCTGCCCTCCCCCAGCAGCCCCATATTTCTTTCTCTGATGTCTCCTGCAGATATTTTAAGCCCCTGTGGTACCCAGCTCTATGCAGCCGAATGGAAGCAGGAGGCTTCTCTCTCATCTGTCAGGGTAGATGCAAACCAGAGCCAGCAGGGTACAGGCCAGACAAACTGGGAGAGAGTTTTATAGAACTGGAAAGAAAAAGCCAAATTCATCCTGGCCCTGCCACAGACTGGAGGGGTGGGATGTGCCAGGAGCTCTGCCTGTGCTGTGGTGGCCTGGCTGGTGGCAGCCTGGGGGCTTGGGCTGGGGGTGCAGATTTTCCTTCATACCAGAGGAAACCATCTTTCACCTCCATCCTGGGAAAGCAGGAGCTCCCAAGACTGGTGTTGACACAGGAGGTTGCTGCAAAGCTCCCGTTGGGTTGTTTGAATTCAGATTTGGAAGAGATTTTGTGTTAATCAAACTTGTGAGGCATTTAAATATCTGAAAGGGATTCTGACTGAGGGATCAGTGTGACATTGGCAACATGGTCTGGGTCCAGAGGGCTTGGGAAGCAAGAGCTGCTCCTGGGCTGTGAGCTCTGTTCTCAGTCCATGGGCCAAGCAGTCACTGAGGGCAGAGCCTGGATCAAGTGCTGAACTGTCCATGGGTGTAGAAACAGCAATTCTTCCAACTTTGTTCCAAAGGAGAGAAGGAAGGGAACCCTACTTTGTAAGAGCACAAAATCCACTGTACAACATGGAGGTATCTCATACAAAGATACAGGAATAATGAATCCAGTTCCAGTTTCACATAAACCAGGCATTGTTGCTTCCACAGAAGAGTGTCCCCTGCAAACTTCCCCAGTGTCATGCAGTTGGGCTGCTGGGCCTTGCACTGCAGAATGCAATAAATAAGGGTGGCTTGAATGGGGGGCTGAGCTTCTCAGTGCAAAGGGCAGCCAGGTGTCCAGGGAGAGGTGTGAGAGCCAGGCTTTGGGGAATCCAGTGGCTTGTTTGGGAGGAGCATCCCACAGGACAGGAGTTTGCTGGTCCTGCGAGGAAGAGCAGGGATGTGGAGAGAGCAAGGATTTCTTGTAGCACTGATGGCTCTTTCCAGGAAGTATCCAGAATACTCCCTAAGCTGGGCTGGGAGCTCAGAGAGACTTGAAAATACAAAATAATTGCTGGAAAGGAATGTGAAAATGACAGCTCTTTTTTTGTCTGGTGTTACACTTCATCATTCTTCTCCCTCTTTTCATTAATTCCTGTGACTTCATACATTTGAGGAAAGCTCCCATTAGTCACAGTTGCTTTCCCACTCATCCTTGGTGCCTTTCAGCAATAAGTCCAGGCTAACTGGTGCCCATGTAAAATAGATTTCATGATGGCAAGAATTTCCCTGAGTGTAACTACGATCTGAGCCTCGTTATATCTGAGTAGTGTTACCTCTTTCTGAGAATCACGGTCAGAATGCAGAACCTAATGATTTGGGACAGATACTTAATATCAAATAAATCCTTGCTCCAACTCCAGCATCTCCAGCTGCCAGTGAAGAGCACCAGGCCAGGAACAAGCACTGTCAGCAGGACAATACCTTCCAATTAGCTGGAGCTGATCTGGCAGGGGATATCTGTGCACTGGGGAACTGAAGTCACCCCCAAAGAAGTATCGGCTGTCTCTGCCACCCCTTCAGAGGTCCAGACTGCCCCAGCCGTGGGCAGGAGATGACTCTTGGCACAACGAGCCCGGCAGCTTCCCCACCATTTCAAAGGTGAAGGGTTCCCTACTTGCAATCCGTGCAGACCACGCTTAATTCCAAAGCCTGCGAGAGGGTTCGAAGTGTCCTTTCCCCTTTCCCAGGCGTGAAACGCTCCTGGTGAAAGTGAATACGAAAGCACGGGCAGCTCAGCATCGGGAAACAAGGTGGGAAAAGCACCGCGAACATCTGAGGAGCCCGCTCTCCTCAAAGCCCGACACACTCCAGTGCGGCAGCGCCCGCCCGCGGGCTGAGCGCCGCGATCCGCCCGGCCCGGCCCCGCAGCGGAGCGGGGGAGAGCGGGGAGAGAGGGGCAGGGATATGGGGGAGCCGGGAGAGCCATGGGCAGAGCCATGGGAGGCCGGAGAGCCATGGGCAGAGATGGGGAGGGATAGGGAAACCGGGAGAGCCATGGGGCAGAGATATGGGGCAGGGATATGGGGAGAGCCGGGAGAGCCATGGGGCAGAGCCAATGGGGCGAGAGCCATGGGGCAGAGCCGGGGCAGGGAATATGGGGGAGAGCCGGGAGAGCCATGGGGCAGAGATATGGGGCAAAGCCATGGGGCAGAGCCGGGAGAGCCATGGGGCAGAGCCGGGGACAGTGCTCAGAGCCTCCCCAGCTGCCCGAGGCTGGCGCTGCTGGCACACAGGAGGATGCGCTAGCTCCCGGCGGGGCTCAGGCTGGGCTCGGTGCCTCCCCACGGATGGGCAGCGTGGCAGCGCTGCAGGAGAGGCGGGCGCATCCCCGGCAGGGTGTTAGGACAGGATTGATGTTCAGGAATGTTAAACGAGCAGCTCCTGCAGGGTCCCGACCCCTCGTGAGAAGCTGCTGGGTGTGGGACAGGGCGGGCACTGTCAGCGCCCCTATTGCCATCATCTCCCCAGTCCCGGTGGGGACTCCTCCTGCTACAGAAATCACTGTCCCAAGTCTTTTAGATCCTTCCCAAGAGCTCTGTCCTCCTCTGGAAGCAGCTACAGGTGCTCCCAAGATTTCCACAACCAGAAAACGTGAGCATCCTTCCCTGGTCCAGCTGAGTTTGCTACAGATGGCTGCAGCTCCCCTGACGCTGTGCAGGACATGCCTGCAGCTGCTGCATCTGAGGGCTGACCCCAAAATAACAACAGGGACACGCTGTGAAATTCCGAGATGAAACAACTATAAAAACGATCTTTACTGCTATCACTAAAAGCACTAACAGCAGCACTTTGTTCAAGCTGAGCTCTAAAAGCAGGGTTTTAAAGTCTGCCCAGGGAGATACATGCCTGCAGTACATGGCACCACAGCTTTCCCCAGGCTCCTTCCTAAATGCTGCACCCAGCATTTCGGGGGCTGCCCAATGCTTTGTGTCCTTCTGCATGCTCTGTGTCAGTCTCAATTTGTGCAATAAAAAACAATTGGTTTCGAGTCCCTCTGTGCCAATGTAGGGTTATTGGATTCCAGCAAAAAGGGGTAAATAAATACTGAGATCTCACAAGCAAACAAAATCAGCACCAAAGCTCTGAGGTTTTGTTTGGTAAGTGGCAAGTGAAGATCTGCTGACGAGTCACACCAGAATACCACTGGCAGGGAAGAGTGGCACCGAGGCTTTGCTGAGCATTGGCACTTCAGCTGGAGTCTGTTCCGTGTGTCCCAGAGCTGTGCAGCCCTTGCCAGAGCTCTGCCAGTCCGTGTGCCCACGTCCTTCCTGGCTGCTTCCTTGCCAGCTGATTTTGGCCAGTGCATAGCTGTCCCCTGACTTTCTGTGCCATTGCTCCTCCTAACTCCTCCAGGAAATACCAGTGCTAATCTTCATCCCGAGAGTTCTACTGGAAAAAGGCATCTTCCCTTCCCAGGGGGCCACAACCAGATGGCACAATACCCCAAATTATTTGTACCGGGTTTTGTTTCCTGGACCACATGCCCCACTGTGTCACATCCCTTCTTCAGGTGCTTTCCACACTTCTGAAAGAAAAGCCATGAACACCTCACACAGCATGTCCACGACTCTCTCCAAGTATAAGCAAATAAAATGAGGTTTTAATCCAAAATTCCCTGGTTCACTCAGTGCCTGGCTGGATGGTTTTCAGTTTCCCAGGCTGGTTTTGAGTTCAGAGACTGGTGGGCAGATGTTCAGCAGCTCAGAGGGGAGCTCTGTAGAAGAAGGAAAGGGGCAGGGGCAGAGGTGGGTGGATCCCCTCCAGTTTCTATTTTGTTACCAGTAGGTAAGGCTTTATAAAGTGAATACTGATTGTGAATCCCATGCCATTTCCCTGGGCCTCTTCTGGGAGAACAGAACAAGATCCCCAACGCTGGCGTGAGTTAGGAGAAGAGCTGGGAGAACGGGTGAGGAGAGCAAGCCCAGCACAGTGCTGCTCTGGGCAATCCCAGATCCAGCCTCACATGAGAAGAACAAGAGGCATTTGCCACTTCTACCCAAGTTCTGTGCAGGGAATGAGGAAGGGCAATGAATTGTGCCCTGGTTTCCATTTTTGCTGTGAGGACAAGCAAGAGGAGTGGCAGGACCCTGCAGAGGGAGAAAAGTGATCCCTGATGACTCTACAAGGTTCAAGGCTCAGCTTTTCTCCTGTGCTTCAGCTTCAGCTTTGCTGATGTTTTTCAGCTCCTATTTTTCATGCACTGTTACCCCAGGGGATGGAGGGACAGAGGCAACCCAAAAGGCAGGTCAGCTCTCAAAGGTTATAAATGACTGATTAAAGGAAAAATTTTATTTCTTTCTGTCATAGTAGCTTAGAGTTCAACTTGTGCCATGGAGCCTGCGCTGGGGTCATCCCTTAGCCAGGAATTTCTGCAGAGGTAGCAAAACTCCCAAGAATGAGGAGCTGGAAGGAGCCTTGGCTTCGAGGTGGGTGGAACCAAGAACCTTCTGGAATCACCGTGCCCCTTGCCTGCTGGATCCAAACTTCTCTGGACTGGTCCTTTCATGCCTTCAGGAAATAAACACACTGCACACTCTCAGCACTGAAGACCCAGTAGGCCACGACCCTAAAAGAATTTAACCAGGGGATCTTCCCGTCTTCTAGGAAGTCACCAGCACCAGCACTCACTGTCATTCCATGGGGAGGTGGCCAGGAGGAGCTGGGGGCTCTGACCATTCCAGTGAACATTTCCCAGGATTGCCCCTCCTCTCTCACTGTTTAACCACTGTGCTGCAATGTTCCAGGTGCTTTTCCCAGGTCTGTGAGCAGTCCCTGGCACAGACCCAGCTCCCACTCTCTGTGGATTTTACAGCTGCAGGTTCTGCTTTGCAGCCTCGCAGATGTCACACGGTGCTGGGCTTGTCTGCTCTTGGGGAAGTCTGCTGAGCTCAGCTCTCTTGGATTTATTACATGGTCAGGATCATAAAACAGGCTCTAAACTCAGCTGTCTTAATTCAGGCCCCCCATTTGTCAGAGAGTTAAATCTGTGCTGAGCTCGGGGTCTGAAACCCCAGAACAGTACAGTCAGCCCTGCTGGGGAGCCTGGAGTGGAGGGAGCCACTCCCACACCTGCAGTGCTTTATGGCCTTCCTAGGTCAAAATCCTCCTCATCCCTCCTGGAAAACCTTAGGGGCTGGCAGGCTGGCACTGAGTCCTTACACAGGAATAATCCTCCAGGAGATGGAGTTTCCAAGCAGTGAGAACAGTGGGGTACACTGAGACCTGAGGTGCAACCACGGGGAATGATTCAGCCCTGGGAATAAAAATTTTGCCATTAAATATCCTCACTCCAAGCTGGTGGCTCTGCAGTTTGTGTCCTTATGGCCTGGACCCACTCAGAGCTGGCACACATCGTGCTGTGCCCCCGACACCCACAGCCCTCAGGTGCCCTCAGAAATCAGGCTCGGGAGCTTTCAGGTCTTGTCTACAATATATTCTAGCTTAAACGATACTTGATTAAGCTTTAATAATTTTGCCAAAAGTTATTTAAGAAACTTTTGCTGTGCCTGTAGGGTCGGATGCCTCACACAGCTTTTCTCAGTTGTGATGGCACCCAGATAACTGTTGTTTATCCTGTTGGTTTGGGGTTATTTTATTTATATTATTCCCAACTCCTCTTAGCTTCAGTTTTGCTTAGCTTTGTGCAATTGCATGACTTTCCCCCCCCAATTAAAAAACTCCATAGTACAGAGAGAAGTTCAAACAAACCTAAATAATCACAGCACAACAAACACACATCCCAGCAGGAGAGGGGAGAGTGTCACCCAACAGCAGGTATTGATTAGGAATTTATTAAAGAACCCCTGAATCCCCCAAATTGAAGGGGGATTGCTCCCACTGTGCTTTCCAGGAAGCTCCTTTGGGAACCTCACTGTGATGCCATGAGGAAGGGTAAGAATTAACACAGGGAAAGGGATGGGGATGTAGCACTGCTGTTTCATTACTGGTTTTCCACTCTGTGCCCCCAAAGCAGCTGAGATGTCACTGCCAGGAAAGCAGCTTGGTGGGGGACACTTCGCAGTTGCCTTCATCCGTGCCAGAGTCTAATAATCTTCATTTCTTTGTGCCTAAAATTAGGAGGAAAAGTGGCCAGACCCATCAGTTTGGGGAAAAAAAACACCCACCCAAGCAGATGGGTCTGGTTTTAGTTTATAATTAAACTCACCCTCTTGGTGGGGAGGGAGAGCCCGTTTTTAACAGGGGAGGGAACAGGAGCTCCTCTCCAGGCTGTTTTCCAGCCAGGGGGAGTCTCATTCCTGCTGAAGGGAGCAGGCTGACGAAGCCGGGAACAAGCGGAGAGGGAATTGCTGCGCTCCCGGCAGCTGCACCGCCCTCTCTGAGAGGTTCCCGAGGAGCACAAAGCTCTGGGACCATGGTGCCATCTGTCCCTCCCTGCAGGGAAGAGAGGTCTCTGCTGACCCTCCCCACGGTGACTGGGGCAGAGCCCTGTCACCAACCCACGTGGGGACAGCCCTGAACTAGCAAGGAATATTCCCAGACCCCAGATTTTCCCAGGACAGACCGAAACAACAATCACTGGTGCACAAGGCCAGCTGGAAGAGCTGTGCTGGCCTCTCCCAGGAGAGGGAATATCCTTGGGAATGGGGCACAGCCAGAGGGGCTGCAGAGCCTGGCTGTGTGTGCCTGGAAAGCGCTGCCAGTGGGGATGGGCAGGCAGCAGAATGGCACAGGAAAGGGAAAATGAGAACAGGGAGAATGGAGAAGGGAGAAGAGAAAAAGAAAAGGCAAAATAAAATAAACCAAAATTCAATTAAATTCTATTAAATTAAAGGCCCAGCAAGGCCAGCTGAGCTGATCAGCATCTGTCTCCCACAGCCCCTAACAAAGCCACGGCCGAGGGATTGTTCCCTGTGGGATGTGGCCCCGTGAGAGCTCCCACCCAGACACTGGTGCTCAGCCACCTCCTGCCTGGTTTTGCATGGGCTGGGGGTTTGCAGCCACTCCTACAGAGCTGTGCTGCTGCCCAGGGCACAGCAGGCAGGGATGGGCTCTGGGAAGCGAGCCTGGAGCATGCAGGACACCTCAGCCTGGTTCCTGCTGGGTGACACTGCCATGCTCTAGGGGCTACACTCAAAAATTGTACTCTAGGAGCCCAAAATTCCTGAAGGAGAGCAAGACAATCAGATTTCCCTCCTGGCTACAAAGGCTCAGACACTGATTCCCCTTCCCAAGACTTGCTTGGGAACCCAAGGGGACAAGAGTGCCTTTGGCAAGAGACTGCCTGAAATGTATGGAGGGCTCTTCTCTAAATTATCAACATGTTTTTTTAATTCTAAGCAAAACACCAGGAGTCTCTTTCTGTCTCATGAACCTTGCTCCACTGCCTTGACTTTTAAGTCAAACATTTCTCCCAGAGAATGCACTTGGATTAAAACAACTGAATTATTGAGATGCACAAGTGTCCTTCTGCTTCTGGATGAGTGGTGCCCACAGTGCCCCAAGTTCCTGGCACTGATTGTAGTGGTGAGACAGGAAAATTCATCCCACCTCGTCATTGCCACCCCATCCCCATCCCCACCCCATCCCCATGTCATCCCCACACTATCCCCACACCTTCCCCATCCTCACACCTTACCCGGTGCCGTCTCCAGCCCCAGCCCCACCCTACCCCACCCCGATCCCGGTGCCCTCTCCCTCCTGGGAATGAGGCAGAGCATCCCTCCGCCAATTACAGCCAGAAGATAACACCTCATTTGAAACGTTAATTGACAGCTCGGTGTGAAGCGAGACAAGGGCTCGTAGCGGTGAAGGTGTCACCTGTAAACTGACGGGGCATCCCTCGGAGCCCGGCAGAGGAGCCCGAGAGGGGCTCGGGGGGCTCGGGGGGCTCCGGGTGCCCGGCCCCGCCGCTGCAGCCCCGGCTCCCTTACCGCCGCCAGAATGGACTGGAACTGAGCAGTTTAAGACAATCTCTAAATTTCTAATGAGGTGATTAGCTGCAGAAAGGATTTCCTTGCAGAACACTTCATTGCTGTTTTGCTCGCTGTCAGGCATCAGAATAAGGACGCATACTTGCATATTAATAGCAGCATTAGGTGCTGGTGCAGCTGCTTTATTAGGGATGTTATCACTCCCCTGAAATAACTGACACGGAAAAGCCCCATAGTTTTATTTTGCATGAAATAAAACGTTCCAATTCCCCAGGTTTTGTTTTCAAAACCTGAAGTGGTTTTTATCATTTCTGGAATGCAGAATAACAACAGAACAATTTCCCTTAAATCAAAATCTGGATCTCTTCCAAGTCATTTAACTTCCAAAAGTTTGAATTCCTTTTAAAAAAAATTTAAAATGAAAGCAATTCAGTCTGAGCACTTCTAATGAGAATATCACAATTATACTTAGATTGCCACACGGGATTTCTCCTTACAGCAGCTTGATTCATGGGGGAAATTAACTTGTTTAAAAGTAACAGTTTTTAATAGAAATGTTCTGCTGACTCTTCTCCTTGCATTCGAGCTGGAATCTGCTTTGGCATGCCACATCCTGAGGCTGGGATGAGCTCCCTGCTCCATGCCTGCATCATTCCAGCAAGTGGATCCTGCCCACAGCCTGTTGCAGCAACACAATTCATACCAAGAAGGCCACTCTAATTGTTAAAAGAAAAAAATCAAACAGAAAAACTACTTAAAGTCTTGAAAACTTCCAAAGTCAGCACTTGAAGAAATATGAGATGCAATGAATTAACGAGAGAGAATGAATCATTAAAATTGCATCACCACAGTGTGTTCCTGATCGCATCTCCCGTAATGTTCGCACAGTCTGAACAATTGATTAAGAAAAACACCACTGCACACTGAAAATTGGAAACAGTTAAGAAGAAACAGGATTAGCAAAATCTAACAGGAAAGGTCAATTATTTCTCCCAATTTTTTGCTAACCTGACATCTGTAAACAAATCACTGGGGGAACTCCCCGAAGACCACACTGTGTCCAACAAGACATGCTAATTAATGAGGCTGCACCATGCAAACACAAACAGGGAGAGAGATAATATCTAAACCCAGCCCTTAAAAGATGCAGTGGAAATGTTTTCCCAGGAGGTTGTGGGACATCAATAAAGGGGAAGAAGGTTCAGGAGAGTCAGAATTTGCCATGGGGTAAAGGCAAATAATCTTTGTGGTTATCAGAGCTAAGATGGTGAAACAAATTAAATGAGTTTAGAGAGGGCTTAGTGAGACTGGCTTAAAAATGAGAGCGAATTGGCTTAAAAATGATAGAGGGCTGTGATCATCCCTCGTGCTCCACGGTGGCAGAGGCTGAGCCAGGATTTTCATACCCAGCCTGGCTTTAGATGCTCTTGGAATCAGCCAGAGCCTCGCTGACCTTTGGTGTCTCTGGAGGCTGAGCCATCAAGCTCAGAGAGCTCTCCAAGGCAGTCTCTGACACCCTGCCATTGTCCCAGCCAAGCTCCCAGACCCAAAGGTCAGGTTTTTCTCCTCTCTGGCTGCTGCTTTGCAGCCCTGCACCTTGGTGGCATCCCTTGCACCAGCCAAATCTGCTGGGCATGGTGCCTCCCCCAGAGCCCTCGGCGAGCAGAGCTGGATGGAGGCAGCTCATATTAAAGATTCCTATTCATCAGCATCCCAATGATTAAATATGTATAGAGGCATCTGAGATCCAATTTATTTCTTTTGTGTTGTAAATTCCTTTTCTCGTCGGCATTTTTTTTTCTTTTTTGAGCTACTTATAATTAAGACCTTCAGACTGAGCTCAGCAGGGCTGGAAAGCAGCCATGCTCCTGTTTTATCCCACCCGTTGCAAGTGCATTCCCCTCTCCTAGTCAACCAAAAGATTCTTCTTTATTCAGCCTGGTAATGACTTGATACCCTTCTTTCTTAATGAACACAGTGACACTGCATTGAGTCACTCATGTACAACTTGGTGGTTTTCCCTCCCTGTGGAAAGTTTTCAAAATATTTATAAATTTTAAAAGGAGCAGAGAAAGAAAAAAAATAAAGTTGCATTGCATTTATCTGGGTAGTGCTGCCCCTTCTCTCTCTCATCTGCAGAAACTTCAATTGATCCCATTGTCTGGGCAGCCATGGGGCTGCCAGAGGGGAGACAGTGTCCCCTATTCCCTGTGCTCATCCCTCCTCCAACCAGCACTGCCAGGGGAGAGGCAGGACTGCAGGAGGGGCAGGGAAGGACTGTCAGACACAGGTAAGGGTTGCCAGACCTGGGTAAGGTTTGTCAGAACCAGATGAGGACTTTCTGACCCAGGTGAGGACTGCCAGACACAGGTGAGGATTCCCAGACCCAGATGAGGACTGTCAGACACAGATGAGGACTACCAGACCCAGGTGACGACTGTCAGACACAGGTGAGGGTTGCCAGACATGGGTAAGGTTTGTCAGACCCAGGTGAGGACTATCAGACACAGGTGAGGACTGTCAGACCCAGGTGAGGACTGCCAGACACAGGTGAGGGTTGCCAGACCTGGGTAAGGTTTGTCAGACCCAGGTGAGGACAGTCAGACACAGGTGAGGACAGTCAGACACAGGTGAGGACTGTCAGACCCAGGTGAGGACTGCCAGACACAGGTGAGGGTTGCCAGACCTGGGTAAGGTTTGTCAGACCCAGGTGAGGACAGTCAGACACAGGTGAGGACTGGCAGAGCCAGGTGAGGACAGTCTGACCCAGGTGAGGGCTGGCAGAGCCAGGTAAGGACAGTCTGACCCAGTGCCTGTCAAGAGGAGACTCCCCAGGTAGCATTTGGAAGAGAACGAATTCCCTGCGTGTTCTGAGCAGATTTACCAGGGCCAGCTGCAGGGCTCTGAGGGGGAGAAGCCTTTGGCTGCATCGTGCTCCGTGGATGTGGATGGACTGGATGGACCTTCAGGTCTGATCCAGCTCTTCCCTCATGCCGTCGGAGACTCAGCACCCTGAGCAGAGCTGCACCCTCCACCCCCACCTGCCAAGCCGGGCACTCTGGTCTCCAGCAGGGCTGTGGCACTGGGGCAGCTTGACCCTCACATGAATGGGGCCCCCAGCACCATGTCAGCCTGGGGAGACCCCTCCCTCAGCAACGGGGTTCCCCTCTCTGCTCACACCCTAGACAAGCAGTGAGGGGCTATTCCCATTCCCTGTGACCCACACTGGGAGGGAAGGGGCAGCCCAACATGCCCCATGGCTCCCAGCAAACCAGGCCACTCCAAAGCCCAACATTCTCCACCTCCTGGGTCCCGTGGGTGTTCCAGGGCTCTTGGCTCCCACCCAGCAGGGGCTTCCAGCTCCCTCCGTGCCAACCCCTACAAAATCTGCCGGCAGAGGCATCACTCCCTCACACGGCCCTGCAGCAAGGAGTGACTCCCTCCAGATGGCTGTAAAGGTTAACAAGGAATTTATTCGGAGTTACACACAAATCAGATTTTTTTTTTTTGTTTGTTTGTTTTTGGTTTTGGTTTTGGTTTTTTTTCCTAAGAGGGAACAAAACCAACCACAATTTCAAGCCCACACAGGCAGTGCAGCCTGTCAAGGTGGTTCAGTTGCCATAGCTGACCGCAGGCAGCGGCGCTGTCGCACCGAGCCCATGGGGACCCGCTGTGAGTCAGGGTCTGGGGGTGAGCTATGCTTCCGTCCCCCCGCTGGCACCCCCTCCAGCCCCATCCTCACGGCCCTCATGGGATGAGCTGAGTGCCCAGGTGCCCTCCCATGGCATTTTGGGACGGTGGTGTCTGGCCCCATGTGGCCATGGCTGGGGGAGATGGGTGGCCCAGGGGGCATCTGATGGGGGGGGTTCCTCCCCAAGGTGCTGAAGAATGGTGGAGCTGGAGATTTAGGGCAAAATCTGAAAGCTGGTGGTGGTTTTGCCATCCATCATGGACACAGCTTGCAGCTGCTCTGTCCCTGTTGCTCTACTCCATCTTCCTCTGGGCCCCACAGGAAATCATCGTCCCACCTACAAAACTACACCATGGCCAGTCAAGCACCTTCTTGGGGTGGCCTCACCCCCCCACTGGCCAACAACTTGTCCATCACTTCTGGGGGACCAGAACCATCAAACTTGTTGGGTTTTGTCTGAAAGTCCCCCAGCACATGTCTGGGCTCAAAAAAGGAATTTTTTGTTGCTTTTCAAGGCTGACTGTCAGACACAGGTGAGGACTGCCAGACCAAGGGTCTGTGCAGAGGACAGTGGTGGACACTGCTGTGGGTTTGGAAAAAAGGGAAACGTTTGTGTGTGAAAGCTCCAGAACCATCAGACATGGTGCAAGAACCACTTGTATCCATAATGCCAGGACGTGACCCCAGCAAGGACTTTGGATCAGTTTGCAGGAGACCTGGGTGTGGATGAGCAGCTCACCAGCAAAGACCAGCAGCTGCCAGATCCCTCTGGGGAATGGTGCTACAGCAGCTCTCAGGGGCTTTCCTGACGGTGACAAACCATCTGCACTCCAGGCAGAGACATCCCTGGTTCCCAGGGCTGGGACATCAGCTGTAGATATGGATGGAGTTGTTTTACCAACCTTGGTAAACTTCCCCAACATCTTTAATAAAATAAGTTTTTGGAAGTTTCAGGTAGAATTGATGTCAGATATGGAAAGGTCACTGTGGATATTACCAGTCACAAAGAAAATGTTACACTCAAATGAGACCAACACTGTCATAAATCTCCCCAGATTAAAGACCCCATCTGCTCCACTGAGGTGAGACCCCTCTGCAGAGCTGTCTCCAGCTCTGGGATGCCCAACAGCAGAAGGACCTCGAGCTCGTGGAGGGAGTCCAGGGGAGGCCGCAGAGCTGCTCCCAGGGCTGGAGCCCCTCTGCTCTGGAGCCAGGCTGGGAGAGCTGGGGGTGCTCACCTGCAGAAGAGAAGGCTCCAGGGAGAGCTCAGAGCTCCTTCCAGAGCCCAAAGGGGCTCCAGGAGAGCTGGAGAGGGACTGGGGACAAGGGATGGAGGGACAGGACACAGGGAATGACTCCCAGTGCCAGAGGGCTGGATGGGATATTGGGCAGAAATTCCTCCCTGGCAGGGTGGGCAGACCCTGGCCCAGGGTGACCAGAGCAGCTGTGGCTGCCCCTGGATCCCTGGCAGTGTCCAAGGACAGGCTGGACACTGGGGCTGGGAGCAGCCTGGGACAGTGGAAGGTGTCTCTGCCCATGGCAGGGGTGGATGGTCCTTAAGGTCCCTTCCATGCCAACCCATTTCATGATAAAGGGTGGTGAGACACAGGCAGGTGTCAGCCGTTGTGTCCTGCTGCAGTCCCAGCACTCAGGGTGGCTCAGAGGCACAGAACTCCCCACTTTTCCCCGAGTTGCATCAGGCCTGGCTGCGGTGGCTCTTGGGGCAGTGATGTGTCCTGTGTCACTTTACACAGACAAATGTGGAGAGCACAGGGACAGGACTGTGGCTTGGGGAGAGGAGGATGAAGAGCGTTTCTTCGTCTCCTCCCAGAGAAAAGTTGATTTATCACCAGCTTCCCAGGGATTCCCCATGGCTTATAAGTGAGAGAAAGGAGAATGGAGAGGTCTGATTGCAGCAGGAAAACACCCTCCCAGCTCTGGGGGGGCTCGAGGCATCGTCTGACATTTTTAAGAGAAGTACTTCTTGTCGGATTGAATCCTGCCATTCCTGCTACACGGTCTCACTGGTCAAATAAAGCTGATGCCAGAGCTACTTGAATGGAATGTGCCCCTCCAGCCCTCCCTTTTAGGTGCCAATATAGGAAACAAATGGATCCATCCCACTCTAGACACAGCTGCTCTGTACTATAAACCTTGTGAGTTCAAGGCAGACCCTCAAAACAGCCAATATATATTCACCTGGAAATTTCTAAAGCTGTTTAATAGCATCTGGACCCCATGTTTTTCATGGCTGAGCAGGGAAAAGCAGCAAGAGGAGCTGCAGTTAGCTGTTATCAATAATAGGAACGAGCACACCACGTGCCACATTAGGAATGTGACTAAAAAATGTGTTCCTGGGCTGTACATTCACAACATGTGTGGCTTCTTTTTTAGCATCGATGTGCTGCAGAATCCAAGATCTGTGTGGTTTTTTTTCCCCCCAAGCCTGTCCTGTTACCCAAATTGCTTTGGCTTCAAACATTGGTTCCCTTGGGCATCTGTTATTCGCAGCCTTCCCGGTGCCAACTGAACAGCTTCCAGGAGCTCTGATGTCTCTCTTTTTATTTTATTTTTTTAATACTCTGAATCACTTTATTCCATCCACCTTCTGGAACAATTCCCTGGAGAGTACCAATTCTGACGAGCATCTGCTCGAGCAGGAAAGCCACGGCCATCCCTCCACTGGAATTTTTCACTCTTTATGGTCATTAAAGGCTCTTCAATCCCATTTACTGATGAATCTTGGGGGTAATGTATCAAAACAAGTTGTCCCTGCATATATCTGTTGCTTGGGTTGCCTGGAGCCTGTCCCCACTGCTCCCAGATGCTGATGCCCATCAGGACCATGGGCAGCCACACAGGTTCTTCTCTCCCATCCCTTTCCATGGGTCACAGTTTCTCTGTGGGTCCATGAGTTTCCCCAAAATTTTTCCTAGACCCTATATGGAGGCTGCCTGGGAGAGGGAGTGGAGAGTGAAATGAGAGCTTTTTGTTAATGCTTCCAAATTATTTAGGATATTAAGGACAAGGAGTGACCATGAGGAATTGCAGAAGGACCTTGGAAGTGAGCGACTGGCCAAGAAAGTGACAGGAGAAATGCAGTGCAGATAAATAGAGTTGCACGTGGGAGAAGCCATCCCCAACTTCAGAAACAGAATGATGGGCTCTGAGATCACTATTAACTCTCAGAAACAAGATCTCAGGGTTATAATAGATAGTTCTCTGAAAACATCAGCTCATTGCTCAGCAGAGATAAAAGAAAAAACGCATCTCGAATGTTAGGGATTACTCAGAGAGGAACAGAGCAAAACAGCCCCAATCACGCTGCCACTGGATAAATTCCCCATGCACCCACACACCGAGCACTGCACAGGTGGAAAGGATGTAGTAAAGCTGGGAAGGCTTCAAAGAAAGGTGGGAAGGATGATTCAACGCGCTGACTGCATTTAGGAGAGGCATTGAGAGTGCAGGTGGGGAGCTCCAAGGCTTCCACCCACGGTGATGAGCCTTTCCCACCCACTGGGACACAGCAGTGACCTCAGCTCAGCTCCTGGTGCAGCAGCTCCTTGTCAGAGGGTGATCCAAACCCACACAGGTGCTTCCCCTGGGTTTGGGTTGGTGTTTCTGCCACCCCCTCCTCTTGCAGGGAATTGATGGCCACCACGCCTGGCACTGTTGGCACTGTGTGTCCCCCATGCTGGGCTGGCAGCGTGGGCACTGGCAAAGAGGAACTGGAGCTGTCTGGCAAAAAAGCAGGCAATGGATGCCAAAATAATTTTTTTTTAAAAAAAAAGGAGAAAGATCTAGCTTCACCTTCTGTTCTTGTGATTCTTCTGTGCAAGCAAATCTGGAGGGAGGAAGAAGAGGAAAAAAGGCAGAAATCCAGCCCAGTGATGGAGGCAGGAATGTTGCACTGGAAGAGAGTTTGGGGCTAAAGCCATCCACCCCATTCGAAATTCCCAAGTCCAAATCCTTCTTCCAGCCCTGATTCCTGAGTCTACCAGGCACTGGGGGAATTTTCATCTTTCTAGAGGGGCAGGATGTGACCCAACACCAAACAGCTCCTGGCATTTGGGCTGGGGCAGCAGGGGGCTGAGAGGAGAGCGGGAGAAAGAGAGAAGGATGAGAGCGAGGGAACACTGTGCAAAGGGAACATTTGTGCAAAGGGAACACTTGTGTAAAGCAGCACTAAGGAGGACAAATCCCCCCCAAGGCCACACGTGGGGCCTTGTCCCCAGCCAGGTGTCATGGCCCTGGAGCACCACCTGCATCACCACTGCCGGTGACAGCACACTGAATTATCAGTGGACACAGGTTCCCTTTGCCGAGGGAGAAGCAGGTACTGAGAACAAACTTGTGCATGAGGGGACAGCTGAAAGCAGAATTTTTTCAGGATTGGGTTTATCTGCTGCTGGCGGGTTGGAGCTGCCTTCAGGAAGGGCTGGGATTGCCAGGGAGTAGGAGCTGGAGGCCTCTAAAGAGTCCCCCCTTCTGCTGAGTGGGACACAAGGAGCGAGACACTCCTCACCTTGGCTGTTGTGCACAGCTAGAGAAGCAGGTGTTGGAGAGAAGAGAGATGCAGGAGTGAGAGCCATGCCCCAGAACACCCCTCTGATCAGCAGCATGGACAGTGCCAGCCTGGCACTCGGCTGTTCCCTGGCCTTTGAACAAAGTATCCCCAAAGTCCCCCTTTCCAAGAACTACTGGAGTCCCCCTGCCAAGGACAGAAGAGTCCTGTGGAACACTGGTGACATTCCCAGCTCTGGAGGGCTGGGTGGAACACACATCTTCATTTGGTATGCACAGGGCAGCCAGGGATATTTATGGCTGGGCACTGTCTGGTCCCAGCACGGAGCCCGTGCGCTCCCGGGGCAGCGGGACAAGGGCTGCTCACACTGCCCTTCCCAGGGCATCTTCATCCATAACCATTACTCCATTATTCCTTCCTCGATGCCTTCCGGAATCCCTGCAGCTGCCGAGGAGGAATCACAGCTAACAAGAAATTATGGTGAAGTCACTTTGTCCCCACATAAATTATTAATTTTCATCACATGAAGGAATAATAGACTCCTCTGCACAGAAGCCTTGGCCCATCAGACAGAGTGTCCTTGTGGATGCAGGGACTTGATTCACCCTCCTTGGAGAAATTCCCAGTATTTCACCATATTCTGGAGCAGGGCAGAAATTCCCACCCACTTCTGGCTCTGTCTAACTTGCTACCAAAGCAAGTTTCCTGTGTGTGGAGTGACTTACCTCCCCTTGGCCTCCTCCTGCAGAGGCCTGCCCTGACATGGAGGAAGGTCCTGGGAGAGAACATGCTCCTGGCTGTGTCGAGTCCTGTGAGGACACAGGGGCATTTGCTGTGTCCCTGCCCCAGGTCCCCTCCATGGCAGCAGTGCCCTGCAGGACACTCCAGGTAGCACTGAGAAGAACTGGGCTGCTGGTATTGGGCTGATGGAGCTGGGCTGATGGGGCTGGGCTGCTGGAACTGGGCTGATGGAACTGGGCTGCTGGAACTGGGCTGATGGAACTGGGCTGATGGAGCTGGGCTGCTGGAACTGGGCTGATGGAACTGGGCTGATGGAGCTGGGCTGCTGGAACTGGGCTGATGGAGCTGGGCTGATGGGGCTGGGCTGCTGGAACTGGGCTGATGGAACTGGGCTGATGGAGCTGGGCTGATGGGGCTGGGCTGCTGGAACTGGGCTGATGGAGCTGGGCTGCTGGAACTGGGCTGATGGAGCTGGGCTGATGGAGCTGGGCTGATGGAGCTGGGCTGATGGAGCTGGGCTGATGGGGCTGGGCTGCTGGAACTGGGCTGATGGAACTGGGCTGATGGAGCTGGGCTGCTGGAACTGGGCTGATGGAGCTGGGCTGCTGGAGCTGGGCTGTTGGAGCTGGGCTGATGGAGCTGGACTGATGGAGCTGGACTGATGGAGCTGGGCTGCTGGAGCTGGGCTGATGGGGCTGGGCTGCTGGAGCTGGGCTGATGGGGCTGGGCTGATGGAGCTGGGCTGCTGGAACTGGGCTGCTGGAACTGGGCTGATGGAACTGGGCTGCTGGAACTGGGCTGCTGGAGCTGGGCTGATGGGGCTGGGCTGCTGGAACTGGGCTGCTGGAACTGGGCTGATGGAACTGGGCTGCTGGAACTGGGCTGCTGGAGCTGGGCTGATGGAGCTGGACTGATGGAGCTGGGCTGATGGGGCTGGGCTGCTGGAACTGGGCTGATGGAACTGGGCTGCTGGAACTGGGCTGATGGGGCTGGGCTGCTGGAACTGGGCTGATGGAACTGGGCTGCTGGAACTGGGCTGATGGAACTGGGCTGCTGGAGCTGGGCTGATGGAGCTGGACTGATGGAGCTGGGCTGCTGGAGCTGGGCTGATGGAGCTGGGCTGATGGGGCTGGGCTGCTGGAACTGGGCTGCTGGAACTGGGCTGAGGAGCTGGACTGATGGAGCTGGACTGATGGAGCTGGACTGATGGAGCTGGACTGATGGAGCTGGGCTGATGGAGCTGGGCTGATGGGGCTGGGCTGCTGGAACTGGGCTGAGGGAACTGGGCTGATGGAGCTGGGCTGATGGAGCTGGGCTGCTGGAGCTGGGCTGATGGAGCTGGGCTGATGGGGCTGGGCTGATGGAGCTGGGCTGATGGAGCTGGGCTGATGGAGCTGGGCTGCTGGAACTGGGCTGATGGGGCTGGGCTGCTGGAGGTGGGCTGCATGGCTGGTGTGTGAATGGAGGCAGGCAGGGCTTGTGGGGCTACAACTCGCTCAGGGTGGTTCAGCTGTAAACCCCAAACTAAAACCAGGTGACTAAAGCCACCCAGAGCCTGTAAAAAGCCCTCACTGCCCTCTCTCCGAGAGCAAGCTGGGCTATCAGTTCACCATTCCCAGCTCACTTGCAGGATTTATGGCTTTAATCAGATCGGTGGGGTGAGCTCAGGATGAGCAGTGGCTCTCTCTGGTTCATGTATGGAGTGTGGCAGGAGGAAGGAACCCTGCTCAGCATGATGAGGATGAGGGAAAACCCAGACATCCTCTTCCAAGCTGTGCTGCCCCAGGGCCTCACCACAGGCAGGGAGCCAGGATCCTCCTCACTCCCTCTCCTTTGGCAAAATTCCTTTAATTATCAGGATCCATTCACAGAACCATCTTGCTTCAGCCCTGTGTCTCTCCACCCCCCCATTTTTCCTGTTTCTTGGGGGTTTCACAGGGATGAATATGGAATTAGGACCAAGGCATTGTGAACTGAACTGAATGTGTTACTTAATGAACTGTATGAAATATTAAACCATGCCTGATATGAAGCACAGTGAATTCTGTAAGAAAGAATATATTACACTTGGGGAGGAAGATAATCAAGTCTAATGAATGGATTTAGAATCAGGACACAGTGAGCTTAGAGGAGTTAAGTTTGGTTCATTGTGAGGCTGAATTGTGTGTGAGGGCCGTTCAGGGCAGGTTCTGCTGCCGTGTGTTTTCTCCTGTTGTGAATGACATTATTGTATTTTTCCATTTAACGTAAATCTATTTTTCGGAAGGCTGCTTCCACCCGAATGGCATCAGCAGATCCCATTAATCACGGTACTCTCAATCACTCAGAATTATTTAAAACCTTTTTTGTATGTCTCTGGCACTTTCCCCATTTATGATTAATCTTAAACTAAACCAACTAAATAAATAAAACTGCAAGGATCCAAAGAGCATCCCTGTGAAGATCTTATTTAAGCAAGACATGATGACAGCTTAGGAGGTTGGGAAGTGTCTGGCCTGGGAAGTTTCAGCAGGAAGAAAGAAGCTTTTCAATCCAAAGCAGGAGGCTTACATATATAGGAGGATTTGATGGGCCATGGTGGCCCTCTGCTATGGGGTGGCTTGTGCCAAGGACAGGGCATGGAGCAGGGGCTACTTTTGAGATCTGTTCTGGGTTTCCTCACCAGGGCTGGATGCCAAACTGAGCCAACCTACTCAGGAAAAAATAGACAACACTGCTGCTCTGGCATGTCTGTACCTCTCTGTTTCTCAGGTGACAATTGCTGTGGCAATGCCACCCCTTGCCACCTGTGAGGAGTCAGCTGCACCCCAGCAGAGCTGTCCCTCCAGGTGCTTCTCCAGAAAAATCCAGGAAATCTCCAGCTGGACTCCTGGATGTGCAACAGCACTGCTGTTTCTGCAGCCAGAGCAGTGACGGTGAAAGGTGACGGAATTTAAAGCTGGAATGGGCTGTGCACCAGGCAGAGCCAAAATCCTACCTGAAGCCTCCTGCCAGAGACACACCTGGAGCTGGAGAGTGTTAGAAAGAGTCACTTAATTGCCAGTGTCATGGCCAGGGCATGCAGCAATGAGCAAGATGAATGTGTGCACGTTAGAGAGTCATTCCCTGATGGAAATCCCGGGATGTTTGATGAAGCATTCCAACAGTACATATCCATACTTTAACCCCAATCCTACACCTTTGTATTAGCTGGTGATAAATTTTTATTGCTGTTATCCACATCTATGTTTGGGGCTTAGAAATATCATATATTTGAGTCACAGCCACCAAGACTCTGAGTTTCCTGTCCCCCCAGCTCGTTTCCCATCCCCTGCAGAGTGTGGGGATGCCATGTGCTCCTGCAGAGCAAACAGCAGATTAAATCATGAACTCACCAGGTTGGGAAACCAAAGCTACCACAATGATCTGGTGTAGGGCAAACCCACAAGGATTGCTTTAAACGTGCAGCATGGTGAATCTCTGAGGAAGGGCAGCTGCTCTGCCTCCTTTCCCAAGGTGCAGTGTCCCTCTGCTGCTCAGCTAGCTCTGGCTCTCACTAATAAACTAATTGATTCAGCTTGGCTGTCCAGAGGTCTGAGTAATTTCAATATTGAAGCTCAGTTGTAGTTAATTTGGTCAATACAGTCAACACAATCATGGGTGAGCAGGGACAGCAGTGCTCAAGTCCCTCATCCAGGCAGAGCACAGAGAGGGAGACACTGCACAGCTCTAAGATGGAGAAAATACCCCAGAAAAGCTTGGTCATGACACCAGGGACCCTTATCTACTAAAAAAACATCCACAGGACCCCAAAGAGCAGAGACACCCCTGCAGCCCAACTTGAACAACGAGCATATGCTTTGTTTGAAGCGGTAATTTTAGAGTTTGGAGGCGAAATAATTTAAAATTCAACAACTTAATAGCCCTGAAATGGGGGCAAAAGGCAAGTACCTTTGCAGGGACCCCACCCAGGTGGCCATGTTTTCTTCTGCCAGGTGCAGGGAATTGTCCCAGGAGCATGAGGCCACCCTGGGCATCTGGGAAGGCAGGGCAGGAGCTGAACGAGTGAGTGCCTGTGATCCCTGGAACACAACTCCTGAGCCAAGAGATGGATTTCCTGGAATGTGGTGAATTCCTGGGTGCTGGGCCTGTGGAATACCAGCATCACATCTCGGAGCAGCTCAGCACAGGGAGGAGGAAGGACTTTTGCTGGGAGACATAAAGGCAGCTAATAAATAATGGAGGGCAGTGTTATTACTTTTTTATCTTATGGAGTCAGAGCAGCTTATGAAAGCCAGGCTGGTGCAGAATGCTAATGGGGCAGCCTTGGCAGGATGGAGCTATTGTTCCAGCCCCACATGAGAGTGAACCTCCCTTGTCTGGTGTGCAGAGCCTGTCTCTGCAGGGACTCTGCTCCTGCCCCAGAGCATGCCTGGCCACTGGGTAGAGCCTCTTCCCAGTTCCTTCCCTGGTTATTACTCCTCTGAGAAATACCAAGGACAAGGGAGAGCCTCAAGAGGCTGGGACAGGTGGCTGAGACTGAGTGTACCATGTGCTGAGTGAGAAATGGCTTGTCCTGCCATGTGAAACCACCAGGGAATGGCCAAAAGCCACAGACTGGGAATCCCTCTGTCAGATATCTCACCGTGGTGATTTATCTCTGCCTCATTAGAGAGGGCAGGGGGTTTCTGGAGGCCAAGGGTAGTGCCCACCATTGAAGGAATGCCCTGCCCTACCTTGGCTGGGCTAACATGTGCTGCACCAAGCCCTGTGCTGGGGTGCCAGCTCTGGGAGGTTCCCAAAATCCCTGGCAAGGGCAATGCATTCCAGTGATTATTGCTTCTTTTCTTGCTTAGATGAAGAGGAGCAAACGCAACAACAGAGGAAGTGCAACAGAGCAGCTGTGAGGAGGCATCGGGGAGGTTGGGAAGCAGAAAAAAGCAAACAATCAGGTGTTTGGCATGAGAACGTTCCAAAGTTCCATGAACCAAAGGTAAAACATCAAAACATCAAAGGCTGCCTTGCAAAAAACCTCCCCATCACTTTGTCATCCCCTGCAAAGCTGTGGGTAACAGCCCTCACTGAGCCTGGCATTGGAACATCAGCGCCTTGGGGGCGTCCTGCTCAGTCTGGGCAGCAGAACAACAGGAAATGTGTTCTGACTTCAGTGCTGCCCTTATCCCCCAGCTCCCCCTCCCGGGCAGGGCAGGGCCCTCAGCTCAGCCTTTCATCACACAGGCTGAGTTCAGAGAATTCCCCAGACCTGCTTTTGACAAACCACTCTTCCAGTGTGCTATTTACAGAGGGTAGAAAGCACTATATTAGGAACCTGCAGAGAGAAAAATACTCCGTTTATCCACACAGGAGGCACAGCTGATGCTCAGCAGCGTCACCAGGGCCTGTGTTGGTGCTAGCTGAGGTGACCCTGCTGTCACTGCAGGAGCAGCCTGGCCCTGCACGCTCAGAGTCACAGCAGCAGCTTTGGCACGGCAGCATCTCCCCAGCAGTGCACACTGGGGTGTGGGTGGTGCTGGCAGGGATGATCACACAGAGGTTTGAGTGTCACTGCTGGCACTCAGGTGCCCAGTACCCACAGCAGGACTGTCTGTGACAGTCCAGCCTCACAGGAGCCCCTCCCTGGCCACAGGCAGGGCCCAGGCTCCTGGCACTGCTCTCTCCCTCGGACACAGGCTAATGCCAGCTGCAGGACACCGGTCTGTCAGCCCAGAGGGATTGCAGGGCTGCTGTGGAAGCACCATCACCCCCGAGGGATTTACCCTCTTTCCTTTGTATACACATCACACACAAGTCAGCAAGGCTATTTTTCTAATTATTAGATTTTATTGGAAATCAAAAAGCAAATAAGATGATTTTTTGGTCCTAATGCCTCCATAGCTCTTCTTGCAGGTCCCATGTATTGCCAAGCCCACTCTAAGACTCTTCCAGCAAGGTGATGGATAGTCCCTGCCTAACTCTGCTCAGGATGTTTGATGGCACGTGGGGGTGGATTAAGTAGTGAGTGTTCTTTCAGAGTGAGTTCATCTCCCTGATGTGGAGGTGAAGCCCAAGGTAATTATCCCCTGAGTTCTGCAGGAATTGGGGTGCTGGGTCCTCTACAAGCCCTGCTGCCTGCTTAGAAGGACTCATGAACATTTCTCTGGGAGCCACCTCAATTGCCTCTTAATTTGAGCCCTGTCAACACAAGAGCTAAATGAAGAGTAATTTCTGTGAGGAGTGCTGAGAGAGACATGAGAACTCAGGTGGCTCACTGGAGGGGCCAGTGAGCTCTGCCAGGGGTGCTGCACCCGTGGGCTCCAGCCCAGCACATCCCAGCACCTCTGGGCACAGGTGGGGAGAGGAAACAGAGAGCAAGTCCCTCTCCTACAGCAGAGATGTTTTTCTAAGTATTGGACCTACTGGAGATCAATAAGTGCACAGGGTAATTCTTCATCATATTGGATTGGAGAACAATAACTGTACTTCAAATCTTCACAATCTATCAGTGTAAAGAATAAAATAACATACTTACATTAATGCTGCAAGTTTTAAAAGTCTAGTCTGTCTCTTTGCTAAAGCAGTAGAAGAAAACACTGAAATAGAAGTAATTAGGGAAGGATGAAATCATGGGCAGCCTCAGCACAGCAAAACCCATGAGAAGTCACTTGCCCTGCTGTTCCAGTCCCCTGGGGCTTGCTCCTGCTCGTCCTGGCTACCTAGGGAATGCCAAGTCCTTGAGTTAGGAACAGGATTTACAAAGAGACCTTGTGGAAAGGAAAAAAAAAAAAAAAAGAAGAAAAAAAAGGCTGGGCTGATTTAAAGAAACCTGGAATGAATAAATTAGTGGGGGAGCGGAAACGAGGAGATGGAATTACAGGGGAGCATTACATAAAAGCAGCTGACGTCTGACTCTTGCAATTAATTCAAATTGGGCTGAGCCTGGGCTTTGGGGAGGAATAACTGGTGGGCGGTGGGGAAAGGCAGAGTGAGCAGTCGTGCACCGAGCTGAGGGTGGTGCAGGCTGTGTCCCTGCCAGGGCTGGGTTTAGTGAACAGCTCAGGATCTGTAAGGATATACCAGGGAAACTCCTCAGTGCTAGTGGGGCTGGAAGGATAAAGAGAGGGACATAGGCAGAGCAGAAACACAGAAAGGGAGAGGGGCTTGCAGCTCTCTGTTGGCTCCTTGGCTCACAGGCAGCCTTTCCGCTGTTCCCCCAAAACGTGGAATAGGCAGCGCCTGAGGGTGACCTCAGGGTTTGACCTGGGGCTGGAAGGACCTCCTGGGTCACTGGGCCCATGCCCTGCTCTCACAGCCCTGGCCCCTCCCAGGCATGGCCTGTCTCAGTGGCTCCTCCTGGGGAAAGGAGCCCAGTGAACCATGGCTCTCCTGGCCAGGGCTGTGCTCCCAGCACTGAGACACAAGAACAGGGAGTGACCCTCAGCTGCAGCTCCTATAACCTGGAAAAGGCTGTGGGGAAGGAGGATGGGGCAGTGACCTCAGAGCCAAGGGCACTGATAAATCCCAACCCCTGTGATGACCTCGTTCCCCATTAGCTCTGGGGCTCTGGGAAGGGGCTCAGGGCCACAGCAGGGTCCTCCCACAAGCAGAAGCTTCCCTGGATCTCAGGCACCCAGGGATTCCCCTACCCCAGGTTTCCCTGATGGTGACTGCCTGTTCTAAAGGCACCTGATCCACGCCCATGGGATGGCTTCCCCTGAACCTAACACTGCCAATCCTGCTCATTCCTGATCCCAAAGTGTCCAGTTTCATCCCAGTCTTAGTCCTCCAAGTGCTGTAACCTTAGCGTGGCTCTGCTCCCCAGGGCAGGGCTACACCCAAAACCTGCTTGCTCCCTTGAGCTCGAGACAGAAACAGGCACGAGATGATTTTGATACCGAGAGGTTTTGTGCAGGGACAGCTGAATTTGGGGTGAACCCAAAGCTTGTGAGCAGAGCCCTGTGGACTCCAGCAGCCCCTGGGCTGGTGCTCCAGCCCAGGTCTGAATTCAGGACAGCACTCCTGCGATTGGAGCAATCTTCTGCAGTCTTTGTGTTTGATAATCTGAGATCTGTGGGAGTCTCTACTTCATAATCCATATATCTTGTGACCCTCTGGAAGCCTGACAACTATTTCATGCTCTGATGACTCCTTGCTCATCTTTGTCTGTGCAAGAAGAGCGTGTCCTGACTGGCACAGGAGTAGCTCATATGTCCATCACGTCCAGACAGTGATTAAATGTCTTCAGCCAAGCACAGGGCAACTTTAACTGGGTTTATTCTCTGGGGACTGGGAGGGCTGGGAATGAGGCCAGAGGAAGATGCAGAAGACCCCAGGCCAGGCAGAAGCTGGAAAAAAATGCTTAGAGATAGATCTGGCACCTCCAGCAAATCTCACCAGAGCCTGCTGGGAAACAGAGCTTGTGTGAAAATCAGTATTGTCCCAGGTGCCCCAGAGTCCCCTGGGCTGGCAGGGTCCCTTCCAAGTGGCCAGGCCAGAGCAAGAGGACTTTGAGCATCTCACACCCCTCCTCAACCTGTGATGCCTCCTGGAAGGGATATCCAGGATAGGGAGGGAAACTGAGGCACGGCTACATCCATTTGCTTTCATTGAGCCATTCCTGGTCTGACTGTGCTCTGTAAAGCCCCCATGGCTCCACCCTGTTCCTGGCACTACATTCTGGCAGAATTCATGGTCCCACCATCCAGCACCACCCCACCACATCCTGCAGCTCTCCAGGCTCAGCGGGGCTTGGAGCAGGGCTCAGGCAAGGTGGGCTTTGCTCTGCAGGTACAAAGCTCAGGACACAAATAAAACCCACTAATAGAAAAATGATACAAAGGGAGCTGGGCTCTCAGGGCTGGGCTGGGAATGAGAGCAGTAAATTGGAGGATAAAGCAGTGGCTGCTGGTCAGCCTCGATTTCACCCTTCCAAGCTGCAGTAAAGAGGAAACGCTTTTTTCCCGGATTCGTGCTATCATCACTAAACCCCATGTGTGTAGAGAGCATATTTCATGTCCTCATGGGCTTTGCAGTCAATTGAATGCTTCTAATGCTCTCCCTCCCTGCTTTCCTTGCTCTGGATGCTGAAGCACACTCTTCCCTGGGATCGGGAGCCAGGCACGCTGCCACCGGGATGGGCATCCGAGCAGGCAGCAAAGCCTGTGGGAATCAAGAATTTGAAGTGAAATTATGTCTCTGGGCCCCTTTTTCCTCTTGATTTCCTAATGTTATCTGAGGTATTTGTCCTTCAGGGACTGTTGGCACCCTGAGGCACCCATATGAGAAGCACAGCCCAAGAGGAGAGAGCAGCATTCTCCCAGGATGATGGCACGGGGTGCAGAGAAACCTCAGCACGTCACTTGGAAGCACCCAGGAACATTTTGGCTGTGCACAGTGTTCTGCAAACACAGCCTGTGAATCAGCAGCACAGCACCAGGAGATAAAACCAGATCATACTTCAATATTGTCACAGTTTTCGAAGCAGCTCCAGCTTGGCTGGTGAGGAATCTAACAGTGGTCACAGAAGATCACAGCAACAGCCCAGCAGGAAAAATTCATTTTCCCATCCAGTGGCAATCGCCCAAGCCTGGATTTGTAGGAGTAGACATGAACACACCCCAAATTCTGCTGCCACAGCCTCAGCCCTGTGGCCTGACTCTGGATGGATTTGCAAATACAAAGGAAATCAAAGCAGAGTAATCCCAGGAATGCACTCATACAGAAATTAAAGAGAGGCCTGGCTCTTTTTCCCACCTACCAGTTCTGCTCTGAAATTCTCTTTATTTTGGTAGCTCAATATTTTCCTTGCTCTTATGAGAACAACGTGGTGAAGTTCTGAGGTGCCCCCTGAGAGCTCCCATGCCCTTGGGTGTCCACAAGCAGCTGCACTCTCTTCTTGTAGGGAGGTCTGATGATGTGGGAAATGAGACTCCAAAGCACTCACTAATCCACGTTTGTCCATCCACCTCCTCCATCCAGAACTTCCCAACCTCCATCCAGACCGTCCCAGACTTCTTTCCAACCTCCACCCTGATGGAGTGCATACATACAGTATGCGTCCATACAGTGTTGTCCCTGAAAATAAACCTTCTGATTTGTTTTACTATAGTGGAGTCAGTTCTCATGAATTGTAAGATAAACAAGGATCATGTTTGCATTCCTCTGTGAAAAGAGATCACCTGATGGACTTCTCAAGTGCACCAGTGGAGATGGAGAGGTGGGAACTTCTCTGTCCAATCTCTCGTCACTGTCCAGAAACTGATAGATATGAGTTCAACAATAAAGGAGAGAGTTCTTTTCTTCTTCTCTGCCTGAACACCTGTGTGTGTGTGTTGCTGTGTTCCCTCTGTACATCACAGTAACAATACAGACCTGTCCAGCCTCTTTTCCAACCTCCATCTAGACCTTTCCAGTCACCATCCAGACTTTCCTGCAACCTTCTTGACCTTCATCCAGACTTTTCCAGATTCCATCCAGACTTTCCCAGTCTCTGTTCCAACCGCCATCCTGTCATTCCCAGCCTCTTTTCCATCCTCCACCCAGACCTTCCTGCTGTCCTCCCCAGAGGTCAGAGTTTGTCCAAGGACTTTGGTGTTGGCCATTGGCCTTGGAGGAGCTGTTTTCCTGGGAAAATGAAGCGTCACGTTGGCTCCATACATATGTCTGATAGAACCATGAAATATTGCAGAAGATTGAGATTTATCAGTTCGGACAGATTGGCCTCTTTCGCCGGGCCTATAAAAGCTCTGAATGATGCCATCCATCACGGGCTGAACAGCAGCAGCTCTGACTGAGGACCAGGCAATTTTGCATCGCTGGGGCCAAGTGCCAATTCCTTAAGTAATCCCAGGTTTCATTATAGAGGTAGCCGGAGGAGGGCAAAGCTTCGAATATTTTTTTTTAAAGTCAGCTGCAGGACACTTGCAAGTTACAATGGAATTGATGGTGGATGACTCATTAATTATAGCCATAATTAGGAATATTCTGGAAGAAAACCACAGGAAAATGATCCATGGAAGAATATTTTTATAGTAATATTTTAAAATGCAGCAAAAATTTGTAGCTGCTTTATTAATTTAAATAATAAGCCTTGTATTTTTCTTGCATGGCTTTGGAGGGTTTCTAATGGAGAGGGCTGCTAGAGGAGGCATTTCAGAGGAAATCAAATAACCTCATACATAAATGAGTTTTCTTTTTTTTTCAGGGCATAACTGTATTCATTACAATATTCATAGAGCATCACATTACAGGGGAAAAGAGGCAGGAGGAGCCTCCAGGCTGCTCCTGCATCCTAAGGATAAACTTCTCCTTCTAAGGAGCTGACAGGTCCTCACCATGACCTCTCCCTGCCTGTGCCTGCAGCAGGGCAGCTCCTGCAAAACCCTGCCCTCAGACCTTGGGACACAGGGACACAGGGACACCCCCAGAGCCTCCACACCAAGAGGTTCAGGAATTTTAGCTGTAGTTGGATTTTTCACCCGTGTATTTTCAACAGAAAGAACCCTGCTTTTCTATTCTGCACATTCCTCTACTCAACAGCCCAATTTCCTCCTGACAAAGAAATTCATTAGGAAACTTTCAAGTCGATCCCAGCCATGGCAGTGAGTAGAAATTGCTCAAATCATCTCCAGAAAACCTTCTTACAATACATCCATCTCCGTCTGCCTCTGCATCCCCTGGTAACTGAGTCAAACTCATAATGACCCATGAGCCTCCTGCCTGTTTGGTCCAGCTCTGGCACTCCCCAAACCTGTCACAGCAGAAATATGTTCTCCCACGTTTATTTGCAGGCAGTATTTCTGTCCTCAGGTTGTTTCTTTCAGTCAATCTCTTTCATGTGATAATTGTAGGAGACTTTGCAAAGCTGAAGAAACCTTTCCCCAAGATTCCTGTTCCTGTCAAAGCGGACAGGTGGAGGAAAGAAGGGATTGGAGCAGATCATCCACCGCTCTGGAGGGTCAGGTGATGTCCTGCAGGACATGGAAAAGCAGATCCAGCACAGCCAGGAAGATGAGGAGCTGGAGTTGGCCTTTCTCAAACGGTGCTCCCCAAAGGGCTGAGCTGTGGCTCATTAGCCAAAGAAGAAAGGGCTAATTTTAGACAGGGTGGCAATTAAAAAGCATTGTATTGTCTTCCTGTGCTAAACCAGCCCGTCACAATCTTTGGGTAAACCAGCAGTTAAATGAGGGGCTGACGGGGAGTTATAATAAGGAAAGACAATGGCATCATTATATTGGGATTTATCTTCCTGAGACAGGATTGTCCTCATTATTCAGGAGCAGTGTACCCAAAAGCCACTAATAAGGCTCCCTCCCAGCATGGAGATAAATCCCAAACCTTTCAGAGACTTTTGAATATAAATGCTCTGTGGCATTCAAAGTGCCCTTTGATTCCAGCGGGCTCACCCCTTGTGCCAGCACTGCCGGTCCTGCTGGGGCTAAACGGGTTTTGGGGTCTTTGGGGCCAGGATAGGGAATGAAGTTTTGGTGGGACGAGGGGGCCTGTCTCCTGCAGCCCAGAGACATTGGGGTCAGCTCCGGAGGGAGCTGCAGAGTGCACCTGGACCGGCCTCAGCCACTCCAATTGCCGTGGCTGTGGTGGCCAGAGCTGGATCCAACAACCGAATGGAGACGGATCATCCCTGTGGGACACACAGGCTCTTGGCTTGATGCAGATCAAGGGTAATTGGCAAAGTGTTTTCTAAAATGTGGCCAGGAAGGGATTGGAGAGCTTCAAGCAGGGCCGAGAAGTCTGTAGGGTGGTAAAGGGGCCGCTGAGCCCCGTCCTTCCCAGGAGCCGAGGGCGGCGGGGATGGCAACTCGGCTCTTGGGTGTTTTGTGGCACAATTAAATTGCAGCGACCAAGAACTCCTTCCCTTCCACCAAGCAGGAAACTCTGTGCTTCACAAGTACGTCAGATGCTTTCTTTTTTAACGCTACAAAATAACAGGGTAAGTATAATATCCATCCATGGGTGGGAGGGCCACCGCTGTTTCAATTGCTGTGCTCTCACCTTTAGCCTGCTCAAATAAAGGAAAAATTCCCTATAAAAGCTGTTAAGTGTTGGGATAGTTTTGGAAAGGTAAATCAGCTCAGCAGCAAGGTGGGAAACATGAATTTCTGGGTGTGCATTTTAAAGGGCTCGGGGTGCACGAGCAGCCTGGGGCTGGTTCCTGTGTCCCTACCCCAGCACCAGCCGGGTTCCTGCGGGTCAGTAAGACCGGGCTGCAGCTCAGCAGAAAGGATGCTTTCACTTCCCAACCTCCTGCTGCAAACCCTCTATAGCACCAAAGGTGCCAAACCCCAGGGCTGTGGCACAGCCCATTTCACCCACCCAGTCTGCTGGTACAGGACACCTGGAGGAGAGCAGCCCAGAAGGGTCTTTTATAAAGTGGCAGTGAAACCACTGAAAGACCTTTAAAAGCAAGGACTGGAGAGCTCATAAACAGAGGTGTCCTGCCCTGCCATCAGGAAAGCAAACCCAGAGCATGCACAAGGGGGGAAATGCAGGCAAATCTCTCATCGAGCTGTCAGGGTCATTTTTAATAAGAAAAAGACATTTACTGAGGGCTTTAGGATGACCATTGTGAGAGACCTGCAGGAGGCACATGGAGTGAGGTGGGAAATGAGCTGCAGGCTGATAACTGATGAGATTGTTTTCAATGCTGGAGCCTTTGTGGAGAGCAGCACTGCCCAAGCAGCCTGATGCTGATGAAGGGATTTCTGTTGTAGCTGGGGCATTTTTCTGAGCTTTGAGAGTCCAGAGTGCCACAAATGTAATGACCCAAACTCCCTAACCAGTATCACTTCAACTTTCTCCCATGGCAAACAGCCCTGGCAAACTATGGCTGTCAGACTGCAAGTGCTGTGTGCCAGGTGCCCATGCCACAGCTCCTTTGGGTTCTGCATCACCCACATCCATCCAGTAATTAAACCTCACGGTTAATTTATCCAATGCTGCTATGGGATCACCCCTGGAGCATCAAAGAAGCAGCAGAACCTGCCCCAGCCCTTGCATCCAACTGCCCAGACCCCTGGGCTAGGCAGCACTGTGCTCTCTCCTCCAAACTGTTTATCTTAACACACTATTTAATGATTGCTAGTTTCTATTTCATTATTCAGGAATGAAAACCTCTTAAATAAATATTTAATGACTCCTGTTGGGTGCAAGGGTAGTAATGGGGCTGCTAGGCACTGGGAGCCACGCACCCGCAGATAAAACCTCAGGCAAAACAAGGGCTCTTGTTTTATTGTGCCCAATGTTATAAAGATTGACTCTGTTATTAGAGCTTCCTGGAGGATTTCTCTGGGATAGAATCTCCAGGCAGCAGAATTTAATCAGTCAGGGATGAGAGATAGATTTCAGGTGGCACCAGCTTTCAAATAGGTGTAATGTTGTTTCTGCAAACACGGTGCCTGCTCTAATAAAGTGCCCTGCAGACACCACCTGCCAGTCCTGACCAAGAGTGCTTTAGTGCCCACCCTGAGGGGCTGCAAGTGTGCTGGTCCATCCTCCATTCCCTGTGGACCTCAGGGAAGTGCTCCAGCCTGGGGACAGCAGAGCAAATTAGCACAGAACTAATTAACAGGAGGCTGGCACTGTGTGGGCTTCAGGTACAGCACATTTGTACATGAGAAAAGCTTTATTTAAGGGTAAAACCTTGGGGGCAGGTTTTTTGTGGTTTGCTCCATCCTCAGCTCTGGGATTTGGAGGGGCACAACCCTCACCTGCCCCCACTGCCAGAGAGGGGCTTTGGGAATGGTGTGATCCCAAAGGCACAACCCAAAAACAGGGAAGGGAAGGCTGGCAGAGCATGTGGCCCCATCCACAGCAGATGTTCCCATGGACTGGGAAGTTGTTTTAGCTGCTGGCCTGTGATTAGAGCAGCTTTGAGCTAATGGCCCTGGCATCCTCCTCCTCTGAGGAGAAGCCCCATCTGCACCCAGGCTGGGCTGGGGACCCTTGTGGTGGTCACTGAGCCAAGCAGGACTGGGTGGCTCTGCCAGGGGGAGGCTGTCCCAGCTGGGTGCTGGGGTGCTCCCCTCCTCCTGTCCTTCTTCCCTCATCCCTGCCTTGACCAAGTGAAGTTCAGCTGTTACACAGTGTCAGGAGATGAATTACATGAAATTATAATTACATTCTCCTTGCCTGCTCTGGGCAAAATGCAAAAGGTCATCGTTTCCCTTGCTGCCTGAACTTTAATATGTTAGACCACTTACAGACACTGCCATGGTGGTTACACAGGGCCAGGCAGAAAGGATGCACAGGCACTCACCAGTTTTCTCTCTTCTGAGGGGCTGAGGGGCTGGCTTTGAGTGGGCACAGCCAGAGCCATGCTGAAGGGCTCAGCAACCCTGGCACTGAGAGGCCAGACAAGTGATCCATTCCCAAAACTGAGGGCCTGCAGTTGTTTTTGGGGGTGCCACACCAGCACAGTAGCTTTCTCATCTCCCAGCCTGGAAACTGTGATGACTTCAGAGCAGCAATGCCTGGCTGGGTGTGGATAGCACAGGAGAGCCCAGAACCACACAGAACAAGGGGCTGTGCATCTCACAAGCTTCTGGGGAGGCTTTCCCTACTCCTCCAGCCCCCCATATGAATCCCTGATGATAACTGCACTGTTAAAAGCCTTTAGGTACCTTTCAAAGACACGTGTGAGCAAACACTGTGGTTGCTAACACATCTTCTGGGATGAGATGCGGCACTGACCACCTGAAGCAGATTTGCTGCCACGTTGCCTGGAGCTGCCACTGGAGGTTGCTTCAGGCGTGCCTGTGAGACCTGAAACCTGGTGACAGGGACCAGGACAAGCCATGGGGCTGGGGGCAGGGGCAGACTGCGCGGCTGAGTCTCTCAGGGCAGGTTCAGGCCCCTCATAAGGTGAGAAGGCAATTTCCTGCTCTTCACAGCAATTTTCTTCAACGCCAGTGACTACCAGCTGCTCTACTGACTGTAAATAAATACAAGGGGAGCTCGGCCCAAAATAGAAAGCAGAGAAACCTCTCTAGCTCAATAAACAATAATGAGCCCTTGCAGGCAGAGAAGCTGTAATTTGCAGGGCCAGCTCTCTCCATGGGATGCAGGCTTGGCCGGGCTCTGGCTAGCGACCGTCCATCAAGGTCCAGCAAGGATGGAAGAGGGAGCCTGGCCCCAGAGCCCTCTCCAGGGCTGTCCTGCTCCTCTCCCTGCTGCTGCTCACAGGCTGGTCCCTTGGGATGTGGCTGAGCCCTGCCACACCCCGGGGGCTCCCCCTTGTTTCCCTGCCCTAAGCAGAGGCACATCAATTTACAGTTCCCCACAGCAGAGGTGCTCACTCAGAGCACAGCCCTTGCAGAGGGCACAGCCATGGTTGGTTCCATCCTAAAACACAAAAAAAAACCCCAGGTCTGGGTGAAATGAGTGTCTGCGAGCACATCCCTTCTCCCTCCCCCCACTCTGCCAGGTCCTCTGAGGCCACAGCTCCTCCTGTGCCTCCTGCCAGACCCAAGGGGCTGCCCCCAGCAGGGAGGCACCAGCAGTGTCCCATCACAGGCTCTGCAGTGAGCAGCTCCTCCCTCACAGGTGACCCACAGAGCCCAGTGCCCAGCTCCAGGCACAGCTCCACGAGAGCCCCTCAGCCCCCAGTGACCCACACAGCACCACACCAGAACACCTGCCCTGCCTGCCCTGCTCTCAGGCCTCATCACACCCACTGGTGCAACGTTCTTTCATCTCCTGCGGCTCTTTGGGATCCTGACAGGCTTCCAGGAGATCCTGTGGCCCCACCAGCCTGGGACCAGTAAGGTCACCATGCTCCCTGGCCACTCCATCACTGGCAGCTCTGTGCTGGCCTGGCATGGGATTTTTCAGCTGTTTGGCTGTAGTAAATTCCTTTGAGTTTGTGGTTTGCTGTTGTCGCTCTCCTTTAATAACCTCTAATAGGTTTTTCTCCTAAAGATAAGACCTCAGTAGCAGCGGTTTGGCATCATAACAACAGTATCAGGCATTCTCCTCTGCTGTAGGTACACTGAGATAAAAATTTCAGAGTCCTCTGAGCTATGGTGTAGACCTTTCCACAACAGTAAATGGTGATATTTCCATTCGGTAATGTATTTATATCTTCCCAGTGAGGTCAATAACAGAGTATCCCTTGAGCTGGGAAAAATGATGAGTGATGTCTAGTAATTACAGAGACCATAAGGCATCCGTGAATCTAATTTTGACATTAAAAATCATGACAAGCACCTCCATTGCCTGTTTGGTTTTCTGGCTTGGACAGTGAGGTCCAGTGCTGTGCGAGGAAGGGATGTCTGCACACAGGGCACGTTTTGGGGTTGTTGGAATTTAA
Organism: Sitta carolinensis; assembly: GCA_032173965.1. Taxonomy (NCBI): domain Eukaryota; kingdom Metazoa; phylum Chordata; class Aves; order Passeriformes; family Sittidae; genus Sitta; species Sitta carolinensis. Next base: position 1,413,014 of record CM063294.1, read on the forward strand.
AGCAATTAACTGCTCTTGCCTCTCTTGGTTTCCTGGCATTGCGCCTGACCTTGCATACAATTCATCTTCCTCATTCCTGTTGGATGTTTGCAAGTCATCTTGCTTTGAGCAATGTGGGCTGCAGTGGGGATTGGGATGTGTGACACTGCCATCCTTGCCCTCGTGCTCAGCCCAAGCCAGCCGGTGCTGGGCTGGGGCTGCACATCCAAACAGGCACTAAGAGCTCACTCCAAAGATGAATTGCATGGAACAACTCTCCAATGAGGTGCATTTTGCATTTCAAACACCATCATTGCAAATGCCCTGCTGTCTTTGCCAGAGGAACCGATGGAAAAAAAAATAAATTCATTCCCATTTCGTATAAATACCCTTGTTCATATTTCTGTTCTAGAAATCCAATGCTTTTCCACCACAGTGAGACCTTTCCAAGACAGGCTTTCCAAAGGCAGGGTGGAGGAAGCCAGCAAGAGCTCCAGTAGCTCCTGGAAGTCAGGCTACTCAATTTATGCCACTTGTTTGGAAATCTGGGTTAATACACTGAGATTCTGGTAAACAAAATGCAGTGCTTTTTTTTTTTCAAAGTCGTCACTTATTTCCAGGTTTCTGTGGTATTTTTCATATTTTCCCCTAAAAGTCATTAGAGATATGATGCTGCTTTTGGAATGACGCAGAATCACAGAAAATAGGGCTGGGAGGGACCTCAAGTGTTTGCCCAGCCCAGGGTAGGGTCAGCTGTCCATTAATCCCAGAAGATGTTTCTCCAAACTCTTCTTAAACACTTCTAATGATAGAAATTCCAGAGCCCTCCCCAGGAAAAACAACCCAGTGCTTAATTGTCCTTTCTGCTCCACGGCTGGAAATCGCCTTTTCTGCAATTGCAGCACTAATTCCCATCCTGAAGCTCTGCAACCTGAGCAGCAAATATTCCATCATTTGGATCGTTAGGGAGAACACTGACTCGTATTAGACTGAGGATGGATTCCTGCAGGAAGTCACTCAATCCATCCTTTTATTTGACAGCTAGTTATTGATTTCTCTTGTCTGTTTTCCAGCCATGTTTTGCACCTCTCCCACAGCAGTTGTGTGGAGACCTGCTCACCAACCTTGCTAAAAGGAATGTCATGGGAAACACAGCAAATTCCTAGCAAAGCCAAGGCATTTAGCATCCCCAGCCTCTTCTCAATCCAGAATATTTAATCTCATCACAGAGGGAAATTAGATTGGCTTTTTCTTTTGGGAAGGCTCTTTTTAAAAATTTTCATTAAGAAATATAATTTAGAAATTACATTTTTCTGGGGCCTGAGTTTAAAGCAGTCAGGTTAGAATGTTAATAACAATTCTGCAAGCCTCCTTCTTTCTCCCCTCTGTAAATACAGATTTTAACTTTGCTTCTGCCAATCTCCTGGAGCACTGTAACAGCCCAGATGGCTTCTGCCCATTCCTTGACTAACCAAGGATAAAATTCTGGTTTTGGCCTCTTCCAAAATGTTTTACTTATCTGCAACTGATCCTTTTTGCCCTTCACAGTCTCTGCTGATTGCACAGCATCTCATACTATGAGCTGCCTGGTTCCATCCCTTCCTGCTCACACCTGGGGAATGTGACCTGGATTTCAGTTCTTGCAGAATTTCCTCCTCTCCCAAAAGTCAGTGATGGGCTGGAGCTGAATAGACACAGCCCCTGCTACAGCTCTTCTGCTGTCTCGTCAGGTGTGGATGGTTTTATTTGCACACAAAAAGACTTGGTTCACCTCTAGACCTTTGGATTTTAGGAAAAAAATTCTTCACCGAAAGGGCTGGCACAGCTACCCAGGGCAGTAGTGGAGTCCCCATCCCTGGAAGGATTCAAGAGCTGTGTGGATGTGGCACTTGGGGACACAGTTTAGTGATGGCCTTGGCAGTGCTGGGGCATGGTTGGATTCAATGATCCCAGAGGTTTTTCCATCCTAAACATGACTAAACAGAGGTTAGCTGCCTCAATGTGAAATATTCACTCATCACCCCCAGTTTTCCAGTAGCTCTCACACCCCTTTGTTCTCTAGAGCTTGTGGTAAGCATGGCCATTCCTAACACAGGGAAAAACCATCTCCCTTTTCCTCTGTTTCTTTTTCTCTCTCTTCTGCCACCATCCGAGGCACATGAATCCCTTGGCCTCAGCCAACTCTGCTGTTAAAGGCCCCTCCTGGAGATCTCTTTGTCGGTGCTTGTCTGGCTGCTCCTTCAAAATCTCTATGAAGGTCGACTGACAGCATTTCTCCAATCCTACAGGGGAAAAGCTAAACCTAAAAAAAGGACTGGCCAAATCCAAGAGCACAACCCCACAGTCTTCATTTCCTCAGACTCCTCTGCCTCAGGAGTGCTGATCACAGTCCCAGCATATGGATTTTGATTGTAACCTCCTTTTTCACTCCTTGCCAGGCAAAAATGATAGAAGCAGCTCAGTCACTGTGGTCTCTCCTCTGCCATGTCAGTCAAACCTACAAATCACTGTCAAACATTTCTCCCTCACGGGCTGGTCACATTGACACGTGCAGAAGATATTAATTCCAAGCAGCTCATCATCCATTTCAGTCAGGAGAGATCCTGACAGCATTTGCTACGGGAGGTCCATGGCTGTGACAGGATTTTGCTGGCTGAGCTCAGGATAGGAGCCCCCAGGATGGGGAGAGAAGGGGGAACAGCTGAAATCTGAAGGCTCGGTGCAGCTGCGCACGGAACCCAGCACGTCCAGGGGACAGGGGCAGCTGGGACATGGCACCAGGAATGTGTATCACAGCTGGCAACATGACAAACAACCAAAGGACAATTGTCCTGACACTTTTTTATGGCACATATCATTCTTTTTAATAAGCATTTCTTTTATAATTGCATCTGTTCCCCAAACAATTTACTGCGGATTAGGTATCCCATGCGAACACGGGGAAACAAACTGTGATTAATTATGCTCAGCTTGCTCAAGGTGTGCTGTGGGTAGACATGCAGAGGATGAACATGAAAAAAAAAAAAGCAAAACAAAAGTAACTGGGCTTGGTTTTTTCAGCAATCAAGCTCCGAGAAGGGGGAAAGCCTTGAAAATTGCAGAGTTCCCAGGCAGTTTGGATAACTGTGTGGGCTTCCCAGCCTGTACCATCCAAAAAACACCTGGTTGGAACAGAGCAGCCAGGTTCAAGAGCGCTGCTCCCTGCTTACACCAGGCTTTTGAATGCACTGCTGGAGCTGGGCTTAGATGGGCGGCACAGGAATGACAACTATGGGAGAGCTGAGACCTGACCGCCAGGAAACAACCCAGGAAGATGGTCCTGCTGCACAGTGGGGGTGGTCTCTGAGAGCCCCTGGAAGCCAGGGGATAGTGAAACTGTGCTTAGACAGGAGCAGAGAAAGGAGCAGAAAGGGCTCCCCAAGCCCCTGTCTCTGTTCTGCAGGACCCAGGGCCATGGGAAGGGGAGGCCAGGCTGGGCCAGGTCCTGCCTGCCCGGCAGAGCGGCTCCAGGACGGGCTCCGGTCAGCAGCGGCACTGTCCCCACGGGCACCTCTGCCAGGTAATCAATAAACCATTTGTCTACTCAACCGAGAGCCATTTGTCACTGACATGCTGACAAATCCCCTGCTCCTCAGGAGATGGTGCCCCTGTCACCAGGAATGGCCAGAGAGCACCAGGATTTCTGAGGTCTCCTGCTCCACTCGTGGCCTCGCCCTCCTCCTTTGGGCAGCACTCGCTTCTCTCCCTCTCCTCTCCCACATTCCCAGAATAGATGCCACAGGGGTATTTTATCAGGAAATAGGGGATCTCCTCCTCCAAGGGGGCCCTCTGTATAAAACCAAGTGCTGGGAGCTCTGAACCATTATGCAATTCCCACCACATGGAGAAGGAGCTGTGAACAATTCTGTGACCACCACCGTGCTGAGGTCCATGAAAGCTCAGAAATACCTTCCACCTGCCCTGCAGAGTCCCCTCAGCTGGGCTGTGACACCCACCTGTGTCCCCCAGCTGAGCCCAGAGTGTCTGTGGGCACAAGACAATGCCCAAATGACAACTTGATGGTCATCAGTTGGGCATGTGCAGATCTCTGCCTTGTGGCTTTCTAATCTTGAAAAAATGGCACAGCTTTTTTCTAAAACTGTTCCAGTTTTGTTTTCTGAGCACTGCTGAGGCTGTTTCCTGCATTCCAGGTGTCCCCTCCTCTGAGAGGAGCACTCTTCCCTGCATGGTATGGGATAAAACAGCAATGGAAAGCAACAAAAGGGTTAAACACAGAGATGGTGTTCAAAAGCTATTTGATCCAAGCAAGAACATCATTTCAGGATGGGGAATTTTTCCCTCTAATAAATATATATGGCAAGGAAAAGCTGCTGCCAGTAGAATTACTCATAATATTATAAATGAAAATGGATTTGGAGATGCTGGGTTTTTGCAGAGCGAAAAAGACTTTTAGACCATTAAACAAGAGACATTCATATTTTATTTCCATGCACACAGCACAAAACAAGGATATTAGATCTCTTGGACCTGAAGCACAAAACAAGGATCGCAGATCTCTTGGATTTGAATGCCCAAGAATGGGCACAGTGGTTGGTTTGAGCATTAGGAGAGACACAGCTTTACATTAAATAAAATTCAGGAGAATGAAGAAGGAGAGAGAGGCCTTCACTCCCTGACTGCTGCATTTCTTATTGAATCATTTGTCCGTGCTCAACTGGGACCTGCAGGAGAGGTAGAAGTGCCTGGGAGATGATGCCCACATTGTGTCCAAGGCACAAAAGATTGCAATTATTGCTGATAAATAACAAGTTAATAGTAAGTGGTTGCCCCACTGATTTTCAAGCATGGAGGGCTCACTAGGGCTAGAACTCAGAGACACCACCAGGAAGGTAGAAAAGACAAAAATAGAAATGAAAACCAGGAGGAACACATCTACCCCTGGCAGGGTGGCCCGGGGCTGGGCAGGGTGGCCTGGGGGCAGCAGGACAGGCACAGGCATGGATGGAGGCCTGGATGCTCTTTGGAAGATCTGCCAGCCAGGCACTGAATTCCAGCAGAAAAAGAAAAACAATGAAAGAGCAAGGCAAACAGATTAAATGAGCCCAGGAGGCACATCTGAGCTTCAGAGCAGGCAAGGGGACAGGCATTCCAGAGACTGCATTGCAAACTCTGGGCAATAAAAACCACCTCAACATTCCCCGGGTCCGTGTAAGCACCGAGGGTGAGCGAGCAGGGAGGAGGTGGCTGCCGGCCAAAATGTTCTGCACCGAGCTCCCACACAGCAACAGCCCAGGGGAAAGCTGGGACCGGCTGCGGGCAGCGCCACCGAGGGGAAGCGGGATCAGACCGGGAGAGGGACCAGGGCAGAGCTGCCATCCAGGAGGTGGAGCTGGAGAAGTGGCTGGGGCTGGTGAGACCCTGCTGGTGAGCACGGCGGGGCCCAAAATTCTCCCCTTGCTCAGCCTCTTTGCTAGAGGCTTTGGCAACAATGGGCACCAGAGAGGCAGGGGGAGCTGGGAGAGGCAGGACGGAGCTGGGAGAGGCAGGACGGAGCCGGGAGAGGCAGGATGGAGCCGGGAGAGGCAGGATGGAGCCGGGAGAGGCAGGAGGACCTGCGAGAGGCAGGATGGAGCTGGGAGAGGCAGGGGGAGCTGAGAGAGGCAGGAGGAGCTGAGAGAGGCAGGAGGAGCTGGGAGAGGCAGGAGGCAGCTGCACAAGGCAGGACGGAGCTGGGAGGGGCAGGATGGAGCTGGGAGAGGCAGGACGGAACTGGGAGAGGCAGGAGGAGCTGGGAGAGGCAGGACGGAGCTGGGAGAGGCAGGATGGAGCTGGAGAGGCAGGAGGAGCTGGGAGAGGCAGGAGGAGCTGGGAGAGGCAGGAGCAGGGGTGGCTCCGTGGTTGTCTCACTGCGGTGACAGCAGCCCTGGGCCAAGGCAGTGGGTGACAGGGTGGGGCTGAAGTGGTCTGGGACCCTCCCAGCCACCACAGGAGATATGGAAAAGCTCAGGAGGGATTCAGGGCTCATGGCTTCATGGGTAGGTCCTCTGAAGCGCTTCCGCAAATTAATGCTTTCTGAACGTGACCACATCATTTAGAAAAGCACACAATTTTCATTTTAAAATCACAGGTGAAGAGGAATCCATCAGGAGCCCTGGCAAACGGCTCCAATTGCTGATCACCCGTCCTGTTCCCCTGGATTTGTCTAACTTCACCTTTCAACCATCAGATCTTTGCACGCTAAATTGAAAAGCCCTCTGTCAACAATTTGCATCCTTTAACCTTCCCTGGAGAGCTGCAGTCACTGCAGCATGAGGAGTTTGCTTTAACCTTGGAACTGCCTCTGAAATGACAACACAAAGAAACTCAGCAAAAGTTAAGGAGGACAAGCAGGAGATTCGGGTCTTAATGAAAAACAAATACTAAAAACTGATGTGGAAAAAGGCTTTCTGAAAGAAGCCTTTCATTGGACATGAAGCCTGGAGACACGGTGCAGACACCAACAGCTCCTGCCTGTGGTAAAGAACAGAGTTCCTGACAGGGAAGATGTCCTTCCTTTCCACCCCAAAACACTGAGGAAAGCTTCAGGAAACAAGGAGGTTTCTAAAATGTTGAAAACAAGACAGAGTGTGAACTCTTGAAGGAGGTGAGGGGGACACCATCCCCATAGGCCCTTCTGCCCTGGCAGAGCTGTCCAGAGGTTTCCTTCACTCCATCTCCACTTGCTAAATCAAGGCAAAACAACTCAAAGCCAAAACTCAGTTTCTGCCAGGCATTCCTTCCCCATGAGCCTTGCTGGGTACAGGTACTGCTCCCCACCCATCCCTGTCCCTGTCACCCTGATGAGGACAGGCATTGCTGGCCCCTCCACTTGCTGACAATGTCCCTCTGATCTTGAAGGAGGTTTTGTGGGGTTTCACCTCCCAGGGGCTGCAGATGGCCCAAAGAGGTTGAGCTTGCTCCACTGCTGAGGCTCTGAGGTTAGCTGATGGCACAGCAGGCTCCAGGGGCTGCAGGGATCCAAACACATCCCTCTGGGAATGCAGCTCTGGGAATGACAGTGCACCAGGGGTGGCAGCCGATGCAGGGCTTTGTTGGCCACTTTGCTGCTCAGTGTGGCCAGAGCTGGCTCTGGGTCCCCTCTGTGGTCAATGTGCTGGGCTGGACCCAGTGGGGAGCAGTGACATGGGGTTGGGGTCCACTGGTCCACCAGCCCATGCCCAGGTGAGCTGTTCATGACAGGGTGACCCACGAGGTCCCTGTTCTTCCTTGCTTGTCCCTTGGCACTTCCAGGAAGCTTCTGGGCTCTTTTCCAGGTTAGTGCAACCTGACCCTGAGTCATCTCTCTGCAGACAGCCTGTGCTGGTGTTTTTGGGGGATGGTTTGTGTTCACCACCAGCTCCTTGTTTCCATGGCAATGACTAACACAGGCTGACATCAGGACGGGCCCAGCAGGGTGGCAGCATCTGCCAGCACCTTGCAGGCGTTCCCCTCCCTGTTTGGGGTGAGCATCACCCACGGGAGGGATGCAGCAGGTGACACCCTGCTTCTGCCCTGGAACTGATCTTAAAAGAACCTAAACTACAGGAGAGCTCCCAGCCCTCTGCCAGCCCATAACACAAATGCTGCACAGGTATCATGACTGTTTTGCAGAGGTCTGTACAACACCTTCCAGGCCAAAGGACAGAGACAAAGAGCACAGCAGGATGGAGCCATGCAAACTAACACACAGCTATTAACATAGGAGGAATTAAATGGAGCAGGAAAAGCAAAATGCTCCTGGTCCAGCTCAAGGGGAACCCTCATGGCACCCACTCCTGAATGCCCAGGCAGCCCTGAGACCCCAAATACCTGCCATGGAGCCCAGGGAGGACTGAGAGAGAGCTCAGGTGCCAGGTAAATGAGCCAGGAAGGGAGGAGTTCCTTTTTGATACCTTTTATAGGTAGGAAATGAGATTTACAATCTCCCACCCCATGCAGAGCTCCCCATGCCTACCATCTCCTCTTTGCCAGAAATTCTGGGATATGAGCTCCATGTAGGCACCAAGGTGGGTGTTGGCCTCTGGCAGAGATGTTTGAAGGAGGGGATAAGAGGTATTGCCTTGGAGAAGCTGGCCAAGGGGCTCCAGGATGCCCCAAAAGTCCTGTGAGCCTGTGCAGAGCTTTCTGCCAAGGCTGACATCTCAGGAGAGCTTGAAGCTTCCCCAGGGGAGGTGGCTCTGGGGAGCAGCAGCACTCACTGTGCTTGAGGACATGATTCAGCTGCTGCTGGCCCTGCCAATGGCTGGGGACAGGATGCTCAGGGACCCTAAGGAGATGTGCCAGGCAGGCACTGACTTTTTGGGCCAAGGGCAGGAGAACAGAGAGGAGAACAGAGGGAGAACACAGTGGGCTGTCGCCAGCTGCAGATGAGCTGTAGCCAGGCATGCCAGGAAGGAGGTTTTACAGTGTGAACCCTTCGTGGCTGCTGTTGGATGCAGAGGCTGGAGAAGCCCCACCACGGGCTGAACTCCCCAGTGCCACCAGTTCAGCCGCTGTGGTGGGAAGGACCTACATTCCTGTGATAATTGCTTAACCAGAGATGCTCAGGGATGATGAGTGGCACTGGGGGGATAAGACCACATGAGCAGCCCAGTGGTGGGTCCTGTCACAGCCCCAAGGCTCTGCCCTCATCCTTCATCCCCCTCCCACGGGGCAGGCAGGAGGGGATGCTCTGCCCTGGGCATTTCCAGCTGCTCCACTCAGGCCTTGCTCAGGCTTCCCATGGGCAGGGGATGCCTGTGTGAGCTGACCCCAAGCAAACCACGGTGTGCGTTCTCTGGGGCTCCATCCCCGACTGCCACCCTGGGATAGCACTTTGGGGGATCTCTGTGGTGCCCTGGCTGTGCTTTCTGCTGCACTGAGTCATTGCCAACTTGGTTGTTAATTCATATTAGGGCCGATGTGAACGCTGGCGTGATATTTTCCGGGATGATTTCAGACTGTTTACTGCTCCGTGTTCCCATGGTGATTAATGCAGTGCCACTCCGTGCAACAGTCCTATTAAACACCTACACACAGGGTTGTTTCCACTGGGGATGAGCTCCCCACGCCCCAGGAGCCCGTGGCCAGCTCCCTCTGCTACAGCTTCTCCCTGAGCCCTGTGCTCATCCCCATCCCCTCCGATCCCCTGCCCCTGGAGAGCCCTGCAGCCGCTGCTGGAGGGACTTGTTCTACTTTGCTGTGACTCGACATCCACAGGGAGTTTCCCCAAAATCCCTGGAGCACACGGAGGCTGGTGGGAGGGTGAACACCAGGTCAGAGCCAACTCTCCATACTGATCCTCACCGGTGAGAGGAGCTGAGATGCTCACAATCCTCAGTCCAGCAGCGAGCACCACCTTCAGCCTTCTGTTCCAGGCTCGCCTTGGCACTGTGAAGCCCTCGGTGCAGCCCCAGGGTGGCTGTGGCAGGGCCTGGCTGTGGGGCTGCTCCCTGGAATGCTGCACTGCCTCCCTGCACAGCAGCCAGTCTCCTGCCATGGCACACACACAGCGTTTTAGGATCAGTTCCCCCCCCCAGCAGCCCTGACTGAGCATTTCTGAGGCTGCTGTTGCTGCCAGTGCTGGGGGGCTCCTGGGGGATGAGGAGGGGGCTGCACACAGCAGGCAGGATTGCCCCTGGAAGAAGCCTGTGGCATCTGTCAGCAAGGAGCAGCTGGGGTTGTGTGCAGCCTGCAGGAGGAATGGCTGTGGAGGCCAGGGCAGCTCCTCACCTCCCTTTCCCAGCCTGAAGACACCATTTCCAGCCCCTGGAGCAAGTGGTTCTCGAGGGCTCACAGGAGCAGCCCAGGGGAGTTGTCACTGTGGAGATCACACACCCACAGCAGGGTTTTCCTATGAGAGGAACAGAGCCAGGAGAATAAACCCATCTTTTTCCCCAGGAAAGCAGCCTCTCTGTGAGCATTCCCTGAGTGAGCACAGAGGGCCCTCTGCCCTGCTCCCCCTTCAGCCCACGCCTCTCAACTACCCCCAGTTTCAAGCAGGGCACCCCACAGCCCTGGCCAGGCTCTGCAGAGATGCCTGGGGCAGTGCAGGATTTGCAGCAGATCTGCTTTCCAACCTCTGGGAGATCTCCTGCAAGAGGTGGCTGTGCAGGGGCTGTGCAGGAGGCCTGACCACAACAGGGGGGCTGCTGCCTACTCTGGGTTTTGGGAACACACCAAAGGAGCTGCTGCTCTTCCTTCTGCAGCCTGGACTTGTTCCCACCTTGACAAACCCTGAACATCCCAATCTACACACCCCAAAGAGGGGATTTTACAGCAGAGGTGAAACCCAGCTGCACAGCACAGAGATGTGGCACAGCTGAGCCCTCCCACCCTGGAGGAACAGCAAAGGCCATGGAATCATGGAATCATTCAGGTTAGGAAAGAACTTCAGGATAATCAAGTCCAACCATTAACCCAGTGCTGCCAAGCCCACCACTCACCCAGGTCCCTGAGGCCACGTGCACCTCTTCTGCCTGCCCTGATCAAGCAAAGGTGGAGCCTTGCTCAGAAGATGGGCTCCTTCCTGCAGGCTGAGCCCTGGCACCCTGCCTTGCACAGCTGGCCAGGGCACAGCCCTCCCTGGGACGCTGGCCCCTGGCAAACCCCCCAGCCTCATGAATATTAACACACAGCCCAAGAGACATCTATTTCATCTCCAACTATTGTGTTTTTCTGACATATTTATGAGTCCTCTGTCTCATTAATCTGGTGAGCATTCCTGAGACTCCCCTTTCATGCTAGAACAGCTAAGGGCAAAAGCCTCTATTTATCTACTTGGTGTCAAGGAACTTCCTCAGGAGTCAATTGGATGAAAGGTTTTCACCTTTTAAAATCCTTAATCGAGGTTTTCCAGCAATATGTCTGGTGTGTTTTAGGTAAAAGTCAACTTTCTTTTTATGGCACACCTGGGGTTCAGTTCTTTTATTGCCATGACAAAATAACATTCCCCTCCTCTCCCAACGCCTGCCTTTCTTCCCCAGCCCACATCACCCTCACAACATTCCAGCTGAATAGGAATCTGTCATGGTAACAGCCTTCTGGGAGAGCCTTTCAAATAAAAACCCAAAACAGAGCATGCCATGAAAGAAACCTGGAGTGACTTCATGCTCAAATCCTCTTGAGCAGGACTTACCTTGGTGCTCTGCCTTCATGGGGCCTGACCTCCCACGGGCTGGCACCCTCCAAGCTCTGCCAAAGCCAAGGCTTCACCTTGGGCTGATTTGGGGTGGGAGTGCTGCTCCAGGTATGCAGGGCAGGTGGATGGACACCTTTCTCCCCATCCTGGGCCTGGGCAGAGCTGGGTGACCATGGCAGGCCCTGTCTGCAGTGCTGGGCACAGGCCTGGCTGTGTTATTGATGGAACCAGCCTTGCCCATCCATAACTCTCCATGCCAGCCTGGCCAAGACCTCCTTCCTTCCCAGGGCCCTATAAATAATAATAACTGCTGAGGTCTGGGCTGATTCCCCATGTGAGGCTCCTTTCCATTAAAGCACTCTCTAGTAATTGCTTTTCATTTACCGTTTTTCTGGGGTCTTCTTAGCATTGTATCTAAATCAATATTGTAGTTAAAACAAAAATATTTCACAAAAGCCACAGAGCAGTAAAAACAGGGAAGCAATTACAGGAAACCTTCAAGCATTAGCACTGAAGAGGACATAAAAGAATAACAGCTTTCAAACACCCATTTGAAACATTTACAAAAACATTTCAGCGCAGTAAATGAGGTTTTGGAGCGTTCCCCTCTGGGTGGGCCACAGAGTTTGTGTTTTACAGTCTCAGTGTATGCTGGGCTGGGGCACATCAGCCACTGAGCTCTGCTCCTGGGACAGGACAGCTGGAGCTGGGACAAAGCAGGGCCAGGCTGGATTTTGGGAGAAGGCTCTTCCCCCGAGGGTGCTGGCACTGCCCAGGCTGCCCAGGGAATGGGCACGGCCCCGAGGCTGCCAGAGCTGCAGGAGGGGCTGGGCAGCGCCCCAGGGATGCACAGGGGGGATCGCTGGGGTGTCTGTGCAGGGCCAGGAGCTGGATTTCAATGATCCTTGTGGGTCTCTCCCAGCTCAGGATATTTCTCCTCAAGGATTCTTTCTCCCTTGTTTCTGCCCTCACTGTCTCCCTCCACACACATCCATGCACAGGTGTGCCCATAGGCAGAGTTTTGGGCTCACTCCTCCTTTCAGCAAGATTCTGACAGAGCCCAGCCACATCCCTTACATCATTTGCCTTTTTCTCTCTCACCTCAGCCCAAACCCAGGAGCCCACACCAGCCATCCCCAGTATCACCCACCTGCAGTGTGACTCCAGCTTCACAGCCAGCCTCAGTCAGAGCCTCAGCACCATATTTCCCCTCCTGACACACCACAAAGGCCCAAATCGAGGTGAGTGCCTCTCAGTGAAGCCCTACCCAATTATCTGATCAAGCAAAGAGAGGGAGCAAACACACAGGGAACAGATGGGGCTGGTGATGGCTTGAGAAGTCAGTCTGTTTGTCTACTAATTATTTAATGTATGAGACAATTTCAGTACTTAACCCCCTTGATCCTGGGAGTTGCTTTGCTGTTAAGTATGGGAGTCAGGCAACACACCGCTCATTAGCATTGAGCACCCGGAGCCCGGGATTAGCCGGCATTGAAGTTCAGAATTAAAAATGAACAGGAGTCAGACAGCGTATTCATCATCCTCGAGGAAGATGTCAGCTTTGGATATCCCAGCCATTATCATAATTGCCAGCGATCTCCAGCCATAAGTGCACATCCAGCAGCATGGGGCTCCTCCTGCCCCCAGAGGTTGGCTCTGCTGCCTGCCCCTTCTCCAGGACAAGGTCATGGCTGTTTCAGGGAAGCCCTGGTGCAGATGTCACCCCTTCTCCAGGACAAGTTCATGGCTGTTTCAGGGAAACCCTGGTGCAGATGTCACCCTGATGCACAGCACTGATGTCCCCTACAAGGATGATCAGTCAATGTGTGCCCAGACTGGCACAAAGAGAGAGGGGTCGTTGGCTTCACAAGTGATCACAGGATCACGGAATGTTCAAAAGCCCCTCTTGGCTCATCATCATGTCCAACTATTCCCCCAGCACTGCCATGGTCACCACTAAACCGTGTCCCCAAGTGCCACACCCACTCAGGGGTAGTGACTCCACTGCTGCTCTGGGAAGCCTGTTCAGTACCTGACCACCCTCTCGGGGAAGAAATATCCAATGTAGAACTCTCCCAGTGCAACCCAACATTAGCCGGCGTGTCTGACGAGCCCACTCGCAGGGGACAGAGATCTCAGGTTCAGCAACAGAGCACGGTCTGAGATCAGGGGATATGCAGCACACGCTGTAAGTTAGAGCTGCTCCCTCCGAAGGACGCGAGCGAGATGCGACAGGAGCAGCGGCGTTGGGAATTGTGCCGTCCCGCAGCCCGGCCGCTTTCTCTGCTCCTGGTCCAGAGCTGTCTCCCCATCCCTCTAACAGGCACCAGTTTGGCTACAAATCCTCCTCCAGTAGCTCGCAGCTGGGAAGAGGCAGCATCCCCTCCCGGCAGCATCCTTCCCTGCCCGTAGCTCAGCAGCAGCGCAGGGGGGCTGCTTTTATGATTCCCCATAATTTCTGAGTGGCCCAGTGTTAATTCTTCCCCTTCGCTTTACAGCCAGGGGAACATGCAGATCTCTAGTTCATCACTTTACAGCCAGGGGAACATGTAGACCTCCCGTTTGTTGTTTATCTGCTGCCTGCAGGGGCAGCTCTGCAGCGGCGGTGGCAGCAGGATGTGCTGGGCACCACAGGGAGGAATCCAACACCCCGGCTGCATCCAGGGCAGGCACAGGCTGGGAACCAGCAGCACTAACGGGGCTTGCTGGAAGTCAGGGCAGGCACACAGACATCTCAGGAATTCCTTCCCTTTTTCTTGCCTCTTGAGCAGGCCTGCTGACAATGCCATTAAAGCATCTCAGGCTCTTGTAGCCCAACTGAATTCCCTACTCCTGGAGTCAAGGGATGGCCAAACTACAACTTGGATTGAAACAAAAAAAAAGTTTCTGCTGTGTGTAGAGGCTGCTGGAACCCACATCCAGATGAGCTGTAGGGTGTGGGAAGGCAGCATCACCTCACCCTGCACAGCAGGGCTGGGGCAGCATCGCCTCCTCCCCATGCCCAGAAGGTCCCAGATCTCCCTGGGTTTGGAGGCACAGATTAAGCTCCTGTATGTCAACATATATGGAACCATCAGTTCCCTTCTCTGTTTTATTAAAGTCAGCATGTGGTTTTTATGAGAAGAGATAATTGCAGAAGAAAAGGTCACTGTTATCTGTGTGCTGCTGTCAGGGATTGCCAGAGCTGTTTATTGCATTGTGCCTCGGCTGATCCAAACCCGGCAGCCCAGGGACCAGCTCAGGACTGCTGTGGGCATAGACACTGCCCAGGACTCTGCTCACACTCCTCACAAGTGTTTTATCCCTGCAGTTCCCAAAGACATCTGCCAGAGCAACATTGCAATGTCCTGGGCACCGAGTTGCCTTTGCCAAGGGGAGCGGTGAGACCCTTCCCACGGTTCTTGGCTGGTGCCCACAGGGAGCTTTGTGATCATCTTGTTCTAACTTTAGCAGCTAAATGAAAAAAAAAAATTCATTTCTTGGATTGACGACCCCAAACTCGGTGGCGTTCCCAGCAAAGCTTGCTAGAGGGGAGGGGAAGAGTCACAGAGTGCCTTGCTGTGCCTTGGAATTTGTCAGAGGGCACCACAGCTCGATGGGCCCAAGGCTGTGAAGGCCCACCCAGAGCAGCCTGGTGTTCACCCTGGGCCTCCACCACAGCCTGGGACAGGGCAGGTTTGTGGGGGCTGCCTCCCCACACAGCACAAGGATCTCCTGTCACCACTGCCCTGCAGCAGCTCCGGTCTGCCAAGAGCTGGGGACTCCATCCCCATGGCTGTGACCCTGTGTGCCAGCCCTGCACCCACCCCACACCACAGCTCTCCATCTCCCACAGCAGGGGAAACCATTCCCAGCACAACCTGGGGGCACTTTTGGGAGAGAACTGCTCCTGCAGCCAGGGCAGGTGGGGTGCCACGCTCAAGGAGAGAAAGCAGAGATGCCAAGAGCCTGTCCTCATCCCAAGAGCACCTGAATCCCAAAGTCAGACTGATTGCTCCATCCTCCCATGCTCCTGGGCTCCAGCTGGTCTTGCTCCATGTGTCCCACATGTCTCTTGTGTCCCATGGGCTGTGCCACACCACAGCAGCCTTTGTTGGTTTCCCAGAAAGGAGTGGCTTTGTGGGCAGGAGCAAGGCTGAGGATTTGAGTACCACTGCATGAGGAAGGGAGGGCTGCAGGTATCCCCTGCTCCTGGCAGCATCTCTCACCCCCTGCTTGCCCACATGCTCCCAATGTCCCACAGATGCTGCCCCCAGCCCCATAGCTGTCCATGCCATGGGGTGAGAAGGTGCTTCCATGGAGACGCTGTGCAGCAGGTGGGTGTCCCACAGCCCCCACTCGGGGGTAGTACCCTCACTCAGTGATATTTTTAGGGCCAGCTGTGGCCTCCTGGGGGACATCAAGCAATCTCAACTGTCACCCACCAGCAAAATCCTCCAGAGAGGGGATATTTTGGGTACCTTTCCTGCCTTTCCTGTGGGATCTTGTCCTGATGTGATGCAGTAGGGAGCACTGGTTCTTTCCTGACCACGCTTTTCTCCTGTATCTCAGTGGCTGGGGATTCATGCCAGCACCTCTCTTCCCTCTCTCCCTCCCCATCTCTGGCTCTTCCCCTTTCCTGCCTCCCCATGCAGGGCTGCAGCCCAGTCCTGAGGGCTGGCTGCTGTAGGGAGGCCCTTCCCTCCACCCTGTCCCCCCAGCATGCTCCCTTTTCTCCTCCAAGCTGGCAGCGCAGGCTGCAGGCAGGTGAAAATTGATTTGCAGTGAACTGGTGCCCTGCCAACGCCTGACTCATCCATTCACTGCACACACATCCCCCTGTGCTCATAAACCATCCTGCTCTGAGCCTGGAGCTCCAGCAGGGCTGAGGAAATGCTGCCACCACCCCCGGCCACGCAGCAGAGTCGCGGCACGAGGAGCAGCAGGGAGCCACAGGGCAAAATCTGAACCAAAACCCAGCAAGCAAGAGAAGAGGGTTGGGACAGAGGAAGAGGGTTGGGATCAGCAGATCCACACCACAGAAAGGTGGAAAGCTCCAGCCATGGGAGCTCTTGCTCCAGTTCCCAATGTGTGGGATTTAACAGCGCTGTTACTGCCACTGATGGATGTGGCATTGCTGGAAGTCATCAAGTGGCATCCCTGAGTTTATCACAGAATGGTTTGGGTGGGAAGGGTCCTTAAAGCCCATCCCATCCCACCCCTGCAATGGGCAGGGACACCATCCCAGGCTGCTCCAAGTCCTGTCCAGCCTGCCCTTGGGCACTGCCAGGGGTCCAGGGGCAGTCACAGCTGCTCTGGGCAACCTTAGGGCCTCTCACCCTCCCAGAGAACAATTCCTTCCCAGTATCCCATCCATCTCTGCCCACTGGCAGTGGGAAGCCATTCCCTGTGTCCTCTCCCTCCATCCCTTATCCCAGTCCCTTCTGGAGCTCTCCTGGAGCCCCTTTGGGCCCTGGAAGATCTCTGAGTTCTCCCTGGATCTTAATCCCAATGTTCCTGCCCATCCATTCCTACCCACTGACCACTCCTCCTCCAGAGCCACGCTCACCCAGACACCTTCGAGCTCAGCTGGGGGCACCCCAAATCTAATGGACATTAAAACACTTTCAGAACCAGCACGAGGCCGCAAGCTAGGCTTTCACCTGAGCATCCATTGGCTGTGAGGGTGGGAACTGGAGCCCAGAAACTGGAGAGGATGAGACACTAGGACAAGATGGAGAATCATGCTCTAGAGGGAGGCAGAAATGGGAACCCAATAATCCATCATGGAACAGCTCCTCCAGCCCACTTGGAGGATGGAGCAGCCCCATTTCCACTCCCTGGCTCTCCATCAGTGTAGAGCAGCCCTATTTCATGTGAATCTTAGATAATTAATGTAAAGCAAAAAAATGTGCCTCTGATTAGTTAATATACCCACACTGCTATGAAAAAAAAATTCAGTCCCTCAACAGGCCTGTTCCAAATAATAATTCAAGTTCTTTCAAAAGCAGGTCAGCAGCGCTGAGTAATAAGTTCATTATAATCTAATAAAGTTCATTAGTCCTTGAGAAGTCTAAAATGCAAGAGCAGTACTAGCAACAAAAATCATCCTCCAGCAGGATCATTTGGGGGTGGGGGGGTGGAAAAGGATTTGAGATAAAAAGAAGTAAAAATAGTCAGGAAGAACTTGAATGAGAAGAAGACATTGCTGGGAGAATTGGAATCACCTGAAGTACATCCAAAGCGCTGCAATAAAAGTGCTGGGCCTCACACTTGAAAGGTAAAAGCAGCTATTAATAGCGGGGCAGCCGGGATGGCAGCGCTTGGCCGTGGCTGCACAGGCACGGGCAAAGAAAAATCCCTGCACAAGTGATAATAAAAGCCCTTAATTCAATGTCAGCGGGGGCCGGGTTTGAAGAAAAAAACAGGAGAGAGGCGTGATTCAGCTGCCAGCCACACGGGGACATCTGTATGCAGGTCCCTGCGTGCACATATTGCTCCTGCAAAGTCAACAGGAGGAATGAAGGAAAGCAAACAAATATCTGGGAACCTCAGGCGCTGCCAGCACGGCCAGCCCGGCTCTCAGCTGGCAATAACCTTGGGCACGTGGCACCTGTGGGAAGTCATCCCATGGATGGGCCTGCAGGATGGGACCTGCAGGTGTCTGAGCTTTGGGGAAGCTCCTCTGCAGGGAAATAATCCCACAAGAAAGCAGGAAATGACAGTCCCGGGGGCAGGAGAGGCTGTGGGCACTGTGGGGTCACACCCAGCACAGCTACTGTGTAAGTGTGGCTTGTTATCCTGCTTTTCCTGCAACCAAATTAAGAAGGGAACAGGGAATGGGCTGCAAATCTGATTCTTTGCCCAGCTGGGAAGCAGCTCTGAGGCAGCTCCCGGGAGGGCAGGGAGCTGGCACAGGCAGAACCAACAGAGCCACTGCGAAGGACAGGGACAGCACAGGCTGCTCACAGCCCAGGCAGGCATCCCGCCGGATCTGCAGGAATAAATCCCACTAATGAGAGACAGGAACAGTGCAGACACAAATAAGAGGGCCAGGAGGATGTGTCCTTCACTGCAGGTTTTATGGTTGGTCCACTGGGAGTTTGCACTCTGCAGAAGAATGCCTGGTTTGTCCGAATTTGGACATTTCAGCAGAGGCAGACTGGGGAGTGATGCTGTTCCCCATGGATGGAGAGAGAGCACTGAGGGCAGAGGCCTGTCCTGGGGCAGTGCCCCAGTATCCAAATATTTCATAAAGCCTTCCTGGGCGTATGGAGCCCCAGGGGAAGAGGCTGGTGCTGCTGCCACCCTGTGAGGAGTGGGAACAGGGGCTCTCCTGGATACAAGGATGCTGCTCCTTCCCCTGTTCTGCCTTGTTCTGGTCTTTGTCCTCAGGGAAAGGGAATAAGACATTGAGAAGAAGAACAGCACCAATTTCTCCAGCACATATTGGCTAATTTCTTCTCTTTCCACCCCCAAAACGACAGCTATTGCTGCCCTCAAGGCCACCCAGACTGTGGCCAAATGAGGTTATGAAAGCTCACTTTGCTTGCAGGGAACGGACATAAGGGGGTGGTGTTGAATACTTCTCTTGAGACTTCATGTTTCAAGCTCTTATAATGTTTTTCCTTCTTTTTTTCTAGTGGAAGGCCAACACACCTTAAAGAAATAATTGTCTGTGGTTATGGACAGCTTTTCATTGGTGTTTAACTCGACCCATGGTTTCATCACTCACCTGCTGCCACAACTGTGGGACATGAGGTGCTCCTGGACCCCAGGACAAACCAAAGGACTGATAAAAAGCCATGATTCCAGCAGTAAGCCTGATTCTGTCAACAGGAAAATCCAACCAACACCCACAGGGCAGCAGCCCCAGGACCCACTGCCACCTCCCAGGCAGGACAGAGCTGCTGAGGGGAGAGGAGCAGTGAGATTCCCAGGGCTGGGATAGGCACAGTCAAATGTCGTGCCCAAACAGTTGGACTGAGCCTTAACAAATACAAACACTCTGAATAGCTGATACCTGGAGTTATTGAAGAGCTTGTGTGAGTGCAGGCAGAGCCTTGTGCAGTGCTAGTGCCCACTGGGGATGCTGAGGCACTAAGAAAAGCCTCAGCTTCTACAGGGAGTGTTGGGAGGTGATTTATGGCCAGCAGCAGGCGGGAGGGCTGGCCAGAGACGGCCCCTCTTGCCACGCAGCTACGATTCTGTAGTGCACCAGGCTGCCCTTGCTGTGCACTGAAGGGCAGAGGGAATGAGGAGCTGTGTCCCATTTTCCTGACATTACCCATCTCTCCCATTGTGCCCGAGGCCACAGCAGCCCCACGCACACCTGGAACTGGGAGGAGAGTTCTGCACCCACCTGGGCACATCCTGCTCACAGCAGCACAAATCCCAGCTCCCTCACAGAACTGCAATGAGAAACTCCGTGGAACTGAGGAGAGAAGGCTCCAGGGAGATCTTAGAGCTCTTCCAGTGCCCAAAGCAGCTCCAGAAGGGACTAGGGACAAGGGATGGAGGGAGAGGACACAGGGAATGGCTTCCCCCTCCCAGAGGGCAGGAATGGATGGGATATTGGGCAGGAATTGTTCCCTGGGAGGGTGGGCAGGCCCTGGCGCAGGGTGCCCAGAGCAGCTGTGGCTGCCCCTGGATCCCTGGCAGTGCCCAAGGGCAGGCTGGACAGGGCTTGGAGCAGCCTGGGATGGTGGGAGATGTCCCTGCCCCTGGCAGGGGTTGGAACAAGTTGAGTTTCAGGTCCCTTCCAACACAAAGCATTCTGAGATCCAATGAATGTCACCACAAGACAAATCAGTGACCAACATTTCTCTGTTGGGGCCACTCTGCACCTGCTGGAGCCAGCCCTGGGATGTTCTGTGACGAGGATGCAGCATCAGCCTGGTGTTCCTCACCCAGCATAATTTGTCTCAATCAGCCACAGCAGAGAAAAAATAAAGATCTGAAGGAAGAACACCAGAATCTATCCAAACTACAGAAGAACATATCGGGAAAGAGCTTGAGGTAATGAACTTGGAGATTGATTCTCTTAACCAGCACTGTGATCGGCTGCAAATTAAAGCTGGAGGGACGGGGGAAAGGCTGGAGTTATCTGAATTTTGTGAAGCTGAGTGAAAGCATGAAGCAGCAGAGAAAAACTTAATTAAGAATAATATTTGAGATTCTGATTTCAGGGACACTATGTAAATTCAAAATAATTCCAGAGGAACAAGATGTATTTCCTCAGAGGCAGCCCAGCATCTCTGGCTTGTGCACAGTTGTCTTTGGGACCCAAGGGAGAAGGGAGAATTAATTTCTTAGCTGTTTCCTTACAGTCTAGCTACATTACCAGGAGTCAGGAAAATTCAGAGCTAAACAATTTTCTGGTAGAAATTAGTGATTTGTCAAAACTGGGAAGCTCCTCAGGGATTTTGATCAGTTAAGCTGGAAACCAGGCAGGGTTAGGACTGCCCTCAGAACAGATCCCCTGGGCTCCCACAGCCCATAGAGCCAGGGCAGAACTTTATGCCCCTCCAGGGAGTGAAATGGAGATTTTTCCAAGTTGGAGCAAACCTAAAATCTACAAGAAAAAAGCCCAGAGGGTACAGACACCTTCAGAGACTCCTGCTCTAGAGCAGCTCCCGAGACAGCACAGCTGACATGGCAGCACCGTGGGACACTTGACAAGTGATGCAAAACACAGCTCCAAATTGCTCAGCAAATGATGTTAGGGGGCAAACACAGCTTATTCCAACCCAAATATAGCTCCAGACTGCACAAATCAAGTCGAGTTAAAAGAGAAGGACATCTAAAGGTCCAGGAGTAGGATCTGAGGAGGAGGGGATGGGAGATACAGGCTCAGTGGGAAACCGTCCCACCTTTGAAGGCAACAGGAGTTTAGTCTTTGACTGCAGCAGGGTGAGAACTTCACAGGCATCTATAAACAGATCTGAGGCAGCTCCTCAGGGAGTGTGGACAGCACAGGGAACTGGGCAGTGTTTGAGAGGCAGGTAGGAGCCAGCCCCGCGCCTGGGCCAGCAGAAACAGCTCCTGCACTGCCCACAGCCCATTTGGGCTGCTGCTGGAGCTTTGCCACAACCAAGTTTGGCCGTGGTTAAGGTGCCAGTTTTCTGTTCCCATTTGCCGGCAGGGATCACAGAATGGTTTGGACTGCAAGGCACCTTAAAGCACACCCAATCCCAAGCCCCCTGCCAGGGGGGTGGGCCCCACCTTGGTGGGATGCCATAACCACGTTACACCTCTCAGTCCAGGGATGCCCCATAGGCAGCACCTGCCCCAGGATGGGGAACCCTCCCTGATGCTCAGCACTGGGCTGGCAGAGCTGAAATTGCTCAGACAGGAGATACAGAGAGACCAAGGTCAGAGCAGAGCTGGGGACCAAACAGCCCAGGGCTGTGAGGAGATGCAGGCATTGCTGTGGGGAGAAGATGCTTTGCCTGCGCTGCCCAGCCACATTTGAGAAGGGATTTTCAAGACCAGGATGTGCTCCTGCCCCAGCAACTGCAGGTGACATAGGTTTCTTTATAGGCTTTGAGGAAGCACACATTCAAATTTTGCATCCATCCTTCAAGCTGGCCAAGTCCCCATTAGGATCATTTGCTACTCCAGTAATAAGAGGTGTGTATGCAGAAGCAGATTTCCATGTGACATTACAATACTGGCAGAAATCCTTATGCATTTAGAGCAGAAAAAAAAAAAAAGTGTTTCCAGTTGATATCTCAGAGAGAACTGGCACAAGCCCTGCATTGAAAGTACCTCCAGCTGGTGTGAGATGGCTGTGCCAGGAGAACTTGCAGGTCCTGTTCTACCTTGTCTAGCAGGTACCATGCCTGCCCTGTGAGCAGGACAGATGTGGCACGTCACATCGGATCAGCATGGAGCTCAGAGCACTCACACCAGCCCTGCACCAGCCCTGACTCGCAGCAAAACTGAGCACGAGGCTCCCAGCAGTGGGAGCCACCCCAGAAATGGCTCCACTGCTGCCCCAGGACACACAGCTGGGCAGGGACAGCAACTATAACCCCCAGGTGCTTCTCCTCCAAGAGGATACTGCTCTTCCAAGGGGCTCCAGGTCTGTTTCCTTCATTTATTTGCTGTTTCAAGCCAGTGTGAGGGTTGAGAGCAGCAGCTTTTCCAGCCCATTTGTCGCTGGGATTGACCTTGCCTGTCGGTGAGCAGGAGTGACTCTGCTGTGCACCAGGCAGGAAGAGCAGGACTGTCCTAGGCGATCAGGAATTCCAAGCAGATGCCACTTGCCAAGTCTGACCATGAAGGACACAGAGAGGAGGAAGAGAAGCTGGTCCCATCATGGGGACCCAGCCTTGCTCCAAGAACACAAGGCTAGTAAGGTCCTGAATCCCTGCAAGGTCAGGAACGGTCAGGCAGCAAGTCCCTCCTCACACAGCACTGTATGAAACAATCCCTTGCTTTATAACTCCTGGCACAGAGGTAACACTTGGTCTCAGATCCCCTTTTAAATTTCTCACACTCTTTAATTTTCTGCTTTCTGTGTCCAGGGCCAAAATTGACCTCATGCATCACAACCCTCTGGTTTGTGCTGCCGAGCAGCACCTTCCCTGCTCCCAGCTGCACCTGGCTGGAGCTACTTAACATATTTCTTTTGATCTAGGTTTTTCAAAGAGCAGTGCAGGTTTTTCAAATCCTGACACTGATTCAATACCAACAGAGCACTATTTGAAGCAGACAGGCTGTTGTAGGAATCACAGAAACACACAATGGTTTGGGTTGGGAGGGATCTTACAGACCACTTCATTCCAACCCCCTGCCATGGGCAGGGACACCACAATGGGTTCCTGCAATGGAGAGCAGGGTTTTGCTGGCACTGGGTAACTGGTAATGCTCCAGTTGTTCACTGTCTCTGCTGGTCTCACAGGGGTGTGGGGGGATGCACTGCCTGGGCAGAGGCTGTTGTGAAGGTGGGGCAGAGCCTGGGGCTGGGGACAGGTGTCCTGCCTTGCTGTGCTGACCACTAAACCCCACAGTCTGCATCACATCTCTGTCCCAACCTCAGTTTATCACCCTCTACACCCTCATTTACGCTCAGCATTCTCCAGAATTGAAAACAGTGAAGAAAAACAGCTCTGAAAGCAGGAGCGAGTGTGGGAGTTTGATTTGAAGTCAAGAATGGTGTCAGCACTTGCAGATCTGCTGTGACTGCAGCAGAACAAGGTCCTCTCTGAAGGGCAGATGTCCCTCAGCCCTGGGTGTCCCTGTGTGTCCCAGTCTGCCCCAGTCCTGTCCAGTTCTGTCCCAGTGAGTCCCAGTCTGTCCCAGTGTGTCCCAGGCTCTGCTCCATGCCCAGCCATGGCCCCAGAGCCAGGGGCAGGGCTGAGCCCAGGAGCTGCCCCTGCACAGGAGGCAGAACTGCTGCCCTGGGCAGTGCCAGCCCTGAGCAGAGTGTGCTCACAGTGTGGAGTGTCCCTGCCTGGGGATAGTCCAGCTATTCCTGTGCCCTGAGCTCTGGGATGGCCCTGCTGGAGCAGGGGGTGGCACCAGGGGAGCCCCTGTGGGCCCTTGAGCCTGACCCAGCCTGGGGTTCTGGGATTCTGAGGGATGGCACTGGCTTGGCCATGGCTCTGCTCTGGAGACACAGATGGCTTCCCCAGGACTTCCCCTGCAGGAGTGGACACAGTGCAAGTGTCCACACCACACAGGACAGCTCTCCAATGGGATTAATCAGCCCTCAGCTCCAGAGTTTGTTTCCCCAGTGGAAAATGCCACATGGAAATAAACTGACTTTTCTTAATCCCTACTAAACACAGTGAAATTGGGCACTGACTTACCTTGAAGGTGCACACATGGGACACTCCACAGCTCCTCTAAGACACTGGATATGTGTGGGCAGGACACACAGCCTTGGCCTTGGATTGCAGGGGAAAGGACACTCCTGCCCACAGGCTCCTGCCCCAGTCCTGACAGACCCGATCCAAGGAACCTGCTTGCCCTTCCCTGATGCACAGCACAGTCGTGTTGCTATGAGAAAAGTGTTAAAAATAACTTGGCTACCAGGATGGAGTTTTGGGATGGATGCAGAACAATCCCATTGGTTTTGTGCCCTCTCCACCACCATTTCCTTTGTGGGACACCAGCTCCACCGCCTCATGGATGTGCTCTCTGTCCAACCCTTGTTCCTGACTTCACCTCCCTGCAGGGCACAGCCCCGTGATCCCATAAACCCTGAGGCGTGGCTTGGCAGAGGTGCTTCTGCAAACACAAGGCAGAGTGTGAACAGGAGGCAGATCGGTGCTGCAGGGCTGTGCCAGGGCTGTAGGCAGCTCTCTGCAGTGTGTGACAGGGCTGCACAGCCCTCTGCACCTCCCAGCTCCGGGCTGGCACTGCACGGGCTGTGTGTGCAGAGGGATTCACCGGGAGCCACGGGCTCAACTGTCCTGCTCCCAGCAAAACAAGGCTTTACATGGGCTCCTTTGGAGCAAAACAAACAGCTGGGGGTGAAGGGATACAGGCCACCATGCTGGCCCTGCTCATGCCCACAGCAGTGTGCCCAGCTCCTCTGAGCAGATGGAGGCAGGAGGGACCAGATCAGCAGCTGTGAGTACACACTGGGAATGCAGGGAACCTGCTCAGGAAAGCCTGGCACCTCGAGATCCTGTTAGGAGATAATCATTTCACTTGGCATTGTCTGAAAGCAAACAGAGCCAAGGTTCAGCAGAGGCTGTGACAATGTGAGCACCAGTGGCAGGATTTTCCAGAACACCCAGGATAAATGGTAGGATAAATCCATGATAGGGATAAACCTGCCATGACTTTTCAGGATACCCCTGATCCCCAGCCAGATGCACAAGCAATCATCTGGCACACCAAGCCATAGAATCCCAGCTCCTGCTGCATGAGCCCTTTCCCCAGCCCTGCTCCAACCCCAGGCTCAGCCAGACCCCCAAACTCTTTATTTTCTCCCTAACATTCCCCTGCCCCGTATTCCTGAGACACATGTCTGGCAGAACTGAGGACATGGCAGAGCACACAATGCTGGTGACAGGCTGAGGGAAGGCTGCCAGGCATCCACACAGAGCCCAGTCCACATTCACCTGCTACTCTGGAGCCTCCTCCACATCGGAATCCTAATCCTAATCTGGGACCCAACACTCCTCAGAGGGGCTTCTCTGGGCCACAAAGACATTGCCTCAGGTGACAGGGGAGCAGGTTTGTTGTTAAATGTGAGATTTTTGATTGCAACACACCAAGAGAAGGAGCCAGAAACTCTCACAACTATCAGGGAACTGAGTCCCTGGCCCATGGCACAGGAACCAACACTGCTCCATCCCTTTGCCTGCTGGATGTGCTGCCGTGGCAGGGACAGAGAAACAGCTGCTGCAGTCCCTTGGGATTCCCTGCGTGCTTGCACTGTCTTGGCCACCCTTCCATCTCCCTTTCTGATTCAAAAAGTGATTTGAAACTTTGAGCAGGTACTTGAAGCAAGCTGAGTGCTGTTCTCAAAGCAAAAAGAACTCCCAGAGCCTTCTCCCCTGGCAAAAGGACAGGTTTGCTTTGAGTAGAATGGAATTGCACTTTGGACTTGCTTCTTTGTCATGTTTTATGTTTTCCAAGCACTGCATAGGATTAGCTGGTTAATTAATACTTTGTATTATCCTCACAGATGGAGAGAGCTTCTAAGAACTCAAGGTAAAATATTTTAGCAATACAGATTTGTGCCAACCTAAATTTATAATCTTAAACATAATGAGATTAGTAACAAGGGGGAAAAGAAACCAGGATGAGAGTAATAAAGCACAGATCCTTTCTACGCACACGCTGGTCTCTCTGCTTTTGGAAATCCCATCCTCACCATACACAGCAAGAAGGTTTAAACTCATTCATTTGTTTTTAATCAAGCCCATGTCTGATACAAATCTGCAGGATTTGTAGCCACTTTTTCCACTGTCCCCAACCAGTCACTGCTACAGCTCCCAAAAGGGCTCAGCACAGCCCAAGCATCCCATGTAGGAGGAAGAATGAAGCTGGCTCAGCCACAACCCATTCCCACCTCCAGATCTGAAAATCTTACAAAATTTTCATGCTCAAAACCAGGTAGAAAAATAAAAATCACTGAAAGGATCCAGAGGGGGTCAGTAAACATTTCATTTGGAAACATTTCTTTCCATGCCAACCCTTTCAGCTACTTTTAGCAGAAGTTTCAGTTGAACTGTTTTGACAGAGATTTTGAAGGTTGCATCAAGATGAAATTTTTCATCAGATTTGCACTAAAAAATGTAAAAATAAGGTATAGAATCAAAGCTGGATGCAGCTCAGGTTGAGTTTGCTTTTGGCAGGGGGGCAGAACAGATGATCCCCACAGCTTCTTCCAGCCTGAGCTTTTCCATGTTTCCACACAAACTATTTTAAAATGCTTTCAAATGTTTTGTCAGGAAGAGCCTTCTCAAAAAAATATCCTTTTCATCAACAGTTAATCTTAGCAGTAGAAGAGCACTTCACCTGAAAAATGCCACTGAGCTCAGGGGGCTCAGTAACTTCATCTGCTCACAGCTGCCTGACTCAAACTCAGCTTCCTTTGGAATTACACAGCCCTCTGCTCGGGCCAGGTAGAGAGGGAAAATCCCAAGTAATCGGGCAGCGATGGATGTTATCCTGTGTCCCATGTGCAGCTTGCAGCACAGGCTAGAAGAGCCAGTACAATGGGGATGGCAGCACCCTGAGCAGCTTTAGGGTCTGGCTGAGCCCCTGGAGGTGTTGCCCCGGGGTGCAGGGGCTGCCCACAGCATGCTGTGCTAGCCAGAGTACCAGCCCTGTTATTTTTCCTTCCTCTGAGCAACATCCTGTCCCTCTGGGGTAAGGATATGCCTGTGCTGCCCGTGCCACTCACCAGTCCCACTCACGGCTGCCAGGGCCATTTGCTGTCCAGGAATGTCACTTATAGGGCTGGTGGGATCTGGGGGCAGAGCTAAGAGTGGGTGTGGGAGAGGCAGAGTTGTGCAGCTGCTTCTTGGGCACAGCCAGCCCCTGGAGAGCACAGCAGGGCCTCACCTGGAGCCAGGGCAGCTGCTACCTGGTGTCCTGATGGCAAACAGCAACTGTGGCAGTCTGCTGAGAGAAACAACCCCAACTCTCTGAGGAATTAGAAATAACTAAAGGCAGTAGATCTCCTTGCTGGAGCACTACTCTCCATCCTCGGGGAAGAGCAGCCCTGGGGCAGCCCATGGGAGGGCTCCTTTTCCTACCACAGAATGGTTTGGATTAGAAGGGACCTCTAAGGCTCATCCAGTCCAGCTGCCCTGCCATGGGCAGGGACACCTTTCACCAGTCCAGGCCGAGCAGAGCTCCATCCATCCTGGCCTTTAATGTCACCACATATGGGGCATCTCTCCTCTATCATGGGAGGACAAGGAGCATCCCTGGGACACTTCAGGGATGATAAAAAATCCAGTTTCTCCACAGGGGAGGGAAAGCTCCTGCCTTGGCCAGGGGACAGCAGTGCTGCTCCCTGCTGAGGACAGGTAGACGTGACCTTTCCTGAGGTGCTCCCAAAGACTGGCTGCTCCTTTTATTCTGGTCAAGGAAAGACGATCCTTTGAGCAGGAGCCTCCTGCAGCCTTCCCAGCTGTGCAGCGCTATCATCTCAGTTACACCTAAAATAGAGCAGAGCATTTGCCTCTTTCACTTTGTGTGGAGACAGTGATAATTAGAACAAAGAGGAGCCTGAACTTTGCAGTGATGGGAACTTCAGTGGGGAGAAATCACACTGGCAGGAAAATCAATCCTCTGCAAAAAGGGAAAAGAAAAAAACCCAACCCATGAGGCCAGAGTTCTTCAATGAGACTAACAGCATGTTCAGCTGAATTTGGGGGCCCCAATTAGACAGCTCAGATTAAACAAAGATTGGCAGAAGATCTGCCTGGAAAAAAGAAATCTGACCTAAATAAGATATTTTCAAAGATGAGATCGGCATGGAGAGCAGCTGTGGCCCACACATGCACTCTCAGCTGGGTCTAGGTCTGCACCAAGCGGCCCCATCCTGCTTCTGACTGGCCACAGCAGCACTGGGACCTGTGGCAGGAGGGCCAGGCCTGCAAGGGAGGCAAAGCCATCAGGTGAGACATCCCAGAGGGAGTTAACACAGCACACACTGCAGGAATATTAATTCAGCCCTCTTGTTTGTAATCCTAAGGATTTAATTTTAGAAATCACAGCTCATTGGGAATTACTCACTGAACCTGGAAACAACAGGCTGGAAGGAAGAAGTACAAGTGCTCCTGCCAGCCACTGCTCAAAACCAGCAGGAGACAGGATCCAGCCTGGAGAGGGAGCAGAGCCACCACCTTCAGGGCCACTGGACCCAAACCAGCACTGCAGGACTGCCTGGAAAACACTGGCAACACCAAGAAGGCTGATGCAAAGTGCTGAGGAGGTGACAGAGAGCATCCCAGTTGAGTGGGGTCACAGCTGCCAGCCCTGCTCACCCACCCCATGGCTGGGGTCTCTCTGCTGCAGCTGCAGCATCCCAGGGGCTGCTCTGCTCTCCTGCTCCAGCAGCACAAAGCCTCCACCTGCCTACATGGCACAAGAGCCTGAGCCAGGCACAGCACCCCCAGACCCCTGCAGTAAATTCAGCCCCTCAGTGACAGACACATTTGGGAATCAGCACAGGATACTGTGTGGTTTGGGGGTCTGTGGTGGGTTCTTTTTCTGCTCCCCAACACCACTCACCCCCTTGCATGCAGAGGGCTTGGACAGGACAACCTATCACCCTCTGACCCTCAAATCAGCCCATCACTCTCTAATCCTCAAATCAGCCCATCTCTTTCTAATCCTCAAATCAGCCCATCACCCTTCTGCCAGAATTGGGATCTCTGAGAATTTACCTGCAGCTTGCTGGGAATGAAAGCACAGGAGAGGCTGTGTAAGCACCTCTCAGGCTCCTGCCACAGCAGTGCCCCAGGATCTTAGGCACAGCTCCCTTCTGGGCCAGATGCAGATCTCAGTGCAAGCCAGCAGCATCGTCCCAGCTTGCAGGAGAGCTCTGCCAGGGCAGGGAACCCACAGAACCCTGCCAGGGGCTATGCAGTTCACCCAGAACTTGCAAGCTGGGAGGGACCTTCTGTGGGAGAGAAATCACTGCCCGTGGAGCTGGGGGGCTGCAGGGAGTCAGGGATGTGTTCAGGGTGCTCTGCTTATCTCACAGGGCTGTGTGGCTGTACAACCCCTACACCTGGGGATGAGGACCAGCAGTGCTGTCACCTCTGGATCCCAGTGATCACCCTTGGGAAGGGGGCCTGGGCGGGCTCGTGGAAGGGACCACAACTGCCAGGACTGCGAGCCCCGCTCCCGCAGCTGCCACACACGGGTTCGTACCGCGCCCGCAGGGCCCGGGGCTGGAGAACTCCGAGCGCTATATTTAGCCTGTTGTTTGTGGAAATACATCGTTTGTTTTCATAATGGATTTTGTAGACTATTAAATCCATCTGAGGTGTCTGGGGAGGACAGACGTTCTCCCGGCTCCGCAGCCCACCTGGGGCTGGCCAGCAGCAGCCCCGGGCACGCTCCATCCTCCTTCCTGCTGCCGGCATCCTCAGGAAATTACACAGCCTTACTGAACAACCTTGCTCTGACCCAGCCGTCCGATCCCGAGGCAAGGATAGCCAGACACACACCACTCGCTTGAACAAATAATCCCTCTGTCCCTCAGCATCGCCTGCAGCCTCGCGGGGAGCCCGGACCCCCCCTACCCCAAAGCAGCACCACAGTCCCAGCCCCGCGGGCTGCCGCCCACGCTCCCGATCTGAAATTCAATTAAGGCAAACATTATTTTGCTGTCACCCAGTCAGGAAGCATTACAGCACCCTGCGCATCACATGCGGGGGGAGGCAAAACAATTCCCCTGCAGAGGGAGGGGAGCGCTCTCTCCCAGTGGCACCCGGTTGTGGCAGCTTTCAAGGCAGCGTTTAGGTTAAACCCGGGGCGTTGGTTAAATCATCAGCTGAATGGCACTGCTCAGCCTCCAGGCCTCCGCGGTGAACACGAATGAGTCAGAGCGGCGAGGAGAGGAGAGGACCGTGCTGGTGGTGGGGACCAGCCCTGGACCACTGGGATGCTCATCTCCTGCTCCCGGGAGTGGGCATAGCACAGGGAACCCCACAGAAGCTGAATCACCTCCCTCTCCCTCACCTCCAACCTGCAGCAGAAATTACACTCTAATTTCTGCAAAAACGATAAGTTTAATTTGAAAGGGCATAATTCTTAATTTATGTGTTGTCATGAACAAAGACAGCAAAAGTAGGTCATTTCATTATCTGCTGCCTGAGTATTTTGCCAAGGAGCCAAGACATAAAGCTAAACAAAATCATCACCCAAGGTTTGGGATTTGTTTGTGGAAAAAAAAAAAAATATTATGGTTATTTTTCTACTTGCTTGATTTGTGCATCTTGGATTGCAGAGCATATTTAGCTTGGCTCTAAAGCATGCATTTATTGTGACTGTCATATTTGATAGTGCTGCCTATAGTCAAAGAGCAATCTTTCATGGATACACTGTCTCAATTTATAATTCAATATCACAGCTTTGAGAACTCGTACAATAAGTCAGCCAACAACAAAAAGCCTAAAATGTCTGTATGCAAATAAACATGTCAGTGCATGAATGAGCACCTTCCAGGAAGGGCCTGCCAGCTCTCTCCTAGCTGCACACCTCCCAGCCAGCTGAAGGACGGGAGGCATGAGCAGCCCAGCAGCCCCTGGGAGCCATGCCCAGGCCCTGCCAGCCTCCCTGAACAGCTGGGGAGATGCTTCCCGGACAGGGAGAACAGCTCCCTGGCCAGGGACTGCACCTCCTGTGCTGTGTCTGCACCAGGGAACCCTCACCCATTGCAGCAGGCACCTCGCCCCCTCTGAGCAGCATCCAGAGGCACCTTGGTCACATGGAGACTCACCAAGGCTTGGCTTTTCCTCAGAGCACAGAGGAAGGACCTGCATCACCCTTGGGACAGGCACAGCCACGCCTGGGCGAGCAGCAGTGGCTCAGGGAGACCCCCCAGGGCACTAAGTCCTGCTGCTCCCTGAGTGCAGCACCTGCCCCCAGCCCTCTGCCCACAGGTGGGAGCCCCCTGAAGCCCACACCCTCAGAGCTGTGGGATTATCCCAGTGCTGCGTCCTGGGTTACTGGCTGACCTCTTGGGCACTGCAGTCCTGTGCTCTGGGTGGCTGTGTCTCCAGCCTCACCTCCTGCATGGTTTAACACTGCTGCTGCAGCCTGGCTCCCCTCTCTTCCCAGAGTTACTGCACTGTGCTTGAAGATGGTGATAAATAAACCTGTGGCAGCACTGCTCTGCTCAGCCCCACAGCATGATTCCTGTGACGGGGAGGACACATCCCTGTAGGGCATCCCAACCCCTCCTACTCCCTGGGAAGAAGCTGGGCTGAGAGGGAACAGCTGGAGCTTATCTAACCTGTGTCCATCTGCAGCCCTATTTGGGGTGGTTTGGGGCTGTGTTCAGGGATGCTGAGCTGACAGCCTCTGCTGTCACAAAACCTGTGCTATTCCAGGGCAGCACATTCCAGGAGTGAGCATCCAGTGGTGATGGAGGAGGGGACCCCAAAACTGCAAGGGTGAATCTCAGCTGCCCTGGGAGCACAGAGCTGGCTCAGCTGCTTGCAGGTGAGACAGACCCTCCTCATCCCTATGCCAAGGTCAGGCAGTGGATCTGGTTCTCAGCTTACCATGAAAGGCTGCCCTGGGTAAATTCCCAGCAGATGGGGGTGGCTGCAAGACCCTCACGTGGCTCAGAAACCACCAACAGGGCCTTGAGAGCAAAGCTGTGCCACTGGCATGAGCATCCACTGCTCGTTCTGCCTCCA
Source organism: Sitta carolinensis (assembly GCA_032173965.1). Taxonomy (NCBI): domain Eukaryota; kingdom Metazoa; phylum Chordata; class Aves; order Passeriformes; family Sittidae; genus Sitta; species Sitta carolinensis. Next base: position 1,444,988 of record CM063294.1, read on the forward strand.
GAGTATGGCAGCTCCAGCAGATTGTGGCAGATTGTTTGCAATCAGTCAACAAAGAGGGAAGAAAATCCAAAGTCTTGAGCAATTCCAGCTCCTGATCACAGCCGAGGAAATTGTGACATTCTCAGACAACAAGTGGCTCAGTGACTAGAGGATGCTATGAATTACTGCCTTAGACTGTGCAAGGAAACTGCCTGGCCACTTCCTGCCATTGCCAGGGGATGATTCCTGCTGACCCTGTGGTTTTTCCATCTTCAGCACTTGGTGTTAGAAAAGTCCTCGTCAGCTTTGAAGCTCTGCTCCACCTGCTTGTTATAGCCCAGTTTTAGGAGCTCCCTGAGCAGGCATGAAGTGATTCAGTTCATCCCAAGGAGCTCCAGAGATAATCATTAGATTATCTGTGTCTTCATTAGATCTGCATTCCCTAATTCCCCTGAGAGGAGGTTTGGAGGCCATTTCACAGACCTGGACCCAAGTCCACCCTTTTCAAGCCAGGGTGATGAGCTGGCAGAGAAGAGACTCAATTGCACAGAGCCCTAAAGAACATCCTGTGGACATTGTGCCTCCTCTAAGATATGGATTTCATTTCCAGAGGGCTGGATCCTGATGGATGCTGAGCACTTGAATTTTTTCACAGCAGACAGCCTGATCCATAAGCATTAAATAAGAGTGAACAGTTTTCCTTTTGCCCACTGACGTATAAAATAGGTTTGTGTGAGGATTAGGGAGCAGAGGTGGAAAACGTCTTTATCTGCTAATGATCCCGTGAATTATACATGTTTAGTATTCATGCATCTGAAAGAGAGGCAAACACAGCTATTTTCTGTGGAATGACCTTTACCAGCAGCCAATACATTTACATTTAATTTAGAATTACAATTACAAGGTCAACTTGGGAGCAAGTAGAACTTAGATTCATGGAGAACAGAAAAAAATTGGTCTTTCTACCTTCACCAGCAAAACACAGATTTTTCTCTTAAATAACCCCCTCAAACCTGATGTCCAGCAGGGACCTGGAGCATCCCCAATACATTTGAGCAGCAGCACTTGTGTATTTTGGCTGGGTGAAATCTGGGGACTGTGAGTTTGGTCCATTGCCCATCAGAGCGTGGCTCAGGCTTTGGTCAGCCAGGACCAAGGGGCTTCCATTGCCCATTGCTGCACGTGGGAAGGAGCCAGGGGCAAGACCTGAGGGGCAGCATCTCCATTTGGACACTGGGAAATAGCCCTGGCTCTGGCCTGGCCTTCTGGAGTGGAGCAGCTGCCTCTCAGCCTGTAAAAGCAGCGATTATTCCAAGGCCAGCTCAGCTCCTGTGCGTGCATTGAGGTCTTGGTTTGGGCTTGTCACCATCTGGAGGGGATGGCCTTGGCCAGAGGGGAACTAGCAGGACCTTCCCTCAATGGCCCTTCCTGTACATCCAGCCAGGCTTGTCCCACTCACAGCTTGTTTAGGTAACCACCCTAAAGGGTTCTGAGGTGCCTGTAGTAATATTATTATTATTATTAATAATAATAATAATAATGATGATAATAATAGTAGTAGTAATAATAATAATATCAATAATAATAATCAACCATTGCATCTTGGCAGGGTTACTGCAAATGTCCCTGACTGTACTGAGCCATCACTGCTGGTCTTCAATGGAGTCTGGTGGCACCAGGGCACCCCTGGGTGCTTGGGAAGGGCTGGGAATGGTGTCCCCATCACCGCGTCACAGCTTCCTGCACAACTGGGAGGAGACGGGAGGTGCAGCTCTAGCAAAGGGGCTCCCTGGAGTGCACGGGAAAAGGAGCAAAGGCCCAGTGCCAGGCAATAACTCAGCACCCTCGGCCCCAAATCAGTGAATTCAGTGGATGTTTCGTTCACCCACGAAGGCACAAAGCCCAGCACAGCCTGGGAGCCCGCGGGATAACATCCAACCCGCACATGAAGAGCCCCCTCCTATGCCTCAAGAGCCGTCTCCTGTATTTTATTTCCGAGCCCTGCGAGGTGCCAGCAGAGTGTGCGAGGCTGTAGCTGATTAAGAAGCGATTTCCCGATCCGGTCCCCGTGTGCGCCGTGGGTGGAAGCCCATGAGCGGCCCGCGGGCAGCTCGGCCCGCCCGGCCCGAGGCTGGGCTGGGGCCGGGCTCGGGGCCGGGCCGGCTCGGGGCCGGTGTCGGGCCGGGTCGGGGGGGCCGGGCTCGGGGCCGGGCTCGGGGCCGGGCTCGGGGCCGGTGTCGGGGCCGGGGCCGGGGCCGGGGCCGGGCTCGGGGCCGGTGTGCGGGGCCGGTGTCGGGGCCGGTGTCGGGGCCGGGCCTGTCGGGGCCGGGCCGGGCTCGGGGCCGGTGTCGGGGCCGGTGTCGGGGCCGGGGCCGGGCCGGGGCCGGTGTCGGGGCCGGTGTCGGGGCCGGGGGTCGGGGCGGGTCGGGGCCGGGCTCGGGGCCGGTGTCGGGGCCGGTGTCGGGGCCGGTGTCGGGGCCGGGGGGCGGTGGGCGGTGTCGGGGCCGGTGTCGGGGCCGGGTCGGGGCCGGGCTCGGGGCCGGCGGTGTCGGGGCCGGTGGGCTGTCGGGGCCGGTGGGCCGGGCGGTCGGGGCCGGGCTCGGGGCCGGGCTCGGGCCGGGCTCGGGGCCGGGGCCGGGGCCGGGCTCGGGGCCGGGCCGGGCCCGCTCGGTGGCTCGGCCGCTCCCGGCTCCGCCGCCGCAGCTCCGCAGGTGCCGGTGGCGCTCGGCAGGCGGCTCGGCGTCCCGCGGGGATGCGGCCCAGAAGGGAGAGGGGCGCTGTGCCCGAGGGCTGCCCCGGCGCAGCCTTGTGGGAGCAGCGTCAGCGCCCTGCCGGCCCCCGGAGCCAGGCTGGACAAAGGCCCGCTGGCATTGCTGCTGTCGCTGTGCAGCCAGCACTGGGCTCCCCAGCCCCACAGCTGGGCCGTGCGCTGGCCCTGGCCAGCATCTGCATTGTGGCCACCAAGGGAAAGCGAGGCAGCCCACAGTGTCCCTGTCCCCACAGTGCCCCTGTCCCCACAGTGTCCTCTATTCCCACAGTGTCTCTATTCCCACAATGTCCCTTTCCCCACAGTGTCCCTGTCCCCACAGTGCCCCTGTCCCCACAGTGTCCTCTATTCCCACAATGTCTCTATTCCCACAATGTCCCTTTCCCCACAGTGTCTCTATTCCCACAATGTCCCTGTCCCCACAGTGCCCCGTCCCCACGCTGTCCCTATCCCCACAGTGTCCCTGTCCCCACAGTGTCTCTATTCCCACACTGTCCCTGTCCCCACAGTGTCTCTATTCCCACAGTGTCCCTGTCCCCACAGTGTCTCTATTTCCACAATGTCCCTGTCCCCACAGTGTCCCTGTCCCCAGAAGATGCCCACAGGGGTAGAGAGGGATGAAGGATGGGGATGGTGAGGATGGGCTGGATGTCAGCCCCCAGAACCCCTGACCCTAAGGGCACACCAAGAAACCTGGTAATGGCTCTGGGCCTGTGGGAAGCCCAGGGTGGACAGCAGGAGCAGTCACAGTGTGTTCCTGGAGCTGCAGCTGCTGCTGGAAGGGTGGCAAGGCTTGAAGGTGCATCATGGTAAGCAACAGGGTTTTCCTCTATATATAGATTATATAGAAATATAATCATTATTTTCTAGTAGAAATATATAGATAGACATGTTTATCGTTACCTATTTATATAGAAATATATAGATTATATAGAAATATATATCCATCTCTAGTTCTTCCCTGTGAGGGTGGGCAGGCCCTGTCACAGGTGCACAGAGCAGCTGTGGCTGCCCCTGGATCCCTGGAAATACCCAAGGCCAGGTTGTACACTGGGGCTTGGAGCAGCCTAGGATAGTGGCTGGGATCCCTGCCATGGCAGGAATAGAATAAGCTGACCTTTAAGTTCCCTTCCAACCCAAACCAGTCTATGATTCTATGATGTAATGCTTCTGTGATCTAGAAATACATATAAAATTTTTTTCACTGAGTTTCTGAGCTGGTCTATGGACTAGTGGTGAACATGTACAGCTCACACCAAGGGGAAGGGGGAGCTCAGCCACTGGCCAGGGCTCCATGAGGGTCCTGGGGAGCTCTCCCTGTGTCCCCAGATCACCTGGCACATGGCCAGGGCCTTTTCTCCTGGCTCTTTCCTTCCCAGCACAACAGGAGAAGCCGATCCTGAGCCAGAGCTAATTGGAAGCCACATCAGAGAATGAGTCAGGGAGCTGATCACAGCACAGTGCTGCTTCACCATCCCGCTGGACAAAGGCACGCGCCCCTAAATCCTTTACTGGAATTTTATTTTCAAGCCTGTCATGCATCTGAAAAGGTTGTGAAGCTGTTTGGACACTGCCCTGCAGGAGAATTTAGCTGAAGAGTTGCTTTCTCTAAGGCAGCACCTTCATCTCCCATCTCTGCAATCAGATCAGCACTGAGGCTCAAAGCTCATCGTCCCCAAAAGCCACTTTACAGGACACACGGAGCACTGCTGACTCTGGCGCCTGCGCAAGGCTCTCCTCCACAGGGATCGTGGCTGTTCCCACCACGTGCAACCAGCTCCATCCAGGAATCCCCTGGGCACTGCTGAGGGAGGCTCTCCCCATCAAACTAAACCTTGCTCTCCTTTGTACGGGTCTAACTTCAGAGCCTGCACAGATTTTGGGCCCATGTTAACATGTGTAAGGACAGCTCCAAAATTCAGCTTTTCCATGATGTTTGGAGAGATGATTTCTCCAAGAAATGCCCAGCACTCTCCTGAAAAGCTCAGGCATGTTGCTGGCCAATGCTCCGTGCCTTAGTTCCCCCAAGGCCAGTGTGGGGGCAGAGCTCTGCTGACTCAGAGCTGTTGGGCTCCACCCAAGCGATCAAGAAAGAAGTCATTGCAGGAGGCAAAAGGTCTGGGCAAGATCAGAGGAGAGGAAATGTCAGCCTGGAGCCTGGGATCAGGCATCTGGGCTGGTGAGAGGCTTTCCTCCAGCTGAGAGAGAAGGAACTTCTCCAGCTCCAACAGGAGCTGCTGGTGTTTGAATAACCTCCCAACGTGTGTCGGACCCGGCAGAATATCACACGATTCATGGCCTGGCCTGACTTCGGCAGTACCCAAATGAAAAAGCTAATTATCATTCTGGGTCACTGGCAGTGCTGCTGCCCTCCTCAGGTGGAGGCACAGAGCTGCTGGGAAGCTTCAGTGGAATCTCAAAATCTCTTGTGGAGCCCAGAGTCCCACGCCAAGCACCCACAGAGGGTGACAAGCTGGTCGGTCTCTGCCTGGCAGGTACCATCATTTCCCTGGGGGCAAACACGGGTCAGGAGCTGGTGGCTTTTCCAGCACTGTGCAACACACACTGCTCAGAGGAGTGAGCCTTCTGCCAGGTTCACTTCAGCATCTTCTCCCACCCAAGCATGAGCCAGCCCAGCAGAACCCATCTCCTTCACCATGGCAGGGACAGGGACAGAAGGAAAACAGCACAGATCTATTTAAAAGCATTTAAAGCCTGAGCTAAGCCCCAAACTATCCATTTCCTTAAACAGACTGCTTGGAAGAGCTCCAGCTGGGCCATTAGCTCAGGTAAGTTCTCCACCATGCAGTCATGCCACTTTTCTGCTTCATAAAAAGAAATACATTAAAAATACGTATTTACTCCTGAAATTGGCTTCAGCAGCACTGAGCATCCCTGGAGTGATGAGCTTCACTTCACAGACTCAGCTGCTTTCTGTGAAAAAGCTTATTTTGAGTTAAGATAATAAACTGAGCAGGGTTTGGTTAACCCTTGCATACCACCATGTGGCTGGCAAAGGCAGCAGAGGGAATGTCCTGAGTGTATCCAGTCCTGGCTTCACTGTGAGGATGCCCCCATCGAAGCCACGTGCTCTCCTACCTAAAAGGATTTCTTCAGTCACAGAGACAAACACAGCTAAGCCAAAAACACCCAGGTGAGGTGAGATCCAGCCTTTCCTGCACACTGCTCTGCCTGAATGCCACAGGGACTGGCCCTAAGTGAAGGGTGCAGGACAGTGAGCATCACTCTGTGCCCAGGTTTGCACCGCTCAGAGGAGCCCAGGATATTGATTTCCACCCAGGCTGCCCCGTGGTACTCAGCATTGCTCTCTGAGGTGCTTCTCAAACAGCTCATCTATTTTCCCAGCTCCCTGGCCATGTTCCAAGGTCTTTTCATCTCTATTTCACATGTGAGACATCGAGGCAGGGTGAGCACAGCCGCTCGTTCCCTAAAGCCCATTGGAGCTGCCTGAGGATGTGGGACTTCCAGAGGCTCCAGGGAGCAAAGCAGAGCTTTGCTGGACCTGCTTGCCTGGCTCCAGGGTCATTTTCACCCCACTGGGGGAAGATTCAGTGCTGGGAGCCACTGGTATCTTGCTGAGCCAGCAAAATAAATGGCAGCTCCAGCTGGCACTGCCATGGACAAGGCTCTCCCAGGGGTGATGTGGGGCTGGTGGCTTCACTGTGACCCTGGGCAGGAAGAGGTTTGCAGCCAGGGCTGAGGTGCAGCCCCTCCTCGATGACTCCTGCTCTGGTCATCCACGAAACAGAGCCTCACCTCACCCTGCTGAGGACCCAGGGCCAGGGAGCATCACCCAGGGCATCACCTTGTCACTGAGGGCACCGAGAGCATCACTTGGGGCACAGCAAGAGGAATGATAGCTCTGGGTCCGACACAGAGTGTGTGTGCACATGGGGACCGTGCACAGAGCAGCCTGGGCTGCAGGAGCACCTTTCTCCTCTCCCCCTGCCCCTGCAGCACCTGTATCAGTCCCTGAACCCCTGTGAGGAGCCTGCATCCCCCGGGAGCAGGTTTTGCTGCAATGGATCCTCCCGGGACTGTGGCACGGTGGGCACGAGGTGTCTGGGTGCCACTCCCTCCAGTTTGTGCACTGAGATGGGAGCACATCACAGAGCTGCGGGGATTTCCAGGACAGGCAGTTTCACCAAGCCTGGCATCATTTCAGCACATTTCAAATAATTAGCAGAGATCTTCCAGGGAGCCTGAGAAGCGTAAGAGATGCTCATCGGCCCAGCAAGGCTGAGATCTGATAAAGGCAGGGCTCAGACTGATAAACCCCCAAGTTAACTGGCGAAAAAGATGTGATTAGGGACTGATTGTGTGCAGGCAAGGAGCCCAGCGCCCACAGAAATAATCTGCTTACAAGGGGAGTGGCACCACCATTTCCAGTTCCCCGAGAGCAGATGAAGAATCAAAGGAGAGTCACTCTGGCAGGGCTGATTTTGGCCTGGGCCTTAGCTGGGAAGAGAGGTGTCTGCTCTAGAGGGGTGGCTACAGTGTCCCCTCTCTCTGCTCTGGCTCCCACCCCATCCTGTCTGCTGCAGAGGAACCAGCAAGAGCCCATTCCCAACAAAATGATAGCCCAGGGAGCAGCAGTGACTCATGCTGGGGATGACTCATGAAATCACACTGAGCCACAGCTTTTTTGGCTTGGGGGCAGAGGCAAAGGCCATCTCTGCCCTTGGAGGGGCTTGTGGCCCTTCCCAGTGTAGTACCCTGGGACAGCCTTTCCCAGTCTGGGCACTGATTCTGCCCTCTCTGGCAGAGATGCCCAAAATTGAGCTTTCCCTTATTGTCAAGGCTGTGAACTAAGTGTTTTCCACAGAAAATGACTTTTAAAAGGGTGTAAGTAACTTGGCCAACATGACAGGGCTGGTTGCAAGTGTTCATGACAACTCCTAGGCCACTGAGGCAGGCAGCTGGCTCAGAGCATCCCCTCTTCCCTAGCAGAGATGCTGGAAGGAGAGACCATTTCAGTGGAGGAAACACAGCCAATTAAATATCCCTGTCCTCCAAACCAAGGAGGACATGGAGCAGATTTCTCCTGCTGGTGGAAAGGAATAGGAGACAAAGCAATATCAAACATCCAGGGCCCCATGCAGCTGTGGGAATCCTGAGGGCTGCAGAGATCAGCTCTGTCCCCACAGAGGCTGTCCCCAAACTCCATGTGGTGACACAGCCAGAGACACTGACCTGGAGGGACACCAGGTGAAAGGGACACCCAGCTACAGCAGCACCCTCCAGTAGAGCCCCTGTGCCACCACAGCCATCACTGGTGGCTCTCTGCAGCCAAGCCCCAGCCTGGATAAACAGTGATGGAGCTGTGAGGGGTTTCTCACTTTGCAGCAGATTTTCCCAACTCTTTCCCAGAAGAGACTTCATTGCCAATTTAAAAATACCATTTACAACCAAGAAACTCTTCACCTTGCCTTTGGGCATGAATTTTTCCTCCTGCTTTTCTCAGCCCACTGAGCACCAAGGGTTATTTCATGGCCTCTTCTGGTGGCACTGAATAATTTGCTTCCAAGGGCACGACAGGACAGGCTTCATGTGAGCTTTTTCTCCACTTCCCTTCGCATAATGGATCATCTTCTAGAAATGTGGAGAGCAATGATGAATTCCTGGCAGAACAGAGGGATTAGTCTGGGGAGACTGTGATGAAGCAGTTGAGAAGCTTCCTTGAACAGAGAAGCTGCAGCTGCACTGGAGAATAATGAGAGTATCCACTTGTTCAGAAGAGGTGTTAAGATCTTTTGCCCTTTGTTTAGTCCAAGAGCTGCACTGTGGATTAAGCAAAGACATTTGCACCTTTCATTTAATAAGGGCATATCTGGGCATCTGATTCTCCTTCATTATTAAATATTAGGCTTTTATTAGAAGCAAAAAAAAAAAGGAAAAGTGGGTTTTTTTTCTTTTATTTTATCATTTATTTCCTTCTCTACTGGGTACTCCTCCTGCTCTGATGTCAGGGCTTGCTGGAGGACACATGATGTAGAAACATCTTCATCCAGTGCCACCAAAGGACCATAATGCAGGGGACGTCTCTTTCACAAATGGCAAATTTATAATTTTGCCACAAAAGTCATCACAAAATCACCCATTTCCCCTAAAAGACTGTGAAACCTTGTGAAAGAAAAGACAAGCTTGTTTAGAAGCAGCTCCCATCAGCAGCACTGTCCCCAGGGTACATCCCAGGGGGCCAGGAGGGGTTTGCAGACCCCAGCCATCAGAGGCAATTCTCTTTCATCTTCATTCCAAAACTGCACCACTCTTTTCCTGACTGCTCTCCTGGTTGCATTTTGCTTTGAGCTGGAACGAGCTCCTGTTGTGACACCTGGAGCCACAGCCCAACTCGGTGGGGCATGGCCAGGCTGCTCAGCCCCCGTCCCCAGCCACCCACGGGGCTCGTGCCCCCGTCCCCTCCTGTGCAGCAGTGAGAAAAGCGCTGGGCCAGCGTTGCTATTCAGTGCTGCCTATTTATATCCCGAGAGGGAGATGAGGACCAGCCGTGCAGCTGAGCCAGCCCTGCGAGCGGGGGATATTTTTAAGCTCTGGTTTTGAAAAGGTTGGTAATGAACCCACAGCCTTGCTCAGCAGCAGCTGCATGCACTCCCCAGCTTCTGCCCTGGCCTCTGCCCCTTCTTCGGGGTCAACACCCCCATCCCAGCCTGGGGGGATGCTCCAGGGGCTGTGTTTGTGCTGGGCTCTGAGCAGAGGGGTCAGGGCACAGCTCCATGCTGGCACAGCCCTGGTGGCTGCAAACCCAGAGCCTGGCCCAGCGCCGGACTCTCTGAGCTGGGTTTATCCTCCCAACAGCCTGAGAGGTTACAGACAGCAATTACAGACGACTGCTAATTGTACACACATTACCAGCTGCCGTTTGGGCACAGCAAGCAAGACACAGGAGCCCTTTGGCCATTAGGTCCAGCAGCTCTACTGTCACAACTCTCCCATTCCAGATCCTGCTGGTTCCTGCTTCTGGCCCAGCCTCTGGTCCAGGCTGGCCTTGGGGATCACTGTCCCCTTTGGGGGACCCCCATTGTCCTTGGAAACATCCCAGCTGTGCCAGCTGCTTCCCAAAGAGCCCTGTGCTGTCCTGGCTGGGGGTCCTCACTGGCAAAGGGAGGCAAGGGGATGATGGATGCTGAGTGCAAGACTGAACCCATCCCTCGAACTCGGGGAACCTCCCAGGGAGGAACGGGACAGGGAACAGCACCCCAGATATGCCGGACCTCGGCTGCTTCGTGTTCCCATGCTTTTGTACATTTAGTCTGAGGCTAGTCCAGCTGGAACTGAGACCAACAGAAAACCCCCCTGCTGCTCCCAACCAGGCAGGCTGTGAGCTTGGGCAGGGTCCTGTTTGGGGCCATGCTGGCAGAGTGAGAGGGCGACCCACCCAAACAGAGCCTTGCTCCCCAGCCAGACTCTGCCACCTGTATGATTTGTTTCCATTTTGCTGACTTTTTTCTTTGAAGCCAGGTGGGTCTGAGCCTCTTGGCTGGGGAATAGCTGGGGGCTGCCACAGCTTTTCTCTCTCCATTACTTTTCTTATTGAGTTGTCTCTCATGCTGCTCACGGCAGCAAAACATGCTACAGGCGTATTAAGGATTCTCCATGCAAAACTGATAAGCTGAAGCCTCATTATTCTCCTGCCAAGTGATTATCTTTCCTTGATGAAGCCTCATATTTGCCCAATTTCAGATGGAAACCTTCCCCTTTTCAATTTGAGACTAATTCATTTCTTGACTCCTGGTTACAGTGCAAGATATCACAAACACTCCCTGGCTCTGATTTATATCGTTAAGAATCATTTACTTGCAATTAAAATGAGCCTTCAGGGCTTTTGCAAACAAGGCGGATTAGCCAACGGTAAAACATTTGCTTTTTGTAAACAGCAGCTTCAGGCTATGAAACAGTCTGGGAGGGGAGGGAACCAGCCGAGCTGCCCCAGGGCTATGGGTGGAAGGGAACCAGAGGGGACCTTTCCAATTTCCCCTGAATCCATCACAAATCCCCTGGGTGCTGGGTGCATCCCCAGGCTGAGCTCCAGGGAGTCCTGGCACAATGGTGTCCCCAGCACCCTCAGCATCCTCCCACCTCTTTCCCTCCTGCTTTGGGAAGTCTTTTGGGTGATGGAGTTCTCCCTGCACCTCTCAGAGCTTGTTCCCCATTGCTCGTGAGCCCCAGAACGGGTCTGGATGAATGCCCATGTGCAGACCTCAGGGATTCAGGACCTGAACGCTGCATCACAAGCCTCCAGTGGAGATGTCACCTAGCAGCGTACTCTTAATTAAGATAATTAACAAAAGGATCATGTAATTGGCAAACTCTCCTGCTTTTACAGCTGTTCCAGGCTCTGAGCAACATGACAAACAACCCTCATGAAACATTAACTTGGCCAAATCCTGGGCATTGGGGATGGGAAGAGCCCAAACCCCAGCATGGAGAGCAGCACGCTGGGCATTTCCAGGAGCAAATAAGGAGCTGAGGCAGGTTCAGGGAAGTGCTGGGCAGCCTCTCTGTCCTCATTCGCTGGTGGGGAATGTCAGAGCTGAACCACTTGGAGAGCACCCAAAAAGAGGGTCTTAAACCACCGAGTGTAAATATACAAACCAAATGTCGGGCTCCTTAAAAAGCTTCATCCCTGCTAAAAACTGGAGATCATCCATGACAAGACACCACTCTGCTGGTGGCTGGTGGCTCTTGCCCTGATTACAGGGGTGGGGTGGGGGGGGACCAAGGGGCTGTCACCCCTCTCGAGTCCACTCGCTTCCCTTGAAGGTGGCAACCTGGAATAAACTCTGAAGCCTCAGGGGAAGGTCTCCTGGACACCAGGGCTGGCACATAACCTCGGTGAGCTGAGGTCACTGCTCCAAAGGCAGCTCTTGCCTCCTGAAGACCTCTGAGTAGGACATGAATTCCCTCAAGTTATCAGCTGCGGCTCCCTCTGATTACATGGAGAATTTATTGGGTGACTGGATAATTCGAACCTATAGAGTTATTAATTATGACCTTAATCTGATCATCGCTTTGTTCCATTTTTAATTAGCTTAGTAAAACTGTAGTCATTTAACTTGGTAATATACTTGCTTAAGTGCACGTCTGATTGCATATCCTTTTTATATCCATCAGAAGCACTTGGGACTGCTTCACTCCATCTAACTGTAACCTGGGGCATGAACTCTGAGCAAACCTCAAGTAATATTAAGTTTACAAGCAGGCTGCTCTGCTCCTGAGTGGGCTGAGTGTTCCTCTGTACCTGTGTGGGTGTGGATAAAGTGCCCCAGGTCCAGGCAAAACATGGGGATTTGAACTCCAGGGGCTGTGAAATTAATACTCAGCTGTTTTGTGGTCAGCACACAGAGCAGCTTCATGCACCAGGAGGTTTTGGAGAGCACAAAGGCAGGTGTTTCAGAGCCCCTGCTCAGAGGGGGCTCTGCCTGTGTTCTGTGTCTGCCTGCAGGCAGATGGATGGCTTGGAGTTATCTGCTCTCAAGGATCTTAGTGGTGCTCAGGGAAGCTTTTATCCTTGGAAGGGACAAAAGTGAAGCAGAGGGTGTGGGGCTGGGCAGTCTGAAATGCTTGTCAGACCTGCCAGCCCTGAGACATCCCCAGCTGCACCAGCCAGCTGGCCAGCAGGGCTCAGGTTTTATAGTCTTCGGTGCTGACATCTGAGGACTCACTTATGGTCCAGGGGCTGAGATTTCCCTGGTCTGGGAAATCTTGCTGCGTTCCCAGCACTTCTGGGTTACATAAGGCAAATAATTTCCTTGGTTTTCCCATCTGTGAGAAGAGGAATATAGTGCTGGCTGCCAGTGCCCTTTGTGAGCCAAGGATTTGAAGTGCTCTCACTGGAAGGTCTTTACTATCGTTCTTTCCAACTTCCCTACTTTCAGACTTCCACAGGATTTTGGATAGCTTCTGCAAAGGTATGGAGGTACTGTGGGAATCTGCCTGTCCTGAAAATATGTGCTGCTGCTCTGCACCACAAGGTACCTGTTGCACCATGCCCCAGGGATCAGCCACAGTGGTCAGAGGAGGTGCTGGGGGTGAAAGTGTGGCACAGGTGGGATTTTTATTCAGAATATCAGCACAAGGAAGTGGCAGTAGTTCAGTGCACAGCCGTGTTTTTCCCTGTTTCTCCCTCCTGATTGTGTTGCTGGTCCTTGCACAAGCACCTGTCCCTGGCTCTGGCTGAGGGCCAGGTGTGCCCAGGGTCCAAAAATCACATTGCAATCACACCTGCACTGGGCAGAGGTGCCAACACCGTCAGGAATAAGGGTGCTAAGGAAATAGAACCTCTGCCCTACTATGTTTTCTACTTTTTCCCACTTTATTACTTAATTCACAGCAGGGCAGTTCCACATCCATTCTCCCAGGATTGGATGTAATCAGAACTGTATTTAATCACCTGTCTCATTAATCTCTAACATTCTGTGTGCCAGCCTTGCTAACGGGGCTGTGCAGGAAGGTAGTGCTGAGGTGGGAAGAAATTGAACAGCTTTATCCTAACTGAAGGCCAAGTCACCAGTTCCTCAGCAGCCAAATGTGGCCCAAAATGTCCTGTATGCCTGAAAGAAGGACAGAGTCCTAAGAGCTAGGTGATACTCCCATGGACAGCCCAGACTTGTCTCAGAACTTGAGCAAAAGGGCCTTTCACGCAGGTCCTCTTATGGCACATTTGTCCTTAACCCCTGGGAGATGTTGGCACCTGGCCGGTGAGCCAGGTGGTGGTGACCAGCTGCACATTATCAGGGGTTGTTTCCTTCACATTTGAAGTATCCTTTACCCCTGGGTATTACAGGTGACAGGACCAGTTCCTGCGTGCTACAGGGCAGGGGGTGGCTCCAGGTCCTCTGGCCAGGGCTGCAGGGGGAAGGATGTGGCTGCAGAGTATTTCCATGGTTACAGGCACTTTGCTCATCATCCCTGAGGTTTTTAACCACTGCTCAGTGCAATGCACCACAAAGCAGCTGAGTGCAACTCCTTGGGATTTCAGACCCTTCCTGATGCCCAAGTTCTCCAAGACAAGGCAAATGAAGTCTGTTCCCCAGGAGGGAGCAGGGAGAAGGGGTGGTAGTTCTCTCTTTCTGAACTAAATCACAGAAATGAGGGTATTTAATTTGGCTCCAAACCATCCCTCCATCTCATTGTCCCCATGTTCCTTGTCTGTCTGTGAGGAACTCAGTAAGGGAGAAAGGCTCTACATAGATGTAATGATTCAATTCTGTTCCAAAGCCATGGAAAATTCTTCCAGTCCCCATCCAGAAGCCATGTGACATGATGTCTTTACATCCTCTGGTCCTCATTTTTGCTTTCCCTTTCCATTTCTTTTCCTGCTCCTCCTGTCACATGTGACTGCAGGTGGTGGTGTCTTCCTTCACCAGGCAGGGACCCGCAGTGCCTGCTCCCCATGCTGGGCCCTTGGCAAGCAGCAGCTCTTCCAACACACAGGGAGAGGAAAACAAAAGCAAGTTTAGGCAGACAGTCCTCCTCTGGAGGAACTCCTACAGGTTCCCTCCTAAAAGCTGTTAATTCTCCAAAGCATCCCTTTCACAGCATCTGTGGGTCTACAAAACCTGTCCCTTCTCCCCAGTCTGCCAGGAGAATCCTGACTTAGGGAACCACCCTCCCCACCTAATTGATGATAATTAACACCCAGGCATGAAAACAACAGTTGGGACACCTCAGGCTTGTCATGATTTGGGCTTGACCATGTCCCTGAGTGAACTGTTTCTGCTTGGGGTGCTGGCACCCTGCTTTCAGGCACTAGTTGCTCCTCGTTCCTCATCCCCCTATCCAGATCTCATGACTCTTGGGCATTGTACAAGAAGTGGGTGATGGGGACCAGCACATTCTGCTCCAGCACGACAAATAAGGTTATTTTTTTCCCCAGCATTTCAGCTATAAATAATTGAGCATTTTAAAACTCCATTTCTGCCACAAGACTCTGGAGGATAGGGTTCAGATCTGGTGTACAGATATATTTTTAAGCAGTGAGAGATTGATTTGTGCTGCTCCTGCCTGGCTGACACCTGCATTCGGTCAGCTCAGAAAGGTTCAGCCTGCTCCTGCAAAGAGGAAAAATTGCTAGTTCCTGAGCAGCCCTGCTGCAATACCTGTGTGATGGGAGAGAGAGGTTTTCCAGCCCTGCCAGTGGCACCTGGGAGATGCTGCTCTGGAGCAGCTGCAGGATTGCCTGCCCAGGGCATCCCAGAGCAGAGGAAATGCCCAGGGCAGCCACAGCTGGGATGGGAAGGGAGCCTTCTGCAGGCACCTGCCCATGGGAATGGGCTCATGTGCCCCAGGAATGGGCCCACGTCCCCGTGGTGGGCACAGAGCAGCCCCCACACACAGTTCAGGATTTTTCTGTGTATTACGTGGCTGGTTTCCAGGGAGGAATAACAGCTCAGAGCCTCAAGGCCTTTTAACTGGCTCTTCCTGTTACTGCTTTCTGAAAATAACAATAGTGGGAGGTTTATGTTCCTTCTCCTTTTTTCTTAATTTCCATCCTTTCAGTGATGTTACAATTGCTTAAGTGGAGCTTTCCCTGATGTGATGTCAGACTAAACTGTGTGGCAGAATTACAGCCAGCTGAATTAGCACTGTGTTTTGTGCTGCTCTTGAGCATGTGCAAAAATTATTAATTTTCCAGTGACTGCCTGAGTGAAATCCTTCCACCAGCTCCCAACTCTCCAGTTCTCTCCATGCTCTGGATAGCACCAAGACCTGTCCAAGGTCTTGCATGAGCTCTTGGGGTGACCTGAAGTGCCTGACATGGTGCCTGCAGTGTCCTACCCACAGCAATATCACCTATGGGTACTGCCAACAAGCTGGAGAGCAGAAATATGCTACAGTTGGCCATACACTCCCAGAAAGATCCAGAAATACCTTCCTTCTTTTTATCTAATGTGGCCATATACACGAGATGAGTGAGAGCCTTTATTTCTGGGAAGCCAAGTCTCTCTGTTCTGCCCACACCTTGAAACCATGTAAATAAGATGAGGCAGCCCCTTGTCCTTAAACTAGCATTTCCTTGAATGTGCTTAAACCATTGGAGTAGGTTCAACAGAGAAAGGACAGAAGACACATTTATATTCTTGAAAGAGAAAGCCAGGGCATGTCTACTGCTCTCCTCATTGTTACCCACATGCAGGCTAGATGGATCCTGACAGAGAGGTGAGATGGAGATTCACATTTCTGCCTCTGTGTCAAGTGTGCAGGAATAAATCCTCTGGAGAGCTGAGGGCTCAGAGGCCTGGGAAAGCCCCAGACACCCTGTGTAGAAGACATCACTGAACCCAGCAGGATGCTTCATAAGTCAGAGTTCTCTCTTCCTCCCTCACATAAGAAAGAGCAGAGATCAGCAGAAAAAGTTGCTGGGTGTGATGTTCCTGGTCTTGCTACAATACCACAGGAGGTGGGATTTTATCCTGGTTAAAAGGGATCCCGGTGAAATGATTTATTAATGTCTTGTTAGAAAATGCTGCCCCATCCTTCCCCTGCCCCAGGGTACAGACATGAAGAGTGGCCACTTGTCCATGTGGTCAAGCTCAAAGATGAGGAGGAAAAGTGTTTTTTCCTTGATGACTTTCCTCCCAGTAATCTCAGCTGCTATTTGTAAGGGCAGCAGATACCACAGCCTCAGACAAAAGTCTGCTTTTCAAGCAATGATGTCCCTTTTCATAATAAATGCTGCCAACTCCCAGAAGTGATAGCTCACAAACAGTCAGGGAGAGGACAACAGGAATGCTCTTTGAGGTGCTGTGCAGAATAGATCATCCACTGTACAGCAACAAATCAAATTTAGGGAGAAAGAATTTGGAAACAAATTACCAGCAAGATAAATCAAGCTGACAGCAATTTGGAGCAACTTAGGTCTGTCTGGTAAGAACTGTATTCCTTTTATTTCCCTGTCAATAGCAGCTACCTTATAAGATTGGTTTCTCGTTGATAAGTCTGTCTGGAACAGAAACTCCTGTGTACACTTAAGTTGATAACTCACCCTTTGATCACATTTCAGTAGCAATGCTTTTCACCTTGACGACAGAATTTCTCCCTTTGGATTAAGTTTCCATGCCTAAAAAGCCATGTGAGTGTGGGATTTCCAGGCTCAGGGAGCTCTGGGGCACTGCAGACTCGGGGCTGGGAATGGCAGGGAGATGAGCTTTGGGCAGGAGCTGCAGGGAATGGAGCACTCATCTGCTCTGCCTCAGTCTGCCTGATCCTACAACAGTAAGAGAAACTGCTTGTAGGTGTTTGTCTTTATGGGAGAGGGATAATTAATATCTGCAACTGACATCTCCTCGTAAATGCTGAAACGTGAAGGATTAAGGGTGTTTCTCCACACAGCTCTGTGTGCCTGGAGGAGCAGCGTGGAGCTGCGCACGGCATGTGCGAGCTCAGAAGCACACGGGGCAGGGAACCCCGGGCTGGGGCAGGGAACCCCGGGCTGGGGCAGGGAACCCCGGCTGGGGCAGGGAACCCGGCTGGGGCAGCCCCGGCTCCGAGTGCCCTCATGCCGGCCCTCGCCTGGCACACAGCGGGGTGCGGCTCGGGGCAGCCCCGGTGCCAAGGGGCGCGCTGGGTGGAGGGGGTCGGGGCTCATCCCACCCTGCACACAGAGAATGTGATTTTCCCGCACTGAGAGGGCACCGTGCTGACAGCGGTGCTCAGGGTATTAATTACGGAGCGAGGCCATTAATGTCCAGCAGCAGCCGGGGAGGGGACAGGACTCAAGGGAGGAATGTGTTGGGGGTAGACTGGAATGCAGCAGTGCTGACATGCCCGGAGCAGGAGAGACATAAAAAGAGTGTACTAGCCTGTAATTTCCTTGCAATTTTTCCTCGGGAAGTAATGAAAGTTTACGACTAGTCGTGGCAATGCTCGTGTCTCTCTTCCAGAAAGAGGTAGATAAAAATAGTTTAGAATCACACTGAGAAAAAGAGAAATTTGACATTTCTTTGAAAACTCTGTGGTCAAGTGCTCCCAGCCCACTTTGGCCAAGTACTTACTAAGAGGAATGCCAGCCATGGCTGACAGTCCTTTCAGTTGCCCTCATGCAAACCAGGCCTTGCTCATCTGCTGAGCAGAGTGATTGGACTTGTTTAATCTTTAGAAATAAAAATGAAGGGATTTGTGCTGGTTCAGCAAAGCCCTGGCTTCCCTCGGGGGCTGTGTCAGCCTTGGCACAGGAGGGCTCTTTCCTCCTGGTTTTCTCCATTGCCCCACTTGCTGCTTGGGATTGGTTTTGACCTTGCAGAAGCCTCACACGATCCTGCTGAGCTTTCAGGGATAGTGCAAGGGTTTGGTGTCCCAGATGCAGGTTAAGGTGCTGTCAGCAAAGGATTTGTTTCCTCCACTGGCTTCGGCTTTTTGTCTAACATTTGAGAATAAATTATCAGGAGGCAGGAAAGCCTTGATCCAATGATGGTTTAAATTTGTAGCTTAAGTTGTGACCCTTTAACACCCCAAATTAAAATCACCCAGTACTTGTTTTGCACTGCATCCCCCCTGGATAACAAAAGTAATCTACAATGTTATTTACTCAACAATGCCTTAGAAACTAAAATCTTTTTGTCTGTTCTCCACAAATATGAAATACTCAGTGATGTAACAAGGCTACATTTAAAATTAGAACCCTTTTTCCCCTGTGCCCTTGGATAAGCTCTCACAGTCCCACCTCTACAGGAACCACATTTCAATGGTGCTGCACACCCCTTAGTCTTTACAGCATTTTTGGATCTTTCCAGATGGAAAGTGCCATAGAAATGTAAAACCTTATTAATTAAAGGCTGAAATAGATGCAGTGTGTGGAGGTCAGTGGCTCATGCAGGAGGATTCTCAGGCTTCTGCTATGCATTGCCTCGGGGTGCTTTTTTGAATGCTCCCTTCTCTGGGGCTGTGGCAGTTTATTAACAAAGGCTGTTCGAACCTGGAGGTGAATGCCAACTACTAGGGCTAGGAACAGCAACCAGTGAACCCAGTTCATGCTGAGCCTTTTGGGATGGCATAATTTCCCCTCATTACAGTTTCTGCCTGTGTTTTCCAGGCAGCACAGACGTGTGCTGTAGTGTGGGTGCAGGGGGATGCTGCTCCGTGCTGCAGCCCCTCTGCTCCTGGCCATGCTGGCATTATGGATTGCTCCTCTTTCTGGAGGGCCCAGGAGCATTTGATAGTGCAGGAAGAGAGTGTTTCATTTAGGATCTAGAGGCTTCTTGATTATGAACTGGGGCATGTTTCTAGCAGACAGTTTCCTTGGAGGGGTGGCAGTGATGGGGAGCATGCCCTGGCGCTGGGAACTGCAGCTCCCAGAGAATCAGTGCTGACCCCAGAGGCATTGCAGCATCAGCTGGGTCTGATCCCTGCGTTGCCAACGGTGCCAGGGAGCTCCAGTGTAGCTGCAGGTGTGATGGTAAATCACTTTTCCTCCTGGACTGAGGCTTCTTTCACCAAAGTGGGTGTTGTAGTCACAGCTGAGGCTGTGTACCTCCAGTCCCCCCAGAAGCAACACCTACCAGCATTTCCAGAGTACCGAGCCATGCATTGCCCCAGGACACTGGAATTTGATTTCTGGCTGTGCATATGCTCATTCCTAGTTGGATATTGCAAGACAATCTTGGTTCTTTATGTATCTGAGCTCTGAAAAGTAATAGTGATGCCTCCCAGCTGCATGGAATGCTGAGATGGCTTATGGTACCAGGAATTGGTGCCATAAGCACACATGAGATATTGGTGCAGACCCTCATTTTGTCACTTTGCTACATTGCTGACTTCATCAGAGCCCCCAGTCCTCAAGGGAGGCTGCATTTTGTGGTGATCCCTACAGCAAAGCTCAGGGCTGTGAGTCCCTGCCCCGCTCCGCCCAGGGACAGGAGGTGACAGGGCTGTGCTGGGTCACTGCTGCTCGACTCACAGAGCTGGTGGCACAGCACAGCTGCCCTGGGGCTGTCCCCACTGTCCAGCATGACATCAGCCTGCAGAGAAGAGCTCAGCCTCCTGCTATTTGAATCTGGAGACTCCTTTAGAATATTTGGAGTTTTTACTCTGTCTTGGTTCCTGCTGCCCATTCAGCACCTCCGGCAGGACCTTCAGCTTGCCATTATAACACTCTCTATCTTTCCCACATTCGCTTTTTATTTCCTTCCTTCTCTCATCCCTCTCAACCTCCTCACCATCTCCTACCCCAATAGTCTTGTCTTTGACTTGAGAGGTACTTACTTCTCAAAAATAACAGAACAAAACCACTTTAAAAAATCACACAAAACACAAAACCTCAGAGACCAAACAAACATTTTTAAATGGAGCACAAATGGATGCATGGAGAAACTAATTCCCTTTAACGACTTTTTTACAGAAACAAAATTCCAGTTCCAGGTGAGGCACACCATTTAGACCCCGTGTACACTGGGACTGGCAGACAGTGGAGCTCCAGCAGGTGCTACATAAATAAGCCCCTTCCTACACAGACCCAGCCCAGGATTTACAAGAAAATGCAGCTCCCCTGCGGTGGCTACACCCACACGGTGTCTCCAGGCGGCCCTGGCCAGCGACTGCCCCTGTGCACACACCTGAGGAGCAGGGCCAGGCTGCCAAGAGCGTGCAGCTGCCAGCCCTGCTCTGCTCTTCTGCACCTCGGGTCGTCCTCACCGAGTGAGAGCGGCAGCTTTTGTTGGTTTTACACAACCAACCTCCCCAGAGCATCAGTGCGCCCACCTCACTTCCCTCTCCCTGTCCTCTCCCCTGCCTTACCCTGCATTTTCACCCAGTGAAAAAGGGCAATAAAAACTTGCTAAAAACCACCAGTAAAATGGGATTACAAAACCACAAACACTGTTACAGGAAGATTTGAGGTCAAGCAGCAGACTTGTAATTCATTTCAGAAAATGCATTGGATTTCAAGCTGCCAATGACATGGACTGGATGGGAGGTGTGAGCTAGTGTTGCTGGGTGCCTGTCTGAACACCCCCTGCATTTTAGTCTTGTTGACAGAGCCCAGCGCAGTGATTCAGAGAGAGCTGTTAATTAGGAAACAAAGTCCAATCTCAAGCTAGCTGGCTCTATTTTTACATAATTTTATGTTTTGTTTGCTGAGCCTTTTAACTCGCTCCATGAACCAACGGAGCTGCCGGCTGATCTCCTACTTCTCCCTTGACTTTTCAGTGGTGCAGTGCAGAACACGTGATTCTCTACAACTCCAGGCCTTCTACTTTTGAACCTGTAGGTTTAAAAAGGAATTTTTTTTAATCTGACATTTTGTCCTGAAAGGATGTGAGGCACACAGAACTGCCGAATGTGGAAGCCGCCACAGGAGGCCAAGACATGATATTAAAAGGAGTAATGAAAGAAAGCAAGCTATTGAAGTGTAAACACCATTTTTACTGAGAGTATGCTACAGACAGAAATGAGTAGTTTGGATCCCTGGTGCAATCGACAACAAATATTAATGGTTTGGTATAAGCAGGAAATACAACAAAATTTAAAAATCTGTTTTCCAGGTGTTTCCATAGGAGAGTCTGCTTGTTGAGGCACTGAAGACCTGTATTTTTTCAATAACCTGTATCCCAGTCAGTTTCATAATTACAGATCTCATGTTCTTTAGATTAATTCCACTCACTGACAAGGCTGAGCCCTTGTCTTTCTGGATTACAAAACAAGAGTACTCTGGTTTCTTTCTTGTCTTGGATCCCTTCCTTGGATTAAACCTGCAGGAAGGAAAAATGCAATCTAATTTGCTGCAGGACACGGTGTTCCTGCAGGAGAGGCATGTAGGAATATGGCAAGGATAGGAAAAAGAGCCCTGCAAATCCCATTGAACCAGGATCTGGAGGAAAGCCACAATCCTGACCAGTGTGGTCACCTGTGTTGTGACACTGATGTCGGGCCACCACCCTCACTCAGTTACATACCTTGAATGAATCTTCTTGTAGGCTACCCAATCAATTTTTTGCTTAATAATAAAGGATGGAGTGTGTAGATTCAGGTGTCTCAGAAGTGCTGGCAAATAAGTCATGAAATGTATTAAATTTATTGTTGTCTTTACAATCCAGTACAAGTGTAAGTTCTGTGGAGAGATTTGTATTAAAAACAATCTCAAAACTCACCACAGAAAGTCCCAGAGTAATTTGTTGCAGGGTAAAAACAATCTCTCTCTCTCGCAACAGGCTGAGACTTTAAAAAAAAATTTGAAACAAATTACTGCATAGTTTCTCCACCTGCATACCTGCCTCTGCAGGTCAAGGTTAGGTTCCCAGAACCTTCCTCTCCTCTTAGAGGGGTTCCTGTGGCCCTGCTTGTACCCTGGGATTTCCTCTCACCTGACATCTGGATGAAAAGAGAGACATTTGGATGGAAACAAGGCTTTTCCTAAAAGTAACAGCTCTCAGGAGGGAGAAAATACCTGGCTTTTCAAAGCAAAGCACCAAGTCACAAACCGACGGGGAGCCCAGCTATAACTTTCCCTCTGTCTCCTTCAAATCCGTGCATCCATTCACCTCCCCTCTCTCCAAACACCCTCGGTATGCTGTGGTTAGGAGGACAAGGCCAGATTTTAACCTCGAATTTGTCGATTCTCTCAAAACCGGCATCCTAAGAGCCTGGGTTGGGGGCGGCCGGTGGTGGGCTCTGAAGGGAGAGAGGGGGACAGGGGGACAGGGAGCTGTGCCAGGCTTCGCTGCGGGGACCTGGGGGGCTTTAGGGTGCCCTGCCCGGGTGAGGGGATCGGGTCCGGCCCTGCCCTGCCCAGGGTGAGGGGGTCCGGCCCGCTCCGGTCCGCCCCGGTCCGCTCCGGCGCTGTCCCGCCGTCCCCTCCCTGCCCCGCCGTCCCTCACCTGCGGACGGGCGGTGCCGGCAGGGCGCGGGGGCGGTGCGGCGGGCGGTGCCGGGAAGAGCGGCCGGGCCGGGCGGGGAGGCGCCGGAAGAGCCCATTTCCTCCGCGGGACGGGACAAAGCGGCGGGGCCGAGCGCAGCCGCCACCAGCCCAGCCCAGCCCAGCTCTGTCCGGTAAAGTTGCTGCTTTCGCACTTGGAAACTTTTGGGCGCTGGGCCGAGCCGGGCCCTGCTGCTGCGGGGCCGGGGCGGGCGATGGGAGCGGAGCGGAGCGGGCCGCGCGTGGGAAGGGAGCCGGGCCCGGCTGGGGCGGCTGCGCCGCGCCGGGGCCCGCGGGGGAGCGGGGCGGGCCCGCGGTGTTCGGGGCCGCCGAGCGCGTTCTGCCGGGGGACGAGCGCGGCCGGGCCGCTCCCGGCGAAGTTTCGGTGCGGCGGGGCGGTGTCCCGGCCCCTCCCCGCGCGGCCGGGGCCGCCTGCGCGCCGCTCCCCGGCTGCGGGCAGGGCCGGGTTCGGCCGGGAGCGCCCCCGGAGCGCTCCGTGCCTCTGGCACCCGCAGTGTGTCCGGGCGGCGCGGCCGGGGCGAGCCCTCCTTCCGGCCCGGCCGTGCTGCTGATCCGTACGCGAACGGCCGGGAGCACCCCGCGGCCCCGCCTGGCTCCGCCACGTTTTCCGACACCCCCTGCTAATCCCCTCCTGTGCTGGAAGGCGAGAGCCTCTCTTTTCGCTGACAGAAAGTTTTGTAATACTTTTCCCAAACACAAAGTAGGGAGAGCTCCTCCGCTCCTGGGTTGTGTCCCACCCCTGTGGCTGCTGCCTGTGGCCGTGGGGTCTCTGGGCAGCGTGGGTCGCCCGCCTGTTATTCACTGCTCACACCAGTTCAAAACGCCTCAAATATCTCAGGCCGAAAGTTTACAGGACAGCGAGTGTTCCAGTAACGTTTAGTGAAGAACAGGACGTGACCAAGGCACGGTTCCCTGCCTGTCTGCCCTCGGCTCGCCAGCCCTACCCGGGAGTTGTCTTCTGGCGAGGGTCATCGATCGCTGCCTCGCCCAGCTGGGCTGCGAGCCCCATGACCGTGTCCTCAGCCCAGCTTTCGGAGTGGTGACTCCAGGCGTGTCTGGACTATCTGTGTTGAACTAGTCTGGGAGCTCTTTGCTGCCCTTTCCCCTTTGTTTGGCTTTGTCTACTGTTTTTTTGTTTTGTTTTTTGTTTGTTTTGTTTTTGTTTTTTTGTTTTGTTTTGTTTTTTGTTTGGTTTTGTTGTTTTTTTTTGGTTTTGGTTTTTTTTTTTGGGATGAGAGCTGTGCAGAAGGTGTTTTCCGGGTGCTTCAGTCACTTGTGTTGTAGTTACTGGTTTCCTGTGTTTTTCCTGCGCTGGGACTGGGGAGGTGGGAGAGGCTGCACTCCTCAGTCCTGCTGGCTACACCAGGCTCTGGGGTTGATTATTTCAGTTCCTGGGTTGATTTGTAGGCGGGATTGTGTTGATGAGGATGAAAGCCGAACTCATTTTACACTACTTGAAGTCATTGCTCTGTCTTGAGGCACCAAGGCCGCATGAAGTGTTTTGTTGTATTTATTTCACCCTTCTGAACCGAAACACGTTGTTTAAAAGGACATAGTTTGATGTTGAGTCACTGTTCGTCACTTTCAAAGAAACAGTTTCTAAAACATCACAGAAATGTTTTGACTTTTCTCTCAGCAGAAACAGACAAAGGTTTTGTTTTTAGAAAGGCTTTGCCCTAGCCTTTTCTATAACAAACAACGTGCTTTCAGTCTTTAGGGTTTTTTTTCAGCCAGCTCTAATAATAGGCCTCTGCATCAGAGATTTACAGTTTACACAAGGTGGCTGGGGGGAGTGCAGTGGGCAGAGATTAGAAATCCCATGCTTAAATCGATGCTTTAAAATACAAATGTAAGTACTTTCCTCACAGTGAAACTTCAGGCTTTGAAACATCAGCATTTCTGTGCTGACGTGTGTAAGGACAGACATTAATGTGCAGCTTCTACATAGGGCTTCTGTTGGTCTGACGAAGTTAACTGGGAATTATAATAGAAAAGTAATTTGTGGTTTTTTAGTAGCATGAATATCTTCCTTCTGTAACTGTAATATCAAGAAAGTGATCTTGTAAAGGAATCCACATTAAGTAGAAATGTTTATGAGTTGGAAATATACTTTAGTGAGACTTCAGGCCTGCCTTGAATTCACATCTGCTGTTACTGTTTGATTTCTAAATGACCTTTGTTATGCAGAGAATTAGTTAAGATCACAAAAATACTCGGTGGCCAAACCAGCTGCCATCACAGGTGGTCAGTGGCACTGGTCTGGAGCGAGGGCCCCCGTGGCCATGGTGGTTCTGTTCAGGACTTGCTGGGTTCTGTTTTACTGGCGTCTCTCAGCTTTGCTGGACACTAAAGGAAACAGGATGAATAAAAGAGGACTGAGTGTCATTTTGTTAGGACAGTGTCTTACGAGACAGTCACTCAGCAGGATGATGAATCACAGACTGGTTTGGGTTGAAAGGGACCCAAAGCTCCTCTGGTTCCACTCTGCTGCCGTGGGCAGGGACACCTTCCTGCCCAAACCCTGCACCTGCTCTGAGCCCTGGCCTTGGGTGCTTCCCTTGGGGCTTTCTGCTGCTGTGCCTTAACTGACAGCACTCAGAATCTTGTGCTGCGGAACTTCAGTGTTGAAAGCATGACCTTGAGGAATGGGATCTGTTACTGCTCTGGGAGTTCACTCGAACTGTTCTACAGCTAATCTGGAATAGCTCCATTCAGTGAGTTTATAGCTCGTGCGTTGGTTAAACAGCATTGCAGCTTTAGAGAAAGTGCAGATGTTTGATAATTACTACTTTTAACTCCATACTATTTTAATCCAGCAAATGAGATTTAAAATAGAGCTACCACAAAATTGTATGCTAGCACCCTGACTGGATGAGCTCCTCTGGAAAGACAAGCACTGAGAGTGGCCTACTGTGTCACAAAGCAGAACTGGGTGCAGATGGATTTATTGAGGTGAAGGAGTTGCAGGAGGAATGTGTCATTCGCAACTGAAAGTGGGATCATTCTCCTCGAGTGACTGAGACTCCTTATCTGCTAGTCAGGGTGCCAGTGGGTGTAGCTGATTTCTGGTGTGCAGAAGGTTAGTCCAGACTCTTCTATTGGCAAATCTGATACTTAAATATGATTCATAATTCCTTGTGACTGATGGATTTAAAGAGCCAGCTACCTTTTGCCCCAATATGATTACATATTTTTGCTTGTTAATCCCAAATGTACTACAAAAAACATCTTTTAGTCCTTTGATATGTGTTTATGAATCTCTCTGGTGAAATTAGAGGAATAACCTTTTTTCCCTGTGCTTTGTGAAGTGATAGAAATTATTCGATACACAGATCTAAACTAACACAGTTTGCTAAGCAAAATTCTCCCCCAGTCTGACATTCCCTTCTGTTATAATTTCTCTAATTTACCAGACAGCTATTTATTAATCACTTAGACTCCCAAGAGCTTCTTCTGAAAGGCTTTAAATTCAGGGATCAGTGCCTGTATCCTGGGCTTATGCAAAGCACTGTGGGCAGCAGGTTGAAGGCAGGGATTCGCCACCTCCTCTCAGGTGGGAATCCATCTGCAGAGCTACCAGAATGATCAGAGGGATGGAGCAGCTCTGCTGGGATAGCTGGATTGCTCAGCCGGGGAGGAGAAGGCTCTGTGCAGACCTTAGAGTCCCGCCCAGTGCCTAAAGGGACTCCAGGAGAGCTGGAGAGGGACATGGGACCAGGGATGGAGGGAGAGGACAAGGGGGAATGGCTTCACACTGACAATGGGCAGGAATAGATGGGATATTGGGAAGGAATTCTTGGCTATGAGGGTGGGCAGGCCCTGGCCAGGGTGCCCAGAGCAGCTGTGGCTGCCCCTGGATCCCTGCAGTGCCCAAGGCCATGCTGGACACTGGGGCTGGGAGCAGCCTGGGACAGTGGAAGGTGTCCCTGCCATGGCAGGGGTCGGATGAGATGAGCTTTCAGGTCCCTCCCAGCCCATTCTCTGATAAACTCAGGGATGGAAAAAGCAGACGTGAGGCCAGCTGTAGCTGAAGGAATAACCATACCCAAGGCAGAGAGTGGAACAGTGCTCATGAAGCCGGGCTGGAGGCCGGTTGGTTCTCTGGCAGTTCTGTGTTCTCCGGAGTGGCACGAGGACAGAGGAGTGTTGATGTTACAGCCCAAGCATGAGTGAAACTCCTGGCAGTGAGGGGCTTGAGAGCAAAGCAGACAGGGAGCTGGCACCACTGTGGCAGGGAGGATTGCCCTAGGCGTGGTGTGAGATCCTCAGCTTGTGGTGTGCTGTTTTTCCCAAAGAACACCCAGTTTCTCAGCAATCAGTGCCCTATTATGGAATAGATCTGCATATGACTGTATATGCTTAAGAAGAATTTCTGTGTAGAGCTGATGTTGAGCAAATGAGGAGTTGATGTGGAGCAAATGACATTTTGGTGCAAATTAGGGTAGAAGAGACACTGTTGGTTCACCCTGTTCTAAAGTAGCCTTCAATAGCTAGTTTAAGGAAGAGGCTGGAACTAATGAGTTTGGTAGATGTTTGAAGTATCAGGAGAAGAAAAAATAATGTAATTTTTTTTACCTGAAGGTTAACTGAAGGAACCGAGGGGACATTGTAGGCTCCACAGTCCAGTCATTGCCATTATTCAGCAGAAGGTTGAGAGGGCATTTAGGTAAATACTAAATTTGTGGCTTTTCATTTAAGTCAGTAAGGGTCAATGCTCTAAGTAACACGTGGCCTTGATGGCTTTTGTGGTTTTCCGTGCTCCGCCTTCCGCTGCTGTTCCCACTTCCCCAAGGGCTCAGAGTTTTCATTCACTTTATCCTGGACACTTGTAGAGGTGGTATCTATGCAGATCTAAGGCTCTAGAGGGGGCAGATTCTTTTTCTATATCTTCCTCTGGTTGATACAACCTGAGCACAGAAGATCCACTTAAATAAATGGTCTGCACAAGGGCTGCACTGGCAATGTCGCTTTACAGAGCCACAAAGGTCAGTTGAATTTTTCATGTAAACAGGGCTGAGCTGTGTGCCTATAAAACGGTGTTTAACCTGCATAACACTGAGCAGGTCAGTATTCATCTTAGCAAAGTGCTCTTGAGATCTCCAGCTGAAGCTGTAGGTGGGTAAATGTTTTTTTTTAATTGACTGGAATATTGAATTCAGAGCCAGCGGTGTTGAACAGCAGAGGACGGAGCTGTGGTGTGCTCAGAAGCAAAAAGGTGAAAGTGGGTGTGAGTGCAACTAATCAAGATGTACAAGCTGCCAGTTTTTGCCCTCTTTCTTCCAAGTGTGTCCTTGTAATGTATACTTGTAAAACTAATCTCTTTTATCGAGACTTGAAGACCTAGAGAGTCTCGCTGCTCAATACTGAAGAGGTGCTCCTGGTCTTGGATAATTCATGATGGGCTGTGGATGTGTGTGCAAGTAACACATCTCATAATGACTTCATTTACAAACCATACAGTTCATTCCAACCAGTACCTGATGTCCAGGTGTTTTGGAGTCTAAGCATCCTGAAACTTCAATTATTTATTCATTTCAAAGGTGAGAAGTGTAACAATGAACTGTAAGTGGTGCACAGAGGGCTTGATGTGTTCTGATTGTGGTTTTGGTTGTACTGGTCCCATCAACTTTTTGTTAGTCTAGCCCTTGTCTGAGGCCCTAAGTTACAAGCCCTTTGTCTGGTCTTGGCTCAGCTGACTGTTACCGGCTGAAGGAGGATAAATAAAGCAGGAGCTCCTTGTGATGTTGAGCAATATCCTTTGGCTCTTTCATGCATTTGTGGAGTGATGAATGCCTAGGATGGGGTGTGATGTTTCCCTCTGGTTCTCTGGTCGTAATTACTGACCCCTGGCACTTTTCTTTTTACTGATCCCTACAATCATTTGTCATCATTTATCTTCCCTCCTCATATCATCCCTCGCCTTTTTCCTGGGTGATGGCAGTGTGTAAAGCCATCCCTAAAAGGAAGAGCAACAGGCAGGCAGTAAAACAAGCAATAAAACCATGAGAGAAGAGCAAACAAGTAGCATTGCTTCCCTGAGGTTCTCTGCCGAGGTCCGGCAGTTTAGGAGATTCCTAAGGCAGGAGTTGGAGCCTGGACTGGCTGTTCTGCAGATGTGCCCAGTGGCCACAGTGGCCAGTGCTGGCAGGAGACCACAGGGCTGCTGGTGCCAGCCAGCTCTCCTGTCATTGTGTTCAGCTTATGACTTCATGGCTTTTAAATTTAGGAACCTTGGGAGTCAAACGACTTCATACAACCTACAAGTAAAATGAAAGATTCGGAATATTTTTTGAGTGAAAATCAGGAATGTGGTTTGGCTCTTTGAGAGGCTCTGGAGTGGTTTAAATTTTGGTACAATTATGGCTTTGTAGTTCCTGCCACTTCACATGTCTTGGAAGATGTGTTTAATTAGAAACCAGTGCCCTTACAGCTGGAAACACATTTCCTCAGTAACATTACGCAGTGCATTCTGAAGGTGGAGATGTGGGCAAGGCTTTTTGGACAGTGGGCACAGCCTGTGTTTGTTACTCCATGATACTTCACTGCTGGTGGAGTCCTCAGTCACAACCCTCTGACTTTGTACAGGTACAGAGAAGAGTGCAGTATGATTTGTGACAGGGGGTTTTCCCCTCTCTCCTAGCTGGGGGTTAGGGAGAAAAAATAATTGCATAAAATCCAACAAGAATAGCACAAAAAGTAAAAAAGCTGGAGGGTTTGTTTGTAGCAAAACAGAATAGTGAAGATTAGTTGTGCAGGGTTCAAAGCTTATAACCTCAAGGAGAAAAAGTTAATTTCTGGTCTTTATGCATCAGTACTTTAGTGTCTGGTGTTTTAAGATGGTTTACTTAGTTTACAGAATTGGTTAAGACAATTTGAATATGATTATTTGATTAACAGGAATATTACTGTGGGCCTAGGGAAAAGTCAGTGGCTGTCAGTGAAAGATGCAGTGTTCAGCAGAACCAGAGGCAAAGCACTGGTGCAAAGCCAATGGAACAGGATTTTTTAGCTCATCTGGTTTTTGTTCTCTGGGTTTGTTGTGTTTCCTGTTCCTGGGGGTGAAAAGAAGGGGTGGAGAGAGAAAAATGTGTCTGTAATCAGATGCGAGTTGGTTTCTACTTAGTAAATGGCTGTGTTACTACATTAATTTTTTTTCTTCCAGCAAGACCATCCAAGCAGTGACTCCTTTTTCTCAAACCTGGTTCCTTCATGATGCTTTTATGGTATGTGGGTTGGACTGTGACTTCTTTTTTTAACAGAAGTTGCTTTGATTGGTCAGTGACTCGGAAGGTTTCCTGCCCAGGCAGGTCATGGTTAGCTCTGACTCCCATGCACTGTGGTGCATCCATAGCGAGTTTGTACTTGACACAAGCTGGTTATGGCTGTGCAGGAATTCTGGGAAGCATCCAAAAATTCATCACACCACTGCATTTTTATTATTACTTGCTTTGCTCTTCTGGAGAGGCTATGAAGTTCTTGTCAGTCAGTGTCCCAGTGTTGCAGTGTCTGCAGCCTTGAAGAGATGGGGTGTGAGAGCATCCTGCCTTAGTGCAGGCCCTGAGAGCTGCTTCACTCCTCCAAACCACGCTTGGCAGCCCATTCACATTCACTCTTTCTTCTGGGGTTTGTTTTTGTGAATTCTCCCCTTCCCCCTCCCAAATTCACGTCTTGTGTTGGTGGAGCTGCAAGTTGAGAGTTGTCTGAGGGCATGTGGTGATGGTGCAATTCTTCCTGTGAGGGGAACTCATTGTTTATAGTTGAGAGATGTTGCTGAAGGTCACCCTGAGCATAGAGTAAAAATCTTGGCCTCATCACCTGTGCGGTTTGTTACTTTTTATCTTAAAAAAAAGAAAAAAAGCTTTCTAATTTTTAGCTAAGACTGACAGTGTTCCTGAATCAAAGTGGAGGACTGCAAAAGGACTTCTGAAGGAGTTTTCATAGGAAACTTAGAAAACATTTTACTTTGAAGAGTCTTCACAGTCATGTTCTCCTTTTGCTTCAGTGGGTGCTTCTAGTAGGTTTTGCAAAAGGAGAAAACTGGAAAACTTTTTCCATTCTTAAAACACCTAAGTTTTTATTATGTGGTCCTTAGTTGCTGCTATGCTGAGAAAGAACATGGTATTTAGTCTCTGGTAATACAAGGCTGTCTATTTTCTCCATGTTTAAGTAAATTTTCATCAACCCCCTAATTACAGGGAGTCTTTTTTTATTGCAACATGTGTGTCAGCTCCAACAGCTCTGGTATTTGTGGACTCCTGACAGTTTTAAA
The DNA here is from genome assembly GCA_032173965.1 of Sitta carolinensis. NCBI lineage: Eukaryota > Metazoa > Chordata > Aves > Passeriformes > Sittidae > Sitta > Sitta carolinensis. Next base: position 1,475,912 of record CM063294.1, read on the forward strand.
TTGCTAATGAAGGTCTAGATTTTGAATATGTGGTCAGCTAAAAGCACTGAAGGGTATTGAATAACAACATATCAATTGAGGAATGAAAATGCAGTCTGAGTGGGGTCAGATTCTGGTTATTTCTGACTCTTTAGCATAAACAGCATTCTTTATTGCAGGTTGAGTGCTGAAGAAGATCAGAACAAAAATCCCCAGGTTTCTTTTCCTTTTATTGCCAGCCATCAGTGAGGTTTTGCAGGCTAAGCAAGAATCAATTTTGCAGCTGTGGCAAATTCTTCTGCCAACTGATAAAGTGGACTAATTTATAACAACCTTTTTTTCTTATTTAATGTATAGTTGTGGCAAAAAATATCTTGTTAGAAGGTTTCTCCTTCTTGCATTCATTGTTAACTTAAGGTTGGTTATTGGAACCTGTGCTGACATAGTTTGGGGTTTGAAGAGCCATGCTCTGAAGCCACAGCCTTGTTATTATATCTGCACTGTCTGTGTGTCCCTAGGGTCTGAAATGTGTGCTGTGGTTCAGAGAGTGCCAGAGACCTGTTCTTTAATTCTTTCTTAATAATTTTAGGGAAGCTTCATGGAGTTTTCTGCCTCAAGAGTGGAAAGAGGCACTGAGGTTGGAAGGCTCTTGGTAGTTGAATTCATGTGGTCCAGCTGATGCTCAAGACCCTCCTGGGTTCTGACATCCTGTCTCCAGGCTGAGCCCTCTTGTTGTGTTTCAGTGTGAACCTGAAGCTTAAGCCTACAGCTTGTGTGAGAGATGTGGCTGAGTAAGGGCTGGGTTTGGGAAGTTGAAGTCGCTATCACTGTAGGGATAAACTCATGAGAGATGTTGCTGTTTGCTTAAAATGTGGGTTTGGTGTCTTTCTGCATGGCTAGAGCCTCACAGTCCTGACCCACAGAGCAGCTAAATACAGCAGTTAAAGATCTGGCAGTTATTTGTTCTGATTTGGGAAGTTATCTTTCATGGTGTTAGTGCAGGTCTTCAGCATAAAGTGCACGAACATCCATGTAAGGCAGAGTGAGTAGTTATTATTCATAACAGTAATAGCTTGCTGGTTATGATTTTATTTTTTTTCCAAATACAAAGTTTTGCAGCCAGAATATAAAAATTAATCTTAGTTATAGAGGAGATTATCTTCTTTAGAAAGGGCATGTGTGTCTTCTAAAGCACTCTTAATACCCTGTCAGTCTTCTTTTTGGAGTTGGGATCATGCCTGAGTTTTGGGAACTGAAAACTGCAGAAATGTATTAGAAGTTTGTTGGGACGTACCAGGCTATCCATATGCACAGTTAAGTGGGTATAAGCCTGAGTTTGACTCCTGTATTCTGTCAGGAATTCATCCATGAACTGGAGCCGTAGTGTGACATAAATAAGTCACTAATTGCTCATGCTGCCTGTGATTTGTCTTCCATGGACCTCCTTTCTAGATCCTTTGTAGTAAAACAGTTCTGTCAGAAAGGAAATGATTAGAGCTGAACACTTGCATAACTGGAGGCAAGAAGCTGCTGTTGGCACAAGCATCTCCCAAGCAAACATCAGATTTGCCATTGTGGAACCTCTGCTGAGGTCCCAGGACCAGCGCAGTGAGGCTGCTTGAGCAGACCGTGCCTTCATCCCCTTAGCAGCAGCTGGAGCTGAGTGAAAGAGTGAAAACCTGTAGTGCCAGAGCATGTTCCTGGTTCTGACTGAAGATGAATTGCTCAAATCCCCAGCACTGTGACAGTTTGGGAGCTGTTAGGAGATGGCACAGACTGCTTGCGGGAGAGTGAGGCATCTTCATCTGGTGCTGTGCCCTGTGCCCACTCCCCTGCGATGCTGCATGGGCTGGGCTGGGCTCTGCTGCCATGGAGGAGAGGTGGCTCCCTGTGGCTGCTGGCTCTGCTGGGAGAGAAAACAGTGTTCTATAGAAACCAGTGGGTTGTTATAGGGACACTTCATCTCTCAATTCAGCAGCAAGGTCGAAATGAGTGGAGAATAGAGAAGCATTTGTATGTTACTGGCTGTGTCAGGCTGTCTGATGAATGTTTCAGATGCCTCTGTGGGTCTTCTCCACAAGAGCAGCAGAGAAAAATTTATGAAAGCAGATTAAGAGACCTAGAACTGGGATGGCACTGGTGAGAAACAGGCTTATCTGAATCTGAATGTCATATTTTTTCTTGAGTGGTTACTGCAGCTTGTGAAAAAAAAAAAAACAAAACAAAAGGTGTAGCAAAGTTGAATATACTTGAATGGCAGGAAATTCCATCAAGGAAAACATGGTCATTGGTTTCTACAGAGGTTGTTCTATTCGGTGAAGTTATTTCTCACATATTTTTCCATGATTTGTATGAAAACCAAGAGATTGGGATGAGGTGGAGATGATCTTAACCTTGACACCATGCTGGCCATGGCCCGTGTAATCTACTCACACCTCAGAACTTGGAGTATTAAACTCTGAAGTTTAATAGCACAGACCAGGCAGTACATCCCACTTTTGCCACCAAGTCCTGAGTCTCATAAGACAGGTTCAACTCAAACTCATCCTGTACATACAGGTAGGAGCTTTGTCGCAACAGGACTGTTGAGTTTGTATTAATATTTCAGACTGTGAAGTTCTAGCAGTAAGGATTTCTAATGAGGTAGTACCCGTGTGGCATTTATGGTGGGGACAGGATTTAATAGTTGAGCAGGTGGAATGTAAGGTTGAAGGCTATGTTAGAAGGGGATGACTCTCTCTTTTTAGTTATGTATACTTGATGTTAAATAAAAGCAGCTTAAATAAAGCCTGCTTAAATCCTCCTTGAAAAGCATCACATACACCAAACATCCTTGACTTGCAGCTGTTTGGTGCTGCCAAGGGGTGCTTTATTTGTGGAACAGGGCAGACAAATTAATTTGGAGACTGTGAAGGGAAAGAATGAAGCTTTTATTTTATGGATACTCCTAGTCCTATGAAATCCAGTTTTGAATTGTCAGTGGGCCTTATGAAACCCCAGCATGTGAGCTAAGTTTTATTGAAGTGTACCTTAATCTCATTGAAACCAAAATTGTTCAGATGGTTTGCATTAATGGTGTCTGTTAGATACCCAGCTCCTGAAGATCTTTGATCTCTTGTCTGCCTCCTTCAGTAGGGGTCAAGGATCCCTCCTGGTTGTCAGGCAGGTTGGGTATTTGAGTAACAAGCCAAGCAAAAGGATACCACTGGGAACAAGGGGGCTGGTTCTTTTTCTGCCTGGAAGATAAAGCTGGGGCACTGTGTTCTGAATCCCACCAAGTTCCATCCCAGGACCTGGGTGATAGAGTCATTATTCAGTACAGGATCTCTAGAGACAGTCTGGAAGCATGGTAGGAACCAGATTATCATGCAAAATGAGTGAGGCTACTTAAAGATATATGAGAGAAAGAAGCTGCAAAAAACTGCAGTGAAATATCTCTTACTGCTCCTGGGCACATCGGCCCCACAGAATGGGGAACAGCAGGAAGGGTGTTCAAATGGAGAATGTCCTCCCAGGTATAAATTGTTCTTGTCCCATGTTCTGTGTTAGGTATTTTGGCTAGCACAATGCTGGAATTCAGCATGTAGTCTATTGTGCCTGGCCAGGTCAGCTCTTCTCTCTGCCAGTTAGACCATTCCTTGAATACCGGCTTCCCTGAGTGAGAAAACCCAAGAAATCAGTGAGTGCTGCTAAAAGCTTTTAGAAAGCAGCCTGGCAGGAGAGTGAAGGCTGATGGCAGCTGTCATGTTAAAGACTTTTCAGGTAGCACAAGGTGGTAGGGTTGAAGCACAGGAGATGGGCAGTTATTCTTGCTGTGTAACTCAGAGAGCTTTTCCCTTGCCTGGAGGTGAGGTGGCTGCAGGATGGTTTGGTACTGGGCAGGTGGAATGGACTCACTCAGTAGTGTCTGAGATACAGCCAGCTCTGCCTTCAGGTGTGCATGTGGGAGTGCAACTTGGCAAAACAGGGCCCTGAGCCCTAGGCCTTTTTGTGATTTGTTGGGGTGCAGAGCTCGCTGTTCATATTGTGCTCCATGGGCTTTTGGAAAAGCCTTGGGTGCCTTCAGGGCACTTCTGCAAAGCAGTTGCAGAGCTGCATTCCACTGCTTGCCAATATCTAAAAATTACTTTCATGCCAGTATTATGGAAGTAGGTATCTGAAATTATTCCTAAAACCTTGAATTACCAGTTTTTGAAAACACTCAGACCTTCAGTTGTGGCTTTTGAAGGAGCACTGTGTGCACATGGCTCTTGGTCTGTTCCTGGCAGCTCCAGCAGCTCAGACACCCCACCACTCCTCCTCTGCAAGCAGGGCTGGGCCCTGCCCTGGGGGACACCTCAGGTCCATGCTGGTCCTTCCCTCTGCAGTCCCACCTCCTCCATCAGCACAGGAACCTGGGAAGGGAAGTTTTAGTTACCCGCTTACTCTGAGGCTGAGCTCTTGCAGTGGCTCACCCCATAAGGCCTGTGCCTGTGGGTCTCTTTGGGCAGGGAGAGGAGCAGTATGGTGGCAAAGGTGGTTGCTTGAAGCAGAATGAGGACCTGTCCTTATTTTTTAGCTATAGATGAGATCTTGACTGTATGTAGAAAGCGAGAGAAAGTTGTCCAGGGATGATTTTGCTTGCAGATCATTGGCTGGAACAGAGCTCTGAAAGTGGCTTCTTGAAACTCCCGTGCTTCCCCCCCTCATGTCGTGCCAGTGCACTAAGGCCCAGTCAGACACTGCCTTACTGTTGAATGCTCTATTGCAGTATTGGGCACCATCACAAACAGGAAAATAACCCTGAGGGTCTGCAGTTAACATGCTGGGCTGGTGAGCATCGTTGGAGGTTGGAGCTTCACATGTCTGAGCATCAGATGTGTGGGGAGGGCATTCCTGCTCCCTGCAGAAGCTCTGCTCAATGCTCAGTTTTCAGTGGCTCCCAGTTCAGCTTGGCTGTGGCATCCAGCTTTGCCCTGTGTTCCCACTCAGTGGCTTTGCCAAGGGTGCCAGCTGATGGTGTCATCTCCCCTTGCCATGGCAGTGTCTGTGGTGGCACAGTGAGCCAGATGGGCATCTCAACCCACCTTGCAAAAATGGATTTCTTTCCCTCCAGCCAAATCAGTCCTTCCCCATCTGGTTAATCGCTCAGGCATGGGGAAAGCTGTGCCAGTACAGAGGGGGTGTGATGTGCAAACGGGAATGAGTTCCTGGAGGGGTGTGGGAGGATGAACATTGGTCTTTAAGCAGCTTTTCTGCTGCTTATGAAACCACAGGCTGGGCAACCACAACTCCCTGTGCAGTGGTTGTGTTCTATATATTCCTGCACTTGAGATTCAGCACCGCTCACTCTTCTGCCATGTGGTCCATGCTGCTTTGCCCTTGAAATCTGTGGGGCTGGGGCATGGAGGACGTGTTCCCATGTCAGTTGGGCTGTCCCAGCTGTAAAACCAATGCTGCACTGCCCTGCAAGTGGGTTCCTCTCCCAGAGGCTGTCCTCTTTCCCTGTAGGTGTCCCAGTGACTGCAGTGGGGGTGGTGGTGTGCTCTCCAGGAGCCAAGGATTAAGCACTCTGCTCCAATATCCCATGATGTGGTTTGCTACCTGTTAAAATATTTGAATTCACTGAGGGAGTGCTTGAGCAGTTGCAGGGAAAAGCCAAGTTCCAGAGAACTGGGGAGTATCACAGCCATGCTATACCACTGCCCTGGCAGTTGTCCTTTTATCCCCTAAATGCATCTCACCCATGTGTTAGTAACCTGTAGCCTGTTCCTGTATTCTCCACAACTATTTAATTGAATAAACCTATTTATTGCAATGTACAAATGATATCTAAGCCATTGCTGCCAAATAGGCTATTTGATATCAAGCTTTGCTTTTTAGATAAATTTCAATAGCACTGTTACTAAGTGGTTTTATAGACCATTACTTTTGGCCAATTCCTGAACTATCACACTAACGTGTTTTCAGATGAATTGCCTTCATTGTCCTACTAACACAATTAATGTATCTTCTCACGATTACCTCGTCCTGAACGTTTTTTCTGCAAGAGGTGTAACAGCATTAACTACATAGAAAAAGCCTTTCTTTGGATACCTGCTGGGCTTTCCAGAGCCTGGCTCTGTTTCTCAGAAACCACAAAGGTTGTCAGTGTATTTTTCTTGGCTTTTTTGTAGGAAGCATTTGTGCTGAGCTAATGGGGAGGGAATAAACCAGTGAAATTCCTTGTGGAGGGTGGGAAGTTACCTGGGGTGCATTTCACAGCATGCCCTGTGCCAGCATCTGGGCTGTGGCACAATCCAGCAGGTGAGTGAAATAAAAAGGGGGTGATTGAGAGAGGTTAGTTCGTGAGTTGACAGTGTTCAGTGGTCGCTGTCAGAGGTAGGGGGGGACAGGAGGCGACCATTTCCACCCTTCTGTGGCTCTTTGTGGGCTCCGGAGCTGGGAGCCTTCGCCTGCACCCACAGCTTTTTCAGTGCCAACCATCAGAAAGGTTACACATATGCCAGCCTTGATTAGGCTCTTTTTTGTCTCTCCCTGTTTAAGCTTTCAGCTTTAAAAGTTTTTTTTCTTCCAGTGGTGTGGGCATTTGGAGCACGGATGTAGTGGAGAACTGAATGCAACTGGATGGATCTTCCTGCCTTGCACCTTGTAAAGTTGTGCCTCAGTGTGTCAGCTCTGGTCAGCAGTGCTGGCAGGAGTTCTTAATCTCTGCTGTGGTGCCCGTGGGATGGCTGGGGAGCAGCCCTGAGCCTGATGATGCTGAGCCCTGGCTGAGCTCTTCCAGTGCCCAGAGCTTTTATTCTTCCCTGGGAAACAAGCAGCCCTCCTGTGCACAATTAGCTGTTGGGGTCGGGAGAGAGCAGTTGGTTGTTGGTATGTGTTGTAAACATTGTTGGTTACCAAAATTAGTGCCTTGCCTCCTGCTTTTTAAAAATAACGGGATGTTGTGCTCGTCTGGCAGCTTGGGGACATCTGGTGCTGTCAGAGCAACGTGACTGCGGAGATGCTGTGCAGGCAATGCCTTGGCCAGAGAAAGATTAAAAATATCAGCTAATAAGCTTTAAAATTACCTCAACAGTAGGTGTTTAGGAAGATGGGTGGATGGAGATTTAGTAAATCTATTTCTCTTCCTGACTTTTTTAAAAATAAAATGTTACAAATGTAGGTTTTGTCTAATCTTGAATTTTGAAGTCAGCCCAAAGCAAGAAGAGCTAGAATCTATTATGTCTGAAGTAATATGATTTGGTTTTATGGATCTGTAATACTTCAAATCCATTTTTTTACTGAAATTATTGTTCAATTTATTCTTTTGTTGTAATGTGCGGCATCATGTGTTAATCCAGTAATTTCTTGTAGTTCCTTATTTTTAGATCTATTTTTTTTTAGACTGCTGGTCTCAACATCAGAGCTATGTTAGTAGTTTCGCTCAACTTTTCCCATAAGTATGTTTGCTGTTCCATTGGGATGTTGATATAAAACTGTAATGGGAGGGAACGGCTCAGTGACAGCTTTGAACAGATCTCTTCATGCAAATCTGCTTTTCCCTCCTATGCAAATGTTAAGGAGAAGTGTAATAGATATGTAAGCTGTTAAGTATGAACCAGCTGGATTTTCTGGCTTTGTGAGGCTTATATTCACTCCTTTACCTTTGTACTCCCCAGAGGTGAACTGGGTGAAGGGGGAGGTGCATGGGTTGGGTTAAACCTGGCTCCTGCTTTGGCAGAGCCTTTATGGCAGTGGCTCGTGGTGGAGCTGAGGACATGGGCAGCATTCCAGAACTGCTGAAGTCCAGGGGTTCGCTTCTGCCCTCCCATGCCTTGACCTGTGTCTGAGGGCTGGTTTGGGGGCACAGGAGAGTCAGCCCTGCAAGGGAGGTGGTGCAAATTGGGCAGGGGGCACCTAGCTTCATGGGTGGGTGCCCCCACTACCTGTGGTTCTTTATCGCTCAGGGACCACCAGTGAGTAGTCCAGGCACTGCTCATCTTGCCATTGCTCTGATAAAACAGTGTGGCTTTGCAGTAGGTTTGTATGTGGGTTTATTTGCTTTTGGTTTTATTTTCTAACCAAAATGTGCAGGTAATACCTGTATATTGTCATAACGAGCAATTTGTCAAACAATCGCCATTTGAATCAAAGCCTATGTTCCTGAAGACACTGTAACCTTCACTTACACTACATGGATGTTTTGTGTTTAACAGGCTGCATTTTAATTTAAGATGCATTAACAGTAACAAATTGTATTCATGTAGCTTTTTTCTTCTGGCAGAAATGACTGCTGTCACTGCAGCCAACGTGAACTTCAAATGGGACCCCAAAAGCCTGGAGATAAGGACGCTGGCAGTCGAAAGGCTGCTTGAGCCTCTCGTTACACAGGTAGGAGAGATAGAGGGCAAAATAAGCAGCCATAAGCATGATTTCCTGTTCTGGTGTTTTATTTTAATTAAGTCACAAAGCTTAAATTCTAGGTGTAAAACACTACAAACTAAAAATAAATAGTCTACAAGCAGTTTCTTTCCTCAGTTTCATTGGAACAGTCACTGGCCATCAGTCCAGGGAGACTGCTGCACCAGCACCTGATTAGACACAGTAGTTAATAACATGAAATTCTGCACTTCTGGTTGAAATGATGTTCCATGCCTACACTTTGTCCTGGATTTGTGATTAAAAGCTTCTTTTTGTGTGGTGTATTTGTCCCAGTGGAAAGCACTGAAGGGCACAGGAGGGCCTTGAGTGTGGGATCTGTGAGTATTGGGTGTTTTAAAAATTTTTGGAGGAGACTTTCTAGGAGGTCTGGAAGAGAAAGTACACAGGAGACAGTTCACTTGTCATCTTCAGCCTTATTTTCCTGGAATATGAAATGTCTAAAATGACAGAATGAGCTGGACACAATTCCTGCTATGTACAGGTGGGAATAATCAAGTTTGGTTTCCAGTATTATTCCCTTTAGTCACCAAGCAGTTGTCTGTACCTGCTACTTGTTCCCTCTGGATCCTCAGGTGGGCAGTTGGATGATGAGGCTTTTTAGCTGAAGTAACTGATGAAGTCTTTGCTTAAGAGAAATTGTCCTAATTTGGCAAACTTAACTGAGCAAACTTATTCACAGGACCTTTTTTATCAAGTGCATTCTCTGTAACTTACTCCTCAAGGAATAAGCACAGCAGGCTGTACTGGCAATCCCCAGTTTTCTGAATTATGTGACTGGCAAAAGAACACTGGAGCAAATTGTTTTGTTGCAACTTGTTCTTTATTTGTAGAACACGATGAACTGAGAGTACCCAGTACAAATGCTCCCCATTAACCAACCATGATATTCCCAGCTGATGGCTTTCCCTCTCTGCATCAGCCAGCTGGGGAGATGGTTTCAGCTCTGAGGACCTTTATGTCAATCAGCAGTTCTTGGGCTTTCCAGAGTAGTAATTGTTTTAGTGTTGTAATTTAATGTCCCTCTGAAGTAGCTTTGTGTGCTTTTTCCAAGACTTTCCAAAAAGGAGAGGAAAGAATAAGGCAAATGGGGAAGTATATGTGGATTTTTGTGACATTTCTGTGTTGGATGGAATGGGATGGATCCTGATCCTGAGCTCAGGGAGTACCTGGGGGTCTCCTGGCCTTTGCTGATGACTCTGCTCTCTGCAGGGTTTCAGTCTTAGGACACAGAGGTTGGAAATACTTGTTGATTGCAGGATGATTGTGAGAGTTCAGTTGGAGTTTTTTTAGGGAAATAATGAGCTCTACCAAGTCCTTTGCTTCATATTCAGCCCCTTGGCTTTATAGCACTGTTTTGGACTGAAAAGACAGTGTGTCTCTACATTTCTGCTGGTGCTGACTTCAACCTTGTTTGGGGTCTCTTAGGACTAGAGAGTTATCCCAAGCTAATTATCCTCACCTTGGTTTCTTTTATGTGGTGCCAAAGAGCTCTGGTCTGTTACTGTGACTGCAGTTTATCAAAAGTATAAATAGATCTCCATTCTTAAAATCAACTTTTAAAGTGTGCTGCTGGTAAGAGAAATCCTTGAGCTGTTTAGGTACCTATATTTTGCTCATTTAAAGAGTCAAGGGGCATGGTAGTGTTTAAATGTGAAAAACACTCATTAGGTTAACTTTTGGAGCTGGCAATAGTGCATGTATTAGCAATACACTGTCTAGAAAAAAAAAATACATGTGTCCTTACAATCAAATGGATAAACATTACATTTAATGTTGGGTTTTTGCCCTTCCATCTATGCCTTTAGGTAACAACACTGGTTAACACCAGCAACAAGGGCCCCTCCAATAAAAAGCGAGGCCGTTCTAAAAAGGCTCATGTCTTGGCTGCTTCAGTTGAACAAGCAACAGAGAATTTCCTGGAGAAAGGAGACAGAATTGCAAAGGAGAGCCAGTTCCTGAAGGAGGAGCTGGTGGCGGCTGTGGAAGATGTTCGCAAGCAGGGTAAGTGTGGATCTGGTGGCTTCTCCAACTGTGGCTCTTCAGAGCAAGTAGAACATTCCCATTTCGCTTTGCTGCTCTTTCTAATGACTCTGCACCTCTCAACTTGTGGGTTCTCAGCTTGCCTGGCTGGCATCCCTGAGCAGTAATGTAACTGAATAGGTCTGGAAATTGCATGGCCCAAGTAGAGATCAAGAAAAGAACCAGAAGGGATGATTCTTTGAAGAGCATTTAAAAACTCACTTTAGGCTCAAAAGTAAATGTGCTCCCTGCAGCACGTTTTATGGGACTTACATCTCAAATATGTCAATAACTTCTTCAATATCTGACTGTAGACAGACCAGCACTGTAGGAGAAAGAGCAAAGTGTTGACTCGACAGAGATGTGTTTCTTGAATATGTAAAATGTAAACAGCACCAAACAGAATGTGAAGACCTTGATTAAATATTCCGGGCTTTCTTCCTCACATCTACTGTTGATTTTTATAATTTTCTTTTTTACTTTCTTGGAGCAGACCTGCAAGAAAAGCCTGTGGAGTTGACTTACTCTAAAATATGCACTAGTAAATATTGTTGCTCATAAATCATTTATCATTCTTCCAGTCATGAGTCTTTTCTATGCTTCAGTGAAACCCAGTCAACTGGTATTAATGGTGACGGCTGCTGCTGCAAAAAAGGGAAGACTCATTAGCATTAATTACCTGTTTGTAGCTGAAGTTGCAGAGTGTTGAAATATTAGTTGAAAATGGTTCTAAGTTCTGGATGAGCCTGGTTGACAGACCAAAGAAAGATCAAGGTAAGAAGGCTGCAATATAAGGGGCTAATTGAGTTGGCTTAATTTAACAACAACAAACAGCAAGAGAGCCCCTTTGACTCCAGGCTTTAATTGTTGGTGCTCGACTGCTGCTCAGTCAAGAGTCAGAGCTCATCTGTGAGTGCCTCCAAATGGCTCAGTGATTCTGGTGAGGGAGGGAGCTCTGCTCAGCCCTTGGGATTGAGAACTTCTCTGAGCTGGATTTTAGTTGAATATTGCAGTGAGAAGCCGGTGGGAAGGAGAGACTAAGAAAAAAACCTTCCAGATGACCCTTTCCCATGTTTCTTGGCTCCTTCTTGGTTCTGAGACTACACATAGGCTTGATGCCAAAACTTCCCTGCTCTGTTGGCTTTGGTAGAGGAGGTGAAGCTCATAACTGAGAGGTGCTGGAGTGAAATAATTCCCAACTTAATGTTGCTTCACTTCTTCCTCCCTTTTTGCTGTTTGCAGCTTGTGTAGATTCTGGTGTAAAAGGGGTGGCTGTGCCTGTTTCCTCAGGCTGGTGGGTGGTCAGACTGGCAGTGAATCTCCCACACACAAGTGGTGCCCACCTTCCTCTATGGGGACACAGTTGCAACACAACCAGGGGTCAAAGCTGTGCCATGTTTGGTCAGAGCAGAGCAGCTCTTGGTGAGGAAATTAAAAATCAAACCAGCCTTTGAGGAAATGAGAAGCAAGTGGTGAAAAATGAGCTACAACAGAGGGAAGGGTTGTTGCTGCCAGTGTCCAGGAGGATTGCAGTTCTCAGCAGTGCTGGTGACAGCAGGGAGATACAACCTCCCAATATATGTGGTTATGTACACCAATATATGTAGTTATGCACCTCAGGAGTCTCCCAGTATTGTGTCAGACCAGTTGAATTCATGAACTGGAGAAACAAGGAAGGTGTGATGCAAAGCCTGTGCATGTGCTCAGCAAATCTCCCTGTCCTTGGTGCCTTCACCTGCCTTTTGCATTGGGGCTGGAGTGGAGAGGAGAATCTGGGTGTCATGGACAGCAGCAGGGTGATCATGAGCTGGCAGCAGCAGTGGGATTATAGATACAGAGCACAATTAATCTTCAGTGGAGGACAGGAAAATAGCATTAATAATGCCTCTATTTAGAGTAGGGAGTGGTTTAGTTACCGTAATAAAAAAAGATGAATGAATGTAGACAGGGATTATGAAGATGATTAGGACAATAGATAACTTGTCTCATCAGAGAAAATTAAAAAAAGGGGTTTTTTTTAGACTAGCAAGAAGAAGATTGAGAGAATACATGATTTTAGTGAGCATGCTTGTTCATAAAATCCCATTTGTTGAGGTAAAAACAAAAGACTGAAAAGAGCTATTTTGAATGAGTAATAGCATGGCTGCCTACTAAATCAATGTAAGTGGATCTTCTAATCTTCTTGTTTTTTATAATGGAAGAATAAATTACAGCAAGCAAGTTAAAGAAAAATCCTGCAGTAAGATTCCTGGCCCTTTAAAGCTTTGGATTTTTGATTTCTTATAAAGTAATGAAACTTTTTAAGGTTTTGAGCAGAAAAGTGGAGATAAGGTATCAAAGTGTTTTTCAGAATAGATCTTGCTGTAGTTATAGAAAAAACTTGTTATTGGGAAAGCATTTGATGTGAACATCTTGAATTTCAGCATTGTTGTAGTGTTTGTTACAGGCATTTCTGCTATCAGAAGTTTGCAGGGTAAGAGAAGGTGCAGCACTGCTCCTGCCCAGCCTTGCTCCCCATGCAGGCTCCCTGTGGGTCTCGCTGTGTTGGAGTGCCCAGCTCCTCTGCTGGGAGGTGTTTTGAACCAGTCCCTTACCCAGGTGCTTGGTACTGTGGCAGCTTCCAAACTGGGCTCAAGAAGGAAATCTCTTTTGGGTCAGACTGGCAAGGCTGTTCCTGATTCCCTGGAATGGTTATGGCTACAGCTCTCTCTCTCTGTATCTGCATGTGAGTGTGGGGGTCCTGGGAATTCACTGTGCTCTCCTGTTGTGTGTCTTCTATGGCAGCTTTACATAACAGACCAAAAGTTAAAGCTTAGCATTAAAAAGTCTAAGCCTGTATGTAGGGTTTGAGGTAAAAGAAGGGATGAATGCTTTGATGGCTCAGGTTGCAAATGCAGTGGAATGAGCCAGCTGATTCAGCTCAGTGTCCCTCTGCTTCATGCTTCTAAGTGAAGGGTTCTTTAAAACTGAACAGTGAGATGAATTATGAAAGGGGAAAACAGTTTTTTCAGCTGTACATCACAGAGGATGTCTGGCTTAAGGATTTCCAAGGAGCAGGAGGGGGCCAGTTGTGGAACATCTTAAAGTTAAATACTGAATTCTTCTTGGAAAATTCAACTTGAAAGTTCTGTTGTGACCAGTTAGCTAAATTTCCTAGAAAGGTTCAATGAGTTCAGCTGGTTTCCTGCAAAAAAGTTTTAGGAGTGTGCCACTTTGAAAAGCCATAACCTGAGGGAGCTCTGAGGTGGCTCTTGGCAAACTATAGGAGTGTTGTAGGCAGTAAATGGATTTAATTGAAGACAAGATTAAGGAATTATCTGATGCTTTTGTTGCCATAAGTATCACTCCTGTGTTGATATGGCAAAAGGTGGTGTGGATCCTCATCCTTTAGGGCAGGATGCTGGGGCAGCCTGCTGTGACACTGCTGGTGAGTGTTGAAGGTGGCATTATTGGTGAAATAGGACTTCAGTATCCAGAGCAAGAGACTTGAAAGGGATTTCCTGCTTGCCTTTATTTGGTGGGGAATGGCAGCCTCTGGGGAAGCGTGGTGGAGTTCTGTGGGCAGGAGGGGACAGCCTGGTGACACTGGTGTGTCCATGGCACTGCTGGCAAAGCAGCCTGGAGCCAGCTTGGACCTGAAGGGTCTGAGGTGATGTGTGGGCACGAATCTCCAGCTGGGCAAAGGAGCAGCAGTGCCAGTGTCCCCTGCTGGCCCTGCTGCTGTACCCTCCTGTCAGGGGGGTGTGGAGCAAGTTCTGTCCATGGAGAGCATGGCCAATAGTGCTGCTGAAAGTGCTGTCGCACCCTGTGGGTGTGGGGGAAAGAGACTAAAAAATTGGAATTTTCTTTTGATGGACTGGAGTCTGACCATTTCTAAAATGGGCTTTGTTCCATTAGATTTAATTGAATTCTTTGTGCTGTATTGACAAGATCATAGGATGGCTATTGTTGCCTCTTCTTTTCTCAAATCACTTTTATTTTCTTTCCCTTCTAATATCTAATGAAGATCTAAGGTTATATTGGAAAAACAGACTACTCATGTAAGAATTCGTACCAGCTTTATAATCTGAGTCTCATAGTTGGACTCTTCTTCACTGTGTTACTTTTAACTATTAAAATCCTTCTTACAAAGTGGTTATCTTACATGTGTTCAGTGTTGAAAATGGGAAGATTGTGCTGGATCCCCTTGGAACTGCTGATGTGCACACACAATGCAGTACCTACACATTGAGGCCACGCCAGAGTGCCCTCTTGCCCTCTGAATCCAGCTAAAAGAGCTACCCTAGGGTGCTTTCCCTTCATAAAAGAAGTTTGAAAGCCGGAATCCCTTAATTGGTAGGAATGTATATATATGCAACAACTTTAAATATAAGCTGCTTTTAATTTTGGAAAGCTGGTTATCTTTTGACACCCTGACAAGCTGTTTGAAACTCACTAAATCTTTTAAAATCTCTTGTTAAAATAAAAGGGAATAGCATTTTATTTTAGGACTGGCTTGAAAGGTTACAATTTAAGAGATGGGTAGAGGATAATTTTGTTTTTTAACTTCGTTAGCAATTTCTGAGATTCACGTGAAGCAAGTGGCCCCTTCAATAAGTTGTTTTAAATAGAAAATAAATGAAAACAACCTTTTGGGAGTGGAAAATGTGGGAATTTTACATATAAGTAAATAAGGAAGGAAATAATTGTACTCAGTTTTGGTTCTGGCTATCACAGAATAGCCTGGATTGGAAGGGACCTTAAAGCTCATCCAGTTCCACCCCTGCCATGGCCGGGACACCTCCCACCAGCCCAGGCTGCTCCAAGCCCTGTCCAGCCTGGCCCTGGACACTGCCAGGGATCCAGGGGCAGCCCCAGCTGCTCTGGGCACCCTGTGCCAGGGCCTGCCCACTCTCCCAGTGAGGAATTCCTTCCCAATATCCCATCTAACCTACTCTGTTTGAAGCCATTTATTGTGTTACTTAATGCTCCTGTAAATATACGTCCTTAAATCCTGAGGTTATCAATGGATTTCATATTTGTGGTGATGATGACTTTTATAATTAGCCTGTTCCAGAAGGAACAAAGGAAGGGTAATGTCAGCTGTGCTGGGGTTTTGTAATCTCCTGGCTGTTTGAAGCTTTCAGCATTGGTGGTACATCATCTCTCACCCATGTGGAAATCTGGAGTTCTTAACCCTTGTTAAAGTAATGAGTCGTGTTCGCCAAAGCCATGTAGGGGATAGCTTTGGGTTGATATTCAGAGCTGGTCTGTACTTGGACAGAAGCTTTTTTGCAGTGTCCCAGTACAGAAGTAACATATTTTTATCTTAAAATGTTATGTGCCACTCTTGGTTGTATTATTTAAGATGATGGAAGGGTGTTACATAGGGGGGAGCATTTGAACAAAATTGAGTATCTTGATGTGGTTGCTTGGGCAGGCTGGCAGCTGTGCTTGGGCTCAATTTAGCGTTGAAGGTGTAGAGTGCCTGGGTGGGAAAAACTTCCTGGGCAAGATATTATGTATGAGGATGGTTAACCCCAGGCTCTCCAGCTGTTGGCATTTCTGAGCAGTTAAAAATGAGCTGTTAAATAAGTGGAAGCCTCCTGGGACCACGTCACAGAGATTTTGGTGCAGCCCTTGCCCTGTTTGGTGTGGGGGGCTCCATGGGAATCACTGTTAGCTGTCACTTTGTGAAGCACTGGTGGAGGTTTTTTAGTCTCATCTGAGACAGGCTATTTTTATTTCAGCATTTGGCCATGTGGACACTTTTTCATACAGGTTTTTGGGAAGCCTCTGCAGCAACAGCTAGCTATAGCAATCTGCTTTCTGGTCCCCTCTTGCTGCCTGTGCATCCCTGACCCTGAGGCCCTGCCGTTTTCTAAACTAAGTCCTTGCTGTTTTCTCAGTGTTTCTGAGATGAAGAGAGATCCAATGATAACAATGTGCATTCCAAAACTTACTGCTGTGTAGGAACTGTGGTACTGGAAGCTACCCCAAAAAATGAGGGAGAAATCCAAAATTTACTCCTCTGACTTTATGCAGGCATTACTTTTATGCTTTGTGAATGCCTTCTGGAGGAATTGCTCTAGCTGTGCAAAGTGGCCTTTGCTTTTCATAGTTAACCAATGGCATTGTTACCATCTGAAACCCAAATTCGTTGCTCCTGCACCAGATGCAGCCCCACAGGCTATGAAATGTTGAAGCATTTTACGAAGCGCTGCCTGACTTTGAATTCCAACCAGGGCATATCCAGCCAGGTCATCGCTCCGAGTTGTTTATGGTCCCAGGAGCTGTGGCAGCTCGCTGTGTGTTTACAGGGCTTTCTGCTGCTTTCTGCTTAACTCCTACATGCACACAAAGCTTTTGCTCAGCCTTTGAAAGCATTGAAGCTTGGGAAATAACTGCAGCCCTGCAAAGGCATGCTGAATTCACCTCTCTAGAGAATTGTGGCATGCTGAAACACCTGTACAAATGGAAATATGGACCAAAGTGTGATTTCCCAGCCCTTCCTCTCTGCACAAGCCCCTCTGCCCCAATGCCATGTGGTAGCTGTACTTAGAGGTAGCCACATGTAGCATTAACTGTCAGCCATATTTCACAAAACATTTTGTTTTAGAGACTCGGGTTAGGAGCCTTTCCAGTGGCTGAGGCGCTGTGTGATGCTGAAGGCAGCCCCTGCTGTCCCCCCATGCAGGTGACCTGATGAAGAGCGCCTCTGGGGAGTTTGCAGACGACCCCTGCTCGTCGGTGAAGCGCGGGAACATGGTGCGGGCTGCGCGCGCCCTGCTCTCCGCCGTCACCCGCCTGCTCATCCTGGCTGACATGGCAGACGTCTACAAGCTGCTTGTTCAGCTCAAAGTTGTAAGTGTGGGGCTCTGCTGGGCCTGGCATGTCAGGGGTGCTCTGCCAGGTGCCTGCCGTGCGCTGGCAGTGGCTCCCTTCTGCAAAACATGGGGAGGGTCTGGGGGCTTTTCCTCTCAGCAGAATGTGGGGAGGGTCTGGGGGCTTTTCCTCTCAGCAGAATGTATGCAAGTGGGTGTGTGTCAGTCACTCGCTTTTATACTCACTGTCAGTAGCTTTTGACATTGAGCTGCACTCTGTTCTGAACTTTTAGTACAGAAACTAACTGAGCCCTGGCCTGCAGATGCAGGTGAGAGCCAGTCCTTTCATCTTACAGAATTTGGTTTTCTTATAACCAGTACTCCTTTGCAGCTACTAGGGATGAGTAGCTTTGGCAGGCTAAATAAAAATGAAAGTGGACTGTTTGAGGAAGCCTTTCCTTCCCATGAGCAACAGGGTGGGTGAGTGGTTGTACAGAATTTGAAGCAAAATGACAATGGATACTGGGTCTTCCTTTGCAAATAAGCTTTGAGGGCTCTCTTATACAAATAAGTTTTGAAGACTCTCCTTGTGCCCTTTGGCCACTCCAGTGGTTTTGCCAGGGCCCTGGACTCCTTCACACTCTTCAGATGTGTGTACTTGACTGTCTGTGGTAGCTGGTGACTATGAAATAATAGCTAAGCTCTGTATCCTATTAGCCTTTAAAGTGTCTCTCCAAAATACAACAGGGAGCAGAGGAAAATTGCTTTCTCTGTCTGCCATGAAATACATTCTGAACTACCTCCTGACCTGTGGACTGTATTGCTTGGAAAAATATGTGAATATATGTTCTTTTAGGTGGAAGATGGTATCTTGAAACTAAGAAATGCTGGCACAGAGCAGGACTTGGGTATCCAGTACAAAGCCCTCAAACCAGAAGTGGACAAGCTTAATATAATGGCAGCCAAAAGACAACAGGTATAGTGTGGTTACTTTCTTCTGGATATTTATTCTTATTTTTCTCTTCCAAAGTAAGGCAGCCTTGCTGCTCTTGGATACTGCCTATTCTGTTAATACTTTTTACTTAATTGTTTTACATTATTGCTGAGTACTTTCTGTTGTGCTCTGCCCTGTTTAGGAACTGTGAACTTGCCTGGTAAGAAAGAAAAGTGTGCTTGGCTGTAGGGTGCTGCTTCTGATGGAATTTATTCATAGTAGCATTTGTTATGTCAGTGTTTTAGTGCCTCGATGATGTGCTGCTGCCCAAGAGCTGCACTTCCCATTTGGAAGCAGGGCAGGTGTGGGTGAGGACAGGGAGCTGTGTCCCAGTCCTGGGGCACTCTCCACTAGACCCTGCTGCTCTTGTGCTTCATGCAGATGGGCTGAACATGTCCACATGCACAGGGAGAAAAGCCATGGCTGGGCACAGCTACAACTTCGCAAGGAAGTGAGTGGTGCTGCTCACTGGCCTTGCACTGAAATGTCTGTTGGAGGAGGGGTTTAAATTCCTGTTTGCTGTGGGTACATTCTGTGTTTGGATAGCTTGTGCTTAGCCTTAAATTGCGTGTGAAATTTGTTTTGTTCAACAGCACTGGTGTGACTCATTCTTGTGTAGTTAAGTTTTCAGAAGAAAGCAGAGGTGTGGGCAGTTTAAGTTATCAAAAATAGCATACTTCTTTTAGACCGTTTTTTGCCTCTTTGTTCTGCAGATATGTAAAATTCAGAACTGCTTATGCACCTCTGACACTGATTGGGGTTTTTTGCACAGATTTGTCTTAGAAAATAAGCTGAGTACAGTCAAAAAGGGATTGTCAGCTGGTTATGTATCTCAAATCTGATTGTAGTAAATGGGAGTTGGGTTGTGATGGCAATGCAATAAATGCTCTAAAACTGCTTTGTGATATATTGTTCTTGCTATGGGAAGTGGTTGTACAAAATCTGTAAATCTCTGTGCCGGCTTGGAGTGCCCTCCCTGCTCAGTGTGTACCTTACAGAGGTCACCTATTGCCCATTCATTTTAGAGTCTGACAGAATTTTTTTTCCCTTTTCTCAGTACAGCAGTCCTTGTTTTCATTTTCACTGCCTCTTTGTTAGATTTAAGAGGTAGCTTTCAAATGCAGCTGCTGCTAATAACTGTGGTTGTTCCTCCTTTTATAAGCTTACTGCTCGTGCTGGACTCAGAGACTTTATCTGGTCGTGGTGCTCTGTTCCAAAACAGAGGTGATGGTGCTTTAGAGAATTACAGCACAGAGCGTTTGGGAAAAGACTTACCAACTTGCTCACTAATCTTGAATTAGTGGTAATTACAGTCATTGGATTAATTTTGTCTCATTGGAGGTGAACAAGAGGTTGAATGAGATGATATATTTGTTCTTCTGAAATTAAGTACCTGAGTCTCTTGAGAAGCGTAAATGCCATCTTCTAGGTGTGATTAAAGAAAACATTCTGGTTGTGAGCCTGGGAGTTTAAATTAAAGATGATCTTGCTTCTCATCTGCAAGTGCAAGACAGGACAGCTTTTAAAATGCTGGTCCTCTGCTGCAGAGCAACAAAAATCCAACGTCAGATTTTGAGTTGTGGTGTTGTGAATTGCCCTGCAGTGTTGTTGTTTTTTGGCTTTATGCAGCTGTCGTGTTTTGCAATTAGTTGAGCCCTTAAGGATGGGAATACTCAGCAGACAGATTTGAGCAGATTTGAGGCAAAGAACCTGCCTGTCCTTTGAAGATGCGGGGAGACAGTGCATGGATGTTGAGTGTGGGCGATGATCTCCAATGCTTTTTTTCCCTCTTTAATTTCCCTAACAGGAGTTGAAAGATGTGGGTCACCGCGATCAGATGGCGGCAGCCAGGGGAATCCTGCAGAAGAACGTGCCCATCCTGTACACGGCGTCCCAGGCCTGCCTGCAGCACCCCGACGTGGCTGCCTACAAAGCCAACAGGGACCTGATCTACAAGCAGCTGCAGCAGGCGGTCAGCGGCATCTCCAACGCTGCCCAGGCCACCGCCGCGGACGACGCTGCCCAGCAGCAGGGTGGTGGCGGGGAGCTGGCCTACGCCCTCAACAACTTCGATGTGAGTTGGAGCCCTGCTGGGAAAAACCCTTGGGCTCTCCTGCTTGTTCGCCTGCTTTGTTGGCCGTGCCTTGCTTTTATTGATATTGCCTGGAAGATCATTTGCTAGCGAATTGCAGCAAGTTGTAGGCAAAGTAGGCTTTTTCCAAACTAGGGTTGATGGAATATAGAAAGTTATATATGTGGTTCTTGGTGATGGAAGGCTGTCAAGTTAAACTAGCTCTGAAATAGCAGTTAGCCTACTGCTACTGTAGATGGTTTGTTTGAAATTGATTATTTCATAATATATTTATGTAATGTATTCTTGGAGATGACAGAAGTGATTTATTAAAAGTGAATCATGTATTTGGAATTGCTGAAACTACCTATTGAGAGGAACACGAAGTGGGAAGTTTTAATATGATCTTTGGTTGGAAATGAAGTCATTTCACTCTGATATGTTGTACTGATCTGTCATGTTCTTATCTTGCATTCAGCACGTTGCTGAGGACAGCCATGCATTTTTACTGAGATCGCTTTCCTTTTGAAGCCAGGATTCCGTGTCTACCTGATTCAGCCTCTGAATTTTAAATGCTGTAGCACTAACTTACTCTAGAACTTTAATTTAGTATTGCAAAGCCGTTTCTCAAAAGGCATTTAATAGTTGTGGGTTTGCCACATTTTTGCTCACCTTCTCCCTTTTGCTCTTACCAGTCTTGTTCCTCCCTTTCTGCCACATGTATTTTGCCAGGATGAAGTTCTGTTTGAGTTCTCCCTGTGCCTGATGGGAAGCATTTCCCTGTGATCTCTTGGGTAACAAGAGGATGTCATGGCTGTCTTGATCTTTGTGACTGGTTTCAGTTCTTAGTTTGCCTTTCTGAAATTCCATGAGATGCTCAGTAAGCCTTTAGAGTGTGCCTCAGGTTAGCCCCGAGGGGCTGCTGGTTCTCACAGGTGCCTGTGGGAGGGGAAGGCAGCCCTGCAGCAGCAGCACCGTGTCAGGGGCTGGCAATGAAGTAGCAATTCAGTTTAGGTTTGTGGATTGGCTTGTGCAGCTCAAACCAGCTAATGGGATTTCTGATAGATGACCCTTTTTTACTATACAAAGTCTTCCATATATAGCTGCAGACTGCTTTTTGTGTGTTGCAGTTCGCATGAAGCTTTTTGAGCTTTTCATTCCACTTTGTGAGGCTCTCTAATAGCAGCAGTGCCTGATCAGCAGGCCAGCTTCACGAAAGCTTTGTCTCATCCCTGCCAAAGGAGGCTGACAAAACAAATGTGTTAAGGTTCTTGGCAGATGTTATCCCTGCACTTCATTTCCTGCTACTGCTTGAGTGTTATTACACTCCTGTAATAGAGGCTTTGAGCGCATATGCTCCCAGATACTCCAGTGATGGAAAAATATGAAATGGCTACCAGAAGATAACAAGCTGATTGTTATCTCTCCTTTTTGATGGTGCAGTTCTGGAGTGGTAGCACGCTACCATTGTTTTAGCCAATGGCTAAAAGTTTCCGGAAGAATGAGGAGGGAATGTGTTGGAGAGCACATGCCATGTTCTTACCCTGCTGTGATGGCTGCATGGTTACTCTGTAGGGATAGGAAATGTGCTGGCTGGCAGGAGGAGGTGGTTTGTGGTGTGGCTGCTGAGGTTAGCTTGAACACAAACTGGCTGAGAATATTCTCATTTCAAACAGCTTTGGGGCTTCTTTTAGAATTAACAAATTCCACCCCTGAAATAACCCAACCAAACCCTTAACAAACCACCAAACCGAGAAATGGCCGAATTAGTTTCCTTTGTTAAATTACAGACCTGTTTACACAAATCACCTGAAAGTACTTAAGGGTGATAAATACTGTGCAGCTTCGTCCTGGGGAGCTTCCATGGTGGTTGTGTTGGCCCTTTAAGAGCAGATACATCAGCGCTGCTATTTCAGCCCTGAGTCTCTTGGTATGAGCTGTGCTTGCTAGCACTCTGGCAAGAGAAACCTGTGGTAATTTTCTGCCATGGAGAAATTGGTTTCTTTGTGGTTTGAAACCTTTATGTTGATGTTGCACTTGGAGAATTTTCGAGAACACAGTTGTATTTACCTGCCCAATGCTGAAGAGAAGAGACTGCAAAGTAGGGCAACAGAACACAATACATAGAGCTGATTTTGGATGTTTGTTTTCTTGTTCATGATGGGATAATTATATCTGACAAGTTAACTAGTGAAGGCCGGTCCAAACTGACATGTCATTAGGAAGAGTTCTGTACTTTGAACCTGATTTTTGCTGGCACATTTCATTTTTGCCATTCATGTAATGAGGCTTCCTGTGGCCAAGTTTTGTTTAGCTGTCAAATCAGCACAAGAAATGAGTAGCAATATAATCTGCTGGGAAACCTTGTAGTAATTTTACAAAACTACTCATGAAAATCCTCATCAGTGCCAAAATGGTGTCGTTTGCTACTTAATGCCTGATCAGGGGGTTGCTATAAGTGTTGGTTGTGTGTATGACTTAGAAGTAATGCACTGCTTTGATGCCTTAGAGTGGCTACCTATAGCAGGGGCTAGACAAGATTAAGAGAATAAAAGTGGGTATTTATTGAAGGTCTTCAATAGGTACACCTTGGGCAGTCAAAAGCCTATGAGAGGGGCTACACCCAAGATGCACAATGGTTACAGTTTGAGACAGTTACAAGTTTGGTCCCTTTACATATCAGGGGTTAGTCCTCCAGTTACAGCTTCAGGTAATGAAGTCATTTACTCCAAGTTTGCTCCCCCCAGTTTACTGTTGTTTACATCTCTTGGGGCCTGAGACAGTAAGATGTCCTGGAGTTTCAGGCCCAGAGAGGAATTCTTTTGTTGGACCAAAATGTGAAGACAGTGGTAACACTCCATAAGGAGTTTTAGAGTTACACACTAAAGCACTCCAGGATTTGAAAAATATTAAAGTAAAATCCTAAGGCCTCACTTGGGCTGGTGAGTGATTTGCAGAACTTTCTCTTACTAGAAACAAATCATCGTGGACCCATCGACGTTCAGCGAGGAGCGGTTCCGGCCGTCCCTGGAGGAGCGGCTGGAGAGCATCATCAGTGGCGCGGCGCTCATGGCCGACTCATCCTGCACGCGCGACGACCGCCGCGAGCGCATCGTGGCCGAGTGCAACGCCGTGCGCCAGGCGCTGCAGGACCTGCTCTCCGAGTACATGGGCAATGTGAGTACCCGCTCTGCTGGCTGCCTCTCGGCTGTGGGACTCCATGGGCTCAGCTAAAACAGGGAATTGAGGCTCAGAGTACATGGGCAGAGTGAGTACCCGCTCTGCTGGCTCCCTTTGGAGTTGTGGAACTCCATAGGATCAGCTAAAATACAGAACTTGAAGCCATGTCCCTCAAAACTGGTTTGTTCTGTCCCAGACAGAATTTGAACAGTTACAAGTGGTTCTGAAAGGTTTGTCATGAGGTGGGATGAAACCTGCTTAAATCACCAACGACACTTACCTTAAGATTGGTCTCCAGTCTTCCAGACAAATGTTATCATCATAAAGTGTTTAACCTTTTGGCACTGCTTCTATTTCTATTTTATGACTGTTGACATTGTTTTGTATAGAAATTCAAACCTTGGTTTACGTAAGATAACTGGGCTTATGCAAAAAGTTTTACTTCTGTTGACTCTTGGCAACTTTCTGTGTCATCTTTGTAGCTGAAAGCATGAATTGTCAGAATCAAGTTGATTATTGTTGCTACTCAGTTTGAGTAACAGTGATGTATGAAGTTAACTAGGTAGTAAAAAATCTGAGAGCAGTTTGGTGTAAATATTGGGCTTGGAGCAGTTCTGTTCCAGTGTTTAGGCACTGAATGTGCACAGTGTTTGAAGCCTGGGAGTGTTTCTGCTATTGGAGTGTCATGTCATGCAGATGAGCTTCTGCATTTGAGGGCATCATGGTGTAATACCGGACTTCCTTCCCCTCCATTGCCCCTTTGCTCTTGTTGCAATGGGTTTTAAGCTGAAGAACTTGCTGTGTTGAGAGGTGAGATCAGGATATCATAAGATTATAGAGGAGACTATATATAATTGTTAAACTCCAATACTGTTAAAGCTGATTTCAGAAATAATGTTGCAAAAATGGCAACAACTTTAGCTAACTGTGTGGCTTGTAGCACTGTGGCAAGTAAAATTGTCTGAAGAAGTCTTAATGGGAGGACCTGAGGTCTTATTTTTGTTTTTGAACTGGTATAAGGTGCAAGTGAGTTCCTTTTTTAGACAGGAACACTTATTTAGGAACCTCGCTGCATTAGGTACCTTACCTTCAAATCTTCTGGCCAAAGTGATTTCAGCATAGAGTAAAACTGGTCCAGGGACTGCCATGTGTGGGTTAGGGTGGTGGAATTTGAAAAACAGATGCAGGTGTGGTAGAGAGAAAGGAAAGCACTGATTTCTGTTTACTAAAGAGAAGGGCAAAGTAATTGAACAAAACTGAAAGGCAAGTCTGATGTAGCCTGCGGGCTGAGCTAGGTATTCATGTAGTCTGTCTTAATTGCTTGTGAAAGTAGTTTGTGCTCAGCATTGACATTTTGTAGAACTTCAGACTGCAGCTGGGGAGCAAAGCACGGAGTTGTGCCACTCAAAACTCCTTTGAGCAGGGTGTTTTATGAGTCTATGAAGCATCAGCAATAATCCCTCAAATGTGCTGCTGGATTGGATGGAGCCCTGTCAGCACGATTCCAAATGGAGCAGCCATCAAAGGGTAATTAAACATGTGCAAGAGGTAAATGTTTGGTCTTGCATGGAAGAGTTGTTGGCATTTGTCTCATTGAAAGTTGGTCAATAGCCATGTGACAGTGCAGAGCTTTGACTTCCCCTCACAGCAATGCCTGTCCTCCTCAAGCCATGTGCTTTTGTCTCTGATAGGCAAGTTAAAGTAATCATGCTGAGATGAAAAGAATGTATTCCCTCTGTTATCTCCTTTAACACATTGTGAAATTAGTGGAGCATACTGCATTTTTTAAAGTCACTGTTATGTTATGATTGTAGACAGTGTAGTTGGGGAAATGAGATTAGAAATTCAGTGAAATGGAGTGGAAAAAGCAATTGATAAATTATGGTGAAAATGTGGGATGGTGTGTAAAAATCCATACTGTAAACCCCTCTGTGATTAAGCTGAAGAATGACTAATAGTTGGGAATCTTAACAGTGAAAATGGTCTGATGCATTTGCAGGAAGAGTAGGGATGTGCTGACTTAGAGTAGTGGCAGAGGAAATGTCATTTCATGTATATGTATGATGTACCCACAGCTCCTGGGATGCTTTCCTGCAGTCTCCCGTTGAAGGAGGAAGTGAATTGGGCATTAAATCTGTTAATTGCACAGCGCTTGCAGTGCCTTGTAAATCCTATCCAAGTGCTAGAGTGTAAGGTATTTGTTGACCAAGTGTAAAAACTCAGAGAAGATTGGATGAGGAATACATTGGAAACACTGAAGCACAGGACTGTCTTGAGGCAGATTTCCTTTTTAGCTTTAAATGCTTTCTATTCAGTGACTTCCCCTAGCTTTTGGGCTTGCTTTCTGATCTCTGGCAATAACAAGACCGTTTTCTAGACAGTTTATAACTCTCAGTTTAGTGTTTTAGACCCAGAGTTTAACTGTTTCTCTGTGCCTGTCCTTGAAGGTCTTTAAGTATGGAAGCATTGGCAGCTGTGTTATGGAGTGTGGCAGAAGTTTTCAGCTGAATAACAGTTTTTGGCAATAAACTGAATTGTAGGATCTCTTGACCCACCACTGCATCTGCTGGCACGGTGATGAATCCTATGATTATGCCTTTAAAAGAAGGGCAAGATTTGCTTGTTCAGTAGTTTGTTACAGAAGTTTGAATCCCCTTTTTCTCAGATTGGTGTGTGTATGATTTTCTTTTTCATCTCTTGCCATTTTCAAGAGCAGTCTTTTACATCAAGGCCAGCATCCTGTCAAACAGTGGTCAGTAGTGGATCCTGCAAGCAGAAGGACAGGAGCAAGGGAGCTGTTTCATTTATCTTAGCCCAGGTGTTCCCCAGTGGGAATACTGGCAGTCTGCAACTCAGGCACTTCTGACCAAGCTGGACTGCTCTTGAAAGTGGCAAGAGAAGTTGTGCTGGTGGCAGGAGTCTGTTTCTGTAGATGTTAAGTGAGGTGGGCTTTCATTATCTATGTCCACTGAACTTCATCAGCCACTTCATGACCCAGCCTCTTGGTTTATAAACTACATTCTTTGAAATCCCAGCTGCTGATCCCTTAATTCTAGCATCTGATTCCCTGACTTTTCCCCCTCCTCTTCCTCTTTGCCTGGGGAGAGCTGTTTTCCATTATGGCTTTTGCTCACTTCTCACAATTCCAACAGAAAATAGTTTTCCTTTTAAAACTTGCATTGCAGATCCCTCCTGGATTGAAATAGCACGGATGCCTGATGCCTATTTGCATTTGGGTTTGATTGGAGTAAGCTTGATTCTTGCTGCTGGTACTGAATGGCAGAGCTGGAAGGGGAAGACCTAAATTCATTATTGATTCTGAGTAGCTTTGTAATAGCAGAGTAGTCCAAGGTCTTGGTTCTGGGATCAACTGCCTGGAATGAAGTAAATTGACCACATCAGTTGCTGTTAAGTGTGTAATATAACTCACAGATGGCAAGACCCAGATCTTTGTATGATCTGTGGCAGTCAGGCATTCTTGGTGTGTATTTTATTAATTAAATGAAGAAACTTCAAAGCATATTTGAATTTAGTTGAACATCAATTCCAGACTTGGGCAGAGCACAGCATCGACCTGAATGATGTCAAGATTAATAGTGCAATCAGTGAAGAAGTTAGTAAGAAATATCAGAAAATACAATGGAAACAGTCTTTTGGATCTAACTCCATGATCTTGTGTGGGTACATGTTGACCTGTTGCAGCTTGCTCCAAATAAAGAGGATGAAGCTGTATATTTTTTGACACTGCTACTAGTTTATCCTGACATTGCCTTTGCACTGGCAGCTGGTGGGATTCCTCTCCCATTGCAGGTACAGCCAACGTCTCTGCTTTTCTGTACTGTGCTACTCAGGTCTGCCTCAAAGTTAACATAACTCCAATGAAAACTACATGGATATCTAAACTTCTGAAATGCATTAAAAATCCCCAGTGGGCTGACAGCTGAAAAATTTCTGTGTTTGAGAAGTAAGAAAATGTGTCGCTGACATAGGAATCCGCCAACTTGGTTGTGACAGGGATGTGCTCTGTGCTGTAACCCTCTGGGTGTCATTAGCACAGGACTTGGGCAGCTTGCTTTGCTGGCAGCTCTGTGTTACACATGGCAAACCCTGGATTTGGTGTCTTAGAGGCCGGGCTTTGAAGGGGTTTGGGGTTTAGCAGGGTAGAAAGCACAGGCCGTGCCCTGGAAATGTAACCAGCACTTTCCGGTGTGCTCTCAGTGTGCCCTGAACTTGCAGAAGATATCAGTTTTCTGACTGACGTGTAGGACTGGAAATTAAAGCTTCCTTAAGCTTTTGACAGTCAATTTTTACTGCCTGATGCAGGAGCCCTGAGGGCTAGGGACAGTTGGGCTCCTTTCCATGAGCCAGCAGTGGTCGGAGGTGTCCAGCTCTGTTTAGTATGCACAGGGAAGTGCAGAGAGCTCTCATTCTCTCATTTTCAGTCTATCGTGTACCCCATCAATTTCTAATGCATTCAGTTCCCCTTTCATGCACACACCAGTAACTCAGCCATGTACCAGCAGAAACATTGTCAGGAATTGTAGTTTGGCGAGTGCGGAATGCGGACCCAGAGCCCCCATTGTGTACCACATGCTCTTGTACAATAAAATCCCTTGTTACTACATTTGGAAACGATAAATCATGTTACATAAAGTAGCCTGACAGGTCCCATTTCAATGGGAATTTTAATGCTTTCATATTAACATTCTGACTGTGTCCTTGACTGTCTGGATTGCATTAGAGGTGCTTGGCAGCAAATGGAGAAAAGCCATTGGGAGCTGGTTCAGAGCAGGCATTTCAGGCACACATCACTTCAGGATGGCTTTTTATTTTCCCTGGTTTCCATCTTTTCTTTGGCCTCAAGTGCTTGAACACCACACCAGGGTCTGTTTGGGGGTGGGGGTTGTGTTTCTTTTTGTGTTAGATTTTAACCTAACCTATGCTGGTATGGCTCTACTTGGAGGTGAGGGGGGTGGCTGAGCCCAGGCTGTGATCCTGCTCTGCCTCAGGGAACTCTCACAGGCCTGCATGGTTTGGATCTCGGGCTCTCTAGAGAAGGTCCCAACACTGTTGGATTTGGACCTGGTGGACCCATAACTTGATAAATGCTTGGTTTGCACCCTCCTGTCTGTGTTCATTGTAGTTAGGGGAATGTAATACTCCATACAAGTGCTGTTTCCTCAATCTTAATTGCGCTATTTTGTTTTCTTTCCTAAGCTTCTCTGAGCATCTCCGATGCTAGGAAGTGATTGGGCAGGAAGGTGCCTGGCTTATCTATTCAATATCTGCTGGGAGAAATCATTTGTCTTCAGAACTACCAGCAAAGGATATTTCTACTCCTGACACACTTGCAATTTACAGAATGGAGATGTGTTTTCATGATGAATTTTCCTATTAATAATGTTGATCCACAGCTTTGTATTCCCATCAAGGACCCAAGCTTGGAAAGGAACACATGAATTTTCACATGACTGTAAAAGTCATTTATAGCAAGTATCTATGTACTGAAAGGGCTCTTGCTTAGCCCTTTTAATGAAAGCATCCGTTTCTGTGGGAATAGATGTGAATTAAAATGGCACACTGATCCGTGTTGATGATAAAGATGCTGATAAAAATTCTGCCTTGATAATCTACACTTTCTTTTTTAATATTGTTTGTCAGTTTAAGATGCCTGAATGCTGACATGATGGATGTGGTTTGAAAGCCTGAATGGTTTTTCCTGTCATGGACTTTGCTGCTCAGTAGAGAGCTCTGCTGTTGTGCTGGGCCCTAATTTCCATAGACATTATTGCTTTGACAAAGATGCTGCTTTTAAAAACACAACATTTCTGAAGCGATAGGAGTTTTAAGTTTAATGCTTACAGGCTGCCATAGAGTAAATATTTCAGCATCATTGGAGTGAAGCCAGATGAAGATGGTGAGAACTTCAGACTGTGTCAGTCAGTCATTTTTGGGCTACAGAATCAAGCTTCCAGGTGTTCACCCAACTCCATCCTAGTTTGGAACTTAGTGTGGGGTTTTCAGGAGATATTCTGGTGCCCTCTGTTTCTTAGGGAGTAATACAAATACTTTCAGAATTTAAGATAAATTTTTAAGAGTCCAGCTCATGTGAAGTACTGTACGCTTTGTGATCTTTGAGTTTTGAAGCTCTTCAGAGTCTTTCCTGTCACCTCCAGGGTTTCCCTGAGCTTGTCCCAATATGGAATTGCTGATTTAGAGATCCCAAACATCTTGGGGTGCCCAGCCCTGGAGGGGAGGGAGGGCAGCACATCTGGGCTACAGCTGTGTGCCCTGGGTGGGGGCACATGCTAGTGCAGCCATTGATGCCAGTGGCACAACTTGCAAGTCCTGGATGCTTTTCCAGACCCAAGACAGTTTCTGTTCTGTGCAGATGTGTCTCTTAAAGAAGCATATGGCTGGCTGAGTGCCTCCTGAGAGACTCCCAGCAAAGCCCAGCACTCGTGCCTCAGGTCTGGTTCCAGTACAAACCAAGGAGTCTCCTGAAGTCTCGAATCACTGCTGTGCTCCATCTACTGCCTTCAGCCTTCGCTCCTTGTTTGGTGCAGAGCTGCCAGCAAGAGCTCTCTTAAATTGAATAGATTTGACAGCAGCTGGGACTTGTTCTGAGCTGCCTTGTACAGCAGAACTCACCCTTGCAGCCTTTCCACGCTTTGCAGCATTTTTGTTACAGACTCGTAATGTATGTAGAAGAAGGAAGGTGGCTGCCCTCACTTAGAGTGCTCACTGCAGCCAGCTGTGCAGCAGAGCTGAGCTCTAGAGCTGGCTCTGAACAGGAGTTGAGTCCTGTGGAGACTCTGAGTGGCAATGAAGGCTCCCATCCTACATGGTCCCGACTTTCCCCTCACCCTTTGGTTTTGTGTTGGTGAAACACGTCGGTTTTCCTTTCTTGTCAGGAATATGTCCATCTCCAATGTTAACACATTCTAATCTTCTGATAATGCATTATAAATCTCGACCTTTCTTAATCTCATGTTGATCAAATAATGTGTAAGATTGGTGTAGGGAAAACCTGCAGTAATAATGTGTGCACCCTTGTTTGTGATATGGAGGTTGACATTTTGCTGTGTTTTACTTTCATTGAACTCTAAGTCGTTTTACATAAATACACTCTTTAACATAGTGGTTTATGACTTAATTAATTTGAATTCTGCTGTTTTGTAGGAGAATATTTGAGCTTTATCTGCCTATATAAGATGAAATATGTAGTCACCCCTAATGGAGTTCCATTTGGTGATACTTGTGTAGTCTCTCAAAATCAAATTCTAGTATGGATGGAATGGAGCATGTAAGTTTGCACAGTGACTGCTGATCTGTGGATAAACAGTCTTTTAGCCTCCAGCAGGATCATGCTCTCAGTTTGCAGAAGTATTACACACACAACTGGGCTTTTCAGTTCGTCTCGTTGGAGGAAAGGGATGATGGAATTATTACAAAGCTGGAACACCGTGGTTCTTGTATTGAAATGACATACTTGCATCTCAAGTTCTCGACTTATTTTTCTTTTGTCTTTATCTAATACAAACTCTGAATTAAGTTCCATCTGCAGGATGGGATTCAGAAGGTAATGAAGGGAGAGAAGGGGAGCAGTCACTGTCCATGTACACACGTCCCTGTGGCTGTGTGATACCACCTGTCCCCTCTCTAGTGCTCCCATGTCATGCAAAACCTGTTGTGCTCTTTCCTTTTTTTCCTTTCCAATACCTCTTCATCTTTTTATGACTCCTGCTGCAAGCATTAGAGGACTAGATGGAAACCTGGATATTCTCTTCTGGATGTGGTGTTTATTATCCAGACTGTTCTTGCTTAACCTGTTTTATTCTGTGTATGAAAGCTGATGTTCTGTAATGCTCTTAATGTGTCCTGGAGCTTCAGACCTCCTTTGTCCCAGAAAGTCAACAGAATCAATATAGAATAATTAGCATTTGTGGCTTGTCCAAATAGTGGCAGCCCTCTGGAATTTAAATAGAGGCAGAAGAGTTGACTTAATCCTTCTAACGTCCGAGAAAAGGATGAGTCTTAAGCTGTATCTTGGAAAGCTGTTGTAATAGAGGAGGGAACTTGGCTTCCTTCTGGTCTACATGGGGACACATTCCTTTAGCAGGAGAGAAAGTTAGGGGGGAAGCAGCAGAGCCAGCTTGTGTATGGCAGGGTTAGAAACTTGCTCAAGCTGTCTGAAAACACTTCATGACTTTGGAGACTGGATACTCACAAATTATTTTTGCTGAACAGGCATTCCAGAGGCGTAGTTTCCTTACAATAGCAGCAGCAAAGCCAGAGGCTGTCAGGCCAAGAGCTGCCTTGCAAAGGTGGACTGAAAGGTGCATTTTTCTCAGCACCAATTAAAAAAAGCACTGGCATTGAGCCACAAAGGGAAAACCAGGGCATGTGCAAAATTAGCAGTAGTCAGTGAAGAAACAAACCCAGATGGTTCCGTTCTGGCTTTCACAAATACCTGTGCCTTCCACAAATGGAGGGTGTTTTTCTTTATTGTGTGTGTCAGAGTGGGACAAATATTGTGGGATGTGCAGCGGCTTGTGGAATATCAACTCCACTGCATTCGTGGCAACCTCTGCCTGTCAAGAAACAAGGCTTTTGCCATTCATTGGGTGCTCCACTGCTGCCATATGTGGCCAAAGGAAAAAAATTGCTTCTCAGCTCAGAATCTCTTTGATATGCCTGAGGTGCTGTCAGCTGTGGTTTGCTCAATATGATAACGTGAATTGACATTATCAGTTACTTTCTGAAACCTGTGGAGTGATCTGAAATGAAGCCTGCTAATTGTCTGGGGGCAAAAGGCTCTGAGACCAGAAGGTTCTTGGTTTAGGATTGGTTCAGCTTTGTAGGTGTGGTACCTTGAGAGTGAAGTTTGTGAGGCACAGGAAGTGTGGGTGCCACGGGGTGTGTGTGTGTGTGAGTGACTGGACAGAGATGAAGAGCATCATGGGGATGCAGCTGGGTCAGTCCTGGGTGCCATGACTGCTCTAGAGCATCCTTCTAGCTTGCCTTTCATCTGCTGGGGTTTAGGGAATTCATTTTGACCTTGTATTTAAAGGATGTGTTCCTTAAAAAAGAAAAAAAAAAAAAAAACAAAACCAAAAACAAACAAACAAACCTTAAAGTACTTTTTGTTGCCTTTGATTGATTTTTGGAGTAGGGTTTCCACCTGCAAGTGTGGCAGGCAGCTTTTTAAATATGATGACAGATGAAGATTTGGCCACTTGGGTAAGTTGGAACATTGACTATCCTAAACTATTCAAGACTTCAAATAATTTTGACACTGTTAAATTTCTTTTCATGTTGTCTTGATATGTGAACGTAATTGCATAATTTCTCCCCTATTAAAATAAATACAGAGATATTAAGGAATGATGGAGATACTTCAGCAATTTCGTTGAGACATCAATCTCATTATGTGCTTGAGACTTTAGCTATTTATTTGAGTTTATTTTCTTTTCTGATATTACCTGAAACATTGGTATATGATGCTTTTAAAAGCCTGTTTGCGGAGTAGGAAGATAACCCTGGGATTTATTTGTAGCTCACACATTTTGTCCTGTGTCTGGTGTTGGAAGGTGGTGGATGTTTTTCCTTTTAGGCTTTCCAGCAGATGAACTGCAGCTGTGAGTGTCAGTGGTGCCCAAGTCAGATCCTTCCATTTCCATGCTGTCCCCATGGTTTTTAACCAATACTGTGCACTGCTTTTAAGTATACATTACTTTTATTCAAATCCTCTTGACTAAACCCCAGAACTAATGCAATTAATTCTGCTCGTGTAGAGGTTGAGCAACTGGCTGTGTGATACTGCCCAGGTGGTTTCTGCATCTGTGGTTTTAATCTCATTTCCCTCTTTTTAGAGGGTTTGTGTGTGTATCCCCCCCCACACACACACTATTCAGCCTCCTGGATTGTGTAGGGAGGAATGTGGGATGTGGGGCTGGCTTCCTCTTCCCTGCTGTGCCTTTGAACCTCTCATTTGAGGACTCTGTATTGAGTCATTTTGGGGGAAGAAGGTGACTGGAGAGCTCTAATGTCAAGAACAAAATAAGACTGCAGCCATATCACTTGATACTGTTCCCCTTAAATGCCAAATTGTGAATTTCCTTAGAGGCAGAATGAGTTTTTTGGGCATCTCTCCAGGAGTCAAAGAATCCAAATTCTAGAGGTCACTGGACTGAAAAAAGCCAAGAAAACGAGAAGTTAATGCAGAAATAACTGGAGAGAAAAAAGTTGAAAGCCCTTCTGCCTTGTTCCTGGGCAGTTGACCCCTTTGGAGCTAATGGCCTACACGCTGGCATGCTCCTTCCTGCAGGGCCCTTCCATGGAGGAAGGCAGGGTCTTCTCCAGGCCGTGGAGAAGTCGATGTTCTGGGGTGGGGAGCGTGGGTTTACAGGTGTGGCTCTCTGGTAGCCACAGGTGCAGTTGCTGCCCAGGCTCTCCTGGGTGGGTGGGCTCCTGCTCCTCTCCACTGCTGTCAGTCATGGCTCTCTCACCCTGAGGGGCTGCTCTGGGAGCTGTGCAGTGAGGAGAGCCTGTCAGGAATGTGTGTGGAGAGAAGAAGGTGGTAATTACAAATCCTCCTGTCCTGTACACTCCCCCATATGCTCTCAGGAGGGCTTGTTCACAAAGAATGTAAAACTGCCTTTTTGGTGGCAGGTGCTGAATTCTCCAAACTTCTAAATATTTATCCTCAGTCAGTTTTGTTGTGCTGTGGAAACCTGTTTCCTTTGTGTCTCCAAGTTGTGGGTAGCCTCAGCTGGACTTGAGGAACTCTTTTTGAAACAGCAAGACTACATCAAGTACACAGGGCACTTGTATCCCCTGGGAGAATTCCTGGTGTTATTTCCAGTGGATTATTATTTTATGTGTTTTGTAAACTTGCTCTATGACTTTGATTCTATTACCCACTCCTGGAGCAGTGCCTGTGTGGAGGGAAGGGTGCTTTCCGTGCTAGGCTGCAGTGAAGCGTAGATTCAGTTACATCTTATTTCTTGATGTAAAACTGAATTTACCAGCTGGGCTTTTCAGATGACTGTCAGCTTAAGTACCTTCAATCTCCTGCTTTTTTTGTGCCAGTTTTTGCAACTCTGTATTAATTCTGTTTGTTTGAATAGCTGTTACTTTATCATCTATCTAATGCTAGTTCAAATTGTGTATCTAATGATCTCTTTAGAAGTGGAAGCTGATAGAATAAAAATGTGAAATGCCTTGGCATGCCATAGCATTCAGCTTTGTTTTCCTTTTTTTCTGGGATGCTGAGTTGATGTCACCTTTCCCGTGCACCTCAGATGTGCTGAGTGTTCCTAAACGGTTTATTTCCTTTGACATTCATTTTCTTTTGAGGAAGGGCAGCCACTTCATATGTGTCAGGCTTGTACTGGAATTTTAAACACTTTAATGCATTCTTATTATCTGCAAGGGAGGCTGGCTAATTAGTTAGCTTAGAAAATAATGGCTTAGTGGTGCCTCTGTGAGAAACGAAGGTATGCACACCATGTTTCTGGGCTTTTTCATCCCCCACAGTGCCCTGGTGAGTCACTGGCACTGGGTGAATGGAAAGTGATGTGCATGAGGTTGGCTTGGTCTGAGTGCACTAAGTGGGATCCCCCTCCTGGACAGCCAGGGCTGCTTCAGAGCCCTTTTGGCTTCTCAGGGACTTTACCTGACTCCACAGATGCTGACCCTGCAGAGCTCCCCAGCCCAGGGCCCAGCACAGGAGGGACCTGGAGCTGCTGGAGCCAGGCCAGAGGAGGCCCCAGCAGGAGCAAAGGGATGGAGCAGCTCTGCTGGCACCAAAGGCTGCCACAGCTGGGATTGTTCACCTGCACAGGAGAAGCTTTGGGGTGACCTCAGGGTGGCCTTGCAGGGCCTGAAGGAGCTGCAGGAAACACAGAGAGAGATTTCCAGGGGAGGGACAGGACACAGGGAATGGCTGCCAGTGCCAGAGGGCAGGGCTGGGTGGGATCCTGGGCAGGAATTGTTCCCTGGGAGGGTGGGCAGGCCCTGGCACAGGGTGCCCAGAGCAGCTGTGGCTGCCCCTGGATCCCTGGCAGTGTCCCAGGCCAGGCTGGGCATTGGGGCTGGGAGTAGCCTGGGATGGTGGGAGGTGTTCCTGCTCATAGCAGGGGGTGGAATGGGATGGGCTTTGAGGTCCCTTCTCACCCAGACCATTCTGGGATTCTGCAATGGAGAGGAGATTCTGCTGCTTTTGCTGCTGCCGAGGCTTCAGGTTCTTGACAACTAGTCAGCTTTTCTTGCTGTTCCTGTGTTTTAATGCCTCTTACTTCCTGTCAAAGGCAGCTTCATACCTACTTCTTCTGTTGGTGGATTGCAGGTTAAGGCTGCTGAACCCCCCCACTACAGGAGACACTTTAAAATCTGCTGCAAATGAAACCTATTTATATTTCTAATAATGAATAAAGGATACATTAATTCTAACTTTGAATGTCTTGTGATTGTATTGGTAGGATTGCTTTATTATCTGTTTCTCCAAGCTGTCTTGCCAGGAGTTAGGTGGCTTTATTCCCAGATTTATAATACATTCTCTTCCTCTTGGAAAGGGCATATGCTGCCTTGGCTCACTCCTTTTAATTTGAGTTTTGCAGGGGTCTGTGTTGTTCCAATTTTAGTTCTATTTCTAAAGCCTTTTGCACACATGTAAAATTTGATAAAAACTACAATATCTCAAGGCTTTTACAATTACTTCAGGTGTAAACTTTAGCCTGCTTTTTGTGCTTCTGGGTATATCTATTAATTCATGTAATCTGTGAAGGAAAAACTTGAGATATTCCGTAGATAAGGTTGCTAATTAACATAAAAAAGGAAAACCAGACCCGTAAAAAAGCAGCTCCTGTGGTAGATTACTTGCCAGCCCCAGCAGCTCTCTGGTGGCTCCTGCAGAAGCAGTTTGTCCCCCGATTTGGTATTCTGAGACATTCCCCCATCCATCCTGCTTCTCCCATCTAACCAGGCATACTGGAAGTGAGATGAATTGACCTGTAGCCAAGCTTAACCAGCTGTCACTCAGTAAAATCCCTCGGGAGGAAACAGCTGGAAGTGTTGAGAAAATACTGGGCAGCCCCCCTTGAGCTCCTGGTTGTCACTCACAGCAGCCTGGGTCAGATCTCACCTGGCTGGGTGGATTCAGCATCATTTTGAATCTGGGTGCTGCATGAAGGCATTCTAGGTTTAAAACAGAGCTTTTATCAGCAGTTCTGATCCATTCCAGGGCCTGTGGTGGCTGTGTGTGCTGTCCTGCTGCTTTTCCAGCTCGGGTTTGCTGCTCCTGCCTGTGCTGGGTGGCAGCTGGGAACTGTAGTCTGGGAGAAGGACCAGCCTGGCCGGCAGTGCTGGAGTCTTAAGCCCTGGGACCTCACAGCAGGGAGGAGTAGGAGCACGGGATTGCGAACTGCAGGAGTAGGATGCAGAGCTGCTGCAGAATCCCCCCTTACATCTGGAGTTGGGTGGCATAAAGACATAGCACTCCTCGGCCTCTGTGTGACATGGAAACGCCCTGGCATGGAGGGGGTGACCCTGGGGGTCAGAGCATGGGGTTAATAACCCCAAGGTTTGAGGCTCCAGCCCTGTGCAGGCCATTCACTTGAGAGCTGGGCTCTGATCCTCGTGGGCCCCTTCCAGTTCCAAGTATTCTGTGATCTGGGCGTGCTGCTGGAAGGGGGCCTGGCATGCTGAGCCAGGGCAGTCAGAGCCCTGCAGTTGGCTCTGTGCTCAGCTAAGAAACATCTTCACAATGAAGATGAAGAAACAGAAACCTGTGCTGTTTTGCAAAAGGTTTCAGGTACATTTGTTTGGTTAATGCTGGGTCTGGTCTGGTTTGTAGAGCCCCAGCATCATGATATAGCGGAAACTGGGGAAACTCAGTTCCATGAGAAGTCACGTTTAGCATGTGATGTATTATTGCCAATTTGGGGGGTTTTTTTGTGCTTTTAGGGAAAATATGTATATTGTTACAGGATGACTTTCTTGGCACCCTGGCACTTTCCTACCATTACTGATCTGTATAAATAGGTATTTTTGCTTTAGTGGTAGGAATGTGCTGCAGAGGTATAGAACCTTTGTGCTATATATCATAAAACGTATGCTATTAACTTTTTAGATATAAGAATAGGCCTTAAGAGAACACTGGTAGCTAGATCTGTTACCTGGAAGTGGTATAAAAGTAGTACAAAATGTTTGAGAATTTGTTGTTTTTCAGACCTGACAAACACCTCTCTTCATCCCTTCCATTCTTCCCCCACACTGCAGGTGCAAATAATAGTAAAAAGAATTGCTTTTTGCTGTTGCAATAATGCCTTTTTCCCCTCAAGAAATAATACATTGATAGCACTAGACAGTAATTTTAAAGGTTTGATTTTTCCATCACTTAAAAGAGGACTTACAGAATCATAGTATGGCCTGATTTGGAAAAACCCACAAGGATTCCAGTGCCCCCAACAATCTCTCCCTCCCTGGCAACGCTGTCCGAAGGCTCCTGGAGCTCTGGCAACCTCAGGGCCATACCCATTCCCTGGGGAGCCTGGGCACTGCCCAGCACCCTCTAGGGGAAGAACCTTGCCCTGAGATCCAGCCTGAGCCTGAAGTTCAAAAAGATCACATCACCTGGCTTTCCTTGATCAACCACATGGTTGTTGTAGAAGGAAATCAGGTCTGACAAGCAGGACTTTCCCGTCCTGTAGCCATGCTGGTTGTGACTGATGCCTGTGTTGTCCTCTAGGTGTTTTTCAACACCTCCCAGAATAATCTCCATAACTTTAGCCAGCACTGAAGTGAGACTGACAGGCCTGTGGTTTCCGGGGTCCTCCTCCTTGCCCTTCTTGAAAATCAGGACAATGTTCCCCAGCTTCCAGTCAGCTGGGACCTCTCCAGATTCCCAACACCACTCAAAAATCATCGAGAGGCTTTGTGATGAAATCAGCAGCTCTTTGAGGATTCTTGGATGAATCCCATCAGGCCCCCCTAGGTTTGTAGGGATTCAGCTGGAGCAGCAGATCCTGCATGAATTCAGGGTCAGCTGGGAGCTGATCATTGTCACGGTCATGGTCCTCCAGCTGAGGGTATTGGGACCCCTGGTCCCATGGTGAACACAGAGGCAGAGAATGCAGTGAACACCTCAGCCTTTCCCTGGCCCTGTCTGTGAGGTGATTGTCCTCACCCTGGAACACATTGAAGTCATTGCTACACTACCTTTGGCCATTAATATGTTTGAAAATTGTTATTATCCCCCACAGTTCTGGCAGCTCCAGCTCCAGTTGAGCTTTGTCCACATGGGTTTTCTGCCTACAGTGAGGAGCAGCATCTCTCTATTCTTCCCATGCCACTGACCCTGCTTTCACTGGGCCCACACTTCCTTTTTTTGCCTTCTTTCCAGCCTGGCCTTGGACACTTCCAGGGCTGGGGCAGCTACATTTGGTTGTTCTTAAGAGGTGAATTCTTAAAAACCAGTCCCAGTGTTTTTAGCTGCTCTCTGTTCTGCCCTTGAATGGGAATTCCAGACTGAGTTAGTGGGATTAGGAATCGTTTTTAGCCCAGAGCAGTCCTGAAGCTTTTGGTCAGTTGCCATTAAAGTTAAAAGATGCTGTGAAATGTGGAGGAAGACCTGTATGCTTTCCTGATTTTGCTTTTTCATTAGGGAATAGACTGCAAGACTGGAGTTGCAAATTATAGCTCTCCTGTGAGAAAATAAGATTTTTGGAGGGTTTTTTTAAATTAATGAATGTTACTAAATTGAAATATTTGGTTTGAAGGCAGTAGAATGGGTTTGATAACAGAGGTAAAACAGGCCTCTTGATTGTAACTGTATTACATAAAAAGAAGTGACCAAATGACTTGTCAAAGTAGAAATCAGCATGTGTACTTGCCTTGATAGAAATTGTTTTAATAGTCACAAAAAAAAAGACCTCTTTTCTGCTCAGACGGGGTGTGGGTTTGATTTCTTTTCCTGGCTCAGCTCACTAAAACCTGTTCATGTTCTTTATCATATCTTTATCACCTTGTGCCTGTGAACAATCTGGATCAATTATGTGGACTTGTCATTTAATCCTAGTCCTGTCAGTAGTTAAAAACGATTCTCTTGCATAAGCAAATGTAGCAAACAGGATGGAGTAATTATAAAAAACCCCCTTTTATAACTCCTTCCATGAGTGAACTTCCCATTAGTGGGTTTGTTTTGAGGTTTACTTTTGATTTTTAATATTTTTTGATTGATTTCAGTTAATTCCCTTTGATCACTGATTGCATGTATTTCATAATGTGATACAGGAAATCCTCCTGAAATGTCTTTTTTATATATTTATATTTAATTAACTGCATCTGTGTGTAATGAATTCTTTAGAGGAATAGGGTGGCTGGTAGTTTTGTTATTTGCATAAGGTCATATTTTTGGAGTGATTTCCTGGTATTTTCCTCCTTCCCATGGGTGTCTGAGGGCCAGGCAGGATGGACTGGGTTCTGCTGTTGACTGTGCCAGCACAGGCTGAGGTTGAGGCAGTGGCAGTGAGCTGTTTTCTACAGTGGAGCTATGTTGGCATGAGCAATTGAGGTCGTTTTCTAAAGCTGATGATCACTTATTAATTTGCCTGATGAAGACTACTGGTTTTGAATAAATGGACATAAAAGTAGGTGACAGAAAGTTCTTGTCTTGATGATGCAGCTTTATTGGGGCATATTCAGATGATGGAGTGCCCACTAAGAGGAAAGAAGCAGTCTGCAGCCGGGTGGCATCAGCTCATTTGAACGGGGCATAAACCTTCTTCATGTGTCTCTGGACACTCTCCTGGCCCCCTTTGTCAAGTTAATTGTTGTCTCTAGACAGCTGTAGGTATGACAGGACAATATCCCTGGGATTTATCTGTGGGGTGCACTGGAGTCTGCCTCCTCTTTGTCCATGTCTCCATTTGTCCCTGTGTTTTAGGGTGTGCTGTCAGACAGGAGGGCCTGGGAAAGATGTGGAGCACTCCCACCCCACAGCTCTGGCTCCAGCTCCAGCAGTGATCCCACTGCTGTGCCAGTGCTGTTTGCTCAGGAAGCTCCTGCTGCTGACCTGGGCCCTGCTGGGAAGGGTCAGCTCTGCAGCAGGGGGGAAACGGCTTTGAATTCATTCCAGAAACACCTCTTGGGTGTGGAACAAAGCAGTGGTTTAATCCAAGTTTCAAATTTGTTAACAAATATTTACACTGCTGACTAATCCAAAACTTGGCGTAGAAGAGGCACTGTGGTTTGTTCAGCATTTCCTAGCACTAAGGGTGTTTTGAGTGGTCTGTAAATAACTGGAATTCCTTAGTCCTGATGCCATTGTGTTGCTACAAAGTGAGTTTTGTGGGTGTTTGCAGAGTTTAACTGTGGGTGGTATTTTAGCTGGTCTGCAGACTTGCTCTGCACTCACTGGCAGGGAGGAATACCTGGCAAGAGCTCATTGCACATGAGGCACTGAGGCTGCTGCTTTGTACTTTCAGTAAAGGGTTGTCCTGGTTGGCAAACCCAGGACAAGGGTGAGCAGACAACTCCTAAAGGTTCAGTAGAAGGTGAGCAGGCATTTCCTAGAAGTTCCTCGTCACCACAGACTCTGGGAACTTGTCATAAGTGCCTCATTTTTGTTCTGTTCAGGAGTGTAGTGTCATGTTAGAGATGCAGTACCTGCCGAAGCTCACTGGGTTGGTTTGTTTGTTTTGGTTTTGTTTGGTTGGTTTTGTTTTTTTTCTGGTTCATCCCAATCAAATGTCTAATCTTAGGCTTTTTGGAAGTTTCTGGATGCTAACTGCAGGCAGAAGGCATCTGTCATGTAGTCACAGCTCCCTTGCTCCCAAGCCCTTGGTGTGCTCAAGGGTGTCCCAGAGCTAAGCCAGTCATCCACAGACAAGAACATAAACTAGAGATGGCTTTCTCTGCCTGCCTGCCCTTTGGCTGTGCAATTCTTGAAGGCCTGGATCCTGCAGATACACACTTGATAGGCAGAGAGCTTCCAGCTGTCATGAGGAGTTCCCCAGCTTGGCTGCTGTGCTCTGGTCAGCCTTGTAGTGACTTTCTGCTCCCCTGGGTGCTGAGCTCAGTGTTTGTCCCACCTGGAAGCAATTCTGTCTGTTTCCAGCTATTTCCATCTTCAAGACTATCTGGAAAGCTTGAGGAGGAGTTCTTTAACCTTTAAATTACTGAGCCAGAATTTCAAGCAGGTGTTGCTGTTGTGTGGGGATATTGTGCTTCAGGGCTGGTTGGATTCATTGAGTAGTTCCAGGTCTTTACTGGAGTGTGTTGGCTTCTCCCAAGGACAGCAGAGATGGTGCTTTGCTGTCTCCTGCTCTTTAAGTCAGAGGTGTGTGCTTAGACCTGGGGGCTTGCAGATGGCCCTTCTGGGTGGTTTTCTCAGCTGGGGGATTTGTTCCTGGCTCACATGCTTTGATAGGTGTGTGCTGAGGGTGTTCAGTGCACGACCCTCCTCTGGAGCAGCTGGGCTGCTTGGGCAGCTGAAATTTGCCTTCCTCAAAGCAGAGGTTGTTAGCAAAGCTGCTGAGAGGGGTTGTAGTGCAGGGGAATATGTTTTTCCCCCAGTTAAGTGCTGTGTGGTGCCTTCAGAGATGGAAATTCCCTTGTAGTGTTGTGTCCCTGTCCCCTTTCCCATGTTCTCCCTCCTTAGCGGACTGTGTCATTTTATTAGCTTTACTAAGAGCTCTATTAATTTTACAGGTTTTTTCTCTAAAAGAATTCAAACTTAAAGTGATGTTAGGGTTGAAGCAATCCATTTGAGAGCAGAAATTGATAGTCCCAGCTAACAGCATATGGCTTTTGAGGCAGAGGTTCTGGATATGTGATGGATTATTTAGGATAGTGGGAAAGAGAGCAAATGCTTCCTAATAGGAACAGTTGCTGTAGGGTTGAGCTGGATTCCATTAACATGCTTCTCAGTAGTTTTAGCTCTTTGCAAACATATATGTAAAACTACTTCTTGCAGCAAGGTTTTTTGAATATTTTGTACACTTCATAAACAATATTTCAAGTATTTTAGTGGCTGTACAGTTAAGAGGTTTCTTGGAAGGACCTTTCTGTTTAAAATGCATTTCCTGTATCTAATGCTGTCTTTAATCTCATGTGGTCTCACAAAACCCATTCTACCTATTAAATATGCAGTAAAGCTTTTCTGTTTGGTAGAAGATTGTATGTTTAAGCAGCAGAAATCCTCACTGCTCCTGTATTTTAAAATTTAAAATTCAGTTGCAACACTACCTTCAGATTCAGAGCCATTAGAATGGATTTTTCAGATTTATTCTCCTGATTACAATACAGAAAATTAATTGCTTTTGACTGTAAAGAATTATGACTCATTCATTATTTAAGAACCTTCTTGATGGATGAACCTTTTCCACTTACTCCAAGACTTCTCATGAAATATGGCTGGGTTTTTTTAACTGGTATAAAGCATGATGCACCTCTATCAAACAGTGGCTGCACTGTCCACCCTGTGGGGTAGGGAGGGGTGGAAGGGAAAACCAGCACTTCATCTGTGTCCAGTTTGCTTGAGTATTCAATGTACAAGGAGTAGAGTCTGCTGGGAATAACAGGGAGGTTACTTCCATGACATTTAAAAGAAATACTTTGGTTTTATAAAAGAAAAATTGATTACTTCATTTAAATATCCAGGTAGCAGAGAATACCCTTTCATTTTGCTTGTGTGTGCATACTGGAAGTGTTTGTGTTACATCCTGGGGAGAAGAAATTGGGATGTTCCCCTCTGGTTGTGGTTCAGCTTCTTGCTCCTGGGTTTTGTGCTCAAATGGTTTTTGTGTGTGTTTAATTCTTGTCCTTTTAGAAAACTTAGAAGAAAAAGCCAAATTATAGACCTTGTCAATTAAAACCATCTAAAATAAAACCAGAGCTAAAATAGGATTTGGTTACCTGTCAGCCCAGAAGGGTTTGCTCAGTGCCCTTGGCAGCCAAGCCTCTGAAGTTGTGCATCACAGAAATGAACACGGAATTGTGCTAATGAGACCCTTTTTTTTTTTTTTTTTTTTTTTTTTTTCCTGTTTGTTTCAAATGATCACAGAATAATTTGGATGGGAAGGGACCTTTAAAGGCCACCCTAGTCCAGCACCCTATAGTGAATAGGAACAGCTTCAAATAGATCAGGTCACCCAAAGCTGTGTCCAACTTGTCCTGGAATGTTTCCAGGGAAAGGGCACCCACCTCCTCTCTGGGTAACCTGTTGCAGGGTTTCACCTCCCTCGTTGTAAAAAAGTTTCTTCCAAAATAAGACCCAGAGCATGTGAATCCTATGTCAAACACAGCTAATAGAGCTTTAACTCATTATAACAAAATATCCTAAAATCTTCATGGCAATGAAATTGTTGATTAGGTAACAATGATTTTGTAAAGCTTTTCCTTAAGAACAGATTAGAGAAAATACTGACATCGATATTTTGTGGTGGGTGAACAGTGTCACTAAATCCTGTCCCTTAACGTGGACATTCACTGGAGGAGGGAACCAGTGTTTGCCAGTGCTGCAGTTTTCAGTTCGTTTGTGCAATCCTGCAATCCTCTCCGGTCAAATTCTTGAGTCTTTTTTTTTTTTTTTTTTTTTGCAGTTGTCTTAACAGAGCCTACATTTAAAAGTAAGTTACTAGTGATGTTGACATTTCCTTGTTACTAATTGGATTTAAAGGTTTTGCATAATGTATTCAGAATACTGGTTTTTCTCTGAGGTGTGTTACCTTTGCTTGTGAGAACAACTGGGTTCGTAGTTGAGAGATGCTTTGCTTGTAAAATTAGTCTCTGAGAGTTTAAGAAAATAGATATATTGTGTGCTGCTTTGAAGTATTAGAAGGATTTGAGAGGCAGTTTGCCAACTGACATTTAAAACCCTTGAGAACTTGTTCCAGC
Organism: Sitta carolinensis; assembly: GCA_032173965.1. Taxonomy (NCBI): domain Eukaryota; kingdom Metazoa; phylum Chordata; class Aves; order Passeriformes; family Sittidae; genus Sitta; species Sitta carolinensis. The sequence goes on from CM063294.1 coordinate 1,520,265, forward strand.
CAAACCTTTTGATAATAAAGTAAATGCAGCTACAGCTTAGTTACTAAAATGATTTTAGCTGGCGGTTCAGTGCATGTAGTCATCTTGGAACATCCAGAAACTTGTTCTTTTGTTCAGTTCTCTATCACAGCTTTGGGCTGTGTCTGTGAACTGTTCTCAAACCCAGAAATCCTTCCCGTGGCATTGAGGCACAGTGGCTCTGAGCATTGTGCTGGCTGTGGTAGCTCATGTAAACACTTCTGGTACCAGGAATGTTTGTGGGACCCTTCCTGGATGGCTGTGGCTCAGCACTGATGGGATGTCCCACTGTGGGACACCTCTGAGCCTTAGGGGCTGTTTGTCCTTGCCAAACTGTTGGCAGGATGTTCCCATTGGAACACAGTGGTGTGGTGTACCTGGGAGCCCGGGGAACAGCCAGGGGCAGAGCCAGGCTGGGCCAGGCCTGTGCTGATCCTGAGCCAGCTACTCAAGGGCCAAGAGTTTGCCTTTGGTTTGGTTTTCACTCCTGTCCTGCTCATTCAGTTTTTGTTAGTCAGGAGCCCTCTGGTTTGGGAAGAGCCTGTGCAGCCCTGCTCCCTGAGATACAACAGAAGCTTGCAGTTTGCTCACTGTGGTACAACAGAAGGGGCTGGATTTGCTGTGACTCTGGCAAATGGCCCAAACCTGACTCTCCCTGCTTGGGACAGTGGGTACAGACTGCTTTTAATATACCACGAAAGGGTGAGCTTTTGACACCTCTGCTTGAAAAGGGATGAAGAAAGAGGCAAATTCAGTTTTACAGTATACACAATTTTAATAACAAAATGCTTCTGTACACTGCACTTGTTTTACTCCATTACTCACACCCCCTCCCACCAGAAGTTGGCTCTTGAAACATAATTTAAACACAATGCATCTAGGACTCTCTAATCTTGGGTTGCTAAGCGGGTAGAATAGTTCACTTACTAGTGTTTTCATTAGTAAAAAGAAAAATGGGATGGGTTTTGTTTGGCTTTTTACAAAGGAGTGGTTGGGAGATGGCAGGCATAGCTTCTCAGTGCTTACACAGTGGTGTACAATGTACAATATCCCATCTGAGGCCTGATTATACCCCTCAAAGCTTCTGGTACCTTTCCCTAGATGCCTCTCAGAAGATTTTTACAAGATGTGAAATGCTGAATTTCCAGCTGATTCTGAAATTATCTCTAAGCATCTTGCTAACGTGGTGCCTTAAAAAGCAAAGCCCAGCACCAATTTTAGCATCTGGGACATTTGCAGTGGAGGAAGGTGTGGGGAGGGAGGAGCTGCTGCCTTTGGTTTCTGTTGTTTCCTTGCTTGTTCCTTTTGGGGGGGGAGGAGAAATACTGTATCCCCCTTTGAACTTGTTTAATTTTTATGGAAAACTTCATAAGAAAGATGAAATTCAGCTCCTGGGTAAGTTTCATAGTTCTGAACAGATGGATTTTGATAGCTACACAGATCACAAAATTAAATCAACTTTATTTCCATTAAAGTAGTACAGAAATGATCTTAGACACATTAAAAATAAGTGTGTAGTGCAGATTTCTGGTTTAAAGCTGCGGGATGTTTCTGATTTTACAAGGTAGCAATAGGCCCCTGTCTTGTAAGGGGGTAATGGGACAGAAGCTCAGATTTGCATGTGGCTGATCACTGAAAAATCGAATCATTTCTGCTTGGGGGAAACGAAACCAAACATGGATGGAACAGCATTCATTATCTTTCCATCTGATAGGGAATGGGAGCTCAGTGCAGAGGAACACTTCAGCTGGAGCCTGAACACTCACCCATTTCACCCTTCATCGAGTAATTTTTACTTGTGTGCATTTAAACACTGATCTAATGCAGAGAGACTAACTGGGAGCATTAATTCAGCCTGTTCCAGGAGAATGACTCAAAACCTGAACTTGTGCTGCTGGGTTTGCATTTCACTGACACGAGGGTGGGGAGCAGGGGAAGCTGCCTGGAGAACAGCAAGGATGGAGGGGATATTTGGATGGGATGAGGACCTCAAGAGCAGTACAAGAAATTCTGTTTTTAAAGGACCCAAGGACCTCTGAGGTTGTGCCTGGAGGTGTTGAGGCACCTGTAAGCCTGTAAGTGTACAGACTGAGGCTGTGCAGCAGAGATGGTATTGGGGAGGGCAGGTTAACAAGCTCCTGTCATCAGCTAGTGCTCGTACTGAAATACAATTAATTTAAACCAAATCATAGTGCTTCTTGTTCCATCAACAAAATAAATCAGGGACTGCTGAGTAGCACAATTATTCCAGTCCTTTCCTTGCCTGGAAGAGTCACAAGCAATTGTGAATGGAAGACAGTAACTTTAAAATAAAAAATATTAACAGCCTCTGGCCATGTCCTTGTGCAGAGCGATGGCTCTGCTGCTGCTCGCAGTCCCTCCGAGGGAATTCCAGTTGACTTCCCTGCTGGTGTTTGACATTCTGCGAGTTTTATGATACCTGTTACCCTAAATGTAATGTTTGCTGAATTGCTTTGCTTATCCCTGGAACCTGGAACAAATGGGTTTGGAACTAGCAGACGGCATTTGGGAGATTGGGTGTGGGTTGGTGTGGAGTACAGAGGGGGAATGGGAACGGTGCTGGGCTGTGTCTGCTGGCCTCCTGCTCTGCTGTCTGCAAGCACTGCAGGACCAGTGGAAACTGGCAGTGCTGGTGGGAGGGACAACTTGGGTGCCTGGATGGGAATGCTTGGAGAGGCATTGAAACAGTGCTTTAATGCTAGGAAAATTGCTGTCAGTGGCAGGGATGGAGAAGGGGGTTAAATCCAGCTGTTCTGGAACATCTGTCTTCACTCTTCTTGGGTGGAATTAAAAACTCATAAAGGTGGAATGGGACAGAGCTGGGATGTTGGGAAAGCACCTCTTCTGGAAGGACCTTGGCTCCTCATCAAGCAGCCGCATGTTGTTCCTGCGTGGAAGACTGAGGAGGTACCCCTTGAGCTGTCTGACAACCAGGGTTTCTGCAGGGCCTGGAGGATGAGGTGGGATTGCTTCCTGCACTTCCCGAGGCCGTCGGAGTTCAGTGGTGACATCTGATGGGGGATGGCAGCACAGCCAGATTATTTGGCTGCCAGGATAATTAACGAGCTCAGTGATAACTTTGTCTGTGCTGGTAGCCTGCAGCTGTAGGTGGAAGTCATGCCCAAGTGCCTCCTCCCCAGGCTCCCAGAGCTGACCTGTGCCAGCCAGGGAGGGAGGTGCATGACAGGGACAGTGATGCCCACTTGATGCCCACTCAGGGCTCACTCACCTGCTCCTAGAGCAGCATCCTGGGCCTTGGGAGAGCTGTGAGCACTCAGTTATGGGAAGAAGCAAAGCAAATCTTCCTTCAGCTAAATACCCTGGGGGCCAATATGAATTTGTATTTCTCAGCTTAGCTCTGGCCTTCTGCCTCATGCGGGATTTAGTCATCCACAATATCTGCTCTTTGTCCCCTTCCCCACAGGATTTTTTGTAGTCAGTTAAAAGCAGTAATTAATTTCCCAGAACAGGTGTAAATGGACTCATCTTAGTATTAACAGTAACAAGAGTTCAAAGTTATCACTATGGAAATCCATTAGGCTTCACTGGATCTCTTCCATTAAAGTACAGAGTCAAGGGAAGTAAACAAAATATTGGTTTTATAATAAGGGCACTGTATGTAAAAGTAAAATGATGCAAATTAATATCTTCAAAACCAGAAATTGAAAAACCTTTATGTAAAATCTTAACAGAAGTTACTGATCTTGCTGTAATTGCCTTGGACAAATTCATCTCACAAGAAAACATCAAACTGTTGTATAATTGCACCCTAAATACCTCACTAAGTGGTAGTACAGAGAAAAAAGCAGAATGAAATAGCAAACAGATTTTTATGCAGTGGTTTTTCTGTTTTAAAAGTTTGCAGGATAGTTTAGTACATCACAATTAGCATACTGTAATTATGGATTTGGTCAAGGTATGGCAACACTGAGGATTTTCGTTTCTTCATCGAGGTGTGCTGGTAATTGTTTAACACTGCAGCATTGGACACAACACATTTTTTAGTTACACATACATGTATATATATAAAATAATTCTCCATCCCTCTCAGTCTTTTAGCTTTGGTTAGAATGTTTACAATATTTGAGCAGTTGACTTAAAAATAATGTAATCCTTTGCAGACCCCCCCCCCCCCCCCCCCGTCGTGGCATCTGAGTACCACCATCACTGCATAGATCTGCAAATATTTACATATAATTCCATAACAGAGTATAAATAGCAATATGGTACTTCTGGCTAAAGAAACCAAATTACCCCTTAGAATGAGGTGTGTGTATATATATTTATATATGATTTTTTAAAAAGTCATACTAGTTTAGATTCTGTCCCATATCGAGTAAGAAACAAAACATTTCTCAGTGAACTATTCTATAAACTAATCATATTCTTCTAACTTATCAGAAGGGGTCTTTTTTTATCTTGAATTTTGGAAGAGGAGGACAAGTGAGAGCTTATATTACAGGGGCTAATTCTGTCTCCAGAGAAACCAGTGGAGTTAGTGCATGAAAATAGCTTCCCAGCGAGAGGAAGCCTCAGCTGGGGGGGGCAGCAGGGGAACAAAGAGAGGATTCTTCCTTCCTTCCTTTCTTCCTTCCCTTTTCTCCTTAACCTCGCTGTTGATATTTGCTTTTAACTAAGAGAACCTTGCATTAAGGGTATTTACACGTGAAAAGGTGTTGAAATGCTGTTTGTTCATCGTCATTAAATAATTAGCCTGAATTCATGAAAAGCATCATCAAGCGAAACCAGGGAGCCCACTACTGAAGGTACTTAATATTTCCAATTGATCCCAGTGTGCTGAGCCTCCCGAAAGGAGCTGCACTGCCAGTCTGGGGACACACGGAGGGCTGTCCTGCTCCAGGAGGGTGTGTGCCCATCCTGCTCCTCTGTGTGTGTGTGTGCCCATCCTGCTCCTCTCTGTGTGTGCGCGCCCCCATCCTGCCTGGTGCTGTGTGTGTGTGCCCATCCTGCTCCTGGTGCTGTGTGTGTGTGCCCATCCTGCCGGGGGCCACATGCCCATCCTGCTCCTGGTGCTGTGTGCCCATCCTGCTCCTGGTGCTGTGTGTGTGTGCCCATCCTGCCGGGGGCCACATGCCCATCCTGCTCCTGGTGCTGTGTGTGTGTGCCCATCCTGCCGGGGGCCACATGCCCATCCTGCTCCTGGTGCTGTGTGCCCATCCTGCTCACGAGTGTGCGTGCCCGTTGTGTGTGCCCATGTGAACTGCTCCTTCCTGTGCCTGCTGTCCCTTTCAGCAAGCTGAGCCATGAACATGCACAGAGCAAAACTGTATTTCAGATAAATTCATCCCAATGCACTGAAATTCCCACCTAGACCTTTGTTGGGTTCCTTTTTTTTAAAAAATTTTCTCTCCCTTCCCTTACTGGAGTGAAATGCTCACAGGAGGAAAATCTTCCTCCCCAGCTGCCCTTAAAGTGCCTAGAGCCAGCTGCAGTGTTTGGGATCCTTCAGCTGCAGTGGAACAAACGAGCACACGTACCCCACAGATCCTTGCACAGATATCCTTTCTCCTTCCCCTTAGACTGTTTGCAGTAGAAAAAGTAGAATATGGAGACTCGGGTATAAATGTTTACACACAGTCATATAATTACATAACATGAAACATTTTACATAGCTTGAGGTGAGCATCTCTTTAAACTTTTAAACATTAGGAGTGCAAGTTTAATGTAATCATTGCTTCTTTAACACTGAAAATATTATGGATTTATTTTTTAAAAAACTTAAAAATACTGCACCACTCCATAAACAATGTTTCCATTAAGTAGCTTGGAAAATTAGGCTTTATGTCAACATTTGTAAAAATTAGGATCTGATGTAGGTCCCTACAATTTTAAAGTAGGTTACTTATCTGATCTACTTTGTGATGGGCTTTAGGTATTATACTTCACATTCTTTATAGGGCAGCTGCTGGCACTTGCACTGTCCGTAGCCATTGATGATGATGAAGGGTCCTTCGTGGGTGGGTTCGTACTCGTTATAGGGTCCTTGGTCTGACATATTGGACATATGCAGCCGTGTTTGGGATCGGAGCTGCCTGTGGTTTTGAATCATTGAGCACTGCCTAATTCTTCTTAGTGTGGGAGGGCAGCACTTCCTGGAGATGAACACTATAAAAATGATAAAAAAGAAAGAAAACAATAAAGCCATTGTTCCTGTAATTACCCTCTGAGTGAAGATGGCATTGTTTGGCTCCGGGAACTGTTCTTCGGTGGTAACAACCATGCCTGCTGTAGTTGGAATCTCTTTGTCTCCCACATGGAAATGAGAAGAGCTTATTCTTTTTGTGTACTCAGTAGTTGGAGCTGTGTACGACGTCGTAGCCACAGGGGTAACCACAGTCGATAAATTCCAGCAAAGCTGAAAACCATACACTGCATCCAGAATATCCTCTCCCTGGGTGTGGTCGGGGCTGTGGCAGAGGATGGAGTGCTCCCACCGACCTTGGAAGCCACTCAACCATGTGGCCAAGGCGCAGATCTTTGGGCTGCATTCCCACAGATTGCCGGAGAGGCCCACGGTGGTGAGGGATGTCAGCGAGCTCAGGATCTTGGAATCCAGAGTGGTGAGCTTGTTGTTATCCATGAGGAGGGTTTTAAGGTTAGGCATAGTTTCAAAGACGGTGAGGTCGATGGCTTTGATTTCATTTCCAGTCAAATCAAGCTTTGCTAAGGTGCCCCAGGTCCACTCCATCCCACATGTCAAGTTGCTAATTTTGTTCCACTGCAAGAATAGCGTGTGCAGGCTGCTCAGCCGGAGGAAGTGAGCAAAATTAATCTTTGTCAGCTGGTTGTGCTCTAGGTGAAGCTCCCTCAGCTTGATTAATCCCGCAAATCCGTTGCGAGCCAAACTTCGCAAGCGGTTTGTGCTCAAATCCAGGAATTCCAGGCTACGACAGTCCCAGAACAGGCGGACCGGGATGGTCCGCAGGGAGTTGGATCGCAAGTGCAAGGTCTGTAGCTTGCGAAGGCCGTAGAAGAGCTCGGGGTGCAGAGAGGATAACTGATTAAAAGAGAGGTCCAAATTCTGCAGGTTAAGCAGCTGGCTAAAAGTTGTGTTTGGCAAATGAAAGATTTTGTTGGAACTTAAGACTAATTCCTTAAGTTTATACAGTCCTTGAAAAGAATCTTCTCTGACTGTTGCAATTTGATTATGATCTAAGTGAAGCCAAGTAAGTTGACTGAAGCTTGCAAATTGATCCCTTTCAAGTTCAGAAATATAATTGTGCCTCAGTGACAAACCTAGCGAGCCCTTTTCAGTGGTGTTTGGCACTGAGTGAAACCCCTGAGAGTCACAGTAAAAGAGCAGCTTCTCACAGCGACATTTTGGTGGACAAGCCATGCCCAAGGCAGGCAGCATTTTTAAAACCATACTCATTGCATATAGTGCTGCCAGCATACGAGCCCCTAATGGCCACTTGAAATGTAAGCCTGCAGAATATAATTTAGGAAAACAACAAGATAGGATAGCCTTATCAGTACACTTGGAACATCACGGTGGAAGATTTCACTGCAGATAACATTGCCATGCATTTCCAACAAGCTAATTCTAAATGCAAGAAACAACTTACTACGATAAACCGAATACTTGGACATTACACTTAGGAGGATGCTTTATCTCGATTACGGAGGGTTACAGTGGCACTATTGGAAAACATCTTTTTCATAAGGTTCAGTGCAGAGCAATCAGCTTTAGCATCTTAACTGCTCCTTTAAAGCAGAGCCATCATTCATTATACAAGGAACAGAGAAACGCAGGAACTTACCCATTCTTTTGAGTACATTGGAGGGTGCATTCAGTCGTAGTTTGAGACTCAACGCCGTGAGTCTGTGAAAGGCTCTAATGTAAGACAGCCTTGAATAATTGACTGGATTTAGTGTCCTTTGATATTAGTGCAAAATCCACGATGCACTCTTGGAATATTCCTTTTGAAATTGCTGCCTTGATCTCGTCTGACAGGTCTGCAGTTTTAAAATCTTAATATAAGTTTTCGTCCTCCGGGGCTGTTCAGCTGGTTAATTGAAGCTCACGTTTTCCTTTTCCGCAGCTGTGGTTTCCTTTAGTCCTAACTTGTTGATGGCAGATGGGTGGCTTATTGCTGAGAGAAGCTCCTGTAGTAGCATGAGTGCATTTACTGAAAAGCTTTTCAGGGAATCGGTACAAGAATGGATTTGCTTATGCGCTGCAACCACACAGGGCTCTATATAGGCTGACGTCACCTGGTGACGTTCCTTTTGTTTGGGTTTTCCAGAAGCTTTGCTGTTTTAAAGCATTATGCTGCATGCTGTGATCGTGTTAAAGACCACTGATAGAGGGGGAAAAATCCAGCGGCAGGAGTCCTTCGTGCCCACGACAGAAGGAGCAGGAGGGACTCGCAGCACCCTGCTCCCCCCACGTCTGCACCGGCTCTGCTCGGCTGGGGTTAAAAGCAGCGCAGAGCCGCGGCTGGAAGTGCCTGAGTGCTGCCTGCTTCCACTTCTCTGCTAAATGTCCCTGCAGGAAAGCAACTTTTAGATGCAAAATGCGCAGAGTTTGAATAGAGGATGCTGGGCAGCACTGGCTTTCATGGAGCAGAGAGGGACTGGGCAGCTCAGAGCTCCATGTGACAGGTCTGTGGTCCCTGCAGAAGTGCAGAGAGCAGTGGTGTAGCTGGAGCTGGAGTGTCAGGAAGTACAGCCCGGGAGCAGGGCACAGGAGTGAGCACTTCAAGCCAGGAGAAATTTCTGGAAAAAGCAAAGTTTGCGTTAGGGCACAGGAAAAATTTAATTGGAATTCAGCTTGACAGTGTGTGGTTATGAAACTAGAAAATCTATTTTCTCCTCCCAAACGGTGGCTTTTGTACTTGCTTTTTCCTGGGCACTGGAGGGCAGAGAGGAAACGGTGAGATTGGCATTTCTAGTCGGGGCTCAGAGCAGTGCGAGGGCTCCCTTGTGGTCACCCACGGTGCCCTGCTGCTGTGTGTTCCCTCCAGGAGCCCCTGGCTGCAGGGTGGCTCTGTAGGAGTTACCCTGTGCCTTTAGGGCTCTGTGTCCCTGCAGAGCTGTGTGTGCTCTCCAGCCCCACCGGGCTCTGGCCAGAGCGTGCACGCACAGCCAGGAGGACAGTGGGCTCTTAGGGCTGTTTGCTTGCTTTAAAGGTTCATTGCCCCATTATTAGAGCAACCTCTTCTCTGGGACAAGCTGGTACTGACAGGTAAATGACCAGGTTCGATTGACATTTTTATATGTGTTTAGGATGCATGTGCAGGTAAAGCCTTGGGAGTGGCCAGAGCCACTGCTCTGGCTGTAGCTTGATGTGGGTGCGGCAGGGAGGGGCATGCTGGTTTCCTGCTCCAGGCAACTTGGATAAGCTTTTTTTTTATTTTCACCTTTTATTGAAATATAAAGCAATAATCTAGAGGAGGCACTTGAAAGTGTTTTGCTGTGTAGCAGTGAGATATAACCTCTGACCTCCAAAATCTGGAAGGAGCCAAGAATAACATATTTCCCATGATGATGGAGCAAGATGAATTGTATCAAAAGAAGGGTTTAAAATAAAATGGCCGTTTACCTTTGTTTTTAAGTGTTGTTTCCTTGGAGGTCCTTGCTTAAACCAAGACCTGCTGTTCTCTGCCTGCTTCTCCCTTGGCTGTTTTGTGATGGAATGGTGACACTGCCCCTTGTGATTCCTTTCTGGGATGGGGAGACTCAAGGGGTGCGCTGAGTGAAGAGTAAAGGGATGGAGAAGGTGAATACACAAGAGTAAAATCTCAAAAAAACTCAAAAAATGTTAAGGCAAAAAAATAAACCCTACCCTGAACCCATCAGGAGAGTAACTGTCTTTAATGATTAAGCAAATTTCTTAAATTGCTCTGCCATAGTAAATGTTTTCACATTTGCTCCAGTGTGAAAGAAATACACGCAAAGAAATTACATAAACCTATTTAAAGAGATTCTTCTTGTTTAATATTCAGTGTACAAAGAGCTCAGGCTCAGCTCCAGCTGTCCGAGAGAACTGCGGCTCTGCAGCACCTGCGGAGGGTTCTTGGAGCAGCTCTGTGCAACAGCCTGATCCGAGCTGTTGCTTGGAATTCTAAGAACATTTCTGTATGTTACCATAAGATTTAACAACAGCATTCCGAAGGGTATAATTTGAGGTCAACTGTTAGCCCTCCCCAGTGCTGCCTCTTTCCCTCTTACCAGGAGACTGAAATTAGGTTTCATTGGAAACGTTTTGCTTTTTTACATCAATATCTGCTGGTAGGTTCCTCCCACGTTAAGATTGTGTAATTTGGCACAGAGTTAAGAGTTAATGTTCAAACACGGTGAGTTGCTCCTTTTCTGAAGCTCTCCATTCTTTGGCCCTTAACCAAACAAGGGCTATTTAGCACCTTGCCAGCGAGTTTCCTGTTTAGGAAACTGTTAAAGCGAACTTTATGAGCACTTTTCTTAGCAAAACATGTTTTTATGTGCACTTGCTGTGAAATAACAGTTACTACCACAAGTGTGCATCTCAGTCTCTGAAGTCTGGAACACTGCAGTAACATTCACATTGTTCCTTAGGAGCTGCCTGGGGTGTCAAGGTGCAACAGACTGAGAGTAAACCCCCAGAAAACTCATGCAAATACATTTCTTCTGAGCCTAAAAACTCACTGCCCAGCATGAAAAACCATGTCTGATGCCACCTGGGCACTTCTGCCACAGCAGGAGCTTTTTGGCAGCCGAAGCCTCACATGCAGCATGGACAGGGAGATTGGCAGGAATTAGCTTGCTAGGCCAGATTACCCTTTGGGGGCTTCTCACCTATCCCACTCCTGTCCAGCAGCACAACTGGTTTTCTTGCGGAACCCATGTGCTGGGAAAGTAGAATTGCACCCTGAGGCGAGCGTTGCCATTTAGTTAGGCTGACATCTTGTGGAAGCCTTCCTTTCCTAGTGTATTAAGAAGAACATAAAGGCTAATTTTACTGGATGGAGATGTGGGGGCTGCGTGGCTTTGCTGTGCTGGGGGCCTGGAGGGTGCAAGCCCTGGAGCTGCAGGTGAGACTGCAGCAGCTGGGACATGCAGCCCGAGTGTGGCACTGCACAGCAGCCAGCTCAGCCCTCTGCCTGCAGGAAGGGCAGTGGGAGTTGTTGCTGGGCCTTAGCACCTCAAGGACCACGACAGGATTTGCTGCTGTTTGGCCAGAAGAGCAGAGCTCAGAGGTGGCACAGCACTGCCTGCCCACAGGAAGGTGTGCCAAGCACTCACTTGTCACTTATTCAGCCCCCCATCATTAACGAGAATGCTGCCTGTTGTACTGGCAGCTCAGAAGTCAATTCAGAGACTCCTGAAGCAGAAACCTCTCTGCCAGCCATCCTTTTTGGTTGGTTGTGTGGTGGGTGGCTGGTGGGTCAGTGGTGGCTCTCAGCAGTGGCACATCTGGCTCACATCTGGGTGCTGATGTGGGAGGGGGCATGCTGGGCTCTGCAGGGATGGTATGAGGTGATGCTGAGAAGGAGACTCTGTCTCTCTCAGTACCTCTGTGGGCTCAGCTTAACCCAAACTGATGATGAACCTTAAAGATTAACAGCAGATGTTGGTGATATTCAGCTACAAAAACTGAGTAGCTGGTTGCAGCAAATGCCCTGCTGATCCTGGTGGAATTCAACACCACTGCCATGCTCCTGTACCTCTGTAAATAAGTTGGGATTAGATTGTAACCTCCATAGCTATAGGAAAAACTTGAGTCTTTCTTCTGTTTGTCAGAATTTAGATGGCACACCTACAGCAGAAAGGCTTTGTGACAGAAATGGTGATTCCCCTCCCTGTGTCCAAATCCCCTTTCCTTGCATCTCTGGGGATGGTGGTGTGAGCTGGGACTGCAGGGAATGTGACAGGGAATGTTTGCGGTGCTCTGCAAGTTGGGCAGCAATGATGGGGGAAGAGCAGAGATGAAGAGGGTGGGGGAAATCTTTAACATCAATTCTGTCCTCTTTGTTAAAAATCTGATTTAATTTAAAGTAAATCTGCACCATGGCTAAATTCATTATCCATGATACTGGTCAGAGTTGGGATATTGTATTGCAGAATGATTGACATGGTCATCATGACCCTATTAAATCTACTGAACCTATTAGCTGCACACTGGCTGAGGGGTTTGTGATTCCCTCAGCAGAGTTTTGTGCTGAATATCTAAAAATCCTATTAGAAATTTGGATATTTGGGCTTCACTCTTGTGAGCCCTCCTAATCCTGTGGATAGCAGAAGCTGCTGGCTGGGCTGCCTTGTGCTGCCAGGGTCACTAGCTGGCTCCTCAGTGAAGTCTCACACTAGACATGAGGACCAATTTTTAATGGTCAGGCTAATTGGTTAGTGGAACAAATTACCCAGAAGAGCTAAACTTGCACTTGGAGCCTTTAAAACATGATTCATTACTTGAGAGAGGGAGCCCAGCTCTAACAGGGCTTTTGGACTGTAGGGTGGAACCAGTGGGTAAAATTCCCAAGGTGGGAAGCCTGGACAAAGTGCCAGTGCTGTGGTCAGGCATGAGCCTCAGCATGTTTCTGTGCCCAGGAGGGTTTGTGCTGCCTCAGGCTGTGCAGGTCTTCGTGAGGTCCTAATGGGGTTTGGTTGGCCCCAGAGTGTTTATGGGGCAGGGAAACACAGAGTTTCTGCAGGGAAAAAAAAGGTCAGGAAACTTCAGCTGGGCAAAACTGGACATTGTTGTCTCCAGGACCTTGGTTGGAATTGGCTGTGATGGTTTAAGGTGTCAGTGGCAGCAGGGTGTCTGTAGCCCCTGAGGTGTCCTGGGTTTGTTCTGCTCTGCCCCTGCCCAGCCCAAACAAAGGATCACAATTAGTGACTCCATGTGCTAAATCACCAGAGCTAAATTAGCAGGGTGCTTTATCCTGCAGCCTTCTGAAGTAAACTCTGGTCATGCTTTTGACAAGCTTCTGTACTGAAACTTCTGCATGCCAGCAAGGTGGAAATAAACTGGAGCTGCTTTCCTAAAATCTAGTGGGGTTGGATTCTACAGCTCTTTCTGTGTTAGGATGTGGTGTAGTTTCATAGGAACGGATCAGCAGTGAGAAATCCGTGCTGCTCAGGCTGTAATGTGCTTTTTGGGGTGTTTTGCATAGTGGTCCATTAGTGGAAGCCATCTCTTGGTTTTCCTCTCATCCAAAAGGCATCTGGTGCTGTGCACCGAGGCCATTGTGGGCTGTGAAGCCAGGGACAGCAAAGTGGAATTGATGGGTGGCCTCGCCTCAAATCCCTGCTCCTGTGTCTTGTTAAAATGGTAATGTGGGAGCACCCGGGGAGAAGTAAAATGGCATTTCTTGGAACAGCTGAGTGTTTGGCTTTCTGCATAATAGATGAGCATATATCTTAGATCCAAACATATTCCTGAGAAAAACCCCCAGTGTGTCGGGAGGGTGCTGTGGGTTGAGTAAAATGGTCACATTGCCATGGGTAAACAGGGTGAAGTATCAGGAGGAGAAGCAGCTGCCACTGCAGGCTGGTGTCTCAGAGCAGCTTGTGGCTGGGGCAGTGCCTGGTGGCAGCTTCTGGGATCACTGCCCCTGGCCCCTGCAGGTGCCAGCCCTGCCTGCTGCCACCAGCATGCCAGGGACAGAGCCATTGTTCAGGGAGTCTTGTCAGTCGTATCCCCTGAGCAGGGCAACGGTAAAGTGTTGGGTAAATCAGTGCATTAATCTTCGCTTTATTTAGAGCCTTCAGCTTTGATTTTTAAATGTAGAGCAAAGAAGGGCCGATGCTGGGGCTGCTGAAGGCTGTGGCAACGTCTCGACGAGCTCCCGGGTTTAGCTCCAGTCACTTTTCAGTTACCTTTTGTGATGAGAATCAAATAACTTGATCATGGCGATGACAAATCTTCAATAATTCATTACACTATAATGACATTACAACATCCTAGCTCCCTCCCCACCATTTTTTATTTCTGCTGTAGAGTGGACTTGATGTTTTAGATTCAAGGCTGTTCATCCAGATATTTCACACCAGCCTGTCACCTGCAGAATTGATACCTGGCATACCCTCACTGCAGCACTGCTAAATGGTTTTTCTTCTCCAACTGGATAATTATATTGATTGTGGCTTAGGACTTCAGAAATTGGATTGTAGTTGAGTAAGTGTGTTTTGAAACCCTACTATAAGCTATATTAAAGAGAAAAATATCCCTGCAAAACCAGACCACCACCACTGTCTTATCTGACTCTTAATTTGATACAAAGGAGGATATTTTTGACCCAGTGGAAAAGGAAACCCTGATGGAAAGGGAAAGCTGCCCCTGCTGCCTGGCCCTTTGGCCTTTCTAACAACGGGGCTCAGGCGAAACGTGCTGGATCAAACCTTGGCAGCTCCCTGTGGGTGGGCCTGGAGACTCACTTGAAATGTTGAATTTCTAACCTAACAAATGGTTTATTAGGATTTGATTTTTGATTCTGAGCTTTTGACAGCCTGCTCAGGAGCAGTGCTGTGTGATCCCTGGGGTTGGGTGTGGAGGGAGCAGTGGCTGCCCTGTCGGGGAGGTGGAGACTCTACTGCCAGAGTGCAGAATCACTCCACAAACCTGAAACACGGACCAAGAAGCTTACCATGCCCTTGAAATGAATGACAACTGGTTTAACTTTGAGACCCTGAGTAGCTGTTTTCCTCTTTGCCTGCTGTTTCTCAGGCTGGCCGCAAGGAAAGGAGCGATGCCCTGAACTCTGCCATTGATAAAATGACCAAGAAGACCAGAGACCTGCGCAGACAGGTAAGGGCTGCCCAGAGGTGCTGCTGGCTGGGACAGGAGTGCAGTGCTGCATGCTGCAGCTGTTCCTCTGGGCACTGGGTTTGCTGGCCTGTCTTCAGTGAATTAAAAGCCAGAAGCTTCCAGTGTGAAGCGTGGGGTGGAAAGGTAATTCCCTGTTAACTGCATGATACAGATGTTGGAGTCTTAATCATCTCATGGCAAGAGAGATTAAAATACCCAAGCAAAACCCACCAAAAAACAACTTTTACTTGATGGACTTTGAAGATAATCAGTGATATTTTGTAATTCTGGTGGTGTTCATCTCAACCTATTTTATTTGAGAACTATATTTGTGTAGCATCAGCCTTTTGTCTGTTTGGTTTTAAAGCAATATATTCCCATTTTTGAGTAAGTGAGAATATGGATCAGGTTTGTTGAAAAATGTTTTTATTCTAGCAGAAAAATAAAAAAGTTAAATCAGTGTGTTGTTTAATCAGCTGAGGGAAAGCAGCAAATTTACTCAGACAAAACCAATATGAGCTGCTAAATCAATATTTGTGGCCAAACTGGTGACTTGCACTTCTAGAACTAATCCATTTTTTAAGGAGATTTAATTTAAATTGAAGCAAAAAGTGTGTAGACAAGATTTAATGCAGGGAAAGCCTTGGTCACACAAAGGGAAAAGGATCAATGACAAAAGTAGTTTAAGCTTTACGTATTAATACAGTAAGAGGGAAACAGCAGTGAAACACTACTGAAGAATAACTCATTCTTTTATTTTTATTTTAGCTCCGCAAAGCTGTTATGGACCATGTTTCAGACTCTTTTCTGGAAACAAATGTTCCTCTTTTAGTATTGATTGAAGCTGCCAAGAATGGGAATGAAAAAGAAGTTAAAGAATATGCCCAGGTTTTCCGTGAACATGCCAACAAATTGATTGAGGTAAGATGGTACAAATTAAAATTTAATTGTTGCTAGTTAAATTAAGGCAAGACTAGGCAAAACAGGTTTTTCAATTCTGTTGAAGCACAAAATAATAAATTTTCTTTTAAAATTTTATTTGAATTAATTTAAACTCAATTTAATATTTTAAAAATTGAAAATGTAAGCTTATCAAAAGGAGCTGTTAAATAAGCCATGTAGTTGTGGTTATTACAGTGTGAGTATATGATAAAGGTTTTGTTACTTGGAGGTGGTCACTTGGAGTAATGGAGACCAGGGCACAGTTGTCCTGCTGGATAGTCTGACCCATTGCTTTGAAGCCTGGAGGGTTTTTCTTTCCAGTAAAATCCCATGGAGTACAAAGAAGCCTTTTGTTTGAAGGCTTTCAGAATGAAGAGCCACTCGTGTGTGTGTGTAAAGAGCAAACAGAACACTTGGAGAGACAACACTACTGATCCTTGTAAGGAAAACCCAAAGGCTCTCCAGCTGGTGGGACTGCAGAGCAGAGCTCTGACTGGGGGGAAAATCAGGTTAACTGGACCAGACTGTTTCAACTGGAATCCCAGGATCATTGAAGTTGGAAAATCCCTCCCAGCCCATGGAGTCCCAGTTGTGCCCCACGCCCACCTTGTCCCCATCCTGGAGTACTCAGTGCCACCTCCAGGCATTCCTTAGAGAACTCCAGGTATGGGCACTCCAAGCCTCCCTGGGTAGCCCCTACCAAGGCCTGGCCACCCTTTCCATGGGCAAATTCCTGCTCAGGTGCCCCCTGAGCCTGCCCTGGCCCAGCCTGAGGCGATTCCTCATTACCTGGGAGAAGAGACCGACCCTCACCTTGCTGCCCCTCCTGTCAGGGAATTGCTTTCAGGGGGGTTAGTGCCCTGCTGAGGGAAGCACATTTCCATGGGTGGTGTGTCTGCAGAGAGCAGCAGTGGAGCCTGCCCCTGTTCATGGATCCACCCCGGGATTCTCAGCCCCTTGCCACTGCCTTCGGGAGAGTTCTGTGTCAGCTGATGCTGAATGGCAAGGAACACACAGCTATAGGTATTATTGAGGAAACATGCCACTAGAAATAAGCTTCAAGAACTCCTCCAGTGCTCTTCGGTGCTTTGAGGCTCTGGCTGGTTGTGCTTAACCTCTGCAGCTCCCTGGGAACGGTCCCAGGCCACTTCGTGCGGTTCTGCTCTCAGTGTCTCTGTGTTTGAGAACCCTGTGTCTCTAGGGTTTGGGGGGAATACTCACACATCTGGCCAGATTTAAATTGCTCAAGATTAAGACTGATCAGACATCAGTAAAAGTAGCTTCTGACTTGCACAATGTATTTTTGTAGGGTTCTGAGTGCACTTTGCAACTGCCCCATGGTCCAGGGTGCACGAAGTTTGTCCAGCTCTTTAGTGCTGCTGTCTAAGCAATGAAAATCTTTTTTAATTCCTTGAAGGCATCCATCTTTCTCTTTTGGCTTGTCATGTTTCAGCATCAATGCTGTCCTCTTGGAGCTGCAAAGTTATTCTAATCTAAATTTTAAGTAACTGACGTTGTTCTGCAGAGCAGCATGTGGAAGGAAGGCAGGGCTGCTGTGCCCTGCCTTGGCAGTGGGATACAGCCTTGGGAACACTTTGAAGTGGGTTTGGTCTAAAGCCTCCCTTCTTCATGTTGCAAGCCTGATTTATCTAGAAAATTATTTTTAGGGCTTGTTTACAGGAGAAGTTGAATCGTGTAACAATAGCTGTGCCTGTTCTGCCAGAGTTCTGCTACCTCCTCAGCAGATGTGTGGAATTTGTTGGCATAATTAGAAAGGAATAATTGTGCTGCTCTGTCCCTGAGTTTCTCCCCAGCCCTTGCCAGGTGAGCCTTCTCTCCCTGTCTCCTCAGGAGCCGTGTCCCACTGGAGCAGCCACAGTTCCATCCCCACTGGCTCTGGCCCTTCCTGGTGTGCAAATGCCAGGCTGCAGAGGAGTTTTCCAGAGCCTCTGTACTGCCAGACTCTCGTCTTCCAAGGACTATTCCCCTGAAAGTAGACATTCAGCAATATTTTTGACTGACATCAAAAGGTTCTGCTAAAATGATATGCTGCTGCAAAAGCTTTTTGAAGGCTTGGTTATTGCTTTTGCTGTCTGAAATGTAACTGTAGTTTTAGAGTATCATGATGTAGATGGTATATAAACCTCTTCCCTGAATGGAGATGGATTAATCTATACACCTAGCTTGGACAGAAGGGAATAGTGCTCCTGCAGAGCCCTTGTCCCAAGAGGCAGGAGAGCAACCAGGGTCGTATGGGATGTCAGATTCACTGTGCAGGAAGATGGGTTTGGGTGGGTTGCACTTCAAATGTCTTATGCCTCTGCCGGAATGGAGAAGGATGTCTGCCAGTTCCTTCATGATTCTGCTCTTGGGCAGAAAACTCAGGAGAAACAACAAAAGGTTGTGTAAGAGTAGAGATGAAGATGTTTTTCCCAATGAGATGGACAGTGATTGTTTCCACCTGCTTTCAGGGGAGATGGCTGTGCGGGGAGTTTATCAGAGCTGCCCTCACAAGTGCTGCTGGGCGACTCAGGACGTCAAATGTGCCCAAACAGCTGCAGCACGGAGTGGAGTTGTGCTGGACCATGCCCTGACTTACAGGCTCCTGTGATATGGATGTAGATGGGAGCATTCCCTTCCTTCCCTCTGCTGCTGAGCGAGGGCAGCAAATGTGCAGGAGATCCTGCTCTGCCCTGAGGAGCCCAGCACATCCCCACTGGATTGCTGGGGGGCTTTGCACCTTGGGTGAAAGCCCCCATGTCTGTGAGCTGGAGGAGTCAGTGAACCAGCCCCTGAGATACAATCAGATAGATTTACTTTATTTTGTTTTTCATACTAAACTGTGGCAGGTGTTGGCTGGAGAGGAGTGGCAGTGCTGGTTCTGCCCTGGTTTAGCACAGGGAGTTCTTGCTCATGCAGTGCAGAGCTGTTTATGGGCCCTCCAAGTACCCATAAAGAGATTCAAGCACATGATTTGGGTAATTTCGTTTTGAAATGTTCCCTTCTTGGCAGCACAGTACTGTCTGCTTTTGTGGTTCCTAATGTCCAGGCAGACAAATTTGACCAAAAGATGCAGTAAACACAAAAAGCTGATTTGCCTGCTGGGTCTGTGTCTAAGAGAACCCATACCAAAAGCATCCCAAAGGGCTCCTGTCTAATTTGTTTCCCATGTAGTAAAATCCTAACACTTCTATCCTGCCTTTTGAAAACTGAGTTAACAGTAAAAGAGTAGAATGAGCCTTGTCTCAGTTGAATAATATGTTTCAAAGATAGCTTTCAAAATTGCTCTGTGCTAATAGACCATTAACTCTGGCTGGATTTGGTTAAAGGAGTTTAATTCAGGAATTGAGAAGCCGATTTCAGTGTAACACACAAGAATAACAGAAAGGACGGCATTTGGGAAACCAGCCTAACAAAAAGTTAAATTCACTTGTAAACTGTGGAAGTCTTCCCAGTTTGCAGATTGTGAACTGCTTACTCCACTCCAGTGTTTTTTCCCACTGGGTGAGGTAGCCTTGGCTCTCCAGCCCGCCTTTGCTCTTGAGGAAGGACAGCTTGGCACCGGCATTCTTGAGTGTCTGTCCCTGCCCGGGAGGGCCGGGGCTGCCCATCCAGTGATGTCACTGAGCGCCAGGCCGGCTCTTTGTCCCGCCCAGGCTTGGAGGAGTGTTTGTGCTGAGCCGCCTTTGTGCTGCTCCCCGGGGATGCTTGGGCTGCTCCTGCAGAGGGAAAAAGCCGGGCGTGTTAAGCAGAAACCTTTGCTACTCTATTCAGTGCTTTAGAAAAGTTAAAATTAGCTTGTCAATTTGTCACTGGTTACACTGTGACACAGTGTAACTCTGTGTAGTTTTAATGGAGAAGTTTTTCAGACCTTAAGAAATTAGGAAGTAAAAGGTAAATAAGGACAGAGTCCAGTTTAAAAGCCTTCAGTTTGCTTGATGAAGAATATTGTGGAGAATATATTTGGAGTTTGTAATTCCTTGAAAAGAACAAATGATCTCTTCTTCCTCTGGAACCCACTACCCTTGTGTCAAATGTTTTTCTCAACTTAAATTCTATTTATAAGTCTTCTTCTTACCAAGAGAAATATTGGTAAGACCAAGGAGGCAAAAGCTCTCAATGGTGTTTCATAAGCATTGATTTTTTTTTTCTAATTGCCTTAAGTTATCTGAAAAGACTGCTCTGTGCCTTTTTTAATGCACTGGGTTGCATCTTGCATATGGAGTGATGATTTTCTCATTTTCAGTGAAACCCATGAACAGATGCAGACGGCAAATTTATTTGCTTGGAAAGAATCACATTTGGGCACTTGCAGCTCCATAAGCTTTCTGTAGCCTCTTACTCTGACATTTCCCCCTTCTGTTGCCCTCACTGTCTAGCCTGATGTCCTGGAGTCATTCTTCAGTTTAAAATCTAAAAATACCCCTCTCCCAAAGCCTGAAGCCTTGCACACTTGATACATTTTTTTTTTTGCAATTATCCTGATTTGCTCAGACTTGCAGCCTGTACGTTCTTTGGAAAGTCTTAACAGCTGCAGGTTTTTTTACATGTGAAAGGCTTTTTAAAAATGTGACGTGGATAAAACATAGCTTGAATTTAAAATAAAATCTGGTTTTTGAACTGGAGGCACAATGAAGGTCTTGAAAAGCTGAGGCTTGGCTGTCCCCTGTTTGTTGTCACTTACCTGGGCATGGCCAGGGACCATTTAGTGCAGAGCATGGAATGGAAGAGTCCAGCAGATCCGGAAGTTAATCTGCTCTGACAAGATTGTCTTTTGTGTCTGTCAGCCACCTGATTTCCAGAGATTCCACAGAGTTTTCCAGACCTCTCTGGAGGTGGCTTTGCTCATCCTTGCAATGCTCTCCCCTCCTGCCTGCCAGCACAGGGGTGCTGGAGATCAGTCAGTGCTGCCAGCCAGGGATGAGCTTCCTGGGGAACAAGACAAGCACATGGCACCCAACTCAGGTATTCACTTGGAGTGTTTTTCTGAATTTTATTAAATCTCAAAACCAGCATTTTCCAGACTAGGGTCATTACTAGGGTATTTCAGCACCTAGTTTTCCAGTACTCTCATTTACAGAGGGAAAAATATCTGCCAACTCAGGTTTGTCTTTTATTGCTTTTATTTTTAAGGTAATTTTGTATTACAAGGGAAATGTCCTTGCACTGTGGCCTGGAGAAGAGAGACAGTTATTTCCCACTTAAAATGGAGACCAAAATGAGCAAAATGTCTCTTCCAAAGCACAAGCACGTTTTCTGTAATTTGTCCATAGATAGCCTTGGCAGCAATTTAAAACTAATGTCTTCAATAAATGACCAGTGTAACTCTAATATGCCCTCTAAAGTCTGACACTCTTCAACAGCTGATGCACTTTCCTTGTAAGTTCATTTTATTAGTCAACTAATTCATAAATAAATTAAATTCTTCTCGTAGAACATGCTTTCCTTACATTCATAATCAGAAAAGCAGGAAAGCCTCAGCAGAAAAATGTTCCTACATTTTTCAACAAAACTGGATATACAAATTTAATACATCATACATAAGTGAAGGCAAGTGACCTTTTAATAGGATAACTTTTATTCTTGTTAGGTTATTTTTTGAGGCCAATCTTCTAATGCTACACCAAATAATGTATGAAAGGGTCTGTAGGATGCTGGTAGAGTTTAAAAATTACGTTGGAAGAGGAATAAGAGACTTCAGGGTAATCTTTCTGTCCAGATTTCATTGTAAGTGCACATGGGCAAGCAGGGCCATGACAGTGAAACTGATGGGAGAGATGAAGGGATTGAATCCTCACAAATCTGGGCAGTGATTCGGCTGTCTGGAGACACTTCTTCCCTTTGGAAATCCTTGTGGTTTGCTGCTACTCGTGGAGGAGAGGCATTTCTGCCACACCTCAGCTACAGGGACAGTCACCTTGCTGTGTGACTGGGAAGGGCTTCCTCTGTGCACACCAGGGCCAAGGCACGTGTGGAGGGGGTGGAATTTGGAGGTGCATGAGTTTGGAAATGGATTTGGAAAATATTAATGTGCTTTTCATTCCACTAGAAACTGCCCTGTGTCTTCTTTGTTCCTTTTCCCTGTGGAAACAGAAGCTTCTGTGGAAAGGGGCATGTGTTGAAGAGGTCAGGAAGTGTGAGAAGGGTTGGGTTTAGGTGGTGTTGACATTATGTCTTCAGAGGTAATTGCAAAGCAATAGAGTCCTTTTATTTTCCAGATATTAAAGTCTTAATTCCAACAGCATTTTTAAGTGGCTTTTTTGGTGAAGTTTTTTATAGATGTGGCATAAACCTTTTAATTCTTGATATTTAACTAAAAGCCTTGATGCATGTCTGGATTTTCATCATCTTAGTCATTAGCAATATTGGATTATTAGTCATGTCATGTCATCAAGGAGGTGCCTGAAATCTGTGCGGAGCTCATTACTGACACTGTTTTGTCGTCTTCATGAAGAGCACAGTGTACTGACAATTACAGTTACACTGCCATGAACAGTTGTCTGAATCACCAAAAACTGGTTTAAGCAGCTAATAATAGGCACCAAGTTGGAAGCCTTTAGTCAGATCAGAAGGCAGCATGTTCTGAGTGATGAGCAAACTGAGATGGGAGAGAAGAACAATTTCACAGCATCCCAGACTGGTTTGGGCTGGGAAGGACCTTAAAGCTCATCCAATTCCAAGCCCCTTCCACTTCCAACCCCTTCCACTGTCCCAGGTGCTCCAGACCTCGTTCAGCCTGGCCTTGGGCACTGCCAGGGATCCAGGGGCAGCCACAGCTACTCTGGGCACCCTGTGCCAGGGCCTGCCCACCCTCACAGGGAGGAATTCCTTCCCATTATCCCATGCTCTCTGGCAGGGGAAGCCATTCCCTGTGTCCTGTGCATCCATCCCTTGTCCCAAATCCCTTTCTTGCTCTCCTGGAGCCCTTTATGCCCTGGAAGGGGCTCTGAGGTCTCTCCAGAGCCTTCTCTTTTCCAGGCTAAACACCCCCAGCTCTCCCAGCCTGTCTTCATTTCTACTTTGATAAACACAGAGGCATTTTTGGATAAGGATAATTATCTGGGTCCTGTCCAAATATCACTACTAGAAACACTTTTATTTTAAGGAAAGGTATTTGTGTTGCTAAGGAGCATCTCAACTGAGGGTTGGCTCTGAGGGTTTCAGCTGAAGCTGAGCTCTCCATCACACACCAGTGGTGTCATTGCTGTCGTGGTAGCTCACACAGACTTGTGTAACTAACGTGGTTTGTGATTATAACAACATTTTACCACTTTAGCTTGTTTGTCTGAGGGAGGAATAGTTCCTGTGCCAGCAGTTACATCTGCAGCCACAGCTGCATCAACAAGGGGCACGGTGCCCGCTTCGCACACTGGTGTTCCTGTAGCAGCCCTGCTTCCCCTCAGGTCTGTAGAGAGGATAATCCACCAGGCTGGAAATAAAGATGTTGCTGTACTTTCTTGCTGTGGGTATGGTTTATGCTGTAGGTGTATTGATTCCCTTCAAACACCTCTCTGTCTGATTGAGAACCTTCCCTGTTGGCCAGAGGGAAGTTGTCTCCACACTGCCCTTGCTGCACAGTAAGTGGAGCCTGATCTGGTTTGTCCTGATGTACAAGTTCTGAGAATTGTCCACCTGTGTGAAAAACTTCCCTTCTCTATGAAACCTTGGTAACACATGGGTGGCTCTCTGTTGGGGAAGAACATTTCCTTAGGGCTTGGAAGGAGCTCGCCAGTGCAGAGCAGAGCTTTTGCAGGACTGCTGTACCTGGAATGGCACCAGGGAGCTGGAGAGGTATTTGGAGACAGCTCTGGACAGGGTGAGAGGCAAGTGCAAAGCTGTATTCCTTGATTAGACATTTAAACACACAGATACAGCTAGAAATGTGGAAGTATTGAGATGTAATCCCAAGCCAAAGCCATGAAAATACTGATTGCCTCAACATAACAGGGAGCAGAAGGTGCACAATACATTTGTTTTTATACTATTATATTACTTACAATAGCATGGAGAGACAGAGCAAGGGAATGGCTCCCACTGCCAGAGGGGAGGGACAGGTGGGATCCTGGGCAGGAATTGTTCCCTGGGAGGGTGAGCAGGCCCTGGCACAGGGTGCCCAGAGCAGCTGTGGCTGCCCCTGGATCCCTGGCAGTGCCCAAGGCCAGGCTGGACACTGGGGCTGGAGCAGCCTGGGACGGTGGAAGGTGTCCCTGCCCATGGGAGGGGGTTGGAATTGGATGAGTTTTAAGGTCCCTCCCAGGCCAAACAAGTCTGGGATTCTGTAATATTGTCTCTGGTCCCTTTCTCTTGCTGTCAGTTGTCAGCCTGTTGAAATAACAGACTGTTTGACCTCCATTCCTCATTGTCCAAAATGCCAACCCTTTGCTTGCCAGTTTTGTTCCAGCCAGCTGAGACTTCCCCTTCTTGTGTTTATAGCCAGACTTGGAATGAAAACAGTTCTCGTCTTCTTGTGAGGCTGCAGAGCTCTGGAAATAGCACTTCCCTCAGTTCACTCCTTTGTTCTCCTCAGTGGTTTATATCTGTAGTTTGTCTGCGTGTGCCTTGTTTTATTTAAAGATTTTTACTATTTTCAGTTAATACATTGGGATTCTGTTGCCCACAACAAGCTATTGCAAGGCACCTTCTGTGGAGCTGCAGCCACATGCAGCTGCTTAAGTCCTATAAAATCACAAAGCAGTTGACAGCGCGACTCTGTAACTGTACACAGCCTAGGTGGATTTGATCCCTAGTCCTCCTGCATTAAAGAAGTGGATCTGTTTCATGTAATTCCCAGTTAGCTCTGCCTCTGCAAAATGAGGAGTTTGTAGGGTTAGAGTTAACACATCTGTAGCTGTAACACTTCTCCCTCACACAGCACTTGTTAGGGCTGGATGTTGAAATGCTCAGATTCATCTTGAATATTGAGTGTAGTGTACAGGTGAATAAATAAATGTATGGACTTAGTGAATAATGAAAGCTTTTCAGGAGAGGGATGGGGATTACATAATCAACACATCTCTTCTGAGAGTCCTCAGTTGCCATTAGTTTTGCCAGAACAGTTGTTTCTGCAGATAAATTAATTTCCTGAGCTTTGACCAGCGTGAAGGGAATCGGGACAGGTTTTTTAACATGGAGAAGGAAGAAATTAGCTGTGCTCTGTTTGAATTTTGTGAGAATATCAGATACACTTTTTTTTTAGCAAATCCCTAGGAGGAAAATGTTCAATGGCTTTCTGTCCATTCTTTCTTTTTTTTGCTTTTAAAATGGGTGATTTTTAAAAGCTGCTTAAAAGTTGGAATTTGCATTCCCAGAGAAATTGTAAAATGTAAAGCAAAAAAAATAGAACAAGCAGCTGAAGTTTTGAAGTTTAATCAGAAATGAAAATGCCAGGAACACCTTTGAAAAGCTTGGTTTCTGTGGCATTGATATTCCCAAAGTACCTGTGTACACATAGATGTGGGTTTGTTATTTTTGTATAAGAGTTCTTGAGCACCGGTTGTGAGAGCGTTCTGCTTAATGTTAAACTGAAAAGTTTCTCAGGGTAAGACAGAAAACTTCTTTCTGCAATGCACTTTTCACAACTTCAGGTTCAAACAAGAGTGCCCAGACTCTGAGAATTCAGTTAGAGAGTGTTTGACTCCTGCACAGCGATGTGTAATCCTGGGCTGTAGCAATGCTGGCTGGCAGGGCCAGCTCTGACAACATTCAATTATGCAACAATAAACACATTGCAGAGCCTTCTTTGGGCTGCACCAGCCCGGGATGGTTGCAGCAGCACCAGTTTGGAGACTTTGCTTTTCTGACAGCCTGAAGAAGCTGTCCTAAAAACTTGACCTGTAAACAAGGAGGAAAACCTGGGTGGTGTTTCTGTGAAGTCAGTCCAGGTGCATAACCCAGAGGCTTTAACCTCTGAGTCAGCCTTCGAAATCCTTGAAAAGGAAGGTTTAAAGTGTTAGAAATTATAATTCCTTTTTTTTCCTGTTGCATCTTTTGTCTCTTGTTGAAAAAGCAATTAGCCAGTCCTTCGATAAAGAGTTCCCTCTGCCTAGGACAGGGAGTCCATGCAAAGAGAAGGTGGAACAAGTACAAAGCTGGAACATTGTTACACAGACTCACAGAATGGTCTGAGTTGGAAGGGACCCACAAGGATCATAAAATCCAGCTTTTAAGTGAATGGGGGTCAGACCCACAACTTCGGTGTTATTATTAGCATTGCTGGGTTATGTTCAATAGTGTAATTTAAGAAGCTTAACACTGACCCCAGATTCATGTAGTTGAGGCTGTTGCAGTTTTTTATTTGCTGAAAGATTTGACTTCTTAGTCACGAGCTGAAAAAATTTCAAGTTTTTTTTTTTTTTAAAAAAAAAAAAAGCCAAACCAAATAATGTATTTCATGTGGAAAAGGTACAACCTGTGTCTTGTCAGGAGAGGCGGTTCTCTGCCACAAATCGTTACGAATGGTAGGAAGAACAGCTTTAAAAATGTCAAGTTTTTCCTGATTTACATATTAGTAAATTCTGAAGAGTCAAAGTTAACTAGAATTTGAGATGGAATCACTCTGTGACAGATGGTATAGTATTTTTTTTTAATATTGGAATTACACCTTCTTACTAATAACATATTCCTAGCTGACCCTTTGCCCTGAGATAGCATCTGCCTCTCAAAAGGAACCACTTAAGCTATGCTTCCTCCAAAGGCACAGAAATATGGAATCATTTTAAGTTGGAAAAGCCCTCTGAGAGCTTTGAGTCCAACCGTTCCCCCAGTGTTGCCAAGGCCACCACTAAACCTCATCACCAAGTGCCACATCCACGTGGCTTTTAAATCCTTCCAGGAACTCCAGTGACTCCACCACTGCTCTGGGCAGCTCTGCCCGGGTTTGACAACACTTTCAGTGAAGAAACTTTCTCTGATATCTCCTGATACCAGCCTGCCCTGGCCCAGCCTGAGGCCGTTCCCTCTGCTCCTGTCCCTGTCCCTGTTGCCAGAGCCCGACCCCCCGGCTGTGCCCTCCTGGCAGGAGCTGTGCAGAGCCAGCAGGGCCCCCTGAGCCTCCTGTGCTCCAGGCTGAGCCCCTGCCCAGCCCCCTCAGCCCCTGCCCAGCTCCCTTCCCTGCCCTGCACACGCTCCAGCCCCTCCAGGGCTCTCTGGCCAGGAGGGTCCAGAGCTGGACACAGCCCCCGAGGTTCCCAGCAGTGCCAGCACAGGGGACAGCACTGACCTGGCCCTGCTGCCACCCCAGTGCTGGCACAGGTGCCATTGGCCTCTTGCACCCCTGGGCACCCCATGGCTCGTGTCACTGTCACCAGCACCCCCAGACCTTTCCTGCTGGACACTTCCCAGCCCTCCTCCCCAGCCTGGAGCATCCATGGGGTGGTTGTGGTCCCAGGGCAGGACCCAGCAATTGGCCCTGGGATCACAGCAACCCCCTGGCTGCTGGCCTGGTTGAACCCCATGCAGCTGGCCTCAGCCCACAGATCCAGCCTGTGCAGAAGCCTCTGCAGAGCCCTCCTGCCCTCCAGCAGAGCCCAGTCCAGCCCAGCTGTCTGTGCAGTGACTGAAGGTGCCCTGGATCCCCTCACCCAGGTCACCAGCAGAGACATCAAACAGGGCCAGCCCCAGTGCTGAGCCCAGGAGCCCCACAGGTGACTGGCCTGGATTTAGGGCCATTCACCTCTGGACTGTGCCAGCACCAGGGCCACTCACCTCAAATCATCCTGCAGTGTGCTGATGTGATCCTTATAAACAAGGAGATTTGAGTTTCAAAGACTGATCAGTGCATGAAAGGCCCTTTCCAGATGGACCTATCCAACTGTTCCGTGCTAGGAATGGCTGGGGCTCTGCGTTTGTCACGGGGGGGGGGAAATTTAAGCTCATTCCTCTAAATACCAGCAGCTGTTTGGGGTCTGGCCTGCCTTGTGGGGTCTGAGAAGCTGTCTCTGGGCCATAGCTGTGGACTTTGAACAGAGAGAGCCTTGAAATCTACTTTTAAATCAGTCTGTCAGCAGCAAGAGGTGTCTGAACCATGCCGAGCCGCACTCTCGGGGCTGTCTTCATTCCCAGTGTATTTTTAACTTTTTTCAAGAGATTGCTCGTTGTGCTGATTACATTATTTGCAGTGGTTTTGTCTCCTTTGATGCCTGTGCCAGTAGTGCTTATGTAAAGGGACTTGATGATATTGAATGGTAAGAATGAACAAATGCAGCGGGAATTCAATTGCTATTTTGCTCTCAAGCACAAGTGTTCTTCTTTCTAAATCAAGTCTGACCACTTACTATGTCAGTCAGCTGCTTTGTTGGAGACATGGAGAAACTCTTTAATTCATATTTGATTTAAAGGAAATTTTTGTTCCCTTGAGGTGCATTATTTAATTTAGAAGTTTTGGAAATGTATGATTTCCAAGCACACTCTGGGCTTTGAAAGAGTTGATCTTCACCTCAGCTACAAAATCCAATGTATTATGGGTATGTGCCAAATAACTGGCCAGCAGTGCCCAGTACTCTGAAGAGAGGGGGAGTTTGAAGTTATTTGTCAAATCACCCAGGTATTATTGAAGATGAGTTCCTTCAGGTACTTATAAAATTAAATTTCCCGATCCTGCAGCGTCCACCTCAGCTGGTACATGCAATTTCAGAATTCATGTTATAGAGCACCTGATAATTGCTGACAGTTGAGAATACCTCATTGTTGTGTCACTTACAACTTGATTAATTAGTAGGCACATCTCGTCTTAAATTCCAAATTTTAAGAGGCTTATGAGTGTTTTCCAGTAGTTTG
Source organism: Sitta carolinensis (assembly GCA_032173965.1). Lineage (NCBI taxonomy): Eukaryota > Metazoa > Chordata > Aves > Passeriformes > Sittidae > Sitta > Sitta carolinensis. Next base: position 1,548,769 of record CM063294.1, read on the forward strand.
AGAGAGCCTTCCCATGGGCGCAGTAAACGCTGCACTGCTGTGAATTTACAGCCCTGTCTGCAGCACTCTGAAGTCATCTCAGCTGCTGCCACGTCTCTTCCTCACTCTGATGTTCAGCAGAGAGTTTGCTGGGAAGTTTGTGTGCTGATCTGGCAGAGAACCCACCCCGCCAGAGGGAATAGCTGGCTACTGGGTGAGCGTGCTGAAATGAAGTGTTGAGCTCTGGAGCTGCAGTGCTGGGATGGGATGTGGCAGCCAACAGTTGGATTGTCTTAAACTGCCAAAGACCCTCAGTCAGGGAAGCACACACGCTCCTTTCATGACGGTTGGCAGTGCCAGTCGGGTGCTTTCTAAAGAAGAATTGCCATCAGTTGGGTATTCAGAAGAAAAATGACTGTTCAAAAATGACTGTGCAAAAAAGCAAATTTTCATTATACCACGGTGGGGACACTCCATTATTAACTTCTTTGCCTCTCTGTGTTCAGACAGAGCAGGGTTTCTGTGTGCTTGATTCATCACACTTGGCTTGAGAGACAGCACAACATCTCCAGATATCGGAGAGGCTGATTTTGTGGTGCTTCAATGTCGCTTTTATTCTGCCCCTACTCAATAGAGCTTTGTGTTCTCCTCGCTCCTAGAGGTTGTAATGCTGCTGTGGAGGCAGGAATGATGGGGAAATATGGGCTATAAAAAATATTGGCAAACCGGTGTTTCTCAAAAATATGACCTGTGCTTAAACCAACAGCAGAATCTTTATTTGACTTTTAAATCATGGCATCTGATTGTCTTTTGATTCTTGTGAGCCTCTAAACAAAAGCATGATGTACTTTTACATCATCCCAGCAGTTCACTGGGAACTAGGGATTCAAAGCATGGCAAATGTACAGGAAAACTCCTGATTTTCAAACCCATCCCCTGTGTGAGAGAGTGTTCCAGCTGTTTGGTGGGATGCTGTGCAGAGGGGCTGGGCTGGAGCTGTTCATGGGTGGTGGCAGAGAGGAGGAGCACAGAGCCCTGGCTCAGCTTGGCCCTGCCTGCAGCACTGCGCAGAGAACTGGGGACATCCTGCAATTCACCCCTGCATGTGTAGGACTTGAATACAAACACGAGTTGAAGAGAAACTTCAGGAGCAGGACACAAATATTCCTGAGAGCTGGCAGGGATTCCTCTGTGTTGTTGATGCTGCACAGTCTTTCTCTCAACTTCAGCTTTGTTTTCCTTCAAATATGTGCTGTCACATCTGTTTGCTTTCTTGTTCTGTGCTGGAAACACCACTCCTCTTGCTTTCCATCCTCTGTAACTTGGCTTGGAGCTGGAGGGAGGAAGAGGCCGTGTGCTTTGCAGTGGGAACTTGATTTTGCTCCCCAAATTGATCATGGGATTAATGAAGAATGTTGTTCAAATGTAATGGCACATGCTCGATGATTCGCAGGACAGTAATGTATTCTGTGTGGGAACATCTGCCGCGAGGGAAGGGCTTGGGAGGGGGAAAAGCATGTGGAAGAGCTGCAGATACTACTTCAAAATGACTTACATGAAAGCAAAGAATAGTTTAATTAAAGGCAGAATGAAAATTCCCCAGCTTATTGAGGAAAGTATCCGGAGAAATGTAGTTCAGTGGTGTTACTGAGCATCTGCTGGCTCCTGGTGATGCATTTATGGCACATTTACAGGGGGCTTTGCAGGTTGCTCATCCTCTGGAAGGACAGTACTCGGTGTTCGTCTCAGTTCACTTGCTGCTATTTTTACAGCTTTCTGTGTTCAAATGGCTCAGAATAACATGCTTGTCATTCACCTGTCAGCTGAGAAATGTAACTTATTTCAGACTTCCTTCCCCTGAGAGTAGCTCTGGGATGAGGAATATCTTCAATTACAAAAAAATTCTGTGCTGTCCCCATCCTCTGTGCTCTTAAAAGGCAGGTGTTTACAGAGGTCCCTGCTTCAGGCTGACCTAGTTAAGGGTGATGCTGTGCAGCAGGTCAAGGTTGTGGAGTAAAGTTTTTAGCATCACAAGAGATCCTATTCAAAATTTGGAGTTGTGGATGCATTCTGAAGATCTCCTGTCCCAGTTTTATGTGATGAATTGCAGCAGAGAGGGAGGACTGGAGGAACACCAGGCAGGCTTTGCCTGGCACCTCTGTCACAGAGGGGCCCTCGGGGAACACCAGCAAACCAGCTCGAGCTCTGGGGGGTTGCTGCTGTGTAACCCTGGTGGGATTGGGCTGTGAAGCTGTGACTACAGCTGCTGCCAGTGCTGCTCTCCTGCATTTTACTGGAGAGAACCCTGATCAGGGCTAGCAGTGATGTCTGCCCTGTTTGACTGGCTGGGGGTGGGAGCTGGACCTGCCCCAGCACCCAGAGTCCCCAGCCCTGGGCTGATCCCCCAGCAGGGCAGGGGGGATTCTGTCCCTGTGCCCCCGGGTGAGCCCCCACCTGCAGAGCTGCCCCAGCCCAGGGCCCAGCACAGGAGGGACCTGGAGCTGCTGGAGCCAGGCCAGAGGAGGCCCCAGCAGGAGCAGAGGGATGGAGCAGCTCTGCTGGCACCAAAGGCTGCCACAGCTGGGATTGTTCACCTGCACAGGAGAAGCTTTGGGGTGACCTCAGGGTGGCCTTGCAGGGCCTGAAGGGGCTGCAGGAAACACAGAGAGAGATTTCCAGGGGAGGGACAGGACACAGGGAATGGCTGCCAGTGCCAGAGGGCAGGGCTGGGTGGGATCCTGGGCAGGAATTGTTCCCTGGGAGGGTGGGCAGGCCCTGGCCCGGGGTGTCCAGAGCAGCTGTGGCTGTCCCTGGATCCCTGGCAGTGCCCAAGGCCAGGCTGGACAGGGCTTGGAGCACCCTGGGACAGTGGAAGGTGTCCCTGCCCATGGCAGGGGGTGGAATGGGATGGGCTTTGAGGTCCCTTCTCACCCAAACGATTCTGGGATTCCATGATCCAAAGTGTTACAATTTTATGTCTACAGAAGGAACAGGTGCGATTAATGGTTTCAAAACTGGTTAGGACAGAACAAATGAGGAATCTTTTTGTTCCATGATGGATTGATTACTGGTTAATGGTCACTTTTGGGATTAGAATAACCCCCAACTCTAACAGTTGTATTTTGTTTTCTTCCCTCTCTGACACAGGTTGCCAACTTGGCCTGCTCCATCTCCAACAACGAGGAAGGTGTGAAATTGGTTCGCATGTCAGCCAGCCAGCTGGAGGCCCTCTGTCCCCAGGTAAGGAAGGGCATCACAGCAGGAGACAAACCCCAGCCAGCTGGGCAGCTGGTGCTGCTTTGGACGTGCTCTGGTCTCAGTGGCTGGCTGTGACTTGATGCAGAACTTGATTTTTTCCCTTAGTACATGTAGAGGATGAAATGCAGTGTAGGCATCAAGACTTAGGAACTTTAAAATCCATGGCAAAGGAATCACTGATGTGAAAGGGTCGAGTTTGTGTCACAGCTCTAATTCCATTTGGCCAGTACATTCCAGTAACCTGCAGTTAGCAAATGTGGGAGGCTTCAGTGTTTTCCTGTGCACATCTGTGCTGCAGGAATGTGCCTTGTGAAGGTGCTAGCACTGCTCCTGGGCATGCTGTAAGATGAATTATAAAATACTATTTTTGCCTGAGTAAAATATAAATATGCCAAATAATCTTCCCGATGGAGTAGGATGAGAGGAAGTTGGCTGTGTGTGAACAGTGTGAGCCTGCCTGAGACTACCTTTTAATTAATAACTTTTTAATGGAAACAAGGAAATTAAGTTTATATAAGCACTAGACTATCCTCTTCCTTTTTGACAGCCTGGTGTTTTAAATGTCAACAACTAGATACTTGGATGAACCCCTGAAGACTGCAGGGTGCTGTTGATTCGTGTAATTTACATTTTTTAAAGCAACAGGAAATTCAGATCTAAAACATCCAAGTAAGCTGTTGTTGGTAAGGAAGAAACAGAGAATATGTACTCAGAAAATTTGTGAAAAATGGCATTTTATGAAAATAAAGTGTACTGTCTCAGGATTACTTGGAATTTATCCAGGTTTTCCCATCTGTATTGGTCTTTTTTAAAACTAGTCAGAAGCAAGGGAGATGTTCACCTGTACCCACCCCAGCAGGAGGTGATTTGGAAGGAATAGGTGAAGGCAGTGTGATGAGCGAAACTTTTACCTTTTGTGTGACCTGCAGGTAACTGTGCTGTTAAACAGGTGGAAACATAAAGCCTTAAATCCTAAAGGAGGCCTTTGGGCATCCCAGGGTGGCTCTCTGTGCTCCCACTCCTGGGTTTGGCTGAGCAGTTCTCTGCCCTCACTCTGGGGTGAGGGCTGGGCATGGACTGCTGAAACCAAAGGTCAAGTTTTGCAGTTGGAACAAAGCATGTGGAAGAAAAACCTTTTAGAAATCCATCTTCCCTGAGATGAGGGCTTGCTCTTTCCTGAAGGAGCCAACTATGTAAGTTTTTTTTTAGTTATCTCCCAGAATATGGGTGTCTAACGCAGGGTGTTCCAAACAAAAGCTGTTGCTTTTGAAAATAATCATCTGAAGAAAGTTAGGTTCTCTTTGAATCTAAATGTTTCTGGTGGTTGTCCAAGTCTGTGTGGGTGTTTTCCTCTCCCCATTGCTGAAATTGTGACTCTTCTATCTTTGCTTTTCCAACAACTAACTGCCTATTTAAATAAATCTACTCCTGGGTAAAATAAGCACCGTTGTAGTCAGCATGAAATAATGACCCAGCTGTAGACACCAGTGCAGCCACATCTCCTGAAGTGCAGCTGTTAACCTTTGACTTTGGGGATTATGGACAATATATTTAACACACATTGGAAGCTCTGAGTATCTATAAATGCACAAGGGCTTTAACTGATGGATTTTGACTTTGCAAAGGTCACATCTCTGAACTTCCAGGCCTACAGTTTAGATGCTCCACTGCAGAGTCTTGCCTTGACTTCAGGGTCGTCACCAAGACACTATAGATGTTCATAGCAGTTGAAAGAGTGCTTTTATATTACACTGCATGCTCTCGGGTTGATTCTTTAATGCTCTAAGAGTATTTAAACATGTTGTGAATCCTCAGAGATAATTAGGGGCACTTGTCTAAGCTGTTTTACAAATGGCATCTGTGTTTTCTGGTAACAATAGCTCATCTTGTGCCAGTGCAAGCAGCGCAGCTCTCCATCCTCCTCCTCCTCAGCTGCCTTCCTCAGCTCATCCCCAGACCTCGGGTATTCTCCACAATCTCTGAAAGACTCTCAATATTGAGAACAGAAAAGTGAGATTTTAATTCCTTTTTTAGACAATAACCTATTTATTTTGCTGTTTATTCCTGATGAGATTCACAGCTGCTTCTTGAATCCTCTTGGGTAGCTGTGCTGAACAAATGTGTGAATTAGGCATAAGATACAGGTGAAACCCAGCATTATATGCCCTACATGTTTTTGGATGGGTTTTTTGGCTCAGATGGTATTTTTCCAGGAAGATGCTGGATTTAGAATGAGTCAAGTCAAGCAGTAATTACAATAGTTTTAGAACCTTCAAGGTATCAGTAGCACACAGAAACACAATGTATGAAATGTAATTCACAGTATTGCTGTGCTTGAAAGAGGAAACTGAAATTTAATGCACTTGAGTCCCAGGTAATGTCTTAAATAGTTTACCTGAGTGGAGGCCATTCTGGGGGTAGGGAATTCCTGATTAAAGAATGATTTCTGCAGAAATCAATTTGTAGAGTTAATTATAAAAGCTGTAGCTCAAATAGAGCCATAATTTGCTCCCTTGCCGTCAGGAGCCATTGAACTGGCAGCAGGAGGAAGGAACATGCAACTCTTCACGTTGGCTGGGGAAAAACTGGAAGTTTTGTTAGTATTGACAAGCAGTCAGTCCTTGCCATTGTCACCCTTGGGTTCAGACCTTCTCAGATTTGAAATTTTCTTTGAGGCTAAAGAAAATGCAGAAAATTTTTCATCAAAAGGTCTCCTCAGTAATAAGCAGTCAATTTATTTACTGTGGTTTTGTTACTGGAAATCAGCCCTTCCTCAGGAGTAACATCATCGTTCCTGTTCGTGGGTCCCCAGCCAATTAACACAGAAATTAATGTGAAGTTGAAGACTTAATGGGATATTTAGAGCTCCCTTTCGAGGGTGCAGGATGAGCCCAGTAGCCCAGTAGCCAGCTGGGTGATTTTAGTCTGGGTTTACAGGGCAGAAATAAGGCAGCTTCAGTGGGTCACTGTGTTTTCTTCCTCATGCCCTGACTTACAAGCCTGCCTGAATTCTTTCTTTTGAGAATTGCTGGAATTCTGTGTGTGGAAGGAACTGGCTTTGTCCAGCACCTTGCAGGAGTTCCCTCAGCCCTGCCTTGCTGGGTGCTGGGGAGCAGGCCAGGCTGGAGGGGGGGTTAAGATGAAGGAGCAGGTTTCTCCAATCACTACAGTTAAATTTAAAAAAAAATGCTTAAACTGTCTTTCTTACTCGAAATGGGAAATGACTGCTGTGAAATGCTTGGAATAGCTGCCTGTACCTGCCTTTGCTTTGCAGAGCACAGGGACACGTTTTCTTTGCCTTCTCACTAAACACAGAGCTTGCCAATGGTGAATTAGGGGAAGATTTTGTTTATCTCAGCTCAGAAACCAAGATCCTTGCTCCCAGCTCTGGCGTCTGTGCTCTGTTTCCAAGAGGGACTTGCTTTGGGAGCTGCAGAGGCTGTTTTGTAACAGCATTTTGTGTTAAAGACGCCTGGGAAGAGAGCTGAAACCATCAGAGTGTTTCTGATCATACAAGCTGTAGGTGTTAGAAACCACCAGTGAGAATGCCCCAGCCCAGCTCTTGAGGGGAAGAGTTGCACCAGCCTTTCAATGGGACTGTCTGCTGTCGTTTTATAACTCCTTTTACCAGCTATACATTGACTTCTTGGTATTTGCAGCCTTCATGGAGTTAATCTATGGACTCCTCCCCAAACTCCATTTGGGCTGAGAGCTGTTAGAAAGAACTGGGGGATAGAGTTCCCATCAGGTTGGGTGTTTGGTTCTGCCAGCCAAAGCTGGAGCCCAGTGCCCTGCAGACTGAGCCTCTCCTGGGAGGTGGCTTCAGGACAGACCTGCCCTGGTGCACACAGGACCTGTTCCCCAGGAAGGGCAGGGCTGGGTGCCTTTCTCCACCACAGCCCAAAGAGCTCATCCTCCAAAGAAACTTTGGGAGGCCACCGGGCAGCACCTGGAAGCACAGGTCCTTCCCAGCCCCCTCCATACCTGCTGGAGTGTGCTTGGAATTGCTCGCCACACACACGCGTCTCCCATCACACTGACTCCAGAGAGTTCTTGGATTAAATTACATTTTTAATAAAAATAAATTCCCTCTCCTCATATTAACATTTGTTTTAATAACTCTTTGTTCACATCCTTCTATTCCAATTTCGAACTGCTTGAAAAGCCATTTGCTGCTTATAGATTTCTGATGAGGCAGATGGCTCATATGTGATCACACCTACTGACACAGAGACAAAGCAGAAGGAATCCCATGGAGAGTTCCAGAAACTTTTTGTTTAAAAGTTGGAGTATCTTAGATACCCTGCAGACCACCCCTCAAATCAACCAAACCTAAATGTGACCAGCAGACTTTGTTCTCCTTGAGTCCCCAGTCACTACCAGTTTCCTGGTGGCTGTTGGAAAAGGAGAGAAGTTCATTTTTCTTGCAGTAAAGACTTAACATCAAACAATTGTCCCCTTTTTTCATCGCTTTGAAAGACTGTCAGATTTTTTGAATGTTCTAACGAGCAGATCTGTCTCCAGACTGTTTAATTACAGGTGCTTGCAACATTTTATTGGCATTGAGTAGAAATGCTTCTATTAAAAACTTAACACTTGGGTTGCAGATTTGCATCACCCAGGCTCACTAGGAAGAACTGCCAGCACAGGCCAAGGCTGACCAGAAAAGCAACAATTTTGGAAATTCAAACAGTTACTGGAGCATAAAAATAAGCAAAGAGCAAGAAAAAGATTAAGTTCTGTAGAAAGAAGTGTGGTAGTAAGGGCCCTTTGTTTCATCACAGGCGCAGGATCTGGGGAGCACAGTGGTGGAACAGCTTCCAGGAAAGACACAAAGTCCCTGAGACTCACAAAGTTTCAGCATTTGAAGCAAGTAAAATGCAGAATGGAGCAAAACAAATGACACCAAAATTCTTGCAGCTTTTACATGGACTAGCCCTACAAAATCATCCCTCAGCTCCAAATGAAATGCTTTCTTCATGGATGGGGAAGTTGATAGGATAATTATGTATAGACAGGATGCAAATAGTCTTTATAGCTACTAGCAAATACTGCTGTGACAGTACATGCTGGGCTGGAGAAGGGCTTTGTGCTGAGGGGACTGGAGCACCTCCCCTGTGGAGCCAGGCTGGGAGAGCCGGGAATGTTCAGCCTGGGGAAGGGAAGGTTGAGTAGAGACCTCAGAGCCCCTGCCAGCATCTGAAGGGGCTGCAAGGAACCTGGAGAGGAACTCTGCATCAGGAACTGGACCCCCAGTGCTAGAGGGCAGGGTTAGAATGGATATTGGGCAGGAATTGTTCCCTGTGAGGGTGGGCAGCCCTGGCACAGGGTGCCCAGAGCAGCTGGGGCTGCCCCTGGACCCCTGGTAGTGTCCATGGCCAGGTTGGACAGGGCTGGGAGCACCCTGGTGTAATTAAAGGTGTCCCTGCCATTGGAAATGGATGAGCTTTAAGGTCCCTTCCAGCCCAGCCCATTCTGTGGTTCTAAGTTAGTAAAAGTGTGGATCTGTGGGTTGTTCCAGCACTGCCACAAGACCAGTAAATATCTCTGCAGGGATCCCTGCAGTGGCTCCGTGCGTAACTTGCAGGAAAGGAAAGTGCTCAAAGTGCCTTTTATACATGGGAACAAAGTACTGGAAATCAAAGGAAACTTTTCCTTCCTCTTTCAGTGCATCAGCCTCTGTTCAATGCTGGTCACTACCATTAGAGCTTCCAAGAGTGTAAAACAATCTGCTGTGTGTTTTGCTTGCAGGCATTTCAGCTCATCAGAGCCTGCAAAGTGCTTTTTGCTGTACTCCACTACGTGGAGGGCTGGCACACAGATATGGGCATGCAAACCTGGCCTGGCATGTAACTGGAAGCGACTTCAACATCCTCTTCACAAACCATTTCTAACACTTGGAGCAAAATGCAGTGAGGAGCAGGGGAGAGGCATGAGCAGGGTGAGCACTGGAGGCCACTCTGGCACCTTGTGTTTGTAAAGTTAAATTATGAGAGCTCCTTATGATCTGCCAAGAAACAAGCCATGCTTTCTTCATTACTGGAAAATCCACCTGGTTAAGGGTAAAGAGGCTTGGTGGGCTTCTTTTCACATATTCCTGAGTAAAACTGGTTTCACATCCCCACTGGGGCCCTGTCTGTGTGTGCCACGTGTTCCTCTGCCCCTGAGAGGAGGGCTGATAGGTGGCAGCTTGTTTTATTAGCTTTTTATTTTTTACAAATGCAAAGTATCCTGGATCTGTAGGCCACGGAGCTACTTTCCAACTCATTATCCAAATGCCACAAGAAATCTGGTAAGTCAAGATCTTTATATAAACCCCAAGCCCAAGGGAGTTATTTAGGAGCTGCAGATGTTTTCTTTGTAAAGCAGTGGTGTGTAGTGAGGGGAAAGGACTGGGGGTTCACCTTAGAGCTGCTGAAACTGAAAAACTCCTCCTTGTTGGGGCACAAGAGCATCCTAAAATCAGTCCTTACAGGAATCAAGGAAAGGCTAAACCAGCTGCAGAAAGAACATTCTCCTGGAAGGAGCAAAAGCTTCTTACCAAAAGGACTGAGGCAAAAAATCAAGAAGTGCTTAAAGTCACTGAAATGGGTGTGGGTCAGACATGGTGTGCACTGAGTAGGATACAGCAGGTATCCTACTGCTGTTTGCAGTGCAAGTAGCTGGGTGAGAGTTTTCCTCTCCCAAGTGATGTTTCTTCCTTTGGCCATGCCAGCCAAGTATTCAGAATTGTTCTTTGTAAGAACACCACCAGATGGAAGTGCTTTCTTCTGACCTCTCTCACTTTCAACTGGGGTTGAAAGCTGAGGCTGGAAGCCATCCTAAATTTAGCCTAAAAATTAATTTGGGCTGACCCAGTGACTGTGATTTACCCACAGGTTTATCTGGGGTTCAGGTGTTTTCTGGCCAGAATAGCTGAGCCTTTTGAGAGAGCTTCTGGGCAAGCAGCTGCAGTGTTGATACTCAGGCAGGAGTCACTGCAGGGAGCCTTGGAGAGCCCTGCCATGCAAAGGGGGAAGGACACAACCACACTCTAACATCTCTGGTTTCAACAGGGAATGTAAAAACAGGGAAAAGCAGCAGCCTCTTCCCATGGAATGGGTGAGAAGAGGCCTCAGGGTGCAGATTGAGACATCCATACCAATCTTTGGAATGCTGCTCCCCAGGTGTAGCCAAGCCCTGGCTGCTGCCACGGGAAGCTGTGAGGTGCAGGGGAGAGGCTCCCAGAACTCGATGGAAGCGCAGTAAGGAGCATGGAGCTGTCTGACTCCAACACTGCAATTGCTGCACAAAACAAAGCACCGATAAAAATAGTGTGTTTTCTTGCCATGCTTCATTTCCTTCTGGATAGGCTCAAAATGTCCCTGTTTGATTCTTCTCTTTGTACAACTTGAGTGAGTCATTGTGATCACAGTGCTCTGGCAGCATCTTGAAAAGCTTTGAAATACAAAATATTTCCCTGAAATTGCCAAATGTTTTACGTGGAAGTGGCTACATTTCAGATAGTCTGGTCATGATCCTCCTGGGGTTTTGACTGTCTGTCTACATCCTGTGAGAGTTACTGATATTTTAAAGTAATTGCCCAATGCTTTCTGTGTTTTGGAGAAAGAAAAGTGTATTGTGGTCCATCCCTTCCCCAAAAAAAGTGTTTCCTCCTCCCCCTGGAAGTGTTTATTTTTAGATAATAAAGGGATCGTTGTCCTGCTACGTACACAGATTATTTAAGATCCAGCATCCCTGTCATTTTCCCATGTCTCTCTAAGCATCTGTTGGAAAATAAATCAATCACTCTGTGCTGAATACCACAGTATATTCCCTGGAGTAGATCACATGCAGGGTGTTGTCAGTGATCCGGGGACACTTCCTCAGGCAGAAGTGTGAGACACGTCCAGGATGATTTGCCCACTTGAATGCTAAACTCTCCCCAGCGTGGAGGCTTTTATCACCCCTGCTAAATCTGCCTGTTGTGGCCACTTTGCACATGGCGATATGGAGTGTGTGCTATAAAAAAGGACTGCCAAGCTGTGTCTGTGCCCTGAATTTCCCCCTGAGCACACTCCACACCTGTGTGGCTCTCCTGAGCTGTAGGTTTGTCTTTAGCAGCATGGTGACCATGGATAACCTTTGATAATCCCCACCAGGTTTCCTCATCTCCAGCCCTGCTGGCTGCTTCCCTACTGCAGGAATGTCTGTCTGTAAGGGAAATCAAAACTGGTTTTGCTTGATCTTTTTTATAAATACGTTCACCTTGGCCATACATTTTTGCTGTAATGTATAAACAAAAAACACTTTTTCTGGTTAAATAAGCTGCCTGTTGAGAGGAGGGTGATGCAGCCTGTGCCTCCTGTGCTTGGATTTGGTGAGGACACAGAGTTTGAGGTTGTGGAGCAGTAGCAGAGTTCTGTGACAGCTCTGCCATTACCTGTGATGAGGTGCTGAACACGGGCATCTGGGCTTGACATGCGCTGTTGGCGAAGATTAATTGTCCAGACAGCTGCTGTGTCCAGACAAACATCTCACAGGAACCCAGGCCATATGTTCCTGCAACATTAATGCTGCCCTGTCTCAGTGTTCACGGGATATTTTATATCTGATATGGACCAAGGCAGGTTGAGAAATAAGAGAAAATGTCCTGACCCTTGGTATCGCCTCACCGCTGTCTCTTCTCTGTAGTGACAGTTTCTAGCAGGATAAAAGTGAGAGCAGATTTCTAGAGCATTGTCTGGTTTATCTCTCCTGTTTCCAGGACACTTTTTTAGATTCATCTTCATGAAACCTTGGGTATCTAGATTTTGATTGATAGGTGTTAATTCATTACATCCAGCAGACTGGGGTGAGAGGTGGCCGTGGCTGGACTGCAAATCAGGGCTCTCGAGCAGAGGACAGGTTTGCCTCTCTAAAACCTCTGTTTCTCTTTGATCTTAAAATTCTAAACGTCATTTTCTTGGGTGTTGCAAGGCTTTTGGGGGGCTTTCAGGACTTTTAGTTCCACGAGTGAGGGTGGTAGAGTCACAGGGACTGACTGACTCCTGCAGGTGCCACACAGGTGTGACCCTGGGCTGGCTGAGGAAGGGGAGCAGCAGAGGAGCCCTTGGGGGCAGTGGGGACAGGGACAGTGCTGTTCCTCCAGGGGTCAGAGGCATGTTCATCCCCACAGACCCCTGAACAGATGCTCCAGAGGTGGTGTGGGGAGCAGCCCAGCCCTTCTGTGCATCTTCCTGTCACTGCTGACTCCTGGCATCTTTTGGGTGAAGCAGCCTACTCCTCCTGCCTGATTCATTCATTGCTGTCCCAGTACGTTTGACATCACCATCATTTCCATGTTTAGTGAGTTATATATTTTTTTAAATGCTTTGTGACACTTGTAAATGAAGCAGGTAGAGAAAGTAGATTTTGGAATAACAGAAACATCTGGTGCTTGCATGTTTTGGTCGACAAGTTTGTGAAATTAATAGGGTCCTAAAGTAGAGAAGAAAAATTACACCTTGAAGTTGTGAGTTAATTAGCTCTGACTCTCAGGTGCTTGGGAACAGGGCTGGGATTGTCACGGATGGTTCCTCACACCTGGCACGTTTCCAGGTTGTTCTGCTGCAGCAAGAGCAGGACCAGGCTGTTGAGGTTGGTTTCTCCCCACATTCAAAGAGGCTTTTTGGTCGTTTAAATGACCAATTAGTGGACACAGCATAAGCTGTGACCCAGCAGCACCTGTAGCGTTTTTCTGCTAAGAAAAACTAGGATCTGGTGTAAATTCTGGTCTGGGGTTTGAAGAAAATTATTCAGAAGCAACATCTCCCGTTCCCTGGGTAATCTGGCTTGTTCACAGCCAGAGCAGAAATCTGAAGTCATTGCAACAACTACTGGTAAGATTCAGAGTAAAGCTTCAAGGAAAAGTAATAAATCAAAATTTATCTTTCATTTTGTATTTGCATATTGTTTCTTCTTCAGTCGGTATAAGATTAATCCTTTTTTGACCTTTTTAGTGAAGCTTTGGCAAGTAGCAAATGCAGCCTTGAGTGTACTAAATGTCATCCTGTCTGAAATACTTAACAACACAACCTGCACTGGGAAAGCAACACCTTGTTACCACGAGCTGCTAAAGACAGGTGAAACCAGTCAAGTGAAAACTCGTGAAAACCTACCAAGTGATTTTGCTTCTAATAACTATCCATAATAAACGTGGAAGCAGGTATGATTTGGATGAGAGCAACAAAATTAAACACTTCTATGGTTAAACATCAGGTTCCTCAAAACTTATAAACTTGCTTTGTCTGTTGCTGAGTTCATTGGATAGACACACAGGAGGTAATCATTTTGTTGGGATATGTTTTAAAAATCCAGAGGTGTTTTACAGGTCATCAATGCTGCACTGGCTCTGGCTGCTAAACCCCAAAGTAAACTGGCTCAAGAAAACATGGATCTGTTCAAGGAGCAGTGGGAGAGGCAGGTCCGCGTGCTGACGGATGCCGTGGATGACATCACTTCCATCGATGACTTCCTGGCTGTGTCAGGTAATCCGGGCTCCAGGCTGAGAAATAATCATCCTCCTAAGAGCTTAGTCCTGCAGAGGGTGGTTTGGACACGTGTTCTGGAGTCTTTTGGAAGGGATGGTATTGTCACACCTCACCTGGGATCACCTTGTGCCCAGCATGGTGTGAAAGTGCAGCAGGAGATCTGGTCTGAAAGGGAAGACACTTTATGTCCCAAGATTTGGAATTGCTGGCTGAACTAAGGATGAATTACCATTTGGCTGCTGTAGACAAACCTCACCAGTAACTCACTGGGGAAAGTAGAACATGACCGAGGTAGGAACCAGCAGAAAAAATGATCACTCAGGACACTTTGGACTCTGCCATGTAAACAAAACTGAATATCAAACCATGGTCGTACAAGTTAATTAAAATAAAACTGTTCATACCATGTCAGCTTTAGTAAAGTTTTAAGAGTTTTTAAAAGAGATTGGATCATTATAATAGATTAATAATAACATTTGGCAAAGTGCTTGCCAAGATAATCAATTTTATCAGCATCTTGATAAAGACCCACTATCAGCTACTGTGTCCTAAAAATAGTGGGAGCATTTTTATTTCCACATCCTTCAGTTGTGCTCTAGTCAGAGGACGTGGAGGTGTAACCATGTGAATTGTGTCTGCAACAGTTTTCACAAATCACCGCTGCAAGCTGGGATTCTAATTTCCTCGATGCAAGCAGGTTTGTGCATCTCAAGTGACCTAAAACCTCCAGTTGTAAAGAGAGATATGTGTGAAGTCAAAAGTACCAGGTGAACATGGTTAGAAAATGTAGATGAGGAACTAAGGTACTGAATTAGGAAAATGTATTTTTTCTTATTATTAAGAAAAGAAAAACCAAACAAAAGCCCAAGTGGTGTTCCTGTGATGAGTCACCTGCATTGCCATACACATTGTATTGTGGTTCCCTGGGTTCTCAATAAAATTCCTCTTTGCAATGAGCGAGCATAAACTTCTCGGGCAGTTCAGTATCCAAGCTTCTTGTATCCATGGGTGCTCACTGGAGCAGCAGCAGCTGGAATTGCATAGCCGGGAGGAGCCTGGTTTGGCAAAATCTGTTCTGAGGGAATTGTGTGCTGAAGTTGGAGGCTCCACTTGAAGCTTGCCCACAAATGTACAAAATTTGAGAAGGAAAAGCTGTGAGTCCGTACAAACACAGCCTGTGTGCAGCTACCAAAGAGCATTTCCCTGTTTGCTTGGCAGTTGTGCCCCCCAGGGGTCACCACTGACCTGACGGCTCTGTCTTCCTGCAGGAACATTTGGGGAGTGGGAGCTGTGCCCCTCAGCTCATGGGGTGGGCCCAGTGCAGGGCTGCTCTCAAGAGCTCCAAGCTGCTTTTTAAGACCAAGGTCACCACAAGCAGGAAGTTGCATCGCTCAGTAAAATGACTTTCCTTCCCTTGTTGTCCAGGTTTAGCACCACAAGACTCAAGGGAGTTGTGGGCAGGACAACCTCATCTTCTGCAGGGATGCAGGTTAGAACAGAACTGGGTTTTTTGGTTAAATAACCAAGTCTATTGCATGGCTGTACTCCCAGGATCTTGGCAGTAAGCAGAGAAGGTTTCTTTCCTGGGGTGGTGGCAGGTTGACTCAGGAGAGTTCACCTCGAGTGAGTACTCACCACCCGAAATGAAGCCAAGTAAATGTAGTTTGAGACAGCTCCAGACATTCAAGTGCATTCAGTAATTATTTATATGTGTGTGCTACTGAAGAGATGGTAGAAAAATATTAAAGCAATAAATACTCTATTTAAATATTATTTGTTTGAACTTTGATAAATGTTTTCCATATAAATGCCACAACTCCAATTCATCTGCTAGAAGTCTGAACTTCTCTTTGGCTAAAGTCGTGGCAGGTATAATTTATATCAAGTGCTGTTTGGGGTTATTAGGATGTTTGTATCAGTTACTAACTGGGATGTAAGCAGAATTTAAAGGAGTTCTTGTGAGTGCATGAGTGTGAGCATATATAAATATGTATGTAAGCCATCCCACATCCCTACTGTGTGGTGTGCTGAAATAAAGGCTTCACCATTCAGCTCATGCTACAGAATTGTATCAATTACCCACAAGTAAAGGCTTGATGAAAGGGATGCTGGGTTTAAGTTAACAGCATATCATAGAAGAAGGATCCTTCAGTGCACAGTGCTGCAGGGGAGCTTGCAGGTGACAGCACTTTCATAGGTACAGCAGCAGAAGGGCCCTGTTGAGTTGGGGCAGGGTCTGGGCAAGGCTCACTGTCAGGATGGGAGATGGATGGCACAGGAGCCCTGTAGCCTAGAGATGTCTGTGTGCTTCCAGCCATGAGTAATGTGCAGCTCAGGGAGCTCCAGCATCAGAGGTGCTATCTCCTGAACAGTCCGTGACAGATTTTTCTCATTTAAGCTGGTGTTAGTTGTTCTTTCAACCATTTTAAATTGCTGGCACCTCCATCATCCTGTGCAAAATTTGCAGCTGAAGTGTGCTCCGTGTGAAGAACCCCCTTGTTTTGCACTGTTGCCTGTTTGCTTCATTTGATGCCCTTACTTGTACTAAGGAGGGTGAAGAGGTTTTTACCCCCTTCTCTCTCTTTGTGCTGTTTGCAAATGTAGAGTTCTGCCATGCACTTCATCAGTCATTTTTTTCCTGACTGCACAGTCTTTTCCTGTTTCATTATTCCTCATTTCAAAGCTCTCATGTACCTCCTGTAATTCTTGTGCCTCTTATCAGTGCCTTCCTGAAGCACTCTGGGTGTGTTGGTGTGCTCACTCTCTCTGTTCTTCAGAGCAATTGCTGATAGCACCACGTAATTGTCAAATTCAATGTTCTGAAATTACCTGAGTCTCCTTTGAAACTCTCTTAAAAAACCATTCCATTTGCTGCCTTCTGTTCCTCTGCTGCTGACAGAGGTTTATGCCACAGATTGCCCATCTCAGTGGAACTGTTTTTTCTGAAGAGCCTCTGTGTGAATATTGTATTTACAACTGTGTGAACTCCTCAGCATTTGCTCCATGTGCTGCCTGACCTGGCTCCTGCAGTGCCCCTTGGCAGCAGAGGTTCAGCATGGAAATGGTTCTGAGACCTTCCACAGGCGGTGCAGCAGACGAGCACAGTTGTATTTATGAATATGTGGCTTCATCTCCCGACTGTTGCTCTTTGATTTTGATCTCCTGTAGCCCTCAGACTCCCTCCAGGCTGCTGGGGTTGTTTGGAAAAGCATCGCTTAATCCCTTTAATGTGGAGGTGGGTGGAGGTGGAAGGTGTTTGGTGGGTGTGGATTGAGGATTGACAGTCGTGGGTGACTTTTTATTCTGTAGCTTTTTGCAGAATGTATTAGTGTATTTCCTTGTTTGGTCTAAAAATCATTTCTATGGAAAAAACGCCTTTCCTTTTACCTTATTGCCCAACCATACCATTTTCCCTGTAGCTGTTTGAGTGGACAAGATCCCTTTGCTATTGCCTGTGCTATGTTCTGTTGCTGTGTTCTGTTTCTCCTGCTCAGCAGGAGGACAGGGGTCTTTGGATGTGGGACAGCCTTCTCCCATCCCCAGAGGTGCCTGTGTTCTGTGTGCCAGTAGGATGGGGAGCACTGGGTGTATTTACAAGAACTCAGCACAGTGTCAGATCTTAGTTGTTATCATCCAGCTGGAGAATATCACCACAGCAGATAGACCTGACAGTCCTGTACTTTGCAAGCTGCCCTGTGGGTTATCTCCCTCTAGAAGGGACTTTCTGGCCACTTCACATCTGCAAAAGGCATTAAATGATCAGCTGACATTTAAATATTCGCCTTCATTTTGTCCATGCCTTTTATTAAAGTTCGGATAATCCAGAGAGGCTTTTAAATGGTCTGTGGCTTAATTTATTCATTTAGGAATTGAAGCAATAAACAGTCTGTGTTTTGGCCTGGCGCCGAAGCTTTTTCCTTGGGCTCTTGCAACTCCCAGGGCTGTCTCTTCTTTAAATACCCTCTGTGCTCACTGTGGCTCCTGTGCCTGCTCACTGACTTGTCAAATCACTAATGAACCTGCTCTTCCCTCTCTCAGGGCCACATTCTGCCCTCAGCTGAACCTGCTCAGGCTGAGTTGCTTCGGAGGGATTTCACAAGTGTAATTTTTGCCCAGGTTACTTACAGAAGTCTCGCAATATTGCACCCGGCTGTGTTAATTTTATGTAAATCAGGTGTAACTTCCCGCAGCAATCCTTTCAGGCAGTTCCTCCAAATCGTCTCCCAGCCAACTCTGTGAGCTTCTTGTCTCTACAAACTCTTGCAAAATGGCTCTTTTACTACCTGCAGAGGGAATAAAAGCCACTTGCATGGGTTGGCAGTGTCAAATGATTGTCACTGGTAATTAACACTGGAAACTATTTTAAGTGACAGAGCAGAAATGTTTCCAAGTTGGTTTCTTACCAAGAGCTCAAATGCTGGTGTTGGATGATGATACTGAAACATTAGTCCTGGTACATTAAAGAGTTCTCTAACAGAGTTTGGAAGTCTCTAATAACAGTTAGGGAGATCTTTAGTCTAGGTTCCCCCAAATAAAGATCCCAGTTTCTGTAGGCATTTTTAGAAATCTCTTAGAGGGTTTTACCCACTTTTAGCTTCTTGGACTCAGTGAATGGAGAAAATACCTCTTTACAAAACCAGAAAATTAAAAAGCTAATTGCAAAGAGAGGTCTTGCCTTTGTTTTTGTGGTTTTTTTCTGAACAGTCAGTGAGTGCTGTGTGGCTGGAATGCTTTCCACATTATTCACTGCATACATTATGTGTCTCAGATGGGAATGGGCGACCGACAGTGTAATGTGCTCTGATGGAATGTGTGTGGCTGCAGGAAAACACTCTGGAGGAAGCTGGAAATGTGCACCAAGTGTCTGTTGGAGTGTTGAGGGGAGGAGGTGTGGTGCTGGGGAGGTGCCCATCGCCCCACGTGCACTGGCAGGGGAGGGGTTTGCAGGTGTTTGGAATGAAGGCTGGGGCGGTCCAGGGCAGGAATATGGAAAGAAACCTGGGGAGAGCTCAGCAGAACTCACCTTTCCTGTTGGTAACATCCAGGACAAACAGGGGCAGGATGTGTGGAGGCCAGTTGGTGGATGGTCTGATGGCTTTTTGACACCTCCTGTGGAAGGGCAGCTCTTTGCTGGTTGTCCTGACCCTCACATTAACACTGACAGCATCTCCATGGAGCTTCCATAGAGCAGGTGCTGTGCTGATGACTGCGACAGAAAAGACATTGCCATCTAAATCCTCCTTCTTTTACCACCAGAGAATCACATTTTGGAAGATGTAAACAAGTGTGTCATTGCTCTCCAAGAAAAAGATGTGGACGGCTTAGACCGCACGGCCGGAGCGATCCGGGGCCGCGCCGCTCGCGTCATCCACGTGGTCACCTCGGAGATGGACAACTACGAACCCGGAGTGTACACTGAGAAGGTGCTGGAGGCAACCAAGTTACTGTCCAACACAGGTAAGGATCACTCACTCCCAGAAGCCCTGAACTGCTGCTGCTTGAGAGCTTGTGGGCAGCTGGGTACCTGTGAAATTGTTAAAGACTCAATTTGCTGTAATGCAAAGTAGTGGGAGTTGTTTGCAAAACTGTTGCGAAGTGAGAAGTGTGATTTTTCTGTGTTGACTGGCTCAAAGCTCAGCGGTTCAAAAGGTGTCCCTGAATGTGCTTGCTGTCATGGCCTGGGCTGTGGGAAACAAAAACACCGGGAATGAGTCCCAGATGTGAGTGAAGGCTTGAAAGTTGTGCTGTGCTCATCTTGGAGTATTGCACCAGGCTCTGCAGCTGTTCAGGGTCCAGAAGGAAGATCACATTCCCCCAGCAGAATAAATTTAGGGTAATAATTAGGGTAAATTTTGTAAAGTATCTTTGCAACTGTTGAAAGAGCATTGTAGGTTGTAGTGCCCCACACATAAGCGCCAAATCAGGGTGTTCCCTATGAACTACTGGTGCCATCCATAAGGGTAAGTTCGTTGTTGGTTTTGCTTTAATTACTTTGATGAAGACTCAAGGGTGACACTGCAGAAACAGCAGACTCTAACTGGTTCTGGCATGTTCTTCCTGGGGCACCATGAGTCACTGAAATGCAGCAGGGCAACCTGCCTCTGTCCAGTGCTTCTTAAACCTGAGCTTCCTGATGGTAGCATGACTTTTTTTTCCCCCAAAAGAACAATGTACATCTGTGGGGAACATCTAACAGACGATTAATATTTTATCCCATAGTTTCTAGGGGTTTCCCCAGGTGTTTTCTCCTTGTCCATTATCAGGGTGTAATAAACTTTTCACTGTCCAAGGGGAAAACACCAAACCAGCAGCAGCATAAGCAGAAATGGAGCTGGATTAAGACTTCACCTCCTGTACCAAATGTTGTGATCTCGGTGGAAGGAGCGCATATCTTCCAGGATAGTCAAGAGCAAGGCAGGGGTGGGAAGCAGAGGGTGGCTGGGGTGGACTGACCAGCTCTGTGCTCTGGGGTCAGTGATGCCACGCTTCACGGAGCAAGTGGAGGCTGCGGTGGAGGCGCTGAGCTCCGACCCGGCGCAGCCCATGGATGAGAACGAGTTCATCGACGCCTCCCGCCTGGTGTACGACGGCATCCGCGACATCAGGAAAGCCGTGCTGATGATCCGGGTGAGCACAACTTCCCCCGACAGCTTTCCCTGCCTCTGTTGAGCTGACAGCCATCAGGATCATGGAGAGCAGACAGGAGAACATTTTCATTTAGCTCCTGTTAGCGTTCAGTCTTAAAATCTGCTAATCGCCGTGGAGCATTTGAGCAGTGCGTTTGGATTCAGAGTCATTAACCAGATCTGAGCATCGATGATGGCCCGAGTTGTGATGCTAAATACCTTTCACGTATCTTTTGTAATCTCATGGTAATGCCTGGCTCGTTAATGTGCTAAAATCAGTGACCTTTCAGTTAACAACAGCAAATTAATTCAGAACTATAGAAGCTTGTTGATGGTTTGAGAGCTTAGAAATAAAACCTAATGGCTCTTCATTAAGTAAATTTTGAGAATTAATGTTAGTTAGTCAAAAGGAAGCTGTGATGAGTTTGGTCTGTAGTTCCTAGAGCATGTAATTTGTTAATTGGCTAACCTGGGTAAACGGAGGCAGCTCAGAGAGGCCTTTACTCCTGTGTGCTTGCAATAGGTGTGACTTGGAAGCCCTAATTTCTGGTAGACGAGGTGCAGAAGTGTGCAGTTGGGTGAAGGGATGCAGAAAAGGAAGTTCTGGTTGAAGCTGATCCATGGACCTATTTCTTGGATCTCACTGGAGCAAAAACGCGCAGGAGCCAGACATAGCAAAGACAAATGTAGGGATTTTATTTATTTTTTCATCTTTTCCTCGTATTCCTTTGACTCTGAGAAACTGTCCTGGTCTTTCAGAGTGGTGTCCATGGCAGATGCAGCTTGGTGGTCAGTAAATCAAGAAGGTACAGCCCCAGAAGATCTGTAATTACAGTAACCATTGCAATGGCATCTTCCATGTTTGCTGCTTAAAGCAAAGGATCGGATGAGAAACCAGGAGAAAAGCTGACAATCACATCTGCGCTCCCCATGGAATTTTTTTCAGACTAGCTATTACTTATAGACAGCCAGTGGTAGATGAAGATATCAATGCCTTCCTGCTCTGCAGGCCCAGGGATGTGATTCCCCCCTGCTGAAGCCCTTGTTATCCAGGACAGGGAGCTCGGCTGCCAGTCCCAGTGGGCAGCGATTACCCGGGCTGGCAGTGCCAGGAGTGCTGACAGTGCCACACTGCAGGGCCAGGGAGCCACAGTTCCACTGCCAGCAGCCAGCAGCAGCTCCCTGGCCACACAGCAGCCACCTAGAAGGGAGTTAAAGTATTAGCACTTGTCGTTCAGAGAGTTTATTTTGGGATAAAAGAGCCATCCAAATGGGATTCCAGGGGCTCTTGCTCTTTACAGGGACCACCAGGAAAAGCCACTGCAACACCTAGTTTTTGTGTTTATGCAGGGTATTTTCAAAACTACCACCTCACTATATCTGTATTGATTGAAGAGAAGCTCTTGCCCCCTCCCTGCTGCCCAGAGGAGTTTCTGTCCTGCTGGCACTTGAAAGGCAGAGTTACACTTTGTGTGTCCTGGGCTCTGGGGGGGATGGCAGAGGAGAGCCACAGACAGAATCATGTACAGTAGAACTGTTTGCTTCATGTATTTTCATTTTTTGTAAATACCGATACACTGAACTACTTCTTTGTGTGTGTCCCTCTGCTGATTTTGTGGATATATCCTGTTCTCTGGGCCTGGAGAGGAGGCTGGAATACCCAAAGTCTTGATTATCACCCTACTCACCTTTGCTTTTTGGGAATTATTTTGCAATGTCCTTCTGTATTTTCACTGCATCACAAAGTGTCTGTAGTGGAAGACAAGTCTGTGAAATTCAAATCGTAGGAAAAAAAATCTAAAGAACAGGGACTTTATTTGCATCTTAGCTGTTAATCACAATTTATTGCATTTATCAGTGAAGTTCTTTGTTGACCCAATCTGGAGAACTGTCGTGAAGTGCCACTTTAGCAAAGATATAGTATTTTGACAAACATGCTGTTTAAACTTGATAGGCTTTATAAAAAGTTTGCCAGCTACAGACTGGCAGTAGCAAAAATAAATCCTAGGCAAGCAGGAACTAGGTCAGATGTGATTAGCCTACAGCATAAAAGCTGGCCCTTACTAGCTGAAATTTTTCAGCTTCTCCTGAGGGATAAGGATAAATTCTTAGATATTTTATCTGTTGTTAATTTAGTCAGTGCTTTGATTCATAATTGTGCTGAAGACTGTCTCTGCTTCTGAACCAGCCCTTAGAGCTGTGTGCAATTCCAGCTTCAGAATCTCGAGTGGGGCTTTTACATTTAATTTAAGCGTTGTTCATTTTGCAAGAACTTTTTTCTGTCTTTCAGATGCTGAGTGCATTAATGTCCTGACAAATCTCAGCTGTTTCATTACTGCTGTGTGTGTGATTCCCCATGGTGTTTAACAGGAGCAGTCAAGCACATAAAATCACACGTGTTCAGAGCTGGATACAGTCCCTGTATTTACCTTTTCGTTGAAAACATGGAATAATTTTTACCTCCACTGATTTCTATTCTCTCTGCTTGAAAAACAATATTCCTGTTGATTTCAGAGCTGTGAAATCTGTAGTTTGACTCTGTCTGAATGCTTTTTCCTCAGACTCCTGAAGAGCTGGATGATTCTGACTTTGAGACCGAGGATTTCGACGTCCGAAGCAGAACCAGTATCCAGACTGAGGATGATCAGCTCATTGCTGGACAGAGTGCAAGGGTAAGGCACAAACCTGAGCATTATTAAAGTGTGACACTTCAGCTTGCTGTGAAAACCCAGCTTAAATTTGGGGGGTGATAAAAATGCTGGATCAGAAAACTGGCATTCTTTGTTTCCAGCATTCTTCTGAAAAAGAGGTTGAGTGAAATGCAGTTGGTCTGATGGATGTGAGAAACGTCTGTGTTTTATTTTGGGTATTCTGAAAAATCAAAATCCGTTTAGTACCAAGAAACTACACATTTTGATATCACAGACATTGTAGTCAGCTGAGCTTCTGCAGGGAGGTACAGGGCAGATCACTCCATTGGATTAATGTTATTTCCAACAGACAAGCACTAACTCTAGGAGCAAAAAAATCTTCACACAATGTCTCTTCACACATGTGCTTGGTCACTGAGCGTTTATCAAGACAGCGTTGAGAGGAATTCAGAAATGAAATCATTTCAACTAACTGCATTTCCTGTGACTCAAAAATGAAAGCATTGATAGGCAATATATAATCATTACGAGGTGAAACCCTAAAATCAGTGCATTGAAGGAAAACCAGGCCTTACCTATTGCTTTTATTTGACAGGGCCCCTCTGGATCGATAACAATTTACGCTCTTGGGAAAGTGCCATGGCAGATTTTTGTGGAGGCTCTTCATGCCAGGCAAGAAGTAGCCAGACCTTATTTTTCAACCTTCTGCCATGTTGGCTTGGGAATTACACTAACTGGGAGTATTTTTATGCTCCCCTCCCTTGCACAAGCACTTTCTATTCCTGGACCCCCACCCCCTACTATTTAAATGCAGGCATTGCTCATTTACCTCTTAGCACAGCTGCTGCCAGAGGAGTTTTAGTACCAAAGGCTCCTTTTTGCCTGCTCCTGGAGGCATCCGTGCTCCCAGTATTTATGAAGGCAAGGCCATGGAGTCTTACACAGGCTGTAAACCCAGTCTGAGAGATTTTATTTGGGAGTAAGCACATACTCTTTATTTTCACTTACTCTTTCCTCAGCAGACATGTTTCAAAAGAATACAGCTAGCTTTCTGCAGGGAACAGACTGGTAATATTTCTTATTATCCTCAATACCCAAGTGGAACTTAATTTTTAAATGTTGAAATTCTCTGTAAAAGACAAGTCCTCCTTCTTCGTGCAGTTTTATTTTGAGGGATGGTAATATGTGGCAAATTTGTTTGGAGTCTTAACAGCTTTATCATGCAAAGGTCCATATTTTAAGTGTCAACTTGTCTTTCTGGGCACTTTTTCTTAAAAAAGAGTATAAACTTTGATTCAAAATGGAAGCAAATGGCTCTGTAAAGCCTCTAGGTAGAGGATTGCTATTAAAGTTTTATCCCCCATCTACATGACTGAAATTGGTTATTAGTGAAATGTTCCAAAAAGCCTCTACAAGGCAGCAGGAGGCCATGTGAGAAAACCTTTCTCTTCCAGGCTATCATGGCTCAGCTCCCTCAAGAGCAGAAAGCCAAGATTGCTGAGCAGGTCGCCAGCTTCCAGGAGGAAAAGAGTAAATTGGATGCTGAAGTGTCAAAATGGGACGACAGTGGCAATGACATCATTGTCCTGGCCAAACAGATGTGTATGATTATGATGGAAATGACAGACTTCACCAGGTGAGGCTTTTTAATTTGTGCTCCCCCTGAGCTGCCTGGGCTGCTGGGCTTTCAATGAGACACGGTGGAAGCTCTCCTAAGAGTTTCACTTCTTATAATTTCCTTTAAATGGTGCCCTGTTCCAGCTGCATATTAACTGGGGAGATGCATTATTGTGCAGTGGCTGGGTAGTAATAACTGTTTAAATTGATCTCCAGATACACAGCAGTTATTGCCTGTCTTTCTTTCTTTCTTTCTTTCTTTCTTAAGGGTGATTCTCATCCCCAGGAATATATATATATATTTGCTCAGTTCTTTACAGCATTAAATTCTATGGGCTTCTCAATATTGCCATACTGCAGAAATAGTTCCTAGTACAGTTATTTGCAGAGGAAAGAGAGGGGTTTTGATGTCTTTTGAAATTAATTTACCAGATTTCATATAACGCTGTTTTTTAAACTTCATGTTCCATTCCATAAAAATTTCTAATCCGTCTTCTAAAATGTTATCTCTTATCATCATTAAGCTGCTCAAAGCAGTAAAATTCAGGTTGTTTTTATTCCTAGATTTAAGCTAAATGGGGGGAAGAGCTGAAAGGGGGTAACTCTTGGAAATGAATGTGCTGTAATGGCTGCTCCTGCCTTTTCCTGCCCTTTGGGTGAGGAGTCACTGCCAGCGCTCTGTGGAACAGAAGGAGAAAAGGGACACAGAATTCACTGCTGTGGTTTTCTGGTGCTAGCAGGGAGCCTCTGCTCTGTCTTGCAGGGGCAAAGGTCCACTGAAGAACACATCCGATGTGATCAGCGCAGCCAAGAAGATCGCAGAGGCTGGGTCAAGGATGGACAAGCTGGGCCGGACCATTGCTGACCATGTAAGTCACAGGCCCGTGGGCCTCCAGCACCAAGGAGCAAGAGCAGATCTTTCAGTACTGCAGGCATGATGAGCAGATGGAAAGGTGTTCAGTTCTGAGGTGTTTTAACTGATTTTCCATATCTGCTGCTAGAAAATTCTCCTCTTTCCAGCTGCTCTGCTGCCTCCCTGAGCAGTGACACAGCAGCTCCTTGGCTGGAATTGGGCTCCTGGCATCCTGTGCCAGCCCTGCTCCAGGTCACGTAGAGCCAGGGCAGTGCCAGTGCTGAGCAGGACCCAGGCTGGGCTCACGTCACACGCAGAGCACTGCTGGTGCTTCCCAAAGCGCAGACTGCAGGACGCACCGCACCTGGCCTATTGCACAACCTTCAGTGCTGGGTTTGAGGCAGCTTTTTAGGATTAACAATTTTCAGGTGCCCCAGAGGCTGAGTGGGGAGGGTGTCAAAGCTCTCTGGTGGTTTTTTTCACTGTCCAGTCAGAGCTGATGAAGCCTTGGAGCAAGGTGTGCAGTGACCCAAGCGTGGCTGTGCTGTCCCAGTGTTTGGAAGGAATTCTTATAGGATTGACGAGCATGGCCAGCTCAGGGATTAATTTATGCAATGCCTGTCCTGAGCCACTTAGAAACTGGACCAAGCAAGAGCACCTTTGGCCTCAGCCCACACCCAAATAACAGGGAAACCTCAACATTAGTAATAATATTCCACCTTCAGAAGAGGCTCTGAAATGCAGGGAGGTTAAGTCAGAGATCATGGAGTAAACTTTGTTTTCTCCAGTTGTCATTTGCTTTCCAGGCCTTTTCAGGATGGGAATTCATACTGCAAGGTTTTGACTGAACTGGTGTCACTTTGAAAGTAAATCATTGCACTGCAGGACTCTCTCTTAATGTTGCATTTAGAGGTGATTGTCTACACCCTCCTTTATTAATGATGCAGTGAGAAATGTTCAATGGGAGATAAATTGAAGAAGTGTTTTCTCAAATGGCTCTCCTTGCTACAGCACTTTGACAGCCTTGTTTCTGCAAGAACCAGGTGTGCTGCTGATGTAGGTAAATGAAGCAAGGAGCAGTTTGTGTTCGAGGTCTCAGGAGAGCTTGGGCTGAAGTTTTACAATGCTTTTTTTTTTTCACATGTTTTATGCAAAGTTGGTATATGGTTTTCTGTACCAAGCCATTTCAAAATATAAAAGAAAACTACTCTTAGTAGCATTAAGGTCCTTAAAAATGTAACAGATTAAGCACATGTTTGAAGATAAATATGAGCAGCACTGTACAGTTAGTCATTTTGACAAGAATATAGCTTTTTCCTGACTCCATACTCTGCTATTACTTTGAGCCTGCATATTTCATTAGATGTGCTTCCATACTCTTTAGAAACGTGTTAATGTGGAACAGTGTGACAGCTCCAGAGCAGGAACAGCTCCAAGCACTGATTGCTGCTGTCCCTGCTCCTGGCTGGGAGCACAGGGAGGGGTTGTGTCCTGTGTGCTGGGTGACACCAGAGCTGTGACCCCTCGTGTCAGCAGCTCCCAGCTCTGCCATCAGGCCCTTCTGCAGCACATTGCTCTGAAACTCCAAGAGCTGCTATCCCAGGAATTCCCTGTCTGTTGGGAAGAGTCCTGCCATCAGGCACAGGTTCTCCCTGAGGTTTCCATCCCTCACTCCAAGCAGCTGCTGCTTGCTGGGAACAGGGGAATATGAAGCAGTTATGAGCACAACACAGATGACAATGATTTGCAGCAAGACAAGGGTTCTCTCTATTATTTATTTTTTTGATGTTGAAACACCTACAAAGCTGAAGGAAATTTCTGTTCCTTTTTTCCTTTCATAGTGGTGGGAGGCTGAGGTTACATCAGTTCTGATCATCCAGTGAGAAGCAGCTGGGGGTGAGGGTAGGGGTTGCCCCACTTCTCAGTAAAAGGCTCCAGCAGGCTCTTGCTGGGGAGACTGGTCCCTGGCTGGGGCACTGGGGTGGGACACTGGGCTGGTGGCAGCTGCTGGCACATGTGGTCAGTGCCATCCTGCCAGGGAGCTGCCTCCCCAAAACAGCTGCTGGCAGCTCCTGCAGGCACTCAGGCTGAGAGACATTTTTTGGGAATTCCTGGTGCAGCAGGGCCCATTCCCAAAGGGAGAGGCAGTGGGAGGAAGAAGCTCTGGGGTTGCTGGCTCTTCCCTGCAGCCACCAGGGATGGGCCGTGTCCGTCAGCACACACCACCCAGGCTCTGCTGTCTTCCCCTGCCCCTTTTCTCTGCAAAAACAGAGAAAACGGTGATTCTGCTTCTCTGCAGGCTCAGCTGGGGCAGCAGGAGCTGAATGTGGGGGGTGTTTGCTGTGTCCAGATGGAGCCTGGATTTGACTTGGAGCAGCCAGCTTATCTTATGCCAGTAACCTTCCCTGAGTCTTGGCAGCAGTTCAGTTTGGGGGGCTTGGGAAGGTGGGGTGTCCCCAGCAGGTTCACTTCCATCTACACTGCACTCCCCTGCTGGGCTGTGCTCTGAGAATCCTCCCATGGCAACTCTGCAGATGGGGCTTGTGTCTTTGGTTAATACAATAATGTCATCATTCTTATCAGTGTTCAAATTGTTGCCTTCTGGGTTTTTTGATTTTTATCTGAGTGCTCCTGCCTAGGAAAGGACAGGGCTCCTGCAGGCACCTGCAGTGCCTTTTGTTGATGCTCTTTTTTATCTTGTGTTACATCTCCATTGAAACCTTATCTGTCTTTGAGCTGAGTCCTCGATCCTGCTCGCAGAAACAGCACACACAGGAGAGGATCTGGGTTTCCATCTCACACCATATTCATGTGCATAATCCAGTGATGTTTCATATTCCACTGAAGTTTTGCTGCATTCCTCAGCTGTTGGGGATCCTGCAGCAGCCTTCTGCCTTGAGTCTTTCCTTGAACGGTTTCACAGCCCCACAGAGTAGCTGGAATTGTTGAGCCATCCCCCTGATGTGCTGTACTGGGCATTTGTCAGCCCTCAAGCCCCTTCACTGCTGTGCTGCTCACTCACTGTGTTAGATGAGCTCTTTGGGAGATGGAGAGCAGTTTCCAAAATGGTAATTTGAGCTTTTCATTAGCTCTTTGGCCAGGACTATTTGTGGACTTGCTCTGAAACATCTTGAACTGCTGACTAATATTGATGAGGTTAAAAAATTAACCTGCAAGCTTTGCTGCTTTGTTAGGCTGGGCTTCACTGCACTGATGGAAGCTGCGTGCCCATGTTGAGAGTTGCAATTACTTTGGGTCTTCCATCATTTTCCGTGGGACTAAGCAGGTGGTTTTATGTCTGTTGGTGTGGTCAGGTGCCCATGAAGCCATACAGATCTCCCAGTGCAGTGCCCCTGTGTGTGTGAGCTCTTTATGTACATCACTGCAGCACCTGAGTTACCTCTGTTCAGCACAGACACCACTTTGCCTTACAAAAGCTACTTGTTCTGGCCCTGGAAAAAAACAAATGTGTGTTAGCTGCACTCACCTTCACTGCAGAGGGAAATGCCTGTTCTGGCAGATCAGATGCTGTTGGGAAGGAAATGCTCCATGTTTGTGGGACCATGTTTGCACATTTTTCCCTGTGTGTGCATCATGATCTGCTCCTCTCTTTTACAAAAAAAAAAGAGTTTCTGCTTCCATCTCATAGCTAAGGAGAGAAGGTCTGCAGAGAGAATCAGGGCTCAGAGCCTGCTGCTCACAGCCAGGAGGAGATTTTTACCTTGCCCTCAAAGGGGAGGAGAGGCTTCATGGCCAATGCAACAACCCTCAGCTGGAGTGAAGCATTAAGTAATGAAGTGGTGCCACATTGAAGATTAATCTTCCAGTCATGCCATGTCCATTATGAATCTTCATCGGATGGTCCATTGCACAGGATCAGGGTCTTAGGTGAAATGGGATTTTGCTGTGAACAGGGGTGTGTGAAAAAGAGCTCTTCAATCACTCTGGGTGGGGTGCAGCTGTCTGGAGGGCTGGAGATCCCTTGCAGGGTGTGCCTGTAGTCCTGTCCCTGGGTAATGCCAGGTGAATTCCACTGCTACAGCTGAAATAATGCTGGGCACAGTGCAGCCTGCCTTAGAGCAGAAAATGAGGCTCGGTGGGAGTCTGATGGTGGCTTCCTTCAGGAGGCCTGTGGATGCTGGGTGGGAAGATGAGACGATGAGTGACCATTTCCATGGAACAAAGAGCAGGAGCTCTCTGTGGGGACAAGTGATGTTTCTCTAGGGTTCAGAGCAGGGCTTAAGCAACATGGGGTGTGACCCAGTGTGATGTGAAGCTGTAGGTGTGGGGTTGTGGGGGTGTGTGTGTGTGAACATGTGGGGTGCCCGTGGGCATGGGGGACCTGCTGCTGGCACCCCATTGCAGCTGCTCCTAAAGGGGCTGCAGGGCTGGCCTGGGCAGCAGAACTCTTCCCACAGCCTTTCTGTCTTACTGAGCCTGCTCTGGACTGTGGCTCCTCATCTGGGCCCCCCTCTGGTCTGGAAATCCAGCCTGAGCCTTGCCTCATCCATGGCTCATTCTTCACTTCTGTCCCAGAAAATGCCACCTTCCCAAACTGCACAGAGGGACTTCTGCAGAGCCTTTTGTGCAAAGGTGAAAAAGTTACTTTTCTCTTACAGATGAGTGCTGCAGCAAGTTCCTTTTAAAATGTCATTTTGTGCCTGGTGAGGAACCTGCTTTCCCCACTGCTATGAAATGGGAGCAGAAGTCAGGAGAATTTCCATTTGCTGCATGTAGTTGAGTCGCTGTCGGGTTTATCATTATTGAGCTTGGAATACTTAAGATTGAGGATTGTGGGAGGAATTGGTAAGACCATTGCTGCTGTGTCCTGTGCAGTACAGGAAAGGACCTTTTACAGCTGACAGATCTGCTCTGGGGAGGGTAAACAGTCCTCCTTCTCTTTCTCTTCCTCCTCCCCCTCCCTGGAAGGGCTGCTGAAGGCAGCTGGCAGGAGCCCCTGCCCATGGCTCCTGGGTGTTGGCTGCCTCTCACGGTGCTCGGCTGTGTCTCAGCCCGTGCTGTGCAGGGAGGGCAGTGCCCCCGGCCCTGCCCCGCTCCAGGGGAGCTGCTGCTGCCCTTTTCTGGCTCTGGCAGCTGGGATGCTGCAGAGCCAGATGTGCCCGTGTTGCCCCGCAGTGCCCGGACTCGGCGTGCAAGCAGGACCTGCTGGCCTACCTGCAGCGCATCGCGCTCTACTGCCACCAGCTCAACATCTGCAGCAAGGTGAAGGCCGAGGTGCAGAACCTGGGCGGGGAGCTCGTCGTCTCCGGGGTACGTATGGCACACGCCTGCCCCAGGCAGCTTTGCTCCCACAGGGAATGGTTACTGCAACCTGAGCTTTTGTGTTCGCACCGCAGAGCAGAGACAGGAGATGCTGGAGCATTCAGAGTTTTAATGTATGCAGAGTTTGTGTTGCTGCCTCGTTGTTCTGGGGAGGAAGGCTTGCTGTGAAAATAGAGACTTCACATTTCCTTGCTTAACAGTGTTTGTAGACAGATTCACTTCACCTCTGCGTGATCTGTTCTCCAGACTGCTTTTCACTCTTAGTGAGGTTAAATCACTTTATCAGCACAGCTAAACCTGCCCCATGTCTCTGCACAGCCTTGGAACATGCTGGGGTCCTGCAATGCTCCAGAGATGTTAATATTTCAGGATGGCTGTGCCCTGAAGAGTGCAGGGATTTTTAGTGGCTGCTCTGGTTTCTGACAGCTGGAAGCTGCCCCAGGCCAGCTTGCTTCCTTATTCCAGCCATTACTTTGCAAATAATTTTTTTCACTGTAGTTCATGAAATGCTTCCTCCTAAGAGGATTCTGTATGACAGATATTTGGGGTGAGCTAAATTCTTAATTTCTTCTGGCATACTCTTCCTTGCCCTGCACAGGCACGTTTTGTCACTGGTGCTTTTGCCCAGCTGTGTCAGGACTGAGGAAGGAGGTTGGAAAAAGGGACAGAATTGGCTGATAGTCCAGAATTGCTCCCTGAATCCTGATCAGCAAATAGAAGAAACTTCCCACATTCTGACATTTTGTTACCACAGAATCATGGAACAGTTTGGGTTGGAAGGAACCTTAAAACTCATCCCATTCCACTCCCTGCCATGGGCAGGGACACCTTCTACGGTCCCAGGCTGCTCCAAGCCCCATCCAGCCTGGCCGTAGACACTTCCAGAGATCCAGGGCCAGCCACAGCTTCTCTGGGCATCTCGAGCCACTGATATTTTCCAGTGAAACCTCGTTTGATATTCCCCCAAAAATCCAGGGAGAACTGTGGAAGGAGAGCTTTGGGCAGCAGCAGCACCAGCAGTCAGCAACAGATACCCCTGCAGGAGCTGAGCCCGTCTGGGGATGATGGGGCTGTGCTGCCCCTGCTGCCTTTCCAGCCCCCAGAGCAGCTCCAGGGGCTGTGCTGGGATGTGTTGCTGTTCATGTCCTGGAGCCAGGAGGCTGAAGGCACGGTGCTATCAAAGCAGGAGATGTGTTGCTATGCAGCAATACGTACTCCAGGGCTTCACTGCCGTTACTCAGTGTCTCCAGGATTTACATCCCCTCTGCCATAAATTAGTTACAGAACAGCCTGGCATCTGTAGTCTGATCTTCTGGTTTTATCCCTTCTCCTCAAGCCTGTCCACTGGGGCTGAGGGTTGCCAGTAGCAGTGTTGAGCTCCACAGGATAATGAGATGAAAACCTCAGCCAGTGCAGGGGCATCACCTGTCTGAAAGGAAAATTCTGTCCAGCATTAACGCCCTGCCCACGCACCAGAGTGCTGTGAGAGCAGAGCCACGGCCCAGGCAGGCAGGGCTGGCACCTTCAGAGTCTGGCAGTTCATTGAGAAAAGCACCTCCCTGCTCTCCTGGCATCTGGTGATTCCTCCTGCTGTGAGGATTCATGGAAACACTCCAGGGCAGTGGTTTCCAGGCTCATGAGGAGGAGGGCAGAGCACAGGGATTTGCCAGAGGATCTGAGGTGCCACGGTGGCACTTGGGGCACAGTAGGGTAGAAGGGAGGGAACAGTGTCCCAGCCCATTTGGCCTTGACCAGCCAGGTATCCCACCCAGAGCAGGACACTGGCCCCTGGAGAAGGGGTCCCAGCTGAGGCCACCGCTGTGCTCCTCCCCTCTCTCTTCCACCCAGCCCCAGTCTCAGCTCTTTCTCCCTGCTGTGCCCTACAGCTTTGACAAATTCATGTTTTTCCTTGTTTTGATGCTCTTGTAAATCAAGAACCAGCTGGGAAAGGGCTCCAGGCCTGGCTGGAGATGCAGTTATGTTCCTTCCTTCCCAATACAATTTAGTATTCTAGGGAGATTTAAATATTTATTATTGGTGATTAAGATATTACTACAGCTTTATTAATTTCATTAGAGAATAAGCAACTATTAAAGCTTAGTCACAAAAGCAAAGGGCAGAATACAAATGGTTCCCATTGCCATTGATAGGTAAAATGCAGACAGGGGCAAACCCTGCTTTCCTGTTGGTAGCACAAGTCAGGTTTGTAACCACTGAGTGTCCAAAGAAAAATCTTGCCTCAAACTGGGAGCCTCAGGTTTCAAAGGAAAAATATAAACCAGTCACAGAAATCAGTTTTCGGGTGTTTTACCCCCAGGCCTGTCATGCTGGCAGTGGAGTGCTGTGTTAGGGGTTCCATGGTGTGTAACTCGTGTCCCTTGGCAGGTGGACAGTGCCATGTCCCTGATCCAGGCAGCCAAGAACCTGATGAACGCCGTGGTGCAGACGGTCAAGGCCTCCTACGTGGCCTCCACCAAGTACCAGAAGTCCCAGGGCATGGCCTCCCTCAACCTGCCTGCCGTGTCCTGGAAGATGAAGGCTCCAGAGAAGAAACCCCTGGTCAAGAGGGAGAAACAGGACGAGACCCAGACGAAAATCAAGAGGGCATCCCAGAAGAAGCACGTGAACCCCGTGCAGGCCCTCAGCGAGTTCAAGGCCATGGAGAGTATCTAGAGGAGAGCTCTGGCTCGGGGTGTTTTCCCTCTAGCACACTACTGCTACTTCCAGAACTCTACTTTTAACACCCTAAGGATTTTTCAAAAATTTACTATTCCTCCAAATGTATTTACTTAATATAATTTTGATAACTTTGTTTAGATTACCTGGGGAGATACTCAAATTTCTAAGTCCTATCAGTATATCTTCAGCCTGCAGAAGTGTGGTAATGTAGATGGCTTTTAGATTACAGGGTGGATTTCTAGCTGGAAACCGTTTTTTATAATCTTGCTTTAAATGAAATATTCTATAACCAAAGAGGATTTTACAGTAACACTAACAGTTAACACTAATACTGGATCATGCTACTCAGAGACTCAGTTTATTATGGTGATCAAGAGAGAAAAACGAGATTTCTTACTAAAAAAAAATGAATTATTGTATGTGATAGTGTATCTGCTGTGGGGGTGGAGAGGGAGCAAGTTCAGAGGAGTTTGAAATTGCAGCAGGCACCGGCTCTGTGAGCACAGCTGGGAAACAGCTGGGAAAACGCTACACCCGTGCTTGGGCTGGGCTGGGCTCGGTGGTGCCCCGGGGCTGCGGGGCTGCTTCCCCCGGGCGCTCCGGCCGCTTCCCGGGCCGTTCCCCTGTGCCCCGGGCTCTTCCCTTGGGCTCCGGGCGGTTCCCCTGTGCCCCGGGCTCTTCCCTTGGGCTCCGGGCGGTTCCCCTGTGCCCCGGGCTCTTCCCTGTGCTCCGGGCTCTTCCCTTGGGCTCCGGGCTCTTCCCTTGGGCTCCGGGCGGTTCCCCTGTGCCCCGGGCTCTTCCCTGTGCTCCGGGCGGTTCCCTTGGGCTCCGGGCTCTTCCCTGGGCTCCGGGCGGTTCCCTTGGGCCCCGGGCTTTTCCCGGTGCTCCGGGCGCTTCCCCTGCTCAGGGCTCCGCTGCTGCCGGGGCGCTCCCGGGGCCAGCCCTGCGGAACCCCCGCTGTGGGCGGCCGATCGCTCCCGAGTGACACGGGTGGGAATCGCCATGCCTGGTTACAAATTACTAATGTATTTTGCTGCGGGACACTAATAAAGTTGCTTTTCCCAGCTGTTGCATTGTGGTGCTGTGAATGGAGCGGGCCCAGCCCCCCCTCGCCCCCCCTCGCCATTCAGATGCAAATCAGCTTTGTGCTCATTCCTCATAATTACTCTGCATCCCGCCTTGGGCTTCCAGAGGCACCCAGGAAATCGTGTTAGCTCAGGCTGCAATTTAGACTGTACATTATTTGTGATAACTATAGCTACAAGGTATAATTTCGCTGTCTTATTTAAATTTTACGAATTTCCGTGTGTTCCACACGTCCCAGACGAGTCGGGTGCAGGGAAGCGGTGCCTGCACGGGCAGCACCGCCGTGCCTGTTCCTGTGGTGCTGGAAAAGCCTGGGCTGGAGTCAGTCTAGAGTGCAGCTCCATCTTAGAGGCGAGCCTTGGCACTGAAATGTTATGATTTTATTTATCTCAATCAGCTCATAATTTACTGTATTAAGGTTATTGCTGTCATGTTACTGTAATGCAGACCGGAATTAAGCTGAATAGTTTTTGAGATATTTTTGCCAAACGTATTGTGTTTTCAAGCATTTTAGCCTCTTGACTACAGCTATTAAAGAGTGGAATTATAGGCTAATTTCATACACCCTTAACATGCAAACAGGCTCAGAGGGAGAGTTGTGCTCCACTGACATTTGGGGGTTAACGGGCTGTAGGTCTTCTTTTAGAGATAATTATTAATTATTAGTTCATTCAATTTTTATTTTTTTTTTCTGCTGGTATTGTCTTAAAGGTGACATTCTGTTTAGAGAGTGCCTCCCCCCCAATCTAATCTATGAGCTTTTAAAAATAACCTTTATTAAGATGTGCAGATAAATTTACACGTATTTAGCTTTTAAATACATGTTAGTTTAATTTATGCTACTAACGTTGAGCGTCAAGAAATTAAACTGTGGTTCCTCTGGTGGAGCTACAGCCCCAGGGGGTGCAGGAGCAGCAGGAACACGATGGGGACAGGAGGCCAGAAACCTCAACTCCCATGTCTTTTGTACCCGAGAATTGCTCCTCTGGGAATTGCGTTGGGGGACATCGAGGTGAATGGTTATTGGCCTGACATTTAATTGAGGCGAGGAGACGCCTGTCCCCTTACAAGAGGCGGTTTGGTGTCGTGACCCCCCAGTTTCGGTAGCTGGGGACGAGGTGGCGTCGCCGGGGCCGGGCAGCGGCGGATCCCGGGCAGATCCTCGCCCGCAGCGAGCCCTGCGCGGGCTCGGCACCATCCCGGGAGCCGGGCGGCTCCGGAGTGCGGAGCCAGCAGCGCCGATCCCGCCGTGCCGGGCAATTCCAGCCCCGCGTGTGGAAGCGGCGCTGGAGCAGCGGCTCAGCCAGGGGGTCCGGCCGCCAGCGAAGCTGTGACTTTATTAGGGAGCCAATTGAAGAGAATTACAGTAATTACTGCTCCATGTAATTAAGCGCTGGGGAAGGGCTCGTGCCTTGCTCTCGCTGCCGGAGGCCGATGCACGGCTCGGGAGGGAGGGCGCAGCCGGGCGGGGAGAGCCCCGGGGTGCTTCAGCCGGACCCCCCCGCCCCAGCTCCCAGCCGCCGTGGACACGGGCACCCGCCGTGGCTTTGGGCAGGCAAGGGCGGTGGGATTTCAGCTCCCCACGGTAGCTCCCCAGGCACCGCCTGGAACACGCCGGAATACTTGCCGGAGGGGTTGGGGGGTTTTTTGCACTGAGTACTTGGGTTGAGGGTTTTATCGCAGCGCAGTGGGACAGCAGCTCCGCTGAGGCAGTGCCAGAGCCCGGCAGACCTGGCAGTGCAGGGATCTCAGGAAGATGAACCCACATTATCTTATAAAGTGTATTAGTGAAACCACATTAAATCCTCAGGAGATAAGTCTTATTCCAGATTTCAAGTGCTCTTAATTCAATTCCGCGGTGAATGGAGCCACGTTGAATTTATGCCGCTTTAATTGTGTGTGAAGTTTCCGTGCCACGATTTAATGCCCGTTAATGAGCGCCTTTCCCACTTCCGAGCTCTGCCTGCTCCCTACCGCCTTTGGGATATGTCGGGGAGCGGGGACCCCGAGCTCTGTTTGCTTACACGGGGGCTGGGTCCAAACCAGGCCAGGGCAGCCAAACCTCAAATGAACAATTAGAGGAGAGCAGAGCGGGTGGGGAGGGGCGAGTGCATTCAAAACCCCAACAAATGGGTGAGAAAAAGAAAAATCCATTAAGGCCCATCCGCTGCTCCAGTGCTGAGGGCTCCCCCGCCTGTCCAGGGATGTGGAGGCTGGGGAGGGTCCCAGGCAGACACAGCCGCGGGCTCTGCTCCCAGCCACTCCCTGCCTCAAGGGTGCCAGGTTTGGGGAGCTCAGGCTGAGCCAGCACGGCCCTCCCGAGGCTCCCGTGGGTGCCAGAGGAAGGAGCGGGAGCTGTTCCTGGCCTGGCCACCTCTGTGACTCCAGCACTTAACGCTTGACCCCCTCTTGAAACTGGAGGAATGGGGTGACCCTGTTAGCTCCAAAATCAAGGATGTAAGTGCCTGTCCCACCTCCCAGACCTGCACTGGGAGGGGGTCTGGTGAGCCCTACCGAAGGTGTCCATCTGCCCCAGGACCCTCCACCCCTGGGGCCCCTCCAGCCCTGCCTTGCTCCGTGTCTGGGGGAGGCTGCAGGAATTTGGGGGATTCAGCAAAGCAGGGCTGGCTCTGGACAGGGGCTGGGGCAGGACTGGCTTGGCCCTGGCCCTGGCCCTGGCCCTGCCCTGCCGGGGGAGGGCCAGGCAGCCACAGCAGCCCTGTCATTACCCCGGGCTGTGGACCATTTGGGAAACAAACCTGTCATTAATGGGGACACTGGCCTGGGCTGGCATTTATGGCCAGGGAAAGCAGCCCAGGGCTCACCTGCCCTTCTCTGTCACCCTCTGAGGACACATGGCCAGGCACACAGAGGAAGGACGCCCCTCTTTGGGCTGCAGCCCCCAAGGCTGAGCCTTGGCCACGGCTGCCCATGGTGCAGCTCTTGGTGCCCTCCGAGGTTCCATGGCTGTCACCACCCCCGGTGCCACCGTCCAGCTGCTCTGCCAGTGCTGGGACATGACCCCTGAAAACTGCAGGAGCTGTACAGAGGGGGTGGCTACAGCTCAGGGGTTCCCTCTGGCCACCTGTCCCTGGGCTCCTGACCCCCCTGCAGAGCCCAGACACCTTTGGGCAGGGGGACACAGGGTGTGGGGTCCCTGAGCACCAGCACTGCCCAGGACCTCACATAGCTTCTGCCCCACGAGTGCCCTGCCAGGGCCCAGTGCCTCAGGAGCAGCACTGCCAGGAAATTGTTACTTGCTATCATTTTTTGGCCTCCTTTCAGTGCTCCATGCCCTTGGCTGTGTCACTCTGGCAATGTGCAAGAAACAGCCCAGGGGAGTCACTGGGACTTTCCAGGGGACACAGGCACTTCCTGCTGCTATCCCAGGCCCCAGGGGCCATCCCAGGGCTGGCACTGAGCAGTGCTGACCAGGAGCCTCCAGCTGCTCCCTCCCGAGCTGCCTTGGAGGCCCCCGGGCATCCCTCCATCCCCAGGGCCAGCACAGGTGTCCCCTGCTCAAAAACTCGTCAGGTTTAAGACTTTAAGGAACAGCGAGTGGGCTTTGGGATTTTTGGGTTTGGGGGTTTTGGTGTTTTGGGTTGTTTTTTTTTTTTTTGGTGGGGTTGGACAGGGAAGGCTGCTGGTGGTTTTCTCTCTGGATCATCCCCAAAGGAGGTGTTAGGCAATCCCCACCTTAAATCCAACTGTGACACAGTGACAAGGCCAGGCAGGGCCTGAGAAATCCCTGTGCTGACCCCGATCCAGTTCTGCTGGATCCCTGCTTCACCTGGCATCACTCCAGAGGCTTAGGTTTCCAGCAGAAAAGCCCCTTCCTATGCTTGTCCTGGCTGTTACCATCAGATATATTTTATTATTTTTAAACCTACAAAGTGAAGCCTTGGCAAGGTTGGCTGGGAAATGTGTTTCAGATAAAAAAGGGGAAAAAAATTAATGCCAGCAAAATAGCCTGAAACCCCAAAAAGAGAAAGATCAAAAAAGAATCAATAGTTATAATTAGCCCTGCTACTTAACAGTGACAAGTGACACTGTATATAGGAGCCACAAATATTTGAGCACAAAGCCCAGTGGTTGCAGGGTCACAGGCAGGGATGGATCTGGTCGCATTTGTGCCCATCCCTGGTGGTGGCAGAGCCCTGCAAGGGCTGGGGGATGGAAGGGACTAGCTGGGCTCTGCCAGGCTTGGAGGGAGTGCAGGGATTCAAACTTCCCCTCCTGGGAATGACACAAACACAGCCCTCCATGGGAACACAGCTTGTTCCCTTTCTGCAGATCCAAATTCCTCAGCTGAACCTTGTTCCCTCCACTGTACACCTCTGTTTTTCCAGCAATATCCCACAGAAACAAGGCATTCCCCATGCCCCAATGTAATTTAATAATGAAGTTGTTGACACACAGTGCTGGGATCTCATTTAGTCCAGCAGTTTATTCCAAAGTGCCCCTACCCCTGTGCCATCCAAACTTGCTGTCACCCTGAATTCCCTGGAATTGGACTGAACCCACGGTTTCACCTCAGTTCCTGGATGATGGTGTTTATAGAGCCAAGGAACTCCCTGAAGTAGCCATCCTTGTCCCCTTCGCTCTGCTCCTGGGCTGCCAGCTCCTCGTACTCGCTGCGCAGGAGGCTGAGGGTGGTGCCCAGGGCGGGGTCCCCCCGGTAGTGCTCCCTGCAGAAGGCCACCAGCACCCCCACCAGCTTGAGGACCTTCTCACGGGTGTCGTGCTCGGGCATGGCCAGCAGATTGGGCACCAGGGCACACCAGCCCTGCTCCACCACCGCCGGCACCAGCCTGACCTGCTGGTACTGCTGGATTTTCTCCTCCATCTGCTCTCCGTGCTGGGAGTCCTCAAGCAGCATCTGTGGGAAGTGGTGGAATGCAGATTAATGTCCCTGTCAGAGAGGAACTGCTCCCAGGAGGTGACCCAGTAGAGGAGGATGTGTGTCCTGTACCACCTGCCGTGGACAGGGACTGCCACAGAAGACCAGACCAAGGTTGTGTCCTGGCTCCCTGGCCACAGGGGCTGTTCCTCCACCCTGGAAAACTCCCAGTGACTGGGGGTTCTGTGTCACACAGCCTGGGAGGGCACTCAGAGGCAGGAAGCTCAGCAGGATTTGTAAAGTCTGGTCTGGTGCTTTTTGCTGCTGACGGGTGCCTGCAGCACCTAATGAACATCATCGCTTGGCTCCGTGCTGCTCCTCACAGAGATGGGGATCTCAGTCAGCCACAGCCAGACCTTCCCTTCCCAGCCTGGTCCAGAAAACTCCAGTGCTGAAATTCTGTAGGGGGCTGCACCCCTGACAGCGAGAGAGACCAGCCCAGAGCAGCACTGGGCAGGAAGGGAAACTCCCCCACATCACCCCCGTGAGCCATTTGGGGCTCAGAGGGTGGAGAGGCTGTTGATAGCATGAAATTTCCAGAACTGGGATGTGGAAGGACAGCACCAGGGAAACCTCCCCTCTCCTCATCCTCTTGAGAGCTGCCTGCTGAAGTGCAGACAGGATTTGGGGTGAAAAGGAAGGAATGTAGCATGAGGAGCTGTTCTGTTCCCAGTGACTCCTGTTTTGCACTGAGAGCTGCCAGGGTGGTTTATGATTCCAAACCAACCCATCTGACAGTCACCCAGCCCATCCCAAACCTGCCACCCCAGCTCAGAGCAGCCCCCCAGCACCCAGGGTACAGCATTCTCAATCCAAAGAGCAGCTAAAAATGGTTGTTTTTAACATAAATCTGAGAATCTGCCAGGCTGTGCCTGCCCCAGACCCACGGAGGCAGGAACAGATGGGGCTGCCAGAGGGGACAGCAGGGAAACGGGCATCAGGATCAAATGGGAATGGTTTGAGTCAAAATGCCCTGTCTGTTCCTTTCCCATGGAGCTGACAGCATCATGTTAGAGTCAGCACCTGATAAGATTTCAGACCTGCTAAAATAATTTGCACCTTTACAAAGTCTCCTGGAAATAACTGATTTAACAGAGAGGTGCTGCTCTGCTGTGCCTGCAACCCAGGTATTAGAGCAGCTATAATCCGCAGGGCAAATTGGCCATAA
Organism: Sitta carolinensis; assembly: GCA_032173965.1. Lineage (NCBI taxonomy): Eukaryota > Metazoa > Chordata > Aves > Passeriformes > Sittidae > Sitta > Sitta carolinensis. Next base: position 1,589,380 of record CM063294.1, read on the forward strand.
ACTGAGCCAGAGTGGATTTAATTCCCATTCTCTGGAGTCAGGGAAACGCACAGACTCAACAACAAGCCATGGCAAGGAAAGACAGGCTTTAAACTGACACTTACAGCAGTAATCCAGGGTATTTGAAAATAAAACATGGATTGTGGTGGGCTGGGCTCCAGCGAGGGACATGCAGCAGGCAAAGGGCTCTGTCAGGCAGGGACACAGCAGTGCTGGCCTGTCCCCTGGCCTTGGCTGGACACCACAGCCCAGGGCCAGCACTTCCCACTCATGTCCTTGTGTCCTGCTGTTTAAACACCCTCGGGTGGAAATGGTGGCAGTGGCTTGAAGGCAAGCAAAGATTTCAGCTCCTCTGGGTTGTCCCAGGCACTCGTGTGGTTTTGGCCAAGGGGCTGGAGGGGCCTCATCCCCAGTGATGCTGGGCTGGCTCCTTATCCTGTGAGGATGTTCAGGCCTGGCTGGGTTTGGGGGTGGAGTGCCTGGCCAGGAGCCATCCCAGCTCTCACCTTCTCCATGATGAGGTCGTAGAGCAGAGTCACCACACGGACATGGAGCGGCTCCATCCCCTTCTGCCGGAAGAGGCTCCGGAGCACCTGGAGGCCGCCCAGCTTGAGGAACTGCTGCTGGGCATAGGGGAAGTGCCTCAGCATGGAGCACAGAGCAAAGAGAGCCTGGGGGGGAGAGAGAGGGCAATCAGCACGGTGGCCATGGCCACCCCATGTGGCACAGCCCCTCTTCATGGCACCCCACGGGGACAGCAGAAACAGGATCCAGCCCATCTGTACAGAGCTCCATGGAAAATGCATTCCAACCTCTCCTTGCTGAGGAACTGCTCCAATGGTCCCCTTTACAATCCCAATCCTCCCCAGCACTGTGAAGCTGCCAAACCTTGGGTACTGCCATCCAAACCGCAGTCTGGGCTGTCACTGAAGGGCCTGTGGCCAGCCCCTGACAGACCCAACCCCATCCCGTCTCCCTGTTCACCCCCACCCAGGCACAGAGCCCGGCCACGGGATGGCATGAGGAGTGTCCAGCACCACTCAGCAGAGCCTGAGCCCTACGAGGTGATTTGGATGCCAGGGTGATGTCCCCACACCTCCACAGTCAGAGGACAGGGCCATGATGTCCCCCAGCCCCGGCCCAGGTCCTGTCAGGGTGCAGCCCCACAGCCAGAGCCCAGCACCCAGCCGTGCCCCAGGGGCTTGGCGTGGAGCCGAGGAGGCAATTAGGGGCCAGCCCAGCCCCGCTGCCTGTCTCTCTGCTGGCTCTGACAGCCGTGCTGGCACAGGGAGGGCCGGGCCCGCCCGGGGCAGGGCACGCTGCTGGTCTGGGCGCCTGCCAGGAGCCGGGCGGGCTCGGCACACACGGGCCCCGCTCGGCACGGACAGATCCGAGCTGACAGCCATGTCCTCCCCGCTCCCATTTGTTTCTATTTTCCATTTTCCGCGTTGCTGCTGGTGAAGTTGAGATGCTGCTGTCTCCCTTTTGAATCGCAGGCCAGAGGATGGCAGAGGGAAGAAATGCACTTTTGGCCTCGCTGCCGTGCACGGCTGTGAGCACCGGGAGGAAAATCCATCGGCGAGGGAGCCCGGGGCTGCGGGCCTGTGCAGGAAGGGGCTGGGGCACCAGCCTGGCCTTGGGATCAGTCTGGAGACAGGACACTGTGCACAGCAGGGGAACTGGAAACTAAAACCTCTGTCCTCCTGCAAAGGAAGGTTCAGCCCTTGCAGGGTCTCGTACAGCTGTGTCAACGTGGACAATACTGTGCCCACCCCTCTCGTTTCTCCAGGGGCTGCCAGCACGGTGCACTCAGGTTCACTGAGGAAAGAATTACAGCAATGCTGTGAGAGCCCCTGCATGCCCAGCCATCCCTCCCCACCCCAAAAGGAGTTCTGGGTTGAGCCAAAGGCACTCCTGGGAGGAGTTTCTGAGTGTGGAGCATCCCGTGGGGTCTCCTCACATGCATGGCCAGATGCGATGTGGTTCCACAGCTTCTCCTGTGCCTTTAATTTGCTGGAGGAGTCTTACCAGGTTTAAAGGGGAACTATTTTAGGGAACTCGTTACAGGCGAATGGAAGAGCCAGTGTTCCCCCCACCCTGCTGGACCCCTCCTGCCGGAGGTCCCTGAGGAAAGCTGGGCTGGGGGTTTGGGAGCAGCCAGGTGATGTTACAGAGGTGGCATCACACACTAAAGTGAGGGTAATGGGATCTCATGCTCCAGGGAATACAGCCAGGAGGGAGGGAGAGAGGGAGGGAGGGGGCGAGGAAGCCCCCAGCCCGATGGACAGCACTGCACATTTGGCTGGGGGCTCTTGGTGCTGGTCCTTGCTCCAAAGCCTCTGCCAAAGGCAGGACAAGGGGCTGGTTGCAGCAATTAACTCCTCCAAACGTCAGCTCCTGTGTGTGTCAGCCTGTGATAGCTGTGCTGCCATGGGGACCCCCAGGAGCTGTGGCACCGTGCCCCTTCCCTGTGGGCTGGCAGAGCCACCATGAGTGCCATTGCTGGCACTGGGGGACACCCACAGAGCCAGGGCATTGCAGGCTCCACCAGTGCTGCTGGGGTGGTCTGGCATCCAGGGCCCCCCTACTGCACCCCTGGGAGAGAAGCCCACCCAGCGTGGGGAGCGGCAGGGGTCCCACACTCTCCAGATGTCTGTGATGTCCTGAGGGTGTTTACACAGAACTCTGCACAAGCCCAGCTTTGCCCAGAGGTGCAGCCCCACTCCTCACCTTCTTCCTGACAGCCAGGGGTTGTTCTGTGGCCAGGATAACCAGAAGCTTCTGCAGGGCACCCCCCTCAATGGCTTCGATCTGCACTTTGGGGTTGCTGCAGGGATGAAAGCAAAAGGCAGGTCACCAAGAGATGGGGCAGGGCACAGTGGGAGAGACCCTGGTCTGGCTTGTGCCAGCACTGGGGTGGCAGCAGGGCCAGGTCAGTGCTGTCCCCTGTGCTGGCACTGCTGGGGGACCTCGGGGGCTGTGTCCAGCTCTGGACCCTCCTGGCCAGAGAGCCCTGGAGGGGCTGGAGCGTGTGCAGGGCAGGGAAGGGAGCTGGGCAGGGGCTGAAGGGGCTGGGCAGGGGCTCAGCCTGGAGCACAGGAGGCTCAGGGGGCCCTGCTGGCTCTGCACAGCTCCTGCCAGGAGGGCACAGCCGGGGGGTCGGGCTCTGGCAACAGGGACAGGGACAGGAGCAGAGGGAACGGCCTCAGGCTGGGCCAGGGCAGGCTCAGGGGGCACCTGAGCAGGAATTTGCCCATGGAAAGGGTGGCCAGGCCTTGGCAGGGGCTGCCCAGGGAGGCTTGGAGTGCCCATCCCTGGAGGTGTGCCAGGAAGGGCTGGAGGTGGCACTGAGTGCTCTGGGCTGGGCACGAGGTGGGCACAGCTGGGACCCCATGGGCTGGGAGGGCTTTTCCAACCTCAGTGATTCTATTCAATTATATTCCCACCCCACAGTGGATATGAACAAAGGCCAATCCAGCCTGATCACAAAACAAAATCCCCCAGCTCCTACCAACCCTGGCTCATGGTTATGGAGAAGGTACAAACCCTATGGCCACCTCAAACACACCTGAAATGAAGGCAGCACGGGTGAGGAGGGCACACTGGGTCACCTGGGCCTTCCCACCACACCCCTCATCCCACCTGGCTTCCCCTGGCAAGGAGCCCCTGTGGCTCCCTAGCTCTGTGAATCCTCTCACTCCACATCACAGCCACTCCTGAACAGCCTTCATGTCCCAGTTCTGCTTCCCCCTCTCCTCGCTTGCTGCGAACATGCTGATCACCCACACACCTCTCACAACAAGAACTCCTCTCCAAGGACTACTGTGGCTAAATCCACCCTTCTGCCTGCCAGGACAGGCTGAAACCTCAGGTCAGGGGGTCAGCAGCTGCCCAGGGACAGACAGGCAGACAGACACACAGACAGACCATTGCTCCCACCCACGCTGATGCATTGCAAGCCCACTTCTAATGCATCTTGGATGGTGGTGGAGACCTCGGGTGCTCCAGGCTCCCTCCTTGGCAGGGCTTTCACAGTCAGGGCACAGTGTGCCAGCTGCCTGTTCCCTGATCCTGGCACTCTCACACTCCAGGAGCAGCTCCAACACTTCAGCCTCTGCTCGGCTCTGAAGCAGCAACTGCCCCGTGCCAGACAAAGGTCAGTGACCCTGCTGGAGCAGCCACAGCCCAGCCCCTCCTCCAAGGAAGAGAGACAGAGGCAGACAGGGTCACAAAGAAACAAAGCCAGAGACAAATGGAGCTGGGCAAGGAGCAGCTTGGAGTTAAACCATGGCTCAGAGCAGATCTGCTGTGGGACTTGGCAGCTGGCAATGCCAGCCTGACCTCAGGGCAGGAAAAGGGGGTTTGTTGAAAGCCACCTTTGACTTCTCCTTCCTCACACACTTTCTGCAGCAGAGATCCAGGCACAGCCGTGGCACAGGCACCCTGCCGAGGTGGGGGCATCTGTGACCTGCCCAGACAGGGCAGCAAGGAGAAAGAACAAACCCAGGAGCTCCAGGATCTTCCTGCAGGTGAGATTTTTCACAGCACAATTCTCAGACCCCCATGTACCAGCCCTGCAGCATCCCTGGAAGCAAACCAGCTTCTGCAGTGCCTGGGTCAGGTGGGACCTGACACATCTCCCATGAGGAGTCCATCCCCAACCTCCCCATGCCAGGAGGTGCCAAAGAGCCTCCTCCTGCAAAAACAGGATGCCATTTTCCAACCCAATATGTTGTGCAATGACCCATTGATGGCATCTCTGAATGGGCTGGGCACTGATTTTACAAAGAGCACAAGACCTAAAACTTCACCTGTCCCCAGGCCACTCCTGGGGCACAAGGCCATTTCCCCCAGCTCACAACTGGGGTTTTCATTCATCTCCAGCCAAATCTGCAGCCACAGCCATGGCCCCAACAGCATGTGGTCCAAAAATCTGATCCCATTTCACATGCAAGTCCCTTTGGGCAATGGAGACCAGAGGAAATGCAGAAACAGCTTGCAAGAAGGCACTTTGCTTGGTAGAAGTGCCCTGAAAGGACAATCCCCTGGGCTGGAGACCTCCTGGAGCCATTCAAAGAGAACAGCACATTTGGGATATCCAAGCTCTTTTGTCACAACTCTCTAAAATAAATAATAAAAACTCTTACAGCAAGAGACACAACTGAGAAATTGGTATGCCTTTAATGCTTGGCTGGTCACCTGGAGGATTTGATCTAATTAAAATCTCTGAACCATGGAGCTTTTGCCAAGGAGCAGCTCCGGAGGTGAGGGAGCCTTCCTGGCTGGTGGGTGTGCTGCTCGCTTCTCAACGCTCCTGCTGCTCTGTCTCTGCTATCAATGGTCCTGGCTTCAAGCTAACAAAAAAGCTCATTTGAAGGTTTGGAAAACTCAGCAGAGATCTGTACAAATTACACTATCAAGCCCAGGGAAAAGCAGCCTGAACAAAATAAACACAACGAGACAGACTGTGGAGCGCTCACACGGGAAATTCAACTGTGCTGATCTGCTAATGGAGACAGGATGGTGGCACCTGCAACAAAATTCACTGAAACAGGAGCCTGAGGTTGGGCCAGGGCTGGGCCAGCCTATGGTGACATCCCATAACCCTGCAGTGATGGCATGGATTTGGGTGTGCTACACTGATGAGATCAGCCAGCCCCTACCCCGGTGAGCCCCATGCAGCTCCCCAGGAGAGACCCCTGTGTGCTAAACAGCCCCAGCCTGCCCTGGGGGGCAAACCTGGCTGTGGGGTCACAGCACAGCCCCTCCAGATGTGGCCCTTGCTGCACATCTGAGCTCCTTGTGCCTCCCAGCCACGCTGCCCACATCCTGTGCCATTTTCACTGGCAACTCATGGCATGGAAGCAGTTCTCACTTTGCAGACAAAGGGCTTCTTGAAGAGTACCCTCAGCTGAGAGCCTTGTTCCACTCCTCCTAGGACAACCCCAAGTGCACAAATTTAGGAGAGACTTCTCAAAGTTTTTGCAGACTGCACATGCGATGGGTGTGGGAAGACTGAAAAGCAGCAACACAGCCCTGAGGCGACAGCAGCTCTGGAGTTAGGTGGGAACTTACAATAAGGCAGCAAAATTAGATTGAAATTAAAAAAAAAAAAAAAAAAAAAAAAAAGGGAAAGAAAGCCAAGTGGTGCAGAGGGACGCAGGGACTTGGAGGCACAGAGCAGGGCAGGCAGGCAAATGCCCTCATGTCTACTGCTCTGACAAGGACACACAGAGAATATTTATTTCATGGCCTGCTTGTTGCAGAAACTGCATGAGACCTTGGGAAAGAAAGGGTCACCTCCTCTCCTGGACATCCTGCTGAAGCCAGGTGGGGAAGGACCAAGCAGTGTTGTGGAAGGGAGTGGGATGGAGGGGTGCCCTGCCTGGGTGCTGGCACAGCGATCTCCTGCCCTGGCATCTTCCCAGGGAGCCGAGGCTGCAGGGCTGAGCTCTGATGAAAGCCCAGGTGCTGGTGCCAAGGCATGATAATCAGGGGGCTAGGCAGGGTTTAATGGGTCTGTGCTCAGAACCAGCTCTCTGTGGGGCCGCCTGGGAAATCAAAGCCAGGGATCAAAGTCTCTAAGTCTGTGAAACAGCCTAAAAAATTTAGTGTGGTCTATTTAGCTTGTGCTGTAACCTGAGGATCAGAAACAGGCAGCGAGACAGCATTGCTTACCTTGCCCTCCCCTTCTTTCCCTTCCCCTCCCCTGTTTTCAGTCCAAAATCTGTTAATGGAGAAAACAAGAGTGAACCAACAGGACTGAAACGTGCCTTGTCTGGCTCCTGGGGCTCTCAAGCCCTCACACCTGGGTCACAGTTTGACAGGCAATGGAAAAGGTCATTTTCGTGAGTCCTGGAAACAAAGCAACACAACCAGGGTCACACTTGAAAAGGCCAATGACTTCTTCATCCTTCTCAGTGTTTGGAGGTTTTCTGAAAGTTCCTGTAAGCACAGTCATGTCAAAATTATTTGACAAATAATAGATAATGATATAAAACAGATCATTACAGTGTCAGCAGTAATTCCAGCCTGAACTAGAGCTGTAAATCTGAGACTCTGAACAAGGGCAGAAAAGAGAGGTAGGGTGATCAGCAGCTCGTTAATACTTGCACGACTGAATTTCAGATTGCAAGTTTAAGAATAAAAAAATAAAAGCATTAAAACAGTTCAAGTGAGAAGGGACACATAAGGAGAATACAGTTTCCTCCTGCACTCCAAGCTCTGACTATGAACTATCCCTGTGGGAAATGACCATGGAGCAGCTGCAGTGAGCCAGATGGCTCTGAATCCATGACTTCCCAGGTATCCACATATCCTTCCAAACTTCCTAGCTTCCTTCTTAAGAGGAGGATAACTGGGACAACTCGAGATCAACAGCCCTGCAGCCTCCTTGCTCTCCAAAATGACCCCTGGCTCTGCCAGTAATGACACTTAAGCACAGGGTGGGTGAATCCCTTACAAAACACAGATTTAACTGAAGCTTTCCACAGTCCCAAGCTATGGAAAAGGACATTTGCATGCACAGTATGAGATATAGGATAACAATAAAATAACCCCAACGCCACCAATGTGACTATTGGAGGGAGAAGGAGGGTGGATGAGGCACAGTCACCCCCAAAGCCTTCCCCAAGGGCTGCATGCAGCAGAACTGGCCTAAAAATTCTCTTCTCCAAGCACCAGCTCAGACCTGAGTTTATCACAGACAAAGGCCTTCAGAGCTACGACTTAAGGAGATTAAAAGCCAGCAAGAAAAATGGAGCCCTAAGTAGTTACACCGATCAAAATACGGCAGAGAAGAAAGCAGGGGTGAGGGGGGGAAAACCTGACAAAAGGAAAACTAGGTTTCAATAGGCAACACAATACAACAATTTCATATGAAAGATGTGAAGCATGAAAGAGATGTTAGATGTTCAAAAGCCCAGAATATAGGAGAGATATAAAAAATCCCCAAGAAGATGAAAATCTCCACTTCAATGCAATGCTGCCTTCTCACTTTCTGCCAAGCCAGGCGCTCGCCGCTGCGGCGGGGGAGCAGCGGCGTCCCTGGGAGAGCAGCACGGCTGCCTGTGACATCCTGGATTGCAGGGACACAGCACGGCCTTTAATGAGCAATTAGGTTATGGAGTATTTGTTGCTAAGAGGAGAACAGAACTGCAGAGAATACATTGGAGCTGAGTACGTAACTCTGCGATTCTGATGGGCTGATGTGATCCTCAAACCTGGGAGCATGAATCATCCCAGAGATGCAGGAACAGCGTGGAAGGCACCTGGGAAAAGCTGGGGGAACCTTGGCTTGGCTTCCAACCACCTATCTGTGTTCCAGGCAAGAGAGAGGTGAGCTTCTTGTGAGCCCTCCAGCATCCTCTCTGAAAGCAGGAGGGCTGTAACATCCCCTTACAGAGCCCCAGGCTCCCTGGGGACACAGAGACCTTGGGCTGTGCTGGGAACACCCTGCTCCCAGCCACACCAGGGGAATGGGAATTCCCTCATGTGAGCTCCTGGCCCTTTGCAGTCACAACACTGAGCTGGAAGTGCAGAGCTTGGTGTGGTCAGGAGCCACTGAGAGCCCTGGACCCATGAGGAGACCTGCAGGGAGGAGACCCAGCTCACTTGAGCACAGGCAGGGCAAGTTCAGTGTTTAGAACAGGAAAAAATCCAAGGAGCTGCGGTGCCCTAATGCAGCGTAACAGATGAATAATTAGATTTATGCAAAGAGTTGTAAAAGTAAGTAATTAAATAAAAATACAGAATAACAAAACTGCTGCAGCAATATACCTCACAGGGCTGCAGAAAGCCCCTGCAGCTGGGACCCAGTATTCCAGATGTGGGATGCAGGAGCTGGGACACTTGAGTGAGCCAGAAGAATCAAGGAGTTGCCCAATGCATGGAGAAAGGAATGGGAACACAGGGACTGAGTTGAGTCCCCTCCTCTTCCTCACCTCTCTAGGGAGCAGAGTAGAGTGAATACTGACTCTGGCAGTAAAATCTCAGGTGCCAGAACAAAACCAATCACACCAGATTGTTGTGCTGAACGCACACACAAACAACAAAATGACTGGCTCTATTTACAGCCATAGGAAAAACTGGTCCCACAAAAACAGACAGGAGATCACACCCAGCCCCAAAGCGAGCCCAGGGAGGAACCTCCAGGGAGCAGGAGAGAGGCCTCCAAGGACACCCCCAGAGCCCTTCTTTTCTCCTGACCCTTGGCTTTGCCAGCTCTGAGCTGTATTTCAGTGCCAGCACGAATCCCTGGCTCCAAGAACACCAGGGCTGTCACTGAGCCTTCACTGGGCTGCTCCACGGGGAATTTGCACCTGGAGCTCCCACAGACACCAGCGCAAGGGGGGAGTGCATCTTCAAGAGCCTGAGATGACAATTCAGTTGCTGTGGTTTAATCAGCAGCCCACAGACTAAATTATGATAAAATGCAAAGGTTTGGGGATTTTCAGGATGATTGCCATCCCCATGTCAGCATCCTCAAGGTCAGCCTGACTTCTCTGTTCTGAGGGTGAAGGATGGGCTGTGCAGGCCACTCTGAGGGTTTGTTAGCCCTCTGTGACACGAGGGCTGGACCAGGTGACTCGTGTCCCACCTGCGGTGGTCCCAGGAACGGCGTGAGCTCTCTTCCAGCTCGGTGTGGTGAATGACTGATCCTTCCAGGTACAGGCAAGTGCTACACAGTGCACAGAGAAAAGCATCCCAGGAAATCCCCCCAGTGCTCAATCACCCAAACTGATGCTTTGTTTCAGAGGGTAAATCAACCTTATGGCTCTAGGTGCCACACTTAGAAAACACTCCCCATGGATTCCTGAAAGCCTGGTATTTACTGCAGGTCAGACACCGGACATGTGCCAAGGGATGGGCTGTGTTTCATCAGAGGCTACATTAATAAAAATGAGGAGATGCTCTCTGAGTGTGAGCAGAACTCATTTATTTCTGTGCCATTTTAGCCAGAGCCCTCAAAAACTGTGTTGATTTCTTTTTTAAAAAATCCCAACACAGCAAGAAACAAGAACAATAGTGCAGGATTAATACCACAGCCTCGAGCTCATCCCGTGTTGTTCATCACCGAGCCTTCAGAGCACCCCTGATTTATAGACAGGGAGACTGAAGAGCTCCAGGGTGCGAGTGTGAGTGCTGGCTCCTGCCTCCCTGCTCCTCCTCTTCCTCACACTCCTGTTCTCTGCACACCTCCACCCTCTCGGCTCCAGATCTGAAGTGGCACAGGATGGTGCCAGAACAGCCAAGGTCCCCCCAGCCCTTTGCTGCTGCTGCAGGACCCCCAGCGAGCCCCACAGACCCCGCACTGGGGCAGCTTGGCACAGAATTCTCCCCCAGAGTCGCTGAATCGCTCTGGGCATCATTCCAGGCATGCCAAGTCACTCAGATATTTCAACAAAACCTATTCACACGCCTTAGGTGAGATGAAAACACTGCGAAAAGCTGTCTGAAAGCACCACAAGAGCCTCGGCTCGGAACGCTCCCGCTCTCCAGTGCCGATGTGACACATCCCACTAATCATCCTGAGAGATGCTGAAGGGGGCCCGGGGCTGAGCCCTTCCATTGTTACTCGCTTTATTTGTTTGCCTGCTCATTTGAGCTGATTTTTCTTTAAGACAAGTGCTAATAATATCAAAAACCCGAGGAAGCCTTTGCCTGGCGCGTTCCTGCTGGGAATGCCAGCGGAGCGCCGGCACTCCGCAGCTCTTCCCCGAGACACAAAGCGAAGTGTGAGAACAGGCATTTCACTCCTCTCCCTTGCAGCAGCAGCTCGGCGCAGCTCTGTCCTATTTTAACCCTGCCATCTGCTCGCAGCTCCTGCCGTCCCCGGGCAGGCAGAGCCGCTCCGAGCGGAGCCTTCGGCCGCTCCCCCGCCGGCCGCCGGCCCGGCCCCGCAGCAGCGCCGGGTACCGGGCACGGGATGCTGCTCACACACCGACCCCGAGCATCGCCCGTTCCCGCAGCAGCGCCGGGTACCGGGCACGGGATGCTGCTCACACACCGACCCCGAGCATCGCCCGGCCCGGCCCGCTCCTCGGCAGGCCAGGGAAGATGCGCGATCCCCTCCACTGCAGTGTCACTCTGGCTCTCCCCGCTCCCACCGGGTTTAATGGCGCTATTAGAATTGTTTCAGTCGATAAAAGTAGATTTGTTTCACTGAGTCATGACTCAAAACCAAGTCTTTGCTCCTTTTACAAAAGCAAATCACCATCTTGCAAATGCCAAGCACAGATTTCAGCTCCGAAAGCAAAGCCTGGGGAATGTTTCCAAACCAGAGATAGAATGGAAAAGCTGCATTTGCAAAAGCAAGGAAACCTTTTTTTTCATGTATCGTGTTTTGATAAACAGAGAAGATATCCTGTGGAATACCAGCTCCTGAGGAAACCTGATGAACTCATTCTACATCAAGCGACTTAATCATGGACTAATAGAGGGGAGAGTGACAGCATGAGATGCCACGGGACCAGAGACTGCAACACAACCCACAGACAATTCCAGCCAGTTCCTGGGTGGAAAGCCCTCGAGGAAAACTTGGGAGCCACAGAAAGCACCAGCAATTCTTTCTGCTTTCTGATTCATCTCTACTCACCCACCCACATGCCACGGCAGAGGAGGCTGTAACTGCTACATTTAGGATGACATTTAAAAATCAAGGTTGTGCTGCTGATGGTCATTAAAAATCCCACAGCGTTTTTCAGAAACAAGTGGGTACTCACATCAGTGTCCCTGCCAAGTATCAGCACAGCAGTCATTTTTTTCTAGCAACTTCAGTTAAAAGATAAAAGAAAATTGTGCTCACCTATAATTACTGTTATTACTGGTTGCTGTTGGGTTTTAAACATTCACTATATACCTTTACATTTCCTAAATACAAATTAAGAAGAAAACATTTCTCCAAAACTTTCCAAGTGTCAGATTCATCTCTGTCAACATCAGACAGTTACAATTAAGACATCCAGGCCCATAAAAGCTGCCTGGGCTCCCTCAGTAACATGTCCTGACCTGTGGTCTGCACGTCCCTGGAGATCCTGTCTCTGTTTTCCCATGGGACTTGGCCTGGCTAACCCAGAGTGGCAAATCCACTGCCCAGAGCTTTAGGGTCACTCTAAAGGCGGCTGCATCTGTTCTGGAAAGCATCTGATGAATTCAAGGTCAGCAGCAGTGAGCAGAAAAGATGATTTGTCTCATGGGAGATGGGACTGCCTTTGACTCCTGTCTTAGCTGGAAAGATTTGCCAGTTGGAGGATTCCCTGTTCCTGGCTGGGGTGGGAGCCTGCATAGCTCAGTTCAGGTGGACACCCACAGAGGAGCACTGAAGTCCATCCTCAGAGAGATGGTGAAGGAAATGCCTACAAATGCCTGAATCAAGCTCTCAAGAGCCAAAATGATCAAGGTAGTTAATAAAATATGGGAATAACACAAGGAATTCATACGCAGGTGTACGAAACAAAGCCATGGCAGAGCTGAACTGGGTGCTCAGGAAGAGTGGAAGCAGGGAGAGGAGCACTTCCAGACGGGAAGGTTCTGCATAAAAAATGCAGTGGAATAAGGTAATTATGCAGGAAGAAGAGAATGTCAGCAGTGTGCCCTACATCACTGATGGATGGAGAGAGCAGATACCTTGATAAAGAAAGCCAACGTGCTAATTAAGATTTAATGACCCTGAAGGCAAAGAAAAAAAGCCCTCCTCTGCCACAGTGGAGCAGGGAGTGGTCAGAGAGCCTCAGCCCAGCAAGGAAAGGGTTAGGAAAAGCCCAGAAGATTTGTGATATGAACAACATCTCTGCAAGAGGGAGCATCCAGGCAGGTTCTGCCAGGCAAAAGGGAAGGGCTCCATCCCCAGGGCAGAAGAAAGCTCCAAGAGCTGAGCGTGGTTGTGGGAGCTGAGCTGCCTGCATCCAGGAACAGCTTGACTGCGAAGGTGAAGGAGGGAGCGGGTTCAATTCATTCCACACTCTGGAACTGTGGAAAGACATACGCCAGGCAAATGGGAGTTGTGATGATCACTTCCCACTGCTAGACTCTGCGAGGAGAGGACGGGGAGGTGACACAACCAGGAGTTCACACATGTGCTGCGAAGGCGCAGGAGGAGCCAAGGCTTGCAGGAATTGCCGGGATGTAAGAGCCCGGCCGACTGCAGCCTCGTAAACAAATCTGGCTGTGCCTCCCCACGGCTCTGCTGCCCACCGGGACTGCCAGCCCTGGGGGGACCGGGTGCTGCCTCTGCCTTCAGAAGCTTCAGGAAATCACTTCAGAAATCACTGGTCCTGCACCAATGCTTCCTGCCCAGATGGATGTCCATGACTCCACCTGGGAGCAGCCTGTGCTGAGCTGGGGCAGAGCATCTCTGTGCCAAGCTCCATCAGAGCTCAGACTGAGCCCGGGCCGTGCACACCAGGGACCTCCAGCTGACCACACGAACCCTGCAGGAGAGGGCTGAGAAGCCACCTGCTGTGTGACAAGGATATGAGTGCATCAGGCTCCTCTGGCCAGCCCCTGGGGTGTGACACGCTGGCCTCTGCCCAAGCCGAGCTGCCACTGCCTCCCCACTGACAACATCCACGACTGATTTGTGACAATGACATCAGTGTCCACAAACATCCTGCCTGCTCCTGCCCTTACTCACATCCTGCCCTTCCTGCTCCCCTGGCAGCAAGGACACCAGCCTGCCCCCAGGCCAGGGAGGACAGGTACACCTCCTCTCTCCCCCTCACGCTGGGCTGGCTCCCCACCTCTCCCCACGGCTGATGGCACCCAGTGGCACCAGCACAGCACAGTGACACCTTTCCCACACTGGCAATGCACAGTCCAGGTCACAGCAGCTGTGGGTGATGTCTGGAAACCATGCACCCATGGAGAATGGCCATCACACTGACCTACCTCCTTCCCATTCTCTGCCTATTGTGCAAAAGCAAGAAAAAAAAATCCTCTATTTGATCTCAATCAGCCGTTTTTAAGTTCCACAATGGACATCATCTATTCCATGGATTCACCTCTGCTCTGGAGATAGGATGAAAGTGGTGTAGTGGAGAATGGAATGCTCTGAGGAAACCTCAGAGCCCCTTCCAGTGCCTAGAGGGCTCCAGGAGAACTGGAGAGAGGCTTGGGACAAGGGCCTAGAAACGACAGGACAAGGGGAATGGCTTCACACTGGCAGGGGCAGGGTTAGATGGGATATTGGGAAGAAGAGGAGGCCCTGGCACAGGGTGCCCAGAGAAGCTGCAGCTGCCCCTGGATCCCTGGCAGTGCCCAAGGCCAGGTTGAACACTGGGGCTGGGAGCAGCCTGGGACAGTGGAAGGTGTCCCTGCCATGACAGTGGGTGGAATGGGATGGGCTTTAATGTCCCTTCCAACCCAAACCATTCTAGGATTCTGCGATTCTTCACTCCCAGAAAGGCTGACAGGAGACAGACCAGTTCTCATGTTGGGAAACAGGACTTGGACAGGCTTTTTTAGGTCCATCTTGCAGAAACATTGCATTCAGTTCCAATTCCCCCTCTTTTCTGTGTGTTGACTGTGAATTTCCCAAATGCAGCAGGATCTTTCAGCATTCCTGCCATGGGATGAATTCCTGGGCCTCACACACTGCTCCCTGTTTGTGTCCTTCATGCTGTGCTGTGACAGCCTGTGCCACACGGTGCCTTGGACTATCTGGGCCACACATTTATGGCCATGGACCTCTGCATTTCACAGCACAAATTTGGGAACCCACAGCTGACCATGGATACATCACTCATTCCTGAAATGTAGGCCAAAAGCTACTTTAGCTCTGCTTTTGCTTGTAAATCAAGGGCTTACATATATAATTGGCCCAACCTTAAGAGCAAACAACAGCAGTGGTTGCATCGTGCCAGCAATTATTCATGCCTATAATAAACGGCTGTAAAATTAAAAGCCAGCCTTTAAAAATCCGGCTCCTCGCTGCACAAACACCAAAAACTCATTTGCAGGGCTTGGTCAGGGGACTTTTTAATTTTGGGGGAGAGACTGAAGTGGGTGAGGATTTATTTTTCCTCTTTTCATTCTCTAAAAACACCACACATGCCCACGTTAAGGTCACAGATTATCCTGGCTGCATTTCAGCACTGTGGAATCAAACCAGTGAGAGGCGCAGGGGACAAATCTGCCCTCTGCATTCCAAGAGTAGGGCCTTGGGAACAGGCACAGCTGATCCCCATCTCCTGGCACGTGGGAGCAGTCAATTGTTTGCAGCCCTTCCATGCTGAGCCAGCAGCGAGCCCACAGATGAGCCACCATCCCTGGGGGTTACACAGCCACTGGCCCTCCAGCTCCAGGCAAACCCCGTGCTGCTGTTCCATGCCAGGACAGGGATGCTGAGCCTTGCACAGGTCCTACCAGTTAACAGGAGCATCCTGGCAGATAAATCACTCCTCAGGGTCAAGCTGCAAACACCCCTCTGCCTCTTGTGCCCTCTTTAACCAACCATGGCTGCAACACAGCCACTCCTGGGCTTGCAGGGGGAAAGGTTATGAGATCATTCCTTCTGCTGTGAACATTTCTCACCCACAATGCCAGAGCAGCCCTTATAAACTCTTCTAGAACATGGCTGACAATCTCCTTGGTGGTGCTGAGCAATGGCACCAGAGGAACAAGCAGGAACTGATCCCTGCTTCCTCAATACTCTCCAGGCAGGAGCAGATTTCTCCCATTCCAATGGCAAGTGACTGTAGTAGGGACTTACACACGGTCTGGAACCCCGAGTTTAGAAGGTCTGAAGCACTGACAGACTTCCTTAATGAGGAATCAACCGTTTTACATCCGCCTTTGGCATTTCTGGTTGGCTTTTTCCTGTTTTAAGCAGTGGCAGAGCATGAATGGAAGAGCACTGTAAGGACTGCTCTCCCTCTCTTGCTGTGGAACGCTTCCCTTGTCAGAAATCTCCCCTAACTACCAAGTTTTAGTGTCTTCTGAAGGAAGCTGCATTCATCACAGTTCAGAAGGGACCTTTTGGCCTAATCCCCACTAGAAAAACTGCCAAACTGATCCTCCCATCACACAATTAGCAGCCACGGAGCCTTTGCTACACTGGGCGCTGCGGCGCTGCTATGACAACAGGAACGGGAGACTCGTTAAGACATCGAGAGGGATAACGAGCAATCACGGCTCAGAGAGGAGGCAGGAATCAATGGGAGCTGTTGATACCGGCGCGTTGTGCTCGATCCGGCCAGGTATTCGGGAGCCCTGGAAGGCTGGCTCGCACTGTTACAGCACGGTCGCCACGAGTACAACTTCTGAGGACAGGCAGATTCCTGGGGAGTAGAGATGAATATTCATGAAGGAGCTCAGTTTGGGAGAGGAAATGAATCAAGTGTGACAAATGCCGCCTATTAGGAAAAGAGGGTGGCGTCTATTTTTAGTGGAGTTAAGCAAATATTAAGGCTCACTCTCTAAGAACTCCAAATAATACCACTCCCTGCTCTGCCTCCCCATTGCCAGATAGGAATTTAGCAGCACGTTCCCACCAGCCAAAACCCGCTCGCCTCAACAGAACTTTTCCGATTTAGCCCCCGTGAGTGTTTTATAAAAATACAAGTTTTAATCTCTCATCTGCATAGGAAGATGTAACGGCTTCCACCAGGATTTATTTTCCCCCCTTCTCCAGCATCATAAGGCTTGAAGGAACCTTTTTAAGACGGAAGAAATGTTGCATTCAAATCTCCTAAAAGAGCACTCACGCGGAGCTGTAATCACTTCAGATGCACAGAATTATCAGGAGGAGAAAATTCATCTCACTTAGAATCAAGCCCCAATTTGAAGCAGAAAGGAAGAGGCTTGGTTTGCCACCGTGCCAAGCACTCAGACTTTTCACTGAAGTCAAAGAAGCTACAGCTGCTCTGAGCCATTGAAAATCATGCCCAGAATCTCTAGCAAAACTTGTTTGCAGAGATGGCAGCAGGCTGATAAGGATGTTGACTATTTCAAACAGGCCCATGTTATTTTATATTTTTAGAGATACTTAGTTTGTCTGTTATTATTATTATTAAGCAAAGGTGGAGTATTTACTGCCCTTTTCTT
This sequence comes from Sitta carolinensis, assembly GCA_032173965.1. Taxonomy (NCBI): domain Eukaryota; kingdom Metazoa; phylum Chordata; class Aves; order Passeriformes; family Sittidae; genus Sitta; species Sitta carolinensis. The sequence continues at coordinate 1,606,423 of CM063294.1, forward strand.
AGAAATCTCTACAAATGCTGCTTTCAGCAGGCTCCTCCTTTCTTCTGGTGAATGTTCCTTCTTTTACTTTTCAGGCTTATAAATATCCAATTAAGTAAGGCAACAATGAGAGAATAGTGCCTTACAAAAATACCACCATGCCACAAAGCTACTTGAGAGGCCTTCACCCCATAGAATAAGTTGCTTTCCAGCCAAGATTATGACCAGAGCATTTGGAAAGCAGTAGGACATGGGTGGTCCTAACAGCCAGCATTTAAAAAACCCCGAGTCCCTGAGGGATGGAGGACCCTCGGCACAAACTTTGCAGCCTCAGTCCAGGCTCTGCTGGCTCCTGCCACGCAACAAGGGCCAACTCTTCAAGGCAAATGCCCAAACTCCTCCACATGCAACACCACGTGGCCTCTGTCACCTCTCCTGTAGAGCATCAAACACAGTCTTAGTGTTAGTTTAAACAGAAGCCGCTCTAAAATTAGTCAAGTGTTTTTTATCGATACCAGGATTCAGCACCAACAGCAGAGAGACACAGCCTTTCCCAGAGCATCCAAAGCCAAGGAAATCCTCTATGGCTTTGGGATCACAGGTGATGTCCCTCCCTGAGGTCTCCTCCTCGGCCTTTCCTTTCTGATTGAGCGTCCTCGTGGCTCCCCCTCAGCTTTCAGGTTATGAGCTCCCCTTCCATCTGGAGGGGAAGATGCCCACTATTAACAAAATGTGACTTGTTACTGGGTCCACTGGGGCAGCCTGCATGCCCAGCACAGCTGGGACCCTACCAGGACAACAGCCAGCACACAGAGCTCTCCATACATCACCTCCTGGTGCTCAGCAGTGCCATTTGTCAGGGAAGTTGGGCCCGAAGTCCTTTGGAGAGCACATCTCTGTCCCTCACCATGCCAGCCCTCAGCAACTGTTGCCATGGTTATTTCACTGGAGTGCTTTTCATCAAGGAGATGCTGCAACTGCTGAATTGTCTCTTGCAAGAGTTATATAGGAATAACTAGCTGATAAGTAGGAATAACGGGTTGAGACTGCCCACGGAAGCCAGCGATCCCAATTATTTTTGTTTTGATCTTGCCTTTCTTTTGGTCTCTGCCAGGCTCAGGTTTAAAGCAGGGGCTAAAGATAAGCAGCAGAGAAGGAACACTTCCTGATGGGAAACACACTTGGCTCTGCCAGGAGATTAAAGGTCTCTCCTCGCACAAAGCCTGTGCTTTTCAATCAACCCTAAATAGGCTCTAACAAGGCACAGCAATCAACCAGGCAACATATATCCATCCTCACCTGTCATCTTGGGGCGAGGGACGAGATGTATTTCCCGGTTCCATCATGTTAATTGTTAATCAAGATATTCCAGGCACAGCCCCAAACCCGTCCATCACTCACGGGCAGTGATGGATGTCCTGGGCTCCATTCCGGCAGCGGGAGCGGCTCTGCCAGCCCACGGCTCTGCGGGGGCTTGTGGTGAGGGGCCCCCGTCTTTCCGACCAACTTCCAACATCACAGAGTGCAGGAATAAAGCCTGCTCTGAAAGCCAGGGCCGTTTTGTTTAGTGCTCATTGAAAGCTCTGAGGAGTGACTGGGTAATGATGGAGCTGCTCTTCCCCCGCTGATGGGGTCCCACTGCGCAGGCCGTTAGGCTTTGAACGACAGAAATGCCTTTTTCTGCTCTCTGCTGTCCCTGGCACAGGTTTTGGGTAGGGAGGTGCTACTTCAGACCTGGAGAACAGTGCAGCTGGAGGAGAGGCACATGGAGTCCACTGCAGCCTGCACAGCCACCAGCATCACCCAAATCCCAGCCTGTGACAGTGGAGGAGCTGCCCAAGGAACCAGGACCCTCCCCAAGAAGGGATGCAAAAGAGCAGAAGATCTTAGCTTCGTTCAAAGGAAAGAGCCTAAGGGCAAAAAAAAAGCTATTAGATTTTTCTTTCATCCTTTTTGGGGGGCATCAGGCCCAGCATCACCAGCCAGGCAAGGGACAGGATTATCCTGCTCTGTTCTGCACTGGAGTGGCCTCACCTTGAGTTCTGAGACAGTTTTGGGTGCCACAACCTCTGAGAGATCCAAAGCTGTGCCAGAGTGTCCAGAGGAGGGAGCGGGGCTGGGCGAGGCTCTGCAGGGGCACCCGGGCAGGGCTGAGGGCACTGGGCCGGTTCAGCTGCAGCAGAGGAGCCGAGGGCAGAGCCCAGGGGAGCAGGGAACGGCTGCAGGATGTCCAGGGAGCTGGATTGGGTGATCTCGGTGAGTGCCTTCAACTCAGGATATTCTGGTTCCATGTGTAAGCCAAGCACACCTGTCACTGGGAGCTGGGCAAACACTCTGTGCTGTGCCATGGAGGCACTCGCAGAGATGCGGGGCTGGGTTTGACAGGGTGTCTGCCTGGTAGAGACACCTGAGCTGCTACCAGTGGACTCAGACTCCCAAGCTGGAACCTCCAGGCTGGTGCAGCCCTGCTCCCTGGAGCTGAGCTCCCCTCCTTGCAGTGGCACAGGCAGACTTGGCCGCAGAGAGCCCCGCTCCAGATGGCAGCCACCCACAAGGGCTGGGCTCTTCCTGGAGAGCACTCTGCACTTCTGGAATAGCCACAGGCTAGACAAAGAAGTGAATGTGGATGATGTGACCCCAGAGAGATCTGGATTCAGCCATTCTCAAGGTACCAGAAGAGACAGAAGATGACTTTGCCGATTCCAGCTGAAATAGCTGGGTTTAAAGAAATTAAATTTGTCAGTTCATTAGTGTGTAACATAAGAATGAAAAGCGCATTTCTAATTCCTGATCCACTAATCCACAATCCACTGATCTACGAACACCAGAGTCCCCAGGGAAAGAAAAGAAAATCCACAGCAGCCTTAGACTATCTCTCCATGACTTCTGGCAAGGTCCTGCAGAGACAGCTCAGTTACAGAGCCTTCTTCCCTGTACAAAATCCACCTCAGCAAACTTGCTGACATCCTAGGGATGCTCAAGGATAACAAAAATCAAACTGCACTTGTTGGAGTGAGTGAACACTGGATGTTTGGTGAGTGCAGGGTATGATGTCCCAGGAGTCAGCACAGCTCCCCACAGACCTGCAGGATCTGCAGCACTGCTCGTTTCCAGCAGTGCTCCCACTCATCAGGACAATTAACAAGGTCCCAGTCACCTTCTTAACTGGGAGGGCTGCTACTGCACTACAGGAAAGGGTGCTGGCGCCTATGAAAAGACTGTCCTGGCTGCATCTGGGAGATGTCCCCTGCACCTTCTTCCCAGCTGACGGACCCATGGATGCTGTCTGTTATCCAGTTTGCCCCAGGAAGATCAGTTCAGTGCACCAGTTGAGGCCCACAAATAGTCATGGGCCCCCGGTCACATCCACACCTTAAACCATAACCTCCACAGCCAATGTCAACTTCCCACACCAAATCCTTCCTTACAATATTCTCAATACTCAGCCCCATTCAGCTGTCTCAGGGGGAGGCACCCACAGCCCTCTCTTTGGCACAAAGGCCATGATGGCAGCCCAACCTGTGCACAGAGCCAGACCAGCAGTGAGCACCAGGTGGGAAATTGGGAATCCCCTGGAGCTGCTACCACTGCTCTTGACCATCCCCTTCCTGCCCTCTCCAAACAGAAGTGCTGACATAGCTCAAGAACAGATCTGGATTTGCCTTTGCAAAGCAGCTTTGCCTTCACCTCCTGCATGTCCCCAGCTCCAGAGCTGCTCAGGACTTGCTGACCATGAAAGCATCACCATGAGCAGTAAAGCCAGTTTGCACAGGGAGGACTTGCTCCCAAAACATAATGGAGAACTCTCCTTTCTGCAACAACTTTTCCTCCTCCTATCTAGAGGAAAATGCTGTAAATGTCAGTGGCTACAGACCTCACAAATATCCACTAATGCTGAAGCCACCACACATAAGACCAACCTGGTGTTTCTTCATTACTCCTTTCTTTCTCACAGGCAAGGATGGGAAACGTAAGGAAACTGTGCAGGTCACACATGGAGCAGGAACCCAGAGCAGAGCCCAAACCCCGTGCCACTCCTACACCTCCACATTCCCAACTTTTCCAGAGCATGCCTCAAAACGTTCCCCTCGTCCCCGCTCAGCTCTCTGTGCAGGGACAGCAGCGCCATGGTGCACAGCTGCGGGAGGCTCGGGGCAGACACAGCAGCTCATTACCCCAGCACGACATCTCACACAAGGACCCCGACACGCCAGCAGCCTCCCTCAGCCCGAGCCACTCCTGAGCACCCCCGCCCTCCTCCGGCCACAGGTCCCAGCGGGAGGGGGCAGCCGGGGGCTGGCAGACATCTGCACGGCTCCCCCTGAGCTCCTCAAGCCGGCTGAATTGATCCCCAGGTGCTGTCAGGGCAGCACCAAGGCCTGACTCCACTGCACTCTTGAAGGTTTCAATTAATCACAAAGCCAATTCCATTTTGGGCTCCATCTGTCTTTATTCCTTCAGGGACTAATAATGCCTCACCATGTGTTTTCACACACTAGCTGAACTGAAATTAAGACAGATTTCAATATGAAGTACCTGAGAAGAAATTGCATTTAAAAAAAAAAAAATCTCAGAGTTGTTACTGTTCTCAGCTTGGGAGAACACCTTGTTAAGAAAAACCAGCGGGGTATTAATTTAGAAAACAACTCAGGTGAGTTCCTGCTTGCTGCAATACATGCAAACAAATTAAAATCATATTTAGAGGCCTTTATGACAGAGTATGTATGGAAATATGACACAAGCTGCTACCACAAGGAGAGAAAGAACCTGGAGAGGAGCTCACACAGGCTCCTGTGTGCAGCCCCTGAGCACAAGGATGCTGGCAGCAGCCAGTTGCACCAGGCATGGACCAGAACCCAGAAACCCTCTCCAACCCTCTCTGCTGCATGAGATAAAGAGATAAAACCCAAGAACCCTTGTGGTTCATCCTGTATGGCAGGTTTGAGCTGCTCAAGGCTTATGGAAACCTCATTTCCAAGTCAGCACACCGTTAGCACCTGGGTTTTGTGTTCCTTCCTCTGTAGTCCCACCACTGGGCCCTTCCAGCCAGCCAGGCTTGCACATCCACTTCAATAAGGCAATTCCCACGTTGATCTGGTGGGTTATACAAAACAACAGCCCTAATTATTGATCTCAGCAGATGCAGCTAAGGATTAATGACCTGTCCCTTGGAACACAGCTGGGCTGTGCCCATCATCCCCTGGCTGTCAGTCTGGCAGCACCAGCACATCCCCTCCCTCCTCACCCACATGGAGGTGCTGTCCCACACAGTGACAACCGAGGCTGGGATGCCCAAAGCCAGCTTCAGGACGGTTAACAGAAGGGAACAGTTATGGTGAGCACCGGGAGGGAATAACTGAGGGAATCATGACTGTGGAGAGCAGCACTGACAGGATGTTTAGCATGACCCACATTTTGCCTGGGCTCCAGCTAGCACCACCTCACTCACTGCAGGAACAGCCCTTCCTCTTTCTCATCCCTGTGTTCAAGACACTCAAAAAAAAAAAAAAAAAAAAAAAAAAGGAGAGACAGTCTGGAAAGGATGGTTGCAAGAAATTATGCGATGTGCTCTGCATTAAATTCATAAGAGACATGTGAGACGTGAGAAGTG